>JARFPJ010000002.1:90000-1565211 GCA_031010415.1 Talaromyces nanjingensis
ACAACAGAGTGAGGCAGTCAACGAAGACGAGCCGCAGGTGGAGGACGAGGGTGTCAACGTAGTAATCAGGAGGATTCGTACTAGCCAATCTCGTGCTACAACAAGTACAAAACAACCCCAACGACGCGCTCAACGTATCCAGCCATTTGGAATTCGTAATGAGATCGTAATGGTTGATAGCTCGCATGGAATCATGCTGCATGTGCCGAGTAAGTCGCTCAACTGTCAGTCAGCAGACGATGCACTGGAGTGATTATGGCACAAGCCAGAGAGCGGACCAAGTTGGGATCTTGCTGACTCACACATCCAAGCACAAATCGCAGTACTGGACCCGTGTGCGGCGGTCAAGCTATGGAGACTCGTCGTCCGTACAGAGGTAGTTGAGATGGAACATCATCCGTCACGAATCAACAAGCGTCACAATCCGGGATGCGAACCATCGTGTGAAACGGTCAGCCACATTCTCGCGGAGTGTCTCTTGCGAGTTTAGAAATGAAACCGCATGGCGTCGGATCGAAACAAACACTTCGACAGTCTACCACCTGCAAGCACTGTCGCACAGAATGTTGGCTGCGGCTTCAATCGTTGGATTCATTAGCGACATCAGGATGCTGGAGCAGTTTAACGATACGGTTTGTCAGCCATCAGGCACGTACGAAAACGCAAATCAACCGACCGTGAAGAAAAGACTGGAAGGGGAACACGTACAAATGCTCCTTGAATGACATGAGCCGCAGATCAGCTCGTGGACCAAAGACCAGTGTCACCACGAATGCGTGCGTAACGTTGAGGTCATCTGATGAACCGGTTGACGAGAGTGCGTTGGGAGCATTTGAAATGGGAATAGGTACGACTCGGCATAACAATTGGAGTAAGATGTACCAGATGCCACGGCGCAGGCTGTCGCATGTTGTAGTTAACGAGAGCGAGATCGCGGTATCGGTACAATCGCATGGTCAAGGAGAATTCGCATACGCGATGCTCATGGGTGTTCGTCCCTTGTGCCTGGTGAGAATCGAATCACACTCGCAGCGGTGGCAAAGCGGCGAGTCCCTCAATCAGTCAGGAATGACGGGAAAGGATCGGGGACCAAACCACAGGGTGGGAGACAGGGTGCGAGACCTACCAACAAGCCGGTTCATGGATCCTCCAAGCGTTCGGACCAACGAACAACGATCTGGATCCATACGGCCTTACTCACAGGATCCCAAATGACATGCACGTACGAACGACGAGTGTGGTGGAGACAGTTACCCTCAAATGGAGGCTCATGCTTGGAAAACAGGCGGATGCTTACGGGCTCCCCCAGTAACCCTGGCCGGAGAATGGGAGAGTCGTGAATCACACGTCCAACCACCATGTGGAGAGCCTCCACCTGTTGTGATCGACGAGGGCGAGAAGCCGGTCGCTGTACACGCTCGCATGGTTAAGGAGAACTCACGTGTGTTGGTGCACACCGACGGCAGCGGCTATCCGCGTGAGATTGGCACATCAATGGTTATCCCGCAACTCCAGCGATAGATGCGAATTATCAGTACGGAGGAGATGTTGACGGTATACGCGGCGGAGGCCTGGAGGATCCGGTTCGCGCCCAGCACGCTGCTATGGTTCACAGAGGACGACAAGTGGCTTCAAACCTAGATATATTTCAGATAGTGGATCAGCGCTTCAAGCAATTCAGAACCCAAGAATGGTTTCGGGACAAACCTACATCCAATGCTGTATCAACTTGTATTGGGAATGCGTGGATAACGGCATTGCTCATTGGATTCCAGGTCACGAAGGGATTCCTGGGAACGAGGCAGCGGATTGAGCTGCAAAACGTGTTGCAATGATAGATGCGGGTTGAGAAATCGTACCTGGTGATATCAAGAATTGGATCATGCTCGGTGCCGCTGCTAAGCGCTGCATTCGACGAGAAGCGAAGGGTGCATGGGAGAAGACTTAGAATAAGCAAAAGAGTGGAAACCCCACGAAGAAACTTATTCCAAGACCCTACGTCGTCAATTGTGATTCAGATTCGCACGGGAACGGATTGCATCGGGGCATTACCTTTGGCGTATCAACCACAGCGCAGATCCGTATTACAGTTGTGGTTTGTCAGCTCAAACAGCAAAGCATGTCATGCTCGATTGTCGGTTGTATACAGATGAAAAGGATCTCTTATCGGCGCGAATTGAGGGATTCCGCCGAACGACCGATTTGCAAGCGTTGCCGGGGGAATAAAAGACCGCGGTCGCAATCGTGCAGCTCGTTCACAACACAGGAATGGGAGCTCAGTTTCTTGGCGTGGACCCTCAAGCAGTGGACACGTATGTAGAGCAAGCATCGAACGAACAGGACTGACTTGGGAAAACGCACGAATGTACAACCAGGCGACGTGAGCATCAGGTCAAATCACTCGTCAATAATAACCGCAGTGACACCGATACGAGTCTTGAATCGATGAAATCGAGCGAGGCAGTTGACGGGGACGTGCCGCAGGATGAGGATGGAGATGTTGTGAACGTATGTTCGGACATGTATGGATTCAGGTTCGCACTCGGCGTGTTGCTTCGGTTCGCGGAGGACGGTTCACAGCTTCGAAAAGTGGCTCTATTTTCAGACAGTCAATCAGCAGTCAGAGCAATCCAAAACCCAGGAATAGTCTCGGAACAAGCCTACCTTCGGGGTTGTGTCACATCGTATTGGGAATGTTTGAACAACGGCATCGATGTCGCTCTCCACCGGATTCAGGGTAAAGAGACGGCAGATTGAGCGGCCATGGGCGCGGCGTCGCCAAATCGTACCTGTAGACATTAAGAATGGATTCATGTTTGGAGCCGCCGCAAAGCACAGAATCTGACGAGAAGCGAAGAATGCTTGGGAAAGACTTAGGACAAGTAGAAGAGCGGGAAACCTACCAAATTGCTGGTCCAAGACCATCCAAAAGTACTGCGATACTGGTCGTATTTGCGCAAAACCACGTCATCAATCCTGATGTAGATCCGGAACGTGTAGCATTGGGGCGCTACCCTTGGCGTATCAATCGACGCGAGAATCCGTATTGTGCATATAGTTCTATTGGGCAATCCGTGAAGCATGCAATGCATAATTTGATTGTCTATTGGACGCAGTCGAAAGGTGGCTTATGTGAGCGCGAATCAAGGGGTCGTCGAACGAACGATTCGCATGCGTGGTTGAATGAGGTCGCTGTGGTCGTCACCGAACAGTTTCTGCACAATACAGGGATGTTGGATCAATTTCGTAACACTGTTATAGAAGTAGTGGGCTCATACGAAGAGCAAGCAACGGCTGGTGCCAAATCGCGCCAATGGAATACTCAGGTCAGAATACGTACAACTGTGCAACATGAGCGCCAGGTCAGCTCGCTCGGCAGTAAGACCCAGCAACGATTTGGAGGAGCCGATTGAGCCAGTTGCGAAGACTGCTGCATGAAGGTAGCGAGAACGAGAACATACAAGTGGGTGATGATTCGTATGTGAGACAGGAGAAATTTGGTGCGCGAATCGATGAGCTAAAAGTGGAATTGGGGCGTGGGATTGATCGTGGGGAGGAGAGGAGAGTTGGTTGTTTGTTTACATTCTTTGTGGCTTGTTCTGTGGCGCACTCCACATAGCTGCGCCACGAGTCATTGGTTACTTGCACAATGCGAAATGAGGCACACGCCAGGCACCTACAGCAAGGTAGGTAAGCCCATGCTACGTACGTCTAACAATATACGACTACTACTGACTCAACTAACCGACGAACTGTATTCAACGAGCGCCGTATGTGTGGATGGCGATATCTTCAAGAAGAACGAGCATATATGTTCTGCATCGACGGCAGTAGCGATCAACGCATAGTCGCATGTTCATGACAGTCCTGCAGTTCGAAAAGCAAATGACCAAGTGCATCAGTAGAGAGGGCAGAACATATCAACAGTGCACGTAGCGGACGGGTGTGGTATCAAATGCGCGCTATAAACGGGGATTCGCAATGCAACGGAGATGAAGGGTCTAATCGAACATACATTCACGACGATACGGACTGTATGGACAACGATTTCAATGTAGTTCGTCACTGTATTCCGGCCAGGCGGAGATTTCGAGGAACAATGCGACGGATCAAGCAGCCAAGCGTGGTGTGCTCATGGGGGCACGTCGTCAAATCGTGTACGAATAACTGTCATCAAGATGGAGTCTACTCGCGATAACGGCGAAGCGCAAATCCGTCAATCAGCAAAGAATGATTAGGAAGTAGCTTGGAACAAACAAAAGACGGGGAGGGCAACTGAAGAGCTTGTCACCGAGGCTTCCGATCGCACACTTCAACATCCATCTTGGTTGCCAAAATCGACGTCGTCAATTCCGTTTCAGTTCCGGATGACACGGTGTACTGCTCATATGGCATAATCTTCTCAAAGGCCTGTACACAGAAGAGGAATCGACAACAGCGACGATTGCCGAATTGTGCGACCGCGACATTGACGTGGAATAGGCATCGTCGTGAGAACAGTCGACATGAGCTTCAGGTGGGTTCAGCTGGCAGTAACGGACAGTAGTACAGGCTTTGAAACAGTTGATTGTAGACGACTACCTCTGTTGCGATTCGGAATCGGAACGATTTTGGTGTCATGGGCTTAGTCAGCCAGCGCCAAGCCGGAAGTCTTGGCACCACGATTATCCTAGGATGCGTGTACGATATCAAATGAGCATACGGATGGAAAACTTTGCAATTTCTAGGATATCGCGCTTTACTCCGTACACACAAGGCACACATCTATCTCATTCCATCAATCTCTCCAACAACCTCCGAGCTTTCGCTTTCTTCCGATCCAAGTTCTTGTGAAACATCCGCGGAAGAATACGCTTCGAATTCGCATGATCCGGCGAGAACTCAGGGCCCTTCCACCCATTCCGCTTGCACAAAGCGATCGCTTCCTCCAGCAGAGCCGTTCCGAAAGTCTTGTTGCGATACCGCTGTTTCACAGTCCATGCACGAATGACCGCCTTGACTTTGGGGTTCTTCTTGTTCTCGGAGACGGGTAACAATCTCAAAACCAGTGCGCCGATAATATCTTCGCCGTATTTGGTGACTATCAGAATGTCCTCCTTGTCGGAATTCGCATCCGGGCGTAAAAATGACCACGTCCCCGTCTTTTCTGCAAGCTCCAGGTATCCGTACGTGAGATAACCCACTCCAGCCATCCCCGCCATCAAACAACCTGCGGTCGTAGTCACAATAGTCGCAAGATCGTCGATGTAATGAGAAAAGACGGCACACAAGGCTAAAACCACGGCGATGGTGATCGGATGAGTGATTATCGCTCGACTCGCCTCCTGGCGCTGTTGTGCGACGCTGTCTGCAATCAAGCGCAATGCGTTGATGCGATCTGTTTGATGCTCGTCGTTGTCTGGTTGTGTTTGAAATGTAATCAAGGCTGGAATTTGCTTTTCTGCCGTTGCAACTTCTGGCGTGACAGTGGTGGTCGTCGAGGACTCCATCGTTGTTCGTCTTGTTTGCAGCGGAGATGTAATCGGTATCCGAGATCGTCGAGAAAAACCAGAGGATTTTGTCGTCGCGTTGAGGAGAAAATTCAAGTGTGGTGTTCTAACGAATGTCGCGAAAGTGATTTGTAACGTACAACAGCAGTGGAATGAAAGTGATCGAAATTTTCGTCAAGTTAAGGGGAGCGAACTGTTTAAATGCCCGAATGCCAGCGGGTGGCACTCAACCAACCCAGAATTCGGCAAATGCCTGGTCCTCACCGGAAACGCATTTTTTTCGTTTGGTGTCCCTGATTTGTTACTGCAATGCTGGAATCTACCGTGTTATCTACGGGGATTGATCAAATTAAGTCGAGCTTTGCGATCGTAGTGTTTACTTGACTACGCTTCGTTTGGGAGATACACACGGATCTACGAATGAGGACAGAAGAGAAAAGAATTCGTATATTTAGTAAAGACTACCGCATCGAACTGAAAAGACCTGGGGTTTAAGGGTATAGGGTATCTCGATTCTTCTTCTCTCCGGTCTTTTCAGTCGTGTCAATGAAATCCTTCCGTATGCGATGCGATGTGCGATCAATAAAAGATGTATGTAAAACAGTAACAAAGAAAGAAATTGGTGTATCTAAGTGAGTTCTTGGGTCGAGAGAGTCTAGTGAGAGTTGCCGTTACCATTGCCAGCGAGTCCCTCCTCAGCCGACTTCTCGTTATGAGCCAGAGTGGGAGTGCTGTCCCAGTGATGCGTCTCACCAGAGAGTTCCTCGAGAGACTTGCGCTTGGTCTCGGGAATCAAGAGGGTGGTAAAGACACCGCAAAGCATGAAGAGAGCGAAGATCTGCATGACATGCTTGAGCCAGGGGGTGGCGGAGGAACCAGCAGGTGCACCACGGTGAATGAGAGGTCCGAAGACACACTGAGCGATGATAGCACCAACTTTGCCGGAAGCAGCAGAGAAACCATGAGAGGTGGAACGGTAACGAGTAGGGAAGCACTCGCCAGGCACGATGAAGGTGGTGGCATTGGGACCGAAGTTGAAGAAGAATTGAGCCAAGACGTAGAGAGCAAGGAGACCGTTGTGTGATTTTAGCAGTGGATCGTAGGCAAAACCAATGACAATGAAGAGGATGGTAAGCATGATGAAACCACCGAGTTGGATAGGCTTGCGGCCCACGGAATCAACAGTAGCAACAGTAACCCAGTAACCAGGAATGGCACCCGCGCAGATAAGGATCAAGTTGCCGACAGCAGTGTTGTAGAAGATTTCGTAAACGTTGGAGCCGCCAGACCAGCCAATGGCAGACAGGATGATGGAATTGTTGAGACCGAGACCGTAGAAAGCAACGTCCAAGAAGAACCAGGAACCGGCCGTTCCAAGAAGGACCTTGCCATTCTTCCACTGGCTGTAGTGAGCGACGAAGTCGGAGAAGGAAGCCTTGGGGGCAGCGAGGCGCTCGCTGTCTTTCTGAAGAGCAGCAGCGCGCTGGACCTGGTCGGGGTGGCCTTCACGAGAGCCTTCCAAGTAAGCACTGATGTCTTGGCTGGCCTGGAGAACGTCGCGGTTGACATCAAAAGTGTAACGAGGAGTCTCGGGGATTGTCAAGCGGTAGTAAAGAGCAATGACAGCGGGAACGGCACCAAAGCCGATGACCACGCGCCACATCTTATCGACAGCGAGGTTGCAAACGCCGGTGCACTTTGCGACAGTGCTAGCGGTCTGGAGGGATTCCTTGAAACCAGCGGTCACGATCAACGCAATAATGGCACCGACCAACTGGCCAATACCTTGCATGGCAAAGACGGATCCCATCATGGCACCACGCCACCTGGTTGTCGCGAATCTACGTCCGTTAGTTTATAGCCTTGCTATATGAAGGACTCGAAGATTGGCACTCACTCTGAAGTGATAATGGAAGACAAGGGGTAGTCACCACCAATACCAATGCCCATAATAACACGCCAGAAAATGAGAACACCGACGATAGACATGGAAGGAGAATCGGAGGAGAGAGACTGAGCGAGTGTGGCAAAGATCATAATAATAAGCTCAAGACCATACATGCGCTTACGACCGACGTGGTCAGCCAACCAACCGAAAGCGAGCTGACCGATCACAGTACCGCCGGAGGTGGCAACCTTGATGGCCGTATCGGAGTTGCTGGGGATTTTTCCTGCGTCTCAAGTTAGCGAACAAGGGGCATGATACGAAAGGAATGGTGTGTCGCCAGGGCAATCATACCTTTGTTGCTGTCGACCCAGAAAACTACACCCAACATGGCGGATGCCATGTTGATAGCAAAGATATCGTAGGCATCGGTGAAGAAACCAACACCGGCAACGACACAGGCACGAACGTGACGCCAGCCGAACTCAGCGTTGTCGATCTGCTCGAGGGCCTGACGACGGCGCTCATTGGGATCAATGACGGGAGAAGGGTGAGCTGAGTACGTGTCGACGACGGGGTCGTTCAATTTGCCTTGATCAGCCATTGTGAGAGAAGCTGGACGATTTGACCTCAGCTGTCAGGTAGAATGGGGATGGCAAAGGAGAAGCTGACTGCAGGAAAGAAAAGGAAGAGTTTTTGACCGGGAGGGTGAGGTGCTTGTATAAATAGTGAACACGCCAAGGCACATGTCGGCCACGACAATTTTGGGAGGACCCGCCAGGCGCTTCAAGAAAATACGAAGATTGCAGCAGCCATGTGAACCCTGGTAGCGTCTGATTCGGTCAATATTATGGATTGATCGAGACACGCCAGCTGCAAGGCGTTTCCAAAGTCAGACCAATAGATTGATCTGGGTGAGGCACCTTGGCCGGAACGGGTCCAGGAAGCTTGCCTGTGCCAATATTCTCTGGGCAAAGCTTCGTTTATGTGGCGAAAGGCAAATCTAATCAACTTGTGTTTTGGGTTCGATGTTTACCCTGGACACGGCCGTCAACTTTTATTCCGGTCGACATCATGACGTCGATCTCGAGGGTCGTAGCAGGTCTAATCATTCTGACTGACAAGAATGACAATGTCGCACGTTATCTTCCCCTCCACGATGCAATCCAACAACAGTTCAACAGCCAAGTGCTTTCAACCGTAACGTGAGCGTACGACATTATCGTTCGCATTTCAGCCATCCATCTTTCATGCATGCATGATACCTTTTTCTCTGAACCACCACGTGCATACACGACACAAACTGCCCAATCCGTGAGTTGCTTGGCTGTCTGATTTGGCGAAGCCCGAGGCTACAATGCCAATGAGAATGGATGAGCGACATACCCTGGTCGTGGTTCCGGAGTTGTTGCTGTCTTTGATCGGGGCGTATCGTATGCATGGAAGGTTTTTTGATTGAACGCCGAGTTCCAATTTCAGTAGTATTAACTATTAAGATGGGATCAGGATTCAGGCGATCCAATGGAGTGTGTGTGGACGACGGAGAGAGTGCCAAGATATAGAATTTCTGAGTTCGACCAGGTGTAAAGCGCGGTCCGAGAGCAGCCGTTCCTTCCACTCCGCGTCGTCGCTGCCAACACGTGCCCCCAGCTTCCTTCCCTGGTTCAACAAGACACAATGCCAAGAGCGGAACATCCAGCGCCGTGGCTTAGCGCCCGGTCTTGGCTCACCCCGGCTAATCAGCGGCCACCACGGCTCCACGTGCATCTCCAGACTTTCTTCCTGCCATCGTTCTGGAGCTTCTCAGGTACACGTGCTCTCGACACTTGTACATCCATTACATAAGAGTGTTCGCAACGTTTATTTGAGCAAGCGACTTAGGCGCGACATGTCATGGCAGTGATGGCACGTGTTGGAAGGGAAAGCTCACGATGGTCTTCTATCGACGACACCGTGCTCCGTACTCTGACGGAGTGTACACGGTGTGGAAATTCGATGGGGCGACGCCAAGACTGAAGGCGGTGGCAGATCGGGTAGTCTAACCGGAACAGAACACGTTCACATTATCGGACCTAACTACATCGAAGGTAGATCTAAGTAGCGTTTGCCTCGAGATGCACTCCATCACCCAACTGCCAAATATCAGCTGCTCAATTGACGGAGGAACCAGAATCACCGAACGGTAATCGAAGCTTACTTCGACCAGAATCTTGACGAGAATGCACTGTGCAGTACTACGTTGCGACATCAGGTCCCTCAATACGTACCAGTATACCGGCACGTAGCCTCAAGTGGTCTCGTCTTTTTGTCCTACCAACACCACATCATACACACGACGACGCATTCCTGAGCCGATCAGTCAGATTTATCGGGAACATACGTACATTGTAGAAACCCGAAAGATGGTGTTGGCACTACATACTAGCAATAGATCAGTCATGGCTTCTCGGAACTTCGGAGTATCCTGTTGGGCGGGGCTAATCACGTCAGCCCTAACTGCAAGCCCTAACTCTTATTTCACGTCGTGCTTGGATCGAAGGCTTGGTGATAGAAACTCCAAACGAGTGGAGTCCGACCTATACTTGGCTGTCTTGGCTAGCTTCGTCTGCAGGCTACCTGGCATTACGAATGTTTCCCACCACTCTTGGTCAGCTTGAAAGTTCAAGACTGTCCGGATACAGCGATCTTCAGCAAATCGGCCGATCAGATATTGACTCGAATCATTCTTGAGACTATGATCTTGATGCAGAATACACAAGCAGTCAGGAATCGCAATGACGAAGAATCCGACTACAGTAAATCAGAATCAGAAACCGATGTCGATTCAAATGATGAGATTACCGGGGAACTTCAAATGCAATCCTCTTCAAAGAGCCTCATATGTGTGAAACAAACCCTTAGTAAAGCTGTTAATCAGCTATAGAGCAGATGTCAATACACCACCATATCCTTCATGCGAGCAAACTGCTTTGCAGGCAGCCGCTTCATACGGTTGCTGGCAGATGGTGAGAATTCTATTAGACTCTAGTGCCAACCTTGGAATGTCAGAACACTCGGGGCTTACAAATATGGAATTACAGCAATACGAGGTACTATTGACAGTTGCGATCAAGAAGTGGTTCGATTGCTTCTTGATATATATCCTGATTTCATTTCTTCTGATCCATGTACAAGGCGTGGGACTCTCAGGGGAGCCCCGAGGTCCTGGAAATGCAACGCATCGTTCCTCACATATATATGACGTCGCACAGGATAGTTGAAAAACTAAATTTCTCGTTACCTTTAAAGGGGCTTAGACGTGTGGAATGAATTGGGCCCAGTTCACGGTAACATATGCGTCCGATGGGAGGCTTCTTATGCTGAGACATGATTCGACCATGATATAAATTCTCGCTGGAACCAAGAAGAAGCCTATGACCATCATTGTGAAATCAACGATCCGACTTCTCCAAGTGTTGTCTGCGCGGTCGTTTGCTCGAACCCACACTCCAGCTAAGGATGATTGACCATGAAAACCACAGGTGTTGAGTAAGAGTCTTGATAGGCTTGATAACGGAAGCCCACAAGCAAGGTATACACTTGCAGCCCTCCAAATCTGCTGCTCTATCCTTGTAGGAAAATGATTGTTCCATCCGAGCAAATGAAATGTGGGATGTGTCATCGCCGATATGCCAACCAAAACCCAAGTAGAAAGTTTCATATCATCTGGCATGATCCAATCGTTTGGTATGCGCGAAATTGGGCCTTCACCCAAGCCAAAACGTTCCAGTATCGATCTTCGTTTCCACTGCTGGAAGGAATTGTCAACAAAATCGAATGGCGTTTGGCGATAAGGGCTTGAAACAGTTTCCCCTGGCTCTTGCAATAGCCTAGCAACTGAGCGATGCATAAGCATGACGACTGTAGGGGATCCAACCTCTTGAGGTTTATGCATCCAGAAATAGTATGTGACAGCTGTCGAGAATACAAAGGATAAGGAGAACAACTCTATGGGCGTTACAGTCAATCCCTGTGAAGCCCGTGCTGTGCATTGGACGATAAGCCACATACTCTGCACCAATGCTGCACCCTTTGCAAAAGTGTCGGCCTTGCTCTTGTCCCATATTTCTGCTTCTGATATCGTGGGACATTCGATCTGATTAGTAGCTACGAGGTAGTAAAGCGAAGCGGCTGTGAGAGGAATGGGCTGGAAGTCCTCGGATTTGAGCACGAATCCGCCACTATTGGCATAGAATGCATGCCTCAAAGTCCAGTTGGTATGGCCGATGCTGTGCATTTGCGATACGGATGCCTTTGCACGATGCCATTGCAGTGCAGAAAAGAAAGCCAAAATGTCCGGAGCGAGAACAGCCAAAATGCCCCATCGAATCTTGCGAATGAGTATTTCGCGGTAGTTTTCACTGGGGGAAGGGATATTCAAATGCAGTACCGTCCAAATTCCAGTGAAAATAACAAGAGAGCAGCTCCAGAGTAAGTCCACTGTTCCACGAACATTGGGTGCGTCTGTCCACCCCAACATCTCTGGCGCTGAACTCGTCATGGTGGTATGGGAGATAACTTTGGGTTGTCGATGTATGGAAGCCAAGTATGAGTTCAATATGATTTAGCCCGAGATGAGTTATTCGATGGCCAATTAAGGGATATAAAGAGCATCTTCGCGAAACTGTATTCGGCACCTGTGAACTTATGTTGAACCTTCATCGCTGTCCAGCCTTACGAAGCATCAAAGCCCCTGGAGAAATGGTATTGCAGTAGTCTATACGCTTGACAAAATGTCACAAATTTGGCGGCATGCACCCGTAAGCTTTGCGAATCAGAGGATTTTCGTTGGCGCCTTGCGACGGGGATCGCTACAGGGTACACCTTGAATAGCACCTGCAGCGGGTTCTCGGCCAATTGCATTACAATGCCCTTCCTGCACAAAATTTTGCAGACAAGTGGTGGTTACACATGCCTGCAGAGTAATCGGATACCCCAGGCAGTTGCACTAATGATGAAAATAACATGGGTACGACTATGCGAAAGTGATGGGTTATCCGTGTTGAATGCAACATCATGCAATCAAACATCGGCTATAACCCCTCAATGACAGTCGGACGGTGTGATTATGCAAAATCTTTGCAGTGGAATATTGCATATGATCCAAATAGTCAATATCAACCGCGAAACATAATATCTCATATCCCTTATACATTGATCCCCAGCGCAACGCGGTCGGGTGTTGTATCTTGCCAAACAGGAGATTATGATTGGCTTCTGGTGAAAAAAGTAGCTCAGCGTTTACGGTCCAAAACAGAGGAGCATGATGACGGGGGTGTTTCTATAATTCATACACGCTGGTTCGCGGAGGGCGATTCACGGCTTCGTAAAGTGTAGATTGTTTTCAGATAGTCACGATTCAGGACCGACGAAAAGTTTCGGGTCTGACTTACATATTGGGAATGCGTAACAACGACATCGACGTGGTTCTGAATTCCGGGCCATGAAGCAGTGGACCGCACTGACGGGCGCGCGTCGTCACATCGTACCTGGAGATATCCAAGAAGCGGATCATGCTCGTAGCCGCCGCAAAGCACCGAACCTTGATAGCTCCGCTTTTGGCCCACCAGTCAGAGACTTTCCCCGGCGTTTTGAATCTGCCCATAGTCATACCGTACTTGTTCAATTCGGCTTCTTTTGCTCTGAGAAATTCTGTCACACCTGCGAATGTATGCTCCGAAACGTCCTCCAGGTAGATATCCTCTTGCGCATAACCCACACTGATCAACATACTTTCATACTCTTTCATGGTCATCAGGTTAGAGTAAGACTTTCCTGCAGCAAGGCAGATCAGACGCAATCGAAGTTTTGCCCATAAGGATAAGGAGTCTCCCAGATCAAATCCTATGATTGAGGCATTCATATCTTTGTATGCACATTAAAATAGCGGAATACGAGGTGGCCGGAAGTGATAGAGAGTATCTAGACCTAATAGCCATGTATGTTGCTTCGCCCTCAATGGAGCACTAGATGTATCTGGCTTGGACTTTGGCGATCCTGTTGTGCCAAAGATAGCTTCGTTGAGCGTTTGGTCCCAGGAATCGGGCCGAGCAGCATCCGCCGCAAAAACGTCTACGTCTGACGTCCATCCTGTGGGAGAGGTAGACTTGTTCTCTGCAGCTGTCTCGAGACGACGTCGTGCGAATTTCACTTGAGCCGGGGTGATATTGATCCCAATGTATGAGTCAAACAAGGGAACCACCGTCTGGCCCCTTGTCGTCGTGTCTCTTACATTGCCGCTGTCACTGCCAGTATTTGTCGAACGATGAAGCCTTCTGGTCAGGTACAGCGATTGATCGCCGCATCCAAGTCCAACGTCGATCAGCTTGAAACCAACACTCTGCTTCCCCTCCTCCGAATGGGCTTCTGACAGTGTCTCTGCTAGCGGAGTCTTGTCCTGATTGAGAAGTCCGGCTGTGACCAGAACTTTCTCGAGAAGAGCCTCGCACGCGTCGGGAAATGACTTTGTGTCCTGAAGACAAGGCATGGAATGAGTGATGTTCACAAAATGTCGATCCATTCTTAGTTTTTGGGAATATATTGTACGTACCTTCCAGTAGCCTATATTCATCCTGAGGTCCACATGTGCTCGGGAGCACGGCTACGTTGATGATAGCATGGTCCAAGGCATCCATGGATATATGTCCTCGTGTCCGTCAAGTATGGACTTGAGAGCGCGTCTGATGGAATCAAACATAGTCTCTTAGAAGACACAAGCATTGATTTATGAAAGGGATTGTGTATGATTTCGAGGAGGGAGGAACATTGAAAGGTACATGTATTCTTGCTGCCAGGTGGCCAGCGAAGGATATATACACTTGGTCCCGCACCGCCCTAACTAGATATCCATGGATGGCGTCAACTGGTATATGCGTACCTATGCAAAGCGGTCTACGGGAGGTCTATTGAGGACAAAGAAAGAAGGCGATCAAGGTTCTGGCTCAAAGTTGTGACAATGAGAAGCTCCCAAGATGGTGTTTGTGGCTTGGCATACCTACCGAAGGCACGTACTTGGTTAATAATTTCTCAGTCAGCGTTGAGACACCTGCAGAGTTCGGCGGGAGTTTCCAAGCCTGAGTAAGTAGTATGAAAGAATCAATCAATCAATCAATGTTTCTTAACACGGTTTAATTCGTTCTTATCACACCTGTAGATCCGCCGGAATCCCGATTCGTACAACTAGCCAATCGCTTTTCAACCTGACAGGATTACTTTACGGTGAGGCCACCGCACATAGACCTTTTCGATTCCTGTGTACTGACTCTAGTTCAGTTACGTACACCACATTGGCACATACCCGCGACAAATTTTGCTTACATTTAATAGATGTGCGTATAAACAAATGAGTCAGTCTGTAACTGAGCGAGGATATGAGTGCAAAGATATGGCATAGAATAACTAACTACGTAGACATGAGCCGAAAAGGGACTCGTGTACGGACCGGGGAGCAAGTCCATGTTAGGCCTGCGCAGACCGAGCATGGTTCTTGACGGAGCATGCCCACAAATCCGTACAAAAGACCTGAAGAGAAACGCGTACAACAAAGACAGGAAGTACAACAAAGCCTTTCCTGAAGCTATCTTCGAGACACGAAGCTCATAGAACAAAATTCTTGGGGGCCTTCTTGGTGTTGTGAAGCCTTGCGAGCTTGACCTTCTGGGTCACCATCGTGCCACTAGCCGGATAATGATGAAATGCTTTCCCATCCTTTTTCCTGCTTGTGCATGTGTGCTTGTCATTCCGCTCTGAGCAAACCCCTTTTTTCAGGAAGCTTGCAAAATCAAAGTAGCCAGGAACATACTTAACACAGGGCGGGTTATGCATGCAGACAAGAATCTTTCTATTGTCACACTCTTCCGATGCAGGACAATCTAGGTAAGTAAGACAGCCCTTTCGTGCGTTGTTGTCTTTAGCTGACTCAACAATAATATGTGATGGAGTGCAGCAATTTCTGTTATTGCATAGATGGGAGCATTGATCCTTATCGAAGACTTTCTTTTCACCCTTTGACAATACTACCAACTCTTGCAGAGTTATAAGGCAGGGATGGCCAGCAATTGATAGTTGGATATACTTGTCTCCATTTTCGCCTGTTGCCGCCTTTGTACTTAGCATGCAAAAGCCATGTGGATATCCATACTTTAGAACATGTAGCTCAAGATAGGCTGCAGCTAGATCTGGATTGTCTTCAAGAGCCTTTCTGGCATTTGCTTTATTCTTTCTGAGAGCCTGAGCTTGAACCTCGAGCAGTTTCGATCGAGGGATTCGTTTCTTAGAAGTTCGTGCCATCCAAGCGAGGTCGGCAGCGTCCTTCTGTCGCTGCTCAATGATAGCAATCGTGTCGCGAACTTGACGTGCATGTTCAGATATCCGTTCAAATTCTTGTTCTTGTTCAGAAATTTGAGCAGCTTTTTGTTCAATCTGAAGCTCCAATTCACCAACTTGACCCTTCAAGTCGGAATGGTTGACACTTCAATTCAGAAACTCGCCGCTTCAAGTCGGACCTTTCATGCTTCAAGACGGAGTTTTTACGCTTCAAGGCGGAGTTTTTCCTCTTCAACTCAGACTTTTCACGCTTCAACTCAGAAACTTGACGCTCTAGTTCGGATAGCTTATGCTGATAAGCCTGTTCTTTGGATAGTTGATTTGCGTTGCTGATCAATCCATGCTCTTGTGGGCAATGCGGAACGCTTTCTTCTTGGGGCGGCTGGTGTGGCTTTTGAGCAAGACGATGTCGGTGCTTGCGCGATCGACGTCGATTCTTCTTAGTTTTCCGATCTTCCTTCGTGTGTACCACGGACTGGACTAATGGATCGTGGTAACTATACAGCATGAGTCAACTGATATCGAAAATGATGATCCGGATTCACTTACCCGTTGCTGGCATGCCATGTTTGACATTGTTTGTTGTGATTTGGCCATTCTCTCACGAAGGAAAGAAAGAAGGGTTGGTGTAGAGGATAGTGAATATGAGTTGAGATATGCTTAAGGAAATGGGGAGAACGATCGCAAGGTTGTAGTAGTAGTAGTAGTAGTAGTAGTAGTAGTAGTAGTAGAATTGATATACCTGCTGTAGCTAGCTATGGTCTATATGGCCGCTATCCAGGTATGTGCCTAAGCCTGCAGACATCAAGAAATTTGTGGCACAGCCACGATAGTCGTGAGATGAGCCACAAAAAATGTAAACAAAGGAAATAAATAATAAATATATAAAACAATGAATAAAGGCAGTAAGGAGCGGCAAAATAATCAAACAACAAGTAAGTAAAATAATCTTTAGTATATTTGTATACTAGCTCTTGTACATACATCCTCAACACTCCCTAGATCCCATATTCTCATGTATTACTCAACATTGATTATTGCACCAACGTGCATACTAACACGATTCTTATTCCATATCTCTATTATGCGTATCTGCGTACCTCCACCATCTTGTCAGAGAATCGAAGCGTTACAGCCAATAGTTTAGACTAGTTCCTACGGAAACTAATGCACAAGGGAACAAAGGATTATCCGTAACCGATAGGGTTAGGGTATCATAGCCATCAGGGCCTGCGCCATGATGGGAATGATGGGGAGTAACATAGGCATCATAGCCACCGCTATGACGGCCATGATGAAGGAAAGTTATATAAGGACACTCATTCACCATGTATTTAGTTTTACTCTACCGTCTTTAATTAACTGTGATAACTTGAGTATACGTTCTTCTATCGAACAGGATATTCAGTTTGCCTTACTTTCTTAAGACTTTACGCTCATACAGCCTTTCGTACATCAGAATATATTAACTTCTTCCGTTAATATAACTATCCTAGTTATACTCCGACGACGGTATCGACCGAAGTTTCCGACAATTAAAGACCCTCATTACGAAAGAGAAGTCTTAACCAGCGATCAAGATGGCGACCCCCCGAACCCCAGCCCAGCAGCAAAGGCCCGCTGCGACAAATACCCCTGAATCAACATCTGGTACAGGACGTACCCAGACAACTAACGATGTTGATATTGACCAAATGCGGCAAGCCTTTGAAGAGATGGGACGACGAATCATTGAGCTAGAGGCCCAGCGTGCCAACCACTCAGTCGTCAAGATAGGAAAGGTTGAACCATTCTCAGGAGAACGAGGAACCCTCAAAGTATTCTTGGCACAGCTGCGCATCTACTTCAGCAACAATGCCAACCGAATTGTGTCTGAGCAAGACAAGGTTCTCACAGCATCTAGCTTCCTCACCGGAGAAGCAATGAGATGGTTTGCACCCTATGTTACTGATCGAATCGAAGCCGCCAACGATGATCAACTTGAACCTGAAACCGCCCTTATGTTCAGCAGCTTTACTTACTTTGAAGAGAAGCTTCATCAGCTGTTTGGAACTGTCAACGAAGAACTCGACGCAACCCACCGGATCAAGAACATCAAACAATATGGATCCGTAGGAGACTACATCTCAAGATTTCTTCAGGTATCAGGATATCTCAAATGGAACGATCAGGGACTACGAGATCAGTTCTACGACAATTTGAAAGACAATGTGAAGGACCGTATTTCGCAAATTATACCGCGGCCCGATACATTCAAGAAAATGATGGAAGCAGCGTCACAGATTGATATGGCGCTATACACACGACGTATGGAACGAGGAAATTATCAACATCGACCGAGACAGCAAGCTAACACGTCCCAGAAGAGGACTAAGGACCGAGACGGTGATGTTATTATGCAAATGAATGCTACGCTAACTAAAGAAGAAAAGAAAAAGCTAATCGAAAAGAAAGCCTGCTTCAACTGTGGAATACCAGGACATTTTGCAAACAAATGTCGCAAGCCAAAAAAGAACTCTGGATCGGCCAACCAGGGATCACGACAACAAATTGCAGCAGCTATCCACGTATACACCCCAGAGGAAAGCAGTACCGACGAATACTCAGAAACCGATGAAGAATTACCAGAACGATACAAGCAAGGAATACAGCAGCAAGCTAAGAAACAGAAAGAATTACAGAAACAAATACGCGCTATACGAAATGTCAATGACATAGAAATCCAAGCACCTATGGCCACGCACGAGGACGCTCACCGCATGCTTTCGAGGAATAAGCAGAGCCATGAGGTACGGAACCGATCACCTAAGAATAGTTATCCCGGAAGTTACGAACCAGACGAAGAAAAACCGGAAGATAGTAGTGAGAGCACTGACTATGAAGATTCCTCACTAATTGAGTCGTTTCATACTCAATTGGCGTTGCAAGGTGGTGACAAAGAGGCAATAAGTCAGCCAGCCGAGCATCGAGACCAAAAGAAACCCCACCTGGACCCTTATGAGAAGATTAAAGAACAACTCGCCGAGATAAGACAAGGACGAACCCGACAAGAATATACCGACAAATGCGATTGTGCTCAGAACGAGACGCACAATAAAGAAACTTGCAAGAGTAACCGCAGCTACAACACAACATGGGTTACTGAAGAAAAGATAAACAAATTACGGAACCAGGGAGATGACCTATGCAATTGCATGCCTGTGAAAGCAATCTGCTGGGAAGAATCTCAATACACTTGGAAAGGACACATAGAGATGTGCAAGAAATGTCATGAGTGGACATACCGAAACTGCCCAACACATGGACAAAATAACAAGATTCTAGCGACAATTTATGAGAAAATATCCAAATCGAATGGACATCGACTATGCAGTGGACAATTGGGACATGTACCGAATTGCATTTGTATGCATTACCCCAATCTAGGAGGATGTATGCACAATGAGGTACATTGGACAACGTGCTACGATGATGGATGTGAGTTCCACCACCTCAGCAAGAAAATCAACCAGTGGTTTCCGAAAACACCAGGCATTGCTTTACATGCAAAGTTTACATGCCCTCAAGAAAACCCGGAATGCCAGTGTGTGTACGAAGAAAGCGGACATCCAGCACATTCAGACTTACCCAAGCAAGAATGTCACGCAGTGTTCTGTCAATTTCACCACGATGGACTTTTTGTGAACCCTTTAGAAGAACACGTCCGAGCGGTACAGAGCTACATGGATCGACATCAGACGAAGCACCTGATCGCAGCAACAGTTAACCCAAGGTATCGAACGATTATTATCTTGGCAGAAATCAAGGAAACAAAGCTACGAATACTTTTGGATTCAGGAGCTACCGGAAATCATATGAGTCCCGATATAGCAGACAAGTTACGACTCCGATACCATGAGACAAATCAATGGACCGAGATCGTTAGCATCAACGGAGAACCGATCATGGAAGGATATAAGAAGAAAACGGAACCAATTCTTATGTCATCAGGACCATATGTTACGACAATTTCATTCGACATTACAGCAATAACCGGATACGACGCAGTACTAGGAATGCCATGGTTACAAGAGCAAAACCCAGTTATTGATTGGACAACTGGAACAGTTTCTATCGACAACCGAATCTTACGAACCAAGTTAGGAGAATATGAAGAACTCACGAGCTTACGAGAAGAATTGGGGAATACTCTTCCGCAAGCAGGGCTGAAGAGAAATGCCAGCTCAGGTGAACGAGAGGCGCAGAAGGTGATGCAGCCTACTAGGAAACAGACAAATGAAACACCGCAGGAGCGACCTGCAAAAAGAGAAAAAATGACACAGGAGCAGCCTGTACCACAGCCGAAGACACGACAAAAACCGAAGGAAATTTATGAACAAGAATTGAAAGAAGTACTTGTGAAGTTGCCTAAAAAGTACTACGACTTTATCGAATTATTTGTGAAGAAAGAATATCGATTGCCGAATCACGAGAAAGAATATGAAGCACGAATACCATTAAAACCAGGATTTACGCCACCTTCAGTCAAGCAGCAGCACAAATCACGAGACCAGCTAGAATTGGAAAACAAGTTCGTCAGGGAATTCCTAGCCGCAGGATATATACGCGAAGGACGAGGACCAGCCTCGAGCAGACCAATGTTTGTGCCAAAGAAGGATGGAACAGAACGACTAGTTATTGATTACCGAGCACTGAATAACGGAACGATTGATGATGCAAACAAAGCACCGCATCAGGAACAGAAAAGAGATCTGTTGCAAGGAGCAAAGATCATGACAGTCTTTGACATCCAATGGGGTTATTACAACCTCAGGACTGCCGAAGAAGATATCTGGAAAACAGCATTTCTTACGGATATGGGATTATTTGAATGGGTAGTCGCACCAATGGGTTTGAAACGACTTCCTGCAGAATTTGCAAGATTCATGACGCATGTGTTAATCAAGTTTCTTAACAAGTTTGTTGCAGTATACTTTGATGATATCATTGTTTACTCCAAAAATGTTGAAGAACATGATGGCCATGTACGAGCAGTAATGACTGAACTAATGAAAGCAGGATTAACCCTCAAGATCAAGAAGTGTGAGTTCGACACAACCACGGTCAACTATTTAGGAATGATTTATACGCCAGAAGGATTGAAAATTCAACCAGAAAAGATGGACGCAATATTGAATTGGCCAACACCGACATGTGTTAAAGACGTTCAAGGATTTTTAGGAGCAAGTGGATACGTCAGACGATATCTTCAGAATTACTCTGAGACCGCCCGACCTATGACTGAACTACTTAAGAAAGATCTTGAATTTGAATGGACCGAAGAAAGAGAAAAGTCATTCAATAACGTCAAGGAATTAGTCAAGGAAGCACCGATACTTATGCTACACAACCCGGACAGACAGAATTTGATACGACCAGATGCATCAGGATATGCATTAGGAATTGTTCTCGAGCAACCAGACGACGAAGGAAAATGGAGACCCGTCGCCTTCTTCTCAAGAAAATTCACTACAGCAGAAAGGAACTACGACGTTCACGACAGAGAACTACTTGCGATAGTCGAAGCATTCAAGCAATGGAGACACTATCTACAAGGAGTTAAGGAAGAAACAATTGTGAAAAGTGACCATCACAATCTCAAATACTTTACAACAACAAAAGAATTAGTTGGACGACAAATACGATGGGCCGAATATTTATCAAAGTTCAAGTTTCGGATTGAACACATCAAAGGAAAAGAAAACATTATTGCAGACGCCCTCAGCAGAAGACCAGATTACGCTATAGGTCTTGAACAGCCAAAAACCAACATTCTGAAAGAAGATAAGGATGGTATAAGATACAACACTAAAGCAGTACTCGCCGCTACAATCACTGTTACCGACTCAGGATTTTACCAGCGAATGACAGATGCTACCAGCAAAGATAAGATGCTTATGACAGCATTGAAAAATAAAGAAGTGACATTACGGAAAGGATTAGCTGTATGGAATGGATCGATACTTGTCCCAAGAACAATGATCACGGAAATCATCAGAACGCACCATGATCCACCACTACAAGGACACCAAGGAATTGACAAGACTATGGAAAAAATACAACGACAATACTATTTCCCAAACATGAGAAGACAAGTTACGGAATACGTCAGCCAATGTGACAGTTGCAACAGAAACAAGCCAATTAACCATCGACCTTATGGAAAAATGCAACTACCAGAAATACCAAACAAACCATGGGAATATATTACAGTCGACTTTATACAAGGATTACCAGAATCGAAGGATCCAATTACCGGAATCCGATACACCGACGCAATCGTTATTGTTGACAGATTAACGAAATATGTCATCATACGACCAACGCTGAAGGACCTAACAGCAGAACAATGTGCAATACTCATGCTACGAGAAGTATTTAGTTGGACTGGATTGCCAACCAAGATCATTTCGGATCGAGATAAGCTATTCAGATCAAAATACTGGCAGACAATTACCAAGGCATGTGGAATTGAACATAAGTTATCAACCGCAAATCACCAACAAACAGACGGACCAACCGAAAGAATGATACAGTTTATTGAACAACACTTACGACATTATTTGGATTGGAACCAAGACAATTGGGTAGAGATGCTACCATTGGCACAATTTGCATTGAATAACGCAAAAAGCACCTCGACAGGAGAAGTACCACACTTCGCCAATTTAGGGAGATACCCACGAATGTCATGGACTTCTATATCAACGGATGGAAGCTCCAACGAAGCAATATTACAGGCAGTACATATGCAACGGATGCATACAACAATGTCTAAAGACATTCAATGGGCAGAACAAAAAATGAAGCGATATTACGATATGAAACGCGAGGACGCGCCAACCTTACAAAAGGGAGAGAGAGTTTACCTTCTACGACGAACACCAGGATCAAAAAATTTCAACATTAAAACAAAACGACCAAGTAACAAATTTGACGCAGTCAAGTACGGACCATTCAGAATTGTGAAGAAACTCGAAAACGACAACTACCAACTCCAACTACCGACAAGAATGCGCATACACCCAATATTTCATATCTCATTACTTGAACCCACGAGAAACCCAGAAAACGGAAACGACGAAGCAGATGACGAAGAATACGAAGTAGAAAGGATTCTAGATCGAAAACAGGAAAACGGTCAAATCTACTACTTGATTAGATGGAAAGGATACTCACCGGAAGACGATTCATGGGAACCAATCACGAATTTGAATTGCCACGATAAGATTCAGGAGTACCGAACGACAATCGGTTTGGAAAAGAAGAAGCAGCAAGCCAGGAAGAATCATCCAAGGCCAGGCCGATGGAACCGCCGGAATTAAGCACTGAAGCGATGAGCTCTTGCTCCTCCGCTCGCCTTGCTTCCTCCGCGAGCCTCGCCTGTTCCTCAGCCACTTGTTTCGCACGCTCTTCAGCAGCTTTTCTTTCTTCCTCTTCTTCCAGTTTTTCCAGCTCTTCAACATCTTTTATATCAGTCTGGATGAATTGACCAGCACGTTTCCGCAACAATTTCTTTTGTTTTTGAAGACGAGACAATCGAGCCATCAACGCTGCAACCTCTTCACGGGTCTTATCCTCATCCGCCTCAATTTTATCCTGCGCATCGAGCAAACGCTTCCAGGACGACTCGGAAACAGGCATATCGACACAACGGCAGTTTGTCGCACGAACACAGTTACTGCAACGCTTTGAGAATTCGGCTTTCACACAAATCTTATTCAAACGATGACAACGGCCACAAGGAAGTGGTAGAATGATGCCGAGTTTCTCGATCTTGTTGGCAAGGTTATTCGCCTCTGCTACCTTATCTCGCTTTGACGACATGGTTAGCTCAGTACCACAACACGAGCATTTTGGGAAATAGAAACGCACCTACGGCCAGGTGGGAAACACAGACTATTTATTGCGCTGTCGGGACGTCAGCCTTCAGAGGAGGGGATTGTCAGAGAATCGAAGCGTTACAGCCAATAGTTTAGACTAGTTCCTACGGAAACTAATGCACAAGGGAACAAAGGATTATCCGTAACCGATAGGGTTAGGGTATCATAGCCATCAGGGCCTGCGCCATGATGGGAATGATGGGGAGTAACATAGGCATCATAGCCACCGCTATGACGGCCATGATGAAGGAAAGTTATATAAGGACACTCATTCACCATGTATTTAGTTTTACTCTACCGTCTTTAATTAACTGTGATAACTTGAGTATACGTTCTTCTATCGAACAGGATATTCAGTTTGCCTTACTTTCTTAAGACTTTACGCTCATACAGCCTTTCGTACATCAGAATATATTAACTTCTTCCGTTAATATAACTATCCTAGTTATACTCCGACGGTATCGACCGAAGTTTCCGACACATCTCTATCCCTAATGTGCGAATCCTCACCAACCCACGCGTTTATAGTCTTATCCCCATCCTATAACATGTCTCTATTAACTAGCTCTGAATCCCTTGATCCAAGGCTCGTATATATGTTGTTTTGACTGGTTTGTATTGATGATAGTGCTGACCTAGTGCGTGTATTGCCTGCGTGCGTGTTTATGTTGGTTTTTAAGCTAGTGGTCTGATTGTGTTATGCTTCTTTATATGTGCTAATTGCATTAGGATTAACAGTCATGAACTATTTAAAGACTCTCATTTTAATTTAGAAGTTAGAAATTACTAGTGCTATCAATTTCTTATTGAGCAAAACTTATATGTCAATTATTCATTAGAATTCTTTAATTTATAATTATATCCAGTCATATTCCTCTCTGTATAGCTGATATTTTATAAGAATATGCTGTATTATTTAACTAGAGAGTCTATATAGGCAATAGAGACTATCATATTTATTAATATACTATAGGTAGTATACCAGTCCAATTCATTCTGTGCAGGCTTATATCAAGATTAATGATATAGCTTTGCAGAGATAGTTCCAATATTAGAGTGTACATTTGGAAGGACAAGTAACTAGCTTTTTAATAGGTTTTCCACTCTTTTGTTTATTCTATAATTACTCTCATATATTCTTTGCTAACTGTCATATATAGTACTTTGCTACTACTCCAAGTATCATCCAGTATGAGATATCCTCTAGTACGATTTTCTGATGTATACCTTTGATCGCCGCCTTCTTTGCAGCCCGGTCCACAGCTTCGTTCCCAGGAACTCCCTCGTGTCCTGGAATCCACTGTAACGTCACGTCGATGCCAATATCCTTACATTCTTGCAGGAGCGGCATTCAACTCAGGTAATTTCCACTCTCAACACATGTAAGACCGTAGTGAGCTACAGCAGGGTAAGTCGATACGTACTGCTTGTTCTTGGTATACGAAAAGACAGTCGTTTCCACTGGAACCAAGCGCGCGATACCAAATCGGTTCGCTTACAATGCTTTCTCGCCGAGAGGATACAGGCAACTATCGCCTTAGGCGACATAATCGATTCCTGGAAGTTTTGCATCAGCAGTCGGAATCCACGCGACTACAATGTCGAAAATTACATGGGCGCAAACAAAAGCTACAATCAGCTATCAAGGCGAGCTCGATCCGGTGATCGCCATTATATTGCAAACTCTACAGTCTTCATAATACTAAGTGATGGGTGCAGCTTGACTCTGTAATGGTCGAACATCCAACGACTTCTTCACCGCCGTCTTAGTTCCCATTCATCGACATGGCCAGCAGCAACTCAAATGCAGATGAGGTATATCCTCTCATTCCAGCGTATCGAGGTGAGCGATGAACCGGGTTTCTGAGGAACCGGATATCCTTGAATTGACCTCACTCTTGCTATGTAGGACGCTGGACTCCACCGAAGACTTTACTTCACTGTTACATCTATATGTGAACGGATACGGATGTCCGCAAGCTTCCGGCAAATGTTACATATGATCTTGACCGCCAACCAACGCGCGGACCGGGTCAACAGGGCTCGTATCTGGTGGTCTTACCACCTGGATACAATGATCTTGACATCAATGGCGACAGATACCTAGTGTTGTACTGGTTACACGGTGGTTTTCCATGCTCCCGACATGCTGCTTGGTCTCTTGAATTCTATGCGTGGAATATGTAACTCGGCAAAATGCCCAAAGTGATTATGGTTGCTCCTCGGGTGCGTGTTAAAAAGCGGCGCTTGCCACTATTCAGCCGTACAATGTCGATAAAAGTTTACACTATAGAATCTTCCCAAAGGCCGATTCATCAACAACTGTGACGTGACTCGCCCCTTGGGAGACATCATGCGGAAAGACCTGGTATCCGCCATCGACGACCGATATCGAACCATTAGACACCTTCAGCACGGTGGTTCGAGGGCCATTCCGCCGGAGGGTAAGTTATTGACACATTAACATGACACCCACGTGCTTACAATATCGACAGGTACGGAGCCTTCAGCCTTGGTTTGAAGTACCCAGACACTTTTGGAGGTGCTGTGTCCTCACTCGCCGGCTCCTTCCGAAACGAATTGGCGAACGAAGGGATTGAGGTGACTCATGACACGTATAACGGATCGCAAGTTTTCTTCACAGCGAACCATGCCATTACTTTCCTCCAAAGAGTTCTTCCGCAACATAAGCCCGAGCTTCGTCTACTCGTAGAAAGCGAAGATATTAGACTTAAGGAGGCACATGAGCATGTATGGGCTACGTTCGACGCGCTTAAACAGACGCACCACATGCCGCTGAGCACATTATCGGACGTCAGAGCAAAGGTCGTTGATGCCCGATCTTGCGAGTTGTAGTTCGTTCTGTTGTACGCGAAATATGGACCTAATTGATAGAGTAATGGTATCTTCTCAAAACAGTCAGGGGTGACTTCAATCCGATATGTATGTCACATTATGGCCGCTTCCTGCATAGCGAAGGAAATGGGGGCTGCTCTCTCGTCAATTATTATGGAAACCGCGTGCCCCCAGTATATTGATTTGACGACTAATTTATGCTATTGCAGCTGTGCGCCCCTACGTAGATAATGCAAGGCCTGCTCAAATGTGGAGAAGAACAGCAAGAAACGCAAGTAATCTCCAGAAACGCTATGCATATCAGATCACATATGTAATAGGGGACACACAGACTCAAGCCGCCCCCTCAGGTCTCCTAACCCTCATAAAATCACCCGTATCATACCTTAACTCCGGTCTTATCCTCGCAATCTTCCACCTCCCCTCAATCCTCACAAACTGGTGTTCCATCCAACTCCTCCCATCACTCGTCTCTGCTTCCCGCTTTCTGTTGCATTTTCATCCTCCCACCGCCCGTGACTAGCAAGTTGCTGCCACTGAATCACAATCTCGTCCTTGGCTACGCTCTTGATGTATGGTTGCGCGAGAAGGTGTTGTGTTGCGAGCGCTTTGTTTCCCAGGTGTTCGGGGGAGAGCCATTCGGTTGCGAATTCGTGGGATGTGTATCGCTTCTCGCCCCAGGCGGGAACGACAGAGGTGTAGTCTACGATTACTTCGGGGGCGAGGGTTGCTGAGAGGCGGGCGAAGTCCTTTTTTTCACCATCTTGGTAAAATGAAAACTGGTTTGTTTAAAGTAATCGAGAGGTACCTTTCTGTCATAGCCATCCGCCCAGCCACGGGCTGTTTGGATTATAGAGATGTAATCCTGTAAGGATAAGTCTGTTGGGATATAGATCTCAAAGTCGGCCATGATGAGATGATGTCTTGTTTTAGGATATTTTAAGGTTGCTCGACAAAATGAATAAATATGGGAAAGATCATTCATGTACATTCACAACTCTTCAAAGTCCGTTTAGCCCCCTAGATCATGACAATGAATCACCGCGTGGAGTTGGGTTGGTAGAGTCTCGGGTTATCCGAGTATCGTAATCTGGGGGCATCCCAGTATATTTCTCTGCACATCGCCGATTCATTGATGATATCCATGTGCCTAGACATTTTCTTTAATCTCAGAAGATATAGGAATCTGTCTCAAGCAAGCAAAATGATGCAATCGCCTTTCACGATTCGCACCGACGTCTATCCGGCCATCTCACTCACCGTTCTCACAGGAACCCTAACTGGCAAGAATGCTCTTGTGACAGGCTCAGGCAGAGGCATAGGCCGCGAAATCTCCATCGCCCTCGCCAAAGCCGGTGCCAGCGTGGCTATCACCGGCCGCACAGCCCAGGAAGTTGAGTCAACAAGTCGCGAAATCTCGGAGCTTATCGTCACTGGGCATGCAGACAGAAAAGAAGATGATGCGGGGAAACAACAACAGAAGGCAATCGGAATTACGGTTGACGTACTTGACTGACGTACTTGACCGCAAAGATCAAAAAGGCCTCATTCGGGAATTCCACGCCCAACTCGGCCAAATCGATATTCTGATTCTGAATGCGGGTAGTAATGTGTTCCTGCCCTTCCATCTCACCGAGGCAGATGGCTGGTGGGATATAATGGAGCTCAATGTCCGGGCACCCGTCGAATTGACTCGGCTAGTAGTCCCAGAGATGATGAAGAGGAATTCCGGCACAATCATCTATACATCTTCGCGTGCTGCAACGGCAAATCTGCCATGGGCGACAATTTATAACTGTGCCAAAACGTCTATTACGCGTTTTGCAGGCACCCTACAGGCCGAACTTGAGCAGTTGCAAAGATTGAACATAAATTCGACCGCAACGACATACAAGACTTTAGTATTCATCCCGATGAGATTGAGACGGGCTTGCATCAGACGGCTTTTCCGGAAAAGACGAAACAGGAAGCGCCATATGTGATTGAGCATATGGAGGCGATTGGGAAAAAGAGGCCCCATTTTCAGGGGGCTCTGCCGGCTTGGACTTGTGTTTGGCTTTGCGCGGCCAAGGGAGAGGAGTTGGAGGGAATGTATGTGGATTGTACAAGGGATCTAGAAGAGCAGGCTGCTGCTGTTGAGAAGAATTGAGTAGATCAAATCAACAGACAGATGATTAATATTACCTGTACTGCGTTTGAATTGCATTAAGGATATTCATGTCCATAACATCATTCGTTAACTCTCATCTCTCATTTCCATTGTGGCGACGTTCGACAACCCATTTAGCTAGCTAAATCCTAGTAAAATCCCACGATCGCAATATCAATGAGAAATAGTCATCTGCTTATCACGAATCTCAGACCTCTCCAAAGCCGACTCAACATGATCATTCATTCTCTTCACCACAGCCTTCAACGAACAAGCCACCAACGCATTCGCAGCAACAACGACGCAAATAGCAATCCAAACATATCTCCACGAATAAGTCACCGCAACCGCTTGAGCGCCACGGATAGCGGGGATCAATGATTGCGGTAGACCCTCAACCATGTTTAGAGCCATGGGGTTGGAGCTCATAAGTGCTGAGACAACGGAAGATGTTAGATTGCCTTCACCAGCTGCGACGAGTACGCCTCCGACGTCCTGGGCGAGTGCGGCTCCGATCTTGTTGTTGTAGATAGCGGTGAAGATAGTGATGCCGATTATGCCGCCGAATGCTCGACAGGAGACGCCGATTGTGCCTGCTGTGCCGAGCAGGAAAGATGGGACGGAGAGACCCATGGCGACGACTGTATGAATTAGCAATAGGAATTATTCAAATAGAAGGAGAAAAAACACGAACCAGGAATGACAGTAGTGACCGCAGTACCAATACCAAACAACAAGGAGAAAGCATATGCCCAGCTCAATCGCTGCTCATTGATCATAGCCATAAGACCCGTGAACAAACTGCACCACAACAACGCACAAACCAGCATAACTCGATAAGACTTGGTCTTGGCCATGACAAACCCAGCAGGCAGACATCCGAATGCCGAGGTGGTCAAGTATGGCGTGAGGATGGTCGCAATCTTAACGGCATTAGTAGTAAACATGTCTGCTATCTGTTGGGCATATAGGACATTCACGCCGAGAAGGAGCATGCCGTCCACAGTGCACACAAACAAGAGAATGGGGAAGTTTCTGCTCTCAAACAGACGGTGGTCGAAAATTCCTTCAGCGGTGAAAAGCCATTCCTATACGCCGAAGCCGACAAGACCGGCACAGCCGACTACCAAAGCGGTAATCACCTTGCCGGACGACCAGGGGTAAGTATCTCCACCCCATGTCAAGGCGATGAGAAGAGAAGCAATGGAGCAAGCAAACAGGAAGATTCCGAAATAATCAACCTTGGACAGAATTTCACGTAATTGACCCTTCTGTCTTCGCAGACCAGTTGGAGGAGGGTGGTAAAAGAAGAACACAAGGGTGGCAGAGGTGCCGTAGACGAAGGCGTTGAGGTAGTATGACCAGCGCCAGGATTGGTATTTCGCAAATGCCCCGGCACCAAGGGCACCGGCAATAACGCAGCAACTAGCAAATGCTTGAGAGAAACCCATAGTCCGTGGTCGTAGTTTGTTCGGGGTAACTTCTTGAGCAGCGGGAACTCCAATAATCCGTCGTCCCCCATTTTGCAGTCAGCATCTAGAATGACAACATTCTTGAGTTGGACTTACACATCCAGCATTCGCCAATCCAGTCAATGTGTTTCATGCAATAATCACTTCTGTGCGATGTGCAGAGCCTGAAATGATGGAGCCGATGACTCCAAGTATGCTACAGATGACGATAAACCATTTCTTTCCGAGACGGTCGCTAAGAGTGGCCCTTGCCCTCTTTTCCAATCTGGGGAACAAGCCGACTCTCCTCGTCGTTTTCGTAGCGTGCCAGATCATACGTAGTTGCGTTCATCATGGTTGTGACGGGAGGCTGATCAGGTCCATGGGTTGCAGGCCTCGTTCGGCCGGTTCCGTACTACCAAGTGATTTACTACGGAGGCGTCACCCAGGCCGCGTACGTGTCTGTTTTGATTTTTCTCGTTGTCGCCGTTGCCGTGCTGATGTCTACACTGGATTACTATGCGACGACAGATCAGACGAGCAGACTTGCTGGCAACACCGCGATAGAGCCCAGTGATGACGGCGCAGCAGGAGCCCAGCAGGTCGAAGGACTGTATATTGCAGGATTGATGCTATACATGGGCTTCTACGGTCCATAGGCCTGCCTAACATGGGTTATCCGAATATCCCCTCTGAGGCTTACCCGATCTATCTTCGAAGCTATGGCATGATGGGTTTAGACGCAAGGTCGATTTGGGCGGCTTCATCATCACGTATACGTTCACTGACATGGAAAATCCCATGACAAAGAAAGGGCCTACTCTGGGATTTTGGGCGGAATAGCTGGCTGTCCTTGGGTTCATTTACCAGGTCGTTTTTATGCTTGAAACAAAGAACATGACGCCGGAACTGGGCGGCCACTGACATCAAACTTCTCCATGAGATATTGGAACAGGATCTCACAGTTCCAAGATTGGCAAACGCCTCCACACCCTGTATTGAACTCGCTACCAAAACGCTCATACGAACCGTGCAACACGCTATCGAAAGATCAACCCCGTTGACACGTCCTAGCGAATGGAGCAATCCTGATTTCACACCAGAATGCAAAGAAGCAGTACGGAATTGCCGCCGCCTACGACGTCAGGTCTCTAACACCCACAACCCATGGATCTGGCGTGCTTACCTCCGCGCCCGCAACCACAAGAAACGCGTGGTCAAGAAAACCCTACGCCAGGGTCACCGCCGTCGTGTACAACAAGCCACCGAACAGGGCCCATTGGGGATGTGGCGACTGGCCAAATGGGCACGGTCACGCAAAGGAGCGTACGAATCTGGGATCACGCCAACACTTCAGTCACCAGAAGGCAAGGTTGCGGAAACCACTGAGGAGAAAACGGCGCTTTTAAGCAAATCCTTCTTTCCTCAGATTCCCGAAGCGGACCTATCAGATATCGATGAGGCTGTTTACCCAGAACAACTTGTGTTCCCAGAAATCCCACGACATGAGATCGAACGTGTGATCCGTTCTACACCACCGGACAAAGCCCCTGGTGAAGACGCGATCCCAAATGGCTTCTGGCATAGGATTATTGGCCTACCAGTTATTCTTGACACGCTATATGAGATCTTCAATGCCTGCGTACGAACTGGCTACAACCCTTCACATTTTCAACGCTCAATTACAGTCACCCTCCGCAAGGGCGGCGAGGATCGGGACTACCGTACGCCCAAGGCATATCGACCCGTTGCGCTGCTCAACACGTTGGGCAAGTTTCTCGAAGCAATTATTGCGCGAAGGATCAGTTATATGGTCGAATCAGAAGGACTACTTCCAACGAGCCACCTGGGCGGTCGTAAGGGCATCTCTACGGATCACGCGATTCAGATCATATTGGAAAGAATACGGAGAGCTTGGGGTAGCGGTCTCGCAGTAGTCTCGATGCTTCTTCTGGACGTCTCTGGCGCATACGACAACGCGCACCATGCCCGTCTACTACACAATATGCGGAAACGGCGACTCGGCCATTTTGTGCCATGGATCAAAGCATTCCTTACCGGACGAAGCACCAAGATCCGGATCCCAGAAGGCCTCTCAGAGGGATGGATTCCTACGCCAACTGGCATCCCGCAAGGGTCACCAATCTCACCAATCCTATACCTCATCTACAACGCGGACTTGATTGAAGATTGCGCCAACCCAGCCAACCAGATTACAACCAGCGGTTGGGTGGACGACGTGAGCATACTGGCAGCAGGTCGTACAGAGCAAGAAACGGTTCAGAAGCTTCAAAATGCCAGTGGGATCGCAGATCAATGGGCACTACGACATGCCTCCGTATTTGACCGTAAGAAATATCAACTCATTCATTTTGTGAATCCCCGGAGCGGCATGACTCCCAATTCACGACCAATCACCTTACAAGACAGCACACAAAAAGAGGCAAGCACGGCAGTCAAATACCTTGGGGTCTGGCTCGATTCAGACCTCACATTCAAGACTCACCGCGACAAGGCCATTGCCAAAGCAGGGACTAGTTTGGAAGCGCTACGGGGACTGGCAGGGTCTACATGGGGGGTGGCTCTCGGATTGATGCGCCGGATCTACCAGGCGGTGGTAATCCCCCAAATGCTATATGGCGCCGCAGCCTGGTTCCAGCCAGGGCTTATGACACAGAAACAAATCATGAGCACAGTCAAGGACTTTGCAAGCATACAAAAACGTGCTGCCTGCTTGATCAGCGGGGCATTCCGTACGACTGCAGCAGAGGCACTCAACGCGGAATTATATCTTATGCCAATGCGCCAACAACTGGACCAACTAGCCAAGATGACCGCTATCCGAATCCGCACTGGGCCAGCCCTAGGGATCCCAAGCGGCATGCTCACCAAACGTACGAACGAGGAACTCGTCCTCGGCGGTTATACCCCAATGGAAGCACACGTCTGGAAGAAGGGCGGATGCCTCATGGCTCCCCCGAACACCTTGGCGGGAAGATGGGAGAGCCGTGACGCGTACGTCCAGGAGCCGTGGCGTGAGCCTCCCAGGGTTATAATCGACGAGCGCGAGGTTGCCATCTCAGTTAACAACTCAATTCACAAGCAGAATGAGCACACAATGGTATACACAGACGGAAGCGGCTATCAGGGCTATATTGGCGCGGCGGCGGTTATTCCAGCGTTGAACGTACAGTCCACGGAGTGTATTGGAACGGAAGGAACGTCAACGGTATACGCGGGAGAAGGTTGTGGAATCAAGCTCGCGCTCAAAAGCCTACTTCGGCTGAAACGGGATCGAGAGATCAAGAAGTCAGTCATCTTTTCAGATAGCCAAGCCTCGCTCAAGACGCTTGTGAACCCACGAATGGCCTCCGGTCAACTGTATATTCACAATTGCATACGGCTATTGCAAGATTGTGCGGACGAAGGCGTCGACGTGACATTCAGGTGGATTCCAGGACACGAGGGAGTCTCAGGAAATGAGGCGGCAGATCGTGCTGCCAAAAAAGCAGCGATTCAAGGCGTACGACGTGAGGTGGTTCCAGGAGACGTATCGACAGGTGGATGGATCATGCTGGGAGCAGCGGCCAAGAGGCGCATCCGACAGTCAGCCAAAGATGCATGGGAAAGATCATGGGACAAGCAGAAGAGTGGGAAACCTACCAAAAAACTGGTCACCCGCCCTTCCAGACGCACAGTCCAATATTGGACATATCTACACAAGGCCACGTCGTCTATCCTCATTCAGCTCCGTACAGAGCGAATCGGATTGGCACACTATTTGTGGCGGATCAAGAAAAGTGACAATCCATGGTGCGGATGTGGCCTCTCCGGTCAAACAGCGCGCCATATTCTCATGGACTGCCCACAGTACGTGAACGAACGGAACACCATGTGGCGTACGATCAAAGGCATACGACGTGACGTCGAATACAGCGTCCTAATCAATGAAAAACGCGCCGCGGTGGCAATCGCACAGTTCATAATCGACAGCCAGGTGTTGCAGCAATTCCGCGATACGGACCCCCTAGCATTAGGCACATACGAAGACAACGCGGAACCCAGTGAGAGCGAACAGGACACTGACGTGCTTACACGAATCAATGACCAGGAAGGCGGCGTGAGCCCCAGGTCAGCAACGACGCCAGTAAGGACCACCAACAACACGCGCACGAGCCTTGGATCGAGGATCTCGGGAGAGTCAGTTGACGAGAGCGCGCTGCAGAATGCCGTGAGATTATAAACGTACGATTGGGTGAGAATGAGTACGTTGGGGATGTATAGAACGTGGTGGTGCCCATGTTGACGGTGCGGTTGACCAAATCAATACGTGAGAATGGAGGGCATTGCGGGAAGATGAGGACGTTGACGTACGAGAGCTGGCGTACGTGTTTGCACTGTTTGATTGTTTTGTTTTGTTTTGTACATTCACTTTGTCTCATTTGTATTGTTTGCATTCTTGGTGGCTTGCCTTGTGGCGCGCTCCCGTCGTGGCTGTGCCACGATTTTCTCGGTGCCTGCAGGCTCAGGCACACACCTGGATGGCGGCTCTTAGACCGTAGCTAGCTTTAGCGGGTATATCAATTCTACTACTACTACTACTACTACTAACAAAGAACATGACATTGGAAGAAATTGAAACCGTTTTTTCGAAGCCCACTGGTCAGTTGGCGAGAGAGAACATTGCAAACACTGTGAAAACAGCCAAGAATATTTGCCGATTTCGATTTCATGAGGCTTTCAGCGACCTTAAGCCCCAGCGACGTCAGTTGGATAAGGTTGATGTTTGAGTCCGAGGAGGTTCTTTTCTCTCCGCGACAGGATCATGGAACGAAATTTTGTTCTATAGTCTTATCTTTTCTCCGTACATTGATGCAAATTAATACAGATCGCCTTGTTCGAGGTTCGATGATTCAAGTTGTGTGTAAGTTGATTCTACGGATTTTGCAGCGAGTATAACTGAACCAGTGAAACACACCATATGAATTACCATGAATGCTTTTGTTAACTCTTGGTATTGAACAGTTTCTACTGCTGCAATTTATATTAATAGATTGAACACGAGATGATTCTATGAAATCTATCTGACGGGATGTGAACGGGCTTCGTCTAACCCTACAACTTCGCTGATGAATATTCCTGCGTTGCTTTTGGAACTCTGCAACTCAACTGGAGTTCTTGCCTAGTCTTCTAATATCCAATAAGCCGCGCTTCTCTTATTCGGATATCCTATTTCTAAGAGGCTTCTGGGCGAGATATCGCCGCAGGTTGTCAGCTATGAAATCAGTGCAACCCTCCGGTCTCCCTCCTGCTGCATGGGGAGATATGATAAGATTCGGGGCTTTCCACAGGCGACTTGATTCTGGTAAGGGTTCAGTCTTGAAAACATCCAACGCAGCACCACCGATTTCGCCATTTTCCAAAGCATCTACTAGCGCGTCCTCATCAATGGATATTCCGCGACCGACGTTCACAACCCACGCATGCTTGGGCAGCAGTTTGAGTCTCTCCGCATTAAGCGCATCCCGCGTTGATTCAGAGCCCGGTAATATCATGACGAGTGCGTCTGTTTCTGGAAGAAGCTCTGGAAGTTTGTCGTCTGCCAAAACCTCGACACCAGCGCGTACACCAGCGTGTCGTGCTACACCGCGTACGTGAGCACCAAGTGCAGTCAGATACGGAGTCAATTTCTTTGCAATGTTGCCGAATCCCCAGATAAGAATGCGAGCGTCGCGTAAAGTGGTAAAGTCACTTCGTGGGTAAGAACCGCCAAGGTGTCCTGGCCATTTGCCCTGGGCTTGATAGTCACGCATTTCGTAGAATCTTCGGGCGCCACTGAGGAGCAGGCCAAGGGTGTGCTCGGCAACGGTTCCATCATGTAGACCAGATCCGGTAGTAATAATGATTTGAGAGGTATCGAAACCGCCTGCGAGGACGTCATTCGGGCCAGCAGCAAGTGATTGAATCCATCGGAGATTCGTCATACGTTTTGCCGCATCGGTGAGATTCTCTGAGCTGTTGGACCAAGTCACCAAGATTTCAGCGTCAATAAGCTCATCCGGTATGGGTACCTTAACATCATAAGGATGAAGGGTGACCGCGAAGCCTTTGAGGCTCTGGATGTCGAGTTTGAGAGAGGTGGGGTACAAAAGCTTCATGGTGAAGTTCCTTGCCAGCTGGGAATGATATCTTAACATGCGAAATCTAAGAGATAACTAGATATCAATTTTCCGCCATGAATGTGCAGAGTCCTTCCAATGTTGCTTTCGGAACAGGTGTTAGCGTTGTGAGAGGCGAGAGAGATAGAATGCTGATGAAGTTGTTGGACCACGTCCAGTTTTTATCTTCCCCGCAGTGCCGTAATGCGGAGTCCCCCTGATTCGACAATGAAGAGACACTGGAAAATGGAATCCGACCATGATGTACATAATTCGATACCATACGAATGATACGATATTGTTTAAAAGTCCCGAAGACAAGTCCGTTGCGCCCTATATACAGTACTCGGATTGTCTCAATGTAGTTCATTTATGCTGAAAAAGTGAACCTTTAGATCAGACGTGCTGATAGGGAATCATCACCATCTATTATATACCCTTTTGTAAGGAGTTTCTCTTATGGTGAGCGCACACCGGACTAAAAACCCAAGTCGTGACCGATATTTTCCTACTCACTGTAACGTTGCGAAGGCGTGCTTAATGGTTAATACATATCAGATTCACATGGACCAATCGTCGAACTTCAACTGGGACGGCTTACCGAAGTCAACTCGCAGACGTCAAGTATGAGAACAAAGCAGGCGTGATTGGGCAACTTTCTAGTACGTTAGCTGGCGCGATAGCTTCCTCGTACGTATGTCCAAAAGATCAGTCACTTGTTGCTTCGACGAAGGGAGAATGCCGTAGCCAGTCGAAAATGCCGGAAGCTCGACATAGCTCTTCCGTATCGTGTTCGTACATACTAACTACTACATAGCTAGCTGATGTGATTACCCAGTCGGATCATCGGATGGCTTGATCTATTGAAAAAAGAAAAGCGCGACAAAAATCAAAAACCAGGATACGTAGTCCGTACGGAGCACATCAGATTCAGTGGTCACCAACTTCAACCAAGAAAGCGATTGAAAAATGAAACCGACCGCCAGGTTGCCACTGTTTGACCCACCTGCGCAAGCTGAATTGAGATTTGATTTGACTGGTTCTGAGACTGAACTTCGAAGTTCTGTTTTTTATCTCAAGAGTCAGAACGCGGAGTTTCTTAGCGTGCAGCAGTCGCGCGCAGTGCCCTGGGGTGTTTCTATAATTCAGACACGCTAACTGAAATATTTCAAGTCAATACACACGGTATTTTACACGTGACATCAGCCCACATATAACTCTATATAACAACGCGTGTTTCTTTTAAAACAAAATCTATATTTACGCCTATAAAAATCTATGAGGCCTTTGAGACTAAGAATTCATATTTGATTACTTATTTTCTAGAGAGATTGTGGTACGAATTTATTGTGTAGAGATAGATGTTAGGTTATTTTTGAGGTACCCGCGTTGTCTTACAGAATTGTATGTTGATCAAAGTCACGTGGAAAATTAGTCAAATACAAGGCGTAATGAATCACAGAATCTTGAAATATTTCAGTTAGCGTGTCTGAATTATAGAAACACCCGCACTGCCTGCACTAAGCATCCTCCGCGCAGCCGGGGTAATTCAAAACCGTAGTTTCCTTCACGCTCAATACTCTCAACAACCTCCAATCCAAGCATTAATCATGGCGAAAACAACAGCTTCGGCCAAAGCACAACCAACTAAACGAAAAAGGCTTCCACTCAACGAACTCGATGTTGAAATCCCAACTCCGACTGAACCTCAACCAAATGAACCAAAGAGGCAAAAACGCAACACACATCAGATTCCCCATGATGAAACCCCAGCTCCAGCCAAAGCTCAACCATCTAAACGAAAGAGGCAAGAGCAAGCTCCGAAGAAACGAGAAGTCCCAACCGGAATGACACGACCGCAATTCAAAGCCTACGTTCAAGATCGTCCAGATCTCGCTTTAGATATTTTTAATTTTCATGACGCCAAAAGCGGAACTCGAACTGAATGGTGCATGGTGCTCACTACACAACAAAACAAAGCCGAAAAAGGATGTAATCAAATATCTTATAGCAGGTACAATAAGTTTATGACTATGCAGGAGTTGGGAGTATCATCAACGGGAAGACGAAAGTCAGATGGGGAGCGATGCTCACGTGTATGCGGTAATAGTGCATGCTATAACCCTGGGCATCTGGCAGTTGAGTCATTCAGCGCGAACTCAGCACGGAAGGGATGTCGCAAATGGCAATATTGCCCCCATCCCAAAACTTGTGGTTCCGAACGACACCTGGTTTGTCAACACGAGCCGCCTTGCATCAAGTATGAGCCAGGTTTTGACGACCACAAAGACTTCATGGCCCGCGGTGTCACCACAAAACCTTGTAAATATGCCTAGAGGCCTCGAACAGTTCCGTGATATCGCCGTTGTCCGACACTCAGCCTCGCATCGGGACATCGGACGAGCTAGCAGGCGAGGACGCGTCGTCGGAAGGGTGCGAATCAATGGGGCATACAGAGGAGGCTTGATGTGGGAATTGGCATACGTGAGATGGGAGGATTAGAAGCGCATTCGTGTGTGCTGTCTAATTGATTTGACATGTTCGGTTGCTTTGCACTTGTTTGTTTTTTGTTTTTATTTACAATACTTTGAGTCTATTCTTATGGCCGAGCCACGATCTACTTGGTTCCGACAGGCCTAGGCACAGCAACAGTCTCTCCCCTACAAATAAGCTGGGCAATCCTACTATAGTCGGGTTCCCAGCGATTCTCCCTTGTCATAACCGATCCCTGACTCTTCTACTATTACGCGTAGCATTCGATTTGTAACCTTATTACATACCTTGATTTTCCAATTCTCTACCCTCTTACTCTTGGCCATAACTAACCTGGTTCATTTGTACGCCAACTGCCCATTAGAAGGCGCCACCAGCCACTAGGCTTAGATGTATGTTGAATCGATCAATCAAGAGGCGCGCGAATTCAAAAATTGGATCCACGCATAAACTTTCTTCATTCAATGCTACTACATGAATCGTAGCTATCCAGGAGTCTCTTTCTGTGACTGGGTTGTACCAGAATACGTATATACATTGCGGAGTGCCATCATGCGGATACAACCTTGAATGATTACAATCGTCTACATCTTTCAAAAACTTAGGAATGGAACAGTTATATCATGATCCATTACATTTGAACAGCAACGCTGCACTTCGGCAGGACGATTCTTGTAAACTTCCCATCCTCTGATCTAGCTGGAGTAGTGTTCTATGCGCTTGTTGCAGTTGTGCACTATTGTTACCTTCTCTATCGCTACAGCACCATTGGTAGTAGAAGTTGGTTGGCATGGAGAGGATGAGTGGAGGGAAGAGCCTATCTTGCTGAATGCTGAAGAGCCATGCGCAACCGAATCAGGACCTGTCTTTATATTGAAGAAATTTCGTCCGATGGTGATAACCCGGCATTGCTTCGAGTTCGGCCAAGAGCAGGAGCCAGTCGTTCTCGGCCGTGTGATCGGTAGATATCAATGTGGTATTGTGATCACCGAGAAACGAGAGCTCATCTATCTCGAGTCCTTCGATAGCGCTGGATCCAAGCACTCTGTTCCGTATGTCGGTTGCCCTGCGAGGCCAAGGCGCTCAGAGAGCCCGACACTGCACTGTTTTGTTGTGAGTTGTAAAGCTTCCGGATGCGCTCGATAGTCTTCTTTTTATTTCTCGTGTTTTTTGGTCGCCCGATCCGATTTGACATACTATAGATGCAGTGAAAACCCATCTTTCGACATCGCTCACAAGGGTGACTGCTCGAGCACTTGACTTTGGCTCGGTGACAGCTGTCGCATGCGACTCGGAGCTTTCCAAGCCTCTTGGATTCGAATTTGTCTCGCCGAATCGACCACCATTATCTTAATTATCTATACACATGTGGCAGAGGCCAGGTTTGTCGTTGAGAAATTGAAGATATGATATTCATCACAGAATTCATTCATCGGATGGGGATAAAAAATGTGGTATTAGTTTAGCTGTGCTCATTGTACTTAATGCTCGGTAAACATTTCTCGTAGGTATCTGTCCTATGGAAGCGAGCGAGCGACTCATGTTCGCAATCCACGATAATCCTCGCATCCTCGTTGGCTGAGCCGAACACGCAATGTCTAACTGATCAATTGCACAGTACAACCAATAGTACGTACTATTCGCAATGACAGACTTTCAGCTTTGCAGATCGGGGTTCAGTGATGCGTTATGAGGGGCGCCTTTCAGCTCGCCTATCAGTCGTGTCGTTCAGCGCCGGCGCTAGACAAAGAAATTGACAAGATTTACTTTACGGTTCTGGTGATTGCGGCGCGTTTGTCGGCGATATGGAACAAAGGACCAGGCTATTTCCCCACCTAATCGACATGGTACATCTTGAGGAGGTTTCGAGAAGGTAACTACTATAATCAAGCTACATACAACACAATACTCAAACCTAGTTCAAGAACGCCATGAAAGCTCTCTGGTCCTCGAAGGCACAACATGCAGACTCAACATCAGGGCACCAGCTCACTATATCAGAGCGTCCTCTCCCTGACCTTCAACCATCAAAAGTCCTCGTCAAAGTTGCTGCCAGTGGCATCAATCCCAGCGATGCTGTGAACGGCCTAATAAATCTATTCAACATAGCTCAACCCAGAATTCCTGGTCGAGATTTTGCCGGCACTGTACACGCATCAAACAATCCGGACTTGCCTCCAGGAACCGCTGTCTATGGAACATCTGGCAATTCTCTGTCATTCACATGCGACGGTACAGCTGCTGAATATGTTCTCGTTCCGGAAGATGCGGTGGTGCCGAAGCCTCGTGGTTTGAGCATGGCTCAGGCTTCTGCGGTTGGTGTACCTTATACAACTGCCCTACTAGCCCTTGAAGCTACGAATACGCAACCTACAGACAGAGTGATCATTCTCGGAAGTACAGGCGCAGTTGGACGTGCAGCGACTCGCATCGTCCGCTGCTGGGGTTGCAGTGTAGCCACAACTGGACGTCGAGATCATGTCGCTGATATCAATATCATCACCGACCCTGAGCTGGATGGTATACAAAAGCTTTTTGGAGACAGCGCCGGGAATAGTAGCAAAACAGTAGATTTGATAATCGACACTATTGGCTCCCCAACACTGATGCGCAAGGCAATGAAACATTTAGCCTTCCGGGGCAGATACTGTGTTCTAGCTGGATTCAAGGGCGAGCCTCCAGAGTATAATCTCAACCTAGTGGATTTGTACCGTAACAATCATACGATTTGCGGTGTTAATTCAATAGCACGTCAACCGGCTGAAATGGCAAAGCGAATGCAGCGTCTAGTCAAGATGTTTGATGAAGAAATGTTGGAATCTCCAGCGGAAGATGAATTGACGCTGGTGCCGATTGAAAAGGGTATTGAGGCATACAAGCAGGCTATGCAGTTCACGGGGAGGAAACATGTTATTGTATTTGATAACATATAATAAGACCATACGGACAGGATTATCCTGGTCAGATTTTTGATGAAAGATTGTACATGTCCCAATCCGTGTAGATTCAGTCCTAGATTGAAGTCATATTTCTCGCAAAGACGCTACAGTCTTGCACCTGGGCAGTATCTAAGGCTTTTTATATTCAAAAACAACGAGGGTGTGGTGGACGCCCACTCCGTGACCGTAAACTCCAGCCAACGAAAAGCCAGAGCTGGCCGCTTCAAATAACTTAGCATATTGTTGCACACTTCGCTCACGAGCATTATGAGCGGCGAGCATGACATGATCGTCGATTCTATATAGAATTAGAGGTCTAGTTGCATCGAAGAAACGCACCTCGTGACAATTGGCACTTACCTAACATGCTTATCCTCGAAAACTGCACTTCGAAGGGCAGGTGGCTCCGGCATGACGCCCTCCGATACCATGACTCGAGCTCCATCCTGAAGCGCAGGCAACAATGACTGGATAATCCAAATGCAGTCTTCATCAGACCAGTCGTGCAAGATATGTCGAAAGAAGTAGACACTGGCTTCTACAGGTTGTGGCGTGAAAAAGTTGTGTTCTTGAAAGGTGATTCGAGATTCGAGATCGGAGTTTCCTGAGATACTAGCACGGCCCATCTCTAGACCTTCTACATTGACATCCTGCACGACGAATTTGGCTGCTGCAAAGCTTTTTGCTAGGGCGATGCTTGTGTGTCCGGATGAGCCGCCGACCTTGAAGAAGGGAATCAGATGAGTAGAGCGGATCGTGAATGAAAAAGGCAGAAACCTACATCCACGATAGTACCTGTTCCCAATGATGCCCAGTCCCACGAATTCGCAACTTTCCCCACGGCATACCGAGACAATTGTGATCGCCCGTCCAGGTAGGAGAAATATTCCTGACTTGCCGTTAGATTCTTCCCCATGTAATCAAACAAGTTCCCATAACCGGGATACGCCAAATTAAAAGCAGCCTCGGGTGCATTCTCCTGTTTTTCCTGCTGAGCCTTGAGAGCATCTGCCAAACCAACAACAATGCGTGTGCTGAATCCACTATTGAACAGGGTCATATCGTGAAGATTTTTATTCTTCGCGAGCGTAGCAGAAGCAGCTGTATGGGCTATCTGGCCAGGTTCGGGCTCACTGAAAATACCATTTGCGATAGAATATCGGACTATTCTTGTCAAGATATCTTCACTGAGGCCAGTGGCCAAAGATAGGTCGGTCAATGAGATGCTTTTGCCGAATGGCACCTTTTGCGGTATCTCAAAGCGGGTAACAACAGCCAGGTTAGCTGTATCGGTGGCCTAATGAACGGTTAGAGTGATTATCATGACCTCTCGTCATTGTAGTGGTCGTGGATATGTGTATCTCAGCACGTCTACGTACCCCATATCCCAACGACGCGACATGGTCAACTGGGCCTCGTGCCAACTGCAGGAGATCATTGGCCGCATTGATGAGTCTATTGCGAGCTTGAAGCAGAGTGGCAGTCCTATCGTCTTCAGATTCGTCCGACTCGATAACCACGGCGCCTTCTTCGGAAAATGTTGGAAGACCTTGCCCGCGTTCGCGGAGAAGTTCACTAACGATTTTGACGTCTGCGGAGATTGCGGCAGCCACTTTCTCGAAAGTAGATGCCATTTTGAAGATTGTATTATTGTTTGAATGCGTGTCTCGTCGTGAGAAATGCTTCCCAGTCATAAGATTCTGGCAAACTTCTTCTTATTTCTCTTCCGCGGGGTAACTTACAGGGATTAAAGATGAGTAGCTGAAATCGCCGAGCACAAGTCGCCGGCTACTGCCGGATTGGGAAACAAAGAAAATAGCCGGAGGGTTAGTGTATCTGTGAATATCTACAGTCGTTGATCTCATTTGATCTACCGCTGAATTGTACATGTTACACATTAGATGATATTAGAGGGAGTTGAAATTGACGCTTGTGATTTGCTTTCGACTGCTTTTTACGTAGAATGGGAAATTGGAAATTGCACCACAACGTTGTACGGGATGTCACAATTGAGATGTATTGAGATGTGAAGATGAGCATAGTATCATTGACTATATTTATAAACGACCTAAAGTAAGACTTATAGATTTGATAGGACTCCAGGGCAGGGTTCGTCTGGTAGTGACGTTACGTTGATAGCTATCGACGATGGTTAGGGCTTGGAGATTTAACCCCAAGCCCTATTTCCAATTTGGCAACTCAAAGGACAAGAGATATCGTCATAACCATGAGACGAGCCACGACTGATGGTGTTTGCTGCTTTACTTCACTCTTGTAACAACAAAAGTAAGCACTCTGTCCGCAGGCTCCATCCACCGATTATCCTCCGGGTCTTCCCAGGTTAACAAGTTACCCTCTGTCTTGTACGCCGTACCAGTCTCAACGCCAACCTAATCCTACAATTTTGTAAAAGACTCCAGCATGTAATGCAATTGCAATGCTTTGTCAATTATCGCCTAGGCTTTGACATTGCCAATTTGATAACTAATAGTTAAAGCTCCTAGGCTCTTTGTAAAAGCAGCCACTTTTTTTGCGGCTGTTACTTGATTATCCTAATCCTATTGATGAGGAACTATTAAAATTGAGATGATGTCTGTTGTGGCACAGAGAGCTTAGAAGAGTATGGCTTCACCATCATTATCATTATCGTTGATGTCAAGCATGCCAGCTTCAATTAAATACGCTTTGAACTTATCCTGGTTATGGCAAAGCGCAAAACTCACGTCTCAATGACTGACAATATCCACTCCGTACATGTTCTTTCTTGGCGTACCGTCAAATGCGAGACGGCGTAGGTCGCTACCGAGGAAGCAACCGATATCAATCAACCGGCTGTTGGTCTCTTTCAAACGATTGAGAATTGTGGGATAGGCTGGTGAAGTTGAGATGAATGGGACAGGCCAGATGCCTAGTCCAATACAAGGATAGGGACGAATATCCCAAGCATGGGTCACGCTGAAGAAGTGGAAGTAGTTTATCAGTCATTCATCGATTCATCATGAATTATCCCAGGACTTTGTTCATTACCAGCGTTCATATCCCGTTTAGGAACCTTCAGATTAACATGAATACAGCAAACTTTGATACGGAACATATTCAGCAATTAGAAGGAGTGTAACTCCGCCTTGACTTCTACTAAACTTTCGAGCTCATTGATTGTCGCATATAGTGCCAACAGCCTGGAAACCTCATTACAGACATGACAATAAATGATCCGAAGAAACACATCACAATGACCTTCATAGAATGCATTTCTACACATCGAACGACTTATGGTCTATGATATTTCCAAAAACTATAATAAACCATTCTCATAACCGCAAAAGCACAAGTTCATCGCTAAGGTCCTCAAAGCCTGTCCAGTACGCAAAAAACGATCCGCAAATTCATGTCGTAACTGATATCTACCAATAACAAAAAGAGACGGCCCAGCAAAATTATCATTCAGATCTTGGACTTATGCACCAACTTCGTGATGCTGGTACCATCGTTGAGGACCTCCGTCTCCTCCTCTAACGTATAGTTTCCTAGTCGGGGAAGTAGGACTGTCCAAATATACCAATATACAATGCCGAATAAAATGCTAGGGATAAACAATCAGTCTCAAAGGTCTTAGCCATGGGAAATTCTAGACTTACATCCCGACGCCAACAATTGCATATGTTGCATAGAAAAAGTCGACATCGCCCTTCCAGTCCGGCGGCGGAAAGAATGGTGCGGCGAGCAAGGCGATACTTGTAGCAATTCTTAGCCATACAGCGGGTAGCCAGGCCTTAAATGGCCGCTTCAAGTCTGGTCTTCTATGACGAAGCAATACAAGTCCAGCTGCCACAGCCAGGCCGAATATCTGACCGGGATACCCTTCGACATCTAGGATAAAATTGTACACTGCTCCTTGTGAGGGAAGGACAATTACCAACAGGGATGGAATGTAGTGAATTATCAATCCCCAAAACGGAGAGTTGAACGGCTTGGAGCTGGAGATTATTCTTGCAAAAGGTAGAAATCCCTGTCTAGCAACTTCTTGATTGACGCGAGCCTATACAACCGTTAAAAGAATGTTCATACCGGAATAAAAGATCGCTTACCAATGCAAACGTCACCACCATAACATTGGCAGCGGCTGAGACAGCAATCATCAGAGGCAAGAAGGTCCTCCCCCATCTAGGGCCAAACGCGCGCTCGAAGAAAAGGGCTGCAACTAGCTCGCCGCTCTGTTTGATTTCGTCAAGTGGCACAACCAAGAAGTAGGCCACGTTTGCTAGCATATACAGCAGGCACGACGTGATCAAAGCTGCTAGGCTGACACTACGCAGTGTCCGTACTGGATTTTTGACTTCGTTCAGGACGTTATTCGCGTTACTCAGGCCTGCATAGGAATAGAAAACTTTGAATAGAGAAGTCGAGATGGTATTCCAGCTCCAATCGGAATCTGCCCACAAGTCCTTCCAAAGGTCGCTTTCTTCATTCCTCGTTAGAGTACCTGTGAAATCACCTCCTTGATGAAAGAGAATCACATAGACCCCGCTGAGTGCCATGAAGACAACCAGGAAAATCTTTACCCATCCAAGTGCATTCTGAATAACGATACCAGTCCTCATGAAACAACCATGCATAATCGTGACCAAAGTCAGCAAACCAACGGCCAAAATCTTGTTCTGAACGTCGCTCGGCACAATATTGAATGCAAACAAGGTATATTTGGAGAAGACGATGCAATTGCTTGCTGTGAATCCCAATAGGACGGCCTGGACGGCTACCAGCGTCGATGCCAAAAATCGTGGATAGCGATATGTGAACTCCAAATATACCTTGTCACCTCCCGAACGAGGCAGCATGCACCCATATTCGAGCGATACAGCCAAGCCACAAGCTGAGAGAACGGTTCCTACTACCCAGAGCGATAATGCCAGTCCTATACTCCCGACGGATTTGACGATGGCACCCGGGGTTGCAAAAATCCCAGACCCTATAACGCGCGATATTACCAGGATGTACGCGCTGGACCATGAGATGTTTCGTCCATATGTAGCGGTTTCGGGAATAGTGTCATGTTCGACGGAGCGATCCGGGGCGTCGGGGGAGATGGTATCGGACGAAGCGATTGATGATGGCGAAAGTAGAGGCGTGTGTTCCGATGATTCAATGTCCGACATTTTTGTACGCCGATAAAGCTTGAATTATCATGAATGAGTTATTGTAGTATCTGACAACTGACGGGAGCATTTTTATGGCCGCAAGACCATGACACGCTCGGTTCCTGGATTTTCAGAAATCCCGAGGCACAACTAGAAAATAACAAACACGCTGAATAATTGATTTCACAGTTTCATGTCGTGGCAGATTGGGCGTTCTTGTAGTTAGTTAGTATTTGTAAACTGTTATCAGCTCTCGCACGCCATTCTTCCGACGGGTGATGCGAAACTCCCTGTGACTCGCGATTATTAATTATCGACGCGCGATACATGATTGTTTTTGCGCGACATTGCGGTTGCAATCATTTTCGATTTGTACAAATGTTGCGAATATCATTAATGAAGACCGAGCATGTAATTGGAGAATAGGCTGAGGCCATCAAGTTAAAGGGGGACATGACAATTGACCCGAATAATACCATCACAAGTCAGTCTAACGATATCTGACTTAATGAATCACGATAAGAGAGTCAAGTTATTATTCAGACGACGTCATTTATGCAGAAATGAGTCAGATCTATCTACAAGTGACTTACACCACAACGTGACAGAACCGGAATATAACGAATAGAAGGCCCCCTCATTACTATATTGATATCAGGTTAGATACTATTCATTTGAATATGGAGAGTGCTCATAACCATTGTTGATCAGACAGTTTATGATACTAGAGTACTCCCCATTCCTATATGACTCAAAATCTGTAGATGTGAGATACAGACGCTTGAAGGCCTTCCGTTCGTTACATAGCAAAAGCTTCGTATCAAAATCGCAAGTACGGTAGAACCTGGTTACAACGAACAGATGGCCCGGGTTACTTATTATTCATATGAATACGGAGAGTGGTCCGAATCGTTATCAATCAGTCAGGTTAGTCTATACATTAAAGTGCTCCTATATTAATCACAATCTCTAGATATCACATTGGGATGTTGGAAGGCCTTCTCTTCGCGGCGGGTTATGGCTGACCCTGATATCATCCTGGGGGTGCGTGATATCTTGGTGGGCGCTAGTGTAATCTAAAATTGCCATTTTGGGGTTAGTAGATAACACAACACTTAGACTAATAAATAAAATACACCAACCCAAAAACCCAAAAAAAGCCGTACCCATGGATTAATCCAAAACCCACGGGTTTCCTTTTTTAGAAACCCGAACCCAAAAAATATTAAAAAAAATAAACCAATCCTAACCCAGGAGGTTGGGTTGGGTTGGGTTTTGCCATGTCTAGGTATAAGCATTATATATATAGCATATTATAGCTACTAGGCTATTCTAAGAACTATAATTATTGGTAATCTTTCATCCTTGTGGTATTGATCATATTTCTAGCTCTATAACATGAACTGCTTTTTCTTTTTCTAGCATTTAGGAGTCGACGCTCTGCGCTCCTTGTCAGCTGAGTATTAGCTAACACTAGTTCTACTGCAAGTTGTGGCGCTAGCACTCTCCACTTCTTATTTTGATGCTGAGTGAATAATTCTGTTATTTAACTCTATATCTTTATTATAAAGATAAGACTAATGGTAAAAATACCGCACTGGTGGTGTGGATTGTATGATGGCTAGGGCAGGAAGAACTATAGTGATGTTCATTATCGTAGGTGCTAATGGGATGGCTTGATTCATATATGATGATAGCTGATATTAGATCAAGAAGTAGTACGTCATAAAGTTGGTTAGCATCGTCTTAATAATGGACTAAGAGGAGAGTCCAAAGAAGCTTGAAGCAAGGATAAAGGATACTGGGTGCGTTACTAGACCATGTCTTATCTTTGGGACAAGAGCTAGCGTTCCTTGATTCGTTATTTTCTCGCCTGTTAGTGACGAATACTGTATTAGAAATATCAGTCTCACTTCAATGAAGGCGCAGGTTGAAAGTAAGTTTTGGCGAGAGTTGTAGTTAATAGAATTTCAGCTAGTATTGCCTTAGAAGCGGAGAGCGAGGATTAACAATATTAGGCTTATCATCGGCTGTGTCTTATTATTAAGGCTGGAGTTGACGGCCACGTTGGTAATGTTACTGTATGATTTTTATTGATGCTATAAGTAGAGATTGAGAGTTAGGGCAAGAATAATAATCACAAGACAAAGCAAGTACTTATTATAGATGCATCTCAGGACAGGCATACCGATTCTCATTCTATGTGTAAAAATGATTTCGATCTAATGTTGGATCAATTAGACTAGAATCATCAAAGTAATACTTTTATCTATATCATTATCTGCTGGTGGGTAAGCTAAATATCATACTAGTTTATGATGGAATTAATGCTAGCTAATCTTCGTCATCACTGTTTGTCTTGAATTTTAATGGTATGCTTCTTCTAGTATTGGTTATTATATCTGATTGTCCCTTGCCTAGCTGGTAGAAAGTCAGCTACCTATTCCTTCTGTCCTTAATAGATAGTCCTTCTCTTTAGCTGCAGGAAGCAATCGAGTTTCTGGAAAGGAGTGAACCCACATCTTATGTGTGGACACGTTCTCAGCTGATAATGAATAATGAAACCTATATTACTCGGTAACATCTAACCCAGTAGACAGGGATAGAAAGGGGAGGAGGCTCTCTGATATTCGTCGAAGTGACCCACCATACCCTAAAGCAAGTGTTATCCGGTCTCGAGTGCGCCTTGGATTTTTGCACGACGCGTCCATGCCTGCATCGTACCGGTATGACTAACGGCGAGTCACTATTAGTGCTCTTCTAGCGACCTGGCTTCTGTGCCACCAGCTGAAACCCTGATTCGTTATGGCTGCGCATCGGATTTGGATTTCGGCATCCTAGGATGCTGAAATCCTGGGTCGTACGGCTATAAAGAGGCGTCTGTCCGCACATCTGCCTTCTCTTTCTTTTGTTTCTTTCCCAACTTCGACGGAAGCCACCTCATGAAAGAAAATCATTGATCATGGACCTTGCTATCCCTAGCTCACAAACAACACCCTCGTCTAGCCAAGCGCTCCTTAAGCTTGCTAAGATACTCCAGGAGCTGGCTGACATGCAGGTCAAGGGAGAAATAAAGGACGTAGAGAGCGTGGCCGAGGTATGATTTAGACCAACATGATATGAGAAGCTAGCTAATAGAATAGTTTCGCCACCTTATTCACCAGCTCTGCCAAGAGGAACCAGCTGTTACGCAGGCTATCACTGCAGCAATACGAGAAAATATTCCAGACCCGTCTCCTCGCCTATCCTCGAAATGAAAACGACGACACGATCTGTCTTATCGGCCAAGTCACCCAGTGCAGCCCGTTCTAAAAAAGAGGCATTGTATCAACGATACGAACGCAGTCGATGAGCCCATGACTCCGGAGAGTCCAATTCCCGAGAGCGAAAGTCCAGAAACCGAGGATACACTGGATTCTATGATTTGTGTTGACACCGCTGAACTCAGACCCGCTTCTAAGCATGAGAGCAAGCCAGAAGTTCACTCAACGACGCTTTCCATAGATGAAGAGAATGTCCTCAAAAGCGAGAACGTCCATCCTAGCACAATGCTAACATCCCCCAATAGGGAGCAGACAGAGCCGCCACCTACGCCTGAAGGAGATGTCACTAAGGATCAATCCTTTAAGGACATAATCTATAAGATGGTTGACAATGTCAGCCTGCTTAAGAAACACCCAGACGATCTGCCGCGCACTGTTCATCAGGAAATCCTGCGAAGTCTTCACACCAATCAGGGCCCAATCATCGAATCTCAAGCCGGTCAATGGTCAGACGGGAAAACGTGGTTGGAGGTGTTGGAGAGAGGATCCGCCACAAATCGTCAGTACATCATATTCAATATGCTGGAATATATGGGCGCCTCAAAATGGTATGACAGCCAGATTGAGGTTGCAAAGCAAACGGTAAAAACCCAGCAAAACCAGCCTGTGGGTAAGAAGGGGGCAGCAATGCATATGCTATACCGTATCACCCATAAGCATGGCCTTCTCAACAAAAGAACCATTACCAACCAGTTCTCCAGAGGGAAGAAAGTGCGCCTGCTTGTCAAGGAACTTGGGCTAGAAATCCTATTTAGCCCTAATATCTGGTGAGTATTAGGGAAACCATATTAATTTTATATGCTTACCTTGCATTTAGGAAGTATACCAAGAGAAATGAGCCTGAATTCGACCAGCTACTTCAAGACTTTAAAGCCGACCCTCGATAGATAACACTGTTTCAGATTCTTACTCCGCAGGTGGAACGACTGGTACAGAGTGGCTCCACCGATCCGGAAGCCTTGCACGATGCTTTGAAGCAACACCATCTAGTCTCTGAGGAAGAGCTCCAGAAATTAATAGTAAAATATGCTTTGGAACATGTGAGAATCCTACCATCTCAACTCCTGGATGGAGCTGACAGTAGCCAGGAATCGCTCCCAAATGGAGCCCTGAATGCTGCATATACTCAACTGATCAGTCAGGTCAGCAATCAGGTATTTCAGAAGCGAAGTTTAAGTGACCATAATACATTCATTATCAATAACAGCCTGAAATTACCAGCCGATATTTTTTATGCCCTACGACCCAGGCAATGGCTTGACTACTGGGTCATCAAGGTAGCTATGCATATAGCAGACCAGCCGGCTTGGGTGCATTTTTGCAAGAGCATTCCGGTGAACGACATCAGAAGACACGGTCGAATAAGATCGATAAAAAAGCCCTTTGAAGCCTGGGCAAAGGAGATGGCTGAGCTTCGTAGAAAAGCAGAAGGCACTGCCCCTCTTATCTTCTACTCTCCTGTCCATCATACAGATTCGCATTTCACGTTACTCGAGATTGATCATCATAAGAAAGTGATCTGCCACTATGACTTACTAGCAGAACTAACGACTATTAATGGCACGAAGAAGACAAGAATTGCTACTCTAATTAAGGCAAGTTCTGCATTGAAGGTAGTAAAAGCATTTTCTAATAATTTTATAGAATGAATTTGGTTATTTAGAATACCTATATATTGAAATGGTAAGCTTGTTACTTCAGTTTATTTTATTAACCAGCAGCTGACTTTGATAGCCTATACCGCAGCAGGGCGATGACTGGAGCTGTGGAGCTTAAGTGATATGGGCTTTTAGAAAACGATATAATAGATTTGATATTGGGTTATAGGATATGGTGCTAGACTCAGAACGCATACAGTTAGATATCATCGACAGTCTTATGGCATATATTGATTTGAACGCTATGCAAAAGTATAGCCGAAGCCGCGAACGTGGAGACGATGCATCATTGCCAGATGTGCTCAGTGAGGAAAGGTCAAAGCGGGGCTGCGTTGAAATGATATGTACTCGAGTATAGATTAGAACGATGCGCTATTGTCAATATCCGGCCGGATATTGGGTATCCACTTGTGATCTGGGAATAGCTTCATGTTCGGGGTTGCCGAATAATTGTGGAGAGCGTTATTTGTCAATATCCGTGAGGGCTTCGCCCGAACATGCTCATGAGGTCAGCTCATAACATATGTCGTATATTAGACTGTCAATGTGCATAAAACAGGGCATATGACCATTTGGACACAATCTCTAACCGCCCATCTCTTCCGCATACGGTACGAGTGTAATGAGTTAACCCTCAAACCATGACCAGCCCATTGCCGACGCTGAGTTCAAAATCCCGGCGGTAAGAGGGCATTCATGATTGGAAGACCGACGCATCTGCAGACGGTTACGCAGTATATCTACCCTTCATTGGCTGAATTTAAAAGCGGCACCTCATATTGCGATGCTCCGTTGCCTAGTCTAGTCTGGATTTGGTTAGAAGACACGTGCAGTTCAAGTCACATGTTACACCTTCCTCGGCACTTACCTACTTGGCACTTACCTACTTGCCGAAGAGCGAATGTTGTGATTCTCACACTCACCCGATCTACCTTCGGATGTAACTAGCACATGCTTCTCAACACCCATTTCGGACTTCATCACTATATGACACATGGCTTCATCAAATGTGGAAGAGTTACTTCGTCAACTCGCAGAAGAGAGAGAACGTGCTGACCGAGAACGAGATCGTGCCAATCGAGAGCGAGAACATGCCGACCGAGCAGAACGAAAACTTGCTGAGGAGCGAGAACATGCCGACCGAGCAGAACAAAAGCTTGCTGAGGAACGAGAACATGCAGAACAAAAGCTTGCTGAGGAGCGAGAACATGCAGAACAAAAGCTTGCTGAGGAGCGAGAGCGCGCCAATCGAGCAGAGGCGAAACAGGCCCCTACAACTCTTGAACAATATCTCAGGCTTATCCAACAGCGCCTTGTGACAACCTTACTAGTCGAGTCCAACCCAGTCAATTCAGCATCAGGGTCTGTGACGGCCGTGAATGAGAAATATTACCCTTTGGAGCTGCGTCGGTGGCATGATTTTGAGAATGAACTTGAGCAAACATTCAGCCAACTCACCACACTTTTCACGAGCAAATCTCTCTTTCCTTCCGAAACAGACGTACTTGGTGTTCAGCGTGAACTCTCGCCTACTAGTCGAAAGGACGAGCAGGATATCCGACCCTTTGTCCGAAGCGCGATCGAGAAACCAGCCGAGCGGATAGTGAGAGCTTATAACGACCTGACCAATCGGCAGGAGAAATTTCACTTCCAGAATAATGCTTACAGCCTGGAGTATCGAGATCCTGAGACAGGGGTCGAACGTCAAGCTTCTTCTCCCAGCAAGAAGAGATCTCCAGAACGCAAGAAAAGCCAGCCAATTCCCGACCGCTGGGGTATCTGCGAGGAGGAAGAAGGTCTGCGTCGGGTCTGTGTTGGAGAGTATAAAGCAGCCCACAAGGTCCCGGACGAAGAAATCAGACAGGTCCTCGACACTGCACCCGAACACCTGTTTCTGGAAGTGCTTTGGCGAAAGCAGTCTGGAAGGGTCAATTCCGAAAAAGATAAAATGCAGGAGCTTGTGGCACAGATTCTTTGTCAGGCATTTCATTATATGATTGAAAGTGGCCTACTCTTTGGATACATAGCGTCAGGCCAGACTCTAATTCTTCTTAAGATTGACGAGTCCGCACCACAGAGGTTATATTTTCATTACATTCCCGTGGATTTAACCGGACAAGCTCGTGAATTCAAAGCTCAGTATGCGCCTGCGACTCAATTAGCGACCTTTGCACTCCTCGCACTGCGCGCAAGAGAGATGCCCCGTGATTGGATTATATGGGCTGAAAACTGCGGCATCTATCAATGGCCCCTGGTTCCTCACATGCCTTTAGACCGAAACATCTCACTGCAGCCTCAAACACATGACGAAGAAACAAGCAGTGGAGAGAATGATGACTCGGATGACTCAGATGACAATGATTACCAAGCCTCGTCTCAAAGACAAAGGTCCCAGCGAGACCAGCAACACCAATCCCAAGGCGAGCGTCGACGATCTCCACGGAAACGAACTCAACGTCCTGTCCGGGAATATTGCACACAGGCTTGTATGCTCGGCCTGGTTCAGAACTTGCCGCTGGACCAGCGCTGTCCCAACTTTTTCATACACAAGCAGAGCTCTACTAGCGGGAAACACCCAATTACCAAAGGAGATCTTTGTTATCTTCTTCGAAAGCAGCTTGATCGGAGCCTTGATCAAGATTGCGAATGTTTGGATAGAAAGGGGCTTTTTGGAGATGTAGGTGTGCTCTTCAAAATCACTTTAACCGAATATGGATATACGTTTGTAGCCAAAGGCGTGCAGAAGGCGAATGAGCGCGACTTGGACCATGAGATCAACATGTATTCTCATCTTTCACCTTTACAAGGGAGAGATATTCCAGTCTATCTTGGCAGGATAGCTCTTACAAGGCCCTATCCACTTGTCAGTATGGCAAAAGTAACGAAGATGTTGCTGATGTCATGGGCTGGAACAAGTTTATGCTACAATACCTGGCCTAAAGATGTCGACATCAAGAAAGAGATAGACAAAACACTACAGAAGTTAGCTCAGTCTGGTGTCCGTCATGATGACATTCGACGGTCCAACTTTGTATGGAATCCTGAACAAGGGCGAGTGATGGCAATTGATTTGCACCAAACAACTCTCATATCTGTTGGAAAGCGAAAGGCTTCAACCCCTGTGTTAATTATACACAAGCGAAGGAAGTTAACAGCTAGGTCATCGCGCGCTAAAGCGATTGTTACTTGATTCAAGAATGGTTTATACTGAAGCCCCCCGCATCATCACATCTCAACACGTCGCTCCAAGTTACTGTCGGAAACCGATACTCTGCGTAGCATTCTACCACCCGACTTTGCGCAGGAAGGGAGACAAGGAGACTAGGATTCATTTGACTTGAAGTTTCAGACCGGAGTGACGTGTCCAGAAAAGCATAGGTTTCGAGGTTATAGCAGGAAAACCGACGTTATAGACATCGCGAAAGACTTTATTTTAGTAGCCCGAAAGAAATTTCCATGTGCTGCAGTACACGAGAAACCCGCTCACAAATAATCAAGATGCGATTTTTCAGGAAGGAGATTGGTTATTTTCATTGTCTACCACTTCCAAACTCCGAAGGTCTTTCTCAACTTCAAACATACAGGAATAAGTCCCGTCCCAGCATTTTGTGATAACATGGCGGAATAGAAGATTTTCCATATTAGGATACTCTCCGGCAGCAAAGCGTTGTTCAGCTGCTCTTAATGCTTCGAATATCTCCATTGTTTCGCGGAACTGGTGGTAAGGCACGTTGCCGGACTCAATCTCAAATAATGTTGATCCAAACGCAAATATGTCCGTTTTCTCGGTAACTGCAGGGTCACCCGAGAGGCACACCATTCGTAACAAACCAATGGAGGCTTGCCATCCATACCAGAGCCGGCAAAGTCAATGAACCTTATATGACCCAACCGATCCACAATAAGGTTATGACAACCGACATCCGCATGTATAATGCGGTTTTTGTGGATGTAGGACAGACCTTCCGAAGCCTCCTGGGCCCAACGGAGTCTCGTACGTATTGTGATTTTTTCTGATTCCGGCCCCTGGATTATTTTGCGAAGGCATTCGCCACGTTCTAGAATGATGCCTTCATTTGTCACACGGCTAAGTACTGCGATTCGACAATGGTCACCTAACCGCTTGTACGCGCTGACTTCGATGTCGAACGCCTGCCGAGCAAATTCATTCGATGATGGTGGAGAGTACTTAATAACATGATCGCTACCGAAAGTGTAGATCGAGCTGACTGATCCCACGGCGATGATCTGAGTAGGTACAATTTCTGATGTTGATGACATAGAGTTGGTGGGTCAAAATATGAAAGAGTTATTTGCTATAGACTTGTTTTGAAGACGGTTTACCTATCCTGTTTATTTATATTACTACATGGCGGCACAGACAGAATCGGCTTAGCGCAAATAGTGAGAAGATCTCTTTGAAATTGCGGTGTCCCACCCCTTGCTTTAACAGTCAAATAACCCAACAGCCAATGAATGAACCACTAAAAACCCGAGCCAATCATATCCAAACCACAAACCCAAGGCCCACTTGAGCTCGTGCTACATAGTACACTCGGATGGCGCTCCCAGAGAGCTACCTCAAGAAACCTAAATGAAACAAGAAAGTAGCCTACCCTCTCGTACACCGTGCCGAGCGAAACACCAGAGTCACGGCAGCGCGGGCATTGGCCTGCCCGGGTTGTGGCACCGAAAGTACCAAGATCTGGATCGGGTATGGTGAGGTTGCAAATAGTGCCTGAATTTATCGCTCTATCACATTTCTTAATGTACCGTTTTACCAGCGTGTGATTCTCGGGACAATTGCGCCCACATCATCGGAGCATCAACGTGGTGACAAATGCTGGGAAGAGTAAAAAGGTTGAAAGACTAGTATCTTGTGATGAAGATATCAGTAGTAGATAGCCAAGCTTGTGTCAGGATTTTCTGTAAAGCGTTCCCAGTGGTTAAGGCGCATTGATGGCGAATTCGAATACTTGACGGGTTCAAGCTGTATTTATGGACAATTCGGGAGGCTTGAGCGCTGTGGAATCCTCTATCCAAAGTTAAATAAAATTCAGAAAGTTGATTGTCATTATCAGCCTGACAAAGAAGGGGGTGTGGTCCAACTCTGGTCCTGTTTGAGCTGCAGCTTTTTAGTCGCCGCTGAGTTAATCCCAGATGCTCATAACTTCATAGAACCAAGCTAAATGACGGATTTTTACTACACAATTTAACCCCTTGTGCCTGAGTGGCATCGAATGCTGATTTATCAAATTTAAGGTCTGTTGGCCAATCATCGTGGCTTGATAGCCATGGGTATTGCGCTATCCGGCCAGCCGTGACGTGGTGGGGAGTTCCGACGGGGATAGAACAATGCGATCAAATTGTTTTCGGATCCTAGCACGTATCATTGGCCTGTCCAGAGGCGAAGGAATCTTGGGAATTAACCGAGGAATCCCCTTATTAAATTGTCACAGATTGTTTCATTAACGCAGTGGACGCTCGGCGGAATATCGATTATCCGGACCGTTGTCCATCCGCATCCTCTAACCTCCGCGCAGATTGATTCAAGTTCTCTCAGTCTACCCTGAAACCTCGTCATCTTATTCGAGGCGAGATTACATACTCCCATGCGGAGAAACAAGATGCCAACATTTTACATGAACTCCGTTACAGAGACCAGAGGATTCAGTTTTTCACCTTTCTCTACCGAAACCGTTTGCTTATTGAGAAAATCGTTGCTCATCATCTTGGCTTACCAGAAAGTACTTGCCACGTTCATGTCTAAATACGAATAACCACGTAATCCTGCCGCTGTCTAGACAATTGGGGCGAAATTATCTTTTCCTGGCTGATTGCATCCACCAAGGAAGCAATTTAAAAAATGGACCTTGTGAAATGTGTCTCAATAACATGGTAGTGAGGGCTTTTAAGACAATGGGTCGAGTTAAGGATTGTCAAAATGAAATGTGACCATTGATTGGGCAGAGACGGAATTATTTCGTGCCTAACATATACTGCCCAACATTACCGCCAACCTTATCCGGTGGCATCCCACTTGATTTAGAGGGGTAAATCGTATCGCATAACTTCTTCCAAAAAAAAAGTCTACAACATGATTATCACCTTCCTGCTTTGTTTCTAGCGTCAAGTTTTGAATCATTCTTAATGCTTCAATAATATACATCTTTTCATTCTTATCAAGCCATGTCTCGAACATCGAATAAAACAACAATAAAAGTCCTAGATTTACCGCAAAATGGAATGATATACCTTAAATCAATCAAAGAGGCCATTCCTACAGCGTAGATGAAAGAAAACAAGCTGGGCAACATTAAATACTCAAATAAGAGCCTTAATAAATATATTATACCTCTCCTAGAATGTCTCAGTCTAGAGGTATGCTCGATCCTCCCAGTTGATGGCTAGCGCTGAATACGTAATAGGGTCAAGGTTATACTGCTTGGAAGATGACACATTCTACCCATATCGTGAATGCGACTGGCTCGGAACATATCATACCCATCAATGTACTTGATAATACGAATCCAGCTCTACGGCCTGGTGGCTTCTTACAACCAGGAAAATATATTTATCACGACGGACCTGTGGATCTTACACTAAGCTTAAACTGCCTTTTCGTTGGGAAGCCACATCAGTCAAGTAATGGCTAAATTGCAGAAAGACGGACGTATCTGGCAGAATTGACTGAATGTATGATGTTTTGGCAGATGGAACGTTTACAGTGCAACTATGTAATTAAACAAAGTCGAATGAGCGTTAGACACTTATGTACAAAGGATCTGCATTTGAAAGGGCGTACTGAAACTGGAGCCTGCCTATATTCCAGTATCTTGATTGAATGATTGACCAAGATGACCGTTCCTACTATGTTCCCTATAAGGACCGAAGGTTGAGTCTATTGGATGCCTCGCGTTATATAGATGCCCTGAAAGCGGTTGTCTCATAGACTGGTCTGCGGGGGTAATTTGCATATGGCTGGATGGATTGAAAATCAAGTTAGGTGGTTGCATCTGGACTGCCGCATCGTATATATGCCCACTGAGAGTTTGCTCTGAAGCCTGGTCTGGAATTCGCATGTAGTTGGATGGATCGAAACTCAAGTTAGATGGTTGCATCTGAATGGCTGAATCGTACAGATGATTGCTTAGAGTTTGCTCTGAAGCCTGGTCTGGAATTCGCATGTAATTGGATGGATTAAAACTCAAGTTAGACGGTTGCATCTGAACGGCCGAATCGTACAGATGACTAGGGAAAGTTTGCTCTGAAGCCTGGGCTGCGAGAGGAGTTCGCATGTAGTGGGAAGGATTGAAGTTCATGTCGCGAACTTGCTTGACTCTGCGCGCATCGCCCCAAAACCCCGGTGCGAAAGAGGGTGAAGTAACGCAGCGGGATGAAGCGACCTCAAGGTACTGTTGAGGTATATCAAGACTTGAGTCATTCTGACTAGTTTCAGCAATAATTCCTTCAGGAGGTGATGGCTCAACTTCTGATGTGGACTCAGTGATTGAATTTGCATCCCCGACTGCGCTCACCGAAGGGTCAGATGATTCTTCTGTTTCCGCAGATGAGTCATGGACGGTTCTACTAATGTAAATTGAAGTACTAGTAGGCTCATCATCGATTGTGTAGGATCCGGTTCCAGTCCTGCGTGCTCGTCGTCGTCTTTTTGAGCGGGATGCATCCTCATTGTTATCAGGATGCCACTTCCGTGTTTGAGCGGTTGAAACTGGCTTATGAAGCTTTTCGTAAAGCTCCTTAATGGTGGTTTCGTGTGGTTGTGGGGTGAATTCTGGTTTCGGGCATATAACATATTGATGGCTAATGATATCGCCAGCACACACTGTGATGTAACGTGCTATAATCGATGTGATGGTCGATTGCCCTTCATTAATAATTGAAGGAGACATTCCAATCCTGAGCGATGTAGTGGCGAGTGTCTCTACGGCAGACCAGTTTCGAGACCAAGCCAACTTTATCCAGTCTTTCATATATGTCAAGATATAAGCGAAGAGGATATCAAGTTCGAGTTCCGTTATATTTTTCCAACTAGATCGCAATTAGCTATTAATAGCGACATAGAAAAGGCAGCCTTACTCAGTATAGTGGGTTTTATGGTTGCCCATCACTTCAACGCTTCCAGGACCGAAAACCCTCATCATCGAAACATATCAGTTGTACACAGTGTTCCGTTTTTTCAAGGTATTCACAGAGATCTTTAAGCTTTCTGCAAAATGCTTATTCACTCTGACTTCAGCAGGACCTGCATTTGTGTCTTTTTCGTACTCTTTTCTTGTGATATCCCGTTCATTACCCCCCAAGAGATTCAGTATTTAAGTATAATAGACCATCAATACTTCCTCTCCGTCAATTATATTTAAGGCGGTCTCTAGTCGGCAGTGTTGTTTTATGGGATCATCTTCAGGAGCCTCTTATTAAAGAATATTTATTTGTTCCTATAAAGATTTGTTGCTTGAGGATTTGTTGCTCAAAGAGTAGTCTTCTATAGATTAAATGATCCTACACAGTCTCTTAATATTTGGCTTACAATCCGTACAACTTGTCGCTGGGGAGGTCGCTGACAACGAGGTTGCTGGCGGAGAGTTGTTATTGAATAATAATATCTGATTTGCGTGAATTTGGGTAAAAACGCCTTTCAAAGCATGAGCCACACTTGGATGGGAATTGAAATAAGAGACATCAATGCGATTAAGAACACAGCAAAGAAATTTATCTATACTTCTTTCTGAAAGTGAGTTAAGAAGGATATGAATATTGTTATCTTAAGTATCCATTGTCTGGTTCATTATGAGTTGGTGATTATTAAGTATAGGGCGGGAAGTTGAGCTTTTGTCTACGAGTCCATTTATTTTGTTATTTACCTTAGACGCTAGAGTGTGTCTGAGAAGAATACACTCTAGCGCTATGTGACTGGCTGCACAGCCTGCATGAATTACAACAGGACGCCGTCGAGACTGAGCAGGACGGGACGCACTAAAACGTGATGGGGAGTAGCACTGCCACTGACGCCTGCCCGCTACATCAGCACAAACGTAGTATCGCATTACTAGCCTTGATCGACAAGTCTATCCTGACTCCACCTCGAGTATTATAAGACGCATTGGCATTCCCAGCTGTACCACAATGCTATGGTATAGCTGCAAGTTATCATGTCACGCCATCTCCGGCCATCTTACCTCCCTGGTCAAACTGACCAGGACTCCGCGGTTGCCGACATGTTCGGTATACCTACAGAAAACCGGGCGTTCCACGAGAAATGGGCCCCACTAGGTAGACCGTACGTCTTTCAGCTTCTCCAGCCTTGCTTCTCTAACTCTTTCAGGGTCCCCGGAAGCCCACCCCCGAGCGAGGCGAGCGGATACGCGACCCACCGGGAACAGAGACTTGATGCGCAGGTGGATAAACTACGACGGGAAGTAAAGCGACTACAAAAAGAGAATGAGGAATATCACTTTATTTGCAACATGGTTGCGGTAGAGAACCAACCATCCATGTAAGTATGCTCAATTAGTTGATGAAAACTGTGTCTACTTCGTCGAAAAGCATTGATCTAGCATGCGCAATCTACGAACAAGATCAACAAATTAAGGCATTGAAGTCGCGGGTGGACAAATTCAGGAAATCGTCTAGATATCGCGAATCTCAGCTACATCGTGCGTCGAAGCGGAGGGGAGCTAAGCTGAGCAAGTATATGCGTTAGCACCAATTATCTTAATTCCACCACAACTCCCAATTTTATAAGACAAATCAGCATGCCCGGCTTGACCAGCATGACATAGTACAGTTACAAGCAATTATAAAATCATCATCTTCAAACAAAATACTGTGGCTGCCAATACCCCACTCCCGAACAAGGCGAGTAGATATGGAATCCAGTTGGACTCACCTAGTGTCGTTACTTCGGTAAGACCGCCTTTACCAGGCTGATTATCAATTGAAATGATGCTGATATCTTCTAGTGCCAAAGACGAAGAAATCAAGCGACTGAATGAGGATTACGAAGCATATAGTATGTTGATGATTTGCTATTCTCAGTTTCAAATTGCTGATACTAGGGAAGAGATACAAGCGGAATAGAGAATTCAAAATGTAAGGAGGTAGATGATACTATACAAATCCCAGCTGCGTGCGTTAAGTCAGAGTACCGGGGCTGAGCAAGACAGATGATATAGGCAAAGTAAATCATTCTAATAGGATGAGCAACGTACTTTCTAGAAGTTAATAAAAGAGGTTACTCTTCCTATCTATTATATTAAATTATAATTATTCAAATTATTATAAACCACGATTATCCCCTCAAACATCTCATTCGTCTACTTCCTCAGCTTATATTATTGCACCTCCCTGAAGTACTCACAATGGCGTCACCTCCTGGTCGTCAAGGTCAACTGCGCCCAACTCAAATACCTATCTACAAATTGGACTCCACGCCTTGGAAACCCGGCATCATGTCTCTTGGTAATCTACAGTCCACGAGTCTCTGAACATAACCCTAATATCTCATCAGGCCGCGACGACAATGAATTTTACCGATACTTGATCGTGCGGAATGCCAAGGAGGCTAAAAGGCTTCTTCCTTTTCCATTCACCTTAGAATCTTATTATGGAGACGAGGTGATCAGGGTCGACAAGTATAGAAAGGAGCTAGAAGAGCACGCATCGGAATTAGGTCTTGAAGTAGGATACAGGTCTCACTGGATAATATGGGACGAACTAGTCATTTGGCGCGTTTCGGATAAGACATTACCATTACCGACAGCAAATTCGCCAGAACCGTCGACAGCGCCTCCTGCCTATGACGACTCTGATCTACCACCATACGATTCTGAGAACGGTCCAAGCATCCATCAAGATTCGAAGACAGAAGGGAAGAAATAGTAACCTCTACTCTAGCCAATGGCTGAGCGATGGCTCTTTTAATTTAGCACATATATCTTCTTCAGGCTTTATCCATAGATTATCAATTCAATCCTAGTTCATTACAGAATTGTGCTACAACTTCATATCTAGATTTGATTAGATTTCTGGTCAGAGTGATGGTCTGTCATAGCCCATCTTCCCTGCACTCCTTCTAGCACGAAGATACTACTTAGGCATTTTATAAAATGCTAGCCTTGCCCCATTGTCTTTTATTCTGCAAAATAAAATCTAGTCTAAGCCTTTCTATGGCATAAATTTTCTTTATCTCCTGGAATTGGCTCTCCACTTGCACTAACCCATGTGGCATTCCCTATAAAGGAAGAGAGTCACTATTTAATCTAAGATCTTGAGTCTCTACTATCTAGTGTAGAGGGTGTGTAGACTTAACCTAGTTTTAATCTAGCTAGATATCTTCTTTATAAGTATTATAATAGCCTACTAATGCTATTTCTAATTTCGTGGTAGTTCTATGCAAGAAATCTATAATGGTGGCCCTATGAAGATCTTGGAATACAAATACGGATAGAATACAGAATATAGAGGCTATTAAGTGAATATGGAGTTTTAGACTTAAGATGGTATAAAATTAAAAGCATAGATGCTAGTTAACACATATATTAAGTCTAAAGGTGTAAAAGCTCTTGCAGGATAAGACTGGGAATTCATCATTAGAGAGGTGTTGTAGGGGACATAGTTATAGTTACTATTTTACAGAATTATTAATGCTATTTTTGTATGATATATAGGGTTGAATATTATCTATACTTGATCAGCCTAGTAATGGTCTGATCTAGAATATCACTTATCTTATCCTGATCGAGCACACGCTACTATATCTATGTGATAAGATGCATAGTCCTTTTCAACTAGATTAGTATAAGTTTAATATCCTCTATTTATTAATTGAGCTAAGTGCTATATATCAATATTATAATATACTAATAAATTACTAGCTATAAAGTCTTGAATTCAAGCTATATCATAAGATCTTTATACTCTTATCTAAGAATTCAGAGCTTGGTTGATTATGTTAATGCTCTAAGATAAATCTATATAGGTAGTGGAGAAAGATAGGTCCTGATATTTTAGGGGATCAAAAGATTAGTACTTTGCTGGCAGTGTATCCTACTAGTTATAATTAGGACTATAGTCTGCACTCTAGAGCAAACGCCTAACTATCAGGTATGGTGCATGCTTTAGTATGATACATAAAAATATATTATATATTCATTCGATTTATATATAACAAGCCAGCCTTGTTTGCATTGTGTACGTAATATGAATGAAGAATTGGAAAAGAGAGTATGCTCAATGGGCTACTCGCACAGTCTCAGGATAGATATTATGATTACTATAACTGCGTGGACAGTCTAGGTAGATAATAGCCCCACAATCTACGCCTTATTATATGCTCTAGCCTATATTTCCTATATATTTGCTTAGCTAACAGTTATACTTTAAATACCCTCTAATTAAGCTATTATTAACTAAGTTAAATTATTACTACTAGAATAGTTGGACCTGCGGAATTGCAGCCCAAAATTACGGCTACTGTAGCCTCGTACGGCAGCATTTCCACTCACCGCTTTGCCATGGAAAGACCGCCGCTTTAAGGTCTCATCACGTGTATCGTCTCTGATTCGTGGTATTGGTCTATAGCCACTTTCTTCATTTGGCAGATCAAAGCCAGCCAGCCGTGAAGCGGGTATACCTTCAATCATTTCCACCTCATTGATGAGTAGGAAGTTTCGAGTGGAACATTTGTCGCGTTCAAGTACTTCAGATCGCCGAGCATTGGCCGTGTTTAGTGTTCAGGAAAGCGTGATTCCTTTGAGACAGGGATGATCTTCACCAGTTGAATCGAGGAGCATTATAAATAACCAGAGGAGCCCACAAAACTATGGTATCGTACATGTAGTGTCTTTGCATAGGTATCTGCCTGAGCCGGGGCCCGAGGCATTCGATATCTAGTTTATTGGCTAGTCTGGACATACTGGTCATGATCGAATTCATTTGGAGTCATACTAGAACTACATCGACTATCATACCCCTGCGAATCCGATCTAGCGCCATATCCTTCCAGTCGCTCACTCTATAAGATGGCACTAGTCCCCCCCTCCTACTTTCTCTTCTACCAGCGTCCCTTTCCCTCCCTACAACCTGCTCCTCCTCCCAATCTCCCCAATCCATAACCCATTTCCACTCCCATTCCCCATTTTCTTTGTTCCTCCATCCCGTTCCCTTTACCTATGTCACCATCTCCCGTCCCGCCCGCGGAATCTGAAGAGTATCAGTTCTGGACGGATCCAATCCTCTGTGAAGAAACGCGAGCCAAGCTCGAATACTATCGAAGCTTAGGATGGCTTCCTCCCAACCACAAGCGCAAGACCCTGGAAGGAATCGCTGTGGTTGAACGGTACTGGCGAAAGTAAGCATTAAACGCCTTTACCCTTATCGCTGTGGTCCAGAGATATACTGACTGCTAATAGGTATTGCCTCCAATCAAATGAGGACTATGTCAGTTATCTTCTCACTGAGGATCAGGCAGTCTATATGAATTTTTTTGATTGGATGCACAAGACTTCTCGTGAAAAGCGTCTCCAGTCATACGATGAATACTGGCGGCGTCTCAAACAGTATTTCAGCCTGTTCGCCCGACGGCGTATGGGCGAGGAAGCCCAGGAACAGATGCGACGGGTACGCCGTTCTCTAGTCACTCTGCTATATACACCACTAACGGTGAACCTAGTTTCTCAACCAACGATTCCCCGCCGAGCGCGAAATCTCTCGACAGATGAAGCCAAAGAGTACGCTCAGCATCGACGCTTTCAGTGTTCTTTACCGCCACCATTGGGTGTACTCACGATTCTTCCGTCATGGGAGCATGTTGCTCCAGTTCGGCACGATCCTACTCTGGTCCTCGATCACGGGAACCCGACCTGGTATTCTGCTTCCACAGAAAGCCTACCTACCCAACAATACGTCCCTGGGAAAACGAAAACGGGATCCGACCTTCCAAAGTGACATTCCCCAGTACCTGCCCGCCAAGGCCAACGTCCTTCCAGATTCGGTGTGTTATGAAGATATCGAGCTCTTCTATCTCAAAGACCCGAATGGCAATCGTGACGTGCTATGCGCCATCATCGAGTTTCGCAACATGAAAGGTCGACCTGAGGGTGCCGATGGGTAAGAACGATCACTACAGGCCCCGGAGCTCTACAATGCTAAAGCCAACCCACAGCACCAAGTTTTTCATGCATTGTGATTATCAATCAGCATATTGCCCAATACAGCAAATCATCTCATATGCATTTCGTGACAAGGCTTTTGCCAATACTGCATTGACACCAGAACTGATATGGCGACTCCGGGTACCCGATCACCTTCCTTCTCTCCCCCTGCAGTGGAAACCCGAGGTACGACGTACCCCTCTCCTTCGGCAGGTCTACCAAACAGAATACGGCCTCGAACTTCACCCATCTCTGCCGATGTCATATGCTACCACCCGAGAAGCGATGCGGGAGTTAGGTCGGGATGCCAAGTTCGAGGGCGATCTTACATTGTACATTCATCGGCGCTGGGCTGCGAACGAGGTGAACCGTAAGTCGGAAACTCTCTAATGTGAGATCTGTAAAGATCGTTTGGCATCTAACATGCTTTCGCAGGGGAATTCACGAGCCAGGAGCGGAAAAGGGTGCTCGGTCAGTCCGGTGACGCGGTCTTTGAGATGCACTACCAAAGCCAATTTATTGAACGCGACCTTCAAAAGGTAGTGCTCTGCCGGCCACCTCAGGACAGTCTCGTCCGGGCCGCTGGGAGCATGCTCCGGAAACGGGATCCGACCGCCCCCTCCTCTAAATTGACCGAGAAGCAGCGTCGCACGATTTGCCAGGACCCACGGATTGTAGAGCTCAAGCAGGCTAAGCGAGAGGCCATGGAGGAGATGCGGTCCCTTGCTGGGACCAAAAAGAAAGCCCGACAGACTTTCCCGCATCTCTACCAGAGGCATGAATCGCTTTGCAAGGAGCTTTCTCAGTTGCGGAAAACGTTAGCCAAGGACACCAAGGAAACCGCCAGGAAAGATCACTTCTATAATGCGCCTATTCTTGAAGTCGACAGACAGATCAAGCGACTTCTTGGTCAGGCCGATCCTGAGGATAGCGACGTCGACAGCCCCGACAAGAAGGACTGGGAGCTTCCCACCCCTACATACATCTTCCCGGAGCGGGAACGGCTGGTTGAGAACTATTATGGTCCGGACGCGGAGAACTACGAAGAGGATAAGCTTCTTGCAAGACGTATCCAGGTAACTAAAGATATGGTTGCGCTCAGTACCCTCTGTGAACCGAGCCGTCGGGGCAATCGAGTCAACTGGAATTTCGATGATCACGAGTCTGCGGAACCGGAAAAGCCTTGCGTTCCTGAAGAGAAAACCCCTGACTGCCCAATAGATGTCTGCATCATCTGTTACGGTCTATCCCGTCGTTCAACATCCAATCCACCCCCGCACAAATTCTCTCCAAAGCGACTAGATTCTCTGCGGCGCCACGTGATCGATTCTCACCTCGCCAAAGCCCACGACGGAATCGGCTGCACCTGGGAGATGTGCCATGATGTTCCGAAATTCACCAAAATCACGGATTTCTTGCTTCATGCTATAGAAGTGCACGCATACAATATCAATATTCAGCGAAAACATCTCCCATCATGGGAACTTGTTAGTGGCCATGAAGATTTATCTTTCGATAAATCAGATTCATCTTCTGGATCTGACTGCGATTCCAGCATAAGCACCCCTGCATCCTCTGTCAACTCTGAAATAATGCACAGCGACCCTCACTTTCACAGATCTAGCCCTATTCACCCTACGAAGCGCTCAATGCGCCGGTCAAAGAGATTGTAAACCGCCCTATAAGAATGACGCTATGCAATATCCAGGCATGGCATCGACGATTTCTAGACTATCTTCTTGTTTTAGCAGTTTTTATTTGCTTCTGTACACCCTATAGTTTATTATTAATGGTGACAAGGGCTATACCCCATCACCTATGTACAATCTACTTCTTTGGACGAACCTGGTCTCTGCTTCGAGCCTTACGTCTTCATGATTAGCTCGTTGTCATAACGAACTTATCCACAGACACTGACACTTCCCTTTACAGTACCCTTCTTTCTCGTTGTCAGGATGAAATAAAACAGATCACGGAACATAGTACTTATGGCCTGCCAGGTGTTTGAACCCTTATTATTTTTATACAACAATAACTTCAAATAACGACTAAAGCGAAAGGATAAGAAAACAAAGACGCAAAAGAAATTATAATGATTGACTGGTTGCACTTTCGAACTCTCTCCCGCTTGGTTGAACTTTCTAAATCCAGAATTTCCTGATTACATTACAGTTGGTTGCAAAAACGGCGCACGCTTTTACTCAGTTCAATTGTTTGATATGTTTCACCCTAACCTTGATCAGGGAAAGGGTCGGATTAATGGTATTCCCAATGTTTCACTGTAAGATAACATGACGTCACTTGAAACTCCAATACTGTGTAGTATTACAATCTATCAACAGCAGATAAAAGAAAGTGTAGACATAAACTTTAAATACCTGCTAGTGATAATATAAAAGAGCCTTCGTATTCACGGAAAGATATAGGGAAAACCTGGTAAAACAGGAGAAAACCTATATCAAGGCAAAAGCAAGCAAAAAAAAAGTGCCCCAGCATAGTATAAATATCCGCAAATATGATTCTTTCATATCATATAGATATGAGTAACCATGGATGGCATATAGATGGATGCAAATTACTAGTAAATCTTGTCAGTACTGCTCTGCATAGAGAAAGACCATCACTTACTTGCTATTTATCATCAACCCGGTCAGTACTATATCATAGTCACTGCTCTTCATATAGAAAGACCATCACTTACACCCTATTTATCACCAACCCGGTCAGTACTATATCATAGTCACTGCTCTTCATATAGAAAGACCATCACTTACACCCTATTTATCACCAACCCGGTCAGTACTATATCATAGTCACTGCTCTTCATATAGAAAGACCATCACTTACACCCTATTTATCACCAACCCGGTCAGTACTATATTATCACTATTGTATTATTTGCCTTACCTGTCGTACAACTAATCCATTTGCATTATCTTCTTTGGTAGGCAATGCTATGGATGCACCGACCAAAAGAGCCACGATGAATATCAGTCGCATATTGTGTTTTGACTCTAATTTAGAAAGGATGCTAAATGTTGGAATTTAAGCAAGAAAAGGTATATAGAAGTGTATAGGTGTGAAAGAAGTTAAAATCAAAGGAAATATCCCCCTCTTTATCCTTTCTAGATTTTGTCTGGGATTTGTTATTAATAGTCTAGCTCCTCTAGGATCAAACAATTCCCAATTATTCATGCAAGGGTTTGTTTGTGTAACCATGAAAGGAAGGCTGGATAACGTAGCAAAACTCGTCACATACACATTCTTGTCACATCCTGGTCAGACTATTGAAAACTATTGGCGATCTCCGATCACACTAGTGATTTTTGAATACATTTTAAGTGTACTCCGTAAATACGGAGTATATATGTAGCTGTGCATCAACAGCCTTTTATAATTTAAGATCTTTAGTCCGAATTACTCCGCTTTGTGCGTATCAAAGGATAAAAACAAAAGCAAGGCTGCCCAATCACTAAATCTCCCCATCAATTGCTCACGGACTACTGTATCCAAATAGAAAGTCCAAATAGAAAGAATAGAGATGGACAAAGCATGTGGTTGTATACTGAAATTAGTGCTGCACGTACTCTAGCATCTATCTCCGTACAACCACTGGAACAATGTAACCAGTGTCCATCTGGTACTCACTGTGAAAATGAATCCGAAATTGTAAGCAAAATATCACTCTCCATCGAACCCCGAGGCTAACTGAAACACATAGTGCCGGGATTCGGGTGTAAGTTTGTTCCTCTCAGGTTTTCGTATTCATATTTTCTGACTGTCTCCGGAACAAATAAAACGTGTTGGTTCTCAACGCTACCATCTTCTCTGTGTTTGGGGGGGGGGGGGGATTGGCAGTGGCAAGACTTCGTGGGCGTCCTTTTCTGTTTGGAGAAGCGGCCACGGTACCGAATAAGCGCAAGTTGGCCCGGTGCCTCCTTATTGTACTCGGATTGCATCTTGGATGTGGTGAGCTCGTTACTCATAAGCATGCCATGAGTAAATTCTCGCGTTGATGATGGTAGATTTGGGGCCATCTCGGTAGCAATCAGTGTTACTGACAACATTACTTTACCGCTATCCCGAATACGGTGAGCGCAGCGCATATATCCACTCGTATGCCCTCATTGGATAGCTGGCTTTCCTCGATATAAGGATTTGCCAAGAGGACTCCTTACTAAATTAGCGCGTACATGACTGCTGTTACGCACTAAAAAACCTGCATACGCTACGCGATATAAGAAACAATCAGGAAGGGATGATTGAACAAGCACTGAGATTAGTACACGTGAAAGGACGCTAAGAGGGTCACGTGATCAAAGATATACTGAAAAATACAGAACTACGATAAGATACCAAGTATATCTTACAGATCAATCTGATTGGAGGACATATCGTATACTTCCTACGGTATACCCGTCGCGTCGCCTCCCCCCACCCTGCGGGGAGGCGACGCGACGGGTACGATAGAACAAGTAGAAAGTATACGATATACAGTATACAGAATGAGGAGGACTAGATATAGAAGGACACTCTTTTACCATCATGTATTTAGTTCTTCATAGCTCTTTGACATAAGTCACTTGATATCAGACTTTGACAGTGATAGTCAGCAAGGCATTCTAACTCGTACGGGCACCAGGCTGTGCGGGGGATCTCTTCTATCTTAGTTACGTTCAAGACTCCCATACACCAGTCCAACTATTGTTACTTTGTCTACGGAGTACTCAAAGTTATCTTTACCCATCGACTGTTCAAGGAACCTTTGTGTGGTTCAACCAAGCCTAGCGTACCTCGACACAACACTGTTTAACTAAGGTGGATCCAGGTTCGTGACAACTGCGCTGCATTATGTATGGCACACCTATGCCAGTTACTTTCATTCGATTAGACACACTTGAATACAATACAATACGCGTTCCCACTCAATTTCTCAGTTACTTAAGGCTGATCTACATGATCTCATCTTTTTGTATTACCACGTGGAATAGGGTGCACGTATTACCAATACACACATAATCAAATGCTCCGAGTTATGACGTATTCCGTACTAGCCAATACAGATATGTGAGACATGTGTGAGACAGGGGTTTCGGAATAATTACAAAATTAGTTTAGCGTCTCTTGGCTACAGGGATCAGTAAACAATTGAAGTGAGTAAAGCGTGCACCGTTTTTGCAAACGACTGTAATATGCTATAGCCTTTCCAAAAATATATCTAAAGGCGAAGTAATGCAAGCGATACCGTACTTTGCACCTTCAAAGTAACAACAAACACTCTTCATCTAAAACAGCGCTAAGGATTTCCTAGTCTATATACGGCTAGATCCAGAATAGGCCTGGCTAGTTCTTTTGGTTTATCAGTGCAGTACTCGATTTTCAATCTGAAATGAAGGAATGGACGTAGGACGGTGCTAGCACCATAACTCGGAATTTCCCATGGGGGCCAGTGGATCCTGGGGCAGAGGGAATATATACTGTACGACGCGATCTTAGAATGATCAGAAGTACAGGATTCGGACGTGGCAACTAACTCACCTAGATTTTATACTTCAAATAAAAGATGATTTGATCAACCTTTTTCGTCCAACCAGAGATATCTTTGACAAAGCGCCATCTATCACACATCGCACCATGATCAACGAACAGCTTCGGGTTATAATCTTTGTATATTGCTTCAAATCCTAGACCATTGCCAGTCGGCCCATCCTGCAAGGGCGTCGCCAGAAGACATTCTTGCCCAATCAGCAGATCACAGCTCTAGGAGCTACCTCCTCTTCTATACTAAAATTGCAGTGCATGCCAACTGATGCCAACCTAAGAGAGAGATATCAGAGATCTCCGTCTGATTACTGTACAAAGAGAAACTACTGTATTTTAGTATACGGCCGTCCATTGTTAGTCAGGGCGTACACTCATAATACCAGCTCACGTTCGGTTAGTATACAGCGACAGTCTAGGCACCTACACAACGGCCCCGGCGCGATAGTTTCTTATGACCCTCCAACCCCGCTAGCACGGATTGAGACTCCATCTCCAAAAATAGATGAGGACTACGTCGGGTCACGATTCGGGTGGAATCCGGCCAATTGTGTAAGCAGAGCGATAGATTTATCCATAGTCGCACGTTGCTCCCCTTGATGCTGTTCCAAGTCCTGCAAGATCGAATTGTATTCATTCTCTGCTTGGATCTTTTTTTTCTGGGCTATCTTCAGACGCCTCTTCAAGTCGTCAATGTCTCCACGCCTCCGTGTTAATTCCGATATTCGACGGTCCCAACGCGTGACCAAAGGCGAAGGAGACCTATGACGGAAGCGACTTTCGGGTCGATCGCTTAATTCGGAATTCTCTTCATCGATCATGACAGTGTCATCTTGGCCTGCTTCAATCGGATCTTGCGATGGGTTTGGCCGTGTGTTGGGCGAACTGGAACGCGACCGCTCGGAGCGCCCCTCAACATCACTAGCGACGTGCACCCAGTCAGTATTTCATGCGGACGTTGGGATGTCATATCGAGCTTACCGGACTGATCGGTCGGTTCTCGGAGTGATCTCTAGCAATCTGCGATGCTGCGATTTACAAGCACTATCGGTCCGGTGGCCGCCAAGCTTCTGACTGATTTGCTTCCATGAATAGCGTTCCCTCCTGTAATGCAGCAAGTATTCGTTTTCTTCTGGCGTCCACGATGAGCCTGACGCGGGGATGTCGACATTTCTTCCAAACAGGCTAGGCACCCGCTGTTGGCCATCGTCACCCTCTGGCGTTTGAACCATTCTAATTACAGGTAGCTGTGATAGCCAAGAATCATTCATAGCCTGGTAGGGTATGGCGAAAAGAAGACATGTCCGACCAAGGGGCTGTAGCAGATTTCGCAGAACGGAGTCTGGTGTTTGGGAAAAGAATTGCACGTTGGTAACTAATGTGAGCTAACCCAAATTTGGATTAGTCGCTAACAGAGGAGGAAACCGCCGGGGGAAGAGCTCAGGGTGCCAAGGATCATGAGCAGTAGTGGAAGTATTGTCTGTACGCTTCCCTTAAGGGGATGATTAGGTGGTTCCAAACGCTATCACGAATGTATTCCTCTTGACTGTGTTGCTCGTTAACTAGGGTCTATCTAATTCAGGGGTAACTTGCTGCAGAGTACATTAGCTTTGGAATCACTAGTGGTCACGTGATGTCTTAACAGAAACATGTTGACGAGTATGAGGCCTAGTTGCCTAGCTCCTACGTCACGGACCCCACGCCTGCATATATTATACGCTCCTTATCGGATTTCGACTTCCATGGCCACCGTTGGGCTGTCTAGATGAACTAACACCTTTTGTGGGTGTCTGATGAGTTCTCTCCCTAGCAACTGATCATGCCTTGCAGAAGCTAACACTCATACAACCCGCCTGGCACAGCTTCTTGACACTGGGAAAGTGGTGCGCTGTATCTGTTCAGTTTGGTACATGGTTCAGTCATAATGTGGGCCTTGCCCCTATTGCCCTCTCCAAGGTGCAGGTCTTAAATTTTGGCCCCGTCCTTCTTGGGGCAACTCTGTTGGACCGACCAGTGATGACCTCAAAACGGACACAGCTTGACCGGCACGCAGCGACACCAAATGTCCCCATTTGGTGACCCCATGCGATACAACTGTCGACTCCGAGCGGGAATACATTTGATTTTAGACACAAATCAAGTAGCCCTAAGTGACCGTGCGTACTATAGGTTTAAGTTAGGCAGGCCTAGCCCCCGAAGAGGTCTAGGATAGTCCACATCAAATGCCGACTGAGCTTCGTTTATTCAACAGTCCTTTCTAATAGCCGAAATAATTGAAATCAAGTGATATGACTGAGCTCTTTCGGCCAGCATTGACTTAGCTGACCATAATTAAAGGTAAAATATTCTAACGCTATTGCGAAACGAAAACGCGCGCGCACTGCACGTTTCAAGGCTGTGGCCATCTCAATATGCACGCCATAGAGGCTCTATAGCAGGTAGAAGAAGACACTTTGAATCTGCTCTCTTCATCAGTATTCATTGTTGTTCAATTTTTTAGATCTCGAGCATCCAACACTTTCTTTGTTAGAGAAACTGGGTTTACTGTATCAATAAGATACAGCACTAGTCACTTGAATACTATATCTGCTCTTAGTTTCACATAACCCTACCATCAATTCGAAATCTTAGTTATTGTACTAACTTAAATTGTATACCTAACACCGACGACTATATAGAGCGAAGCAAATTACCGCCATTCAACATGAATAATCATCTTCTAGGAGCTGAGTATAACACTAATCGTTGTGGATTTTGGAGAAGTTTTTGAACCACGTATCATGCCGCATGTATAGAAGACGGGCATATCAACGATCTTCGTACCACATGGAGATCTCATCTGTTCTCCAAATCTCACGTAGAGAGAAATGTTTGTGCGCTCTGCTTTTGAATCTCGCATCTGGGAATGAAACACTTCTGCTTTCTGGTGCTAAAACTTCTTCCCCACCTTGGTAATGATTCATGCTTCTTCCAAAGAATAATATCTCAACCAGAGGTATGCAAGTCGGGATACAAGCGGCGATTATGATAGCATTTGATTCGGCACTGGCGGATGTCAATAGTGAATCAGACCGAGCATTCTTCTTGACATACTTAGTCCATATGACAAGTTCCGATGTACTGTCTAACGCTCGTCAGTGCAAACATAACCTAGCTAGTGCAGGTAGCATACATGTTGAGTCTGACTCATCGGCGAGTCCAGGTAGATGAGTGCATTTGATTATAGCCACAATTGCCGCACTGAGCTTGACATAAGCTGTGATGAAAAGATTGGAATGATGGAATCTTACCAGGCCCCTAAAGCGAAAGCCACTAAGAGGATTATTCTTTTCCTCATCGGCAATTGCAGCTTCTATAGGATCGGAACCGGATAGCTTGCTAGAAAGACGTCCAAAAAAGCTGAAAGTGCTGCACATTCTTAGTGTGCATATGAGCATTACATCAGGACTGCCTACCACCTGCAAAAATCGAATAGTCGACCAAAATGACCGGATTCCAGCATTTGCCCAGTCCCGGTGTCCACAGGGCTTTCGTGGGGCGGCATTGTGCGTAGATAATGACGATGCATCCACAGATGACTAGGCCACTGGCGCCAACGAATGTCCATAGGAAAAGTTTCCAGCGCCGACTCGGGTTGAAGATCCGGCAGAGGAGGGCTACAACACCCAGCTTCGGCAGCACGAATGCAAGTATACCTGGAGCAAACCCTGCTGTATTCAGCAGTGCCGCTCTTTCAAATCCAGATTGCGTTAAGGCATTGACGTGCTGGCCATCGCCTGCTTCGACCGCAGCTGTCGTAAGACCGACAAAAAGAAGGCCAAGAATCTAGATCATCAGATCAAGATAGAAAATTGATACAGCTCAGGCATACAATTGAGAAGACCATCAAGTAGTCATCCAAGCCAAAACTTCTAAGTATTTTCAGGCGAGTATAAACTCGGGCGGCAACAAAGAAGGTAGCGATCGATGTGGTTGTCCACATGGCAATGAGTATAGTTGGACCCCTGCTTTGAGCCATATTGTTCATCTTTGTGTGCATATCAACCAAAGTAACTTTGCCCAGGGAGGCAGTCTGACTTTATATCCATACATGATCTGCAACTAGCTGTGATAAGATCAGGCAAAGAGATAGAGAGAGAAGAAAGGAGAAAAGAAAAGATACCTGTATAGTATCTCTTGGCTATATCTCTTTTAAGTTTAAAGTGCGGGCCCAAGATGGCAAGTATAAAAGGCCAGTAAAATCCCTGGAGATTCATTTTCATTTTCATGTAATTGTCCAACAAACAATTACAATCATGAGTCACGGGGCTGTCCATCGCGTTCCCCCTGTGGACGTAATCGCAACCAAAGCCAATAATCTGGCTGAGGTATCTTCGCTTGTCGAGGAAATAGCCTTTTATGCCGAGTTTCCGGAGCACGAGTATCATCGCCGCCACCTGTTAGGTTTGGCTCGTAAACTCGTGCAGGCTCTGGAGACTCCTCAGGAGACAGTGCTGAGACTATGCTGGGCAGAGGTCAGTTTACCCCATAGCCAACAACAGTCCTGACTGAAGTCTAGCCAACGTTGTACGGTGCAATCATCACTGCAATTGACTGCGGTATTTTCATATACATGAGCAAGACCTCGGGCTCTCCAGTGCATGTCGATCACCTGGCTCAAATTACAGACACAGATCCCACTTTGATCGGTCAGTCTCTTTACCTCTGACCAATTAGCATCACTGATTTTGTAAAGCTCGAATTATGAAGCACTTAGCAGCCATGGGTGTATTTTATGAAAGCGGAGCAGATGCCTATTTACCCACCAATCTAGCTCGGACCCTGGCTGCGGCCAAATATGCCGATGGCTTTCCCTGCATGTAGGCTGCGTGGACGCTCTGCAAATACCGGAGACTGACAACCTCTAGGGCGCAGGCAGCGATGAAGTCCATCTACAATCTTCCAGCCTACTTTCGATCTACGGGCTATCAGAATCCCAACGACGCCACTGACGGACCATTTCAGTTTTCATACCGCACTTCCCAGCACTGGTTCGCATGGGCCTCCGATCACCTTGAGATATGCCAGCAGTTCAATAATCACATGAGCGCGTACCATCAGGGCCGCCCAAGCTGGATGGACTACGACTTCTATCTGGTGGAAGATTCCCTTCTCAGTCTCATGAAACCTGACCCTGATGCTGTGCTGTTGGTGGATGTCGGTGGCGGATTGGGCCACGACCTACAAGAATTTCAGCGGAAGCATCCTTTTGCACGGGGAAGACTCATCGTTCAGGACAAGCCCGACGTCATTGAACAGATTTCTGGTGATCTAGGCAAGATTGAGGCGGTCGCTCATGACATGTTTACCGAACAGCCCATAAGAGGTTTGGGTCTCCACATTCCCTGTGACTTTCGTCCATGCTGATATCTGTAGGTGCGAGGGCTTACTATCTTCATTCTGTTCTACACGATTGGCCGGATGAAGATTGCTACCGCATCCTGGCGCAACTTTCTAGCGCGATGCTACCAGGATACAGCAAGCTATTGATCAATGAGACGATTGTTCCTGACCAGGACGCTGAATGGCAGACTACAGGCCTAGACCTGATGCTGATGAGTCTCGTCTCTGCTCGTGAGAGACGAGAGCATAAGTGGCGCCAGCTTCTCACTAAGGCAGGATTCAAAATTGTCAACATCTGGAGCCATGTCAATGGGGTAGAGAGCTTAATTGAGTGTCAATTGGTGGATTGATCAAGTTTGTCAAAGCTCTGCGTAGACTACCTGACAAAAGCTCTAAATGGCTCCAGTTCTGTATGCTACTCTTTTTGTACCCCTCCTGATAACTATTAAGCCGACAGTTTCGGTTTTCCTTCCAGTTCAGCGAATGTAAGTAGTGCATCTGATTGGGCAATACGCAGCCGTAGTAACTCCACATTAGAGAGCAGTGATGCGGGAATTTACAATCAGGGCCCACATTTAGTGACTAGACTAAATCTAGAAGTGATAGTGGGTCAGATAATAGGAATCTCCACAATCGTCTACTGCTGTGCACCCGTTTGCTGCCGTTTGCTGCCGTTTGCTGTGCACCCGTTTGCTGGTGCACCCGTTTGCTGTGCACCCGTTTGCTGTGCACCCGTTTGCTGTGCACCCGTTTGCTGTGCACCCGTTTGCTGTGCACCCGTTTGCTGTGCACCCGTTTGCCGTGTACCCGTTTGCTGTGCACCCATTTGCTGTGCACCCGTTTACTATACACCTATTTACTCTACCCTACACATACTTACTCTCCACTTCTCTGCTTAAGGTCTTAGCTAAGCTTAAATAGATATTTAATATTATTTAATCTAGTTAAGGGTATTAGCTTTTGCATAGATAAAATAATCTTTCAATAAAAGTTTCTGTAATATAATCCTGTCTAATTAAATACTAAATCTTAAAAGTGGGCTTGAGTCTCTAGTATAACTAGAGGAATGACTAAAGCCTCATTCAGATACCAAGAATCGTGCGGTATTCAGTCTAGAGGACAACCTGGAACAGAGGTCCGCTCCTAATGGAGAGAACATCCTAAGCGTCGCTCGAGACGGTTCATCCATGATTAGCTTCCTGGTGAGACTTCTTGCGATGAGCGGTTCTCAGAATGATGAATACAATCTTTCAGATCTTCCTAGATCGAGAGGCAGTAGTCGAATTGGGTCGATGGCACAATGAAAGACCACACTAGACTGCTATCACGGTTTCAAAACGCAGCTAAAATAAACCAAAAAAACCCCCATTAAACAGTTCCCAATAGCCGCCAGCTACCTATCTCTTTGGAAAGGTTTATATTCCAACGTAGATTTCAATAAGTGACTTCTACTGTATCAATGTTGTAATATTGATAATCTGTAATTTCAATATGGCTGGACACACTATCTGGAGCCTCCTCATTCTCTTTATACTGTTGACCTCCACCTTCCAATTTCTGCGGAAAAGCATAAAACGGAAGTATGAAGAGACATCTCAAAAGCCGTCTCAAGTTTTTTGGCTTGGGAAAGGTAATGGCCCGTTTGCTGATGCACGCTCTAAGCTATGGGCTTTTTTGAGGGGAAGACAACTTTTTGCTGATGCTTATTTTAAGGTGAGATCAAAGACTCCTTGCGCTTCAATTGTATTGGAGACGTTAATGTGTTGGCTAACTATGTATAGTATACCAGTAAAAACATCGTCACAAAAATCTCAACTATATCTGTCCCCCTAGTTCTGGTGCCGAAGAATCAACGCAAGTGGTTTTTCAAAGAAAGGTCAGATGTCCTTGACCACAGGGCGACTGGTTTTGATGCAGTGGAGTCCCTCTATACAATGCCATGTGGGCATATCCTTGACTTTCCGGCACACGTCAAGCTCATCCATAAAGTCCTCACACGAGAACTGCCAAATCTCACCGACAATTTAGTTCAAGAGATAGAGCAGGGTTTGCTAAAAAACTGGGGAACTGATACAGAGAAGTGGCAGGGCGTTGAAGTGTGGGACACAGTACTCATGCTAGTGACTCGTACTTTCAATAGAGTCTCTGTTGGAAATCCTCTCTGTGCTGATCAGAGATATTTGGATAATACCAGACGGTATGTGACTAGCATCCATATGGTGTCAGCCATTATCCGCGTATTTCCAAGTTGGGCGAAGCCACTTGTGGGCCGAATTCTGTCCATTCCCTGCTGGTTCTTATACTGGCGCGGCAAGGGGTATGCGATGCCTTTAATTCATAGGTATCTGGAAGAGGCAAAAATGGAGATGGCTACCTATGGAAAATTCTCGAACAAACATAATGTCTTCGCTATGTGGATTGTGCAGGAAGATATGCACGCTTAATGACAATGAATTTTGCAGGCGTCCACACATCCTCCTTTACAACGGTGAATATGTTGCTTGATTCATTATCGCAGCCTAATATTTTCAATATGATGAAAGAAGAAATTAGCACAACATATCAGCAAAATAACGCCAAATGGACCAAACCTGCTGTGGACGATCTGAAATTCACTGATAATGTCCTCCGTGAGAGCATGCGCTTGTCAGGCCCTATTGTACGCTTGATCAGAGAAGTAAAAGCTGAGAATGGAATTCAGCTAAACGGCGTATCTCTTCCCAAGGGCACAAAGATCGCCACTGATATGCATAATATGCATCGTGATGAAGATATATATGAGGATGCGAACACTTTTGACCCGTTTCGATTAAATGCTTCTACAGGACAGCCAATGCCCCCTGCTGTTGAGACGAGTGAAAACTTCCTGCCATTTGGACATGGCCGAGTATGTTTTCACGATCCTTTTAGTTATATTTCTGCATGTGTTTACTTAATCCGACTAACTTCGCATCTAGCATGGTTGTCCCGGCCGTTACTTCGCAAGCCACGAAATCAAATTGATCATTGCAACTATTGTCATGAAATATGATATTAAGTTTTTGGATAAACGTCCGCCAAATGTGTGGATGGGTGATTCGATGATACCCCCTCATACCATACTCAGTGTGAAGCGACGGAGCGAGGTGTTCACTGAAACACATAACCCTAAAACCACACTGCGGGAGGGGGAAACAGAACTGTTGGCTACCAGTTGCTAAAATATATCAAGAGCGATGATCAAAGTCCCTGGTGGGCAGCTAAACCCAGGAGCGAGCATCATAGTCATGTATCAAGGCTAGGGCGTTAGTTAGTGTGATAGAATGGGCAAATGAGTGGAACGCAGTGCACCAATCAGGAACACAGTGACTGTATTACGGGTTCAACCTAGTGTCAAGATTCCAGAGGAAGGGGCTCGGGGTGCCAAGGATCATGAGCAATAGTGGAATATTAGCTGTACACTTTCCATAAGGGAATGATTAAGTGGTTCCAACCACTAGAATGAATGTATTCCTCTTGACTGTGTTGCTCGTTAACTGGAATCTAACATATTAGCTTTGGAATCAATCGTAGTCACGTGATATTTTTTTATTAGTTAGGCAGGCCTGGTTTCTGAATAAGTTTAGGTTAGCCTACGTCAAACGCTGACTGCTCTCGGCTTTGTCAACAGTCCGTCCTGATAGTTTTTAGATCCACGCTAAAAGCCGAAATTAGAGGAGCAATTATGCGGAAATTTCAGTCAGGGGCTATGTTTAGTGACTAGACTAAATCTACTACACAGTAGAGCACTTGATTTAATTCAATGTCCAGGAGAAGTGGAAGGCGACAGTGGGCCAGCTAGTGGGAATCTATATTAGCGCTAAGTTCTAACTTTATGTATAGTATGGTGTCATTTACTGCAGGCCATTGCTACATAGTTCCACAGTCACTCACTGCTCTGCACCCGTTTGCTCTGCACCCGTTTGCTCTACACTCTTTGGCTCTAGATCTTAGCTAAGCTTAAATAGACATTTGATGTTGCTCAATCTAGTCGAGGCTACTGGCTTCTACACAGACAAAATGTCTCCAAACAAAAGTTTCCGTGACACGATCCTGCCAAACCAAATGCCAAATCTCAGCGGGCTCGAGTCTCCAGTACGCGAACAACTGGTTGAACAACTAAAGTACCTGCCTCATTCAGATACCAAAGATCGTACCGCGTCCAGTCCAGCCGACAACCTGGAACAGAGATCCGCTCCTAAGGAAGAGAACGTCCTAAGCGTCGCCAAAGATCACCATTTGCAGTCACCTCCAGTTCCTCCCAAAATCGTCAAGCTCCTCGTAGAAAAAATCGACAGCGAGGATTCAAACGTGTTGACTATTGGCGGCCAACGGTATGACAAGATTCAGGTTGTGAATCAAGCTGGCCAGGGCGTACTCAGTATGGAAGACTCGGACGCTTTCCCTCTAGTACTCGTCAAGGAAAGGAAACGCAACTCGAGAACGCTGAAGCTACTCAAACCATGTTTCCATGACAACATCATTGCGTTACGAGCCATTTTTTACCACACCGACAGCGTTTCCACAGTCTATGACTATGAAATAGGTGCTATGACGCTTGCTGCAGTCGCCAGCTGCCCATCTGTCGTGTTCAGCGATGCTGATATCGCAACGGTCTCACGTGATATACTATATGCTTTACAATTCATTCATTCGGAACTTAAGATCGCGCACGGGGATGTTAGGGATAGTAATGTTATGCTGACATTATCCGGTGGCGTAAAACTAGGTGGATGACTCCGAACCCGATCTTCTTTTCATCATTTAACAACTTCTTAGCCAACTTAGGAGATAGTATGCTTCACGATGTCACTCTCAAAGACCGGGATCGTGATCTGAAAGCAATAGGTACGGTGGCTATGAATGTAGCTGATCGTACCACAAAAATTGTGCGGCCTGATGTAGTATATTGGGACTCAAGCGCGTCAAAAATACTTCGAGAATTTATTTCACGAACAAGTCAGGAGGCTTTGAAAACCTTACTTAAAGTATGTGCCCCTTCACTCCTGTATGAAAGAATGCTAAAAAGTAAAGTAGCATGAGTTTCTACAATTGGCAGGTCCTAGCTGGAGTTTGAAACCACATCTCACCAAAGCACTCAAATTCGATCCAACTTTCCGCGGTATGGTGTCTTTGAATTGAAATAAACATGATAAGTTTACCTAGATTCTCTTCCTGTACAGAGACTTTATATTATCTGCCATTGAAATGAATTTAATGTCTCTAGAAATGTGTTCCACCAGTCAACATCGGCTGGTACTGTGAAGTCATGTTTGAGCATCCTAGGATGCTGAAATTATCGGTAGTCTCACAAGCGTAACATTTCAGCAATGGTTCTAATTTTGAAATATTCATTGAGCTTGCAATTCATAATATATGCCTTGTTATAAATTACTCTATATGCTGCATTGATACACTACACTTAACGTTTCGGAAATCGAAAGCCCAGAGGATCCGTTTCTGCTGAACGAGAGAGAATTACTCCGATTGCTTTCCTTTAAGGATCCCGCTCAGCCTACCTCACAGTTCTCAATTTATGGCACTAAGCAGATCCTCAATCTCCAGCCTCGCCATATAATCGGCGTAGGAGAGCCTCCATACTACTCAAAAGCCCTTAAGTACGGCTATGCGGTGAATTTTCAGGATGGGACCCAAGTCTATTTTGAAAATAGGCAGAAGAAGTTCTTACTGGATTTCGATTGTTAACCATCTGGCCAAATCATTAGAATCCTCGACAAAGTTTTTTAATTTTTAAAGGAAAAATGACACAGTGGTTTTGCTGCTCAGCCGTTTTTGATCAGTCCACTGTGATTAAATTTATTCTACACTGCCTTGCAGATTCAGTTTCGCTCATGAACGCATTCTCTCTCTTTCAATCCGATACTTGAAACAAACTAGTTCGTATACGGTTAAGCGTTTAAATGTTCCTATTCTAGAATGTTCGCTTGTATATTACGAAACACTGTTGTGACCGAACCTCTTCGTAAATTACACGTATCATCGTATCTATGCAGACAGTCTGAACTCTCCTATCTATTTGAGTGCATGAGATGTGACGGCCTTGCAGACTGGTGTCACGTGGCGAGCGGGGTTGACTGAAGACGAGGCTGAATTGCTGTATCATCTTCCTGTCCTGTGCCTCTACTTTTATGATCATGTTCTTTGGATAAGCTGACTTGCAGATGGCTGGGCTATCAGGCTCGAAACGATCACAACTCGACCACTTCGATCTGAGTTAACCGAAAGCCATCCATGATCGGCCAAAATTCAACATCTGAAAATCGATTCTGCCGGCGGGTGGCGAACAACCTCGATTGCTAAGGATGCCTAATCCAAACGACTACACACTCGGATGGATCTGCGCATTAAGCACAGAATATGTTGCCGCACAAGAATTCCTCGATGACGAGCATGAACGACCGGAGTTTGTCTCGCCTAATGACACCAATGACTACACATTGGGTAGGCTTGGAAAACATAACGTCGTCATAGCCGTGTTACCTGACGGTGAATATGGAACGGCTTCAGCTGCTAGTGTGGCCACAAATATGCTTCACAGTTTCCCAAATGTGAGGATCGGCTTGATGGTGGGTATTGGTGGTGGGGCACCAAGTAGAAAGCATGATATCCGACTTGGCGATGTTGTAGTTAGCACGCCTCGTGACGGTGAGGGCGGTGTTTTTCAATACGACTTTGGCAAAACAATACAGGAGCAGGCCTTCCAATATACACGACATTTGAACCAACCCCCAACGATACTACGCGCTGCAGTGACTGGGATCCAGGCCCAGCACGAGAGGAAGGGACATCGACTTGAAGAGGCCATCGAATCGATTCTTGAAAGAAATCCGAGGCTACGTCAGAAATATAGACGACCGCAGCCTAGTTCTGATAGACTTTTCAAAGCCGAAATCACCCATACAAAGGACTGTGGAGATTTCTGTGCTAACGATCCATCATATTTGGTCGAGCGGCGCGAGCGAGCAGAACATGAGGATGACCTAGCCATTCACTATGGCTTGATTGCCTCGGGAAACCAGTTGATGAAAGATGCTTTGATCCGTGACCGACTTGCGGCAGAAAAGGATGTTCTATGTTTTGAGATGGAAGCAGCAGGGTTGATGAATCATTTCCCATGCCTGGTCATACGGGGGATCTGTGACTATTCTGACTCTCATAAGAATAAAGAGTGGCAAGGATATGCCGCAATGGCTGCGGCTGCTTATGCAAAAGAACTCCTCTCTCGCATTCCGCCAAATAAGGTTGAAGCTGAGAAGAGGATCAGTGATATTTTCCTTGGTTGGTTCTAGCTTAGTTTCAATGATTTTACCATGCTAATAGTATTCTATATCACAGATTTTCAAAACCGGCTTGAAAATGTGTCGAAGAATGTTAACGATGTCCATACCACAGTCAGCGCATTAGCCCGAGACACTGACCACGTGGCCCGAAATATTGATCTGGAAAAATTACTAGTCGCTGAAGGGGCTGAGTTTGGAACATATATGGATCAGCATGAGGAAGAATGTCTTCCAGGAACTAGAAGGATACTTCTTGAAGACATTAAAGGATGGGCTAGCTCTCCAGAAGGAAAATGCATTTTCTGGCTAAATGGTTTGGCTGGAACTGGCAAGTCCACTATATCACGAACCATAGCGAAATTCTTCCATGAGACAGGGTTATTAGGGGCGAGCTTCTTCTTCAAGAGAGGTGAAGGGGATCGTGGAAACGCAACAAGGTTCTTCCCAACTATCACGAAACAATTGTTAACCAGGATTCCAGAATTAAAACCTAGTATCCTCGAGATACTAAAAGATGATCCCAGAATATCAGTTCAGCCACTCAAAGAGCAGTTTGACAAGCTATTTCTTCAGCCGCTCCTAGGCTTAGAAAATTTGAGTTATCAGTCCATAACTCTGGTGATTGTGATTGATGCATTGGATGAATGCGATAATGATGATGACATCAAAGTTGTCCTCCAACTTTTGCCGCGAGTACTGGAGTCAAAGTTGGTCCAGCTACGAGTCTTTGTTACAAGCCGGCCCGAGCTACCAATCCGGTTAGGCTTCAAGGACATTGGTCATCAGAATTTAATTCTCCATGAGATTCCCGAACCAATAATAAAACATGACATATCCTTATTCCTGGAAAACAAGCTTGATAGGATAAGGAAGGAGCGTTCACTTACTCGAGACTGGCCAGGAAACACAAATTTCCAGGCCTTGCTTTCCATGTCGGTTCCGCTATTTATTTTTGCCGCCACTATCTGCCGTCTTCTTCAGGATCATAATCTGGATCCCGCGGAGTGTCTCACTGAGATTCTTAAATATCAAAACCAAGAGTCCAAATTAGATGGAACATACCTTCCAGTATTCGATCGAATTCTCGTCAAATATAACGAAGACAGAAAAAAAAAGGTGGCTGAAACGATTCGCGAGTTGGTTGGTATAATTATCCTCCTTGAGAGCCCGTTGCCAGTTACTGCTCTCGCCGGGCTAACCGGCGTCACGGTGGCATCAATCCATTCCAGATTGAGCTCGCTTCACTCAATTCTCAACATACCAAAAGATGAGACAACGCCTGTGAGGCTGTTCCATCTCTCACTTCGCGATTTTCTCCTTGATCCCAAGACGAGCGAGAAGTGCCTATTCTGGGTGGATAAGACGAAGACGCACGAGATGATTACGATGAAGTGTCTTGGACGGATGTCAGAGTGCCTTCAACAGAATATTTGCAACCTGGAAAACCCTGGATCGCTACGAACTGAGATTGACAGCAGAGTTATAACACAGTGCTTGCTACCAGACGTGCAATATGCTTGCCGCTTCTGGGTATACCATTTAAATGAGAGTCAGGTGCGCATCCATGACAGTGATCTGGTCTATATGTTTCTACAGGATCACTTTTTACACTGGCTGGAATCATTGAGCCTTTTAGGAAGAATTGCGGAAAGTATTCAGCTAGTGGGGACGTTACAAGCTATTGTAGTATGTATCTCCCAGTTGAATATATACGATTCCTTGTTCTAACAATCTATCCAGAGTGATAAAGACACGGAAGTATGCAGATTTCTTGATGATGCAATGCGGTTTATTCGAAAGAACATCTCAGTGATTGACCAGGCGCCTCTCCAGCTCTATGCATCGGCACTTATTTTTACCCCAAAAAGAAGTATAATTAGGAATAAATATATTGACAAAATCCCTAGTTGGATTGAGAGATTACCAGAAGTAGAATCAGCCTGGAGTGCAGTACTCCAGACGCTCGAAGGCCATTCTCGTTCAGTTAATACAGTGGCATTCTCTCCTGACGGCAGGCTGGTGGCCTCAGGCTCTTCTGATATGACGGTCAAGCTGTGGGATCCAGCCACTGGCACTCTACAGCAGACGCTCGAAGGCCATTATGATTCAGTTAATATAGTGGCATTCTCTCCTGACGGCAGGCTGGTGGCCTCAGGCTCTTATGATAAGACGGTCAAGCTGTGGGATCCAGCCACTGGCACTCTACAGCAGACGCTCGAAGGCCATTCTCATTCAGTTAATACAGTGGCATTCTCTCCTGACGGCAGGCTGGTGGCCTCAGGCTCTTATGATATGACGGTCAAGCTGTGGGATCCAGCCACTGGCACTCTACGGCAGACGCTCAAAGGCCATTCTAATTCTAGTTGGGTTCAGACAATGGCATTCTCTCCTGACGGCAGGCTGGTGGCCTTAGGCTCTAATGATAAGACGGTCAAGCTGTGGGATCTAGCCACCGGCACTCTACGGCAGACGCTCGAAGGCCATTCTGGTTTAGTTAGTATAGTGGCATTCTCTCCTGACGGCAGGCTGGTGGCCTCAGGCTCTTATGATAAGACAGTCAAGCTGTGGGATCCAGCCACTGGCACTCTACAGCAGACGCTCGAAGGCCATTATGATTCAGTTAGCCATTATGATTCAGTTAATACAGTGGCATTCTCTCCTGACGGCAGGCTGGTGGCCTCAGGCTCTAATGATATGACGGTCAAGCTGTGGGATCCAGCCACTGGCACTCTGCAGCAGACGCTCAAAGGCCATTCTGGTTTAGTTAATACAGCGGCATTCTCTCCTGACGGCAGGCTGGTGGCCTCAGGCTCTAATGATAAGACGGTCAAGCTGTGGGATCCAGCCACTAGCATTCTGCGGCAGACGCTCGAAGGCCATTCTAGTCGGGTTCAGACAATGGCATTCTCTCCTGACGGCAGGCTGGTGGCCTCAGGCTCTTATGATAAGACAGTCAAGCTGTGGGATCCAGCCACTGGCACTCTGCAGCAGACGCTCAAAGGCCATTCTAGTTCGGTTCAGACAATGGCATTCTCTCCTGACGGCAGGCTGGTGGCCTCAGGCTCTAATGATAAGACGGTCAAGCTGTGGGATCTAGCCACTGGCACTCTGCAGCAGACGCTCGAAGGCCATTATGATTCAGTTAATATAGTGGCATTCTCTCCTGACGGCAGGCTGGTGGCCTCAGGCTCTTATGATATGACGGTCAAGCTGTGGGATCCAGCTACTGGCACTCTACAGCAGACGCTCAAAGGCCATTCTGGTTCAGTTAATACAGTGGCATTCTCTCCTGACGGCAGGCTGGTGGCCTCAGGCTCTTATGATATGATGGTCAAGCTGTGGGATCCAGCCACTGGCACTCTACGGCAGACGCTCAACGGCCATTATGATTCAGTTAAGACAGTGGCATTCTCTCCTAACGGCAGGCTGGTGGCCTCAGGCTCTAATGATAAGACAGTCAAGCTGTGGGATCTAGCCACTAGCATTCTGCGGCAGACGCTCAAAGGCCATTCTGGTTCAGTTAAGACAGTGGCATTCTCTCCTGACGGCAGGCTGGTGGCCTCAGGCTCTAATGATAAGACGGTCAAGCTGTGGGATCCAGCCACTGGCACTCTACGGCAGACGCTCGAAGGCCATTATGATTCAGTTAATACAGTGGCATTCTCTCCTGACGGCAAATTTCTAGAGACTGATCAAGGACGATTCAATATTGAATTTCTTCATGTTCGCACTCTATGCCAAACAGCAAACAGTCCTTATAGCAATATACTAGTGAAGGATGAATGGCTGACTCGCAATGATTCTAATGCCATTTGGTTGCCTGTTGAGTATCGAGCAACTTCTTCCGCCGTGAATGACAGCATGCTTGTTATGGGACATGCTTCTGGTCGAGTTACTTTTCTGAAGTTGATTTAGTAATATTTCATTCATCATCTAACTATTCTGATATTTTCAAATCTCTTTTCAAAAAGAAGGGCCTGGGATGAGTTTTCTTTTAGACTATAGTCAAGTTGCCTGTGTGTTACAATTTATCGTCGCAGGGTGATCGTTGTAGAATGTTCGAGATTGTCAAAGTGGGGCCATACAAGTATCATACAAGAATCTCGGTCATATTACTGTTCAGTACCATTTGCACCGGACATGGTTAGACTTAAACTAACTTTGAATAGACTAGCTCGTTTTAGTGCTATTTCATATAGAGATTTGAAAAGAATTAAAATGAGTCCAGGAGGGAAACTGATTTTGCAAAGCACTGTATTGCTTTTCATGGCGCTCTGTTCTGTCTTAGGGGTTATTCTTGCTGGAATTTCCCAAATTTATATACAAGGTGATCATGAGTTGCTTAAGAATTTTAATGACACTCGAACATATGATGCACCAAACGGGATTTCTTACAAAAGTATCGTTACCAAATTCAGATGTGAATATCAAAAATCGAACCGTCTTACAGTGAAATTCGAAATCGCCTTCCGCCTGCAACACACTTCTCTCTTTCTAAGCCCCACTGCCAAGTCTCCTTAGTAATAATCTAACTTCTATTGGGATAGCCATTACATTGAGAGAACGAGTAGTGGAATTTTTGGCAGGCTTGGCGTGACATCGTATCGTCGTTCCAATACACCATCACATTACCAATAGAGTTAGTTCTGTAACAAACATACTATATAAGCATCATCTATCTCGTACTCTTCCTTTATTAAAGATATTTAGAAATTTTAATAGTCTTATATGTGACAATGATGACAATTAGTAGCTGACTAATTGTGACATCAGTCGATGTATTTTATTCAAGCACTCTCGTTTCTTAGAAGGCCCTCTGTGAGCTGTGTAATGTTTTATGTACAGGGGTCAAACAACACGCTGAAGAGTTTAGAATATATCTAGTTCAAAGAGAAGAACTTGACCCGAAGAACACCCGATGGCAACCTTAGTCGCATAGACAGCAGACACATCAGATCTATATTCTGGTGGAAGCCAGAGAATATTGTATCCATTATAGGCAATCCATGGGTTTTCAATTACCACCTCAGGAGCAGGAACCAAATGCTGTGGTTGGGAATAACTAGTTACGTCGTTAGAGTTGACGTGTATTCTACCATTATTGGTAATAAGCATGGTCCCATCTGGAGAGAAGGCGATCGCGGTCACTGAGCGCGTATGGCCCTCAAGTATCTGGCGCGCATTCCCTGTGGCTATATCCCAAAGCCGGACTGTATGGTCACCGGATGCTGACGCCAGCATAGTCCCATCTGAAGAGAAGGCGATTGCACTCACCCAGTCGGTATGGCCCTTAAGTATCTGGCGCGCATTCCCTGTAGCTGTATCCCAGAGCCGGACTGTATGGTCACCAGATGCTGACGCTAGTATGGTGCCATCTGGAGAGTAGACGATTGCACTCACCCAGTCAGTATGGTCCTCAAGTATCTGGCGCGCTTTCCCTGTAGCTGTATCCCAGAGCCGGACTGTGCAGTCACTGGACGCTGACGCCAGCATGGTCCCATCTGGAGAGAAAGTGATTGCACTTACCCATTCAGTATGGTCCTCAAGTATCTGGCGTGCATTTCCTGTGGCTATATCCCAGAGCTGGACTGTATGGTCATTGGACGCTGACGCCAGCAGGGTGCCATCTGGAGAGAAGATGATCGCGGTCACTAAGCGCGTATGGCCCTCAAGTATCTGGTACGCATTCCCTGTCGCTGTATCCCAGAGCCGAACTATATAGTCACCGGACGCTGACGCCAGCATAGTCCCATCTGGAGAGAAGGCGATCGCGGTCACTGAGCGCATATGACCCTCAAGTATCTGGCGCGCATTCCCTGTAGCTGTATCCCAAAGCCGGACTGTACGGTCATTGGACGCTGACGCCAGTATGGTGCCATCTGGAGAGTAGGCGATCGCCCTCACCCAGTCAGTATGACCCTCAAGTATCTGGCGCGCATTCCCTGTAGCTGTATCCCAAAGCCGGACTGTATGGTCACTGGACGCTGACGCCAGCATAGTCCCATCTGGAGAGTAGGCGATCGCGGTCACTGAGCGCGTATGGCCCTCAAGTATCTGGCGCGCATTCCCTGTGGCTATATCCCAAAGCCGGACTGTATGGTCACCGGACGCTGACGCTAGCATAGTCCCATCTGGAGAGAAGGCGATCTTATGCACCCCGGCAGTATGCCCCTCGAGCGTCTGAAGTAAAGAACTCCAGTTCTCCTCCACGGCTGGCAACATTTTCAGCCACCGGAAGACTCTTTGTTGAAAATGACGGCGAACGTGTGTATTTGTTGGTGTAAATATCAAAGCGCTGAGGTATAATTGGAGCGGTGCACGTTCCACGATAGGATAAGTATAGGAGATAAAGCGTTTGACATCCTGGATATATTGACAGAATAAGGGGCAGGTATTGGTCTGTAGTAAATTTAGTTAATGTTTGATAAATATGTCAGGCTCCTCTCTTACGGATGCAATAGACTGTAGACAAGTCACCACTTGTGTACTTTCTGCGGCTTTTCCCATCCAGCTCAGGGCTTCTAGCCAAGCTAGGAGATGTTGTCTCATAAAATCATCGACTCGATCCTTATCATATATCATTTGACCACTTCTTTGGAGATGTTGCACCCAGTAGAGACATGCATAACGCAGCGCAGGATGAATAGATTGCTGGACATGTCTCTCTTCTACCTCCGCTCGCAGGATGCCAGGGTTAGAATAATCTAGGTCGCATATATTCTCCTTCAAAGTTGCTGACATGAGACGCAGGCAATCAAGCAACAACCCCCTATGCGCATCTTTCTCGCTGACTTGGAGACTTTCTAGGCCGCATCTGGTAGGGTTGACCAGGTAGTCTCGGAACGAGGGATGATGTAATCGAAGTTCATTGTCTTCTTCTAGTGGAACGTGAAGTATTGAATGGAGATCAATAATCGTTCTTTTGATCTTGTTGACGGAGATATCCAATAGCATATGTAAAGCATGAATGGAAAGCGGCGCAAATAAAATCACAACACTACCCAGTAAATGACCTAACCGCGCATATAACTTTTCCTTCTCTTCATTACTGAAATTCCCAGGAACAGAATTCATAAGAACCATTGTGTAAATCGCATCAAGTTCTTTTTCTGGCCCGGAGTCATGTATCTGCGTATTTAGAACCATGGATAACCGATCTTCAGCATTATTTCGTCCCTGGCGGATGTATCGACATGCTGTGGCAGCCCAGATGAAGAGGCCGCTCGACTTATCCACAAGTCGTTGAATTTCCTTTAAGGTCGGCCAGTCCGGATCTAAATACTGGTCACGCGCAATCTGAACGAGTTCGTAATTGATGTAAAGAGCGATATCATGGTTGACGAGGGCAGGCTCTATTTCATGGAGAATGACATCGCGACGCTCAACCGTGGGCATTGCTGCAAAGCCACGGCGAATCACTGTATCTGGTTTACTGGTGAGGAAGAAACGTAAGCGTAATGATGTAAACCGACGAGCTTCCGCCAGAAGCTGGAGAATTGTTCGAATGTCATTTTCGCTAGTGCATTCGTCCAGGGCGTCAATGACGATGAGGTATGAAGATGGAGTGTGCATTACTTCAAGACACGAAAAGGGCTCAAGAATGAGCCGACGCCACTGATCACCCAAGGACCGGTCTGCGATGTCGCTACATTCGTTGATCGCCTCGCAAACTGCATTTCGAAGCAGTGGCACATCATTTGCAACTTGAACCGCGATACTCGTGACAAAGAGGTCTGCCTGGCTTATATCGGCTACATCTCGCGCGAAGAAGAAGCTTGCTGCGAGTCGCTTCGGGTGAAGGTCATAGTAGTGTTGTGCTACTGTTTGCGCTATAGTCGATTTGCCCGTACCAGACATTCCACTCAACCAGAAAATGTGCCTCTCATCTCCCCCATCCACCCAATTATATATGTCCCGCAGGAGTTTTGTTCGGGTATCCTTATGGCAGATACCCTTGTGCTGTCTATAGATAGAATTAAACCGGGCGTTTTTGGAGTATTTCAAGCGAAATAAAGGGTTCTCTGTTCATGTTTTCCGTTAGTATTTGCTTTCGTCTAAGATCTTGCCATTACTTGCCATGTGAGTTATATAGGGTATCTCCCATCTGAACTTTGCCTCCATGAATTGAAATGTCCTGAAAATTATGGCCCATTCGTGAGCGGGCATCAGGCTGAGGATTGAAGACCGTGTCTAATGTGCTCGCCATGGCCATGGCTCTGTTCTATAGATCGATTAGATCCGCAACAAATGAGATTTCGAGATAGGCCCAACGTCCTGAATGGCGACCACAATCGAATATCTTTAGCTATAAATAAATGCCAGGTCAAGTTCTCTCTTATTGACATCGCTAGTTGAATGTTTTATACTAAGCTTGCTTGACGGGGCTGGCGGTAAATCGACCACATTGATTGGGCACATAGCTTTGACGGAATAATAGTGCTACCCAATGAAAGGCATCTATCCCACCTTGAGCAACGCTAGTTCCCGTGTTCAGGTGGATTACCCCACTCTGAAAAGTGAGGCTATGTATTTCCCTATGAGACTTTTCCACCTTCCATCCGTGTCGATATTGCTTGAACCATTGTTGTAGTCCTATTCAAGGCATAACGACATGGCTGAGCCGTTAAGCATCGTTGCAAGCGTCATTTCTGTCGCAGAACTTGCATACACCAGCAGTAAACTCCTCTATCAAACTATATCTGGCATCCATGATGCTCCAGAGACCCTTGTCCATTTGAAAACTGATGTCGAGATCCTATATGACACGATACATTCCTTACAGCTAAGGCTTGAGGTGAGAAACGTTGATACAGACCTCTCTGAAGCACAGAAGTCGAATCTCCGTGAAATGAAACCCGCCCTAGACGCATGTCGCGTCACATGTGATACATTTCAGGCCAAGATCCAGCGACTCTTGCGTCACTCTACTGAAGGTCATGTCAGCTTGCGGGACAGACTCAAGATACAATTTCAAGAGAAAGAGATTTTGGCTTTTCAAGCACGGTTAAGTAGCTTCAAATCAACATTCGCTATTGCTCTCGAATTCTCTAGCTTGTAAGAAGTTCTTCCTCCAGATCGTACAATGTCTAACGAGCGATGAAGCAAAACTGCGTCAGAAAATCTCGATGCTACCAAAGGCCTTGAAACCAAGATTGAGGATGCCGCTGCCCGTCTTACAGGTCAATTGCAAGGCCTGCAAATCGGCTTGCAAGCGATCCTCGATGCAGGCTCTGGTGGCGAAAGTCTCACTACGGCTGACTGTCGATTCCACCTTACTGAAGCTCAGCGGTCTGACGCCACTGAAGCTATTGAAAAGCAAAGTATCGCGCTTAGTCACTGCTACGGGGCTTGCATGGCGGCGTTTCAAGAAACAACGAAGGCGACAGGACATGATTATAAATTCGTGAAAGCTTCTAATGAAGCGAGATTGCTTATGGGTGACTTGGGCAATGTGCAAGGGGCTGCGCTACATACATTCAGCAATATCGAGGTTGAAGGTGGTTGGGTCGTTGCTGGGAACATGGCTGGCGATTCTGCAAAAGATTTCTTCAAGTAGATATAATCAAAGCTCTTCTCCAATCGGCCAGCCAAACTCCATGGCAAAAGCTTTCAAGGCGAATAAATGGGCATGGTACTGTAATGTGCAGCTGAGACATAGTTGCGTGGACTTAATAGAACCGCGTTATAGTACGCTACCTATATTTCTTCTACAGTAATCCCAGCATGGCGGAAATGGCCCTCTGCACTCTTTGTTCTCGCACCCACCGTATCAACACACCATTCCAGGAAATTATCAAATCCTTGATCCGGATGCTCTTCATAAACCTTCGAATTGCGCTTGATAAAGGCTTTTAGTTCCGCAAACATCTCTTCAATAGGATTTAGGTCTGGAGAATAGGCAGCAGGTATAACAACTTCACTTTAAAATCGCTACACATCTGCTCCAAGCGCTCAGAGTGATGAAATGACGCATTATCCATCACAAGCACAGATTTAGGCTCAGGCCACCGTCCACAGTGATGGAGTAGTTGTTCAAAGAAGTCCTCAAATACCGAAGTATCAGTAGATCCTTGGAAGACACGTGAAAGAACAACGCCGTCCTGAGCATATGCTGGCAGGATCTGATTACGCTGTTCACGGCGAAACTGAGAGACTAGCACTGGTGTTACAGTACACCAACAGGAGACCAAGCTGTACGTCTGAATCCAGCCCGCTTATCGCACCCTGACTCATCAACATAGACAAGATGATACGAACGAAAATCTGACAGATTATGGAGATAATAGTCTCGCAAATCTGCATTGCGCTGTTTCGCAATCCGATGGGCCACCTTTTCAGTCCATCCGATCAATGCAAGCGCCCGCCTAATACTAGAAGTAGTCACTAGAGTGTCAAATTCATCCCAGAGGAAAACCGCCATTTCCTTCAGATATAGATCTGTTTTTCAAGAAGATGGTCACGAAGTGCGTCTAACATCGGTGCGGTCACTGTTCGTGGCCGGCCCGCTGCATTTGGAGGAGCCTTGACACTGCTGAAACATCGCAGATTCAAACGAATGTATCGAATGCTGCGCTCACTACAGCCGGCTATATCGGCCATTTGAGCAGTAGTCAAAGACTTGCTCAGGATCATGTCGCGAATGAGCTCATGCTGAGATGCTGCCAGATTCGGGGCAATTTCGAACACTTGACCACTTGTCTACAAGTTCGTATGTGGGAGAAGGCGAGTTTGTCAATGAATTTTGGTGGGGCACCAATGCTGTATGTAATCCAGCGTAATTGCAAATAATCGAATGTTCTGGAACAATCCTGGTATGTACAATACACAAGTGGGGCATGCGGAGGCACTAACGTTGTAGAAGTGGGGCCGCAAAACAACTGATGAGAGTTTAAGACGGAAGGCAATTTCGAATTTCACAGTAAACGGCTTCCACGTCGCACGAAACATCCACTGTCTTCCATGCCTGTATCATGCTCTTCCCGATATCTCCTGTTGGGGTATCAGTGGAATGACAAAAACGATTCGATTAGCTGGAACAATTTACCAATTTTAACCTCTCCATCTCTGTCAATGTATATATTGTCACAGTGCAGACTGCCATGGCTGATGTTGAGATCATCATGAATATAGATCAGTCCTTGTATTACCTACACATTCGTTAGTTGTCACCTCACAGACCAAATCGCGCCACGGGACCTTTTTGCAAATGGTCGCCACTGCAATGCGATCAATCATTTCAAATTGCTTCAGTCTTGCCAAGGACATCCCCGGTCTCTCGTAGCTCAGGTGAACTTTATCTCCCTCGAGCGAAAAATCTATAAGATTCAGGAGGTTGGGATGGTTGGTTTGCCGTACAAAACCACCTGCTTTATGACCCACTTCCACCGTTTTGACAAACGCAGGTCGAATCGAGATATCTTGGACTTCCATTCCAAAACACCCTTGTTCGGATGGTTTCACGGGAAATGGGGCAAGAATTGTACCAATCCAAGGACTTTCTGAACCGCTCGCCCTCCTGGTCATGGTTTCTATCTCATCACCATCTTGGACAGGATTTGTTAGAACCCCGGACGTCCTCTCCGGAGAGATAGTAGTTGTTCGGGCACGTTTGTTCATTTGGAGCAAGACCATGAGCGTCCCTAGAAAGATCGATCTCGTCGCACCTTCGGGGGTTTATATAGTTTCAACCCTGGTCTTGTTGGAGACCTCCAAGATCGGGTGTGACTCACAGCCTCCCGATCTAGAATGTTCTCTATATCATCTTTAGTTGCCAGTTCGGCTTGGGTGGCAAAACTCCGCCCAGGTGATGACTATCGAAACCGTGAGGGTTATCAAGCTCTCCTTCTCCAACGAGACGTTTTACTCTTGTCGAATTCGAGTTGATTGTATCCATCGTCTCGAATCCAAGGCTCGGATTGATCATATGTGATGGCTAGAGGATCTCAGCCTGATAAAGACGTACGGATAGCAATGATATTATCGTAAATTCGTATTGGGCTGACGTGGAGCAGAAGTAAGCTATGTATCTAGAGTTTGAGTACGGGATGACCACTACGTGTGTATGCATTTTCAAAACCTGGGAGCTTGATCTTGAAGAAACTGTCATGTGAGGTGCATTATTCAACCGCGATGGTACGTAAGATCTGTTGAATGAGTTATGGTAAGATATTCATTAACTCTTCTAATGTAGGTAGCATGACCGAGATATGTATGTACATGTTCTCCATTCCTATCACACGGTTGCAGCCACATGCAACAGGGAACATGAAAATACAACACTAAGTCACGGATCACAAGCGTCGACACCCAAGGCGATCGATCTGGCGCGGAAGACTCAAGCGGGTTCACCTGTGGTAAGCGCAGATATGGGGCTAGGGAGAATCCAAGTGAAAATAACTCGGGCGGGGAAACTGTGAACAGGGAACGAGATCGGCGAGCCGAAGTGACAATACATGGATCGGTACACTTGGACCTAGCGGGAAACCAAGGGTTTGCACCCAGGTGCAAGGTGGATCTATTTGCACACGCTCCAGTGCTGCTGGAGCCCGGGTTCCCACTGCACCCGGACCGGTGCCACTCAGCCTGGAGCTAACCTGAAGCTAACCCCTCATGGCCCCTGTTCTGGATGCAGCACATCATCGGCCACGCTTCCGGCCTTGTGCCAACGGGGTCTCTTTAGCAAGGTCATCCGCCGCCATCGCCATTGTCCGAGTGATGGGCCGCTCCAGGGGCCCATCTCTGAGAAGCAGGAAGATCGATCTCATCCCCTCCGCCAGCGCCGCCTGGACACATTTCGCGGCTGCGATTGCGTGCATGTTCCGATCAACGAATTCGACCGGCTCATCCCGTTCGTACCGTAAGGCAACGCGTACCGCGCGGAGCGGATCTGATGCGTCGAGTGGGACTCGTTCCACTTCTCTCCATTTGTTGGCCCTCCACACCCAGAAGATCATCGAATCCGCTCCCAGGTCATCGGGAAGCGGCGGGAGTTGTCGTCGAGGATCAGACGTCTCATTCCGCCGTGGGTTGCGGCTCCTCCAGAGACGAGCCAGTCCAGATGCTGGCGGGGCGGCTTGCTCCGTAGTCGCGGAAAAATCGGGACCAACGTCGCCCGGAGAGGTTTCCTGAGTGCCCGGCCACGCCGGGGCGTTGGCCATGATGGTCTCGAATTCCAGCTGAGTATCCCGAGGGAACGATGGATTGAACGATGCTGCCATTGATGCGCTGGCTGCAGAGGTCGCAGTTGGGGCACGATCTGTTTCCATGACCTCCGAAGCTCCTTCGGGAGACACAGGAGCCTCTGTAAGCCGTTCCGGTGGCGCAGTCACCAACTCCCCGTCCGTTTCGTAAAGATCCTCATCCTCCGCACTGCGGGTTTGAGTGAAGTGGTCCTCATTCTCAAGTGACTTTCGTTTTGCGTTGGCAACATTTTCTCTATTGGCCCGTATGCGTTCGGCGATCTGTTCTCGAAGCTGTCTCTGGCGATCGTCGTCGATGATGACGGATGGAACGGGGTTCGAAACTTCCGCTTCTTCGTGAATCGGCTCTAATCCAGCGGTGATGGTCCGGGGTGGTGATCCGTCGTTAGTTGTCGCTTCTACGGCGTGCGAGTCCAAGGCAGCCTGACGACCATCCTCGAGGCCATTTCGCGTTGCAATGCCATGTGGCTCCACAATGGCAGAGTGATCCTCATCCGGCGGCTCGGATGCTTCCCGTAATTGGGTGATCAAACTAGGCAAGTCAGGCGTGACATCGATTTGCGTGGTGGCGCTGGATCGTTCCAATAAGACTGTGTCGGTCGGTGTGGAGATATGGCTATCATTCTGTTCTAGATGCGCCAGAGCGACGGCTCTCTCCTGCGCAATACACTTCTTCTCGGCAGCGGCTCTTTCTGCAGCGTCTTGGCGAAGACGTTCTTGTTCTGCTGTACGCTCTTCCGCTTCTCTCTCTAACTGAGATTGTTCTGCTGCCTGCTCCTCTGCTTCTCTGCGGATTTGCTCCTGCTTTGTGGCTTGCTCTTCTGCTTCGCGTTGTATTTGCTGTAGTCGCTCTTGTTGAGTTACTTTATTTGCGGCTCTTTTTTCTGCTTCTCTTTGTAAACGGACCTGCTCAGTGGCAATTGTCTCCTGTTCTTGCCGTTCTTATTCAGCTGCTTCGGCGGCTGCTCTCTCTTGGGCTTCTCTCTGAAGTCGTTCCTGTTCAGCCTCTGCAGCAACTCTTTCAGCCTCTCGACGAAGACGCTCTTACTCAGCCATCTCTGCTGCCGCTCTAGCTTCCGCCTCTTTTCGAAGACGCTCCTATTCGATTTGTATGCGCTCCTCTTGTTCTCGGCGTTCTTGTTCCACCGTTTCTCTCTGCAACCGGACCTGCTCGGCTGCAATTGCTTCTCGTTGCAGCCATTCCTGTTCAGCAGCCTCTATAGCCACTCTTGCCACCTCTTGACGAAGAAGTTCTTGTTCAGCTACAGCAGACGCTTCTCTCGATAGGCGTCTTGTATCGGTGATGCCTGGAACTGCCCCTGTGGAGACCTTTTCCGTCTCAGTCACGAGCAAAGGGCCATCCATCCTGGAGTCGGATCTGCCTTCAGATGCGTCATCGGGAACAAATAGCGGCGAATGGGGGCTCGCAGAGTTGCCTACGCTAGCAGTTCTCTCGCCAGGGTTATCGGGTGGCGGAGAGACACACCTTCCAAAAAAAGCGAAATACACACTCCGCTGCACAAACCAGGTCGAGACCTTCTCGGTAGCTGATACTTCGCGGTGCAGGTGGTCAATGAACAGGAATCGGCGATCGTTTTTCTGGGCCTGTCAAGACGGGAGCCCACCTCATGCCCTCCGCTTATCAGCAAATGTCATGACCCGGCGGGAATGCAAAGGCTGTTCGCGCAGAGTGGCCGCGGCGAAGCACTCGACAATGCGGTAAACCGACCGCTCCAAATCAGCAGCTGAATACTGATAACTCTCAGGTTTTCGAGCTTTGAGCAGGCAGTTCACCGCGATTTGTCAATCTAGAGATTGGTCGATAATCTCCTCGATGCCAGCAGACATAAACCCCAGCTTCTATGCAAGGACTGCCATCTCATAGACCACAGTCTTGTCAGCTTTCTCACTCGCAGGCCAGGTTAATAGATCATCGCTTTCGGGGTCTTTGCTCATGCTGGGGTAATGACGCATTATGTACAACCAAACCTGTCAATACGCCAAATCCAGATGATTGACATTGTCGCTGGGACGACGGCTCAATTGGGATTCAGTCATCTGGATGAGGCAATCATCACCGGATGCCATGGGACGCGCATAGGAATGGCTCATCGCCGACTATAGCGTGGGATGAGTTTTGGACAGCGGAAATAGTTGCTTCACCGCATCAGCGCACGCCTCCAGATAGTCTATATCTCGGAAAAATGTGTGGAGAGACGGAATCAGGCCATCAAACTGTTGCATGCGCTCCTACATATTGCTTTGCTCCGTCTCGCTGAATTCCCCTAGAACCTCGCCACTGATCATCCAACCACGTACCATTCTTGCATTGACCCGGGACCCTCCTGGCGCCATCGATTCCAGTTTCTTCACTGTGTGTGAATTGATCTTCCTCATAGCGGCGAGATTGGGATGAGCGGCGTCAACGCTCATGAGCTCGACCTAGAATTTCTTGATGTGTGAGAGATAGTTTAGGACCTCCTATGAAAGATCAATCATGCCCGCGGCGACTGGAGAGGTTTCAATCACCTTATCACTGTCGAGAGCCATCACTTTGGACAGCTTCCCAATGCTCATCCCATCCCACACTCCAGAAATCGGTAACAGTGCGTCAAAAGCATATTGAATATCAATATTTTTATGAAGCTGTTGGAGACGCCTGGCCTTATTCGATGATAGCCTCACTCACCACCGCCTCTAAAAGTGAGCGTTGTGCTCTTGTTGGTATTGACGGATTTTGCGGTAGATCTCTCCATTGTTGGGCCATCATTCGTTGGCGTATTCTTCGATAAGCGCGGTGCGTAACTCGGTGCTGATATCTATGCCTTCTTAGTTCTGTAGACGGGAAGAGAGAGGTGACAGTTACCATCAAGGTAGAGGTCAATGGTCCATCATTGGTCTTCTTCTAGAAGGACTTCCACCCTAGCTCGAACACGATGCTGACTGTGGAGACAGAGGACCTGGCCAGCAGAGAACTGAAGGTGGGGGATACTTTGTGGCGTCGTAGTGAGCAGTTCATCTTGGGCCTTGTATGCTGCACGGAGTGCTGCCTGCAGGGACTCCCTTGAAACAACACCTGTAATGTGATTTTGAATCTCATATCGGCGACATCCTTCTGAGCGAAAAACCTCACGGAGTCGGTCTATATTTTCGGGATCTATTGTTCGTGACGAATCCGGGTGAAAGCTGATATGATCTAGATTGATCCTAGTGGTGCCTAAGTATTTCCGACTTCGCTCAGTTCCTACTTGGAGCTCGGTGTCTGTAAATAAGAAGGGTTCCATTATTGGTGCCTGTTTAATTCTCTAAAATAATTTGAGATCGCAGAGGGGGTGAAACCCTTTTATAGGTGGTCCCTCATCTATTCGGCTACTGTTCCAAATAGATCCCACTTGAGTTCGTTTGGGATTATAAATAATCTAGATAGCCTCCTTCCCACTCTCATTTATTTTCCATCTTTTACCTTTAGAGTTGTACGCCATCCATGTCTTCCAGGTCAGACAGAGATACCGCGTTCGATCTTAAATCGAAGGTAGCTCAAAACCCTGCCTTACAAACCTCCCTTCAGAATGTCCACGAAAACAAAGCAATCGAACCCCAAAGGAAGCGAAGGCACTCTTCTAGCGAGGAGAAGCCCGACAACATTCTGAACAACGGACAAAGGAGCCTTCTGAAATTCGAGAACAAGTCTCCATGGAATTCGTACAGGAAGGAATTTGGCTGCAAGCTTGCCAGAGACGCCGTCGCGGTCGTCCAGCGCAAAAACCCTTCGAGAGTTCTGTTACTCAGGTCCTACCCTGACACTATTTCGTCCAAGATGCTACAGTGGTTCTCCCAACATCAACACCCGCATATTATGTCTGCAAAAGAGGGCTATTTCTTTAAGAAGTCATTACACATTATATGTGAAGACCTCCCCTTGACTTTGGAGAATCTTACTGTTTGTCGTGCCTATCCAATGGAAACTCAACTTGCTGTAATCATGAGACAGGTAACTTTTCCAATCTTCCTCAAATACACAACTAACATTGATAGATTCTAGAAGGTCTATCATACCTCGTAACCCAAGGTCTTGAGCATCAGGCTTTGAAATCATCGAACATTTTGATGAATCTGGATAGTGTCATCAAGATAGGTAGAGACTTATAATGTATTCGCTTCACGAAATATGCACTAAGTCCATCCAGGTTCGTTAGAAGACGTTCACCGCCGAGACCAGAACCAAGACCAACGCGCAACTTTGGATGCTATAAAGTCAATTACTATGGAGCTGATGAAGAAGTATACTAAAAAGAATAGTACTACTGGCGTGAATGACCTAAAGCGTTGGCCAGTGGACTCCAATGCAGTGAAATTTTTAGCAGCCACTGACTCTGTCAGTTCTGTTGATGAGTTGAGAAAGGTGAGATGCCTCTAATCAATTTCGCTGTTGTGGTCTGATGGTCTATTAGCACCAGCTCATAAGACAATGCACCGCCACTGAGGGTGAGCTGGTTGGTTTAGCGCTATTTGCCTTGGTGTCTACTAGGACTTTCTATTCCTATCCATAGTGAGCTAATACTGGTTGCTCTGGTGTTGTCCCAATCTTCCAGAAGATTGAGATTAGTAAGCTAAAGCTCATCACGTGATTGTCACTAATGGTTGAATGCCAAGCGCACTAAACCAAATATGGAGCATACGGATCAATAGAGAATTGCTTCAAGTTTTGACACAGAATCTTCTACAAATCGTCGCCTAGTTGAGCATTACAAATCAACTACAAACCATGCATCAAGAACGTTCTGTCAAACATCGTCACTCGTTGAATGCTTGAAAATTTGCATATAAAAACCCCTAAAAACCCATTACAAGGATATTTTAAGAACCGTGCCCGATACAGGGAATCTTGTGGTAACTATATTCGTTCTTTTTCACGCTTCGGTACCTGATCAATTGCCGTAAACGCTCTAGCCCCATTTTCAGTTCACCACTGGCACACAGCCAGAAGCCCTTGCCTCGCATGTTTCCAACCGAGACCGTAAGCAATTCAACAGAATTTGCAGCTTCGTATTATTAAGTGTAAATCTAGTCTTAATGTAGCAACATTGAGCAAATCATGAATGCACTCCCTTAGCTATCTAATGTATGCGCCAGATTGAAATACTATCCTCAGTCATGTGAAAGAACTTCGGAAACATCCGTATCGATCTTCGTATTGATTCGTTGCCAGTGATTTTTTGCACCTTCATTGTGGTCAATTGCACGGGGTAAACCACCAATAGTACTTGTGACTTCTTGCTCTGTCAAAGTGAGAGCGGGCTTTCTGCCGTTCAAAAGATCTTTGACAGGCTGCTCGTATTTATAACATAGTGCTACCACCCTAGGCTGAGTATTTAAGACGTATGTGATAAAAGCCTCCAGTTCAATGAGATCGACTTTGGCGCTGTGACAATGGTCAGAATGGATATTCATTGAAGGATACAGGTTGCTCACAGAGTTGTATCAATGTTGTTGAAGATGATTAGTGAACCCCACCCGATATAGTGAGAGATCAGATACCACCTCCTCCCCTTAGCATTAGTCTTAGCGAAGCGACCACGATCCTTAGATGCTAATGGATCATCAGAATAACCGTTGCTGCCGTCCAATTTCATAAGATGGTCCATGGCATAACTTGCAATTCTGCGGCTATTCAGGCAGGTCTTAAAACAAGGGCTTTTAGGGTTTGTCATTTCGTTGCACAGGCGTACAAAAGACAAATGTAGTTTTAATTGTACAAACCGATGTCTGATCACATTGATTCCAGTTTCTTCCCCGAGATCCCAATCATACCGGAAGAGCCTCAGACATGAACTGCTCAATGGCAGCTCTTCTGGCATCGAAAGATGGAGAGCGTCAGGGCTCCAGAAGCGATTTGTCCGCCAAAGATTGCTCAGATTCTCTAGAAAGGGTGCTAGATCGGGCCGCGAACTTTTCGCGTACAGTGCCAATACCCGGATGAAAGAAGACTCCGATAATTCTTCCTTCTCCGCCTTACCAGAACCAAATAGACGCCACATTTGGTCATAAGCGGAATACCTTGTCACTGAACGAGAAGCATCAGCTTGCTGATTGGAGATCTTCTGAGCGACAGACCGTGCATGCTTTGCTTCGCTGCTCTTCTTCAAAGGGGGTTTTTTCCTAGGTCCAGGTTGTCGTAGACGGCCACCATCACCAGTCGGCCGGACTCGTTTCTTCTGTGGAAGGATATAACTGCCTTCACCGCTCACATCTTCTACACTTGCTTGCATATTTTCACCATCACCAGACGGCCGAACTCGTTTCTTCTGTGGAACGATATTTTCGCCTTCATCGTTCACATAATTTGGTTGCATGTTTTCATCACAACCAGTCGGCGAGGCTCGTCCACTTTGTAGAATTATATCATCACCCTCATCGCTCACATCTTCTACACTTGCTTGCATATTGGCTCGCATTGCGACCTTATAGGTCTCCGGGGGTGAACAATTTGCTGTTTCAATCGAGGTTGGGGAACTTATCGCTGCAATCCCGCGTACGTTCGACGAGGTAGTATCAGGGTTACTGCTGTCCGCCATATTGCACATAGTATCAGTAGATGGTAGACTCTTGTTGCTCCAGTTCTGACCCAGGTCACCCATGGGCGACCTCTCAAGCCTGTCATCCAAGCCGTTACTTGGAGGGTCCTCGCTTAGCGGCTCGTTCTGCTTTTGTAGCAAAGCCGGGTCGATGCATGAGGTATCTGGTGTATGATCGGGTTTTGGTATATGCGGATCGTGGTGTGAATGAGGAAGATCAACTGACAAAATATTAATAAAGCTATCAAGTCACACTGCTGTCAAGAGTCCTCTCGTAACAGACCTATGTGTTGCGATTTCGAAGAACGATCTGTTATTGCTATGGAAAAATATAGGTCTGTTCCGTCGATTTCTCTAGCGAGACGAGCTAGCTTCTGGCCGACTTTATCCAACTGGCGAGTCACCCCTAGGAGCTGGACAAAAGCCAATCCGAACTAGCACTCTGATCAGCAAAGGAACTTCTTGACGTGAACAGAACTGACCTCTGGGCTTGCTTCGACCGTACGGAGGAAATACTCTGAAAGATGGCCCATGACTATATTCCTGTTTTGCAAAACGTTATTCCCCATTAGTTGCTGTAATACCTAATGAGTTACCAGATCACTCATGAGAACGAATAATATTTCTGATGAAGAGATAATAGGCTACAGTGCTGGTCGTTCGGTGGTGGGAAAGGAGGTTAGGATGGGTAGAGGAAAGAACCGACAGAGATCCCACATTTTACGTGGTCAGTATTGGGGTGTTTAAGACAGGAACAGCGATTTGGAACGGAAACAGTGACTGAGAACTGAAAGAGACAAACGCTAGAACTTCATGGACCTGTGGAGAAATCAAGGCCCACACTTTCCCTAGTGGTGTGGTTCACATGCCGTACAGCCATGCGCAGGTGATCGAAGTGCGAGAAGAATGAGAAACCGTCTGGAAGATCAGGTTCCCCTTCTCATCAAAAGGGCAGCTATACAACATACATAGTACGTAGTAAATCAAAACAAGACAGAGCTCAACTCTATCAATTAGTTCCTTCTGGATACAGGAGAATCGCCCACGTGCGAATCAAGCTATTCCTGCCAGGCACCAGAAGCAGAGAGGCTAGCCATTTGGTTTTGTCCAATTAACTGTGCCCTTCGGTCCACAAGCGGAGTGCGGTCGATCAGGGTTCAAAGCCAGTCCTGTCAGAGTACTCCGTATCCGTACAAACATCCAAAGTACTTACGTTAGCGAGTGTTATCCCAATGTAGTTGATGCACCGACGCCACCATATGCTTATGCAAAAATGTGGTGGTTTCTGGCGAGGACCACCATGATCGTATACCCTTGGAAATATGACGATTCTCCATCCTACCCAGACGGGCAGGTTTGTCATAATCGGCCGCCTTGGCCTCCACTTTTCGGTATCTCACCAATTGGATGCGGGACGGATATCCCGCCGTTAGGTGCCTGGATTTTAAGGCGCAAAATGACTAATACATGAATGGAGATATAATTGGATGCCTTTGAACCACCAAGTTTTTGGGTCGGCGCCAACTGATCTCACGTTTCGACCTCCCTACCACTCAATTATCAACTCTTTATCTTTTCTGTTACAGTGCTGTATGTCAAATCGCTGAGGACTGTTTTCACCGAATCAAGTAGTTCTTCGCATCATGTAATGCCTAGAATATGAAACGCACAATAGCCTCTGATTCGTATGACGACGTGGGCGAACGGCCAACGAAACTGCGACGGCGCGACAGTTCAAGTACAGTTGCAGTGCCATCAAACAAAGAGCAGGAGCAGATTACACCGCAGCCGCCTTCACCTTTATCTTATAATGTTAGTAGTAGGGCTGGTTGCAAACACCTACTATTGTGCTGATGTACTAATTGAGTTTCAGAAGGTTAATGAAGAGGAACGTGGACAGTCAGCGATTGTACATCCATCGAAACCGATCAACAAACGTGAAAAGGAGATCTTTGCGTGGATACCCGCCCCGTCAGAGCAGTTTGACGAGGTTGACGTTATAAGTCAACCTGCATCTAAGAGGTCACGCTCACAATCAACATCGACCGACCATGGACGCCCTCGTTCTGTTTCACCGACTGGGAGTGCGTCGTCTCGTGATGCTAAATCATATGCATATAAGACGGCAAATTATGTCACGATTCTAGAAACAAAAGGCTGCTTTATGCGCCATTCCCCCACCGGTCCGACTTCCAAAGACGTCGCGCTTTGCCAGCGACTCCTCCATCAATCCGTTGAAATCCCGCGCGGTCTATTCGACAATGAGTTCATTGAAGATTTTCACAATACATTACGAAATCGATCAGAGGCGCGACTGCTGGTAGATCTACATCCACTTCTCATGCCATCTGCAGAGAACCTCTTTATCCAAGGGAAGAACGAACTGAAAAATGTTATCGATGGTTACAATGATCCATAGCTCAAGACAGAGCCAATCTATGGTCCCAAACCACAGCCGGACCATGCTCGAGGCTTAAGGTGGTCGACCTTTTCAGACAATCAGCGGCAAAAGCTTGGAATCAAGCCGGACGAAAAATCCCTCTATGCAGTGCGAGAAGATATGTACTTCCCTTACTTAACGGCAGAAATTAAGTGCGGGAACCAAGCTTTGGAATTTGCGGATCGGCAGAATATGCACAGCATGTGTATTGCCCTTCGCGCGGTGGTCAGTTTAGCTAAAGCTGCCGGCCGTCTGAGAGAGGTGAATCGGAGGCTCCTTGGCTTCTCGATTTCACATGAATTAGAGGGTGTGCGAATCTACAGCCACTATCCCAAGATTGGCGAAGACGGGATCAAATATTATCGCTGGTTAGTAAAGCAGTTCAACATCTGGGCAGACGGAGATAAATGGCAATGTCTTCGTTTTGTGGAAAATCTCGATCGTGATTTCCTTCCAATCCATACTAGACGGTTAATGCGTTTTCTGGAAGAAATTCCTGATCCACAAGAACTCCCTTTTGAGCTCGAAGTCGATGACGAGATGAGCTCCCAATCGCGAATCTGATCCCAGGAGCGGCCCTTATATAGCCGGGCGCCCTCTGCACAGAACCGGGTCTTACAACCGGAGCTACGTAGCATGATTCAAACCTTGCAGCAACAGTTAGAGGAACAAAAGTTCCAGCAAGAGCAACTATCAGCAGAGCAGAAAGCACGGGAAGAAAAACTTCTTGCTCAGTTGGAACAGCAACAAGAAAGACTTTTTAAACTGTTAGAGCAGAAAGAGAAATGAATTAGAAATCGACGATATCGATACTTCTTAGATTAGAGGAGGGACCCTACAGTACTGTAGCGAATCCGGAAGACTGAGCCTCTTTTCCGGAGAGATAGGAATCATTTCAAGGTTTGGCTGTAATATCTTGCCTAGGTCCAACTCGTAGCTCAGAGCGATTGCTCCACCACCAACAATTCCAACGCGCGGGAGTGCACTTGATAGAAAACCTGAAGCAGCGCGTGCTTGCTACAAGTCAGAGACGGCCTTGATAATCTTCTCTGTATGTTTAGAACCCAACAAAAATTCTTTCAAAAATCGAAGATTACCGATAATCTCCAGGTGATTTAGACCCGATTTCTCCAGATTGAGTTGACAGCCGGTCATCAAGAAGACCGGCTTATTTTTCTTGAGCCACGATGCTACTTCCTGATATATCACTTCAAGCATTCCAACAACAATCATATGTTCAAGAATGCTTCTCTTCGTCTTAATCATTTCCTTTTTCGACATTTTTTCAGCATCAAAAAAGTCTCTGTACGCCTAGAAGCCTTTGCATATAATAGGCCGGCATTTTTTACTCAACGCTTGATAACAAGGAAGGTTCATGATATCTCGGATCTCGCTTCGTAACATTCTAAGATGTTTAGGCATAAAGTCAGGCATAGGTGAGCCAGAGTACATGCGTGATAGAAGCCTAAAATATCCTCTTTCATGTTGATTCCAATCTAACCAGCTACATATCGAACATCAAAGCGACCTCGCATTCCACTTCTCTCAAAGCAGCCCTTCTACAAAAACCACGGAAAGATAGGATTGGAGCTGTCATGTGACTGTTCAACGACAGGCACCGACTTTTCCTCCTTGAAATATCCAGCAGCCATAGTGACGGCATCCTCAGGCTCCCCAGGGTACGTCTTCAAGTAATTTAGTATATGAGCCTGGCTATATGTCTTTTCCGGCAATAACGCTGCAAACCTCTTTGCAAGGATTTCGAGTTCATCTTTAGGAGTGATAACTGAATCGCCAGCCGGGGGAGATGACTAAAATTGTGGGCATTGTCGGCAATGGGGCAAAGCTGATTGCTAGACCCCCTGCTCTTCTGAGGAACTTTCGGAATACATCAAGAGAAACAGGCGCTTGATGCTATCAAAGTCGGGGTACTCAAAGCTAACAGTCATGTCAACTCTGCCTGGGCGTATCAGGGCTGGATCGAGCTTGTCCTTGTGATTGATAGTCATTATAAGGATGCGGCCTTCCGTGGCTATCACTCCATCAATGGCATTCAGCAGTGAAGAGAGAGTTAGTCGTTGATATGTAGAAACAATATTACCGGCCTCGGCGATGCGGGGATTCGCGAACTTTTGTGTATCGACATCCTCCAGAAGCAGAATACATTGTGCGGGTAAGGTTGATATCAGGCTGTTAAGGTCATCCTCTATCATGTTATTGAGACTGAGGATGTATATTTTCAGCTTAAAGTGGCCTGCCGCAGCGATACACAAGCTGGTTTTTCCTGTACCAGGAGGACCATGAAACAGATAACCTTTGCGGTAAGGAAGCCCACGCGCGTTATGCCATGCTCGTGTCTTTGGTTGTAGATAAACATAGATATCATCCATAAATTCTTTTTGTGAGTTGGAGTTCATAATAACTGTTGACGGTAGTCGCATTCGTTGGCCTGGTGCACGGGTCCAGGCGACCGACTCGGATTTCCTCTGCGTACGATAAACAGCAGTCATGTTCTCGCTTAGCTCCGCGAGCTTGAGTCGTGCTTCGTGTAGTATATTTTGAAGACTCTCGTTGCTCCATCCAAAACACTTTAGATATAGACTATCCAAAATTTCCGATTTCTCCTCTCTAACTACCACGATTGGGCGCCATCTATACCAGAACCAGTGTTTCCCCTTTCCAAGGGTTAAGATGAGACGTGGCATGCTGAATGTCCGAGGTGGTTCTATTTGTAACAGATGTTCCTCTTCGACGTGGGCTTTGTCCTTGGTCCAAAATAATCGTGATCCAGTTGTTGCACGTAGCTGGGTAGACATTTTGCGAATCTTATCCTGACCCAGCCAATTTTCCAGAGCCTCAAAAGAGTGGTCAGACCATTGGATCTCAATGCTAGACATGAACCAATTCTCCACCATAGCCAAAAGGTTGGGAGGTTTCCAACCGATATATGCCGCAAGAGCCCCCAGCAGTACAACAGGTGTTAGAAAAGATGATCCATCCACGTTGAGATGGGTGGCGAGTAAATGAGTCATGAGGGAAAAGCCTGGAAAAAAGAAACTCCTAAAAATGTCTTCAGGCGGGGATGACAGGTTGGTTGATGAATTGAAACTTGAATAAATCATTGTTTGATTGCGAGAAGAGAGATGATAAGGAGAACATCAGGTTTTACGATCAATTCAAGGGGTGGAGGAAGAGTTAAATAAATTTGGATGCCCGTCACCAAGACTGTTTTCAGCTCACCAGGTTCAAGGAAGATATGCCTGGTTTCAATGTACAGCCTCGAGGAAATGCCGATGAAACTTTACTAATCGTCTATTCTCGTACTGGTGGATTTCCAAGGATTATCTAGGCAGGTGAGGCTGGGAACGCCTACACTCGCAGTAGCACTGATTAGGCAGTAGTGTCTCATGTGGTATCTATGCATCGAGTTAATGCGTGGTCAATTTTTTTTTTTTCTTTTTTAGCACAGGTATGCTTGTGTTTAGGTACATCGAAGATGGAGATTGACCGCATCAGGAACGTTGACGAGAAAATCTCGCATGCAACTAGTTTCAGAAGTGGCTTTCTAGTTCTTTTCCTGTCTCACTATATACCGATCAATGATCTGTATCGCTCTCAATTTCAAGACGCCTCATCACTAGATTCGTTACTAGTACTGTCGGCGTCTCCTCGGTTGATCTTTTCGCTTGTCAGATACAGGAGGTGGGCACTCTACGTTGAGATTGGCGTGTTCCACATTAAGAATTGAGCCTCCGTGAGCTATACGCTGGCTAATAATAGGAGTCAACCGGACTCCACCGGATCCTTGTCTTGATGCCACACCGCTGATTGTTCGAACATGAACTGTTCTTTGTCTAGTATATTATTGCTTGTATTAAGCTAGCGGAAACCTCTTTGAACTATTGGATATGGAAGAAGTGGAAAGAGCTAATTAGGTTCTAGAATAGCTTAAAATACATCCGGCTGTATATCAGACATACGACAAAGATTGTTCCAAAAACACCAAGTCGTAGATTGTTGTGCAGGGTCGATCTGAAAAGTTTCACAAAAAACGCATATTCTCCGAATGACTCGTACCAAAACTCCTCGTACTCTAAGGGGAATTGACCTTCGAACCTCTCGAAGGCTTGTAGATTCTCAACCATCGTAGCATGCTTCGATATGCGCTGTTGAATAGGCTTTGTTATGAAATCCAAGTTGACTCTCGGTGGATAGAAAGAGCGCGTACAGGCACATGTGATGATGCATGCAAATGGATTTCTTCTCCGGATCATCTACTATCAATTAGTACTAGTCACACAGTTGAGGGTGGTGACTCACTTGTTCCTCAATCCGCCGAAATTTTTCCTGTTCACTTTCATGTTCGCGAATGAACCTCCAGAGCTTACTACTAGTTTTGAATAATAAGAATTCAAAATGCATCACTGATCTCGGACTCAGACCCAAGGCTTGTTGTGTCCAACCAGAAAACGTCACCCCAACGAATAGTCGGTGGATTTCCCTATCGAGCATTCCAAGAACCTCCTTTTCGTCTCCAAACAGTTGTTCAGTTTTAATGCTGATTTCAGATCGGAAGTAATCCAGCGGTGAATCCGTCAGCCAATGTCGATTCTTGAAGTAGTATTCTTCGTTGTAGGGGCAGAATTTCCTGATCAAGCGTATCGAGTCTAGGTCGTGAGCCCGGTAAGCCGCTATCATTTCTTCGGCCTGCCACGCCAATGGATCTTCGGGCATAATTGGAGTCACCGCCATATTCTCTTTTGCCAAAGGAAATTCTCATTCAAGGCTGCAGTCATTTGGAATACAACCGGGAGAGATTATAAATAGCTTCAGCGTCAGGTAGGAACTGAGAACCATAAAGGGGGCGATGACCGTGCAACCTAGCAAGGATGCTTGGACCACATCATCTGCAACAGACTTTTTTCTAGCCATAAAAGCAATCTCCAAATGCGGCCTAGATTCAGCCGGTGGACTTCAACAAGGATTCCAACAGTGTAGAATTGGAAGGAAGGGCATATTTCGCACTATGCGTTAACCTGCGTGAACGAGGAAAAGTGGAGACGACAGCGCTATGATGCTGATCCGCTTTCACCATTTTATGGCCAAGCATTTAGATCAGCACGAATCGGAACAACCAGAAAATCAAGCGATACGAGTAGACAATACATAATGTTACCATACGCCACTTTGTGTCGAGAATGGAGCAGTTGAGAAAAGAAACCTTCGCCCTTCCCTTCGAAATGGCAAGTCAAGAAAAACAACACAAAACCCTCTTTGAGATATTAAGCAAATCGACAATCAAACTGGTCTGTCCTCAATGTCTCGAAGGCTTTCCTCGCGTTGATAAATTGAATGGGCACTTCCGCTCCATGAAAGATGATATTCACCAAGGTCTGTTATTATTGCGAAAGGATTTCAAGAAATTCCATGACTGCTATCAAAGAGCGCTGCGGTCGTCGATTGCCGCTGAGAAGATCCCACAAAGGAGCCAGGAACTCTTCGATTTCAGATTTATTGTTGAACATTATGGCGAAAATGAAACATGTGGTAATCCAGATATGAGTTCTGGAACTGGTCCTATCTGTAAGAGATGATTCTATGCAATCCAGAATTATTATTAACAGGAACTCAAAGCAGATGGCCAGCTAGATGGCTTTAACTCAGATGCAATGCTTTCCCAGGATAATTTATTTTCCGGTATGCCATCAATTTCGAATAGCATGGGGTTCGCTAACTGCGAATTAAGATAATCTAGTCCAATACCATGCCCCAACGTTGATCGATCGATTTCCACTCAGCAACATGCCTGAGACCGGAGAAGACATTTTGAACCCAGATGTGACAACTGGAATGTCAAATTACCCAGAACAATGGACGATTTAAGTATAAGGTGAGCACAAGCTCAAGTTGTGTTGCTTTTTCCAACAAGGATCTCGGCCGGCTTGCTAACCATGAAAATAAATCCAGCATCAACAACAACAGGCCGATCGATCCAAATCGACTTTGCGAGATTCAGAGGTATGCCTCCGATTTGCGGTCTGCCGTCGACGTGGAGGACGGTATAAACTGCGTGGGACAAGTTCATTGGTGTATTTGTGGTCCGTCCGGTGCGAAGAAGTGCATACTCGGCTGCCTAAATTAGACTGTCAGCACCTATAGCGGTTCTTCAGATTGAAGGTACCATACACCTTTATATATCAGTTTTCGAATGGGAGCCAATGCAGCATCGACGTTTTCAGCAACGGGAAATGCGACGCCGAGCTCGGTCTGGTTACCGCTGAATGGAATAGCACCGAGTAACCAGGATTCCATCTGTGGAATGAGATGGTGTAACTGGTTCTCCACTTCCTCATCGTGGAGAATCTGTAAATGATGAAAAGCACGCATATTGTTATCACTACTACGGATTGCTCCAAGGACATATATAATCATGAAGATTTTACCTATCGAAGTGGGCCCACCCGTGTCATACCGTACCCCGCGGAGGGTGAGTCAGCAGGTACACAATCATCTGCGGATTCTTTCAAGGACAGCAGATAGAACCTGTATCTCAACTCACCATACTATGTCAGATCTTCTCTATGCTTATCTACCCGTGTAGAGACAGACATGAACCATCAAACACCGCCAGTTTACGCAGGAAACAAAAGAAACATGTCTCGAAAGAGGAAAATTGGTCAAGAAGAAGAAAGTGGAAACAACAATAAATGATATCGTGACAAGGACTCCTATCGGAGTATCTCAAAATCCTCAAATTCAACAACAAGTCTGTGTCCTCCACTAGAAATATTCAAATCGCCTATTCGCATATCGTTCATCGCTTCCCACATTGTGCCTCCTTGTCGTATGCTGGCTGGACGACTGGCATATACTCCGGCATGCGCACATTTATCCTCAATTCCATAGAAAAAGTAGGTGATTTCACGAAGCCTTTTCCATGTACTTCCTACGGCTCCCGGCATGACGGCATCCGGCGACAGGGATCAAGGTGCTGTTGCTGCAGAGACAATCAACTCCTTCTGCGAGTATTATCGGAAGGATAGCTTTATATAGTTCCCTAGATTTGCTATTGGACTCGGAAATCTTGAGTGGCGGTGAGATGTGTAGATGGAGAAGGACTCTTGAACATGTTGAACGGGTCGACTTGAGTTGATTCCATGCTAGGGAAGATCGGTGTGAACATGCATCAGACTAGAGAATGAATGGATGACTATCTCGCTACTTAAACGCGGTCATCCGGCTAACATTTATCGAAGTCTCTCCGCAGATGATTACGTTTAAAATACCATCATCTTCGCCACAAAGGGCAACAGATTCGCCAAAGCTCGGTGGTTATCTATTATCATCTTTTATATAGACTAGTACGCCCCTTCTGGACTTCATGCAATTCTGGATTCATCTAGTTACGGTATATATTCTGCCAGTCCATACGTTGAAATTCCAGCCAAACTCTGCAGTACTGCATGTACCCGTATGTGATCTAAATCAGTTACATAGTCCCGTTATTGCAAAGTCTCTGTAAACGATCACTAGCCTCTTTTTGCGAAGTTTGTCGAGACCGCAGCACTTTTTGGCGCAAATTATCGGTTCAGCCTCTTGCGCGTAACCTCTTCACTGGAGGGTCCGTCACCAATTGTGAATCCAGTTGAAAGCAGGCCGGACGCTTTGTTCCTCAGCGCATAAAGTCGAAAGTCTTCCATACCCATCTCCCATCGATTATTCACTATCAATTTCACGGTATAGATTGAACGAAGTCTTGACTCCAGGAAGTCTCTCTCCTGCTCCAATTCTGAGGGACTCATTTCTTCGATTTTTTTGTTCTTGGAGAATGGACCTTGTGGATCTTCATTCAATTCAGCGAGCCACTGCTTGAAGGTGCGAATATGCGCACGGAGTGGAGAAGTAGCCCTGTTCACTTCATCAGTAGGACTCATTGCGGCTAAGGATGATAGGCTCACATTATTTCGTTGATGATGTTGTCTTTGCTTTTTGCCAGCAGTCTTTGTCCACAGCAAGACAGGAGGGTATCGGAATATTTATAGCTTTTTGGTATGACCTTTCCTCCTACCATGGAGAGCGAAATCCGCTGAGAAGCTGACGTGGGCTGTCATCAGTCTGGTGACCATTATCAAGACATATCGGCTTGTTAAACCCTGTAATCAGTCTCCAGCGAGGCGTATTCGTCGTAATTATTATCTTACAGGGTCTAGACTTGCCAATCGCTATTGTACGCGGAGGATAGTCTAGAACGACCCCTTTACCGTGCGTTCTTGTCTAGCTTTGGGGTTTACGACCGATCTAGCTGAACCAACGAAACGAGCGTACGTGCCAACTACTCGAAGACTCAGATCCCTGTTGCAGCATGCATATATAGTCATTTTCATCGATCCTTGGGTTCAGCCATGCGAAGGGGCTATTGAGGGCTTGGTTTCTCGTAAATCGCTGCTGGCCTGGATGCAAGCCAAAGCTAAATTAGATTCGGCAAATGCATGAAGCAGGATTGATGAACGAGAAACGCACCTCACTATATTTGTCTAAACTAGGGACGCTAGTTCAAGCTATGAACCACGAGAGGTTGCGTTGTATAGTGCGCCTAAGATCACATATATCAATTGACAGTATCACCAATTATTGGCAACAAGAGAACCCGTAACACTAGTTAGTGCTGGTGAGAGTGGCTATGCGTCCACAATCTCTTGTAAAATAACCAAGGTCATAACCAGTGCTGACTAGTTGTTTACGCTATTTCTGCAGTCTTCAATTCTGGCCCCTGATACTTGTATGGTAATCTACGCACAGGGATATCCAAGTTGATTTTCTTTGTAGCCCTGAATTTAGATCACGATTGCGGTGAGTCAGGATACCTGGTGTTTCTTTGCATACGGATTCTATACGCTAGTAGTGCATCATTTTGTCAATTCATACGTCGAATACAAGCCAAATTCTGCAGTAGTACGTGTGGTCTTTTGATAGTCTTGCGCGATTTGGCCTTCAATTGATATCCATGACCCAAATCAGTTCTGTAGTCCCAACATTTCAGCAAATTCTCATTAAAGTAACACTGGCCTCTTGTTTCAAAGTCTGTCGAAGCTGCATCACGTTTTGCCGCATTATTTCCACCGAGTAATGGTCCTTTCCAGCATCCACCAGTTGATGTCGTCTCAGAATATTGGAATAGATTTCCTTCAGCTCTGTATCACGCTCTGAAAGCATGCCATCGAGATCTTCTTCAGATTTGCTCCAATAAACACCCTCATCTATCACTCTTAGAGGGCGCTGAGCAAGGAAATACTCCGCCCTCAGCCACTCGTCTCTTGTGACGATACCGGCGATCAATTCGGCCTTCGACCTACAGTTTAGGGCGTCAGAATGTTACATGTATGCGTATTTGGTTTACTCACATCGTAATTTTCGAAAATTTTCAATTGTTTTCCCGTAGTTTCAAAGAACACAGTGCTGTGGCTACCAAATTATGCGAAGTCTTTCATATCATCGGCAAAGTCTAGCTTTATATAGCGCACCATATCCTAGTAGAGCCATTGTCAGCTTGCACTTTTTGATCCTTCTCTCATAGCAGCCAAGACAAGCAGCTAGTGTATTCAGAATACGATTTAGGTCAAGTATCTTGGAACATGTATATCCGTCAATGTGGAGAACTTGCCAACACGTCGTGTTCACTACTAGGCGTCTGCTAAGTTCGGAATGGGTCTTGCAGTAGCGATGATCAGGAAATGCAATATCTCATCCGTTGTCTAGATTGAGAACGCTAGATCAAGGTATGGCTCGGGTGGAATTGCTTTTTGTAGTGCGCTTGAGGTCATGTAAATCGAATAGGATCACCAATCAATCACGATGAAAGAGCCCGTATATAAATTAAATACACAATTCTAATACCATGCCTAATGAAACCTCGGATTGAACTTTCTAATGGCATCCTCCCCCCATTCATCCACCAGCCTCCTGTAAGGTAACCAATGCCACGATCGGCACTGCCCAACTGTATACGCGATATCTGCAGTCTTTAATTCTGGCCCCTGATACTTGATTGAGTGTACGGTGATCTTCGGAGATTCTGAAGACAATGACGGGGTTGGGGACGTAGATGCAGGCGCTTCGATAGAGCTAATGCTATCTCGTTTGACAGGAACCATAGGTAGCTGTGGCATAGATTCCAGTGTTCGTACAGTGATCTTCGAATCTTTTGAAGATAATGATGAGGTGAGGAACGTAGATGCAGGCGCTTCGACAGAGCTAATGCTATCTCGTTTGACAACAACTGGAAGCAGCTGTGGCAAAGAATCAAGCGTTCGATATCCATGTTTGGTGCTAGTAAAGGTCCTATCCTATTCCCTGTTTGTCAGCAATATATATGAAGAGAAAACAAGGCACCTCACCTGTTGCTCCTGTGACAGGGGTTGAGAAGATGCATTAGACGAATGGCATCCCGTATGACCAAGCAAGGCTGATAACCATGGGAAGCAGCACATATTGGTGGTCCGTACTGAACCTTGGTCCAGGGTCTGAAAGCTGTCTATGCAGTCTGGTTTGAAATGTTGCGGGGTGGATGTAGGCACTATTTCGGGGGCTTCGGCTGGCCAGGCTTCTTTACACCGGTAGTATCGTATGCTCCTCTGTTGGGTACAGTTTGGAAGTCATAGATCATCCTGCTGAGAGGGAGTGAAACCGGTGACTTAAGCTGATCTGTGTTGAATTGCGATGAACTTGGAACAAGGCTGGCATCTTTATAAAGTTAATGTTTCTATACAATCGTTCTATAGATGGGGTAACTACTTGACTTGTATCTCAATAGCTATGTACTCAGGGACTTGGTGCCGACTAGCGGCTTCGAAGCTGTCTTCACTTCCGATGTTACTTCCGATGTTCCTTCCGATGTTACTTCTGATATTACTTTTGATTTTACTTCTGATTTTCCTTCTGACCTTCCTCTCTTCTCCCTCTAATCTCCCTATGCTCTCCTCTCATTTTACCCTCTACTCTCCTCTCATTGTACTTTTGATCTTCCTCCATTCTCCCTCTACTCTCCTTCTGATATTGGCTTCGATCTAATATTATCATGCAATCTGCCGAGGTAAACGAAGCTTGGTCTAAGCTTAACAAACTAGCAACCAACCTCAACATTCTCGGTGTTCTCGATGGTAACCAGCGAAAACTAGCTGTAAATGCCAGGGACGCATTCATCACTGTTCCGACAGAGAGAAGAGGGCGAATATACAAGTTATTTCTTCATGATGTTCTCCGTGTTTCTTCTGCCGGCGCGGTTTTGGTTTGTGCAATTGGCCTTGGTAAAAACCGCATTGCTGACGATCTGAACTCCGATGACTGCAAATCGCTTTTACCTTTGATCAAGGAGAGCGATGCCCTGAACCATTCCACCGTGACCTCACTAGCTATAGAGTGTGGAATTCCACGATCACTGCAAGGTAACTCGACTGGTCCTATAATATCCCCATGCTAAAAAACTTGTAGATATACCATCAGCATTATCGCAGACTGTTGCAGTTAAACGTTCTCAAAAGCCAAAGAAGAGCTCAGCAAACAACCCCCTCCGTAGTGGGCGGAACCTTACTGAGGTTCCTGCATCTTCGTCCACTACTTTGAATGAATTTTGGGAAAACGCATCATTGGAAGGAATATCCAGAGTATTCAAAAAGCGTTTATGCGACGAAATCAGAAGAGTCAATATTCAAGGGGAACTGAAGGCCGCTGTCACAACAGCTTTTCCAACGTGGGCAGGGCCGATCGATTGCCTCATAAGTTTGGAAATCAGTAAATCAAGTGTGGATTAGCTTGCCTTGGCACTATTCGGTGTACAAGTAAAGCTCATAGACGGGATTCAACACTTTATTACCAAGTCTGGGTTCTCTTTGGTTATACCTCATACCGAGGCTACTATGAAGGGCGCACCAGATGAGGCAATTGACGATGTCTTCGGCCTCGAAATACTTACGGCAATCGCTGAGAATCCTATACGCAAAAGGGAATTGGAAAGGGGGATGCTAGTAACAGAATGCGTGTCAATGATCCTGGTCGAAAATGAGGCGATCATTAATTTGGCCCTCAACCTTCACAGAGGTGCTAAAATACAAGAGAAGCTATATACGTAAATTTCGAATTGTTTTTTCCCCATTTTAAACTTCCTTTACTTGACCGCGAGTAATATAGAGCTTAATACCCTCTTGTACCCTTCCTTGCCCATCCGGCATTTCAGAAAGCCTGCGATATTGCTCCTGCCCTTCATTGTCTTTGGTAATCACTGTGACATTGCTGCCTTTCCAATATACCATTTGGCCTTTGCCGATGATCACTGTCACTTTGTTCTCGCCGACATGCGCGAAGTCAATCGTTGAATCGAGTGGTTGCTCATCGAACGCCTACTGAAACTCAGTATTGATTGACTATATCCCTCGGGTGAAAATAAGCTTACCATGAAGATCTCCTTCTCTACTTATCAAATGACCGGCAGGTCAAACTGCGATTTGGGGATCGTTTGAGGTCGGTTAATGCCAATATGCAGTAGAGATTTCAAGGTAGTAATGGGAGATTTCGTGCGCGTTTATAAATGATGATTTCTTATAAAAACGTTTTGACGATCTGAAGGATATTTTTTGGGCGGAAGGCGGGGCAATCCAAGGCTGCCCAAAGGCCATGTGATTCAAACCCAGGGAGAGCAAAAAACCCTCTCGAAAAACGCGCGCGTGAAGGCAAGCATATAGATATCTAGATGTTGTCTTCGCTGTTACGCGAGTTTTCTCTCAAGTTTGATAGTTGAAGCGCTTTGCTTATCACATGTCCTCCAGAACGAGGGGAAAAAGCAATATTCCCGGAAATTTTGAGAGGCGTGAGCTGCCCCACCTTTTTGGATTTGACGGATTAAAGATATTCCGTTGCCATTCCGCTCCTCACCAATAGTGTTTACCCGTACAGAGGGTGCGGGCTTGGCGGCACGGTTAGCACAAGTGCACTTCTGCAGTCCCTCATGGAGAGTCATCTCCTCGTGATTAAAATTTTCATCAAGTATTCTGACACCGGACAGCACATAGTTTGAAATTTACGCCCGGCTTATCTCCCCGCTTAGGTGTTAACATCGGCGGTAGTTCAAACGATTGGTTTGACTATGTTGGGTGTATGTAACTAAGGTATAAACACACAGTAAGGTTCTAACCCGATCTACCGATATGGCCTCAGCCCACAGCATTGATTAGTTGGCGCTGCAATCATGTAGTCAGTTGGTCTGCCTAGATAGGTCCAGAGATACATTGCATCTGAAGAAGTAGTGCTTCGGCTTTACACATAAACCAATGCTAATCATTCCCTGCTGACTCCTCTAACCTCATCAGTTCCCCACCAAGGATCCTTCAGAACTTCGGACATGGTGGCTCTCTCTCGCGGATCAAGTTTCGTCATCATCGTTATCACCCTCTTTGTTTCGGCATCGAGATTCGGGAATGTCTCCTCTGTCCATTGATTGAATCGCATGCTTGAATCCTCAGCTGTTGTCTCTGACAGTTCCGTTAAGATAGCACCCCATCTTTCATCGTTAAGACACGCTATTAGACCAGGGGGGACGGGACCAAAGAATGTAATTAATTGGCTCATGATCTCCAGTTCAGGCTCAATTCCAGCTTCCTCCAGCTCTTTGAAGTCTGGATGTAGTGTCTCGATACCCGTTATCACATAGAGACACGAAACAACTTTCAGCAGCATCCTTTTAACAGGGTAATATTCCAACTTACAAGAAGTCCATAAGAGAATACATCAGAAGGCTTCCCGATACCTTTTCCAACTTGCGCCTCTGGGCTGCGCCACATAACATTACCAATCCTAGCATTAAGAAGCCTGTCGCCTTCCAATTGCAAAGAACAGTCTAGATCCGATAATACCACTCTCTCAATTTCAATTCGGCCCTGGTTGTTTTCATTATAGTCAACCATAATATTGTCAGGCTTTATATCTGGAGTAGAATTGTGTTAGTAGAGCTCATCCAAAATGCTATTTTATTTATTCATTCAAACCTAGGTGTATCCATTGTTTAGAGTGAAGCTTTTCCAGTGCCTGTCCGACTTCGCGTAGAATGGATTTTTTTGCTTTCAACGAAAGATTCAAGTTCTTCTGCACCAGACGAAGCAAGTCACATGCGAAATACTCATAGATAAGAATCCGATCATCTTCATTGACATCAACATGTGTTCGAAGCTGGCTAGCATCTAGAAACTGCCGTTTGATGGTGGCGGAGTGTTCGAATATTGACTCAGACACGGGTTTCAAAACAAAGGATCGGCCTTCACAACTAGGATATATTACGGTTAATTAGATTTAATACCAAAGCAAGATGGTTGAGGAAAGAAAATCCTTACTTTGCGAGATAAATATTGAGTTGTGAATTCCTTGGATGAGACCTGAGCAGCTTGTCGCGCACGTAGACACGACCTGAGGCACCCACAAGTGTTAAGGTCATCCTGAACCCTCCAAGCTTGCGAGCATTGGCAAATGTAGAAGATGAATGAGAATTAATCCTGGAAAGTAAGCGGGATGAGTACATGGTAGAGATGTTATGACTACTTGGAACCTGGGACGGAGGGATCTGTGACGGATATTACCAGATCATCCAGAAGGTGGGGCCCTGTACCAGAATTGGCGGCTAGTCGCTCTCCCTCATTGGTATCCCTTTCTGCTCTCCCCGGATACTCATCCTTTCTGCTCACCCTCTCTGCTCGCCATATTTGCTCACCATATTTGCTCACCATATTTGCTCACCATATTTGCTCACCATCCTTCTCATTATAGCTTGTCTATAAATTTGATCATCTGCGCTTGGCATCATGGCTGCTAGTAGAAAGAAATTCATCCCCTCAACAATTCGACAAGTCAACATCACCCTACCGCTTTGTATCTGATTCAACCACCACGATGTCATATAATCAAGTTTTCAAAAGCTCGTTCATCAAAAACATTGTCAAAAATGGAAAAACCTTGGCCGTCGAGTATGCTACCGAAACATCAGCATGGAAACATACCCAACTGGCAAACACCGTTAAAGAGGATTTTACCCAGGCGCTAGAAAAGAGCGATGTGCCTGCCAATGCTGCTAAGGCTATCTTAGTGTAAGTGACATGTAATTTATAAGTGGAGGTATACGGCAAATACTGACAGTCGTTTCAATAGTAAGACAGAACATCTGAGCGATAATGACAACCGCGATCATTTCACTACTGCCTTTCAGGACGAGAATAACAACCACATTACAACTAAGCACGTCTATCGTCAATCCTAGATGGGAAAGTGAAGGGGACAAGGAGGATCTCCTCTATTAGTCTCTGGTGTTGAGATCTATTGAAATATATGGTAGATTCTACTATCTGAGATTATTGCTTAGGACGCTTTTTTGCTATATGGAGGCCAGTATCATAAATCACAAAGCCATCTAGTAGTAAAGTAGACAACATTTTTTTCTTACGTGCTTTAAGACATATATTGAAGACATATGCTGCTGCCAATAATATAAATGGGAACCCTTGTAAACCTAGCGTTTAAGTGTGGGCCAAACATTTATCACTCTATGCCTGCATTTTAAATGTAGGTCGAGTGAATGCATGGTCTAGCAAATGTCATTGGAATGCTCCGTTTAAATCCATCTGTAGGTTTTGCGATGGAGAATACATCTCCAAGTGCCCGATATATTGAGACGTCAAATTGTTCTGGTCGATCTCGGCCCTAGGCAGAGATACCCAACCATCACAGTCTGGTACGGTATCTTCATTTGTAAACGTAATATTTTAGCCCAAGACTCGAAGTTACCGTGTATCTAAATACATACCTGCGGCATCCGAATCCACGATTTCAGAGCGGCCCCGTACCAGCGTCAATTCTACCGATTCATTTGTCCGGGGGTTTTTAGATTTCAGACCTCCATTCTTGTTGACTTCCATTGAATCTGGCTTTCGAGTAGTGCCTTCCTTTATCCTCTGTCTCAACGCTGCATTCATGTCCGCCGTAGCTTTCTTTTTCTCCCCATTCAAAACTTGAAGTAGGTGCTGCTGTTCAGGAGTAATATGCCCCTGCCTTCCAAACTTTTTCTTACACGATTTATCCCAGTGCCTTGTTAGAGATCCTAGGCTTTTCTGGCGTTTGTTACAGTTAGGACAAGGAAGTCGATCTTGCTTTGTGTAAGTCAAATCTATCAGATCAGTTAGATATATTGCCTCTGCCATGTTGGGGCTCTTACGGTCAAAGAAATGCCGCAACAGATTATATTTTGTTGAGTATTGCTTCATATTGACACAATTTGGAAACGGGCAAATGTATTGGATTTCATCACTGGATTCAACATCTGACTCAAGCCCTTTTGAGTGCGTTTGCAATCCTTTGATTCCCAAGGACAGCTCCGAACCCTCATAAATATGGTTATCGCGAAGATGTTCTATTAGCTCTCGTGGACCTTCACAGTGCTCAAAGCAGCTTGGGCAGTTCCAGAAATCCATTGTATAGGGTCCGGTAGGTGACAGCTAGATGAAACAGACATGAAGAGGGGGTTGGAGATTGAAGGGAACTGACCTATTTGCTATTCTCAGTTCTTATTAGCAGCAGATTGCAGATTCTATTGTATAATATATGCTCGTATGTGGGTTAGTCGATTGGATATTTGACCTGGACTTGCTTGTCCACTAGACACTTGCGCTTGGATTACCAGGATAAACGGCCATTCATTCCCATTCCGATTAATACCTTAGTTTGGGTAGCCTCCTATGTAGATATCGGACATCAAAGAAGCAGCGAAACCAAGGCTGGCCTATTGCTGAATACAAGCCCTTTTGTAGTAGCTGGGTTGTCGGCCAATCAGTGGACAGATCACACTGCTAGCCGCCCGTCGAAGAGCCATTGCCAATCTAGATCGCGGCTATGATTATGGTTACAACAACGAATTGATTGGAGCTACAGGTCGAACTAGGCTTCAGTTTAACATTTGAACCAACATTGCGTTACATCGGTAAAGACTGGCATTAAGAGGGCCATAACCATGACCCGATTAACCAATCAACGAACCGTCAATCGGCTGGTGTGATAGTTGGCTTACCCACTAGTAGATATTGATAACAGATGATAGTATTGCTTTGATGCTTCTATTTGATCATGCTTTATTAATCTGGACGGAAGCGTGGCTAGCGACAACTCTTGACTCGTCGTTTTCTACTTTCCTTCGTCAAGGGGTTCCACTTGGCACAATAACGCACCTGTAGTGATGTCTTTTTCCGGTATGGAAATCGTTCTGCAAACTGATCTTCGATCTCGTCCCAAGTGAGATTCTTAGCTTTTAGGTCAATGATATATGCATCCTCCTCAGGCGAATATGGAGTCTTTGTCGTGGAATAGGCCGCCCGCTGGTGTGATCGAGGGGACTCTATCTGCTCGCCTGCGAATAATGAGGAAAAATGTGTCTGCGAGAACTCCAAAGAGTAGATGACCTCGCTTCCCTTAGTTCGTAATCGGAAACCCTGGATAGGAATTGATTCACTTTCCGGACTCGAATTTTCTTGTAGTGACTCAGTTTGATCCCCGAGCGGGGACTCCGAGGATAACTTTTTAGGTTCTCCTCGAGAGGCTGACGAAGCATCGCCTGGACTTCTACGACGACGCTTAGATGGGTGCAAGCTTTCGCTGGTGGCTTCTATCTCGGAGTGATCAACGTACTCTGCATCGTTCTCGTCGTCAGAAGGAGCTGAGTAACCAAGTTAGCCCATGACTGCACAACAGAGACCTGCTATTAGTTACTAAAGAATTTCAGCCTTGCCATATGGATTGGGCAACTTTCGCATTTCTTAGTGTAAAGTCTCGTCAACCGACAAATCCTTGTTGCAACCGCAAGGCTGAGACGACGGTAGTTTACATTGTATTGTGTGCTATGACTACCATATAATCATCGTTGCCTAAAATGTAACAAGCCAATTTGCCTAGGTATAGTTTTGAACTTGCCATGATGCTGGAGAAGTATTTGTAGGATATAAAAAGGACTGATTCTCCCCGGACGAGGTATAGAAGTCTCTGCTCAATCAATACGCTGATCGTACAACCACAATCTTCAATCATATCTGATTTTATTTAATTATTGTTTTTCTGTCCATTTACTACCTTCGATACAACAATGTCTGCAGGGAAAAGAACGCTTTCAACCACGCCTTAAGGAAATATCTTGGTCTCTGAATGGAACAACCAAAGATGTGGGATGGGTTAAACGCACGGCAGAAAAGTCACTAGATCATCACCCTAGGCTGAAAGAGATAGTTAGCGATGGTGTTGTGAAGTGAGTGTGTCCGAAGCTTCACCAATCCTCTTTAGTCTTGTTAACGATCTGCAGTGGAGATCCACACGCGACACCGAGTAAACAAGATCCTCTCCATGGATCTGTACTTTTCAAGGGAACGAACGGCGGGAGCGTCGTATCAGCACACGTTTACCCGAGTGGACTTGTGAAGTTTTCTACAAAGAAATATTCGGAGGTCAATGTCGGTCGTGATTCAGAGGCCCCTGCTGATGAATAGAAATATTATTAGTGAGGAAAAGCGACAGATGATACTTGTTTATGTGCGGAAGGGGGAATGGAGTCTTGTACAAAAACTCGTTAGCGTGTGCCAAGCCAGCATTGGCGCTAGATAGTGGAGCTGTCCTTGTTATATAACCAAGCTCAGCTCCTGCCTCTTGACGTTCTGCAAATAAATTCATATTTATACCTCTCATGGACGCTTCTTTTTCAAAATGCAGTCTATAAGCCGTTCCTTGAAACGCATATCTTTCCTTCGTACCAGACTTACTCCAGTATCGCTATCAGTCCCGGCGACATCCGTTCCTCAAGGCGAACTTGTCGATGAAGAGATCAGTCCTGGATATAATCCCAAACACTATTATCCAGCGAGACCGGGACAAACTCTTGCTAATAGTTATCAGCTGTTGGTTAAGATCGGATGGGGAGCGGGTTCCACTGTATGGCTCGCTCGAGATGTTGCAAGGCATGAATCGTTTCTTTTTATCTGCAGTTATATTTCCTATCACTAACTCTAAGACGGACCTTTGATAGATGTCGATGGCAGACTGAGCGCTTAGTGGCCTTGAAGATCATAAACAATGATAACCCGGAAGGCACCTACCGTGAGCGTGATATTGAAGTACACATTGGGCAGCAAACCGCCTCACATCATGGTCGTCCCGTTATCCGCATTTGTCTCGACAACTTTAAAGTGGCAGGCCCTATAGGAACCCATGTATGCTTGGCCTACGAACCTGCACGAGAACCACTCTGGATTTTTCAGAGAAGATTCGAGGGCGAGAAGTTGCCTCTATCAATGGCGAAGGGTTATATTCTTATCCTTTTAGCTGGCCTTGATTACCTTCATTCCCAATGCAGGGTTGTACACACAGGTGAGTAACACAGTCAACACTCTATATTTAGGATTATCCAACTGATATTTGGTTCAGATCTGAAGCTCGATAATATATTAGTAACGTTCGAAAACGAAAACATTCTTCCCAAGTTTGCCAGAGAACAAGCGGTTCATTCCATGCAATTCAAAACGGATCCAGATACCGGTCGAGTTATCTATCGCTGTCATAATGACTTCGGACCCCTCGATCCAAGCAAGTTAGGGAACATGTATCCTCAAATAACCGATTTTGGTGCGTCGGCATTATTTGATGATGACAATAATAATGACGCTACTCAACTGGGTACCCGTCCCATACAGCCTGACTACTATCGTGCGCCAGAAGTTATTCTTGGTTGCGGATGGAGTTTCAGTGCAGATATATGGAATCTCGGTGTTCTGGTAAGAGATACAAATGAAATTATGCATATCTATTCGTATATCTTGGCTCATATCCCCCAACAGGCGTGGAGCATAATCGAAGGTACAGAGTTATTCACTCAGGTACAAGATGCAGAAGGAAATTATGTTTCAAAAGCACATCTCGCGGAGATGATAGCACTGCTTGGCCCACCACCTAAGAAATTACTTGTGATGTCAGATTCTATGGCGCAGGTCGAATGGTCTCCAGCTATTACGGATGAGAGAGGCAAGACGTATAAAAATAACAGAGACTATTTTGGTGGGCCATTTTTTGATGGCGAAGGTAGGTAACCCATGTTTAAATTTACATACTATTCACGCTGATTTAGTTGGTAGGCAAATTCCTCCACGATGACCTGGTACCGGCACGGAAACTTGAAGATACTCTTCCATCATTGGAAACTAGGGAAAGGGAAGCTTTTCTATCTTTTATCAAACAAATGCTGGTATGGTTGCCTGAACAGCGAAAGACGGCACGGGAGTTGATGGACCATCCGTTCCTCAACGATTGATTGATTTTCTAGGAAGTGTATAGGGGCACCACTGCTACGATTATCTATGTTACAGCTAGAGCTTGTCTTGCCTCAGTTCGTCGAGCAGTCCTCTCAGTATGCGTTTATATCGTATTCAGTTGACTACTAAATCATACAGATGTCGTGGCTAAGCGGCTATGCATCAATGGACAGCCTTACATATTGGAATTTGAGAAGAACCTAATTCAAACAAAGAGAAGATGAGTTTTATCTGGTCGAAGACCAGCTAACAGTGGAGGGATCATCTATCTCACTTCTCCTATTCGATACAGCAACACGCCCTCCTTGAGAAACACGTTCAAAGGGCTATCCTCACTGGAGCAATCACTTACAAATCTGGACTCGGAAATAAGGGCCTTTTTATGCAGGATATTTGCGCTTCTTCGGTCCGCATTTCGAGCATGTTTCCATTGAACCTTGCTTCGCCCATCGTTCCCGTGCGTACCGTCGCAACGCCTTTTCCAACCCGTCCAGCTCATCCTCTGGTTCCCACGTATTCTTCCACTCGACCATCGCCATCCTGCGACCTGAAGGATCTATCCGACGCGACACAATCCGTCGGTACTCCCATCGGTCTTCTGAACTGTGATCGTCTGCATCTGTATCGGAGGCGAAGTCGGAATCGCAATTTGGACACAATTCCTTAGCCGGGCTTTGAATTCCTCGTCGTTCCTTTGCGTATCGACGCAGCGCGCTTTTCAACCCATCCAGCTCGTCCTCAGGCTCCCACGTGTTCTTCCACTCAACCTGTGCCATTCGGCGACCAGAGGAATTAATCCGACGCGCCACAATACGGCGATATTCCCATCGATCTCCTAGGTCTTGAAGATTCTCGGCATCAGACTCAGACTTGGGTTCCGAATCTCCAGTATTATAGCCGAGATCTTCCGATTCGGGCACGACAGATGGAGACTGAGCGAGCTCATGATTACTCTGTTCCAGATAATGTCCACCCAACTCAGTCCTTGAACGCTTTGGCGGCCGGTCACCCACTTCACAATCGAAGGTACCGTCTCCAACCGAGATAGTCATGAGGTTATTATCCGGCGAAAATTCGTTGCTGGTGATGCTGCCCGAAGATTGTTTCTTTGAGAGTTGAGAGTCGAAATCATCCGGGATAAGGACTGGGATAGAGGTGGATTGTTCATATATCGCATCAAAGCTGAGTGAACCATGCTGGAGATTGACTCGGTTTCTGGCTGCTAGCACCTAGTTAGAATCATATAAGATCAAGGTATAGGAAGCGAAGGGCACACCTGAAGATCCCGGTGACTGTGATTGTCCTCGCGTAGAAGGCGGCGGGAGATCTGCATACGTAGCCGTGGCCGCCGATGGGCATAGATTTCCCTGGGTATGGTTGTCATCGCTGTAGTCTGCTTCCATGTAAGCCAAGATCGTATGAACTATATGGACTGAAGAGACGGGTACCTTTCACAACTGCGCAAACCGGGAGGTCTACATTTGCATCGCTGGATTTCATCCCTCTCGTAGCAGGAACGAGATCATTGAAGGCCATGTCAACTTCATTCGAACATCGTGGAAGGCCGTCAATTCTGTGGGCTGTACTAGTGGAAACAACAACAGGTGGACGGGGAGGAAGGGAGGGATGCCTTTTCGACTGCGTGAATTGGGACTCGATGGAATTTGAGCGAGGGGAAGGGATGGGGCTAGCTTTTTGGGAGGAATAAATATCAGAGAAAGTGTTCTTCGCTGCCAGTGCAAATAGTGGCAGGGCAGAGGAATAAGATTGGGCATTTGTTAGGGTACTAGCCATGATTGTAGAGTTGTAGAGTTGTGAATAGGAAACCTGTAGAAAGTGAATTTTTATGCTCTGCAAGAGCGCATTCCTCTGCGGCGATTCAGAGATGCTTTATATACCCATCCTGAGATGTAGCTGTAATGAGCGCTTGCTTTGTTTTGTGATTATTGCTCTTCCTCTGACTCTCGACCCCCACTTGTGGCATCAATGAAAATGATACAGTAATATTACCAGCACGGCCGTCAACTCCTGCCTTAATAATGAGACACAGCTGATGATAAGCCTGCCGTTGTTGATCCTCTCTCTCCGCTTCTGAGGCAACGCTGGGTGAGAGACTACTGATGACGACTCTCGCTAAATGCTCGCTTTCAACCTGCGCCTTCATCGACATGAAACTGATCTCTCCAATGTAGTATCCGTCATCAACTGGTGAGAAAATATTGAATCAGCGAACGCCAATTCTGGCCCTAGAGATGCGACATGGTCTAATAACGCGCCCGGTATCCTTCATCGTCGCTTCCTAGCTTCCTTGGTCTTTCCTCTCGGTCCACTATTGAGGCGATGCTGGACGAATTTGTGTATGTGCTGTTTCTTGATCCAACTTCAGCTGCCATTGTACACGAGTCCATCACCCCATTGGCGCCTACAGTGGATCAACATTGTCGTGTTGTCACATCATCGTAATCTCTTCATCCTCGGACCATCACGCAATCTACTCCACCAGTGCGGGAGTTTCGTTATTGGCCATGAGATGCAGCCAGTTAACAGGATCCGTTCGCTCAGCGCTGAAACCCCAAGTGGAGAGCGCTAGTGCAATACCTCGCGGTTCTGCGGTAGGACTGGTGTCAACCAATTCTCAGCTGACAAGGAGCGCGGAGCGTCAACTGCCGGATGCCGGGAAAAGGAAATACGGGTCACTTCGTGGAGCCATAAATGTGATCAATCGTGCATGAGGCATTTATACCATTGGTCTTGTTTCTCCCTGAAGGTAGATTTTTGTGTAAATTGTCGTCAGTTGGACCCTCAGACAGTGGGACTCGGGCACACGGAGATTGGCATAGCTAGTAGGAGATGTAACGGAGCCGGGATGCGTAAAATTCAGGAGTTGCATGGACTGGAATCAGCCTTGCATCAGCCTTGATGAGGTAGTGCTCTCAAGGACTGCAAGAAGGGAAGAAGGGGGTATGCATCTCCGCAGACCGCAGAATCGAGGAGACTGGGTGGCTCGAAATCATAGCCAAACACCACAACATCAAATGTAGACAACAAAGGTCCTGAGAATAGCGCAGTAGACGACACATCTGAAGGAAAATGTCAAGTACGGTACATCCAACGACACCAAATCGCAATAACCTGAAAATGAAACCGTGAGAGTGGACAAAGTGGAGAGATGGCGCGGCGGCCGTGCGTTGCGACCGTGACTGCGACGGTGGTGGAGACGAGCTGAGCCGGTGAGGGCAGGACGGCAATCCCAGCGACTCCGACCAGAGGGGAAAATACAGAAGTTGAAGAGGACGAAGTAAAAACAGCGAGGGACGGGGTTTATATAGTCGCGGGTCGGGTGCGGGTGCGGTGACGATACGGCGTACGGGAGCACTAGCCCCAAGACGGCAAAACTAACCGGATCCGGGAATTCACAGGTCCTGCTTTTACAATATACATGAACAAGTATAGGGGCCAGAATTAAAGACTGCAGAAATAGCGTAAACAACTAGTCAGTGCCGGTCATGGCACTGGTTATTCTACAAGAGGTTGTGGACGAATAGAAAGAGAATATAAGCTGGAGTAGAATGATGTATTTATCCACTATCGCTAGCACTAGTGTATATGACTTCTCTTGTTGCTAATGATTGGTGATACTATCAATTGATTTATGTGATCTCAGGCGCACTATACAACGCAACCTCATCTGGGTCATAACTTGATCTAACATTCCTAGCCTAGATAAAGATAGGGAGATACATTTCTTATTTATTACTATGCTTCTTGTATTTATAGAATCTAATTTAGCTTCGGCTTGCATCTAGGCCTGCAGCGAGCGACGAGAAACCAAGCCCCTCAACAGCCTTTTTGACACGGCTGAAACCCAAAGATCGACACAAAGGACTATGCCTGCGTGCAGGGATCTGAGTCTTTGAGTAGTTGGCACGTACGCTCATTCTCGTCGGTTCAGCTAGCTTGGTCGAGACCCCAAAGCTAGAACAGAACGCATGGAAAGGAGTCGCTTTGGACTATTCCTCCGCGTACAACAACGATTGGCAAGTCTAGACCCTGTAAGATAATAACAATGACGAATAATCTTCCATCGATACTGATCATGGATTTAAGCGGACCGATATAGGTCTCTGTAGCGGTGACTTAACAGAATGACAGCCCACGCCAGCTTGCTAGCGGATTTCGTTTCTTGACGCAGTGGATTGCTGAAGAGAATGAAGATCCACTAGGTCCATTCTCCAATGACAAAAAAGTCGATGAAATGGATGCCTCGGAATTGAAACAGGAATGTCTCTTCCTGCGGTCAAGACTCCGGTCAATCTATACCCAGAAGTTAGAAGTAAATTCTCGATGGGAGAGGGGAATGGCTGAACTTTCACTGCATGAGCTGAGGAACAAAGCGTCCGGCTGCTTTCCACTGGATTTACAACTGGCGACGACGGACCCTCCAGTGAAGCGGTTATGCGCAACAGACAGAGCCGATAAGATTTCCAACGTATAGATTGGCAGAATATGTACTGTAAATAGATCAATCTAGAATTGCATGGGGTCCAGAGTGGACGTACTAGCCTACATAAAGGATGATAATAGATTGCCCCTGAGCTTAGACGAATCTGTTGCCCTTCGTGGCGCAGATGATGGTATTGTAAACGTACCCATCTTCACAGAGACTTCGATAGCAATGTTAGCTGGATGGCCCTGTTAGTTAGCGAGACACTCATCCGTTCGTCTTCTAGTCTGATGCATGTTCACACCTATCTTTCCCAGCATAGAATCAACTCAAGCAGACCTGTTCAGCATATTCAAAAGTCCTTTTCCATCCAGACACCTCACCGCTCCTCGAGATATCCAAATTCAAGAGCAAATCCAATTCCCTGAGCGAGAATATGTTAGCTACATCATATCAGGCTCACAAACAGAGGTCAAGTATGAAGATGTGTCAATAGATACTACAGACTTCATCTAAGGCTCTATGCCATCTTCCCTTGTTTTTACCGCGAAGATAGGGACTGTAGAGAACCCAGTCATCACATAGTTTGCTTTTCATCATAAAGACTATAACAATAGAGTGGTAGATTTCCTTCAATAGGTACTCAGCGGTTACGGATATACAATTGAATCAGATCTCAGACCTCTTCTTCTTTGAGCTGAAGACCTAGAACGGATTATAGAGACTGTTTACAGTAGAGTGTATGCTAGGAGCATTTATTATCAGGCTTATTAGCCATTATATCCACAACTTGTCTACCTCCTATATCAGACAAGCAAAAAGATCAACCAAGGAGATGTCAAAAGTACCAGTGGCAAATCTAGCGATGAGGATCCTTGAAAACAAGAGCGATAACAATTGTTGATTGGTCCAGATTGGGACAGGGAAGCACTATAGGGCGAATATAAGACCTGCGGCATTTCTTCCCGGAAGGAAACGATGCTACATAGATCTAGGCCTGTCCGGGTTGCTCTATTGATTCTTTGCTGGTGCATCCTGCTTGTTGTTGCGTGGTACGATTTCTCATGTACTACTATTCCTTGCCTGCTTCACTGTATACTATTTAGATAGCCAAAGCGGCTACAATTTAGTTTCTCCCTTTGCGGTTGTTGTATATACCCGCTGACGTACCGCACGAGGGTGAAGATTTGCCAGGTCGTATTGAGGAGGGTGATGTGGCGCCATTCATGCGTTATTAACTTCAATAGCTTGTTTTATATCTTTAGATTGTATTGCTTTTTGTAAACATGCACGTCGGAGCTGAGCCTGTATGCAGCCTTCGTGACTATAACAGTCAGAAACATAACAAGAGAAACATCTAGACAGTCTAGATCTCTTTCAATCACCAGTAGTATTCTAGTAATGTTTAAAAAGGACTTAGGACTGACTCTTAGGACGTAACCACAACTTCCCACATACGTGTTGACATGTGTCTTACATCGAAACAAGGCGATTGATTGATCATGATTATGGATACAGATCAGAATAATTATAAGTATATATAGCTCGAGTGACGACTGACATCTGCAACGGAGAACTCAATTAGTATTGAACCAAGATAAAGCCTCAAATGCACTGTTGTACCTCATTGAAGCTGGAAATTTGTATTAAGAACGCGTTGATAAGAAAAACTTAGTAAAGTTAATTATAAGCTAAAATTACTATTAATAATAAGGATATACCTAGTGTTTTATATCTTACTACTAAAATTAGTATCTTAAAACACTAAAATATAAGAAGAAATTATGATTAAAGAAGAAATATATAAAGTTAAAAAAATCATAGTAGAAAAACAAATAGATAAAGGAATACTATACTTGATTAAATAGAAAGGATATAATAGTATAGAAAATATATAGGAACCTATTAAGAATTTTATTAAGATAGAAGAAGCTTTAGAAGAGTTCTATTAAAAATTTCTAACATACTAGAAGAAGATTATATAAAATTAGTAAGTAGCTTATTAAAATCCTTAGCAGAAGTAGTAAGGATATATTATTCTAACTGCTCTTGCTTAATCTTAAGATCAGCTATATGTCAGAAGATTAGAAACGTCACAGCCAATAGATTGGGCTAATCCCCACGGAAGCTAATGCACAAGGGAACAAAGATTATCCATAACCTTAGGGTTAGGGTATCAGAGAAATCAGAGACATTCTATGATGGCTCTGACGGATGCATCAGAGAATAGCGAGGTATTCTATGATGGCTCTGATGACGATGGAATATATAAAGACGCTCATTTACCATGTAATTAGTTTTATTCTATTGTCTTTAATTAACTGTGATAACTTGAGTATACGTTCTTCTATCGAACAGGATATTCAGTTTGCCCTACTTCCTTAAGACTTTACGCTCATACAGCCTTTCGTACATCAGAATATATTAACTTCTTCCGTTAATATAACTATCCTAGTTATACTCCGACGGTATCGACCGAAGTTTCCGACAATTAAAGACCCTCATTACGAAAGAGAAGTCTTAACCAGCGATCATTATGGCGACCCCCCGAACCCCAGCCCAGCAACAAGGGCCCGCTGCGACAAACACCCCTGAATCAACATCTGGTACAGGACGTACCCAGACAACTAACGATATTGATATTGACCAAATGCGGCAAGCCTTTGAAGAGATGGGACGACGGATTATTGAGTTAGAGGCACAGCGTGCCAACCACTCAGTTGTCAAGATAGGAAAGGTTGAACCATTCTCAGGAGAACGAGGAACCCTCAAGGTGTTCTTGGCTCAGTTACGCATCTACTTCAGCAACAATGTTAACCGAATCGTGTCCGAGCAAGACAAGGTCCTCACAGCATCTAGCTTCCTCACCGGAGAGGCAATGAGATGGTTTGCACCTTATATTACCAATCGAATCGAAGCCGCCAACGATGATCAACTTGAACCTGAAACCGCCCTTATGTTCAGCAGCTTTACTTACTTTGAAGAGAAGCTTCATCAGCTGTTTGGAACTGTCAACGAAGAACTTGACGCAACCCACCGGATCAAGAACATCAAACAATATGGATCTGTAGGAGACTACATTTCAAGATTTCTTCAGGTATCAGGATATCTCAAATGGAACGATCAGGGACTGCGAGATCAGTTCTACGACAATTTGAAAGACAATGTGAAGGATCGTATTTCGCAAATTATACCGCGACCCGATACATTCAAGAAAATGATGGAAGCAGCGTCACAGATTGATATGGCGCTATACACACGACGTATGGAACGAGGAAATTATCAACATCGACCGAGACAGCAAGCTAACACGTCCCAGAAGAGGACTAAGGACCGAGACGGTGATGTTATTATGCAAATGAATGCTACGCTAACTAAAGAAGAAAAGAAAAAGCTAATTGAAAAGAAAGCCTGCTTCAACTGTGGAATACCAGGACATTTTGCAAACAAATGTCGCAAGCCAAAGAAGAACTCTGGATCGGCCAACCAGGGATCACGACAACAAATTGCAGCAGCTATCCATGTATACACTCCAGAAGAGAGCAGTACCGACGAATACTCAGAAACCGATGAAGAATTACCAGAACGAAACAAGCAAGGAATACAGCAGCAAGCTGAGAAACAGAAAGAACTACAGAAAAAGATCAGTATGGATCAAGAAAAAGAAGTTGCAACAACAATACAACGAAGAATGACAACAAAGATGAAAAGCGCTATAAGAAATGTCAATGACATAGAAATCCAAGCACCTATGGCCACGCACGAGGACGCTCACCGCATGCTTTCGAGGAATAAGCAGAGCCATGAGGTACGGAACCAATCACCTAAGAACAGTTATCCCGGAGGTTACGAACCAGATAAAGAAGAACCGGAAGATAGCAGTGAGAGCACTGACTATGAAGATTCCTCACTGATTGAGTCGTTTCATACTCAATTGGCGTTGCAAGGTGGTGACGAAGAGGCAATAAGTCAGCCAGCCGAGCATCGAGACCAAAAGAAACCCCACCTGGACCCTTACGAGAAGATTAAAAAACAACTCGCCGAGATAAGACAAGGACGAACCCAACAGGAATATACCGACAAATGCGATTGTGCTCAGAACGAGACGCATGATGAAGAAACTTGCAAAAGTAACCGCAGCTACAACACAACATGGGTTACTGAAGAAAAGATAAACAGATTACGGAACCAGGGAGATGACCTATGCAATTGCATGCCCGTGAAAGCAATCTGCTGGGAAGAATCTCAATACACTTGGAAAGAACACATAGAGATGTGCAAGAAATGTCACGAATGGACATACCGAAACTGCCCGACACATGGACAAGGCAACAAGGTTCTAGCAACAATTTACGAAAGAATATCCAAATCGAATGGACATCGACTATGCAGTGGACAATTAGGACATGTACCAAATTGCATTTGCATGCACTATCCCAATTTAGGAGGATGTATGCACAATGAGGTACATTGGACAACGTGCTACGACGATGGATGCGAATTCCACCACCTCAGCAAGAAAATCAACCAGTGGTTTCCGAAAACACCAGGCATTGCTTTACACGCAAAGTTTACATGCCCTCAAGAAAACCCGGAATGCCAGTGTGTATATGAGGAAAGCGGACATCCAGCGCATTCAGATTTGCCCAAGCCAGAATGTCATGCAGTGTTCTGTCAATTCCACCACGATGGACTCTTCGTGAACCCTTTAGAAGAACACATCCGAGCAGTACAAAGCTACATGGATCGACATCAGACGAAGCACCTGATCGCAGCAACAATTAACCCAAGGTATCGAACGATTATTATCTTGGCAGAGATCAAGGAAACGAAGCTACGAATACTTTTGGATTCAGGAGCTACCGGAAATCATATGAGCCCCGATATGGCAGACAAGTTACAACTCCGATACTATGAGACAAACCAATGGACCGAGATCGTTAGCATCAACGGAGAACCGATCATGGAAGGATATAAGAAGAGAACGGAACCAATTCTCATGTCATCAGGACCATATGCTACAACAATTACATTCGACATTACAGCAATAACCGGATACGACGCAGTACTAGGAATGCCATGGTTACAAGAGCAAAACCCAGTTATTGATTGGACAACTGGAACAGTTTCTATCGACAACCGAATCCTACGAACCAAGTTAGGAGAATACGAAGAACTCACAAGCTTACGGGAAGGATTGGGGAATAACCTTCCGCAAGCAGGGCTAAGGAGAAATGCCAGCTCAGGTGAACGAGAGGCGCAGAAGGTGATGCAGCCTACTAGGAAACAGACAAATGAAATACCGCAGGAGCGACCTGCAAAAAGAGAAAAAATGACACAGGATCAGCCTGTACCACAGCCGCAGACGCGACCAAAACCAAAGGAAATTTATGAACAAGAATTGAAAGAGGTACTTGCGAAGTTACCTAAGAAATACCACGACTTTATCGAACTATTTGTGAAAAAAGAATATCGATTACCGAATCACGAGAAAGAATATGAAGCACGAATACCGTTAAAACCAGGATTTACGCCACCTTCAGTCAAGCAGCAGCACAAATCACGAGACCAGCTAGAATTGGAAAACAAGTTCGTCAGGGAATTCCTAGCCGCAGGATACATACGCGAAGGACGAGGACCAGCCTCGAGCAGACCAATGTTTGTGCCAAAGAAGGATGGAACAGAACGACTAGTTATTGATTACCGAGCACTGAATAACGGAACGATCGACGATGCAAACAAAGCACCGCATCAGGAACAGAAAAGAGATCTGTTGCAAGGAGCAAAGATCATGACAGTCTTTGACATCCAATGGGGTTATTACAACCTTAGGACTGCTGAAGAAGATATTTGGAAAACAGCATTCCTTACGGATATGGGATTATTCGAATGGGTAGTCGCACCTATGGGATTGAAAAGATTACCTGCCGAATTTGCAAGATTCATGACGCATGTGCTAATCAAGTTTCTCAACAAGTTTGTTGCGGTATACTTTGATGATATCATTGTTTACTCCAAAAACGTTGAAGAACATGATAGCCATGTACGAGCAGTGATGACCGAACTAATGAAAGCAGGATTGACCCTCAAGATCAAGAAATGTGAATTCGACACGACCACAGTCAACTATTTAGGAATGATTTATACACCAGAAGGGTTGAAGATTCAACCAGAAAAGATGGACGCAATATTGAATTGGCCAACACCGATATGTGTTAAGGACGTTCAAGGATTTTTAGGAGCTAGTGGATATGTCAGACGATATCTTCAGAATTACTCTGAAATCGCCCGACCTATGACTGAACTACTCAAGAAAGATCTTGAATTCGAATGGACCAAAGAAAGAGAAAAGTCATTCAACAACGTCAAGGAATTAGTCAAAAAAGCACCGATACTTATGCTACACAACCCAGACAGACAGAATTTGATACGACCGGACGCATCAGGATATGCATTAGGAATTGTTCTCGAGCAACCAGACGACGAAGGAAAATGGAGACCTGTCGCCTTCTTCTCAAGAAAATTCACCACAGCAGAAAGAAACTACGACGTTCATGACAGAGAACTACTTGCGATAGTCGAAGCATTCAAGCAATGGAGACACTACCTACAAGGAGTTAAGGAAGAAACAATTGTGAAAAGTGACCATCACAACCTCAAATACTTTACGACAACAAAAGAATTAGTTGGACGACAAATACGATGGGCTGAATACTTATCAAAGTTCAAGTTTCGGATTGAACACATCAAAGGAAAAGAAAATATTATTGCAGACGCCCTCAGCAGAAGACCGGACTACGCTATAGGTCTTGAACAGCCAAAAACCAACATTCTGAAGGAAGATAAGGATGGTATACGATACAACGCCAAAGCAGTACTCGCCGCTGCAATCACTGTTACCGACTCAGGATTTCACCAGCGAATGACAAAAGCTACCAGCGAAGATAAGACGCTTATGACAGCATTGAAAAATAAAGAAGCAACACTACAGAAAGGATTAGCTGTATGGAATGGATCGATACTTGTCCCAAGAACAATGATCACGGAAATCATCAGAACGCACCATGATCCACCACTACAAGGACACCAAGGAATTGACAAGACTATGGAAAAAATACAACGACAATACTATTTCCCAAACATGAGAAGACAAGTTACGGAATATGTCAGCCAATGCGACAGTTGCAACAGAAACAAGCCAATTAACCATCGACCTTATGGAAAAATGCAACTACCAGAAATACCAAACAAGCCATGGGAATATATTACAGTCGACTTTATACAAGGATTACCAGAATCAAAAGATCCAATTACCAGAATTCGATATACCGACGCAATCGTTATTGTTGACAGATTAACGAAATATGTCATCATACGACCAACGCTGAAGGACTTAACAGCAGAACAATGTGCAATACTCATGCTACGAGAAGTATTTAGTTGGACTGGATTGCCAACCAAGATCATTTCGGACCGAGATAAGCTATTCAGATCAAAATACTGGCAGACAATTACCAAGGCATGTGGAATTGAACATAAGTTATCAACCGCAAATCACCAACAAACAGATGGACCAACCGAAAGAATGATACAATTTGTTGAACAACACTTACGACATTATTTGGATTGGAACCAAGACAATTGGGTAGAGATACTACCATTGGCACAATTTGCATTAAATAACGCAAAAAGCACCTCGACAGGAGAAGTACCGCACTTTGCCAATCTAGGGAGATACCCACGAATGTCATGGACTTCTATATCAACGGATGGAAGCTCCAATGAAGCAATATTACAGGCAGTACATATGCAACGGATGCATACAACAATGTCTAAAGACATTCAATGGGCAGAACAAAAAATGAAGCGATATTACGATATGAAACGCGAGGACGCGCCAACCTTACAAAAGGGAGAGAGAGTTTACCTTCTACGACGAACACCAGGATCAAAAAATTTCAACATTAAAACAAAACGACCAAGCAACAAATTTGACGCAGTCAAATACGGACCATTCAGAATTGTGAAGAAACTCGAAAACGACAATTATCAACTCCAGTTACCAACAAGAATGCGCATACACCCAATATTTCATATATCGCTATTGGAACCCACAAAAAACCCAGAAAACGGAAACGACGAAGCAGACGACGAAGAATATGAAGTAGAAAGGATTCTAGATCGCAAACAAGAAGATGGTCAGATCTACTACTTGATTAGATGGAAAGGATACTCACCAGAAGACGATTCATGGGAACCCGTCACGAATTTGAATTGCCACGATAGGATTCAGGAGTATCGAGCGACGATTGGTTTGGAAAAGAAAAAGAAGCAAGCCAGGAAGAATCATCCACGACCAGGCCGTTGGAATCGCCGGAATTAAGCATTGACGCAATTAACTCTTGTTCTTTGCGCGCTGCCTCTAGTTTTGCACGCTCTTCCGAAGCCTTCCGTTCTTCCTCCTCCAGCCTTTTCCTTTCCCTCGCTTCTTCCTCTTCTTCCAATCTTTCCAACTCTTCAACATCCTTTATGTCTTTTTGAAGGAATTCGCCAGCTCGTTTCTTTAGCAACTTTTGCTGTTTCCGAAGTCGAAGGATTTTGGCTAAGGCCTGTTCCTCTTCTTCTTGAAGACGCTCTTGCGCTTCGGTAAGACGCTTCCACGCCAACTCGGAAACAGGCATCTCGACGCAACGACAGTTTGTCGCGCGAACACACTCGTTACAACGCTTTGAGAACTCAGCACGAATGCACGTCTTCCCTAGTTCACTGCAACGCTTGCAAGGAAGGACACAGGCGACACCGAATTGTTCGATCCGCGATAGGAGCGTATTTTTTAGGATTGTTTTCTTTGACGACATGGTTAGCTCATCACCACAACACGAGCACTTTGAAAAACAGAAATTACCTACGCCGCAGATGGGAGACGCAGACTATTTATTGCGCTGTCGGGACGCCAGCCTTCAGAGGAGGGGATTGTCAGAAGATTAGAAAACGTCACAGCCAATAGATTGGGCTAATCCCCACGGAAGCTAATGCACAAGGGAACAAAGATTATCCATAACCTTAGGGTTAGGGTATCAGAGAAATCAGAGACATTCTATGATGGCTCTGACGGATGCATCAGAGAATAGCGAGGTATTCTATGATGGCTCTGATGACGATGGAATATATAAAGACGCTCATTTACCATGTAATTAGTTTTATTCTATTGTCTTTAATTAACTGTGATAACTTGAGTATACGTTCTTCTATCGAACAGGATATTCAGTTTGCCCTACTTCCTTAAGACTTTACGCTCATACAGCCTTTCGTACATCAGAATATATTAACTTCTTCCGTTAATATAACTATCCTAGTTATACTCCGACGGTATCGACCGAAGTTTCCGACACTATAGTAACTTCCATATTAGAGGGAGGATTCTTAGAATCTAAAACCTCTAATACTTTTTGATTATGAGAATGCATACTTATATATAGACCTCTGCAAGTCCCATGGGACTGTTCCATGGGACTTGTCCATGGGCGCCCATGGACGGGACTTGGGACTGACATTGATGTCCATGGACAGGCAGAGGGGCCGTGTCCATGGGCAGGCAGTCCCATGGGACTCCCATAAGTCCCATTAAATTACTAAAAATAGTAAAAAAAATCTAAATTAGGAAATAATAGGGTTAGGGTTATAAATTACTAAAAATACAGTATGTATTACTCTTGTAATTCCTTAAAAATATTATGTATTTTTAGTTTTAGTTAACAAATTATATATAATAAGAATTTAAACTATTAATTAGTATTTAAATAATTTAAAAAATATATAAAAATATAAATTATAATTTTTTATAGGAGTCCCATGGGAATCCCATGGGACTCCCATGGACGGGCAGAGGGGTCTCGCCCAGTCCCATGGAAATCAGTCCCATGGGACTGGGACTGAAATTACTTTAGTCCCATGGGACTTGCAGAGGTCTACTTATATAACACTTATTATAAAACTCTTTAAGATAATAAAGACGTTTTAATTTTGCAAACAAAGATTTAATTTAATCTTTTATTTTTTAAATTTTAGATTTTATTCTTTAATGATTGGACTCTAAAGTCTGCCACTTCCTATTACTGTGACAGCCAGCCATACAGCTAGACATGCGGAAGCCACCAAGCACGTGGTACGTCGCCGGCGCGGCTCCGGAAAGGACCGACAACAGGAGGATATCGCGAGATAGGGCTACAGCCCTAGCAACAGCCATATTGAGAACCGCCTTCCTAGTGGTACTATATTGGGAAAGGGGCCTCACATAGAGAGTATATAAAGAGGCTCTTAGCAAGGTAGGTTCTAGCTTCTTCTTTCTTTCTTTCTCCATGCTTAATATTGCCTATAGACCTAGTATATCTAGTTAGTAAGATAGCCTCAATATTAGGTTTTAACCACTGTCATATAATATTAAGCATTACTATCTTTTTCTTTATCTCTTATACATTAGTATAGCAGACCTTTTTAATGTCTAGCTCTAATTGAGAGACCCCTTCTTTTTCTCTTCTTTTTACCCTAGTATGCTTATATAGTAGACCACTCTAGTATTATACTTAAGCTAGGGGTTATCTCTCTTTATTTTTTTATTATTATTTTTCTTCTTTTTCTTTCTAATTTTCACCAAAGCAATAGTAAAGGAACTAGATTAGAACAGTGCTAGAAAGGTATTAGATATAAATATATTAAAAAGCTCTAAATAGAAGCATATAGAGTGACAAGCTATTCTAGAATTTAATAAAACTTTAAGAAAGGAGTTTAGCTTAGCTATAACTTAGGGAGATAGCTCTTTAAGTTTCTTTATATTCTAAAAGCTCTATGAAGATTATCCTAAGAAGCTTTTTAAGTATGTATATTACTAGATTAAGAATCTTTAGTAAGCAGCCTCTAAGACCCAGGAACATATCTATAATAATAGATCCGTAGATGATGATAATAAGGAGATCTTATCATTATAAAAGCAAGTTAATCATCTTAAGCAGTAGATAAAGGATTAGTAGAATGCTATATAAGAGTTCATGATTAAGCATAATAATGCATAAACCTATATATAGGAGTTAGCTTAATAGAGCCCTAGCTTAATTTCTCTAATTAGCTAGAAAAAATTAACTAAGCTTCCTAATAGGAAGTAATTTAGTAATAGTAATAATCTAAAGTTCATCTCTTAGCTCATTAATATTGAAAATAAGTTAGAATTAAACGCTAATTACTATCTAACCCCCTTAGCTTATATATAGTATATAAAAAGTATATATAAAGGAGAAGCAGCAGACTACTTAATATTGTGACGGCCACGTACGAGGCTATTCACAAGCGTGTACGTTCCGCGGATACGGAGTCGGCTGAACGTTGTTCCGGCCATGCGCCAAGCGAACCACGTGCCTAGGGTTAGCGGGAAGGGCAACCCTTAGTCACGTGGCACCACCACATATATCGGCTCCCTGTACGGCCTCATGTATTGATTCTTTTCTTTTCTTTCTCCATGCTTAGTTTCTTAGTACTAGCTGCCAATACAATGTATTGATTGGGCCCTCACAAATATCTTATTTTCAGAAAGACTTACTAGAATATTACTAAGATATAGATAATATTATTAAACATTTTAAGACAATTTATTAGGATGTAAATAAGGCTTCTAAGGCTAAGCATAAGCTGTGCTAGCTATTTATAAATAATATAAAGTTCTAGGATTTCTTATTAAAATTTATGCTCAAGGCTTAAGAGTTGGGACTTACCTTATCTTTATAAAAGGATAAGCTATATAAATATTTATCTTTAAATATACAAAAGTCACTGCTTAAGGAGAGTTACAATACTAGTATATCCTATTAAGAATTTGTCTAAGAGTATTACTAGACTATAAATCAACTTAAAGTTATTACTGAAAATGAAAAATATGCCCTAAAAAACTATAGTAACAAAGGAAATAACCATAATAGTGCTAGAAAGGATATTAAAAAGGATAAGAATAGCACTAGGATAGATAGGCTAAAGGATAATAAGGATAAAGCTAAGATCCTATAGATAGAGAAGAAGTAGCTTATAGTAGAAGGTAAGTGCTTTAAGTATAAGATACCTAGATATATAGTAGATTAATGCTTATTTAATAAGAAGGATACCCTAGATCTTAAAACTTTAAAAGTAATAAAGGAAGTGGCTAAGAAGAGTAATAATAATAATATAAAATTAGAAAATAATAGTGTTTAGGAGAAAACTCTTTCTTAGGTAAGATCTATACTGCTAATGCTTTAGACTTCTTATAATTAATTAGAAGCAATAGTGATAGTCTAATTATATCTATATAACTAGCTAAAAATAGATTATTAGTTTATCTTAAAGTATTAGTAGATATAGAAGCAAATAGATTTATCTTCTTAGATATTTTTTTTACTGAGAAGCTTATATAATATCTTTATTATTATATCAAACCCTTGAAGCAACTATTCTAGATAAAAGGATTTGATAGCAAGGCTAAAAAAAAGATCACATATATTATAAAGTTGATATTAGTAGTAGATAAATATATTATATATAACTTACTATTCCTTATTATATAACTAGATAAGCATAATATGATCCTTAGAAAGATGTGGTTAGCTAAATATAAAATACTAGTTAATTGCGCTTATTAATAACTACTCTAACTAGAGGAAGTCTCCTTAAAAAAAAATATATAAGTAAAGTAATTTATACTATTACTAAAGAAGCTATTACTATAAGACTATAAGGTAGAGCTTTAGCATTAAAAGAATATAAATTATTGAGACTAGTTATTTAAAACTAGTATTAAGACTATAGAATAGATCTTAATTATTACTAAGAAGGAATAAGAATAGATTATATAAATTATATACTATAGCTCCTACTGCTAATAGCATAAGTATAAATTTAATTAAATAAAGAAGGAGCTTAATAGAGTAATAGAGCTATTAAATCCTCTAGAAGAAGTAAAGCCTATAGTTAAGAAGAAGAAGCAAGTATAGTTCTAAGAATAATATTCTAATATAGATATTATAGTGATTAGTACAGCTAGCTATCTTTAAAATATAAAGGATAAGAAGACTAAGACCTTCTTAACTAGCATTAATAAGATTAATAAGGCTATTAAAGATAAACTTAACCTAGATAAGATAGAAGAGGAAAAGGAGATAAAGTAGTATTTTCTTAAATAATATTATAAATTTACTAATATCTTTTCTAAAATTAAGTCTAATAAGCTTCTAGAATAGAAAGAATACAACTATAAGATTAAGCTAGAGAAGAAAATTAAGCTTAGCTATTATCCTTTATATTATATAATTGCTAAGAAGCTCTAAGCTGCTAAGAACTATATTATAGAGAATCTAGAGAAAGGTTTTATTATGCTTAGTAATACACTATATATATCACTAATTCTCATAGCTAAGAAGTCTAGTAGAGGACTCTATTTTTATATAGACTATTAATATCTCAATTCGCTTACTAGAAAGGACTATTATCCATTGCTATTGATTGATAAAGTGTTTGAATATATTAGCAAAGCAAAGGTCTTTATAAAACTTAATATATAATAAGGATTTTACTAAATCTAGATATATTAGGATTCTGCTAATCTAACAATATTCTATTACTATTATAGAACCTTCAAGTATAAAGTCGTACTATTTAGCCTAACTAATGGTCCTGTAACTTTCTAGAGATTAATAAATAATATCTTTATAGACTGCCTTGATAAGTTCTTAATTATATTTATTAATAACCTATTAATCTATAGCAAGAATACTATAGAGTATAAGATCTATATTCATACAGTCCTATAATAATTCTAGGACATAGGATTGTAGGCTAGCATTAAAAAGTATAAATTTTATATTACTATAATAAAGTATCTTAGTTTTATTATTATACTAGAAGGCATTAAGGTAGATCCTAAGAAGATAGAAGCAGTGCTCTCCTGAAAGATACTAATAATAGTATAAGAAGTATAGTTATTCTTAGGTTTCTATAATTTCTATTGGAAGTTTATAAAGGAGTATAGTAGAATTACTAAACTATTATACTAGCTTATCTAGTAAGATATTCTATTTATATAGACAAAATAATACTAGGAAGCTTTTAACTATTTAAAGGCAATATTAGTATCAGCACCTATCTTAGTTTATTATAACCTAAACTAGTTAACATGCGTGGAAATTGATATATTAGATTTAGTAGTAGTAGCAGTACTTTCTTAGCTTTATAAGAATAGTAAATAATATCCTATAGGATACTATTTATTTATAATAATAGACTCTGAGCACAATTATGATATCTATAACAAGGAGATATTAGCAATTATTAGAGTATTCAAAGAATAGAGACTAGAGCTGCTTAGATTATAGTAATAGAAATATTTTAAGGTATTATTAGACTACCAAGCCCTAAAGTATTTTATAATAACTAAGGCTCTAACTGCGCGATAAGTATATTAGTATAAATTATTATAAGAATTCTACTTTATACTGCGATATTGACTAGAAAGGGTGAATGTACTAGCGGACACGCTTATATAATAAAAGGATGATGGAGCTAAGAATATTAATTACTATAACCTAATAATATTACTATATAAGGTTCTTAATAACTAAATTATAGCGGAGTTAGTATTCCTAGATCTAAATAGCAATGTTATAGGTAGCAATATCATTAAATAAGTACTTAATATAAATAAGAGAATGGCCTTAATAGGGGACGCCTGTGAGAAGGTTAATTAGAAAGATTCAAAGTAGCATATTAAGAAAGGGTAAATGTTATACTAGGATTAGTTATATATTCCTAATAAGGAGGACCTCTATATATATCTATTAGATAAGTTGCACTAACTACCTTCTATAACACACCCTAGCTAAGACAAGATAAAAAAGCTATTCTAAGAACACTTTTATTAAAAATTATAGAATAAGGATATTAAAAGCTATATTGATAATTATAAGACCTGTAGTAGAACTAATACTTAGAGAGATTAGACACCTAGATTACTATAACTACTATCTATTCTAGATTAACTATAGTAGCATTTATTAATGGACTTTATAGAGTTTCTAAGGGACTGTTATAGCTATAATATAGTATTTATAATAATTAATTACCTTAGTAAGTAACTAGTCTCTATGTCTTATTAGAAAGATTTAGTAACAGTAAAGGAGATGGCTAGATTATAGATCTAGTATATCTTCCTATAGATAGGATTACCTAATAGTATTATTTTAGACTATAGAGGGCAGTTTATATTAGAATTCTAGAATAAAGTATATTAAATACTATAGATTAAAATCAAATTATTAACAGTAAGACATATATAGACAGATAGTTAGATAGAGATTATAAATTAGTATTTTTAGCAATGTTTGCAGTCTTATATCAATTTTATAATAGATAATTAGTTAGAATATTTACCTATTATTAACTTTATAGTATTAGCTTTACCTTAAGTCTTAATAGGTATATCTCTATTTATAATTAAAAGAGGATATTAACCTTGAATATTATTTGATTGGAATACTCTAGTATTGCTATAAAAGCTAACTCTAAATAAGAAGAAGGTGCAAGTGTGGATTAAAAGACTATATAAAGTATAGAAATTTATAAAGGAAAATATAAAATAAACTTAGGAGTAATAGATAAGATAAGTAAATAAGAAATATCAACTAGTGAACTTCTTAGTTAGAGATATAATATATATAATAAATAAAGAATAGAATATAAGTTACTTAAATAGAAAACTAGAATATTAGCAAGAAGGATCTTTCTCTATAGTAAGATAAGTTAGTTATACCTTTAAGCTTAAGTTATCAAACAGCTTATATATTTATTTAATATTCTTACTGGAGAAGCTATATTTAGTATTCTTAATAGAACTATTACTAGGATAGCTACTAGATAAAGAACTAAAGTTAAAAATAAATAGATAGTTAGAATAGGAGATTAAATAGATTATAATATTAAGAATACAATAGAAGAAGCTATACTATTAAGTAAGCTAATTAGATTATGATCTAGACCTAAAATAGTACCCTACTAGATATTTAAAGAATGTACTAATAATATTAAAGATATATTATAATATAAATCTAAATACTAATAGACTATCTAAGCTACTAGATATCTAGTTTAAAGCTGCAGAGAAGGACTGCTTTATAAAAGATACTATAAAGGATAATACTCCAGCTATAAGTGCTTATAGGTAAGTGCCTCATAGAGAGAAGAGTAATATAACAGCTAGCTATACAGCTAGATATGTAGAAGCCACTAAGCATATAGTACATTACTAGCACAGCTCTGGAAAGGACCAACAACAGGAGGATATTACAAGATAGAGCTACAGCCCTAGCAATAGCCATATTAGGAACCGCCTTCCTGGCAGTACTGTATTAGGAAAGGGGCCTTGCATAGAGAGCGTATAAAGAGGCTCTTAGCAAGGCGGATTCTGGCTTCTTCTTTCTTTCTTTTTCCATGCTTGATATTGCCTGTAGACCCGGTGCACCTAGTTAGCGAGATAGCCTCAATATCAGGTTTTGACCACTGTCACAGTGCCTGCCATGCTCTACTATATCCATCATTATAAAATAGAGATAGTTTAGAAGGTCTGTTCAGGCTTTAATAATTATTTTGTCTATTATATCTTTCCTTACTGTTATTATTACATAAGCATACTTCTAGGAGCTCTCTAGCTAATAAAATATAAAATCTAGATAGCTAATCTTACCTTTACTACTTAGGGGCTTCTGGAAGTATGCTATCTTAGCTCTTGCTAGACCTCTGCAAGTCCCATGGGAGTATGCCCATGGGACTGCCCATGGGAGTTCCATGGGACTAAATTTCCCTGAATTCCATGGGACTGGGACTAGATTTTTTTAGTCCCATGGACATATAGTCCCATGGGACTCCCATAAATAACCCTAACCCTAAAAAATATACTAAAAATAGTAATAAAAATCTAAAAATAGTACTTAAAATAGATTACAAAAAATACGCTTTATATTAAGCCCGTAATCTATAAAAAATAATATGTATTTTTAGTATTAGTTAGAAAGTATAATTATTATTATTATTATTATGCTTCCATTTTAGAGACCTTTTTCCAGTCATAGACTATGCAAGGTCTGCCATTTCCTAATTGGGAAATGGACTTGAGCTAACTAGGTTAAATACATGAATAGAAATAGGCAAATTTTAGGAAAATAGTGAGAGACCCCCTGCAGGCTAGTAAAGATGTGTAAAATCAAATAGAAAAATAAAATGAATGTGCTAATGATTAAGAAGCAATAATAGTAATTATTCTTCTTCTAATAAGATCCATTTCCTGGTAACAATCTTAGTTTTTTTTAGGTATTCAATTAATATTGGGACGCCTAGTTTAGAATATAAGAAATATAAATTTCTTTTTTCTATAGTAAGCTCCCCAATGGTTTGTTTTCTAATATCATTATATTTAGAGCATTCTAAGATTAAATGATATGGTGTTTGTTTTAAGTTAGAATTACATTTATTGCAAATGTCATTCTCGTATTGCTGATTAAATCTTTTTAAATAAGATAAAAAATATCCATGTCCTATTTTTAATTGTTGTATTGAAGACCATAACAATTTATTAATTTTTAATGGATTTGCTTTCCATTTGAAATTAATATTGTTATACTTTTCATATAGGGATTCTTTTTGTTTCTTTTCTTTTGATTTATTCCAATCTAGTTCCCATTCTAATAAAGATCTTTCTTTTAGTAATCGTCTAATATAACTAATAGAAATGCTAATATTATTAGGTTCTAGATTTTCAGCTGCAAATTTGGCAATTTTATCTGCCTGTTCATTTCCAAAAATATTCATATGCCCTGGGGACCATTGAATATTTATTCGAATATTTTGACTTTTAATATTTTTTGCTATTTTATATATTTCTTGATATATAAAATGTTTTCTTGTTTGTAGGCCTGTTTTTAGGCCTTTTAATATAGCTTGGCTGTCGGAAAAGATCCAAATATCCAAAATAAATGGATTTTCTTTTACTAGATTTTGGGCAATTTCTAATGATTTATAAAGTCCAAAAAATTCAGAATCATAAATTTCTTGTTCTTTTCCAATATTGTAAGCATATGACTTTTTAGAGTTTAAATCATAGATTCCAACTCCATTATTTCCCTTTAATTTTGAGCCATCTGAATAAAGAATAATATATTGTTTTAATATATTATTTTTACCTCATTTTTGGATCAAATAAAAATATAGAGTTAGATAATAGGATTATTTGCTTAGTATTAAAATAAAAAATAAAAAGTGCTAGTGCTATAATTTATAATAGAACTAATATTAACTAATACTTAGCTGACGAGAAGCGCAAAGTATTAACTCTTAAATACTAAAAAAAGAAAGAGCAGTTTATATTATAAAGCTAGAAATATAATTAATAATAGATGAGATATTTATACTATTAGCCTTATCTCTTCCTAAAGAAATATTATTATTAGCTAGACCCTCAGACTATAAGATATGAGATATGAGATTAATATAACTAATAGAAGATATAATACAGCTAGGACACTTAGTATTCAGAATCTACATTAATTAAAATCAGCCTTGATTAGCTTTGACAAGACTGTGCTATAAAGAGCTACTAAAAAAGGATATCCATCTCTTTAAACTATAGAATTAAAGAGATAAAAACCTCAAAAGCATAGCTAGAAACTATAAGATTAAAAGTAGATAATAAAGATTCTTAAGAGCATAATAGAAGTCATATTTAAATTAAATAAATAATCTATCATAAGAAAATAAAATTCGACTACATAAGCTTATAAAAAACTTAAAAAATAATATTAAGAGTAAAGAGATAGCATGATAGCTTAACTATACATTATAATAATAAATATAATAATAATAGAGATCAGCTAGAGATTAGCTAGATTAATAAAAATAATAACCCTAGTAACTAAGAGAAAAATACAAAAGTAAAAAAGCGCAAGATTAAAATGGCGAGGGATAGGGTTTATATAATCATAGATTTGGGATAGCAATGATGATAATATAGTGTACAGGAGCGCTAGACCGCCAACGGCAAAACTAACTGGAAGCGAGAATTCACAGGTCCTGCTTTTACTTGGATGAAAAACAAATTCAGCGAAGTGGAAAAAAAAGATTTAGATCAGGACCATCAAATACAACAATTACAGCATAGAGTTGCTGAACTTGAGCAAACAATGTCGGATCTCAAGCCCAAAGGCCGACCCCGATTGGTAACTGCTCGGCTCTTGGGAAGAAGAATCCGCCATCCTCTAATTTATTATATATAGGTTTGCAGCGAGTGCAGAAGACGAAAGATCAGATGTGATATGCGTTTGCCCTCCTGCTCTATTTGTCGAAATCTTGGTATTCCTTGCGATTACCCCTATGAATGCCTGCCGTAAGTCTTTCCCTGCCCGTATACTGAATGACGCCCAACTTATATACTTAGTCTGGAAAAACCGGGGGAGGAACCGAGACAATTGAATTATCAAAGGAGAGATGATGAGCTAGAGAAGAGTTTATTATGCATTCCTGAATGATATCCTTTGAATATTGTAATTGTTTATCGTGGAGAGGCGGCACTTGCTTGTCTGCCGGATATGCTTGGTTGTTGGCATTTCAAGTTGTTTACGTCTCTGGAGTTGTATTTTATGTTTTCACAGCAATGATCCAAGGATGAATACTCTTTCTACGCACCGTCCTTGGAAAGAATTTGAATTGTTACCCAGTGCTCGTGAGGCTGTTGTGCAAGACCAATGGAGTCTTGAACATGTACTTGCTAAACGTCTCGCTACATTTGCTGCCTATTCTGTGGATGTCAAGTCTCGGTCAATTAGCATCAGCAGCCTTGTAACCCCTTCTATTTCTGGAATACGAATGAACGAGTACGTGATATCTTGCAGCTACCTAGGATATTAAGGGGTCTGTGAGCCAAGGCATCGTCAACTCATGTGGCGAGACCTAGCCGGTCCTACACCAAAGAGAGGGCTATTGATGAACTTGCTTTTACAGATTAGTAGCGAATGCACTAGTAGGTAAGGAATAAGCCGCCGCAGGTGAACGTTTCTGTTTTCTACCAATGATCATCACAGGGTCAGTGGGATGTGGGCTGTGGGCGGAGATTATGACTGTTCATCAATTGGATAGCACTTGACAGTAGCTGCTATTCTCAAATCTGCAGTCAATGTCAATTATGGACCGCCTCTAGATCAAGGAGGCTTGTTCTGAAAGCTGGTCGGTAAGCTCCAACTCGGATGAACTTCAAGCGCACTATAAAAAGTAACTTTCTCCAAGCGATAACTTGATCTGAGACTCCAGTGCATGCTGGCGAGCACACTGACAAGCCACTGCAAGTGAGCTCGGTCATTTTTCTGATCATCGTCAAGGACTGTGTATTCATTGGGTCAGGCTGCATACGCTAGTCAAAAATCTGTGGGCGATGTTGACTTGGAGACTAGCCCTCGACCAAGGGGGAGGCATGTGCTGCTGGAGAGTCTTTCGTGTGATAGACCCCTGAAAGCTGGTTGGCAAGCTATAAGTCGGCCCTCCCACAATAAGTACGGCCTGATGCATAAAATACAAACCAGCCATTATCTCACCTATTGGATTGCTTTGATTATGCATCGATTGCATACCGAACCAAGCTCGTTATGGAAAATCAACTTGTCTACCAGCTCCCTACACGGCTCACCACGGAACACCAGTTCACCCAAGAACTCGGTGCTGGAGTACTTGAATCTATACACTCCGACTTCGTCGAACTTTTGAATGCTATTGACCACTTCTTGCATGTACAACGATCCGCCAACCCATATCGAATCTCTTTCTACAAATTCTTGAGAACGAATAAGTGCTTATTTGCTCTATCTTTACGGAACGCTTTCTACCAGTGCTCTTTTGCAAACACGTCCTTCAATACGTTAACAAGCCGGGCAGCCCTAGTCCTTGTCCCGATTTAGTATTAGGGTTGGGGCCATTCCATCTTCAATTCCAACTAAGGATTTTGCATTACCTTTTCGTGGATGAGTCACATATCAAGGGCCTTCCTTTGAAATAACTCCTTTAGTTAAGATAAAAATCTCAAAGCTGTGGTGCCCGACGCGATGGAATGTGATGCTCTCAACTCCCTTGGCCAATTCTAACAACGCCAGTTCGCGGTATTCCCAGCTGACGAAATTCGATTCCAACAGGTAACCCATCTTCCATGAACCCTAATGGCACACTGATTGCTGGGGCCCTAGCTTGACTGGCAAGTAATGTATTGGTAGGGAAATCCCAGCAGGTCGGAAAACGGCCATTTGTCGAATCCTCATGACGTCGTGGTTGGATTTGCACACCCGGAAAGGCCAAGGCATCAAGACCATATGTTGCCATAAGGTAAGCTAGCGCTGAAACTCGCCACGATCGAGGAGACGTTGTAAATAGGTCGGGTCTGTTGTTGGATCGACTGGGCCATGTGTGACTTGGGAAGTAAAGTTGAGAGAAGGATGTAAACTCCGTATCGACAGAATCACAAAGACAAGTGCTGAGCGTGGTAAGATGGCTAGTTGCGAAATCCTAGCGGAGAAGTGGCCTGGAGTTTTCAACTATTCCGTGATGCGGGAGCGTTTGCGATGGGTGATGGGTGATGGGATATGATCTATTTCAAGATCTTGCCACGAAACACGACCCGGGGATACATTCCAATATGAGAACACCGGCACGTTACCAAAGGACAGGCAGGTTCTAAGTGTAGGAGCTGGCTATTTAATTGTATATACCTGATTTTCCTTTAATAGTATTAGTCAGAAATCTAAATGATTTAACCCATCTCCTTATATCTATATCGTGTATCTAGATATTTAGATTAAGAATGTCGCCCCGACAGGCACATGTTGTGGCATTTTCAAAATCAATCTTGTTCAAATGGTTTGATATTTGATACTATATCCAGTGTCATATCGTGTTATTTCTTATTGGACCTATATATCCAGCGATTACAAGCCACACCAAACTACCTTCAACCCCGAAATTTCACCACATTGAATGAGAAATTAAATATTCCCTTCAATAGATCTTCGAATGAGCTCGTCATATCTGAGATATGCCCCGAGAAGCACTTGAGCACCAGTAGCACAACTATACCAGACATGTTAGTATATCAAAATGCATCCGAATAGCAGGACACTTACTCCTCTGGTCTTGAGTATTCAGCAGGATTGTGACTGACCCCATCGCGGCATCTGACAAAGATCATGGCAGTAGGAACCTTGCGGCTGGTATAAACGCTGTCATGTCCTGCTCCGCTCACCAATTCTATACTGTCACAACCTACCGAGCCACAGGACTCCCTCACACACTGAACCATAGTAGGGTTGAAGTTTACAGCCGGTGACACCCAAAAGTTGTCAAACTCCATCTTGAGGCCATGTTCATTACAGATCTCTTGGAACTGCTTCTTGCACAAGGATTCAATGAGTTCCACGTCGGAGTCAGCGGGGGCCCGAATATCCAGCCCAAGACGGACGTTACCAGCGATTGTGTTAATGCTTTGCGGCAGAGAGTTGATGACTGCAATAGTCGCACGGCCGTCGCGTTCAAATATGGCGCCTTCGGTAACGATCTTGTTGGTAGCAACGATCATTTTAGCAGCTCCAAGCAGAGCATCACTTCGACTTTCCATGGGTGTGGTCCCGGTGTGCGCCTCTCGTCCGGTGATTTGAACATTATACCATCGCATACTCTGCACTCCTGTAACTACAGCAGCCCGCTGCTCTGCATCATCGAGTATGGGGCCTTGTTCGATGTGCACTTCGAAATGAGCAAGTAGAGGATTGGCATCGTATGAGCATGGAACTGTTCCGAGGTAGCCGATCCTTTGTAGTTCTTCCTTCAATGTACGACCTTCAGGATCCGCTCTTGCATGAGCCCAGTCAGCAGTAAAATTACCTCCCCAAACTCCAGAGCAAAGCATTGCTGGTGGAAATCGCGCGCCCTCTTCGTTTGTCCAATCAACCACAGCGACCGGTGCATAGGTGGTAATGTTATACTGATGGAGGACCTTGAGAACCTCGATCGCCGAGATCACTCCCAAGATACCGTCATATTTTCCACCGGTCGGTTGAGTATCCAGGTGCGAACCTAAGCCGATAGGTGGTAGGTCATTGTTCTGTCCCGGCCGAATGGCGAATATGTTGCCCATTTCGTCGACCTTGTGGTGACAACCATATTTCCCGGTCTCTGCTATAAACCAGTCTCTGACTTTCTTGTCGTCGTCGTTCGCAGCGAGGCGGTTCATTCCTCCGTCCGGCGTGCTATACGTTCAGTGGCTTAGTGACTTGACTGACGAAAAACTCCGACAAACCTACTTTCCCCATGTGCAAGACTCTTCCAAAGTACTCATCAACCGCTCGGCATTGATTGTGAGTTCTGCATATTTGGGTGATAAGCCAGCTACGTCGCTGGGCTGTACTGACTGCGTGGCCATATTATTGGGATAGTAGTATTGCACTTTGTTTGCTTCCACCACAAATTATTTCTTGCTCGTATGATGTTTTTTGATCTTAATTTTCTGTGGAAGAATAGCTTATCTTCAACCACGACCCCTCTCTACATTAATCCAGTATTGGCCAATCAACAGTTCTGACTCCGATAAGGGTTCGGAGTCTTTCCGTGTCGACGCGGACATCGCCGCAACTTCCTCTTCTTCTTTTCTCTTCTTCGTTTTCATCGACTTGCAAAGCCACAATTTGCTACACTCCGAAGAATCAAATCTTCCTGCAAATGCTACGTTTGTGCACTCTGTCCGCTCGATGTCGATAGCGGGGTATTGGATGGGATAATATGATAATTAGACAAACATGGGGGAACGCCAATGCCAAGGGAGTATACTCTCCTGCGCTCGTTGCAGACGGCGCAAAACCAAGGTCGGTTTCCTGATCATATACATCCAGTACAGGGCACATGACCACATCCTACATTTGGCATGCAATCGAAGCCTCGAGCAGAGCGACATCAATCATCATGGCAGGATACTTCAACCACCACCACCCAACATGGAGTAGCCACCGAATCTCGATGGTGGTGATTGACCAAGCTGAGCAACTGGTTAGCTTTTTCCAAGGACTCGCACTCCATTCATACCTGCACCGGTGCACGCCTATGCATTGGCCAGTAAGCCTGGAAGCACCTCAGCCATCGATCTCACGGTCACCAACCACCCAGAGAGCGTCGTTCGATGTCGCCTGTATCATGATCACTATGGTTGGATCACCGCATCACCTACTTGGAATTATCCCTTCAATTAGTACAGAACGCAGAACTAAGCCAGGAAAAGCATATGACCATTCTGACTGGAAAAGAATAAGGAATGCGGTATACATTCAGATAACCCACAGTTAATCACAGAACTCGACACAATGGTAGAAAGGCTCATCTCCACACAGCCATGCCATCGACCAACACACGTCAATGGCAAAGCCATGACCGTACGCCAAAGTATGATTTTCCTCCGACCTGAAGATATAACAAGGTGAGGTCGACATACCTCGTGGGAGATGGCAAGAGAGCTGCGCCCCGAAAAGGCGCCAGCACTCAGTGTCTAACGATCTTTTCCACGACATGTAGAGGAAACGCCGCATGGGCATGCGAGTCATTGAAAAATTTTTCCAACACTGGGCTTTCGACTCTCAACTTTACCTAGATCCTACTTACGTTCCTCACCTGAGGAACGCTTTCCCCTTTTGATGTACCATTCCTATGCCGAAGCATTTTACACCTTGGTCACTTATCTTTCGTTGATTCTTCGCCAATTCTTTGGCGAGATTATTTTTGAGCGCGAAAATCGGTAACTAATGGCGAATAACATTCTGTACTCTGGTTCATTATTGAGGCTACCTAATTGCCAAGAGACTTTTCGAAAAGTTGGACATAGAACATTGCAACCTCGTCAGCCACAAGGTAGTAAATTTCACGATGCATGAATGGAGTCACAACTCGAGAATATTGCGCTTCTGCATGTGACTTGCTTTGACTGGGCAGAGGCTAGATAGTTTAACTCTTCTCGGTATCAATCCTGATTACCGTCACATTGAGCTACGCTGTACACTGTAGGAAAGGAAGCCACATTTGAAGTAAGTGCATTCGGTCGCAAGGTATCTGATTCAACCAGGCAGAATTATCAAAAAGTGCATCTTTTTAGCTCAATGAAAATGCAACACATCCCGGGACGGGAGGTTGTTTCGCGCCGGGAAATATTTCGATCCAATGTACGGCGAGGGGAATTCGCAACTTTAGTTGGATGACTAGGGTGATTTCGCCATCCAGACCGTGCAGACCCCTAGATGGAGATTCATGCCCGTGGTAGTACTTCAGTTGGTGACTGCCAATCCCGAGATAGGGATCTGCAACTAAATCATATTAGCGTTATCATGGACTCAAATTTCAGGGCAATGTCAGTTTGATCTTACCTAGGTATCGCGGCACGGATATTTTAAGGCCCTGAGGGTTCTCGGTCTATGTTCCAAATGTGGTTAAGCATAGAATGCTAGCACGAAGACCGCAATCGAAGGCCAAGATAACGTCTTTCTGGAGGCATCCGTGGCGTTCACCAACACTCAAGTGCGGCAGAATGAGGAGTATCGGTCTTATTCAGCTAATGACGGGTGTTTTAATATACAAGAAGTAAGCATTCAATCGAGTCTTGATGCCCACTAGTACTTAAGTGTTAGATCGAGCGATAATGTCCATTTCATTGATTTCAAAAGCTTGATCTAGTTCCTAGCCTAACTAGTAATAGAAGGTGGTACCTTTCCCTCCCCTACAACAAGAAAGATAACGACTTGCATTAGGCTAAAGATAATAGCTAAGATTGACGCTATTGGTGGTGAAACTAAGCTTAATATTGACTGATCGGAACGAGATATGGTCTCATAAGCTTGATTAACGGATCTCATGTGATCGATTCTTCTGAGTATGGAAGGTAGTATGCCTAACGAGTGGCGTCTGTATACACAGAAAAAGATCAGCAATGGCTTTGAAATTAAAGTGCAAGCAAGCCATAATTCAATCCAATTGGTGTTGAATCGGGCTCTAAATGTCACCTTCCTTTTCTGAAAACCATGAATGCTCACTGTTAGTATCGTGACTTGCCGGCCTGGGTATATAAGAGGTTGCGTTTCGCTCCAGAAAGACTGATTCATTCTCTATCCTTCAGCTCACTCTAGACGTTGAAGTTGACTTCGACTATTGTCTCCTCTACCATGATCTCCTTCGTTACCCTTCTAGCTGCCAGCACAGCTTTGGCATCACCGATTGAGCGCCAGGTCAAGACTGCAGTCTTGCCATTAAAGCATGTTTCGAACGTCACGTCGGTGAAAAATCTCGTTAGCAAAGGCCAAGCTCGCCTCAATAAGGTCAACGGTGTAGCTGCCATCGACGCCGTCTCTGCGGTCAGCTCTGGTTCAGTCACGAATGAAGACGTCACCTATGTTGCTCCAGTCTCAATCGGGGGTACCACCTACGACCTTATAGTCGACACTGGATGTACGTTGCTTCTCTTAAGAGACTTTAGAACTACTTTACTAACTCGTCATCCTGTTCAGCTTCAAACACCTGGTGTGGTGCTCAAAGCTCATGCGAGCCGAGCTCCTCAGGCAAGAGTACCGGCGGTACGGTCTCAGTTAGCTATGGTAGCGGCTCATTCTCTGGCAAAGAGTACAAAGACAAGGTCAGCTTCGGTGGCCTCACTGTCTCATCTCAGTCAATCGGCTCTGCAACTTCATCGTCAGGCTTTAGCGGCGTCGATGGTATCATTGGTTTCGGCCCGGTCGATCTAACTGAAGGTACTGTCTCGAACGCCAACACCGTTCCAACCTTCCTGGACAATTTATACAGCCAGGGCTCTATCTCAGAGCAAGTTCTTGGTGTTTCGTTCAGACCGGAAAGCGGAAGCGACACTGATGACACCAATGGGGAACTTACCCTCGGCGGAGTTGATAGCTCCAAGTACTCCGGCTCACTTACATACTTCTCCAAATCGACCAGTGGCGATGCTTCGTACTACTGGGGCATCTCTATCGCTAGCTTCACTTATGGCTCGACGACCCTTGCGTCTTCTGCCTCGGGCATTGTCGATACCGGCACCACTCTGATCTACATCCCGACCACAGCCTACAACAAATTCCTTTCTGCTGCTGGAGGCAAGACCGATAGTTCCTCTGGTCTAGCTGTGTTCACCACCAAGCCAACTTCGAACTTTGGTATCAAATTTGGTTCGACTACATACACCCTTACGCCAGCACAGTACTTGATCCCCACCGCCCAGTATAGCTATTACGGCCTAACCTCTGGCAAGTATTACGCCTGGATCAGCGATGGCGGCAGCTCTGGCGTAAATACTATTATTGGCCAGAAGTTCTTGGAGAACTACTACTCTGTCTTTGATGCTACCAACTCCCGCATCGGCTTTGCTACTGCGGTTTAATCCGACTTGGAATATGAGTTTCCTGGTATACCTAGGTATACAGAGAGACCACATAGCTTGATTTTCCCTATAGAGGCAATTCCACAACATGTAGCTGTATCTATTCTAGGTTAGCTCATATGAAATCAATACTTTTGCCTACAAATACTTTGACATACTAGACTGTTTTGCTTTCTCCCTTGGTGTTGTGTCTAAATGTACCCTAACGTTAGCTTAATCACAATCAATTGCTACTTCTCTTCTGGAACGGGATCATGATAGAGATTAAATGAATATTACGCGAATGGACACTGTCAGTACGAGTTGGTGCCAGCACAGACATATTGATTCTATTCATCAGGTATAACATTACCAACCCATAACTATACTGTGAGTCGTTGAAGCTATTTTAAAAATCAACATTGTCTGCACAATGACAAAACCAACTGCAGTCCTTGTCATAAAGGGGCATGATTATCTCCAATTTTCATAATGTAATCGTTACATATGTTAAGTATACTGGCATTCGGGTACCATCCTTTTGTTGGGGAACCTTTTCCCTTCGTTTTGGCTTGGTTCGATCCGCTTGCTCAAATCCGAGCTCTTTGGTTGCGGTGTTATGTTCAGGATAGTTGGGTGTTAGTTGGCTGTGATTATCTCATAACATATGATTTAAATACTTCGACTGTTCCAAATCCTGGTGCTGAAACTCTATGATTTGAGATACGCAAGCTGGGTGCATTGATGCACACATGTTAGGGTTACGACACGGATTAGGGCAAGCAATGACTAGGTACGCTTTGTTGCATAGATGGAATGATCTATACGTGCCACATATCAATATTGGACTCTAAATTACTCGGGAAGTGCTAATCCAGACGGCGTTAGTAATTTTCAGACTACATTTTGAATGTCTTCGAGTTGTACGTAGTAAGCCTCAGCTTGGTCGGGATTTACCACCGCCACGAGATGAACGATCCTGTATGGAGACTCAACGATGACAACTCACACTCAATCTCACTGGATTGGGGTTTTCTCGGATGTTTGGTTCACATGCTTAGATTTAAATGGTGCGAACTGCACGTCAATTACTAATTTTAGACAATCGATTACCTAGGTATTTGATCATTGTATAACCGGCATTTATATTCTACCTAGGACTAAGAATCTTAACCCCAGTTACTCAACAAGAAGAGTGTAAATAGCCACGCATATGCATGATATCTAAGAAAAAGACCTGATATCTAGTTGCTTTGAGAAACGCTTCATAGATAAATGACCTACCTATAGCTTGTTTGCAGAAACCCAATCTTCTACCGTTTTCTGAAAATTAGGATTGTATAACCAAGTCAAATCGAATTCCTCCCTGACAAAGCCGCTTTCAGAACCAACCGCTGCATCGTCAGATGGCATTCGTCGCAAATCAATCTGTTTGTTGAGCTCTAGAATCCTATCAACCCTCTCCTGACGATAGGTCTGCCAAAAACTCAAAGCATCTTGCATGCTAGTAATTTCGTTTGCCTTGCCGAGTAACAATGCCAGAACATAGACATCCTCAAAAGCCTGGTTGATTCCTTGGCCCGCGGATGGGGGGATAGCATGTGCAGCGTCTCCGACAATGAGTACTCGTCTCGTATCGGAAGCCCATTTATCGAGTTTAGGCACAATAAAGAACGGCCACTTATTGACCTTGGCAGGATCGATTTTAGAGACGGCATTGAGAACAAATTCTGGGAAATGCGCGTTGTCTGCCTGAAGAAACTCCACACCACCTTGTTTATCAGCGACGAATTCGCGATCCCAGCCAGGTTCGCCTGCAACCACACGCTGCTGCTTGCCGATCAATACCTCGGAGCCATCAATCTGCTGCGGAGCTATCACGAATCCGCCCAGTGAAGACGTTATTGTCACTGGGATATGGTAACCCTCGGGCAGCTTGAGTTGGGCTGTTGGTACGGCTGCTGTGATACCAGCCATACCGATAAATTTTGGCTCTAGATCTGGATATAAATATTTGCGGACTGTTGAATGAATGCCATCTGCCCCGACAAGAATGCTAGCAGATTCTGTGCTGCCATCGGCGAATGCAAATGTCACACCATCCGTCGGACTCTCCTCAATGACCTTGGTAAATTTTTTCCCGAACTGTATCGGAATCTCTTTCTCTTTGATCGCTGCCAGTAGCTCGTCGATGAGGATGTAGCGGTAGATACGAAGACCTCTGTATCCGTACTTCTCTTCTCCTCCGAAATCATAAGTCTCCAGCAGTTTGCCGGACAAGTCTCGGTAATGGAGGGTATCAAAGTTGTAACCTTTCTCTTTCACGGTCTGGTAAACCCCCAGATGGTCAAGGATGCGTAATGCATTGGGTGACAGCATAACTGCTCCGCCGATGTTGAGAGGACCTGGACGAGATTCGTAGATAGTGACTGGGATGGACTGTTGGTGCAGAGCCAATGCAAGGCTTAGCCCGGCAAGACCTGAGCCTATGATAGCCACACTTGGCTTTGTAGAGGCCATCTTCTTGGTTGGGATAGAATTCAATTGAGAAGGGGAAAATGGCTCGAAAAAAGTTGGGTGTATGCTTATTGCTAATACAAGGAAACGGGTGCTTCCTCCTTATATGCCGAAGGTCGAATGTTCAAATATTTGTCACAAACACAAAGGCTCTATTTTTTCAGCAATTAACACTTTAAATATATAGAGCTATAAAGTCCATTTATTGCCAAGGAGTCATCCTTCTAACTTATTGGTCCGCTACACATACGCGGCCCCGTAGAATCGGATACTATTCAGCTTCATCCATCAGCTGAACCTTCAGCTATACGAACCGAACGTTGGCGTATAGAAAATGCATTATTTAATGAAATTCTCCAATTAAACTGCAAGGCCGACGAATTACAATTTTGCAATACGCAAGCGATACTCAATACGGCAGAGACGAGACGAGGGCATCTAGGCAACCCCTCCTTCAGTGACCACTAGAAATGTGTCTGATTATCACTTCAGTTAAGTTCAGTAAGGCACAATGGATCTCCATAACAATATATTGAACCCAATTGGCCATCTTCATACGTATGATTTAGAAAGAATCCTCTAATCGGCCCCATTCTGTTCTACCAAATGACCGTGTACTTAGGGGTAGCCGTGTTTATCAAGCGTAAAAAACAAGCGCCGTATAGTGCATTAGTATATTTTACAACCTTGGAGGGTCAACTCTGTCAAAGAGGGCCAATACAAAGAAAAGTTGCTCCGAATACTAGTTAGAAGCTATATATTTAAAGTACCAACTCCATATAACCACATCAAATCATCTTTCCATTTTCGACGATACACAAAGAGACCGACCATTGCGAACTGGCTCACTCGATTAACCTTGGGAAGAGAAATAAGCGATCGATAGAACAGAGCGAAGTCGCTATCCATCTAAGAATGCGTGGTGTATGAAAAGTGTTGGTTGTGTCAACGGAAGATCTCGCTTCACGACGTAACGTCAACGTCCGGTTGGCGTCCCATCGTTCATTCACTCATTCATGAGGATCAGAGTGTAACCGTCTCATGATCTATCGATTCTCCTCAGGATCTGGCGGTTGTTGCCGCCTCATCGACTGTCTTTCTTGCAAGATACCACAGCTCAATAGCGGCATGCTTCACAAAACCAATCCGTTCTACATCTTCTGGAGCTAGAGGACCGGTACAGAGATCCCATCCGATTTTCCATCTATCCAAGGCAGTTTGCATACGATTGAACGACAGCCCGTCTTGGAGCACATTTCTCATCGTCCATTTCTGTAGGAGGCCTATACAAAAAGTATATCAGTATGTCTCTTGGTCTATCTACTTGCTCATACCGGAAATTCGTACCCAAAACTATAAGGAAATGATGGAGTATGGTAAGCTCATGTACGATAACCGCCTCACAATCATCCCATCTGTCGCTAAAGTACAACTCGATAAGAGATGCGGGTGAAGGCAAATTGGGACGGGCTTCGGCTAAAACGAACGTGGAGCATTCCTGGTAGCTTCGTGCATCGAATACGTGTACAGAGCAAGATGTCGAATTCGAGCTCCGACACAAGAAGACGAGGAGTTGTGTTATTGAAGACTGTGAAACTTGCATCGTGATTGAATATACCACACATCAGTCTGGAAGTTTGACTTATACTTAGCATGTGCTTGTGATAACATGAAATAGGTAGAATACCTTGTTTGAGTCTCCGCTAGACAGAGCTTTCGCCATTTGCAGTCGTCCAGTGGCAGGATATCAAGATTCTTGATAGGGCTCTTGGTGAGTTAGAGACAAGGCTCGAGCGGCCTACACCGGAGTCTTGGTCAGATAGCGACGCAATTTCGCGTATTGGATGGGTACGTTACTGGTATTATCTGATCGAACATGGTGGTTCGGACTTCGTTTGTCTTCTTCGTGCCTCCCTCACGTAGGAGGATCTTAATCATAATGAAGGCGGCTTGAAGTGCTTCAAAGTCGGATAAATTGTCTTCGTATGGAAGAGAATTTTCTTTCCTTGTGATACGAGGAGAACTTGTTTGTTTGGTAAAAATCCGTGAACTGAATACCCATTCCTCTGCTACTGGTATTATCATTCGAGCAGTTGCGGCTCTCTGCTCATCAGATGAGTAGAAAGCACCAACCAAGATCACGGTTAGAAGAAGCGGAAACGATGCAGTGTTTGGATCGAACAAATTTGGATGCAAAACTGGACTATGCCGCTGCCACTGTTAAAAATAGGTTGTAATAAGCATAGGTATGTTGGCAATGTCGAGCAACCCTATTGCTTCGCTAATGCAAATGTCAGAACAAGCTTCTACAGACTCGGGCGACAGATCGGTCCAGAATTTGGCGAGCTCGCTAAGGAATCGAGCATGACGTTTTGGTGTGAGAGACTGAGAACGATCAATGGTTTGAGATGTTAGTATGTGGCTATTTGTACTCTCGTGTTTCGAGTCATCATAAACATCCGGATTTGCAACAGTGTCTGCAGAGCGTTCGTCAGAAACACGGACATCAGGAAGAGAATGAAACAGCGGCATCCAAAACTCACTTGACGAGAGCTCGAATAAGAGTCCAGCAAACGAGCACTTTGGGAAAATGGGAGTTGTTTGGACTAAAAACTCCGAAGAGTATAGACCGTCTGCGCCTTCATCCTTGCCTCTCCCATTCTCTGTGAGTGACAGTCTATCAAACACCTCAGGCAAGCTCTTGATATCTGGATCAACATATTTTCGCAGAAATGGAATCGCTGTTTGATTCTCCGACTTCTGCATCAACGAAGGGATGTCGTTCCTTATACTGGTCGTGGTACACTGTAGTGATGACTTATCTCTTTGGCTACCATGACTTTTCGTATCATTGCAATTCGGAGTGACTCTTGATGCTGCCGAGGAGCCACCGAGTCTATCGCAAGTGCACGTTCTATGATTGAACAGACAAGCCTCACAAGGAAATTCGGTATCACAAGACAGCTTCGACTTGGCACAATTATCGCATGCGCTTCTCTTTTTTCCTCGCCTTTGCGGTCCAGGCACAAGCTGTGGTTCTCGCAAGCGACAGATACGAAAATGTCGAAGAACGGCGTCTCTTAATACAATACACATATGATGTTAGGCTATGGGAAGAAACATATCTTGCAAATATGAAAGCACTATCCCGGAAGAGGATAACTCACGAGCGACTAAAAGTCCTCCCACAGAACCTACATTGCAACGCCTTCGAAGATAGTCCGATGGATTTCTGCGTTGGATGCGACATACCTTGAAGTAAGCCGAGGCAAAACAAGAACGTCTTCAGAAAATGTTTAGTGCCGTTTCTCTCTAAATATCGAGATACGTTGATCCAAATCAGATAGGCCTGGTCGGATCAAAGCAACATGTATCCCATGATCTAATGGGCCGGCGCGTAGAGACGCTCGTAAATAGCGAACAGCCTTCGGCTTATTAGCCCTGAAGCTTTCAGAGGTGGTCGCGAGATCGGTATGAGATATTCGAAGACTCAATAGGTAGCATCGCTGACCCTGAGTAAAATAAGTATTGAGGGGCACCAGCTGAAATGATCCCAAACGCCAATTGGCGGTCTAGTTGTCTATGTGGTCTATGTGGTGGCGTGCACCATAAATATCCACTAAATATCCACCTCAAGTTACAGGATCTATCAGTATCAACGACTTTTTACTTAGAGTGGTATGGCGTTCAACCATCTAAGAACACCCACCAATAATCGATAAGCTTACTAGCTTAGCAGTTTAGCAGACTTCTTGACTGTTTTCGTTTGGCCCGGTTTGGGGCTATACGAGCCATCGAATACGTACTAAGCTTCTAAGTTCACGCTTGATAAGTGGTAGCAAATGGCATGCAACTAATGAAAACGAATGAAAAGCAATAATAACTGCATCTGTTATAATGTTAAATGCAAACCTCGTGGATGATTTTGGCCCGAAATGAGAATTGGCGAGTACGTAGGTGATGTCGTAGCTATTGTCTACAAAAACTTGAGGTTGTTGTATTGCTGATTTCATGGTAACTAAAGAACAGCAAGTAGAATGGAACACTCAGGGGTGTTGATTGATCACATGTATTTGAATTTGCACATTTGTTGGGTAGAGTACCTGCGGCCTTCTTAACCAACGGTCGTTGTGCCATCTACGCAAGAAACGATACTATCGGGTCAGATTATACGCTGGAACAAATATAAAGTCATCAGACTTTCATCCATTCAAGAACGGTGCCCAGCGTTTCAAGAGAGATGAAATACCAATCACTGTAGTTCACTTTGACTGGCGACGTGCTGTTTGAACTTGGACTTTTGCATCCGATGATCTGCGCCAGAATTGGTCGCAAAGTCCTACTGCGTCAAGTCCGAGCGTGTGCGCTGTCACGACATGAGTTCTAGTGGGATGGCGTGTGAGGCTGGCGAGGCGAACCTTTGCCGAGTAATGCCTATGGGCCCTTTTTCAACTTCAATTGATAAATAGCCTCAAGTTTTGATAGCATTGTCAGAATTGTACCATCGTTGATCCATTCCTGCCTGCAGTCGCGCTTCCTCGTTGAATGGCCCGCGAATAGTACCTCTAAAGTATTTTTGAACGTTGCTGCGAAAGACTTGAATAGGGTCCGTCTCTTCTTGATCGCAAATCCAAGTCAACCATCTATGACCAGTGGTGACATGGGTGATCTCGTCATGATGGATGATCTCGAGAGCCTTGACGCTTTCCAGATCTCCTGCTTTGCGAAACTTCTCAATGGTCATCGGGTTGACATCGAGGCCGCGGGCTTCATGAACCAGAGCTATGATGCTGATTCGGGCTCGAAGATCATGGGCTGTCCGAGTTGCTGATTCCCATAAACCATGATGTACCGATAAAGCGCCAAAGTGGGAGCCTAGCTCTTCAATTCTAGTGCGGAGGAGTGAAAAGTGCTTCGCCTCGTCATTTGCCACTTTCAACCAGTCTTGAAAGAAAGCTCGTGGTAGCTCCTGTATGTTTTGTTCTGTGTGAAAAGTTGCAAATCGGACGCAAATATCAATAGCAAGGTCGATCGCCCATAATTCAATGTTTGCTAGAGCATGTAGCATTGCGATTCTGCTCTTCACGGTACCTCCGCGTCCGTGATATTGGGATTGCCATGGCTTGACTTCGGTCAAGCCTTGGCGTGGAGGTTGATCAGGGGGTACTACTGTACCCTTTCCTAATGCCATAGGTGAAGGAGAGGTCTCTTTGTCGTTGAATATTGTGTACAACCGATGGGTGAGTTCGATCTTGCGTTCTGGATCTGCAGTATTAAGGATCTCTACGGCCCAGTCACAGAATGAGCAATTTCCATCCAAAGAGCGTGAAGCAAGCGTGCTCGTTTGCGTTGTTGTAAAATGGTCCGAATCTTGATGGTGCTTCAGTCTGACCTTCTCAGAAACAGGTTCGAGCCCGACAAGTGTCACGTCACAGTGGTCTTGTGTGTAGTTTAGGAACACAGTTTGGTCTTGGACACGAATAGGGTAGATGCAAGTCTTGATACCCACGCTAGATTCACCAGTTTCCACATTGAAATCGTACGCATGCCATGGACATGACACAACATAAGCCGAGTCCTCTATATCCACGCTTGACTCTTCCATCGGACCTCCTGCATGTGGGCATTCTGCCTCCATGGCATAGTATGACCAGCCATCTGAAGAATCGTGGGGCTTCTGGTGGGATGGCTCGATTGATGGCAAGCGGAAGAGCACTAAGCGCTTGCCATCGGATAGATGGACCACATACCGCGCGTTGAGGAGTTCTGGGAGCTCCCCTAGCTTGATGTCCATTGTCCTGGCTGTTGCACGCACGATGGGAATAAATGGCAGACGTCGTCAGGAATATAAAGAAAATGCAGAAGGAGGAAGGAAGTAAGAAGAAAACATCGCGGGGGCCGGGCCGACGTTTGCCCGAATCGACAGACGCTAGACCCAATTGGGATCTTCGTCTACAACTCGGTTGGCACCTGCTCACGAGTCACACTCATTGACAAAAATGTCGGTGGAGCTTCAAGTTATGGCGACTATTTTTTTCGTGGCCAACGTGGAAAGCTCCCGAAAGGCCATCGCAGAGAGCAAGTTCAAAGATCACTTTCTCACTCTGCCGGGGCTTAACCACGGTATCAAATGTTGGAGCATTGCCCACGCCCTCGCTCTACATTACACGTGATCCTTGTTTCTAGCTATATCTTAGCATACTAGATCATCTAGTACGCGCGCTGCTTTTTGGTCTAGTTGGTATCCCAACATCAAACCCTACCAGGCTATCGTCAAAAGGTCAGACTCTCACCATCGACATTCCCAGACAAACTCGAAGAATACAAGGTGAAATACGCGTATAGCAAGTTCGTTGAAAAAACTGATACCTGGCGAGAATATACACGGACACTGGTCGCCATAGCTGTGGCAGAAGAGGCACTCGGACTGCCATACCCCCACAAGAAAGCAAAGGGGACTGTGTCGACCTCTACGACACCAAAGCGCAAACCAGACACCGTGCTAGAGAACCCGAACAAGAGAATCGCGCTGGGAGAACAGTCCAGAAGTTGAGCAATGCAGGTAGTGTCCTGGGTGAGACTACATCCACACCGCTTCCGAGACTACAAGCCCAGTTCTCCATCGAGATACCACCTTGGATTCTCGAGGCTTTGCCAAGCGGATTCACACCTTACTCTGTCGACTTCTTCTACGATGGGACAATCGTAGTGTTCTATAAACTGGGACCCAAACTGGCATGGAAAGGGCAGCGCTAGGAGGCGATAATTATGAAGGGACACCATTTAATGCGAATCGATCTTGGCGGATTGGAGCGTACGGCTTCACTAGATACGTGACAATTCAACAATCGTGGTATGCTCCTTTACCTGAAAGAATCTTGCGAAAGGAAAGGGAGGGCAAGATCCCTATAATGATGCGACACGATACTCGAGGGTTCCTTATCTATCTCAAGACAGGAGACGGAATCCAACGTGATTTTCTCCACCCATCGACAGCACATGCTCAGGGTTATTTCATTATACGGGGTGCGGTGGTGACGACACTAGAGGATCATCGCGTTTTCTACGATATGCTCAGAGTCACAGGGTTTGACGACAGTGGGAAGACCAAAGTGGAGGATTTGGATGAACTTGGTCTTCCTGAGCAGGACCTTGAAGAATCGGTACTCATGCTATGAACACGATGCGTCCTACTTGATCCTGTCCCTCATTATTATTACTGCGTCCATTCTTTCATGCGTCTCTAAATTGTATTCGACGCTAGTTTACCAAGTTTTCATGTTGTTTCTCATTTTTCACATCTCTCATGACAATGCTTTGAAGTGTGAGCTTTATGGAGTGTTCTTCGATCAACCATCTCATTTAGAGAAACACAAAAGCCACAGGGGAATATCAAGATGCTAGGATGTCTCGTCCATTCAATGTCCATCCCTTTCCGTGCTCTCAACAGTCACTCCCTGCAAATGTTCTGCTTTTTTGTCTGTCCTATTACTGTTAATCTCTTACCGTATCCCTGACTTTGTGTGTTTGTCTAAACTCGAATTTGTTGATAGCTAGAAAGGCTGTATTGATTATCTCATATAAGAAGTAGATAGATACTTTCAATATCATATGACTAACTTACTTCAACTCTCTTTATGTCCTAGCTCTCAAAAGTGCTGCGAATATTGCCGCCTATATTGGCAATGATTCAGATGCCGATAGTTGGACTGAGCGAGCTGAGACGGTATCGACAGCTATAAATGAATATCTTTGGGACAACACTACAGGTGCTTACCTTGACTCACTAGACGACGTTGCCAGCCACGCTCAGGATGGAAATTCCATCGCAGTGCTTGACGGTGTCGCCACCTCCTCACAAGCAACAAGCCTGCTTGCATATTTAGACACTCTTGCTTTACCGCATGACAATCCATTCTATGACAATGACAGTATCGGATCTGGGTATTCACAGCGTGTGTATGCATTCATTTCTTACTTTGAGATACAAGCTCGCTTCCTTTCCGGCAGTGCCACCACAACATCAGACCAAATACGACGAACATACGGCTGGATGGCCAATAATGATCCCACGACGACTTTCTGGGAAGGTATCGGTACGAATGGGTCGATGTATGAAGGAGCATATACAAGTGCAGGGCATGGGTGGAGCACGGGGGTTTTACCAGCCCTTACAAACTTTGTCCTGGGTGCGATGCCGACAGGACCGGGATTTCAGGCCTGGTCTGTCAAACCAGGCCCTGGAGATGTCACTTGGGCTAGGGGTGCGCTGGATACTCCGGCGGACGTTTGAATGTTAGCTGGACGACTGGCTAAGGATCTCAATGTTCCGTTTATGTTGAGATTCCATCCGGGACTTCGGGTAATATCAGCGTGCCGGTGACCGGTTCAAGCAGCTCAGTATTGCTTGATGGATGTCTTATTTGGAATGGGGAGGCTGTAAATAACTCCAACGCCACGTTTGCAGATAGCTACGTGACAGTGCTAGTCTCAGGTACAACTGCGAATGTCACGGTACCTCATGAAAATCGGATGAACAGTTGAATGATTTTCATGCCTTCATGTTTCATATGCCTATCGTTCGGTGTCCTTCCTTTGGATATTACCTAGGTACTAATTACTAACGTCTATCTTTTCACCCAAGCAACCTACGGTTGAGGAGCGGGCATATGAATATAGTGAAACCCAATGGCGCAGTGCGATGCCATTGTCATTTTATTGACTCTAGAATTAACGTAATGCATAACAGTCCATATCGTAGCATGCAGTAAATCATACAAACATAACCCATACGCGTCAATCTCTACTGGTGTGCCTTTTCAATGTCATTCAAGGCCTCGTCACTTGCACCGGTACCTGCCAACTTAGCTGCAACAGTGTTGTTGAGCTTGTCATCGACAGGAACAGTGAAAACGGCCGCAACAACTGCCATACCACCGAAAGCGATACTGGCAAGGAAGACAGTCTGAAAGGATTGAGAGTATGCTGTCTTGACGGCATTGACGACAATCGCGCTGATTTGATCGGTCATTCCGGGGACGGTGCTGATGGGAAGAGAACCGGCGATATCCTCCATGAGAGTAGCGACGGATGAGGCGGGAAGACCGGCGGAGATGGCAATCTCTGGAATCTCACCCAAGTTGGAGGTGAGACGGTTGGTAAGGATGGCGACATAGATGGAAGCTATTTGAGACGGAATGTCAGGCACACTGAACGAAAAATACTTGCCTTTACCTAGGAATTAACACTTACCGGCAATAGTTCCGGCAACCTGTTTTGCGGAACCGAGGAAACCGCTAGCAAGACCAATATCTTCAGGTTTGCAATACAATGGGCACATGATGAGGGTGATGAGTTCGAGGTAACCGACAAAGAAACCACCGATGGCAGTGAACTGGAAAATACAAGTCAGCACAGAGTGTCAGTCGGAGGTTGTGAGTGCAGAGAGGTCATACCGCAAGACCCATGGCCTGTGTATTTTGGTTGATGGCAGCCAAGGCTCCAGAGAAGGCCGTGATGCCCACAGTGATGAAAATAAGCTGGTACTTGCTATATTTAAGGGGCTTCATCATGATACCAGCGGCGATTTCGCCCACGATAACACCAGTACCAGTAGAGACCTATACAGGGAGATTATTGTTAGACCATCTGATTAGACTTATTGTAATTTGATATGGAAGCATACCGAAAGCCAACCAGCTTTGATAGTTTCAGTAGTGTAGAGAGCGGCGATAGCCTCGGGCCATAGCAGACTACAGGCGCTGTCAGTATCATAATATCGAATATCTAGGAGCATACCCATACCTCATGGAGAAATATACCATGTTACCGACAAGAGCAGAGCAGACAGTAGCACTGTAGCCGCGGTGTTTGAGCAGAGACATGGGCAAAAGAGGTTGCTCCATCGGGACAAAGATTTCTACAAATGATCAGTGGACATGTTCCTATGATGGCGTAAGACGGAAACGTACCATAGAGCGCAAAAGCGACCAGAGAGACGAAGCCGACCACTAAGCAGCCAACGACGTGTCCGGAGCTCCAGGCATATGAAGAGCCACCCCAGGCTTGGATTATGTTAGCGACTGATTTCACGGAAACGAATATCTAAAACTTACATAGACCCAGAAGGACCAAGATCAGACCACCAGCGTACAGCACAAAGCCAATGTAGTCAAACTTCTTGAGACCTTCCATCTTCGATACGCCCTTATGCTTAGTATCCCAGCCAGGAGGGAAGTAACAGAACACCAACAAGATGACGGATATACCACAGGTAATGATGTTCAAGTAGTAAGACCAGCGCCATGACTTCTCGGTGTTGGCAATGAAGAGTTTGGCAAATAGACCACCAAAAGCAGCGAATGGGAAAGTGGTAAGGAAGATACCAGCATTCACGGCAGGACGAAGTTTGTTTGGCACAACCTCCGCAATGACGAAGGTGAAAGTCAACTGCACAGCGGCGGCGAGACCACAGAGGGCGCTGCCACCGATGACAGTTGGGACATTTTTGGCCGTCGCGCAGACAATTGCGCCGATCAAACCGAGGGACTGTCCACCGATCAAGAAGTATCGACGACCGAAAATGTCACCAAAACGACCTACGAGAAGGACGGCAACCTGTTGAAGTCAGTATGCGGTGATTTTGCTTTTGTTTTCGGGAAATCGGAAGAAAGAACGTACACCAGAGATCAAAGTGAACATAGTCGAGATCAAGGTGTAGTTGGGATCGGGACCAAGGTCCTTGTTGATGGCTGCCAAACTGTTGACCTATAGAGCCTGTCAATTCTTGTGCAGTGACAGATTTATGAGTTTCCCACACGACTGAATAACATACCGGCAAGACATAACCCAAGTACAAACTGATGGCCATCAAACAGACAGCAATTAGGGAGCCGATGAAGTTCTTGCTACGATAGTAGCCTTTTGGCAACTGATCAAGGTCCAAAGCTTCCTGTGAAGACGACATGATTGCGGTTGCTGGCACCGAGGTGCCTTCAGCAGTGAAGGCTTTTGCATCCGTCATCCTTGAAGGAAAGAGACGAAGGTTTCTTTCCTGCCTTATGCGTGAGTTTGCAAGGAGATGTGGACTGTACGGTCAGACCCTTGCGTCAACGAACACGTGGGAAACGCGACCGAAAAGGCAAAGGTAAATAAAAAAACAGATGAAAAGTTTAAGAAAACAAAAACTGAAGATCGCTACCTGAAAAGAAAAAAACGAACGACGGTAGAACGACGGTAGTTCGCTAGATATAAATTAGATTTGACCAGGCCGATAACAAATGCCTTGACAAGAGAGTTTGGTGTACAATCTCGGATGGGGTTCTCGAATGAGTCCGTAATACGTATTTTTTCTTGTCGGAACTACTAGTGTCTGGAGGCGTCGCAAGTGAGAAACTCTGGAGAGGCTTCAACCATTCTGGGCTCAATTCGAAGGAGCTGAACGGTTAGGACGGGTTAGAATTGGGTTAGAAAAGCGGCGCATGTGCGCGCCGTAGAAGCAGGAAAATGGAGACTACTACTGTCCAGAGGGATATCTGATAAGTCAGAGTGAATGGGCACCCCGTAGAGAAAGAACGTGGCAATCGGAGCAATTTCCAGGAGCGTTAAGTTCTGCAAAGAAAGATCAGTGCATATGAGCTCTCTCTGGACCAGTGGGAGGTGAGAATGCATCGACTAGCAGGACAATATCACCCAAGAGTTTTGGTCGGCCCACCTGGTGTTTTCCCATACGTTGAGATGGATGGTATTAGAGACGACTAACTGACTAGATTATGCACTTGCAGCCATAGTGCACTCACTCTACCATGAAGAACTTACGACGCGAGATCTCGTGACTCGTGCTAGGTTGGCCGAGGACGGAGTTTTTTTAAGCAGGTAATTATTAGCATGTAGTGCAATGCTGAACTACGGGATCTGTGCATTTCGGCTGTATCGTGTGTACTATCAGTGCCCATCAATCAATAGTTCAGCAAGTCCCGGAAAGTTGCCGCGATTCTTCGCTATTCTAGAAGGAGTATTGCATTCATTGAGCCGATATTATGCCATATTCGACTGCTTGGAGCAATTCAAGGATGAGGGGACTTGATCAAGGTTCAAACAGTGTCATCGCACGTTGAAACAAAATACTAACACAAGATCTCACAAAGACTGTTTCATTTTAAGACCCTCGTCCTTGAGAACAGGGCCCCTAATGCACCATTTCCGATGCAATTTCGATCCCGGAATGAAGCGCAATTGTGGCGTACATCGAGAATGATTAATGTACAGAATGCGGAAAACGGCTGCCGGGGAGAGGATAACAATCAAAGAGATGAGGTTTCTGATTCGCACATCACGATCGATTACCTAACGCGGTAGTACGTACAATTAGTGGGCCTAGTTGGCCTCCATTTGGTGGCGTTATTCGCCCAGACGAAAACCCACCGGGCTTAGGGTCAAGACTTAGGAGGGGGGCATGGCGCCTTAGGACGGTTTAAGCATAGCGGTTGGTGCCGGTGGCTGCAATCCTCTGCCGCACTGGATTCGAGTCCCCATTTTATACGGAGTATTCCCTGCCCCGTTTTTTGTCTCTCGCTTAGTCCGACTACTATGTATTCCAATCAACCCTTCTAGCCTTCATGTAACTATCTGCGTTGTGTTGGCACCATGACTCAAGGTAGTTACGAAGGCCTATTAGATTGAATAATCATTCGGAGGACTCCGTACAATCCAGAGAGAAAGTCGCTTTGGCAGCGGAATAGATTAGAAAAAGAAAGGAAAGATAGGAAAGCCCACGTGGAAATAGTCGGATCCAATGCACTGATGCAGTCTACTAGGACCTCGAGGAAATATGCCGGCAATTATACGTAGTCTCGTATACCCTGGTCAATCATAGGAGATACACTCAGAGTCTCATAGTACTTACATAGAAAATCAGAAAAAAGCCTCCGATACATGAGAACAAAAGAATTCATATTCATGATTCATACTGTACAGGCGAAGTATTAGGTACTATTTATTTTTTCCGTTTCTGGTAAATCGACTAAAAGATCCCTAAACGCCCCCACGCCAATCCTCTCTGAATCCTCTGAATTTTGAGATTCTCCCAGAACAAGCCCGAAGAACAGGACCCTAGTCCTCATGATTCCATGGATGAAGGTGAGGGTCCGTTGATTTAGTCGCTCGGTCCACACTCACATCAGTCGTAACCTGAATACCCACTGGGGCATGCGAAATGATGCGCTCTTCGGATGTGTTCCTGCTGGCTTCAACGTTTGTGCGGGTGATGGTGCTCATTTTGGTGTGGTTATGGGATTTTCCATTCCATGAGCGAGGGTCGTCTGTACGTCGGCCTGATGCTCCGTAGAGTTCGTATTGAGGACCGTAGCTGCGATCGCTGGAGAAACCCAAAACGTGTTTGAGAGAGGGGAAGCAGAAGGTGATCAAGGTCTTGAACGACGGGACGCAGGCAATGAACACGCCGACGCCAATTTCCACAGATGACCAGTTCAGGGGGTTGACAAGTGTCCCTGAATGTACATTAGTATTTTTCCCCCCATAGTACCGTAGACGAGAAAACGTACATGTATGATCGATCGAGAAGTTGTTCAAGTAAGTTGCTCGAATGATACTTGTCACCACGATCCTGTCATTCGGTCAGTATCAACGACCGCAGCCCTGAGTCGGGTCATCAGGCACATACACAATACCCAGACCAAACATGAAAAGCAAACCAAGACGCTTTCCGAGTGGCATCTTCAATCGAAGCAATTCCGGAAGCGGGAGAGCGAAAATAACTAAATCAGTCGCAAGCCGAATGGCGAACGAAATGTAGAAGAAGCTGAGAAGTTGAAGACATTTGCCCGGCGTATTTCCACTTGCATCCCACGCCTTGTGTACTGGTGAGCACTGGAATATAACCACAAATGTCTCTTCGATCCATTCCGCGGTAACGAGTACGATCAGAGTCCAACAAATAATGCGAAACCATCGGCCGGGGAAGACTTTGAGGTAGAACAAGCCGAATGAAACTTTGACTGCCCATAGAGCAATAAGATAGGTAATCTCGGTCACGAAGTCGAGCTAGATATCGAAATAGGAGTGAGCGACAAGTTATATAGGTAGTATAGGACTGTGCTATACCTTGAGGAACATGTTCTGTTTGTATAAATCATTTGTGATGGTTTGATAGTGATGTCCAAAGCCGTAATTTGTCACTTTCATCATTGTCAGCACTTCAAATCGTCTACAGACGAACATAGACTTACTCAAAATGCACACCAAACACTCCACAAATGTGAAGATCTAAAGTCGCGCAACAAGACATGGTCAGTCGACATCGGTATATAGTATTCCAGGGTAGCCGATCGTACATATCCAATCAAACAGAAAATATCATCCCACCCAATACCAGACAGAAACCGTGAGCGCACAAAGAGCCTCACACCCATTCCTACTCCACCGAAGGCAATGAGGATCGCATTGCAGACGATAATCGACTGCACTTTGGACTCGGCCAAGAATTCAGCTGAGGTCTCGTCAACCATCTTGTCCGGTTGCCTCCTCTCACGTCCCCGAAATTGGCGTATATAAAGATCGAAATTGGTGAAAAGGACGAATCCTTTTAAAACAAAAGAAATAAAGATTGTGCTGCTGAGATGGGGTATTCAGGGTCTAATTCTACACAGACACGCAGGGAAATCTCCACACATCTGTGCAAATGTATGTCGATCGATCTCAAGTCGCCAAAGCAATCCCTAGTTCAGTCGTAGTTGCAGATCGAAAGAATATGTACTTCTATAATCTTTAGGGCATGGTTGGGATCAAATAACGAATCAAAAAACAGGGGTAATGGTGTTTGGTTGTTAGAGACCCAAAACGATCTAAGAGCTTCGCCTACGGATTTTACGATTCGCCTCCAACTGTTAGTTAGGGTTGCAATTTGCATATGCTCGATGATCGATGCCTCATTAATAATGTTGGATCATAGATCCAATGAAATCACAGGATGAGTTCCGAAAATCTACTTGACAGCACCTAATTTCATTGGTCATATGTTGTCGTTTAGCTTCACGTACTAATTCTGATTGCCTTTTCTTCCTCTTGCCATTAACAGAAGTGCTCCACGCTCCCTCCTAAGGTTTCTACCTTCCTCTGCTGGCCCGTCAGTCGATATGCTTTTCTTCGCGTTTCTCGCTCAAACGTCCGTCTAGTAGGGCTACGGAAACATCCGTAAGTTCGCAGTGGCTTGTCTGCCGGGCTTGACGCCTTATTAGCAAATTGATTAATACGTATATTGCTTCTTTTTTTCAACCCCCTGACTTACCAGCGAGAGTCGACGCCTTAAAGCTTAAGACGCGGCCGGAAATGGTCTTGGGGCCAGGGATATATTGTGGCGTCACTTGCCCGGCTCGGATCTAGTCGAGTTTCGACATGGCTTTTGGCCTTTTACTCCGTTGGATTTAGTGTAGTCCACTAGGATATCATCATTACTTCCACAGCCTATGATGATTGCGGAGAAATAAGCGTCCAAACGCGAAGGAGACTGATGACTGGCTGGCTGGGGGTGGTAAAAATATTACAACTATATAAGAAGAATCCGAATACAGGACGAACCCATGAATCCGAGTAATGGAAGGATCCTTCTACAGTTCGGCTTCTTCTATCTACGTAATATTAATCCGTCCTGATGACGCTTATGAAAACCGAATCGAGTGGATGGACATGAGACCTAACCCCATTAAATGGGTCTGGATCCCACACCCCGTGCTAAAAAATCAACTAAGTGGGTTTCAGTTAGTTCATATCAGCACTGACCTATAGGCCTTCTCCTCATATCTCGGATTCTCCATTTTGGAAATTGAGTTTCTTAGGGCCAACATCCGGATCCAGATTCCAGAGATCGCTTAGAACCAGTGGTTTCGTGATCCACCGGACAGGAAGCAGAGCCGAAATTTCTTCGAGATGTGACCCAAAAGTCCCGATCATAAGTGCCATATGAAAGGGAGTGGACTTTAAGCTTTTTCACGGAGGACTCCCAAGGTCAGTCTTCCTTTCGTGCGTACCTACTCATTATCAAAAGAGTACGTACACAGAGTACGGAGTACGACTCCGGAGGGAATGCCTCAAAAAACTTGTTGGAATGTAAGTGATTCTTTCTGTACTAGAAAGTAAGCGCATCTTTTAGTACAGTGGAATCCAACAAAACCCTCAAACTCAAAGTCCACACGCACGGTGAATCGGTGAGTGATACTAGGCCAGGACAGGTAACTTGTAGAAAACTCTCTGCGAAGTTTATCCCCTCTTGCGTAGTCAGTGTGGTGTCTCATACGTAGTACTAGTGAGTGTAAGTGTGTAACGAGGAGAAAGAAGCTTTGTCTACTCCGTGAGTCGTCCGAATACGAATCGAATGTTGGGCGTGAAACTTTGGTTGAAAGTTTACGGAGCATTTATGAACCTTATATAGAATTTATAGAATTCTCGGATGCCAGCCGGGAGTCCTGGGGGATGAGGCATCAATTGATTCTTGGAAAAGAATTCTATCAGTGTGCTGAGGATTTGTGCGGAAGAGGAATGCTTAACACTTACTAAGTTACTGCACTTCGAGAAACCCGACTAGTAATACCAATTCGATGAACACCCCCATTTCACTGACCAATCCCTTTCGATCTATGAGGCTGTAACTGTGGATGCGACGAGGATTCGTACATCCATGCTGCAAAGTGCACTCGAGATGGTTAGCTCAGGTTGATCACAGCTGAGACTACGGAATTGTCCGTCTTACCGAATGAGGAAAGAAAAATCACGCATCATTCTAATTTGAGGGGCACAGGCCGCACAGCATTCCATGCTAGAATCCACTCAGCACTGCTGTTTTCCTCCTTCGTTTTCAATGGATGGATACCGACACATTCTGTGTTGGTACGTTCCAGACTGAGATTCCAGACTTCAAGTAAGCCGACAAAGTGTTGGTGGCTGGCCGGTGTCCATGTCAACATCTCTACGGAGTCTTATGATCGCGGCAAGTGTTCAAATACCGTGGCATTTTCAACTTAAGAGCTAACTGCTAGTTAACGATAGCACTGATTTGGTGATATCTAATCATTCTAGCGTCTGGCAGACCTAGTCCATTTCCACCATCTTTTAACCCTTCCACTTTGGATCTTTTTCAATAACCGATACATCTTGTAGCATAGGCAGTTTACATAGTAAAACTTGCAGCTTTTCCGCTCTCTTTTGGCCAGCAGTTCTACAGAAGTAATCCGTTGGAAGAAGGGTTGCTGTTCAATAACTACAAAGTGTAAGTCGTATTGTTTACATAACTGTCGTTTCTACCTTCCATCCAATTTAGACTTTGAACCCAGTAGTTGTTGACTTCGGCCCTACAGGCTACATCCCAACCTTTTACCCCTGGCCCCCGAATGCATCAATCAATCAGCTCCCTCACTCTTAACTAACTTCTTCTGCGACTGCAAGAGACTGCACAGACCCTTCCCATCATGGCCGACTCACAAACCAACACCACTGACCACCACGCTGTGGTCTTTGGTTGCTCTGGTATCAACGGTTGGGCCCTCGTAAACCAGCTGCTATCTGGATATCCATCAGCTGGATCTTTCTCGAAGATTACTGCGATAGCAAATCGCCCCTTCACCGCCCACGAGGCCAGGTGGCCCGATGATGATCGTCTGCAGATCGTGTCTGGGATCGATCTGTTGGCTGGCGACGATGCTCAAATCTCGAAAGCTTTGGCCGACAAGGTCTCCTCCGTGGAGACTGTAAGTCACGTTTATTATGCAGGTAAGAATGGCTACTTCAACGTTTCATCTGTTGTCTCTTCTTCTATCGACTGACGCGCGTGCTAATGTCGATCATCTTTAGCATATCGGGCTAGCGACATTCCTGCAGAAGAATGCCGTATCAACAAGGAAATGCTTCGTGCGGCCGTGCAAAGCATTGAATCTCTTTCTCCTAAGCTTTCTTTCGTGACTTTGATTACTGGTACCAAGGTATGTTTTTCATTTTCAACGACTTAAACATCTCGCTTACCCAACCACTACCTTCCGTAGGCTTATGGTGTCTATCTACTAGACAAATTCCCGTTCCGAGGCCAGATACCTCTAAAAGAGGATTTGCCTCGTGTACCTGCCGAGTATGCCAAAGATCTGTTTTACTATCATCAAGTAGATCTACTCCATGCGATCTCCGAAGGCAAATCATGGTCTTGGTGTGAGGTCCGCCCAGACGTCGTCGTATGTTTCGTATCCTTCCCAAGCTTGATGCGGGGTTTCACGCTGAAACACACCATATAGGTCGGCGTAGCTCCTTTCGGCAATGCCAACTGTATGGCTCAAACAATGGGCATTTACCTTGGCTTGTACCGTGCTTTAGAAGGAGAGGGAGCACGCGTTCCATTCCCCGGCAACGAGACTAGTTGGAAACTCACAAACACCGATTCAAATCAAGACATCATTGCTCGTTTCTGTATCCACGCATCATTACAGCCCCGCGAAAAGGTCCACACCCGCGCCTTCAATATTGCAGATGGTGCAACTCCCGTTTCTTGGTCGCAACGCTGGCCCATTCTCGCGAAATACTTCGGTCTCGAAGGGGTCGGTCCTGATAGCTCCAGCCTGCACCCAACGGAATATATGGACCGTCACTGGGGCGAGTTGCAGGCTCTATGTCGCGAGAATGGCCTTCAGGAAGATGTCATTTACAGGAGTATGCATAACACTGGGGCGAGAATGGGAAGTCTGCGCTTGATGGATTTTGATCGTCCATTCGATCTGGGACGAGCTAAAGCTCTGGGATTCACAGAGGAGATAGACACCGCGACTTCATGGTACAGTGCCTTTGACAGGGTACGCAAGGCCAATATCATGCTATAGAAGCAACACGTCTAAAGTTTCACCATTTATAGCTTCGTCGTTATACGAATGTCATGAAGGATAATAGATTAGCCACTGGGCATAAAATATAGAACGAATGAATACCTGCACAATCCTCATTTTTTTCGCACTCAGCCTTTGAACCAAATATTGCCTTAATGTACGCAAAAGTGTTTCATCCGACAGCCCTGCTGTGAAGGACTCATTGGCTGTCCAAATACAAATGATGTACTAGTCCAGGCACGGGCTATGATACCACACACCAGATACGAAACGAACATGTCTCAGATCCCTACAATAGAGATTACATCTCACTTTGTACTAACACCCTTTTCTGAAGGCTGACAAATAGTCCGACAAGCAGCCGCTGTGCGAATAGCTGCAATTGAATCAAGACCATGTTGTAGATATTCGCAGTAGGCACTATAAACTCTATAGGAAGGTGAGACATTTCCGCTAATACCTGACATAGTATATCTTCACAATCGGGTTTCTCGTCGGAGACTTGGGCTTTGGTGAGGCTTTTTTCACCCGTCGAGATATCCGGTAGATGTAGAGGAAGTCTTTGGTTTCGGGCATCGACGTAGCGCATCTTGTTGGATGTTCTATAATGTCTTTGATGGCCTCATCGAACTCACATAAGAAAGACTGCAAGCCCGCATGCGACATATATTGGCCTTTGCACGAAGACTGGATGATTACACCATCGTGACGGTGCTCTATCTCGATATCCAAATTATAATCAAGATCAATGTCTCGTAGTAAACCCTGCGGCGGACTATATGGTTCATATGATCAGCCTTCTCAGAGGACGATGTATCTGCGGTCTTCTGGAAAACAAACAGTGCATCGAACATAGAAGATTGCGAAGGCTTGTTATTCTCCCACATGGTTCGCAGAAAATCTTTCCGCACAAGTCGTAGAGAGGCGTGCTGGTATTCTTGTGCCAAAGCCTTTTCTCCCTGAATATGTGTAGCCATGTCTTTGTTGGTCGTTAAGTTCGAATCGAAAACAATTCTCTGAGGCACCGTATTAAATAGAGGGCCAATAGTCTGCTCAGCATCAACGACGGTAGATGAAAGGGACGATAGTAAGCGGCCGGTCATAACGTGCCCAAAGACAACGTCGCATTGGCCCAGTAAGCAAGCGAGAACTTTAGGAAAAGCTAGTATACATAAAGTTTGCAAACTGATCTCCATTTGCCTACATCGGTCAAGAATTCTGGGCATATCAGTCCAGATGTGATGTAAAGCAATATGAGCCTGGTCAGACGAATTCTCATGGGCGAGTTTGGGTATGTGGGCGACATGATATTCTTCTAAACGACTGCCCCAATATTCGACCGCCTTATCCTGGTTCCTGGTCAAATGGCCGACCACCTCCGAGAACTGTGGCTTTGAATGAAGAGAATCTCGGCCGCGCATCAGGATCTGTTCAACATCATCAAAAATATAAGGAAGAGAAATGCCGTCATATATCGCACGATGCATACACACGACGAGATACTTGGTACTGATGCTAGAGACAACACAAAAACGTAGGGGAGGTGTCTGGAAGTTTCTTCATGAGATAGATCAAGGAGTCCCTTATTGGTCGTTAATCGATCTATGTGGTCCGTACTAGATTCAATGATAGCTTCCTGCCAATGCATTGGAGGATTTGAATGGATAGCCCCGATCCATGAGAAATCTAACTCAGGAAGAGAATGGAAGGATGTCCGCAGGATAACATTTGCCTCGATCACCCGAGCGAAGGCTGATTTGACAGCTGCGACGTCCACTGTATCGGATAAGCGGACAATGTGTGGATGAACGTAAATATTGCCAGATGCCCCAATTGTTTGAGTTATAATGGCGGCCTGCAAGGGTGAACATCGGAAAAGCTTGGATACAGAGTCATTGTGCCCCAGTAACCGGATTCTTGAGAACCGGTCATATACAAGCTCTTCCAGTGATTCATCAGGAGTTAATATTTCGACTCCGTTCTTGACCAGTTCTTGCTCATCAATCATCGCGGATAAGGAACCGATGCAAGGATTGCGTAGAATATCGGCGGATGATATCCTGTAACCAGATTCGCGTAGATTACGAGCAGATTGGATTGCGATCACGGAGTCTATACCCAAACTAAGGAAGGAAAGATTTCTGTGGATATCCTCCATGGAGATATCAGTATGTTTAGTAACGAGGTCACGCACACGCAACTCAGTAATTGTCCATGGCCCTTCCCGTAAAGTAGTAGCATCGTGCACATATTCGTCTTTACCATAGCCACGAAGAGTAAAGCTGGAAAGCTTGATATCCTCATGATTGAAGTGCTGGTCAGAATAACATCCCTCTTTTCTAAAAATGCCTCCACGTCGTAAACCAGGGCGAAGGTAGGCTTGTAGCCACCACTGAGATGCAGTGTATTGGCTTTCCGATCAGCCTCTGCTTCCACTGCAAATGGGTAATCTGCAGGTATCTGGCTCTCAACTTCTGTCCAAATATCATGCGAGGGTAGGTCATCGGTTCGAATAAAGGAAAATAGACTGTTGAACAACGGCTTATCTGATGTTAGCCAGCGCTGAATATGGCTTACGGGAGTATGCTGGTATCCGAGACATTTGGCGTTGTTGTCTCGGGTAGATTCTACGATCTCATTGATATTCTTCAGACGGGTAGTATTCAGACGAGTTGGAACAGTCGTGATGCATGGGAACAATATTGTATCCACTCTGGGGACGGAACAGCTCTTCCAGATAGTACTGTACCGAAGGTGATATCGGAACATTCGACCATGTTAGCCAAAACTAAAGCGAAGACGGCTGATATCAAGGAAGCTGATGTGGTACGAAGTCCATACGCAAGAGTTTCCAGGTTGGTGAGACTGACTTTAGTAGTCTTTCTGATGACTAGTGCTACCTGGGGATTGTCCTGATGGATTTTGTTGAAAAGCGTCGGTCTGTGTCCGGCGAGATAGTTAGTCCAGGATTGCTGGGATTTTTCCAGGTCTTGTGCGAGAACGTAATCTAACAACGAAAAAGGTGACTCTCTCAATGATTGTTTCCCCATGGTACCGTTGGCAAACCTCAGTCAAGAGCATATTGAGTGATTCGCCGTCATATAGGGAATGATATAGAGCGAGGTTATGAGTACTATATCCATCCTGTTTCGTGGAGATCATAAATCTGATGGGCGGAACTGAGCCTATTCTTTCGATAATATTATGGTCCGTATGGCCATGCTGGTTCTCGCGTTGCTCCTCCCATATAGCCTCGGGCCATAGCAGACTACAGGCTTTAGCAAATAGACCACCAAAAGCAGCAAATGGGAAAGTGGTAAGGAAGATACCAGCATCCACGGCAGGACGTAGTCAGGTCAGGCTTTAGGTATCGCACTGGGGGGGGTTTTCCGAGTTCAGAATCTGGGTTGACATGTACCCAACCTCATTGAACGCAAGTGCTATGATATTGGCGGTCTCGAATTATCTTGTCAACTGGTTGTCTCCGTGCAAAGCCACAGAGGACCTTTGGGAAGTAAAAGTAGCATCAGCTAGCAATTTCTTCACTTCTTTATGGCCTTGATATGCAGCCCATCGCATTGGTGTGAAACCTAGATTATCAACAGAATTGACATCCATCTGCCCAGTTTCAAGCAGGAATTGTACCATCTTGACATTGCCAAGTATAGCAGCATGTGATAATGGTGTATAACCATCATTATCCTTGCAATTGAGATCGACATTTCTAGTTTCAAGTAGCATTTTCATATACTCTTCATCACGTTGTGATAGTGCGGGTGATAGTGCGTAGGAAAATGGCGTGTTGCCATAAATACAATCCCTAGAGTTGACATCCACGTTTTTTGTTGCAAGCAACAGCTTGACTAACGTCTTTTGGCGGTTCTTTATTGCCTGGGACAATGGCGACACGCCCTCGTTATCTGTGAGATTAACATCCACATCCCTAGTTCCAAGTAATAACTTGACTATTGCTTCGTGCTTGCGGTATATAGCCCAAAACAGTGGTGTTCGATCAATGATATCTCTGGCGTTGACGTCAACCTTCCCAGTCTCAAGTAGTAGTTTCACTACTGTTTCATGGCCCTCTATTGCAGCAATGCATGATGGTGTACGTCCATCGTTATCCTTAGAGTTCGCATCTACTTTTCCTGTCTCAAGCAGTAGCCTTACTACCGTTTCATGACCGTTATTTGCAGCGTGAGACAATGGTGTACGGTCACTATGATTTTTGGTATCAACATCGACTTTTTCAGTCTGAAGTAATAGCTTCACCAAGGCTTCATGGCCTTTTGCTGCAGCGATGGATATTGGCGTGGAACCATTATTACATTTAGAATTGGCATCCACTTTTCCAGTTTCAAGAAGCAGCTTTACTGTTGATTCATGGCCGTTCAACGTGGCCACAGACAGTGGTGTTTGATCGACGAAACAGTCTTTGATATCAAAATTCAAAGATCCATCCATAATCAATAACTTTACTATCGCTTCATGGTCCCATCCTGCAGCATAGTATAGCGGTGTCTGACCGTGACCATCCTTTGAATTGATATTCACTTTGCCAGTGTGGAGTAGCCATTTTATTAATCTTTCGTGGCCGTATAATGCAGCTTGGGATAGCACTGTGCGACCGTATGTATCCTTTGAATCGATGAAGAATTTTTCAGTCTTGAGCAAAAGCTCTACTACTGCTGTGTGTCCGCCTTGTGCAGCCAGTGTTAACAATGTTCTGCCATCCTCAGACAGATCAAGATTGGCTCCTTCGCGAATGCTGAGTCGAGCAGTAGCCTCGCTACCAACTTTAGCGGCCCACAGGAGGGCCGAACTGTTGCTTCTCTGGCAGTTATATCGATACAAAAACGGATTCAAAGCATGGTAAAGGCGGCTGTTGACTCGACATAATGTGTTTATATAGCTCTCCTTGTCCAGAAAATGTGCTATCAATCGTAATAATTCCGTGGGCAGATGATCCAGGATCATCTTGTTGTGTTTGAAGATAGGATGTAAAGATCGCTATCGATTTGGCCTGTTTGTGAGAATTGTCTACGTAGTAATAGAATGAAAGTAACTGGCATAGGCGTCTATACATAATAGTGCAACATTGTGCGCGCTAATTTAGTAAGGGGTTTCTTGGGCAAATCCTTATATCCAATGAGAGCAACAGAGTGCGTCCTGACATGTCACATCCTACTTCGTCCCGAGGAATAAACTGCTAAAATTACAGTCGTTTCCGACCGGAACTGGGCGCGCAATTTTAGCAGTTTATTCCTCGAAGCCAGAGCTATCGATTGATCCTAGTTTTACTAGGTAAGACCGTAGCAATGGCTGAGAGCGCGGTTGCAACACCTTTGACGGGTGAAAATCTCAGGTGTTCGTAACGCGATCACCCAACAATTCGAGCAACTTATTAACCAAGCAAATACAACACCAATCCGGGATCGGATACGCGATATTCTACGATTCGGATTTACGCGGATGGACCAACTAGCAGAACTCGCAGATCTTATGGAACTTGAAGCAAATGACTTTCTAGTCTCGTCGGGACGATTCAAGTAGCCTTTGCTAGGTTGAGGTCCTCCAATTGCGAGCTCTCCACACAGCCCAGCAGCCACAGCTCGAGGAATCTGGGTATTTGGATCCAAGATAAAGATTGAGCAGGTTGGAAATCGCTTTCCAATGATAGAGCCTCGAGTTGGAAGTCGAACCGGGGCAGAATATGTACAGTTTATAGCACCTTCAGTAGGTCCGTAAGCATTGACCAACATTTTTGAAGGTGACTTCTTGTCCTGCTCCGTATCGACGTCAAGTGTACTGTCACTTGAATCACCCGCAAAGTTTTCAATCACAGTACGATTGAGCTTCTCACCCATTGTCCAGAGACAGCGTACTGTTTCCAGCCTCTCGGGTCTCAATATGGACGCTAGACTAGGCGTAGCCATCAATATGGTTGCTTTTGATTCAATAATGGTTCCCTCGAGATTTGTCAGCGTCAACTCTCTTCCCGCAGTGCATAGAGTGCCACCGGAACTCAACGTGACAAAGATCTCCATCAATGAAGGATCGAAAGTTGGTGATGCAAACTGAAACCACCTGTAACTATGGTTCGAGTCATATGGAAGAGGGATTGATGTTGCGTGAGAGTTGATGGATGAGGTAGCAGCTAGATGCGAGATGAGTACTCCTTTGGGCTTTCCTGTAGAACCACTGGAGAACATGACATGTGCCGTTTCATTCCCGGGGTTTGCATGGTCGTTTTCTGTATTTTCAGCTTATCAATGACCAAGGTATGATCCGTATCTTGGTGATCGTGATTCAGCAGGGCGACAACATTTAGCCATCGTGGTTTCGACGGCTTGGAACTTTCGTCGTCTGATAAGTCCACTGGACACGAATTTTGTCTTCCCAGCATGAAAGGAGACTTAAGATCTTCGAGAATATCAAGAACCCTCTGGCGAGGAGCATCAATGTCAATCGGACAGAAAGCGTATCCCGCTTTTAATATGGCAAGGTAGGACCTTATGTACAATTCGGGGGATGTGCCCATATACACCGGGATGACGCCGATCCAATCTATAAAGTCCGACTGAGCGACTTCAGCTCTCAAGTGACACGACAAACGTGACGCCATGAAATCTAGTTGCGAATATGTAAATACGCTGTGCGAGGAAGCGTCGCTTGAAGATGGAAGTCGATGAATGAAGTCTAGTGCTGAATGATGGGGTCTTGTCCGAGCCCAGTACTCGAATGCAGAATGAAGATCATAACTTCTGTCTGACTGGGCTCCATCTTGAATCTCATGAGCCAATTTAGATGGTCCTTGGAGAGGCGGGTGGTTCAAGATGGAAAGCTGGGGTCTTTGAACGGTTGATTGTGCTGCGGTGTTTGGTTTCTCGAAGGCGGCAGTCACAAATTCACAAACACAATTTGATATTTGATCGAGTGCTGTGGTAGGTAGTATGTGCACAGCAGCGCTAATTGAGGGCATAATATTTTTAGATTCATGTTGTACGACAACATCCAACATAAATGCCTGTTCAACCTTTAGAAATAGATAGTAGTATCGGTGATATGTGTCTTACGTTTGGGCCCAATACTGGCATAGAATCTTCAGAAGAGCTTCCTTGAACTGGCTCGTTTTTTAAATTCAGCCCAAATTGCGATGTCCATCCCTCGTGGGATTTGACCTTGTATTCCCGAATACTGCATCTCTCTTCTGGTGTACTTCCTGTTGATGCGTGAACAACGAATTTATAATTCTTGTCCTTAAGGGCAAATGTAATGTCTTCCAATCCAGTGAATGCCAGAAAATGCCAGAATGAAACGTGCATAGCCGTGCGATGATCTTCTCCCTTACGTATGGGTCGTCATAGAAGTAAGGAAATTCCACCGGAGAACTTGCATGACGCAGAACCGAGAACGTATCGGTGGCTGCGTAGGTGTTGATAGTACTCAGTAGTGGCACATTTGTTACCGGTAAATCACTCAGTGAAGGTGATATGCCTTCAAGGAAATTGAGTGACTCCATATCCAGGGCCATTCTGTTGTTCTGCTAAGACTTTTGATGTAACTTCAAAATGTACGGTACCGTGTATGCTTGATGAAAGCATGCAAGTTGGATATAAGAATTTGCAGAGATATGTCATTTCTACAGCTGGCAATGCTAGACTGTCATATTACAAACAGGATCTAGTCACCAACATAACAGTCTTTGGGTATAACTCACCCAGACACCATCATCGACGAGAGACTGATTTCGGTGTATCGACGTAGCAGTAAGCTCCGCACAGACATGATCCTGACAGCAAACAGCAACATCATAGGTAAATCCTTTCGCACAGTATGAGCCACTTACAGAATAAGATAGAAATTCGCCTCCCCACCGTGACATAGCAAAGCACGCAAGTGTGTGGTGGTTAATATGCTGAGCTGGGGCTTTTTCACCTGAGTTTTGAGCTCAGATCCACTCAGTCTGACATATGACCAGACACCCAAAATGTCTGTAGATGGCGATCTTCGGATATATGTTGTTGGTCGTGCGGATGTAGACTCAATTGGTCGAAAGTCCTCCGGCGATCAGGGAATGTTTTCTCTCACTCTCAGGGATAAGTCGGGATGATGGTATCCCGCATGGCGTGGGAAAGACAGAAAATGCCTCTTCATGGGTTGCAGTGGGTGATCCAATCGAATACGTAAGAGACATGAGTCAAAGACATGAAGTTATAACCGCCAAGGTCCAGTAATAACTCAGTGATCGTCCGGAGTAGTATGCGCACTGATTATCTTATCTGATTGATCAGATAATCTTATCTCGGGCCATCCAGCCAACCAGAGCACGCAGAGTGAATCATTTTTGCTTTTTCTCTCATTTCCGGCCTCTCTTTTCGAAGGCAACCAGCTTGTGTACTGCATAATGCCGCAAAGATTGGCAAAGAGCTGCAAAGTGGGCTTGGAAATTTCCGATACCGCCCAATAAGTCTCAGTGGGAGAATGTTGTCTCGTCGAGCAACACGATGATCGTCGATCTTCTCCCATAGGAGAGAGCATAGGTAATGTTGCGCCATAACAATTCACAGTTTGATTTCCTTCTGAAATGTATGGCATGGATGCCTTCCACGAGACATTGAAGAAATTGAAATTCCGTTACTGCTTTCTACGATTCTTCGCAGAACCATGTAGATGTAACGACCGTGGCTCGCTCGCCGGTTACCCTACGAAAACGCTATTTTCAGAGTTTGCTGAAGCAGGAGCCTTCGTTCTTTGATAAACTTCCTCCGGGTGATGTCGTGTCACGGCTGGTGACTGGCATCGAGACCGTGCAGTCAGGGACATCGGAAAAAGTTGGGATTTATAACGCAACCATTTCATACTTTGTGGCTTCCTATGTCGTTGCCTTCATCAAGGTAGCAGAAATTGCAGGTATGTTGGTATCAGTGATGCCTGCCTATTTCCTCATGGCTTCAGTCGGTGGCTACTACACGGCCAAGTATGCCGGGCGTATCGCCCAACACTCGAATCAAGCCACATCCATCGCTTCATCATGCTTGTCTCATCTTCCCCTCGTGCGAGCCTTTAACGCCAATGAACGGCTTGAAGCTATATTCTTTCACAACTTGCTGTTGGCTCGAACTGATGCTCGTAAGAAAGCACTTACTCATGCCATTCAGCTCGGTCTACTGTACTTTGTCGCTTATTCATCCAATGCCCTCGCTTTTTGGCAGGGTAGCCGTATGATTGCAGCCAAAGTGGCCAATGGCGGTTCTGACGTGTCGGTTGGAGCCGTGTACACGTTATTTTTGTTCTGCTAGATGGTATGTAACATGGTATTCATCCGCAAATGTAAGTTTCACTTACTTACCGTGTGGCTGCTAGCATCATTTATATTGAGCCAAGTCGCACCTTTTATCCACATCTTTTCTGCGGCAACGGATGCATCTTCGAGACTCGAAAAGATAATCGAAAAACGATCAGAGATTGACCCAATGTCTGCAAACGGTAGCCATGAAGCAGACTTCGAAGGACAGCCCATCGTCCTGAAAGACGTGTGGTTCTCGTACCCCAGCCGCCCAGAGGTTTCCGTTCTTCAAGGCATCAATCTGCAGATTTTTCCCAGCAAGCACACCGCCATCGTTGGATCATCAGGAGGTGGCAAATCGACGATTGTAGCTCTTCTTGAACGATTCTATGACCCAGCCAGTGGAACAGTTTCCGTCGGGGATTTAGACTTCAAAGATATAGATGTTCACTATCTCAGAGGAAGGATCGGATATGTAGCTCAAGAACCGACACTTCTGGATAGGTCGATACTGGAGAATATTGCTCATGGTCTCGCCGGATCATCAGATCCAGAATACCAGGATCTTATCCCAGTCCTTCTAGACTCTACACTTTCCGATGCAATCAGCAAGATACAGAATGGAGTTTCTGTGAGTGAATTTGCAACAGATCCGCGATTAGCCAAAATCATGGAGCTGGTAAAAGAAGCAGCCATTGCTGCCAACACGTACAAATTTATCGATACCCTGCCTCAGGGTCTTGCAACAAGCGTCGGAGCAGCCGGTCATATGCTAAGTGGTGACAAGAAACAGCGGATTGCTCTTGCTCGTGCGCTTGTTCGACGACCTCGCATACTTCTCCTAGATGAAGCCACTGCTGCACTTGACTCCACAAGTGAGCAGATTATTCAAACAGCTTTGCAGGAATTATCAAACAGACTGACAATTGGATCAATCGCGCACCGCTTGGCTACAGCAAAGGACGCTGATAATACCGTCGTTGTCCAGAAAGGCGAGGTCATTGAGCAAGGTACTCATTCCCAGTTAATTGCAGACAACGGCGTATATGCAGGGATGGTCCGGTTGCAGAATCTAGAAAGAGTGGAGTTGAACGAGACAATGTCACGAGATTCAGTCGAAAGTTCATCAAGCGGACTGATGGAAAAGCCCATGATTGCATATGGGAATGAAGACAACATCCAACAGGGCTCTGATAAAACTGACAAATATCAGAACGGAAGCCAGAAACCAGAAGATACACAACCACCAATAGATAAAAAGCTGAATGCTTGGTCGGTGTCTAGAAACATTTATCCCCTCATCCGTCCTAACATGGCATTCATTCTCTTGGGACTCATAGCAGCTGCCGCAGTCGGCGGTAGCTACTCCGGCGAAACAATTCTTTTCGGACACACTGTCGGCAGCCTGAGCCCATGCAAAGGCGAGGACAGTATCCGACATAGCGGCCATCTTTATGGCCTATGGTTCTTTATTCTTGCAATGATCGAACTAACGGCAGTAGTCATCAGTGGATCTGCTTTCGGCTGGGCAGCGGACAAACTGCTCTACCGTACTCGAGTAATGTCGTTGCAGGCACTTCTTCGTAAATCGTTGAACTGGCACAACTCTAATGGGCGAAAGCCTGGAACTTTACTTTCGTACATCACTAGCGACGCAACGGCCCTGGGCGGATTGACGGGCACTACAATCGGTCTCTTGTTCTCCACAGCTATCAATTTGATAGCAGGTATTGTCATCTCGCATATCATTGCCTGGAAGATAGCGGTCGTTCTCTTGGCCACTATTCCGGTTTTGCTCTCCGCTGGAATTATGAAGCTGCGAGTACAGGCACAGTTTGCCGAAAGACATCAGAAAGCGTTTGCCGATGCCACTGCTATCACGGTAGAAGCGGTCAACGAGACTCGAATCATTGCAGCATTTTCCCTAGAGAGCGAAGTCTATTAGGTGTACAGTCGATCGTTGAAAGGACCATATGACGCGACTATGAAAGCTATTGCCTGGAGCAATGTATGGTTGGCGCTTGCCTTTAGTATCAGCAATCTCGTTTATGCATTGGCATACTGGTGGGGATCGAGACAGATCGCCGCCGGGCTGTACTCTCCAACGCAATTCTTCATTGTCCTGCCAGCATTGTTATTCAGTACACAATCTTGCGGGCAGATGTTTGCACTAGCTCCGGACATTTCCAAGGCACACCTGGCGGCCTCTAATATCGTCAAGTTGATATCTGATCGTTCAGAAGACGAACAAACGACGGCACATCACTTGGAGATTCCCGATAATGAGAAAATTCCTGACTACGAAGCACAGTCTGGAGTGTCAAGCCGTTCCACGTCGCTATCAGCGGGTGGAATAGGCGTTCAGTTCCGTGGAGTACATTTCACTTATCCTTCCCGACCGGACAGAACGGTCTTGAAAGGATTAGACTTGCAATTCCTGCCAGGACAGTTCTGTGCATTAGTCGGACAGAGCGGCTCTGGCAAGTCGACCATATTCAATATAATTGAGCGTTTCTATCGCCCTACGGCTGGGTCCGTTGTCATTGACCGGATCGACATCACAGCGCACCACGACGTATCGTTTAGAGATGCTATTGCTCTTGTTCCTCAGGGTAACGTCTTGTTTCAGGGAACTGTCGCCTTCAATATTGGGCTTGCAGCGCGACCAGGGCATGAGGCATCCCAGGTTGAAATTGAAGAAGCATGTCGATTAGCCAATATCCATGAAACAATCATGGCACTGCCCGAAGGATATCAAACCGTGTGTAATCAAGATAGTAAGCAATTTTCTGGCGGTCAGTGTCAGCGACTGTCTATTGCACGTGCCTTGGTGCGAAAGCCACGTCTGTTGTTGCTTGATGAATCCACTAGTGCGTTGGATGTTGAGTCAGAGAAGCGCATTCAAGATGCCCTTAATCGGGCGATTACCGTTATTGCCATCGCACATCGGCTGAACACTATCTATCGTGCCGATCAAATATTTTTGATCCAGGATGGGCGTTGTGTTGATCAGGGTACCCATGCGGAACTGATTCAGCGAAGCGACTCGTACCGAACGAGCGTTGTGCATCAATCTTTGGAGGTGTGATATGATATTTGACGGTTGAGCTTGAAAGAAAGACCTTGTACATAAAAGAGCAGTCATATGTATGCTCTTGATGAACTTAGAGCTCTACCTTCCCGAGGCTTCGATGAATTTTCTTGCTCTTTCAGTTTCTGGCTCCTTGCAGAGGTAGTAATAATCCATCCAAAATTCACGAGCAGCACTATGATCAGGCATGTACTTTCGTAATAGAGTCTTCCACTCTCTGTCCTCCTCGCTGTCGGGGACCGAGGTGCAGACGTATTCCCACCATACTGGGAAATATCCCGACATCTCCCAGTCAATAATACCCGTAAGAGAGCCATTCTGCACCATAATATTCACATTGGTGAGGTCGTTATGCGTAAAAGTATAGGGTGTGGCCCGTGGCATACATTTTCGAAGTTGCATTCGCGCGGTCTGAGGAACAGCGTCGTGCAGTCCTTGCTCCATATCGGCCCATAGTTCATTGTCGGATTTCAAAGGACCATGCGGACATTCCGAGTCTCGACGTGGAAATAGAAAGTTCGAATAAACTGGACGACCACCCAGTGCTTGTATACTGTCGGATTGGAGTGTGCGTAGTTGGGAAAGGTAGCCAGCAGTTTGTCTAGCTATATGCTCTCTCTCTTCGGTTGAGAGCTTCGGCCAGGCTGTGCTCAGAGGCTCGCCGGGAATGCGCTTCATGAGAATCAGAGTATGGCCGCCTTCTTCCCAGGATTCGACAACGGTGGGGATGGGAATAGATGTCTCTTGCTGCACAAATTCGATGTTGGGTACTTCCAGAGTCGGGAGGTTGGGGCCTCTATCCTTGAGAATCAGCTTTGAGCCTAGCGACCATACACCGCGGTCACCTGCCTCGTAGAATAGTTTAACGTGGCTCTCGTAGTTGCAATGCTTTTGACGTTGAGGAGTCCAGCTACACGCTGCGCAATTGTCGGAGGCCATAGTGAAGAAAGTTATCCAATAGTTCAGATGTTGAGTGATATGTTTCCGGTAACTACTTGAGGCTCTGCTGGTGTGGAAGAAAGAACGAGGCAGACTGGCTAGTTGTTTCCGCTGGGCCACACCGCTTCTAATATCATGCTTGGCCAATCAATTAACCCCATCAGGCTATAATTGGGCTAAATGGTAGCTATGTAGCACACTATGATAACCCACCAGAAAAGACGGCTCTGTCAACAACAACCGAAAATAGGCATGCTTTGCGAAGGGTAGCAACCCTAACCCTAGATCATGTGACGGAATCTGCCAAATCGCTGCATGTAGCACAGCCGTACAAAAGAGTCTTTCTCATACATACATACGGAGTAGCCACTTCTCTGTACACTCTCTGTCAAACAACGCGATTGCAACAATAATGAAAAGGGAGAAGAAGTGAGATCGTCCGCTGCGTAACGTAACACAGAATACGCGACGCCATACCGCTAGACCCAATGCGGCTACAGTCCATCGAATTAGCGCCGTTATCATAGACCGAGTGGCCAATCATATGGGATAGCAGAGTCTTCAAGATCTTATTGGCCAAATGAAAAGCCACCACCAACCGTTTCGTACGGTAATGTACCGACTGGGTGACGCGGCCTAAGGCCTCAGGCTGTTTCCATTTGTCGCTCACACTCAACTTAACCCCTTTGCTTGCGCTGGATAGCATCAACATCGTCATCAGCATAGCCCGTGTTTTGGCTGACGAGTCTTTGTACGTAGTTTTGTACGTAGTTTTGTACGTAGTTTTGTACGTGGACGCGTACCCGGCCGGCTATCCGTGCATCCATGAGTGCCTAAACTGAAGGCATCTATGGCTATTTAGGCGCCAGCTGAAGTCAACAAGTGTCGGTCATGGTTTCAGATCAGCACAATCACGCTGAAACCCTTTGTAAGACACTCTGCGTTGCCGATCCAGATTGGCCCAGCCGAATTAGGCCTAGCGGGCGCCCCTTCTAAGTTCTCCGGCAAACCCACTCTGCAACTGAGTCGTGACCTAGAACATACCTTTCACTCTTTGATCTTTAATCCTGCTCGTCTTTACGTCTTTACGTCTACGTCTACACTCGCTCAATCTCGCTATATACTTTTAGTCTTTTGCGCTCTGTCGTTAGAGCAGTCCGTCGTTTGTCGTATATGCTGTTTACCGTTCATCCGATAGCCATCCGGTAGTGCGACTTGCAAAAGGGGACGAATCGACGACGTCGTGCGATAATCGATTTCACAGTGGCCATGATGCCGACCAACGGATCATGGCGGAGTCGCTCGTTAATACTGTCACTGCTGCTGGCACCAGTGACACAAGCCATTACAATTGATACCAACAACCGCCGTACGTGATGGAACCGAGTAACAATCCATCTAACGAACACTAACTGACTGACTGTCCGACAGAATCGGTCATCGATGCAGCGAGCGAGGCCGCGTACGGTATGATGTCATGGTATGCCGGTAACGAGACCGGTCAGATTCCCGGAAAGCTGGTCGATACCTGGTGGGAAGGTGGTGCGATGTTCATGGCGCTTATTCAATACTGGCATTTCACCGGCGACACAACGTATAACGATGAAGTGACTGTGGGTATGGAATTTCAGGCGGGAAATGGCGATTATATGCCGTCGAATTACAGTAATTATATTGTAAGTCTCATTCCGGGCTTCACATTCCGGGCTTGACATCTAGGCTTGACATCTGGGCTTGACATTCCTGGGCATCTTGGCGGTGGATCAAGTCTTGGATCACCTTCTAGAAGAAGTCTAATTATGCTTGTCTAGGGTAACGACGATCAAATGTTCTGGGGTCTCGCTGCCATGACGGCTGCCGAGCTGGCATACCCCGAAGCTTCCACCGGTTATTCTTGGCTTTCGCTCGCACAAGGTGTCTTCAACACTCAAATCGCACGATGGGATACAACGGCTTGCGGTGGAGGAATGAGATGGCAGATTTGGAGCTGGGAGGCTGGTTATACGATGAAGAACAGTATTTCGAATGGTGGTCTCTTTCAGCTGGCCGCACGATTGGCCCGATATACTTATAACGACACCTATGCCGAGTGGGCGGAAAAAATCTGGAACTGGACTATTGCGAGTCCGCTGATCGACACTGCGACTTGGGAAGTTGGCGATTCGGTCAGCATGGGCGACAATTGTACGACTGTGGATTCCACCCGATGGTCATATAACTACGGCACGTATCTCAGCGGAGCGGCATATATGTACAACTATGTGAGTTTTATTTGAACCCTTTCTTTTCTATCATACTCATATTCTAGACCAACGGATCGTCCGAATGGTTGACCGCGGTCAATGGACTCTTGACCGCAACCTGGGCCACCTTTGCATCCGACACCTACGGAAACATCCTCACCGAATTCGAATGCGAAACGACCGAAATCTGCAACCGTAACGAAATCCTCTTCAAAGGCCTTACTGCTGGCTGGATGGCCTTTACCGCTTTGATCGTTCCGTCGACATACAACACGATCATGGCGAATCTGAAAACATCTAGCGAAGCCGCCGCTGCATCCTGCACGGGTAACAACAACAACACCTGCGGCGTGAAATGGTACACAAAAAGCTGGGACGGCGAGATCGGACTGGAAGAGCAAATGAGCGCGTTGAATATCTTCTGGTCGAATCTGATCATGATGTCCAATGCGAGTGCATATGCTCCTGTGACGTCGCGCACGGGAGGAAACAGTACCAGTGACCCTAACGCTGGATCAACAGATTCGACCAATAAACCCTCGACTTTGAAGGCTATCACCACCGCCGATAAAGCCGGTGCTGGTATCCTGACTGCGCTGTTTGCCGTTGTCATTATTGCAGTCGTCTACTGGACGGTGGCAGGCAGCGAATAACCTCGACACATTCTCGATTTGTCACTTCTTGATGATCTTTTTATATTCCCTTTTATATATTCCCTTGATTTATAGACTGGACTGTCTAGGTTCTTTCACTTGGATAAACCTGATTTATTATCATTTCATCATTTCATACGATCTCGGCGATTTTGATTCTGTTTATATTGCAGGTGTTGGATTTGATGTATATTTTGATTGGACTTATTGTATCAATAGTAAAACAGGTACAACTTGATATCATTTTCGTCATTCACATAACAATCTGTCCATTATGTATCGATACTCTGACCTCATTAGCATCGACACTGACTACATGTCAAGTAATAATCAAAATCAATCTTACCTGCGCATATTCCCAGCCCCTCCAATGCCAAACCCGATGTATCGCACCTGCTCCTCGACCGGCTTGGACTTGACTAAAAGCCGCTGAGCTTGAACATCGTCGTCGTCATTACTATCGCCATTATGATAATTGTGAGAAGTATTGTTGTATCGTCTGGATATCGTCCTGCGCCAAGAAGAGGGCGACATTGGCCAGCGAAAGCCAAGCATTTTCGTCTGTCGCTAGTCGTTAGACGTTAAGTGGAGGGGCTGAATGATTTCAGATGACAGTTTGCGATGTTATCTGATGAAAGTGGGAACAAAAGGCTTAGCATTCTTGGCTTCCCCGGATTTTGATGATATTGATACAAATAAAAGGGGAGACATACTCGTAGATTGTCAAGATTAGACATTCGTCTGCATATTTACATCTCGACGAGCGGATATGGTCATACAACTAATTTTATATTTTGCGGGCAACTTGTTCTAGTTACGCAAGCGATCACTTGGGTGGACTGATACTTCCAAGGTTGTACGTATACATCAATTGACACGGTAGGTATTTAGTGTTGCGTGTACAATGTATTGTACAATGTGACACGGACACGGACTTGTCTGCCATTTCACCACGATAATCCCTACGTATCTACAGGGTAGTGCAAGGAAAATCACGATCGCCGTCAGTCAAACTCAACACGGCAGGTCAAAGCAAGCTGGTACGTATAATGGCATGTAGTTAATAATGTATGGAGTGATTTCCCCGTGCTGGGATTGACATGGGCAGAGATAACATTCGGGATGGTCATTGGTTGTTTGGCATGGAGGCTTTGGCTAAGCTTCGAGGGGATTGGGTTGGCGTCTCGAGAGCATGGTACGTATAAGCATCAGGTTTACTGTTCGATGATGTCCCGCATCTTTGTCGGTTTGGTTGAGAATGATATGTGTAAAGCGTGTTCGTAATGGAATGCTTCATTCTATTGAACTTACAGGTTATCTATTTTCAACACGTTCCTTTTGCTTCTGAACAAAGCAATTCCTCGATCGCAGACCTATTCTTCACAAAGTGGCTCTGATAAGGGTCCAATCTAGCGAACTAAGCAATACACTAATCAATCTGACTCCAGGAGATGAACCACTGGAATGAATCAATCAGCTATGAGAGATAGCTGTTCGAGCTATGACTGGTTCGCCAGGACATCCTTGCAGTTTAGTCGTGCTTGGACTAAGTACCCCGTACTCATCCTGGTATGTCATCCATGCTCTAAACACCGAATGACGCATTGGACAACACCCGGGGAATCTCCTGTCTGGCTTTCAATTGGTAGCTGGAACCCGGGAGATGTATACTCTTATCTCTGTCGTCTACGACTGCTGGAAACGGAGTAGAGCATGCCATGGGATTTGCTATCATATGGTCAAAGACGAACTCAAATCGACACATGGTTGATAATGCGCCATGCCATGCGCACGTTGCATCCAGCTAGATGGCTAGTCGGAGTACCAAGACGTGATCAGGAGTTCTGATCGATGTCTGAGTTCGAATTGGCTAGCTAGGTAGCTTGAATGGTGCTGTCATCAGCGTGGGCTCTGGGGAGAGGTATATAACGTTCCTCTATCGCGCTGATAAGAGGAAATAGTTTCTCGTTTTTGTCATCCGACTTAGCAGTGCGTTTTCCGTTACTCACTGCATTGGTTTCAATTGATCTGATATTGGATTGAGCAGTTGATGCAGTAGTCATGTCGTCTTCGGATTTGACGAACCCTGCTCCTGCGTATGTCCATATGCATATGCTTGTAGTGATCATTTGCTAACATCATAATGTGTTTTGTAGATGGCTGGACAAAGGCGATCAAGCATGGCAGTTGACTGCAGGTACGCTGGTTGCGCTGCAATCCATTCCTGGTCTCGCCATCCTCTACGCCGGATTTGTTAAGAAGTGAGTTTATATCCGATCTTCTCTTGTCATCAAAACTGATCGGCTTGCTTATAGGAAATGGGCTATCAATTCCGCATTCATGGTTCGTCTCACCACATCTTCTAAAGATACTCTATTCATTCAGCCATGCAATTATAGGTCTTCTACGCCTTCTCCGCCACACTAATCTGCTGGGTAATCTGGGCCTACAAAATGGGCTTCGGCGAACAATGGGGTGCATTCCCTCTCGTCGGGACCCCCGGTCCCGTATTGACAATGCAACAAAACCTGGGTCAAACCCAACTACCCGCTGCCGGACTAACCACCAACTTTAACTTGTCGACTATGATATATTTTCAGTTTGTGTTTGCGGCCATTACGGTGATTATTTTGGGTGGTTCGCTACTTGGTAGGATTAATATTTTGGCTTGGATGGTCTTCGTTCCGTTATGGATAACTTTTAGTTACACTGTCGGCGCCTTTAGGTGAGTTCATCCCTCCAGTTTGGTCCAAGTGTTGCTAACTGGTGAGCTGGGTAGTATCTGGGGAGGAGGGTTCTTGTATCAGTTGGGAGTTCTCGACTATTCAGGCGGCTATGTCATTCACTTGAGCTCCGGGACTGCGGGTGAGTTTATCAATCGAGTGATGGAAGTCTCAGGCTGACTGATCAGGTTTTACCGCTGCATATTGGCTCGGTCCACGTCTACAGCGAGATCGAGACTCATTCTACCCCAACAACATCCTGCTCATGCTGGTCGGCGCAGGTATTCTCTGGGTATGCTGGAACGGCTTCAATGGCGGTGACCCCTATGCCGCCAGTCCCGATGCCGGTGTCGCCGTGCTCAACACAAACATCTGCACTGCCATGAGCCTTTTGGTCTGGACCGCCCTAGACTACATCTTCTTCAAGAAACCATCCGTCATTGGTGCGGTGCAGGGTGAGATTACCGGTCTAGTGGCTATTACGCCCGCTGCTGGATTTGTGACTGGCTGGGGTGCTATCATCATTGGTGCTTGTTCTGGTTCTATTCCCTGGATTTCGATGAATGTGCTTGGACGACAGAAGTGGATGAAGCAGGTGGATGACGTTAGTAAGTATCTCCGTCTGACCAGGCTAAGATTCATATTGACAACCTGCAGTGGGCACAGTGCATACACATATGGTCGCCGGGTTCACGGGCGGTTTTTTGACTGGCATATTCGCAACAATCGATGGTTGCGCAGCATTCGGCCTGACGAATCCCGGCGGCGCCATTGAGGGAAACGGCAAACAAGTCTGGCTGCAAATTGTGGGCGCCCTATTCGTCATCGGATACAACCTGTTCATAACCAGTGTGATTTGTCTGTTTATCAAATACGTGCTACGTATTCCGCTGCGTATGTCGGATGAGCATCTCATGGTTGGCGATGATGCTGTTCATGGTGAAGAGGCGTATGCTCTTTTCTTTGAAGGAGAGAGGAGTCATCTCAGTTTGCATGGCGCTGGGTTGGAGAGTGGACATATCACCGAGGGACATACGTTGCCTCTTACCAGTCCTACCAGCGGCCATGTCAGCCCTGCTGAGCATTCGTCTTCCCGGGATAAGGAAGAGGTGAAGATGGATTAACCTGACCGTTGACTGTAGCTCGGTGCGATAGTTCGACGTTACAGTATAACCTGGCTATAACAAACAGAAGGCCCCCTTGTCACTATATTGATATCAGGTTAGATATTCATATGAATATCAGTTGCTCAGCCTCTATCTTGTCACGTGCCACACTAGGCACCTAGTTAGTCCACCTAGCCAAGCCACTTAGACGAGGGAATATCATCATCATCTTACACGCACTACGCTTCCTTTATATATCTGGTCGGAATCACATGACCCTACGGGACGCTAGACCTAATCGGTATCGTTTCCGAATCTAGATACATAAAAGTGTGACTAAGCGAGCTAAACCTTTTTGGGCTAGCTAGGCTGAGAACCTGAAACAACCATAGCAATGACTAAGCAACTAATGGGAGAGGGCCCCACTTCAAGTTTTGGGTGGGCGCTTAACTTTCGACCTCTCTGCTACCACTAAAGGTCAACTTCATTACCTTTCTGATACAATGCTGTATATTCACTTGCCCTGGGTTGTTTTCAATGAATCACCCTAGTTCTTTGCATCAGTTAAGGCCTGGAATATGAAACGCGCAATAGCCTCTGATTTGCATGGCGACGTGGCCGAACCGCCAGCGAAACTGCCACGTCGAGACAGTTCAAGTACGGTTCCCATACCATCGAGCAAAAAGCAGATTACACTGCAACCGCCTTCACCTTTATCAAACAATATTAGCAGCAGGGTCAGTCAAGCACCTACTGTCATACTGATGTACTAAGTGAATTTTAGAAAATTAACGAACAGGAATGTGGACATTCTGCGACTGTACCTCCGTCGAAAGCGATCAACAAACATCAAGAGATACTTGAGTGGATACCGTGCCCGTCAGAAGAGTTTAACGAAGTTGATATCATGAGTCAGCCTGCATCTAAAAGATCGCGCTCACAATCAACGTCGACCGACCGTGGACGGACTCGTTCTGTTTCACCCAGTGCGAGTGCCTCGTCCCGAGATGCCAAATCATACGCATATAAGGCCGTAAACTATGTGACAATTCTAGAGACCAAAGGCTGCTTTATGCGCCAGTCGCCCGCCGGTCCGACTTCTGAAGATCTTGCGCTTTGCCAGCGACTCCTCCATCAACCAGTGGAAACCCCACCCGGAACGCTCTTTGACGACGAGTTCATCGAGGACTTTCACGACGCATTACGAAATCGATCAGAAGCGCGACTGTTGGTAGATTTACATCCACTCCTCATGCCATCTGCCGAGAACCTCTTCATCCAAGGGAAGGAGGAACTAAAAGATGTGATTGATGGCTACAATGATCCATGGCTCAAGACGGAGCCGATCTATGGTCCCAAACCACAACCGGACCATGCTCGAGGCTTGAGGTGGTCGACCTTTTCAGATAGCCAGCGGCGAAAGCTTGGAATTAAGCCAGATGAAAAGTCTCTCTATGCAGTGCGAGAAGATATGTATTTCCCTTACTTAACAGCAGAAATCAAGTGCGGGAACCAGGCTTTGGAATTTGCGGATCGGCAGAATATGCACAGTATGTGTATTGCTCTTCGGGCTGTGGTGAGCCTAGCTCAAGCGGCCGGTTGTGCAGAAGACGTACACCGGAGACTCCTTGGGTTTTCGATTTCACACGAATTAGAGGGTGTGCGAATCTACGGGTACTATCCCGAGATTGACGAAAACGGAATCAAATATTATCGCTGGTTAGTGAAGCAGTTCACTATTTGGGCGGAGGATAAATGGGCATGTTATCGTTTTGTGGAAAATCTCGATCGTGAATTCCTTCCTATTCATACCGACCGATTAATGCATTTGCTGGGAGAAATTCCTGATCCACAAGACGTCTCTTTCGAGCTGGATATCGATGACGATGATATTGGCTCCCAACCACGAATCTGGTCCCAGGAACGGTCTGCATATAGCCGGGCCGCATCTTCACAGAATCGGGGCTTACAGCCGGAGCTACGTAGCATGATTCAAACCTTACAGCAGCAATTAGAGGAACAAAAATTACATCAAGAGCAACTAGCAGCAGAGCAAAAGGCACGAGAAGAGAAGCTTCTCGCTCAGTTGGAACAGCAGAGAACAGAGCAGAAGGCACGGGAAGCAGAGCAGAAGGCACGAGAAGCAGAGCAGAAGGCACGAGAAGAGAAGCTTCTCGCTCAGTTGGAACAGCAACAAGAAAGACTTTTTAAACTCCTAGAGCAGAAGGAGAAATGAGTTGAAACACTAAATATATCGATACTTCTTAAAATGAAAGCTCAGGATGTGGTCCCAGGCGCTCTTGGCTCAGGGCTGTTTAGGCTATGCCTTGTCCTGTATAAACAGCTCCTGCCCCTGATACTTAAATGAGTACAACAACATCTGGTGTTGTTTTAGTCAACAGTTCTGTCCTGGTGATTTTGTGTCTGATGATCTTATTATCTTCCCAAATTCGAGAAGGTAAATTATTGTTCATTCTCCGTGGTTGAGTTATAGTCGGAGCTTCGAGTGAGGGTCGAGATAGATACTGTGGTGGGCTGGCGGTCTTAGGAGGTGCTTTTTGAGAGAGCGATGTATTGGTCTGAGAAGTGGGCCCGGGATTTGTTGGTGAACTTTGAGGTGTCGAGGGGTGAGGAGGGGCAGAGGATGCTGCATCAACGAAGCTTGTATGAATCAAAATGTCGAGAAATGAGATCTAGATGTTGGAAGGCCTTCTGTTCGATAGCCAGGTTCTGCAGCAAAAAGATTGTAGATATCATTATTCATCCAGTAAGTACATAGGATCCAACATTAGCTAATCATCACCCATATTCAAGTCCAATAGGCGGTCCTTCTAAGCGATGCGCATCGCCGCCTCGGCCAACCTCACGCTCTCCATCGTCTGACTCTTGACGACACTAACCAAAAAGTTCTCCCCATTCACACCCACCGCATGCACAATCACATTAGCGCCAAAGCCGCAATCGCGCTGGTCGGGTCCTGCTTCGTCGTACTGCGCATAACTCTTCGTGTCGATGCCGTCCGCGGGGTTCAAGAGTACAGTCTTGGCATATTCCCGGGCAGCGTTGTATGTAAGGAATGTGCCCTCGATATTGATTTCGCGGAGTTGCTCGTCGTCGTAATGCGTCTTGACTTGAACGACGTAGTACAATTCTGTCGAAATGCGTTGATCGTGCTCTTCGACGATGTAGTTCCATAATTTCGATGTCCCCTGAGGCGCATCCTCGTCAAGCACAGAATTCAAAATCTGTACCGAGAAAGTAGTCCCATCCGGAGCTGTAGCAGAGACTACTTTTCCATCGTTGCTGTCGTGGTGGACTGTGTATTCCGAGAACCATTCTTTTTCGTAGCCCGCGTCAAAGAGGCAGCTGTATGCAGCGGTCTTTGCGGCGGCGAGAGAGGTGTAGGAGCCGGTGACACGGAGTTTCTGGATTAGGGCATTGGGATCCTTCTGGAGGTGGTATGTTATGAAGAGGACGTGGAAGAGTTGGGGGATGCCGTTGTGTTCGGGGTGGATGATATCTTGGGTTGACATTTTGGTTGAAGGTAATGGCTTCTAGTAATTGAAGTGTTTGAAGTGGTCGTATCTTGTTTATCGAATGAGTATATCAAGTTGCTTGTGTTTGATGGTTTACATATTCTAGATATAACTATTATATACCTATTATATACCTACATGTAGGTATATCATGACGACATGTGCAACACCATGCGATTCCCCGGTGCATCATGATCCATCCATCCGAACAGCGACATCCATCAGCTGACAACGCGTCAACGCAATGGACTCGAAAACGATTCACGAGAACGCAAGTATTATTCTTCTTCTCGTCCGAATATTATCGAGCCAATTCCGAGTTTTTCACGATGCATCGACTCCTAAATGAATAACCGGATGCACGAGAGTGACGTGAACGGCGCAACTAGACCACGGCGAGGTCCGATAAGAGAACAACGTTTGACAACGTTTCGAATTCAATTCAATTCAATTCAATCAATCTTTGTCTTTAATGTCTTACTTACGCCGTACATGACGTGCGAGGCGCGACACGGCGACACCTGATAGAACAGGGATCTGGCACATGGGGTAAATAGTAAATATTTAAAAATTAAGTGCACATAGTAAAGATCTCTTGTCCTGAGCTCGGGGCCGGCTGGGAATCGATTTTCGGCCGGACGAATCGGCGGACTTATCCCAAAGGATAAACAGAGCCGGACGAACTGTCGACGACTATTTGTCGATTACCCCGGACGCTTTGCCATTCTGGTGAGTGAGGCTGGATTGCGCAAAGACCAAAAGACCTAAATAGTACGGAGTAATAAATTGAGAATTCCTCGGGAACCGCTCGGGGTTGTCAGGGCCAACCAGCGAGTAGGACGGGCTATGTACTGCATGGGAAATCCTCGCCGAGTTATCCCCGGCTAATAATTTGATAAGAAACCTTTTTATATGCCATTCGTCAATGCTCCCTGCCGGCAAAACATTATAAAACGGGGACAGCATTTTTACTCGCATTATTGGCTGGCTGTGCTTTTCCTGATGAGCCAACACGTTGGTCAGCGTGCAACTAACCAAGAACGAGCTAGCTAGCGACTAACACAGAGCCTACTACGTAGTGCGTATCAGAGGAGAAGGCCAGAACAGCCCATGGATGATTCTATGATTCAACGATATCCTTATCCTAGCCCTAAATGCTATCGACACGCGGTTTGCATCTCGGCTTTCTGTCGGGGTGCTTTCGGCATATGATTTTATCTTTTGTAGGTACGTAATGCTACAAATATTTACAATGAAGCATTCAAGTATAAGTAGAAGTCGATGGACTCTCAGAATATGGTGGAGTACAACATCGCAACTTCAAAACTTCAAGTTCAAGCTCAGTTCAAGCTCAAGTTCCATACAAGTCGATACAACATTGAAACATACCTACATCGCCACAACTTCTCAACATTCAATTGACTCTATACATATAATTCAATATGACATCATATAATCTCTCCTTTGATCTTCAAGATCTCCCGCTGGCAAACGACGACTTTCTCCTCTACGACAACTCTGTCGACAATATGCTCGGTCTGAGTAACAACGCAACGGTCGATCGCATGGATGATTTGTTGTGGAATTTCGATTACACAAATTTCGTCAACGACGACGCCGATTCTAAACTTTTTGATACACCTTCATACAATATCTCGACTGAGGTATGTTCAATTATTTCCGAGATTGAATTCAAGCAATACTAATAAAACATAGAACCAATTCGATACCACCAATCAATGGGACTACACCATGCAAACTTCCCTCTCCAGCCCAGACATGCGCTCATCTCCCTCCTTGACCCACAGCTCAAGCCGAAGAAGCAGCCGAAGCAGCAGCAGCAGCAGCAGCAGAAGCACCAGCCCAGCCTCAGAGGAACTTCCTACAGTCATCAAACCAAAAAGAAAACGAAGTCCCGTGGTCAACAAAGCGGCACACAACAAAGTCGAGAAACGGTACCGATCAAATATCAATGCCAAATTTACTGCCCTGAACAATATATTGCCTGTATCGGAGACAGTGCAGAGTTTGCTTGAGAGGCAAGACCAATCCGACGAGCCGGTGCAACAGCATCGGAATAAGGGCGAAGTCCTGAGTGAAGCTATGCGATATATCAAGCAGCTCGAGGAAAGGAGTCGTGCCTTGGAGAGCGAAGTCCGGATTCTCAAAGATAATCTTTTGCCGCGGAGGAGAAAGAATTAGTCAAATCTAGACCTGGATAAAAGTGGCTACTTGCAGGAGGAATTCTGACTCAGGCGTTGTGGGACTTAATGACCAATAGCTTAATATGTATGATGTACGATTTATGAGGTTTATTTTAGTCTGTATGATATCATTGCAACCTGGAATGACTCGCATGTTTTAACTTTCCTTTAATCCACTAATATGACTAACCAGATGCCCCAGACGTGCCTGTCACGCCTGGATAACATCAAAGGTGGCACACAAAACCTGGGCCGTGCGGGTGGCTTGACAGTAAACTCCTCAACATATTATCATACGTCATATCAGTAGAATAGTCTAGGTTCGCTATACCCGAGTCATTGAACCGTTAGGGATACTCCGCGCAGTCCGGGGTATTACCATGGTAGCAGCTCTGAATACAATCATCGACAGTGACTTGATATGCTGACTGTTGCGGTTCCATGGTCCGGACCAGAGGCATAGAGTTTGATTCCGGCAGCAACCGCTCATGCTGAGATTGGTGACATAGATGTTCTTCATCACCGCTTTGGCCTAACGAGCCGATGCTGACGCCGTGGTTCGTGCATCACTCGGCTTTTATACAATACTTGATCATTCCTCCCCTATCCCAAATGGCTTTGACTCCCATCTCTCAAAGAAATAATCTTCAGGCAGCATCACCCGCGAAGAACCTCCACCAAATAACATGATTCAGTTGAAGACGGCATTTGCAGCCGAAAAGTGGCAGATCGGTTGCCAGGGCGTTCAAGAACTCGCTAAGTCTCAAGTGGAAGAACACGTGGGAGCCTGAGTCCGAGCTGGGTGGGCGCAAAATTGCTCTGCGTCGATACGCAAAGGAACGGCGTGAAAGCCAAAATCCGGCTAGGAGATCATGTCCAAATTGCAGGGCGAAGAAGGTTCTATTTTCCAGTTCCAATTTATTATGACTGCAAGTGATGAAGCGTGTATAGTATACTCTGTCGTAGAACGCTTTCTGTTCATGAAACCAAAGCGAGACAAGGAATGCGCAACTTTACTACGTTAGGCACACCTGGCTGATATCAATACTACGGTTTTTGGCAACGTCACATAACAAAAACAGACTCACTTCAATTGTTTAATATCTTTTACTCTAACCTCTATCAGGAAAAGCGCCGCTATTCCTAGAATATCATGTAGAATATTTTCTCAGCGCATACTCCGCCAAGTCGCCTGCCCTGTCGCTTTCGATATCGTCAAAGCCGTTTTGGAGTGTCTGGATCAAGCGTCTTAATGGAAATAAAAGAGGCTGGCTCATATCAAGATTACTTCCGTCAGGCATGAGATGGTCTAATCCCAAAGGAATATCCTGGATGGTCGTTAAATCGATCAAATTGTTGGGTGAAAACGTGGCCTTGTTCAAGAGACATTGATTGTCGCCGTTACTGTAGCGTAAGTGTACAGATAGCTCAAAGCTGCCAACAAGCCGGATTTCTCGAGATCGATACCATTGGAGTATCTTATCAGCGAGCGTGTCGTGATTAGGTTGCTGAAAGTCGATTTCAGATAGCTCCCACTTATCCCGGAGGTCATTTGAAGTATCCCGCTTCCCTCTTTCCTCAATATCGACAAGTACCACAAGTTTGGTTTGACCGCAGCTGCCTTTTAACCATCGTTCCGCATCTTCCTCGAGCTTTTTACTGGGTTCACTAATGCCAACCTCAAGAACCACAACTGGCCATTTGGTTCCAGACTTCTTGATAGACGCATCTGGTTCTTTTGAAGAGCGGCTGAATCTGCCACACAATCGACATCCTAGAACTATAGTTAGTTCTGTGAATCTAGACAGTAGGTTTAAAATAATACTCACTTTTACTGCCAGTCAAAACGTAGTCTGATCCAGTAGCGGCACTCAATCCGTCTCCTATTTGATGGAAGATTTTACGGACTATATCAGCTGTAACTTCATGGATCCAGCTTGAACCGCCTTTCAAGACAACATGTGCATTCTGTGCATCGTATTCCACCCCGCGGATATCGTCGCCAACTTTGTCGATCCAGTTCCAATACTCAGCAGGAGAGACTTTGAATTTGTCGAGAATAATAGACTGCTCAGAGAGACTCCTCAACTCGAGAACATCATTAATAGATAGATCATCCAATGAGCGAACTCGGTCAAGGATATAGTTGATTTGACTTTGTGCCTGAAGCTCCATGTTGATAATAGTTGGGACTTTTTAAAGAACTGTTCGAGAATGAGGAGTCTTTGGCGCATTTTTATATGCTGAAGGGTGGGTGAATGTTTCAAAGATCGGCAGAGTGACTCCACCATAGCGTCGCATTGAGAGTTCGAGATACAGTGATATGACGGTAATTGACGGTTATAATCCGTAACGTAATGGGTGTTGGGAGAAGTGTTACCGTAATATTACGCAAAAATACGTTGATTTTAATCTTGAGTCAACGCCACACTAGCCATATTAGGCAAGCTTCCGTCACGTAATTACACAACGTAATGTCCACCATGACATCTTGAAATTTCATGACATTAGAGCTTCCCTTGCCCCTTCCCAATTAGGCAATTTTGAGGCATCTAGGCAACCAAATCCTGTCAACTGGCTAATCCGCGCATCTTGCTCATGCGCGCTACAAATATATATCTAACATCTAGATATCTAATCTAGCAAGCTACGTAAGCAATTCCCCCTAATTGGCTGCTCCCATCAGGTCCTTTCACTGCCAGGAAAAAATTCGGCGCAATAGCACTTGCGGGAGATCATGCTGCGTGGATGGCACAATTTGATGACTAAGTTCAATTTATATTTACTCGTGAAGTTGCTCAGGACGTGCCCCATGATAGCGATCGGGATTTCCAGGGACCAGAGTGCCATCAGTTAGAGATGATCAAGTAATGTCGCTAATGAGGATGATTGATTTGTAGCTACTCCAGTATTCGTAGTCGGACACTTCCAATGTGCCTTCTAGTTGCAGTTCGCATCCAGTGCAGCCGGTGAAGTCAAGGGTGCTTCTGATGCTATAAGTCGTCCCGGATGGGATTACAATAGCACCACCTTCCCGCATGATGCGATGGCGGCAGCAATGGCGGCATCGAAAATTCACTTTGACTTTTACGATTATTAACTCCGATTTTTCAGGCACCATATCGCAACTGATCATCGACACATATCCCAATCAGAGACATCCATGGGTCTGTTTGGTGGAGCATAAAACATCCGTCAAGGAGAAACGTGTCATACTTCAGAACGGCGACCTTTAGGCCAATTGTACTGGTGAAACATAAAGTTAAAGACAGTACGGCAAATGTTTGTAGCTCGTGTATATGAAACGGGGCTGTAGCTCCAATGTCCTATAATGCGGGGTGAAGAGCAGATGATCGCACTTGAGATCTGCTTGGTGGTTACATTGAGGTGGAAAATAAATTCTACAGAACGCCGTAAGATCTTTAATTTTCAAATGTTCCCGCGATATAACGCGTTTGATGAAATTCACATATTATCCGGCCTTGATCGAGACAACCAAAGATGAGGACCCGAGCTGTGTTGAATCGAAGAACAAACAGTCTGTCATGGATGCAAACATATCTTCCGACTCCATGAATGACTCTTTTTTGGCAGCTACTCTGCTGTTCTCCTAATTCGACACTTGTTGACACTGATATCGATACAACGGAACATGGCATAGGCCGTGTCCTAGCCCTAGCCCTAACGGCCAGTTCAATGGCCTGCTCAGGTGCATTTTCTACCGAGGCGTTGATGCCTGCATGATAATTTCTGAAAAGAACCATATCTGCCTTTATATGTTCGTCTAAATTGTCTCTAACTAAAACCGATGGAAAATCGATATCATGACAGATAAATCCGTAAGTCCGCTAGTCCGTCTCCGTAAGCATGCCGTCAGCCCGCAAGTCCGCAGGCTGATAAATGGAATCTCCATTGTAAGACTCTACGCTTACGCGAATATTCTTCAAACGACAAAGGACTCTCGATAGACTTTGATTCCCGATCTGGATGGATCAAAAACCATTTTGTAGCGAGGTTTGGTGGGATTTCACCCACGGGATGTGTTCCGCTGGGTTCGATCGTATACTTCTCCGCATAGAAAACAAGATTGTCATACGAAGTTGGAATGAGTAATCATTTTCCTGAGTCAGCCATGAGGAGAATTATCCTTAGCTACCCTATATAAAATAACTGGTTCTCCCACTGAGGAAGAAGACCAGAAAACCTGATATCGACGGACTTCAATCAACCTAGACTCTATTGTGAAATTATTTACTAGAATTAAGTGAATCGAATAACTTGGACAGAATGGCTTCAAATCCTCCAGGGCAGTGTTGCGTGGCGAACTTCCAACATGACGGGGTTCCCAGAGGCGAATTAGGGAAGATTGATGAGAGTACGTTACTTTCCCTACAAGAGCAGTTTGCTAATCTGCTTCGGGGCCTAACGACCTTTATGGTCGATTACTCGATTGTCCTCATTCGTACTAATAATGTCTACATAGTATCTACATACTTTGCCTACCCCGACGCCGGCACGGATACCTCCTCGGACACCGCAATAATCTTCATCACCGACATTTTAGGGATATACATCAACGCAAAACTACAAGCCGATCTCTTTGCGCAGACACTGAAATGCACCGTTGTCATGCCGGATCTCTTTAATGGAGATGCCATCGCGGCTGATGCGTTCGCTAAGGGCTCTGTTGATCTGAAACCGTGGTTGGAGAAGCATACTGCGGATACTGTTGATCCTGTTATTGAGAGAACAATCAAGTACCTGCAAGAAGAGAAACAGATCAAGAAGATTGGTGTGGTTGGTTATTGCTTTGGCGGGAAGGTATGTACACGATTGATTGGGCACCAGGATTATTCATACTAATCATACTTTACTTCGCAGTATGTCGTTCGCTTTTTAGAAGAAGGACGCAGTACTGCTGTCAAGGCAGGATACCTCGCCCATCCCTCGTTTGTCACCGACGACGAACTTGCCGCTATCCAAAAGCCATTGGCGATCAGTGCAAGTGGTGTGTATCTCCAATGCGAGGAGCTAGTATATCGACTAACAGATTTTAGAAACCGACGCCATATTCACGCGAGATCTGCGATACAAGTCTGAAGATATCCTGTCCAAGACAGGTCAACCATACCAGATTAATTTATTCAGCGGAGTGTCCCATGGCTTCGCTGTCAAGAGAGAATTGGAGACTCGACACCAGAATTGGTCCAAGGAACAGGCATTTGCGCAGGCGGTAGCTTGGTTTAAGGAATATTTGTAACGAGATAAAGTAGTAGCTTTGAATAGTCGCTCATGTATGCTTAAATGAGATGCTTGTCTGTCTTAGGGCTATTGATTAGGGCTTCGTGTTTCAATTTGCGAGATAAGACTGAATCGCGAACATGATTGGCCAACGCGTTTAGACCGCGCATCGCGTGTTTATTTCTCTACGTCATTTTCTCCGTCTGATCTCTCCCTCTTTCACTGCTCATGAGAAAGCAACAGCATCACCATGGACAATTCTCGCGATAACCTCCTCGTCAGAGTCGATCTCCATCCCGGACTCATCAAAGACCCGCCCGTCTGGCGGATGCTCTCGTGCCCCGTTGATTCTACATTCGAGCAACTTAACAAAGCCATTCAAATTGCATTTGACTGGCATAATATACACGCCTGGCAGTTTGAATTTCGCGACTACACAAACGTAGTAACTCGATATGACTTTCCAAGACCTCTTCTAGTGCTCGCCGATCCAAATTGGTTGCCCCCTGACGGCCCCAACCAGTTTCCTCCCGTCCTAAGCAGTCGCCGAGTCACCCTCAAGAATCAATTCCAAGGAGCCTGGTTATCTGAGAATATCAGACTTCAGTACACATACCACTTTAAGGATAATTGGGAGCATGCCGTGAAATATGTTGGACGATCGGAGCCGACGGAACATTTTGTTTGCATTGACGGGGAGGGCTGTGGACCTGTGGAAGATACCCTGGCACCAGAGTCGTTTGCATACGCGAAAAGGGCATACAACTCAAAAAGGCGATCGAAGGACATGAAGCAGCATGTTAGATGGTATGAGGAGAACGTCGATCCCGCTGGTTTTTCCAGGGAGAAACAGTGTCAATGGGACAAGGATAAAATCAACAGCTATCTTCCTAAGTTGGAGATTCCGCGACCAACTTACCGGCCCCCGGTCTTGATAGGACTGGAAGAAGAAGACGAGGAGGAGGTTGAATATGAGGGCGAGGCTGAAATCAAAGCCGAGGATGCATCTCCATTTCCCGACGCTATTCCCTCTATTGAAAGGGATGATTGAAAGTTATGCAGACATGTCTCGCAGTAAACACTAGAGACCTTTTCATAATCTCCTTCACAGCTCCGCTGTCTTGTTGCGGATTTGAGACTTTCGACATTTTGTACTATTGGTGTATTTTGTAGATTATATGCGTGACGACTGGAGGCACTTTGTTTTAGTTCTTGTATCGGTGGTTATGACTCAGGAGCTATATTGATAGCCTGAGAATATGTGTTTATGTCCTGTACTATACATGCGTTTGATTCTTTATGATGAAATACATATGGTTCATTTATTGTATTGTACAAAATGACCAGCTACCCTTGCCGCCCATACTACTGTGCTCGTTAATTCGATGAAACACAACATGACGCTCTTCGAATTGAGCATCCCATGTTTCCGTGATGGGTCTCCAGAAACCCGCAGTTGCGACCACCGGATCATTCTCTTCTTCAAGGCCGGCATCTGCAGATGAGTCCTGGCTATCCAGGCCTCGGATAGCGTTTAGTTTATGCACGCGTATGTTAAAATGTCGATATCGCCGAGCTTTGAATTCTGTCTCAAACTGCGGCCGTTCCCACTCCATGCATGCTATCCAATTCTTATCGACAGCGGTATTGCCATCTTCCTCTTTGGGAGACTGGGAATCAGCCCAGGCACTATCCCAACTGCTTGTCGCGGTGCCAATTCTGCGAGACAAAGGAATTTCTTCTTCCGGAGGTGGAATATAACCAGATCCATGGCGGGGTTCTCCAAGAGCCAGAGCACGGAATACGTCGTTTATCCTCTTTGTGATTCCCGGATCGGCCGCGTAACTGCTGACAGGGATGCGAAAAGAAGTAATCGATACATGCGCACCGCCGTCCCTTGGGAAATGGAGCCTCTCAAGAGACGAATCAAGATTCATCAATATCGGCACACAGCCTGGTCGAAGATAAGCGTTCAAAGGCGATAGATGTTGGAGTGTCCTCTCAGTGTCGACATCTCCGCGCCATGCTGCTCGTTTTTAGCATTGATTCTTCAACAACAACATAGAAATTAAATACTTACTTATCAAAATATCAATACATGATTCATCCTCAGCCCAGCGACCCCAAAATAATTCCTGAAACCCAGCTTCCTTGGATAAATTGTTAAATATTCTTCCCCGACGAAAGGCTTGTTCTATGGGCGCGTTTGGGATCAAACGGTACGTCGCCAACTGCGCGGAAAACCGTATTCGTTGATTAGGGCTTGACATTATTTCGGATTTGCTGTTAGCACGCGAATAAAATTATGTTTTACACAGCATGCGACTTAATCAATGATGTGAGAAGAAACATTGAACGGTAAAGTATTAAGACAAAGAAAGTCGTAGCCTGAAGGCTACAAAGTAATCGCCCACATGCGATCAGACAAGGCCGAGCGTCAGCAATTGTCCCCGTGTCATCTTTGATCAAGTCGATTCGTTCTAGAAATTCAAATACGTATAGCCCAGCGGCAATGACTCAATGACTATTATTTTTTAATTATACTATTCCTCATGTTGTTAACCCCTCGTTTCACCTTTATTTATGTTGGCTTGTTGAGTGGTTCTTTAGCCCCCATTGCTATAATTAGGGCAAGGCTCAGCTTGACTGGGATAAAGACCCCTGCATTCTGACATGTCGCCACAAATAAGCATGAATCGCTAATTCTAATCCACTTCTTTGATAAGCTTTTTAGTCAGAGATCAGCAGGATTGTTTATGGATACCTATGTAATGGGGCTCCCTTGTTTCAGGGCGAACCCTATTTTCTTACAGTTCGAAGCACAACAAAGAAACACTTCTAGTTGATGGAGAAAACAGAATAGGGTTTGTAGTACATGCTAATTATAGGCAGGTCTGTTGATTTGCCTAGTAATTTAATTGTATGCATCTATTTTACATACCACATTGTCCAGACTATCCATTCTATCCAAGTCAGGGGTAATATGTTCTATCACACATGACACGACCCTATTTCCAAGTAGTAACTAAGTGCAGCTCAAGACTGCTTGGCCCCCGTCTCACTCCAATCAACATCACTTAGAGTCACGGCCATGGCAAAATTGCGGTAATTGTCAGCGTTGGATACGGCTTTTCCAGCATAATCCGGGTTGACAGCCATCATAAGGGAACCATCAAATCCATAGGCTTTGACTTTACTACCATTGTCCATGGTGATGACTACATCAATGACTAGATGCGAGGGTTAGATGGCTCCATCAGAATACGAGTGCCAGTACTTACTGTTTTGCCCAATAAAATGCATCATCTCATGTAGAAAGACTCCTCCTGGAATCTGTTGAGAATCAAGAGTTGTTCCTACAGCCAGTGAGGATTGACCTGAAATCCGATCCGAGAGTGTTTTGCCATTAAATGCACCGGCGCACATCATAATAAGATTTGCTTGCCACCATGTAATACCATCCGGACGGGCGAGTTGCTGGCCGTTTGCATTGTATGGGGTGCAGATACTTGAGCCGTATTGCCCAGAACTGTCGTATTCAATGTCGGGAATCAGGACAGAGAAGTATGGATTCCAGCTGAATCCTGGTTGATCAGTAGCTAGATGCACATAACCTAGTTAGTCTTGATACTTCAAAATATCGGGGTTAGAGCGGTTCTTACTGATTCCTGGAAGGGGATCATCCGCGGGTGTCTGGCCGACGTCCCCCAGTTTTGTTGCGTATGTCCATCCAGCATCGGTGCACATCAACCTCGCACGGGTCGAAGTTGAACCATCAAGAATATTCAACACAGTTTGATAATTGGCTGTAATCGACACTCGTTAGTACAATACGACTTTCTTGATGAAATGGGATTCACTAACTCAATGCTGTTTGTAGGGTATCCTGCCCACTAGTAATCCATATCTTGTTCAGGAAACTGATTTGCCGATAGTTTACTCCCCAAGAAGTAAAGGCCGTCTCAACAAGTGTCTTGTCGTTATTCTTTAGCCCCCCATTAATCATCTTTTGGATTGCCGTGATCGCATTCTGGGCTAGGGTTTTTGCATCGTTGACCATTGTGTCCACATCGTAGCCACCGCAGTTACCAGATTGAGGAGATGGGATCGTTGTCCATACACCTCCAATGGGACTTGCAGCGGTTGTAGGTGCAGTAGTGGTCGTCGTAGTAGCGGTTGCCAATGTTGTATAGGAAATGGTTAGGCAAAGAACCGACAATAGAAAACAGTCATTGAAGAGCCTCATGTTGGCGATATATAGCGAGTGATACTGAATACGTTCCAAGCGAATGTTGTCTTAGAATGAAAAAAGCTCAAAAGAAACGGTTTTTCGAGAAATGACCAGAGGGCTGATAGGATTTTGAGGCGGACTGCTGGACACTATGAAAGCTGAAAGAGACGCTCCTCCAAAATTCTCACAGCTTGAGACATCAGCTTTCTACGTGAAATTGACCGATATTATGGCTCTGGAAGACCTCAGGTACTAAGATCCTGTGATCGACAGGAGCATCGATATATCACTTCCCCATATGATGATCCATGTCAGAATCGCCATCCTTGAAATAGAATTAATCTTAAAAAGGGGCGAAAAAGACAAAATCGCTAATCATTCAGCAAATGAAATAAATTGTTGGAATTAAACGTCGTGAAGAATCTGATGATACAAGGTTGAAGCATGTAAGATTTAACGTTTTAGCCCTAAAAATAACCCGAATTGGCCCCCAGTAGAAAGTGGATTTCATGTTGGCTGACCTTATCCCGGCCACTGTCTGAACGTTGGTTATAGCTGTCAGCAGATATAGAGTTTATATGCAAGGAACAGTCTGTTACTCCAATCAAACTTTTTGATAACTCGTGTTTTGACATTAGAAGAAGTTTCAAATCGGACGGGCTTTGGAATATGGCCCGGTCGATTATGGAGGCGAGTCAGAGGGCTCATATGGGCCGTTTCAGGGGATGAATACGCCAGCCACTGATCTATGACTGCGATGTTGGATATTCAAGACTCTATCAGATTGGAGTGGTATTTTTTTTGGTTTATCTACCTCCTCATCCAACACCTTCCTCCTCTCTAACGTCACAATCATTCTTTTACATTCGTTGAATCTGTGTGGCACCGGATGCTTCCTTCGTCGAGATGTTGCACATATCACTCTTTCAAGTTTCACTCCTTTGGCTTATAGCACTGAGCAGCGCAGTATTTGCATCGAGTTCTTCTGCTTCTAGTGCTGCTGTCTCTTCAAGAAGCCCAAGCTCTTCCGTTGCAGTTCCCGCTCCATCTCAGTCTGTTGTGTCAAGTTCGAGCACAACATCTACACTCGTTTCTTCAAGTACTTCAAGCAGCTCTAGCTCCAGCTTCAGCTCATCTGCTGTTATTATTCCAACTTCCAGTTCTACTTCATCCAGTACATCATCCAGCTCTAGCTCCAGCTCGTCTGCTGTTATCATACCAAATTCCAGTTCTACATCATTTACTTCTTTATCCACATCGACAATCTCTTCTTCCGTTTCAGGAGTTGCTTCTGCGACTTCTAGTATCTCATCTACTACTTCTAGCAGCATTAGGTGAGTGGATAGCATGTGAGTTATGCTGTATAAGCTACTAACATTCAACAAGTTCTTCAAGTACGGGTCAAAGCTCTACAGTTGTACCGAGCTCATCTTCTCAACCTATTATTCCTTCGTCCAAATCGTCGTCAAGCTCGGCTACTTCGACGACCGGAATTTCTAGCTCTTCACGGCCTGTCATACCAAACACAAGTCAAACATCCACGCCAAGGTAAGTCAAGTGAACATACTCTCATGATCAATGGTCGATTATTGACATATTCTTTTCAACGGCAGTTCTCAAAGTTCTTCCGCAACTACAGGCTCAAGCACTGGCAGCAGCTCATCAGGTGCAGCTAGTGCATCATCCGGTACATCAAGTGGCACGATAAGCTCATCATCGTCCAGTAGTTCAGCAGTGGTGCTAGCAACCACAAGCTATGCTGTTACGTCTGGAACATCTACCATCACTCCTGTGTTTCAACAAACAACATACTCCCAATACTCTACTCTATCTGGTACTACCACCTCGAGCACCACAGAATCAAATGGCCACATCGTACCCCTGATCATCTGGCCACGAGGACTAGGGTGGACTTGTATTCTCTTCTGCGGTGGCGGAGGAGGTGGAGGTGCTGCCTTTGGAGGAGATATTCCGTTTCCAACTGATCCTCCTGAGGAACCAAACAGCACTCCAACGAATACAGACACACAGCCAACATCAACGACAAAGTCTACAGCGTCCAGCTCATCTAGTAGCTCCTCCAGCTCTAGCTCGTCGAGTTCCTCTTCAGAAAGTTTCTCGATTTCCGTCTACCCTTCGGGTATTGCAGATACCTTTGACTATGTAAGTGCGGACGGGTCGATATCGTCTTATTTGGCCAAGATCCGTAGCGCTATCAGCAGCATGGATAATGGTAGCTCCTCCGTCGCTGTTCAATCATCAAGCTTTGCGACATCAGCATCACCAAGCCCGACTGTGACCGTCACCACACCAACTTCTACGATTATGCCCGTCTCGTCAGCTACAACCGTGTCTGCCACAAGCACACGATCAGCATCAAGCACGGCCGTGATTTCGACATCTGCATCATCGTCACCAGCACCGATATGTAGCGAGGGAAACAATTCTCTCATGGGAGTGAATAATGACCCTGCATCTTGGTGTTTCTGTGGAGGGCGTGGACCTTTCGCAACAATTCCGTCAGCGACCACATCGTACTGCGACTTTTCCACGTTGCCCACGCAGACTATTTCGCTGACTTCGATATCCACGTCGATTGCTACCGCGTGCTCGATTACGACGTAAGTATCCCTTATATAGTAAGATATTCATTCCAATATCGATTGCTAACTCACCGAAAGAGGCACATTCACCGTTCCAGGGTCTGCAAGCACTACCGTAGATACCTACTGTCAATGTGGTGATACCATGGCGGGGATCGGAACTACGACCAGTGGCAGCGTTGTTCTTGCGGGCTGCGAGATTGCCACCCCCTGGCCCATCGTTGCCACAGTCTCAACCATCCCACCACCGCCATATCAGACAGGCACCTGTGACCTGCACGTCTTTGAGGCATCCGAAAACTACGCAGCCCCATTGTATGTACAACTAAACATCACAGATGGCGGCAACAATCTCCTCGCCAGCCAGAATTTCCGAATGAAATGGGGCGATAACGCTACCGTCTCAGCCAGCGATTCAAAGCTCCCATACGATATTGACGTGGACTTTTTGAGGTCGACTTCAGTGTCGTCAAAGAAGAAGCGAATGGTCGGGCCGCCACCAATCAACACTGTACACTGGGAGGATTGGATTTTGGCCATCAGCGCTGGAGGTACCTCCTGGACTGATAAAGAAACTGATTCATCGAATCTCCCGTATTGCAGCGTTGGTGGATGGGACAATGGCAATTTCTGGGACTGGTTGGATGGCGTAATTACCTTGGGTGGTGATGAGCATTTGCCGGTAAGTGAATGACGTTTTCCTACTCAATCTTGTTTGACTTTAGGCTGATGATGATTGAATAGAATCGGCAAATGGATTGCCATTGGGCGTGCTAGTTGGGTCATGAATACCTTCCTAAATAGGTAATTTGTATATATCGGTTGGTCCTTGCAAGCAACGAGGGAACCACGTGTATCCCTTGTCAACAATCAAAATCCCAAAGTGACAAGGTCTAGAACAGTTTTAACACGTCTATCGATGTAATTGACTTTCCTGCTGTCCGTTTATATTGAAGCATAGGCAATAATAAGAGTGTCCGGCTTTACCGGAGTAGTACGTAAGTGTGTGCATTGGTACATGCATTAGAATACAAGTTGATATTAACTCACGCCATGGCGTCCGCAGAATCCAAAGCTCCATTGATTGACGGAACATTCTCCAAATTGAATAATTAGGCTAAATGACATTTCATGTTTCTGGAAATTGTCGGATTGCGCTTCGGCTCGGAGCATCTCCGAGATGCCCTCATGAGTCAAGATGTTTTCAAGATCGATTTCAAGCACAGAAAAAAATTTGCCAACTACAAGAACCCTAAATAACCTCTCTCTCAATTCTTGGACGGCATATACAGGGCTTAGAGAGATGCGGGTGTAACCCGGACACATTATTCCCTAAATAGGCAACTCTTCTAGTTACAGTCTTTGCACATCAAGTTGTTCAGGTTCAAGAAGACCATCTTTCTCCACACCCCGCTTGTTGCTCTCCGACTTTTTATTTCTTCAAATCACCTCATCATTACGACGAGCCGGCTTCAGCTGCCATGATCAAATGCCGCATGGGGAGATAGCATGCATGCTTATGTACTAGTAAGCAGGGCTTTTCAGGCTAAATGCAGCAAAGCAATAAAATGACGCTGATCGACAGGTTGACCGCATCAAATTATCCGTGATGATCAGCGGTTGGGGTTGGAGTGTGGGGAAGTGAGCAATAATTTGGGGTGATTATACATACATAGCAAGGGCAAGATTTGGGAAAAGGTGAAACGGTAATGGGAGGAATGTTATAAATACCATCATGTTCTCGCATGCCAGAGTCAATTGGACCGAAATTCAAGCCATCTTTATTTCTCACTGGTGAAGGCAATCTCTTCATGATGGTCTACACCGCGCAATTCCTGGCTTTGGCTGCGGCCATACTGCCCAGTGCAGTGTTAGCCCAGAACAACCAGACGTATGCCAATTACTCCTCCCAGTCCCAACCGGACCTCTATCCACAGACCCTAGCACATCTGAATTTTTCCTTCCCCGACTGCGTCAATGGTCCACTCAAAGATAACATCGTCTGCGACACATCCGCAAACTACGTCGATCGTGCCGAAGGACTAATCGCACTCTTCACCCTCGAAGAATTGATCAACAACACACAAAACACTGCCCCCGGAGTCCCGCATCTAGGTTTACCGCCCTATCAAGTATGGAGTGAAGCGTTACACGGGCTTGACCGAGCCAACTGGGCGAAATCTGGCGACGAATGGACGTGGGCGACTTCGTTCCCGATGCCGATTTTGTTTATGGCTGCACTCAATCGTACACTTATCAATCAGATCGCTGGCATCATTGGAACACAGGCTCGTGCATTTAATAATGCCGGTCGTTATGGACTTGATGCCTATGCGCCGAACATCAATGGCTTTCGTAATCCGCTCTGGGGCCGTGGCCAAGAAACGAAAAAATAAACTTATGCTGTAGATAACTATGACTCCTGACTGTGCTGCCTGTATGAAGCATTTTGCTGGTAGGGCGTCCTATATTGGGCTCGTTTTCGGCATTGACTTATTGACTTATTGACTATTGTAATCTATTTTAATTTACTGTTGGTTGTGACCAGTTGTTCTATGAAGTGGTTCGTTCTAACTTCTAGTTTTCTGAAATTGCGTCTAGTCTTATCAGCGTACTGCTTGATGATTAGCCTAGTTGAGAAGTAGTCTATGTTGGCTGGTGGGAGACTATCTTTAGGGGTCAGGACGATTGTTGGTTGGTCCATATGGAAGACGTGTTGAATTTGGTTGTGTGGTAACTGCACGGTTCTGTAGTTGACAACATTTGAAACTCTGGACGAGCTGGACGACTATGGTGGAGGGACTGAAGGACTAGGTGGAGAGCTAAACCCGCCTCTAACGCTTCTGCACCCCGGGGGCAGAAGCTGACAAAGGATGGAACTGGAGGACTAGGTGGAGGAATTGGAAGAAACTCTGCTCGTCGTTTGTATGCTAGTATGGTTGCGACGTCCACTCCCCAGACGAGTAATATTTTTATGTGTTTCATTCTGATGTCTACTGCCTACCCCTTTTATGTCGTACGTGCTTTGACACTCAATCCGTCTATTGTTCGACGGTGCGAGCATGAAGTCAAAAGGTGGGGCTACTTAAGACAAGCTATATCTGATGTCTTCTTCCATTTCAATGCCTTCTCTGTGCGTATCGTGCCCTTTCTCATATTTCGTCCCTTTCTGTCTATTGTCCTTTTCAGGTTTCGTCTGGTTCTATATCTTGTCCATTTTATACCTCGATCTCTCCATGTATGCGATTGATGCTATTGATAGTCTCAATATCTTCAGTGCATATACTAGCAACTCTGGGGATTCCATCCAAGCTTGTATGGAAGGCTTTCCCAAGGTTGATTTCTAAAATATGCATCCCATAAGATGTAGAATGTACATATAAAGTTGAATGGGCGTGAGTGGTGTATTTCTGCTTTAACGTCGTCCAGAGATTTAAGTTAGACGAATATCATTGCGTCGTAATCCGGTGTACTAGATGATGCCATTATAAAGACGCGGACGTTGACCATCTTTCTTAAGGATAATAACGTAGACGCCCCAAGATCTATTAGGTATCTGATCGAGGAGTAGACAGTTTGGGAGTGTTTCGAACCATTCAACAGGAGGTGGCTCACTGGCTTTTACGACGTCCAGTAATCCACGACAAAAAGTAAGACGAAGGAAACGGAAAAGAGACGATAGGTCGGATCTTGTAGGTGCAACAATTGTAAACCGTGGAAGAACCGACGCAGATGGAGCAGTAAGACAACGCCAACTGATGTCAAGCATATACTCTCCAGCATTATCTTCTGGTGTAGGGTTTGGCATTGCTGATGAAGAATAGAGCGACTCCATGGTAGAGACAACCGGAGAGACACCCAGAGACACGAGAGATCCGAGGGTGGACGAGAGACAGCGAGAGACAGCTAGATAGACAGTCAGAGACGACGAGAAACACGAGGGACGACCAGAGACATACAGCCAGAGACAGACAGTCAGGGATGGCCAGAGCCGAGCAGAGAGGAGAGATAGCGAGAGACAGTCGGAGACGGCCAAAGAGACGACGAGAAATACAAGGGACGACGAGACACAGACAGCCGGAGACGACCAGATTTAGCGAGAGATGGTGAGAAAGATGGTGAGAGACAGCCAGAGAGAGACAAGAGAGGGTGAGAGAAGAACGGGAAAATAGAGGATATTGGAGGAATTCATGAGAATGCCATGGTGTTCAGTCCCGGTGCCGTTCTAAATGGAAAGAGCGACCAAATGGGAAGGAGCGACCGAAAAGGGAAAGAGCCATTGAGCATGACGACATTTTGCAGAGACGTCAAAAGTCCCTCCCAATATATCACAATCACAAGGGACGCGGTGGACGAGAGAGAGTCCCGGAAGTAGTTTTCAATTCTATACAGACATTTGCAACGACAGAGACGACAAGAATCGCGAGTGGCGGAGACTCGTATCTGAGGAAAAGTCTTTTTTGACGAGTCTCACAAATGACGAGGAGACGGCACCTGTGAAGGTACTATTTGACAAGACTCACGAGCATTGTGTCAATCATGTTGAAAGGGGTCCTGGTAGAGGGGGGATCATAAAAGTATTACAGTAATTCCAGAAATGACTACTGCGACGGTTATGACCAGTCGAGATGAATGACAAAATTGAGTCGTCAGAGGAGCAATTTCACGGAGGCAGAAAAGTCGTAGCAATAGTAGCCTCCACCAAGCACGCCAATGACAGTAGCAAGAGAGCTCACTAGCTGCTATTATAGTAGATCATAGACGGGTGCAGTCGGCCATAATAGTATCATGATTGACGAGCGATAAGAGAACATTCTCGGAGAGTCCAATATCGAATCACGCACCACAACATGGAAAGTTGTAAGTGTCGAGTCCTCTTGAAGGTCGCTAGAAACGCGGGACAGGAATCGAGCTTTCTCTTGAGTTCCTCTCGTCTAGACGTGTGTTTCAATGTGCTTTTGGAGTAGGTCTCTAGCAATGTCTTGTTCATTCATAGCACGGATACACTTTCTCTAGAAAATAGCATGTTAGCAACCGTCCAGGACATAGGACATTGTTGATACTCACGAAAGAGCAAAAAAGGAAGTCCAGGGGAGAACCTCCTGACTTCTGCACAGATACCTCCCCATGAGCATCTACTTCATCGTCGTCAAAAGGCTTGCATCCGTATTTCAGGACGATTGTAGACGATTGCAGACGGGAGAACAGTGCGGTTGGCATGGGGGTAAAAGTCTTCAGAACAAGCTTTGGAAGGAGTAGTTATTTGATTTGATTGCTATGTCTATTCGTTAGCTCTATATGACGCGTTCTCAAATGGAGTAAGACTTACTTGTGGAGTGACTAGAGACTCCAGGACTCCAACGACGTTGGCGTTAGGCTGGAGTCACAACAGGATCCTCGTCATTGATATTCTAGACACGTCTTGTTAACATCCACGATGCCAGGTAGCAAACACGAAGCAAGAGAAAAGAGAATGAATACCTACAAAGAGCTTGTCAAGTTGATGCTTTGTTGGAGTCGAGGGAGCGGATGTAGTGGTTGGTAGAGGTTTTCGAAGCGGATTCTTTGGATCTGAAGCTTTACCCACCCGTCAGCTTGAAGCCTCGTATACTTGAGATGAAATGAGGGATGAGATGTGATAAATTGGATGAAATGTGCGGATTTTGATTCACTTACTGTCATGATGAATGCCTTGATGGGAAGAGAAAGAAGAAACTGAGACGAGCTTCCAAGGTTGGTGTTGAGGAAGAAGAGGGGCTGGGGTGAGAGTAAATAAACAAGACGCGGTGCTGTGGTGGTGGTGTTGTTGTTGTTGTTGCCTGAGGCAGACCTTTCACATGCTGAAACGAGTGTTTGCTTAGTTAGCGACAGTTCTCCAACCCCCTAGCAACTGTTGAAAATTTTCATGTTGAATTGTTTGATTGGGCGCTTCGTTCTTCCTTGTGGTTATTGGTTTCTGCTCAGGAAATTCATCGTGTTGAATGCCTTGAAGATGACTTCTTTTGGGAAGAGAAGGAATTATAATAACTAATTCTATCGCGAGATCCAAGTAGCCAATCAAGGTGAGCATTGTGTTGGTGCCAGCGATCTGAGGTGTCTGTTGAGATATCTTAACCACACCTATTCGATCCATCACCAGCAGCCGACCGCCAGACGGAGATTTAACTATGTACCTTTGATATGTGAAAGCCGGAAATAGAGAGTGAATACTGCTAAAAAATGAGGCCTCTTCTTCATCATGATTGCAGCGCAAGTCTTATTTCCTCGACTGCGACTGGAAGATCATACTTCACCTCACTTCTCCGGCCTCACCAGCTCAAAAAACTCATCTCACTTCATTTCTCGGCCTCACCAGCTCGAAAAACTCACTTCACCTTACTTCTCCGGCCTCACTTCTGCGGTCGAGGTTCAATTCCTCCTACTCCTCCAGCTTCATTTCTGTGGGCACGACTCAAAATTTTACTTCCTGTTACTGCGTCAACCTGACTGCCTCGTCCAGGAACTGAAATCTTGCATTCTCTCAAATCATCAAGCCCCTTTTTCGAGTGCCAACAAAATCTCAACTACTCTCACTTCGTCAACTTCATCTCGCTTCACTTCACACGTCCACCACGATTCCGCGGACTATCTCCGACGTCAGGCGTCGTCTGAAGGACAATGGCATCCGTGACATACAATGGAATGACGAAGGCGCAGCTTGAAGCCTTGGAATGCGTCCAGAAGGAGCGAGCGAAACCCAATCCCTTCTGTGGAAAAAATGCCACTCGACAGAAGAAGAGAGTGGAGAAACTTATGGCAGATTATGGAATAACCACACACGCTGCATACGACCTGATTGAAGACGACACGATGCAGCCAGACGACCTCCACTCTAAGATTGATAAAGCGCTATATGCGTACGCTAGGTACTGTTCGGAATACGGCGCCTACAGGAAGAAGACGCGAGCCTTGCATGCGTCACATGTCATCAAAGACTACATCAAAGCCCAACGTCTTCACAAGCGATCTGAAATCATCCAAGACAGTGAGGACGAGGACGACCAGGACGAAGCAATGGCAGACGAAGACCAAGACAACAGGGACAATGAGGAGCGCAATCCTGCTGCACGCGTTGGAGGCGGTTCCTTCCTTGAAAGAGCTCGTCGTCCTCGCGGACCTCGCCCACCGAGATCTTTCTTTTCCCCACAGCAGCCACCAGTTCCTCGTCCACAACCACCAGCTCTTCCGCAGCCACCAGCTCCTATTTCACAACCACCAGCTCTTCCGCAGCCACCAGCGACTCGTCCGCAACTAGCACCACCAGCAGACGACAACCCGCGACTACTCAACCCACAAGCACAACGAGTGCTAGAATTGGCAGGGACTCTACGCACGGTCACCCCAACAGTACACAATATGGTAGCTATCCGACAAGTATGGCAGACACTAATTCCCCAGGAGGAGGGGTGGAATAAATCTTCCATGGATGCCTTTAATAACGGAACTGTACTGGCGTACTATTCATCAGAGGATGGGGGAGGACGACAAGCGTTCCGTCAGATACATGGATCAAAGACGGTGATACCTGGAACTTTTGACTTGGGACCACCCAGCACTACAACAACCAACGTCCATGAACGTCCAGTGTTATTGCACCATAACGTCCACCGCCTGGAGATTCCAAAGGGCAAAATAGTGGCGGTGCGAGGAGACGACCGAGGCATTCTAATCGTCGAATTAGACGGAGCAACCTTCAGGTTCAGGCTAGTGAACAATCCTCATGGGATGAGTGGACACTATGCTGTGAAGAACGGCCAATACATCCCTATCACCAGTCAGACATTTTATCAGATGTTATTCATACTGCCAGAAAAAGAGGACGGACTACGTCCAATATGTATTACACCCCGGTGCAAGAATTCGAAGCATGCGTCACGCTGACAACCCCTCTCCTATCCGTTGCTCGTCCTTCCCGTTGTTGGAACTAATTCTTGGCAAATCCGCATACGGATTAGTTCCTGGAATCCAGCAATAGCTTCATACTATATACAACAAATATCGAGAATTTTCTACAGAATAACGCACGGTTGAGCATTACAAATCAACCCTTTATTCTCGCATGTCGAGAACATTCGATTGACATCATCTATCGCTCCTTTCTGATATCATATATATGCGATTCTGTGTATAAATAGGACCCAAATCTCCAGATAGCAATGTTGAGTGTGCAAATCAAAATCACATTTTGTGTAGTATAAAGCTCCTTTCTTGCTTCCTGTTGTGCCATTTTGAACGCTTCCGTATACGCTCTAGCGCGCCTCGGTTCCAATACCCGTTGCTCGTCATGTGCCGTTAGGGCACGTGACCTCGGGTATCATTAGCTAGCGTTACTCTACAGCTTCAATCGATCATCTTTAGCCACCGGTTGCTCCATGACTCTCATCGATCGCACGTTCCTGACTACTCACGCCCCTAAGCTACACATCACCCGGTTAGCCCAGCGTCTACCCATCAAGGGCATCGGAGGTCAGCCAGACGCGTCGGGCGAAGTAGTCCGGTTCACGGTCAGTATACCCGCCACGGTCAACAACGAGAAGATTATCGCGAAGCTCTTCATTGAAGCCTACATCGTGGACCACTTGGCCCCCAACATGCTGATCGGAATGGACATCTTGCAGAACAATGGCATTGATATAATTTTAGTGACCGTCAAGCCTCACGCCAAGATCTGCTCATGCGACAACGCGATGGTTCTACTGGAAATCTGCGCTAAGGAGTAAGGCAGGCCTCACTCATCACTAATGATGGTCACTGCGCTCAGATGCACTAAAATCCCTACTCGATCTATTGTCCGCGTCCTCATCCGACTCCGAACCTTGCTATTAGACAATGTCGATTATGTATACCTTTGAGCTATAATACAAGGATAGCGGAGTCACGATCTACCCACTTGTTATGAACTCCCAATTCTTATAGATCTTAGTTGCCAACAGCTCTAACAAGGAATGGATCATACCTTATTATGCCCGCCTTGGTCAGTTGTTCGAATTCCAGGACATAAACAGTCACTATATCGACACTGTTAACACAGACGACCTGTTCAACACTATAGCATCTAAGGAATAATTCACCCTACACGCGGATTGCTTTCGCGGCCCGGACCCTCGACCCGAAGCACGTCCCGACAAAGACCCCTCACATCACAAACACAAGCTGGAGAACAGCATGATTTTCTACGGCAACAATGACGACGAGATCAAACAACTCATAGACCTCGTCTTGTCCTATGACATCTAGCGTAACAAAGGCTTCGCAGACATCCCTGAGGAACATTGGATACCCATCAAGCTTAAAGAAGGTTAAGAAGACCTAGCCAAGAAGAGTGGTCACGTATATCTAGCCAGTCCCCAGGACAGACAGCTCATCAATGAAGTTAATAACAAGCTACATGACCAAGATCGCATGCGTTGGACAGCAAACCACTCACCATCAGGTTATACCTCTATTCATAGTCTAACGATACATCACAAAAACTAACGAAGCCATGGGGGAGACAGTGATCATACCCAAGAACCGCGTAGTCGCTAATGTCCGCGACCTTAACACCGCCTCAGTTCGCGATATCTACCCCATATCCAACCAGGATGAGATAATCACTATGATCCACAGATATAGCTTCCTTACAATCATCAACACCATTTCCTTCTTCTTCCAGTAGCGCGTCCGACGAGAGGACTGCAAATACCTAAAAGTAGTCTCACATCAAAGACAGGAGTACTACACCTACGCACCCATAGACTACATCAACTATCCCGCCTACATCCAACATACAATGGATCGACTGCTCCACAAGCTACGCAAGCAGGTACACATCTTCATTAATAATATAATCACATGCTCACAGACCTTCAGGCAACACTTAAAGGACTTAAGGAAACTATTCGACATCCTCCAACAGTACAACATAGCCTTGAACCTCACAAAAGCGCAATTTAGATTCCTGTCTATAACTCTCCTAGGCCAACACATTAACGCACTCGGTCTATCCACACCTGCTAAACAGATTGCCGCTATTATCAGCATCCCCTTCCCAAATACATTAAAGGACTTAGAACACTGGATCGGTCTCGTCGGATGGCACAGAAGTCATATTCCACGATTTACCGCAATCATGGAACCCCTTGAGGCTCGCAAGACTCGCCTTCTCAAAAGTAGCCCCAACGCTGGCCGCGCTTGGAAGAACTTCGTGTCGAGAACAAAGCTTGAGGAGGTCACAGAAGATGAGACTGCTGCCTTTGAGACCAGGAAACACTTCATGACAGAAACGTTCCTCTATCACCAGGATCCCGAACGCTGGCTGTTCGTAGACCTCGACGCATCCAACGAGTGCTTCGCCTGCACCTTCTACCACATTCGATTTTGCGCATGCTCAAATCAACGGAGCCAGTGACCTCAATTTCATCATCGGTTGAAGTTGTCTTGGTGGGTGCTTCTATAGTCAAATGTCAGCTCTGTATATTTGCAAGTATAGATATAGAATACGCACCGCTAGTAAGATCCACAACTGGAGTAGCAGTTTCGGAAGGTTGTCTGCCTTCTTTTATATATTCACTAAGACCACTGTTCCCAGACATGTTGAACTGTGACTTGCTCTTAACCAGAGTATCCTCGGCATCAGCTATCTTGATGCGCTTCTTGGGCTGGTCTTTGCGACGCTCAACATTGTAGATATCCTCAATCAAAGACTTGTGCTCATTGGCCAAGTCTTTGCTCTCACAGTTACGCTTTCAGTCGATGCTCCCTTCTTCTTCGCTAGAGATGTCCTCGCTGCTAACGAACTGAAACTGTATCTCGTTGTTAGTGTCCGGAGCTGGCTTCGACTCCGGCTTAACGTCAACATCGATGCGACGAGGAGACATCGTATCGGAGTTGGATTGCGTAGATGGAGTCTGGAAATGCGGGGTCAAGACAGGAGTGCCCATCTTTGGGTCTTTGATATGCGCTGGTGAGGCAGAAGCGCTTGATTTGGTTTTGTCGTGCTGTTGGGGGCCTTAGAAGCGTAAGCAAGAGTCGCCAAGGAGTCGAGGGCATGCAGGGTTAAAAAAAGGAAAGAGAAGAGTAGAATGAAGTGGCAAGTGTAGAAAAGAATGCGCAGGGGTTTTGAAAAGAGAAGATCAAGACATTCGAGTGAGGTTGAAGGAAGAAAAATGAGGACTCACCAGAAACCATTTGCTTTCTGTATGACCTCGGGTCCAGGAGCATGGCCGCTCGGGAAGCCATGATGAAGAAAGAATGAGCTGGTTGAAGAGAAGAGAGAAGGAAGAGGTGAGAAGTGAGAGAAAGATTAGAAACTAAATTGTAAACCGAGGAGTGCTTGAGGACTGATTCTCTGAACGGCCACCTAGAACTAGTCAATAACTAGTTCCACTCATGGAAAATATATTTATAATAAGTGTCATACTTCACCAGTCTTCGTCAGAGGCAACTCGGGTCGCTCAGTTGCTTTACAGTATCCTTGAATAGTTCCATCATTACCGTACATGGAGTACCTCGATATAACTGCTCAGGTGTAGTGAATCCAGGTAAGAGAGTGCGACTGTCTGATTTCTGTGTACTAGACAGAACTGTAGCTTTAATAATGTTAGTACTAGACAACAAAGTAGATAAGCAGGGTGTAGAGTGTTATCATCGTCTTCGTCGTCAACGTACTCCTTGAATAGGTCCAGCGTAAAAGCTGGAGGCCTGAACGGCGATGGTTTGTCTAAGGACATTGTGATGTTTGTAGTGTCGTGTTGTAATTGTCCAAGTGAGGTGAACTGTTAGGCAGGGCTAACAGCTTCAGTGATCTAAGAAGGTAAAATTGAAGGGTCAGGTGAGGTAAGGTCAATAAAATTCCGAGGTCCTCCCATTGTGTTAATCCTTGGAAGGATCGTAGAAGTATTTCTCTGCTTGTAGAAGAAAAAGTGAAGCTAGCTTGGTGAGATTTCAAGTATGAGGTAAGGTGGTTGTGAAGTAATTTGTGACGGGAGGGCGAGGTCCTAGATATGGCCGCATGGTCACGTGATAGGGGAAACAAATTTAGCGCGGAGCCAACTCGGTCACGTGCTATCTATACATACGACCTTAGGGATAGGCCACGAGGGCGCGGCCTCGAAGGGGGGAGGTAACTGTGACACACATGGGATTGCCCGCAGCAATGGATAACCAAGATAGGGCTCGTACCCTAGCGGGTACGGCCATGTTTGGGACGTAGGGTTCAAACCCTACGTGCGAAGAATGAATTTACAATCATGTATAAAAGCTCAATCCCCAACAGACTTAGGATCGAGCAGAGTTTAGTTCTTACAACTACCTACCTACTCATACGTTCACACTACGTTCTTACTTCTTCTATCACGCTTCCCATACACTCTTAAGTTGAGCCTTACTAGCCAACGCTTACAAGGAATTCTGAATGGCTTCTTGAGTGTTACAAATGAGTCTTGTCCTTGTAGAACGAACTCATTTCAAAGCTCTGGGAGCCTAGGGCGAAGTGTGTCGAGGAGAAAGTCGTATTTGTCAATAAGAAGTCATTGCTGCTTCCAAGGTTTGTTTCTACTAACCATCGTGCAAGTGTGATGTAACAGAATGACGAGAGGCTAAGATCATATTCTGGCTTTTAGATATTTTAAACAAAGATGCCATTCAATCGAGTCCTTTGATGGGCATCGCCACTATCCTACGCGACCAAAGCATGACAATAAACCATCTGATATCCACTGCAAGCCTGAGTGCACTTCTTCTCTTCTTATCTCGATACCAAGACGCCGTAAGTTATCTCAGAATCCGACTCTCTCCTTCATCCACCTGGTAATCAACTGAATTCTTTTCTGACCAAGCCTCCCTATAGAGAACTACCAAGATATGTGGTCATAACACATATACACATCTATTACTCTTCAACACTCGAACCATCCCACAATATCATCCTTGTTGGGAATGGGCTTCATTCCTGGGTATCAACCCCATTCACCGGTCAAACGGTCAAACGGTCAAACGGTCAAACGGTCAAACGCTTCCAATTGCAGTAAGTTGAACCTCCGTTTGAATCTACCCCACCTGCTCACATGATCCTCTAGCACTATTTATTGATCTTCATTGGCTAATTTGTCTTTCTTTTATCTTTCTCTAGGCAGCAGCAAACAGTTCTTTTATCTTTATCCCTTTGTCTGGTTCTCCGACCTCCAACGCCCCGGGCGTGCTTACGCTGCAATTCCCCCTTCCATATTTCTACGACCTTCTTCTCTCCTTTTCTTACTTTCTCTTCATCCTTCTTACATCTCTATCGGTTTTTTTTTTTTTTTTTTTTTTTTTTTTTTTTTTTTTTTGTTTTCCGTCATTCTTTTTTAGTGTTACTCTAGCTTCTGTCGAGCAACCAGTGAGAAGATCGAACCAGGAGGAGCAAAGACAGTTTACTGCAACCACTTCCACCACGAGACTGGAAGCATCCCCAGCAATCATTGTCGCGGACAGAAATGCTATATGGGCCGAACTTGAAAAACAGCGCAAACGTGCGGCAGTTTCTAAAGTCATGCAAACAATCGCTGAAGTGGTTCCGATGTTCGGATCCGTCCTATCGAACCTATACAACGTCTACGAGCAAATCATCCAAGCGGAAAATGGTCATCAAGATGTGTCTGTGTGTCTTCATCGGTCCCAAGATCACCAGTAAATTCAAATCATCCCAAAACGGAATTCCAGCCCTAGCCGACAACTCTTTCTATCAGAAAACCACAAATCAGAACCAGGCGCCAACTTCAACAAAGCTCACCTACAGACAACATAGTGAACTGTCAAGATCCTGAGGCGTACCTCCGCCTCGTGGCATCTACGCGGGCAACCCCAACATCAAGGTACGTATATACCACATCTTCACTACATTCTCCCCCAAAACAAAACACCACTAACATTTTTAAACCTGGCACCAGATCGACCTTGACCAGCACCGCCCTAGTATACGGCTGCGGTGCCACCGACCGGACAATCCATAACCAGTTGCCGCCAACTCACCGAAGTGCCCAGCGGCTCAAAACCAAAGTCGAGAAGAGTGGCGTCAAGCGTCCCCCTCGTGGTCCAGAGAACAATGCTGTTAACGGCGAACACAAAAAAAGAATGCTATTATACACCCAGCTTCAGAACTTATAGCTTAAGAGATATTTCGGTATATCATAAAGGTAAGACAGAACACCTGTCGGTTACCATGGACACAAATGATCATTTTGTTGACTTGTGTAGATATACTCGAACAAAGATTCATCGCCATAAAAAATTTATGGCTCAAATGGCCTCATTATGGTATTATCCAGAAAAAGTCCCGTCTATGCTGTCCTACGACATGAGAAATCCTACCCAACCACAAGTCACAGCATGGGGTTACGGAACGAAATCTTCTACAGATACATATACATGGTTTAAATTGGGACTTGCACAAGACCAAGGTCAAGAAATATTCGATGATAAACTGCTTTACAGTGGTCTTGGTTCAATCAAGTGTCCTGCAAATTTGATCTAGCAACAGACTACTTGCAGGCTTTTTATGAGCATTTACTGGCAAAGATCAAAGAACAATAAGGAGAGGCAACATTCGACCTGCTCGCGTTACATTTTATACTTGCCGTTCTAGCAGGCTAGCCTTGCCGCCACAGAATTCAATCATGAGAGAGGAAGAGCAAAACGAGCATGCAATTCTCAAGGGGGAGGAGACTGCGCTTATCAAGGAGGTGGAGATAATGCTGCAAAGACGACGAATGCATATGGTCAAGGCGGAGTTTGAAAACCAGGCGAAGGCAATGGCTGAAAATATAGTATTCTCATCGTCGGCAGGAATACAGGGCAGGAAGCGTGCCTACGATGAGGGAACTGGATCGACGACGCCTCTGTCATCGAACTAGAGCGAGACTATGGCTCTATCGGAAAGATCTTCGTTTTCGCATCCTTCTACGGGTGGAAAGATAGTTTCTCCAGCTTACCACCAGAAGCGCAAGCGAGGAAGGATTACGCATGGATTGGAAGGCAATGGTGATGCGACAAGAAGGAGGGCAACATTCGACCTGCTCACATTGCATTTCATATGCTTGCCGTTCTAGCAGGCTGGCCTGATGTCAGTCGCCACAGAATTGAATCGTGAGAGAGGGTCATCCCAGAAACGCAGGATGTGCAGATGCTTGACGTTAGCAATGCAGAGGATATTGATCTCAAAGAATGGTTGACAACCGCATTCTTAACTAATTACAAAATCACGTACGATGATATCGCCGCTGTCACTATGCGTTCCAGCATCAAGCTCGCAAATTGCTTTTATCTATAGTTCCCCGAAGATGCCGAAGGAGACTTTCAGGTATTAGAAAAGTTCCTCGACCAGCATTATGCGATTGTGCTTTCGAATCGCAAACAAAATGACTGGGAGAAGTTTACAAAGTCTTCTTCTGGGGTTGCGTTGGTTAGCATCACCATTCTCTAACATTAAGCCTTTTCATGCTAACATTTCGGTCTATAGTTCCATCATAGTTTCCTGCACTTCAGCGAAATGCCTGGCTTCCATAAACTTACCATGAGCTCCTCTTTCAACTTTTGGACCGTTTCACTCCAAACTGCTATTCCGAACATTGAGCCACATACGCATTTCCAACGAATCTTTCCTCAGGGATCTGGGTACCTGATGACGGAGGATTTCATGCTACACGAAAGAGACACAGCGATCATGGTTCTGGCTTGGTTTCGGGATAGTACTTTGTCCAAGTTTCCGGGTACGTTGAAGATGATGTTTCGACCGAATGTGTTGAAGTGGTTGGATGGTATGTCCAAGGAGGATCCTCGGTAAGCAGCCCAATCCAGAAATCAAGACAGAAGTACTGATTTTCCTCTTCAGATTTGCCGTAATGGCCATCCTCATCGGTGACACCGCATGCCACGGCAACGCATCACCAGCTGAATAGCCTGGCAGACCAAGAGGAAGAGCAGAGCAGATGCTTCCTCACCATGCTACTGAAATTGCGGATGCTAAACAGTCACATACTATGTGTCCAGGACAGATTGAAGATGATATTGGACGATGATAAAAGCATGGCAGTTCTTCAGAGCGCTGTCGCGGATTCTACTAACGACGAGGCCAATATCAACCGCGACATTTACGTGCGACTAGAGGAGCTCGTGCACGCTGCGAAACAGGCCAAAAGGTCCGCCAAAAAGAGAATCCTTTTGGCTGAGAATATGTTCAGGGAGTTTAAGACCACTGTCGCTGCAGAAGACGATTATAGCGATGATATCACCGACTGGATGGCAGCTGCAGGCCATGAAATGCCCAGCTCAAAGGTTCTGAAGACACGAGATGTGATTCGAGAATGGTTCAAGGACTGGCCCGTTGAACCACGCGACCTCGACTGTTTCTTCAACCCATCTCTCGAAAGCCCCGTCCTCTCTCCATCCGAATTACTCAATGCCGGACCTGCAGATAACTCATCAAACCCAGTCGCCAAGCTGCTCGACTTGCATTTCGTGGAGAGGCAACATTTGTTGGTGCAACCAACTAGACCAAAAAGCAGCGCGCATACTAGATGATCTAGTATGGTATGATATAGCCAGCAAAGGTGGATCACGTGGAATATAGCGAGTGTTCCAACAACATTCGACACAAGAAAGAGAGGCAACATTCGACCTGCTCGATTTGCATTTCATACACAAGAAGGAGAGGCAACCTCCGACCTGCTCGCTTTGCATTTCATAAATAAGGAGAGGCAACATTTGACCTGCTCGCTTTGCATTTTATATATAAGAAGGAGAGGTAATATTTCACCTAGGCCCAATAACACAATAACGTCAAAACCAAAGCATCGTTCCAACAAACCCAGGAGCTCGTAGGAGGAAATAAACACACAGTTCAATTCCAAGGACTTCAGTCGCAGGAGCTGGCTACAATTAATGTCCCCAAGAGGCAAGCTAAAAGTTTCACAAAACCTATCAATTTTGAGGGAGGAAAGATCGGTTGTAGTTTTCAGTAGGGTATCAAGACCCTGCAGATAAGGATCATCCTCGGGCCTAGAATCAAGACTTAAACATTTAATCTGTTAGATAAGTTGCTTGACTTTTGCATGATAATCAGAGTTCAGATAATGCGTCAAATAACCGCTGAAGTTGGGGCTTTGCTATTGATTCAAGAACTAGAGGGAACCATGCTTGTATTGGTTCCGATTCCCACTCGAGAGGCCAAAATATCGGCGGTGTTCAAATTGAGAAACTTGGCCAAAAGCGACGGAAGGCGGTCGACAACGTCACCCTCGATTAACGAATATTTCGTATCCCTCACGTTCTTTGAAGAATGGCTGCGGGGGAAAAAAAAGAAAAAGAAAAGAAAATATAAGAAGAAAAAAAAAAAGGGGACCAGTTGACGAGCAAGTGTACAGCCAATTAAAAGGCACTGAATTGAGCTCATGTACGTACTAACTAATTGACAAGCGTACGTACGTAACAGTAAATGTTGCGCATCAATGTACGCATCGACGTACATATCCAATGTATATCCGTGCGCTCCAACGCTCCAGCGTTCGCCCCACACCGCTTTGTCCGCCTGTTTCATCTTCTTCGCCAGGGACCGATTCAATGCCATAGGGAAGATGGTCTGTAGAAACCTGAACACATGGTTTTGCCCATTCTTGAAGTTGTTAGCGATCAGCTCATAGACATTAGCAAAGTCATATACCTCCTGCGTAGAGATCTGGGTTGAGTGGATCAGTCTTGAAGTGGGGTGGTATGAATCGTGGCCTTCTCACTGATTCAGCGATCATTTCATCGGTGATTTTGACGCGCTTGTTGCGGTCGGGGACTTGGTCCTTGCGAGGGTTTCAGAGCATTGCGACTCTTTATGTAATCTCATGCGGGGGCGGTTTGTGGTGATCGCCGGCCATCTCCACCATCAATTCATGGTAGGTACTGTTCAAGCCGTAGAGACTTTGCGAAACGTTCTACCCTCACGAGATAGAGGTCAATATCATCGGGCGCGAGGTTTTTTTTTTTTTTTTTTTTTTTTTTTTTCTTGTTCGGGGCAATAAAACCTAGAGAAGGAGTCAGATATACTACCATGCTTAGCAAAAGTAAACGGCATAGTTACTCTTTGGATCCAAGGCCGGGTCCTTTGGGTTAAGGTTATGGGATTGAGACATGTCGACCGAATGAGTGGGCTTTTGCGGAGCACCTGGAGCTTGGTCCTGATCAATAGCAAGCACTGACGCGGATCTGGAATTTGAACGGCTTCTAAGACCGACAATGCCGATAGGGTGTTCTAAGTATATATAAATTATACACTAGTTAATCTATTTAATATTTATTATATAGTATATCTAGATAATATTATCATCTACTTATAAGATAAGGCATTACATATAGATAATATATAATAAGTATTAGAATACTTATAATAGTATAAGCTATATACTAAACTATTAAAATATATCTTTAAAAAGGCTAAAATCTAATTTCTAGAATTTATTATATCATCTAATAGTATATATATAGAACTAGAACAAGTTAATATAATTTAGAAATAGCCTACTCTATAGAACATGTCGGAAACTTCGGTCGAATACCGTCAGAGTATAACTAGGATAGTTATATTAATGGAAGAAGTTAATATATTCTGATATATAAAAGGCTAGATGAGTATAAAGTCTTAAGAAAGTAAAGCAAATTAAATATCCTGTTTGATAGAAGAATATATATTTAAGTTATTATAGTTAATTAAAGATAGTAGAGTAAAATTAAATATATGGTAAATAAATATTCTTATATAATTTTTTTTCATTATAGTTATTATAGCGGTGGCTATAATATTTATATTATTTTTTATTATTTTTATTATAGTAAAGGCTCTGATAGTTATAATACTTTAATTTTATTAATTATAGATAATCCTTTATTTCTATATATATTAGTTTTTATAAAAGCTAGTTTAATCTATTAGTTATTGTCGGTACACTACCGTGCTGCTCTCTATGAGGCACTGTAGATACTCTTACCGGTCAGGTTTGGTGATATCAAGAAGGCTTAGATTGGGAAGCTGGCTACGGTGCGAGTTGACAACTATTTATACACAAATGACCCCTCTACAAGCGAGCTCGCGGTGCCTATTTGGGAAGCCTGATGGTGTTGACCGGGAGGCTCCGCCGCGCACTGATTGCTACCTCGATTGCTGCCTGAGGTATCAATTCTCCGTTGATATTCACATTCCAACATATACTATACTATAAGTTAATTTTAATTTATATTTTATATTTTATATTAAAATAATAATATAAGTATTTTAAAAACAATTTCTATCTAATATTATAAATATAAATATAGTAAGATATATAGAATAGATATTATTTAGACCATAAATTATATCTCTTTTTATAAAAAGAATAGGAATTTTTAAATATATTTTAATAAATAATTTAAGAACTAATTTAAAAAATATAAAAAAGCTAATATAAAATTAATTTTTATTCTTTTTATATTTTTTCTACTTCAAAGCTAATTTAATAGATAATTTAATAGTATATTTCTCTTACTTAGATATATCTAAAAGCTTTTTAAAATATTCTTAAGATATAGAACCTAGAACCTAAAATAGAACTAAAATATAAAATAACTTAATATTTAAAATAGACTTAATAACAGACTTTTTAGACAAAATTATTCTATATAATTTATTAGCTATATTAAAGATAATACTTTAAAAAAAAATAAATTATAATAAATTATAAGATTAAAATAAGAATTTAAAAATAATAGATATTATAAATTAAACTTATAATATAAAAAAGCAGACTTACTATATTACTAAAAATAATATTAATAATAAAAAAATAAAAAATGAGAATAACAAGATATATAAAAGTAAATCTCTAATCTAATAGAAATAAGAATAATATATAAAAAATATAATAGGCTTAAGAATATAAGTAGAATTTTAAAATAAAAGCATATTAAGTAGCTAAAATAAGTATAAATCTACTAAATCTTTTAATCGTCCAGATGTTGGATGTGGTCTTTGGGTGTTCTGGAGAAGACAATTATATTGTCTATGTAGACTATCACTACCTTCCATAGGTATGGTCGGAGGATGTTCTCCATCCTCTGTTGGAAGAAGGAGGGCGTGGTCGCCAATCCCATTGTGGAGACTTTGAGTTGTTCTAGTCCGTGGTGAGGAGTGACAAACGTTGTCTTCCAACGATCCGTCGGTTTGATCGGCTGCTGGAAGAATCCTTTACGGATGTCCATGGACGAAAAGATTAGGTAGCTGCCAACTGCTTCAAATACGTCGTCCTGGCGCGGAAGTGGGTATAAGTTGAGTAAGAGCTTTCTGTTTACTTTCCTCATGTTGACCACAAATCGTGGCTTGTCGTTCTGCCATACGATGAATCCTGGAGATGCGATTGGTGACGTTTCTCCTTCTAGTACCGGTTCGATCCTGTCCTCCTTCCGTAGGGCGTCCAGGATCTCGTTAGACGCTACTCTGTCACGGTGACTCATCTGATATGGATTTGTCTTCAACCTATCCAGTTTCTTATCTTTGAACGGAATCGGCATCCTCGTCGGTCTAGACAACATTCCTAGTTCAGGGCGGAATAGTCGTTTATGTCTCCGTAGTAACTGGATGATTCTCTGTTGGAAGTCCTTCCCAAACTCTTCTAATACATCGGCTGATGAGATGTCTGCGCCGTTATCCGAAAATCCAATTTGGAATGGTGATGGTTCGTCCTGTCCTGGTGTGTCCGTTATTATGGTGTCGATCCGTGATGAATTAGATAGAATCTCGGTGAGCCAGCCTAATAGTCTCTTGTTGGCTATGGTAACCTCCGTTTCCCCCAGATTGGCGATAGGAACCACCGTGGTGTTTGTTGTCATAAACGCCCATGGTGCCGAAGCGAACGTGTTGTCGGCCAAGTCGATCTTTGGTTCCGGTTGGAAAAGGTAGCCTTTCTTGGTGTATGGTAAGGTGTGGTGACCGCGTCTCCCCATTCTCACCGGGACGCCTTGCTGGACTCCGGACGGAATCTGGGTCGTGGATGTGGTGTAAACTGCGACCTTCCTCGTTTTTTGCCCCTTGTTGCATCTGATGCGGACGTTTCCGTTCTGTCCCGGGATTCTCATAAAGTCGTGTTTTAGGTCAATCATGATCCCTTCCTTCTTCAGGATATTAAGGCCGATCAGTAAATCACAACTTAACTCATCCACAATGTGTACTTCCCCGTGAATGGAAACCGTCCCGTTTGCTGTAGTCGGCAATTCTAACTCTAGGTTAATAAATGAGGACGTATTAATGCTGTCAGCTATTCCTTCAATTGGCGTGGTCGGAAGTGGAATCTCTTCGAGTTTCGGCCAATGGTGGTATAGTGTCTGTTTCGATATCATTGAGATAGACGATGCAGTGTCGGCGCAGAATTCCAAATCGTATCCAGATGGGGTAGAAGTAATAGCTGTGACATGGGAATAGTTTTGGTAATCCCGTCCGGGGTTTTTTTGTGCGGTTTTTGTATATCTTTTGTGGATTAAGTTATGCTCAGTATTCGATACGGAGTACATTCAGTTAAGGGTCCGGCTTTGTAGCAAGTTACTGGGATGGAGCCGGATACCGACCCACCGATCAGTTTTTTGAGATGTTGGACGAATCTGAGTCAGAGTCGTCCAGTGTCTGGCGACGCATTTCTCGTAACGCTTCCTTGTCAGATTCTGCAAGGGAATCGTCCGTGTCACCAGCATTGACTAAGTAAGCTTTGACCGCTAGTCGCGTTCTTGTCGGGCAGTCGAAGTCCTAGTGATCACCTCCGTAGTGGCGACAGTCGCGTAGACGTTGACGTTCTAGTTTGGTCTTCTTGCCATCCTTTATCGCGTCCTTTTCCTTGACTCGGTCCGTTCTCTTGTCCTTGTATTTGTCCTTCTTGGAGTAATTCCTGGACGATGATACCTGTCGGCCTACGGCATAGTTCAATTAGTTCTATTAGAGTCTGGCCAGTACTTCTTGTCAGAATAAGGCGGTTAAAACTCATCCAACAACAGCCCTTCTAGACAAATGATATTCATCAGCATAGGATCCAGTTTTTCCCAGATGCGGATGACAATTTCCTCCTCGTCCTTAATGTTAGCTTCATGGAGGAGCATCGTCTTTTGTTCGACATATTCCCTAAGAGAGAGGTCCTTTTCCTTTTCAAACCGAAACTTGAGCTTGTCGGCTTCCTGTCTGGCCTCGTACGCGCTTTTCTTGAATCATTGCTCGAGTTGGTAGATGCATTCAGTCAGGGACTCCTACATCGTGTCCGTAACTCTATCCGAGAGGTGGGTGTACCAATCCAACGCGTCACCCCTCAAGCATAGAGGAACGACTTCCAGCACCACGTCCTTCCCGTACGTCCGAGCCAGTTGCTTGATTCGCTTTGTGAAGGATGTGACGGACTTCTTTTTCGGATCGAACAGAGACACGTCCTCGGCTTTCAACGTCTTGCGATGCTGGTGTACGGATCGTCGGTGGTGATGACGGTTGCTATGGTGGCTAGCATTGTCATTATTACCGGAGGACGACCCATCTGAGTCGTCGGGCTTGTATAGGCGTCCAATATTGTGCTATTCCAGTGAGGAGCAGACTACTCTATTAGCTTGATTGTAGAATATGAGCGTGGAGAACATACCTGGTCGATAGACGAGTTGAAAGTTTCCAATACACCCGTCGTGGTCGACATCGATCATACAATTCTTCAATACCTTTCCCAACTCCAGATACCTCACCTTCTCTCACCCACCTCACTTATTCAACGGTTTCTTACCTTCGACCCTCACCTCACCTTCTCTCACCCACCTCACTTGTTCAACGATTTCTTACCTTCGACCCTCACCTCACCTCACCTCACCTCACCTCACCTCACCTTACTCACCCAGCGATTCCTCACTTCCGACTACATCTCTCACTACTCCCTTTTCCCCAGTGAACCACCCCAGCACAACCGCTATCTGAAGGAGATCTAAAATCAGAAGTAAGCGACCAAGTGAGCGATCTCACGACACTATACAGCCAAAATACCATACAAAAACGGCTGTTTTCACTCAGTTTCTACTTCACCTTCGACTCACCAGTGAACACCATTCTCCTCACTTACCATTTACTTCTCATCGCTGTTCCGAGCTACCACTGACCACTCTCACTCCAATCCTCACTCACTGAATCCGGGTGCCGAGATTCATCCCCAGTTACCAGCTTCAGCACGGGCACCCAGTCCACAACACGACCAGCGATCTCCGTATCAATCGGAACGTCTGGCACGTCCACTGACCAGCAACGTTCTCCACTCGTCCAGTCACTGTCCGCATCCAGCGTCGCGTCAGACGACAAAATGGCGGGCCCATCTACCCCGAACTATGAAACCATGACGACCGATCAATTGGCCCAACTGGACGTCGTGAAGAACATGATCAACAAACAGCCCAAGCGCCAATCATGGGACACGTCCAACGCGAAGCGGGATGTAGAGCGACTAGATGACTACCTCACAAAAACATTCTCTGAGACACAGGCAGGACAGCTGAAGGCAATTGTGGACGACACATCCTTTCGAGCACGGAACTTCCGCGACATAGAGCCAGACATGGAACCACTGTATGCCTATGCCCAGAAAACCAATAAAAAGAAGTACCGCACATGGACGAGAGCAGCCAGGGCCAAATACGTCCGAGAAGCACTCAAAACGATGGACGTCCAGACCGTCCTCACATACAAGAAAGACGCCACAGCTAGTCGGCCTGAAGAACATGAGGACGACGAGGACGATGACGATGACGACTACGCCAGTGGGGACGAAGAGGAAGACGACGACGAGGATATGGAAGACGTCGATGAGGACGACCTTTACTCCGCTGGCATCGAAGACGTCCCCATTCCTGAGGGCTATGAGGTCGAGATCCCCAAAGGATACACCATTGATGGCATTGAGGCGGCTCCAGAAACGATGGAAAAGGAAAACAAGACTCAGAGTCGTCTACTCACTGAATACGAACTCGATCACCTCTACACCAACCGAATAGACTCTGTCGTCCTGCCACCAATGGACGGCCTCCTCCCGATGGCAGTGGACTGTTTTTCGACGGGGATGGCTGTTGTGCACTACGCCAATGCCACCAGACGTAAATTTGAAGTGCGTCGCACAGCTAGCAACATAACCATTGGACGATTGGAAGCAGATCCTATACAAAAGAAGCTACGCGTGGGACGAAGCATAGAAGAACGAATTATGGGTCGGACGAGTCCATTGTGGGGGCAAATTCCAAACACATGTTTGATTCGAGCATCCACAGACGGTGTCATGGTGATTTATGGAGGGCGCACGGACCCCACCATCGACATCTACGAAGAGGACGACACGATGAGAGGCTATTACCGGGTCATACAGGGATTACCACAACCGATCAACTGGCGAGACTTTTACTCCCTCATATGGTGGGCAGACGAGGACGAGGAGAAACCGAAGAAAATTGAGCAGATCACACAGAAGACGGTCGCATAAAGAATGGACAAGGACGACTTACATGGAGTGGTTATCATTCCCACGGGTATAATGGACGAGAAGGGCGAGCCGGGAATGAATTTCGGGCTATTTTTTTGGGAAATGTATCATTCTCTCGGGCTTATCTTATGTTTTTGATCACTTTCGGGCTTCTTTTACATCATGTGTTTTTTATCGGTGCTGGGGACAGCCCCTTATTCGAAGGTGTCACGTGCCCACGCTAGGCACCATTAGTTAGTTACCTCATACTCCGTAGAGAATATCATCATCTTCTTACACACCACGTCCACCGTTATAGAATGGTAGCATTGTTCTGCGTCTAGTTAGGGACAACGATTGACCGTATAGGGACATCGTATACAATTCCGTCCAGGAATTGAGCCACGCTTGCGCAGACGACGTCCATTCAATACCGTACATCCTCTGATCTTCCATCTCATACTAATATATCACCCCAACTCGCCGTCCCAACATCGGGCCAGTCACCAAAAGCCTTAATTGGACGATACATGGATATATCGGACGAGATTCTCGATCGCATCCTACAATTGCACAGCTTCCTCACCCTCAAGGGCTTCAAAAACCGCTCACGTCCGGGTTTTACGGAAGCGCTACGAGACATCCTCGACAACCACCACCAAGTCGTCCAACGACATCAATACAACGAGTGCGGTTATTACAGACCTACAGACTGGGTTACAAGCAAACATCTTACGACAAAAGAGATCAACAATATTGCTCGCAAAGTAGGAATCCCTCTTCCATCTCGTCGACGAAAACCAACAGTCGCGTCGGACGCGGTAACCACGGCAACTGCCCCTCAATTAGGAAGATGCGACGGACGTTATATCAACAACACCAACCGCCTCACCCCCCACTATACCCAACTCCACCATACAACGCCAATTCACAGATATTCGAGAAATTCCACAATCCCCAGAAAACTCCCAATCGTCCACGTCAGTCGTCCTCGATCTACCGGAATCACCAGAACTGACGAGACGCTTGAGAGACGACGTTGACGTTATGGAACGTTCAAATTAACCTCTTTCAACTGGACGCTATACGAACGCCTTCTACACCACCAATCTCACCCTTGACACCGATCATGGAATCCAGCTCGAATCCTATACCGGGATGGATCTCTTCCATCTTCTCCAACAATGTTCCGCCGGCCAGTCTTTACTCTAAGGCCCAATACAAACAGAATGCAGTCTATATTGTTACTATGATACGCCTTATTTCTAATAGTCAATACCAGGAATTAGCACCACTCCTGAAGGAGACAGATTACACAACAGCAGCAGCACTCATTACCTGCATGGATCAAAAGAAAAGGGATGAGTACGCCAAGAAGACTGTGGACGTCATTACGGACGGTACACACGCGGGGAACAATGTCAATAGTTTCCAAAGGTTTCTTGATCGCTTCCGGGCTGGTTCATCACTGTCCGCTCCACAGGATACAGAACCCGAACAGGACACCAACGTCAATGGACGGGAAGACAACGCTGGCAACGCTGGCAACGCTGGGAAGGGCAAGCAACCAGCATACCAACAAGACGTGGAACACTTCTTAATCACCTCCAAGAGCGAGACAACTGGCAAAACACCCTTCGAGCTTCTATACGGGGTTGAGGCTAGATCCGAATTCATCCCCCAAGGCGAATTTCGGTACGATTCAGCGGACGAATTCATCAAAGAACGCCAATGCATCCGATCAGAAGCAGCAGATATGACTCAATATGCATAGAGCCAAATGGCATTCTACTTTGACAAGAAACACAAGCTGGTGGAGCTGAAAAACAAGGTTTACATCCGATTAACGAGGAAACCCGGCCATAATGGATATAAAGTGGACGGATCAACAGTCTTCTTACCAGTTAAAATGGGACCTTTCTCCATCAAGAGACGAATCAGCAATCTAGCCTACGAATTGGACCTACTACTAGACTTGTGCATACATTCTGTCATCTTAGTCGTCCACTTGGAACAGGCCCCAGAAGACAAATAGGACCGTCCGATCACAACAACGATACCACAAGACGTATACCAAGTCTGCCTCCTATTTGAAGTGGACCAGATCCTCAACAAGAAAATGCAACCGATACAACCTGGTTCCAAGCGGAAGATCTGGTACTACCTCGTCACATACAAGACGATTAACCAGACCAGCTGGCAACCAGCAGCCATCGTCTCCACTTAAAGCCCTCAAATCGTCGCCGACTTTAAGAAAACACTACCGTCTCGACAGGACGACACCGTCCAAACTCCCAACAATTAGACTGATCAAGTACGACAGGACGAATGTCAGGCTGTATAAGAACAGTCCTGAACCTAAAGCAACGATCAAAACTATCCCTCCCGACCATATACTTACACCATCCTTATCGTTTCAGTTCACCATTATAAATTCTACGATTTCCGACATTCATCGCCAACTTGGCTTTCCTCACCTTCACTTACCTTCATTCTCTCCATTACTTCACCTCGCCTCACTCATTCAGCGAATTCTTACCTTCGACAATACCTCTCTCACCTCATCTCACTTCACTCACTCAGCGATTCCTCAGTTCCGGTTACATCTCTCACTGCCCTCTTTCTCCAGCGCATACAACTACTATCTGAAGGAAATCTAAGATCAGAGTGAGCGACCAAGTGAGCGATCTCACGACACTATACAGCCAAAATACCATATAAAAACGGCTATTTTCGCTCAATTTCCACTTCATTTCCCACTCACCAGTGAAAACCGCTTTCCTCACTTACTACTCACTTCGTATTACTATTCGAAGCATCAACCGGTCGGAAATATCTTCCTCACTTCAGGACACCGTTCCTTTCATTATCACTCACTTCTCATCGCTGTTCTAAACCACCGCAAGCATCAGCCGACCGGAACTCATCCAACCACTTCCACGTTATGGTCAGACAACAGAGGAGCTTCCTCGACACAATACACACGTCCAGTATCACAGACGACCAAACCAGCTCAACGTCCGACGCTGCCAACGTCCAGAACGATCAGACCACAGGAACAATGGCATCGTCCAGCAGAACCGACTACGACTCGTTGACAGTCAGCCAGCTGGAATTTGTGGCGGAAGTTACAGACGAAGCAAGCAAGACGAAGGCATTTGATACGTCCAACTACGTGCGCGACCTCAAACGATGGACGAATTGGGTGGCGAAGAAAGTGGAAAACGAGGACCTAAACGGACAACTGTTGAACTTGATCCACGATCAAGGTTTCAAAGCATGCAACCTACGCACTAGCCACCCTGAATTGGAAGCCCCATACGCGTACGCAATCAAGAAGGGATACCAGAGATGGACGACGGAGGTCAGGATGAAACATGTCAAATATTTACTCAAGGAGAAGGTGGACGTCGCGACCATACTAGCATACAAGCGACGAGCGGACGCTGCCCCAGTTCCTCCTCCAGTTACTCCTCCAGTTCCACCTCCAAGTCCTCCGGTCCCTCCTCCGGTAGCTCCTCCGGTTCCTCCTCCAGTTACTCCTCCAGTTCCACCTCCAGGTCCTCCGGTCCCTCCTCCGGTGGCTCCTCCGGTTCCTCCTCCGGTTGCTTTTCCAGTTCCACCTCCAGTTCCACCTCCAGGGCCCCCTGTTCCTCCTGCCACTCTTACCCTTCCGTCCGATACCTTCGTCGACTATGGGGCCATACAACTACCGAACGACCAGATTCAATACCTCTTCCACTGGATCCAACCAGCAATCGTCCTAACCCCAGAGGATGGACTTCCACCAACAGCCATAGACTGTTTCGCAACTGGACTAATCGTCAAGCACTGCGCTGACCAGACTCGACGAAACTTCAAAAAACTGGACGGCAAGGGAAGCAACTTTATGGGACGACTAGCCACTGCTGGTAATAGACTACGGTTGATGACAGTGGCGCAATCAGTCGATGCCAAAAACCAGCCCAATATGGAACGCCCTACCAGTGAAATGCTTGATACGGGCCTCGTCGTCAGGAGTTATGGTCGTTCACGGAATACGCGCGAACCCAACGATTGAAATATACGAAGATGACGGAACGATCCGCGGGTTTTATCGAGTCACAAATGGGTTCGCAGAGCCGATCAGCTGGCGAGATTTCTACAGTCTTAATTGGTGGGTGGATGAGGAAGACGTCCAACCACTAAGGAAGATCCCAGAGATCGCTTGAATGAAGGATGGACGAGTGGAAGATGGACGGGTTGTTTTTCGGGAAATGCTTATTGCTAATTATCATGGGAAGTGCTTATTGCTAATTATCATGGGAAATGCTTATTGCTATCATGTTTTCGGGCTTATATTTCGGGCTTCATATCATTATCATGTTCTCCTTTCCAGCCACTTAGACGAGAGAGAATAATATCATCATCTTACACACACTACGCATCCGTTATATCTACAAAGTGTAGTCCAGAAGGATCCCAATGCCGTGATTCAGAAGCTCCGTGTCACCGGCTCGTACACGTCTCTCGCCGCCGCAAAGACCGCCGCATACAGCTGCCTCTTTGACGCGGGCTACGAAAAGGAATGGTTCACCGAGTACACAGTTCACCACAACCTTTTGCGACGAGTTCCGGACAGCCGACTGGTAATTCTAAATATCTCGGAAGTAAACCGGGGCTAAATAAAAGTAATAAGACAAGTAAAGAAGTATGATATTTGTGCTAAGTGATAGTCAGAAGCATAGAACATCGAAAGCAATATGATATAGAAAGAGATAAGACGTTAAGATAAAAAGAACAGGATATTGAAAAGAACAGACATAGAAATGGACGACCTCGGGAGATATCAAGATATAGAAACGGACGAGATATAGAACTGGACAAGATACAGAAAGGGACGGAATATCAAGATATGGAAACGGACGAGATATAAGAAGGGACGGAATATCAAGATATGGAAACGGACGAGATAAGAACTGGATGAGATACAGAAAGGGACGAGATATCAGGATATGAAAACAGACAAGATATAGAAACGGACGAGATGTAAGAAGGGATGAGATATAGAACGGGAGAAAAGAGATGGAAGAAGACATAAGATCTAACTCGTCTTCAGTAGCCTAACTCTTTAACATCTGTATGTTGTTTCGGTGCTCCTGTGACTTCTCGTGCCTCGCTAGATCTCGTAGATAAATATACGACCTTCCACATGGTTCACACCTCAAAGCTGTCGTGTTTTTAAATAATACTAGTTCAAAACTTCAAATTTACAATGTCTCAATTTTCTCTATTTTCAGATGCTGGTCCCTCCTCCTTTCTTAGAAGCGATATTCCAGATGATTTTACATCATATTCTACTACAACACTAGATACCTCTATTATACATGATCAACCAGCTGTCAGAGAATCGAAGCATCACAGCCAATAGATTAGACTAGCTTCTACGGAAACTAATGCACGAAGGAACAAAGGATTATCCGTAACCGATAAGGTTAGGGTAGTAGAGCCAGTCGAGCCGTTGTTAGGGCAAGGCTCGATATGCTCACGGAGGGCCTGTAGAGCCATTGTTAGCAATGGGCTCTACCAGATCTACGGACAATAGGGTATATAAGGACACTCATTCACCATGTATTTAGTTTTACTCTACTGTCTTGAATTAACTGTTTAACCTTGAGTATACTATTGCTCATAGATCTAAGTTAACTAAGGCTATCTTGTTTATTACTTGGGCATCCTGCCCTTTCGTTATCAGAATACCATTTAACCGCCGTTAAGTGACGAGTTTACTCTGATCTAGACGTTTACGAAACATCGGTTTGCGACACCAGCAGTCTCTTTTACATCTACAATCAGTGTAGATTCTCCTATCCCTGATTCATTACAACTAGTTGGGCCTAATAGGAGAAAGCACTGGGTTCTTTATTCAGACATGAATAAGGATGATTTTATTAATTAGTGGATGGAGACACAGTTCTCAAAATCCTATCCAAATAAAAAAATCAATTAGGCTGTGAAAAAACAATTAGAACACTGGGATAAATTTAATCAGGTAGCTCATTATCTGACTGGAGAGCCTCAAGTTATTTGCATATAATATAGAACAACACTTCCTCATCTACAGAAAACATCAAATGGGACGAATTCTATGAAGCGATATTTAAGTGTAGGAAAATGTCGAAAAGCAGCACATGATGCTACACGGCAACAAAATATCCAAGAATCTCTTCAATTCGCGGTAAATAATCTGACTTCTATTTTATTTTATTTTATAATACTAATTTATACTATGTATATAGGCTCATCAACCGATTAAAATAACAACTGAATTCAATGATAAAGACTAGGCTTAAACTTAAATTGAACTTATTGCAAACTCCTACCTTCCATTTTAGTTTCTTACTCATAAAGGTCTTATAAATCTAATTCAGTATGCTCGTCGATCTCCTATTATACTATCTCTTTTTTTACTAACTACTGCTCAGCGTTAGCTTGGACTTTAAGTTAAAAAGAAATAAGCAGAAATTCTATTTATACTTCTATCTAGTGCAAAGATCTTAGTAGTACTTAATTATTAGATCTTGCCTTTCTAACAAGCATTTATAGCAATCACTAGATATTTTATCAATAAGAATTAGTAGTATTATAAGATTATTTTAAGCTTTGAGCCTCTTTATGATTAGTATACTGGCATAAATCTTAGCGTAGTCTTAATAGAGACACTTTGATAATATAATTTAGTTAATTATGTACTAGCATTAACATGTAATAATACTAGTAATAATAAAACCCTACTATAGGCATTTAATAATATAATAAATCTACTAGATGGGCTTTATCTTGTACGCATACCTTATCTAGCCTATGTTATCTAATTAAGTCTTAAGGACTTGTTATATCTTATAAAGGTTAATCCAAAAAATAATAACCCTGATTGAGCCTGGTCTAAGAAAGAAGTAGAGCAATTATAATAGATCTAAAGAGAAAAGGGTATTAATTATATACTTATAAAAGTAAGTAAAGATTATTCTATAGTTCTTATAATCTTATCTAATATAATATTTAGATATATAGTTTAGCTATTTTTATTAATACTAGTCCTTAAAGGTGTATAGCATTTCTTAGTCTTTAAGACAAAGAATCCAAGCTAGTGCTAATATAAGATATAAGAATATGATAGAATTTAATATTTTTAATACTATATTGTGCAAAACGTCTTTAAACAAGCTTTAATAGATATTGTATTGAGCATAATCATACATAATTTCGACTTAATACAGAGGAGTGGCGTCAGATTGACTATTTAATCTATATTATATATCCTTTTTACTAGTAGACAACAGCACTTTTAAAGATTAAAGATATAATAGTTTATAACATCTTTTGAGTATATAATAATCTCTTTAATCACTTTAAGAGCTCAATGTGTCAACTTCAATGAAAGCGAGTACTCTGGAAGTAAGAAATGCTAAGTGCACTTAATGCTGATATAAATAAGCTGAAGCTTTATTATAATAATACTTAGGGAATTCATAGTAAACTTTATATAATTAGAACAATCCTTGCTCTATAGTATAAATTACAATTCTTTTTAACATCTGAATGGGCAGATAATAATTTTAAATAGCATTAAATATACTATGATTTTCTTAAGGAATATCTAGAGCATTATTCTAAAAATCAGTCACAATCACAGGTCTCTGTGATAAATATATCATTAGATTCAAGAATTAATGAAATTAAATTACTATTTGATTACAAATCATACTAAATAATATAGACGCCAGCAAAAGCTACTATAAATAAGCTTTAAAATTATCTTGATAGTGGTAAGTCTTCTATCTAATATCTTTTTAAATATATATTAATATTTATTATTCAGGGATTATAAAGAAGAAACCATGTGACTTTTAGAAAGATATAGAGAATAAATATCCTATACTTGCTAGAGTTGCTTGGGATATTTTCTTAATCCTTATTATAGGTGCAGGAGTTAAATAACTCTTTAATTCTGCTTAAGATATCTATTATTATTAACAAGGATCCCTAAACTCAATAATAATTTAAGATCTAATAATGTTCTATTATATTTTAAAATTTAATATTAAAGTGAAAGATAATATAGAAGATAATAATCTTCCTCTAGATAATTAACAGTAAAAAGATAAAGTCCAAGAGACAGAGTTTTATAATATTATACCTAATCCTATTAATGATCATAAGGAAAGTAATAGTAAGGAAAATAATAATAAGAAAAATAATAATCAAGATAAAATAAATAAAGTAGTAGAAGGGACTATAATAAGTTCTGAACTAACTACAATAAATCATACCTTAAAACAACCAAATGAGCGTGTACTTGGAAAGAGAAGAAAACTAAAAAAATAAAGTAATAATAAAACACCTTTGAATACTTATTATAGAGTTCTATAAAGGATGCGGACACAACTAGAAAGAAAAGATAATAGCTTTGACTACTATTAACTAGTTATAGTTTATAATATATAATAATATAGTGATGCTATATTTATATTACTACAGATTAATTATATACTATAATAGTGTAAAGTTAATACTTAAAAATACAGACTAGTTCTACATAAATTATGAAGATAGTAAACTCTACTATGTTTACACTATTTGCAGTCCCATGGACAGTACCATAGAAATCAGTCCCATGGACATAACCCCTCTGCCCGTCCATAGACAGGCATGTTAGTCCCAAATCCCGTCCATGGGCGCCCATGGACAAGTCCCATGGACCAGTCCCATGGGACTTGCAGAGGTCTAAAGCTAATAGCTTAAAGTATGTATTAGTAAACAAGCTATTACCTCTACTAAGCTAGAAAAGTTAAAATAGCTTTTAAGATCTCTTTTCACACTTCTATTTTATGCTTTCCTATAAAAATTAGAAGATGAAGGTCAATAGTGTAGAGAGTATAAAAAAACTCTAGATAGTATCTACAGCTATATTTCTTATAGCCTTAAAATTATATATTCAGATTATTAATATTATAATATTAATTTAACCACTTATTAGAACCTACACTAAAATATAAACCTTTTCAAAGGAATAAATAAATAGCGCTATTAGAAACTATTTAATCAATCTTTTTTAATTTATTTCAACTGTATTTTAAAATCATAATAACAATTTAGTAGTATAGTTTTTCATTATATCATCTAAATAAGAAACATCTAGTGACTTTAAATAGAATATCTATCTTAAACAGGAATACAGAGACACTAAATAAATCAATTATATTAATACTAGATTATACTGGCACTAATTTACACTATAATATTCATTCCTGTTTAGGGTCAGTGTGCGTTCTTATTTAATATTAAGTGATATTTCCATTTTAATCTTGATAATGATCTTATAAAAAAGTACTGTTTGATGCTGTATAAACTATCTTGAATAGTAAGAAATTCTATTTAATGCTGTATGCACTGTCTTATGTGGTAAGAAATCCTATTTGGTGCCATATAACTAATTGATGCTATAAAAAATCTCATTTAATGCTGTACGCACCGTCTTAAACGATAAGAAATTCTATTTAATGCTGTATACACTGTCTTATACAGTAAGAAATCTCATTTAGTGCTGTATAACCAATTAATACTGTAAAAAATCCTATTTAATAGCATATTCAATAATTCTTTATTTATAACTATAATCATATCTCATGTCAGTATGCGTATCTGTTTGATATTAATAAAAGATCCTATTCTATAACTATTCTTAAAATCAGAGAAAGGTAGTTAGTTAGTAATTAACTTTGATTAGATTACTAACATCAAGGTATATCCTATAGTATATAACAATAAATAATATTAAGAGGAATATAGCTCTAAATAATTACTCTATCTTATTTTAGAGCTTATAAAGTACATAGAAATATCACATAATCTAACACTTAGTGGTCCGTGCAGGTAAATTTAACAAGGATTTTTTGTCACTTTAAGAGTACTATACATAGCCTTAACCCTAGAGCATTTATAAGATTTAGAATAAGACTATAGAAACATTAAAAACTTCTAAAAAGACCTTAATTTTACTTATTTTTAATCTTGTATGACTTCCTTCTAGTATAAATAATAGTGGAATATACACATTTATTAAATATAAGAATTAGATCTCCTAAGAACTGACTTAGAATAGCATATATTTGATATTAATAAGATTATGAAGATTAACTATCCCATTTAAAAAATCTTCTAAAATATTTAAAATGTAACTGATAAGTCATCTTTTATATATTTTAAAATCTTTTAAAATTTAATCTACCCAGGCACATAATGATCTAGAGAATGTTATAATTTTTATAAACTATACTAGCAATAAGAACTCCTAATATTTCTTAGAGATGTCACTATAATAGTCTATATTAAGCTAGTTTTTAATTTAATAAGATCTTTTAACTAGATTTGATGCAGCTTTTCTTTCAATTTAATATAATATTAAACCTATAAGGCTATCTATATTCTTTTAAAAAAGCATATTACAATATATAACTATAAAAGTTTCTTAGTCTCTTTGAAATAGATAATTAATATATTTTCTTTAATAGTATAATCCTTACTCTTTAGAGATATATACTCATCTATAGAACCAGCTATAGCGGAGTACACTAGGTAGGATCTACTTATAATAATAATTAGATAAAGATAAGCCTTAAGCAATAGACTATTAATTATATAATATTTTATAAGCTTAGTAAGATTAGTCTAAAGGGCTATGTTTAATATTTAAGCTATATAGATTATAATTAGCTCCACTCTATAGACTATTATAATAGAAGCTATAACAGCTGTATAATTAGATCTAAATATAGTAATATTATATAATATATCTATTAGACTTAGCAAAGTCTGTTTTAGATAAAAAAATAACTTAATCTAGGATTATTATAGTCTACTATTTAATATTTTCTCTATTATGTTTAATATATTATTAGAGATTTTAAGTGCTCTTATACGATAGCTTTAATAGATCAAAAATAAAGTTATATCTATAATTCTAAAGATAGTCTAGTGATTATTTATTATAGGAATTATTTTATTACTCTTATTCTTTCTCTTACTACTTTTCTAGGAATTTTTAAATATTTTATAGAGATAGACTTTGATAACTCTTTTAGGATTTATATGCTTAATAGTCTTATGCTTAATCTTTATAGTAGTTATTTTTATAGTATAGTCTAATATTTATAATACAATTAATAATCACTCCTTAATATTTATATAAAATAATAATACTAGTAACCTCATCTTAGTTAAATTTATTTTTTCAATTCTAATATTTAGTGCAATAGTAGGTATTATATTAATTTAGATTTAATATTATATTTATTTTAATCTTTCTTTTTAATTTTTAGCTAGTTTTACTACTATTATAGAGGAGTAGATAATGCTTTAATATATTAGCACTACATTACTGCTATAAATTGATAACTTATAATTGACTAGATCATGGTAAATTCATCATTTAATAGCTATTGAATAGTATTCTTATAACGAAAGGGCAGGTTACCTAAGTAATAAACAAGAAAATCTAAATTAACTAGGTCTATAAGTAATAAAATGCTTAAGATTAAATAATTAATTTAAAATGATAGAATAAAACTAAATATATAGTCTTTATATGTCTTATTATTAATATAACTAATAGAGCTGTTGCTCTATCTACTCTATTAGCCCTGTCACCATAATCTTTAGTACATTAGATACTTCTAATGTTTAGAGTACCTATATTACTATGAAGTAGGGTCAGAGGTATAAAGTTATTTATTCTTCCTCTAATCTTGAGGCGCTGATGGACTGGTATATACACCATATATGCACGGACCCACCTCCTTATCGAACAACACATCCGCTGAGATATCCTATATTCAGTGTGCTCAGTGTGCTCAGTATGCTCAATGTGCTCGGCATGCTCATTGCGTTAAGATTGTCTCTGTCCGGATAATCTATTTTCCTGCATATTTATTGGCTGAGGTATTGAGAAAGTGAGTGGGAACATGTAATAGAATGTATTCAAGTGTGTCTAAAAGAGTGAAAATAGTTGACATAGGTGCGCCATACAAAACACAGCGTAGGACTGTGCGCGCTAGTTTAGTAAGGGGCTTTCTCGCTAAATCCTTATAACACGTAACGCTCTCCAGCCAATGGAAGTAGCCGAGTGGATATATGCGCTGCGCTCACTATATTCGGGATAGTTATAAAGTAATCTTATCAGGTATGGATTGTTGAACTAATCCATGCTAGGTATGGTAACCTAGCCTGTTCTAGCATCCTGGGATGCTTAAATCCAAGGGGTACATATGTAGTATTCTTATATATTCTATATTTTATTACGGCTTATCAGATTCTCTAAAATTTAGAGATAATTTATATGCATATGTTTATGTAGAGACTAGCTTTATTTAAGTTTTCTATAATATAAGATGCACTAGCTATCACTTCTACTATTAATATAATCTAAACTATCTCCTTGTTATCAGAAGTAAATACAGATTAGAAGCTCAAGAGACTAGATAATCTATATATATAAAGTAATAGCAGTACTCTATTATTTTAATTTAGGAGAGTTCTATATAATTATAATATCTTTTTAAAGAAGCTAGTGCTTTTCTAACAATGTAGCAAGTTTGCATATAAATTTAATTATAAAGAATTTCTATTATTTAAAGTCATATACTATCTAATAATTAAACTAGAAACCATTAATTGAATTCATAGATCAAGGAATAGTTAATAATAAAGAATAAAAAACATATCTTAGCAATCTGCATTACCAATCACACATATTATTAAGTCTATTTATTAATCTCTAATTAAAGTCTAATTAATTGTTTATCACCTTCAAATATCTTAGAGAAGAAGCCTAAAGGATAGTAGAGTCTAGTCTAGATAAGACTATTAATTATATAATTCTCTAATAGTTCTTACAAAGATTTTAAATTCTATATAGAAAAGTCTATATCTTTTATTTTTAATAGATTAATACCTGATAGAATTAGTATAGTGAGATATCTAGCTAGCTATTCTTACAGTATATCTATTTAAATACAAAATATACTTTCTAGAATTATTGCCAGGCATCATAAGAAAGCTAGAAAGACATAAATACTTAATAATATATTTAGATTATTAAGCTGGCTAAAGACTACTTATAGAGTGCTAAATATAATATAAGATATTAGAGAGCTTGCCTCATCACTATTACTAATACTATTATTTTTAATAATCCAAAGCTTGATACTAACCTAGTAATAACTAGGCTTTTGCTAGTAATAATATACCTTTATAAGTATCTTTAATTTTGCTATCTAAGTGAGCCCAGCCTGATAAAAAAAAACTAGAATATATATATTATTATAATTATAATTAAATATAGTAGTATAATTAGAAGCTATAATATATATATTCTATTCTTAGAATAGAGGATCAACTATATCTATATATCTATTAAGCTAAGACAAGAACTCATTAACTAGTCTTAAAAATGTAGAAATATCCTATCTTATGAATAATATACTGTGCACTTTAATAAAAATAGTTAAAGCTTTAGGATAGTATTTTAAATACTTTATTACAGCTTTAACCAGATCGAAGAGTGCTTTAAACAAGTATAAAATACTATCATGTGTATTAATGAAAGGCTAAATGCTAATTAAAGTCTTAGAGTAATAGAATAGCTATTATAATATATTTAACTTAACAAGTACTAATAGATAATACTAAATCTAACTATTATCTAGATTAAGAATAATAATCTTAATATACTAATATTTAATAATCTTATAATAGATTTCTCTGCCTTATATATCTATCTCTTCTATATCTATCATATAGCGTACTAAGTCTCTTAAACACTTAATCTATATCTCTTTAAATTATGGGATACTCTCTAATAAGAGTTCTATAATTGCATAAGCCATGTATATAAAGGCTAATATATAATTATATAATAAAAATAACTTCTTTTATAGCAGTTCTAAGAATAGATATATACTATATTTCCACATTCTCACTAGCATCAAGTAGGTTTTAGATAATCTTTTTAATAGATCACTTGCCGCAGTATGATTTAAAACTAGAAAAAAGTTAATAAATTTATATAAAACTATTCTAAATAGTGTAGTAAGGGCTTATAATTATAATAAAATAAACTTATCTAAATTTTTATTTTATTATTTAACAATTTTAATATATTTTCTCTTAACTATTAATAGATTATTATAAATCATTATAACTTTATCCTTTAGTTATTCTTTGGTTATTATAGATATCTTAGACTGCTAAAATATGCCTTTACTAGCTAGCTTAAAAAATTAAGCAATAGATAAAAGATTTAGAATCTATTAAAGGAATAGAGCTATAGTGTTACTATAAGATTTAATTATAATCTAATCAAATACTTAAAGAATAGATTTAGGATTTGAAATCTGTACTTTTTTATTTTTAGATTTATTGTTTATAGTCTGGTTAAAAAGCTAAAGAGTAATAGATATATAATTTAAAATCTATTAATAGAATAGAACTATAATATTATTATAAGATGTAGACTTTTTTTATTTTTATATTTACTATTTATAATTACTTAGATATAATAGATACACCAGTCAAAGCTGTAATTTTTCTAGAAAGATTTATCTATAAATAAATTATGGAAGATCTTACAAAGATAGAAGTAATCTAGCCTAGTATTAAATCTAAGAAACTAGATATACTTAAAATACTTCTAGAATATACTAAGTAAGTCCTAGTAAAAAGCTTTTATATCTATTTTTATTTCTTTAATCTTATAATATTATTCTTTTTTTAAATTGGTCTTTATCTCTTACTAGAGAAGAAAACTATATATTTATTTAATAAGTATAAGGTCTAGAGATTTTATATCATTATAATAAGTATATTTGATCCCCCTGTATATATAAAGATTTACATAATAAATAGTCTCTACTAACGCTTTCTTACTAGATATTACAATATAAGTATCAGACTTGAGATTATAGTACAGCTTAGCTAAACTTAAATTAGTAAGATAGACTTACTAATTATATATTTAACTGCTAATAAAGAAGCTCTAGGGTCTAATATTATAGTAAATATAGAATTAAGAGTAAATAGATTCAATAAGAGGAATAAGCTAATCTATAAATAATAATATAGTCTTTAGAGTAAATTTGCTATTGTAATACTAAAGTAGCTCCCCTAAATTAGGCCTAAAATAATTTATAACTATAGCATAGTAATTATCTTTAATACTAAACCAATATATGAGAAGAATGCTAACAATATAGACAAGACCCTTATAAATCTTTATTTTATATTTAAACTAGAGATATACTGTATTAACATTCTTAAGCTTAATAGAAATATTTTCTTTAGTTTCAATATAAATATCTTTTACATAATCAGTATCCCTATTAGCTAAGATCTATCTAGATTATTCTTATCTTATTAAAAAGTACCACTTCTAATCTTGCTATTAAAATAGTATTTATTATCAGCAATTTAATTGATAACTACCATTTTAAATTTTTAAATTAATTAAAATCCTAGAGAAAAGTTATAAAATAGCCTTTATATAAGTTAAAAATATAATAAAGCTTACTTAATATAATAGAAGAACAAGAAATATAAAAGAGCTTTTTTTATAAATATAAATCTTCATCTAACACTTTATTATCTTTTTTTAGCCTCTATTTTACACTCACCTAGGTTTCTAATCACCTGGGAAAACATCGCCTCTGTGATTTAGATGGATTATATTGATAGAGAGTGGGTTTAATGTTTAAGTAAGACTAGCCCAAACATAATATAGATCAAAGCTAGATAAATTCACTCTTAACTTAATATAAGCTTGGTCTAGTATATACTATCTTAGAATATATATATCTAATAGATAGAATAATTGACAGATAATCAGATCTAGGCAAATGGCACAGTACTATAATATTAAAATCCATCTCTAGCTCTTTTAGAGAGATTAAGAGCTAGTACTATAGTAGTAATATACCTTACTTAAAATTACTATAAAAAAAAGATATCTTAGATATAAGAATTATTAATAAGAGATATCTAATTTAAAAGAATATATAACTCTATTTAAAAGCTATCATTATATTATGCAACTGGATCTCATATATAGTATAGGGAAACCTTATCCTAACTAACTGACCCACTCAAGCTAATACAGTTAATAGACTTAATACTTAAACAGCTATATTTATAGAATCAGAGGAGTAGTGAAAAATTACTACTTTATAATATATAGCTTTCATCTTATTACACATACAAATCAGTAAAGTCTTGATTTTATAAATATTCTAAATATAAACACCCTAGATGGGGATATTTATTTTTAAGGAATAGCAGCAGCTAAACTGGAGATAGCATCTAAATAAAGCAGCAAATAAGTAGACTACAGTTTGTAATATATATAAAGTAAAACTAATAGACCTAAATAAAATATTAAATATAACTTCTAATAAGACTAGAAAAAAGATATTATTATCAAATCTTATTACAAATAGGCCCAGCAATCATATCTAGCTTATTAATTTCATAAATAATATACTTAGAAGGGGCTGTACCTTAACATAGAATATTGATTTTAAGACTAATAAATTTTAGCTTGCTAGCTTATTAACTATATTTTTAATTAACTTCTCTAGATCTAAGACAGCCACCCAGCTACTAATAATAAGAAAGTGTAGGCACTAATATAATTAAATATTATCTCTCCTTCTATTTCATTTTTAAGTGAATCTACCGCGATAACTGATTACTTGGGTAGGCTAGAGCTATAAATAAGGGCTTATAGTATTATATAACTATATATCATCTAGTCAGTTATTAATAAAGTAATACATGGAACAGGAAAATATCAAAGCCTAACCTAAGTCATAAAAGTATACTTTGCTTCTCATAATCCATATAAAATAAGTCAGAGAGCCATAATACCATTTTATGATATAAAGTCACGTAAATACAAGTGTATATAATGATCTAATAATATACTAGATTAACATTAACTTCTCTGGTCTTAGAGAGAATATTAGTCTTTAAAAAAAAATAGGATTATATACTGCTATATGAATTTATAGTGAAGCTTGGTTAACATAATTTCTTAAAGATGTTATAGTAGATGCTGGAAAGTATTTAAGCATTGGCCATAAGCATCAGTAAGATATCCTTATATATGGTAAAGGACTTAATAGTGCGCTAAAAAAAGAACTCAAGTTCATTAATATTAACTAGTTAACTAAGATTAGACATATAAGTTGCATATAAAATAAGCATATTACCAAATTGTTTAATATATTCATCAATCTTCAATAATTATTATATAGTATATAATTAGAAAAGGAATACATTTATATATAACCAGTCCTAAAAATATTAATCACAATAGATTGACCTTTAATATTATAAATATCTTAGTACTCTGAATTATAGCTGTAATACATTACTTATATATACATTATATCTCGTCATTTAACTCGTCATAGTATAATAACTTAGAATATAGAGCGTGTTCAAGAATAGATTAATAAATAATATATTATATATTATAATACTTTACACGTAGATGTGCAGTATTTATATTATCTAAAGATTTATCTCTCTCATGTCACTATATCTAGTCTAACAAGTTCTATTTCTAAGTATTAAGTCTCTAACTAAAGATACTAACAAGTTTATTAGGCAAATGCTTGATTTTTATATTATAAAAGCCTCAATGAATTTCATTCAGCAATTACAGAGATAAATTTATTCCTAGTAATAAAACATCACAAAAGGCTTGGTCATAGTGAGATTGCCTTTAGGGAGCTCAATCTTCGTCTCAGGTTGGGATATATTACTAGATATTAGATCCAATTGAGCTAAAAGATCACTGATGGATATATATCAATTCATCAGCGATCTCTAGGCATATAACAAGGAATAATAACTTATCTTTCGTGCTGCAGACAAGTCTAATAAGCAAATTTACACAATTCTTTCAAGGGAGAATTAATCTCATTAGAAATTTAATTTTTATTGATTCTATAAGTTTACGTGTGTCAGTAACCATAAAACAAGCCTATTAAAATAAAAGACAGAATTAGCAGAATAAGGCATACAAAAACTTACTCTTACATCAGGAATAAATAGACCCTAGCAGCCTAACAAATCCAACTATAGCTCTAAACTAGATAAGCTAGTTAATCGGCATAAAAACTTACCAGAATTGAAGCTTATATAAAAAGCAATTTGCATCCACCCTACAACTCACCAAGGATACCCACAACATAGGTATAGTAGACTAAGCTAGGAATCATGTCTATATTTTTAGGGTAAAACACTTCATTATTGTTTCCTAATCTATCTCTAGAGTATAGTCATTAGCTCAGAATCTTCCATTCCTATCCAGAGTCTAGAGATTAGAAATTAGAGATGTCAATCGCCTAAGTGCTTATCCCTAAACCTAGCCCAGAGATTAATAAAAGAATCTTATTAAGCATAGCTTATCCTTCTAGTGAGGTTAAAAAATCCTATTTAGCATAGAAACTTTTATGTAGATCTAGAGTAAAGCCAGATAGTGTAGTCTTATACTCACAGATTACACCTAAACCAAGTACCATTAAGATAATTATATTATTAATTAAGTGCTCAATTCTATGCAATAGTCTTTCCTTTAAGCCCAAGCTTAGCGATATAGACATTTTAGGAGCCACTATATATATATACTTAGAAGACTACTTTAGCTTTATATTATGACTTTTATTACTGTTAACTATATCCTTTTTATGAGGTGTATATTGCTAGATAAAAACCTCTATTTTCCAATCTAACTCTATCGCATCCATAAAGGGATAAAGAATATATATATAAGATATATAGCTGAGATAGAGATGCTTAATGATATTAGAATAGATATTAAGATAATTAAATAGATCAAATTCACCATATCTATAGATATAAATCAAGCTACTTCTTTCGTTCCTCTTAATATAGTCAGGGGGAATTTCACTATCCAATAGTCGCCAAATTGATATCTAATAAAATAGCTTATTAGCAGCTGCTATATAATTCTATAGAATAAATAATTCTTCCTCTAGTTATTATAAAATTTCACATGAAGCATGGACTAGAAAATTCTATATAGTATATTATATAAGTTTTTCCTACTTTACTAGTTAATCTATCACGTTTTCTTCTAATTTCTGAAGATAGTTTAATATAAACTACATAGATTTCTCTTGTCTATATAGAATGTTAGTTATATACTAGCTAATCTCTATTTCATTTCTTAGAACTTACTTTTAAAGGGGGATATCTTTATACTTACACTTAATGTCGTTTTTCCTATAATAGCTGTATACTAGATGGCCTTTATTGCACTTAGTCTTATGTAATCAACATTTATTATAAGCCTATTCATTAAGTATTAGAATGTATTCAAAGTTTGATGAGATAGATAATCATACCTATTAAGCCCTGGCAGCTTTATGCTGACGTAGATCAGGTATAATATTATTATTATACATAATCCCTAGAGGAGGTTGACTATAATAAGGCTGTTCATATTATATATACCCTAGCCTAGTATGCTCACTATTAGTGATTTCCAGCGCTGGATGCTCCCCAAGGCTGGTATAGGGTATACATTGCATTGTATAATCACTAGGAAGAGGCGTGGAATATGCTATAGGCTTAGATTATTCACTATTCATAGGTCTATACACTCAAGGAGAATGAGCCCCTGATACTGGACGTGATGCCGCAGGAGCTAGTTAAGGCTAAGCAAAGAGACGTTATAGAGAAGAGTAAGAATACTAAGCAAACCAGTGTTCTAGTTATTATCAATATCTATAGGCGCTAGTATGAGGTATAGGTGCACGCAGCCTATAAAGCTGGTCATGCGAAGGTGATAGTAGTTATATTTGCTAAGGACCATTATAAATCATCTAAAGATGATAAAAGGATGCCATCATTTCCTCATAGAGAAGATTCTTTGCTTTGGTCAACGCAATAGATTAACTATCACGCCTGTAAGAAGTCCAAGGACAACAGAGAATATCTTTAGAGAGGTAACAATAAATTAACCATATAAGACACAGAATTAAAAAATGCTTTACACATTCTCTTAGACTACTGCATAAACTGGCTTTGCATACATCATGGAGTAAGACTACATTTTCAATATACAGCTCCACTAATTTTGCATCTAATTAAAATACAGCAACAAAACTCCACTTATTATCTTGACGCCCTACTTCATACAAAGCCAATTCTGATCATTCATTCCAATATAATAAGGCTCATGCCACCTTTTTCTCTAGAAATTTCTTTCTAAGCCATTTCTTCTATTCAAGCATGATATTACTTGCAATTTCCTTAGGTCATTTTCTAGGCAAATCCAAACTTAAAAGAAGCCTTAGTTCTAGCTCAACTCAATAATATCTCTCTATACCCTATATTAGCTGCTTTCTAAAAAACATTTATCAGCTCATTCAAATTACATTTAAGTTCAAATAACGCCAGATTCTCTCTCTTAAAAAAATACTACGTTGCTGTTTGCACAGAGCGGGAACACGCCAGAAGTTAAAGACCACAGGAAAGAAACAACTAACATATATATTATATAATAAGAGGATTAGAAAGCAGAGCACAAAACACTTTTATAATCTAGTATATCTTCTAATAATAAGAATAATCTTTACCTTCACTCCTTCCTTATGGTGAAATCCTTATATACATCTTAATCTTGTCATTTGTCTGTCCTTACAACACTCATGCCACGCTGCAACAATCCATATAAATCCTTGAAGTCGCTTCTTTATGCTGTTATAATCGCCTTTTTAATCTCCAATCACATAGAAAAACCATGAAGAGCTGCTATGAGCCAATTCTTCTCCTTGATTAGATAAAGCCTTACACATTACTACACAATATTTATTTATTCATAGCTTAATACATGACTTATCTATCTTTATCTCTATGCCTTCTTTAATCTCAACTATACTAGTAGACTTTAAAGATTTTTATTGACTTTATCAAGGTACTTTTCTCTATCTGTTAAATATACCCTAGCCCACTATAATTAACATCCAGCTAATCTAACTTCTATAGCCACTAGCTATTCTTAGAGAACCTCTCATTTTATTAATAGAAGCCATCCATCGCAAACTATACTCTATGATTAGTACCAAGTCACCTTCATAATCTCTAATATATATGATTCAAATAATGTGTTAAATTGCTCACCGCGTTTACAGCTATTAGTAGTTAAATATAGACTTAATAACTCTATTCTATAAATGCAGCAAGAAGTGTCAACAAGCAGTAAAAGAGATAGCTCTTTAAATCCTACCAGCTTAGATAACCACTCGTTTAAGCATCATCATAATAGAAGATCTAAACCATTATTAGCTGATCTTGTCCTACTAGATACTCTAGCACTAGACAGACTAAATATTACTTAATAAATAAGAGAGAGTTTACCTCTAATAGATATAGATTCCAAAGATAACAGTCAAATATGTGCAGTATATATCTTTTTCACACCAAATAATACTTGAACTATAAATATAGAAAATACTTTAGACTAGATAATAGAGAAGCCTAGACTCTTATTATTTTTATTCTAGAAATTATTCTAAGGACTAGTATCTCAAAATCTAAGATTTCTAATGAGGCAGACTCTCTTACTAGGATCTTTGAAGCCTCTAAGAAGACCTAGATAAAATAGTTTAGCAGCTTTTAATATAGGAAAATATACTATTCCTCTACCTAATAATATTAATTTCCTTTAAGTATCTACTCCATTAGCAGCAGGCTTACTAGAAACTTCATAGAATTTGCTATCTATAAGTAAAGTATTAGCAAATCTAGATAACAATACTATACCACTAACTTTATAATTTTCACAAGGATAGAGTACCTTAAGTATTATATTAATAAAGCTAACTTCTTACTCTTATCTATCTTTAATAAATTTAAAAAATCTATTAGCTATATCGTCTTTTTTATAATCTTAATATATTATATAATCTCCTAGTATTACACCCAATACATCTAATATGACAGCTTATAGCAAAGTATCATTATAAGAAGTATCAGACAGTAAGAGTCCTATATATCATTACTTACTATCTATAGAGCTGCAAGCAGCTGAGGATCATCTAAAAAGGTTAATCTTAGATATTAATATACATAAATATCTGTATCCTAGCTGTACTATTAGCGCCTTCTAGATATAATATCTATTAAAGTATATCTTCCTACCCCCTAATAACTAGATTTATGTTCTAATCTGATTAATCTATTAATAGCTCTTATGCTAATATCCATTTCTAAGATTGCCTACATTTCTGTCCCATTGCCGGTTGTCCTCGCGGCATAAAAGGTAAAGGATTTAAGAAGAAAAATAAGATGATCTAGCATAAGCTTATACATAACTTATCAAGATATAAATATCTGTTCTACACTAATCAACAACATAAATATCCTCGCCCTAATAATTTGCAAAGGTATATTACTGAATGCATCTTAGTTTATACAATTCGCAAGTGACTTTAGTCTAATTAGCCATGAATTAAATATGTGCGAGCCCATCATATTAATAAGGATAAACGCAATCTACTACTACAAGATGTTCTTGCTCAAAGGCTAAAAAGTAATAGGCTAGGATGTCAACATTATGGATATTTATAAATAAATTCTCTTTATTAAATAGTCACACCATAGTGGACTCTTCCATAGATTTTTCTATATTGCTGTTTCTATTAGACATAATATAACTATCTTATAAAGAAAATATACTTAGACCTAGTTAGTCTATTCTTAAGTGATCCTAAATTTCAACCACTTATCACCTATCTTAATACAATAAAAAGGCCACAAATTGATAATCCTGCCCATACTCACAGATAACCGCATGGCTAATGCGTATAAAAATTTATCATGATCTTAGTAGCAACGAGCTATAAGAAATAATATAAAATACAAATCTATAGCAATATATATCGCTAAGTCCATAAAATAGAAAATAGAAATACCAGGTATACTTATAATTTTAAATGATATATATAATTATCTATATAGTGACACAAATTTAGCTATGTGCCTATCAAGATCATATTAATAATCTTTAATAAAGTAACAAAACATACTACTAAAAGCCCTACAATTCTAGAGTAAATTCCGCATCTATTCCCCTATCAACTATAAGAGCATGGATTTTGATATACCATATTAACAAAATCCTACCAATGATCTCTTAATATACTATTAATAGCACAAAGTGTACCTAGATAAGCGTTTATTTCCTTTACTCTTATTATATCCATTTTGTACTTTTTTTTTTGGCGGGATACACATATATTATCCGAAATAGATGTTAGGAAGTATGTACTAGGGCTTTATAATAAGCTCTAAAGATGTCGTCCTTTTTGTGCACTACTATTAGATTTCTTAAAATCCTATGTCTTTTGCTAAGTCATGATAGAGTTTCTTGTTTTAGAACTAGATGTCATTATTTCTAAAATAACTAAGGACTTAACCCCAGCACTCTATAACTAATGTAGCCATTTTTCTTTCTAAATTAAAAGATATATTACTGGTATAGTACGGACACTTCTACCTAACTAGATTGATTTATTTACTCTTATCTTTTCATCTTCATTGCCCGTGTACAGAATTCGTATGCACGAGTCAAAGTTAATCAAGACAATTTAAGGCTTAGAATCTTCACTATCCATGAGATATATCATAGAACAATCATCACTTATAATTTTTGTTAATTGTCTAGACAGGACAAGTAGCTTATTTGATTCCTCATTGTCGTTCGTAGGCTAGGAGTGCATTGGACAACTATATTCCCAATTCATAATTATCATATAGGTATCGCCTTAGCAGGTTTTCGTCTATAAACGCAAATTGCTCATTTCTATGTTGGTAGAAAGTTTTACAAAAGCACGCGCAAGACTGTGGTACATGTGATACTATTCTGCTGCCCAAAACAATCTATTATAATCAATGCGCACCATCTTCCTAATCCTCTGATACCTTGTCTAGTCCTCTTCTGTTGGTTCTTGCAATGGCATGGGTAAGTTCAAGTCATCAATAACTATAGTTTAAGAGACAGGTGGCAGAGGCTCTTTATAATAGATTTATATATTTCTTGACTATGCTTTATGCCATTCTATGTGACTTTCTAATATTATTAGTTTCCCCGTAGTTTCATCCACGCATAATGAGATATTTGTTCTCAACTCGTTAATTGGTTTTTCCTTGTGATCACGGCGCCAGATAGTGTGTAAATTAGGTAATTCTAATCCAGGTGGTATATACGCGACGCTGTAGAACGACCACCAGTTATCTATCTCAGTCTCTTCCTTAACAATAATAGAGACTGCATAGAGATAATTATTAAATATGTCAAAGCAGATATCGCGGCTTAGATTTAAACCCTTAATCCTAGTTAAAAAAAAAATGTTTTTTCTATAATTGGTATTATACTATATCCAACCTATTGAATTAACCAAACTAATTCACTAGCATTATTATGTATACGTCTTCCATAAAATAGGTTAGAATCATTAAGGCATATAAAAAGATTCTAAGTAGATATCAAATTTATAGTATAACAAAGGTAAGATTAAAAACTAGGTTTAATATTAAAAAAGATAAGCTAGTCTCTAGTTAAGAAAACTAACATTCCCAAGATATAGTAAAGAAAAGAAATCTAAATAAACTCTTATATATATTAATTATTATAAAGATGTCAATTAATATATAAAATAATACTCTAAGCATTCACTATTTGTTCCTCTATATCCGAACTATAAACATCTAATATGCGGATTTTACTATTAGGACTATTAATATACAATAATATCCTATCATAGAAAATGAAGTCGCTTGTGAAAAATAGAACAATAACTGAATAAGATTATACTATAGTAATTATTTAATTTATATTATATATTTCTTTGACTATATCACAAAAGGTCGCATTTCTAAATATAATAAACCAAGTCTTTTTTAAAAATAATACATATTTCTTAAAAGCTTCTATTCAGTAAAGTAAACATATAAGATTTAAAATAGAATTATAAGTATTTATTATAACAACAAACTTAGCTGCTAGATTATCTTTAAGTAGGATTTAATTAACTATAGTCAGGTTGATAAAGTCAACAAATTCTAGATACTTAACAATTTTAAAAAGAATATTGTAAGGCAAAACATCTAGATTTAGTGCTATATATATAAGTTTTAGTAATAAGAGTTTATAAAGTTGGAGAGAGAGTATAATAGTAGCAAGTATAATTAGAACCTTTGCGCGGTAATTTGTCCTAAAGAAGTGTATTGATAAAATATAACTAGGAAGATAAGCTAGTAAATCAATAGAAGAGGAAAAAAGAAGTGAAATCAGGCCTTTCTTATAGTTTTACCAATTCGTTTCCGTTGACTAAGTAGGGTTACCTAATTTTAGAAAGGGCTAGGCTTCGACACATCACGTATCATTTCAATACGACGTGTGTCATCCCAGGTAATAATACAAGGATGTGCTTGCTAGAATACTTCTAGGTGATACTATAATTAGCACTACTAAACTATGAAATTATATTCTATAATCATATAGAACTTATATATTTAACCTAGACAGGAGCAATTATCACTTTATCTTAAAAATTAAACAATCTATCTAAACTATTCTCTACTTTATTTAGTTTTATAATCCTTCCTCACAATAATAGTAATACTAATTATGTTAATAACATGTTTATAGCTATTAGTAGAGAGATATATATAATTTCTAAATAATCTTTTCATCTTTCTTTAAGTTGTTTATTATATCTGCAATAATTAGCTCTGCTTAAGACTAGGGGTAATATCTAAGTATTAACAAGTATAAGCTTACTGTATAAAAGTAGGCTTTAAAGATAGAGAAGATCTAGTAATTTTAGATTATAAGTTCTAGATTAGAAGAGATTAGCTCTATTGCTAGATTTATCCCTTTAAAAGCCTCATATATATCTTCTAGAACAATATTGATTCTAATACTATTTATCATACTTATAGCTAGCATGCTGACTTTCTATTTTTAAAAGCTAGAAAGGTTATAGTTATTAATTTCTAAAATCAAGCCAGCTTAAAATAATTCAATATAGCTATTTGACGGGAGTGAGCTCTATTCATTAATATATAAAAAATAATAAAAGCATCAGAATAATTATTTATCTATAATATTGCATTAAAAATCCTTGGAGATTAGAGATATAATATAGTATTTATCTAATATGTATCAAGTTGAATACCTAGCCTACACACCACGGGAATAAATCATTATAATTATAGTAGTATAGTTGATAATTGTCCACAGTAGCACTAGTAAGAATTCTTAATGCATTAAAGCCCTCAACCTACACATATCAGAGACGCTTAGAAATACTAGCTCTGGCTGCTTATCTAGTATTTAATGTCTTAGGGTTAGGGTTAGCGCAGCGCACCTATAATCAAGTATTAACTAGTTGCATACCTAGTTCATTCGTCTAAATTGCACAACCACAGTTGATATCAATAACACGTAGATCTTCCCTCCTTAGATCTGCGGAATACAGTCTGTCCACTTTGATATACTTCTATAGCCTATATAGATTAACTAGATCATACCAATGTTAGTTAGTAGTTAGATAATGATGAAAGAGTCAGACCTTACAGCTCTTCTTCTTTTTTATCATTAGCATAGAGATTACTAACTTCAAGCTAATCATTTCCAGTTTAATTAGAGAAGAACGAGTAAGACTCGAGCAACACCGCATGAGTTTGGTGGGACGCTACTCAATAGTAGTTGCTTAGTACTTGCCAAGGTAGAGTTCTTGTCTTTTATAGCCCCACTAGACTGGACAATTAATGAAATACTACCTATCTTATTGAATTATAGTCTTAATTTTAGGTGCTAGTAGCAATCAAGTCAGCTCTTTACCTATAATAGATTGTTAATTATAAGACATAATCTCTTAAGAGTCTAAAAACTATAGCATAGAAATAGTCTAGACTTGTAATTACATTAAAAATATTAGCTAAGTGAATTTTGCTAGCTTATATTTTAATGCCTTTAGAAATATAGTAATAAATTAGCTATATAAAATATAAAATTAAAAAATGCTTTATACATTCTCTTGAATTATTAGGTAAACTGGCTCTGTATATAATTATTTAGTAGGACTGTATTTTTAAAATATAGCTCTACTAATTTTGTATCTAATTATAATATAGTAACAAATACTCTACTACTTAGCAGTAAAAATGGCATCATATATTAATATATAGTATTTATATCACTTAATGATACTATCTATTAGTTATGATTATAGTTATATACACATATATATTGATACTCATTATAAAAGAATATATTGATCAAGTTTATAACTTTCTATATAGTCTTAATAATAATAATATTACTTATTATAATATATAATTTAATCAGCTATTACACTAAATTAGTTCTTTATAAGGCTAGATTTTAAAATCTTTAAAATCTTCTTCTATAATTACAGCTATAGATTTGCTAGATATTATTAAAAAAAAATTAATCTATATTAAAAAAATCTTCTCTTAGGATATAGTAGCTTGCATACTTAATTATATTAATAAATCTTATAGTAATAGCAATCTATAATTATGGTTTTCTTCTCTAAGTAAAAAGTCTAGTCTAATGGACTATATTTTATATATTTTATGTATACTTTACTATATAACTGTTTATAGTAGGTTTGGAGTTAATTACTTAAAGAGAGTTTTAAACTTAGAAGAGTCTTTTAAAGGTCTGATCCTAATATATTATATAGTATATTATCTAGAATAGGCCATTATAAAGCATTATATTATGAGAGAGAGTAAGATACAAAGTTTTAGCTATTAGCTAGAAGAGCTAGAGATTAAGCTTATAGCTGTCTTTATAATAATTCTTTTTAATTAGATTAGCTATAAAGAAATCTAGATTATTAATAGACTTTTTTAGTCCTACTATCTTAATATGATTAGACTAGCATAAGAGTGTTATAATTCTCTATAAAACTACTAAAATATTCTTTAGATTATAGTCTAAGCTTAATTAAATTATACTAGAGTTATTTCTATTTAATAATTTTTATTAGATACCTTTATTTAAAAAAAATAACTTAGTGAATCTAATTCTTATTTAATCAATCCTAATCTACTAATTATAAATAGAATTATATTTCTATCTTAATCTTTTATAGGTTATTTCTCTATCATAAAGTAGATCTAGCAGACAAAAATCATCTTTTTATATTATAAAAGAGCAATTTTAGTTTAGAATAAATAAAGTAAGATTTAGCCTAGTAATATTCCTTCTTATTATATGTTATTATTAATAACCTCTTAAGTATATTTATTTAGGTATATATTATAGATTAGTAGATAAATAGTCTTATATAATGGTTGAATGAGTAGGTATGTATTATTATATACCTAAGGAGCAATCTAGAAAAGTACTATCTTATAAGTTGATTTAATATTAAAAGTCTCTAGCTGGTAATAAATCATAATTAGAAGACCTATATAGCTTTTTAAATTAAATAGAATATTAATATTTATTTCTATCTGCATAAATTAGCTAGGAATTCTATTATAGGGTGTATATCTTATAATATTACTATGGTTAATCAATACCTGAAGTAGTTAATTTGTAGAGATATTATATCTAGTCTAAATCTATTATAGTTTTTTTTTCTATTTTTTTAGTATCCTGATAAACTATTTTTTAATATCTTTAATAATATAGTTAAAGAGCTCCTCCTAATAAAATCTAGTATAATCTATGATTATATCTATAGGGTTGCTTAGGATCTAAGGGTTGATAAAATTACTAGTTATATTAATATAGGGAATATAGATATTTAATTATATAAAATTCATATGATGACTATTTTATTTAACTAATAATAGTAATAGTGTTAATAAGAAGATATCTATCTTATATAAACACCTAAACTAGTATCTATTAGGAGTTCTAAAGAAAAAGATATAATAATCTATAGCTAAAACTTCTATAAGATATATACTTTATATAGTAAGACTAGACTAAAATATCTTAATTTTATTATCTAAGAATATGATATTTAGGGTTGGGCTAGGACAATCCTCTTTTATAGCTCTGCTATCATATCCTAGTATAGCTGTTATAGGTAGTTGTAATAATAGTAAGGAATTAAATATATATAGTATTATAAATAGAGCTATTGTGTGTTATATTATACTATCTAATTGGGAATAATAGTGTATCTTATTGAATTAAAATATATAATAGAGTTTAGTTAGTTATGTATTAGCTTTACTTTATATATCTACTATATTATAAGAATAGAATTATTAATCTTCTATAATACTAGATATTAATTGTTATTTAAAGATAGTAGATCTCCTCCTGTCAAATATAAACTTATAATAAAATGTAGATTATTAGTGATCTAAGATATCTAATTTTATGATTAATGATAGTTTTATATAGCTAGATTAAGGCCTATAATATTTTCTTATTCTAATTAAAGTGGCTATATCTATATTAATCTATTCTTAAAATATCTCTATTAATCTTTGAGTTAAGTTTTGTCTTTTTCTAGTTATATTATTTAATCTATTTATTAGAAAGCTACCTAGCAAGTAGTTATATCTTAGTTATATTAAATAAGTTATAATAGTAACTATCTAATCTAATCTACTATTATCTTTAATAATTGATTTATCTTTATCTTTATTATTTTATTTTTTATATTCTAAGTTAACTTATATTATAACCTTGCAGATAAAATAGTCTATATTTAAATTAATAGATTATTACTTCTATCTAGCTAGCTAAAGCATATATCTAATAGTATAAAGACTATCACTTTTTAAGATAGATCTATATCTATAATTATAATAGACTAATTGACTTGTCTCTATAAAGTGGTGATCTCAGATATCTAGATAATTAAAGGTAATTAAATAGTTGTAGCTAAATTAATTCTATCTCTTTCTATTTTCTAAAATATAGCTTTAGCCTCATCTAATAAAATATTAATATTAGTACTAATAATTTTTTAGATAAACTTTTAATACCTATATTAGAGCTTTTAGTATTAGTTAAAATTAATATTAGCTAGAAGTAAACTTACTTTTTATATATCTTTATTACTGCACGTGGAGTTAGATTATTTTTAGATTTTAATATTATATCTATTATTTTGTATTGTTGTTTATATTCTTAGGGTATATAGCTAAGTGCTTTATTATCCTATAATAATTATACTATTTATTGCTTAGATTATAATATATTATCTAAGCTTGTAAGATTATATATTATTTAAAGCTTATTTATATATTCTCTAAGCTTATTCTTATATTCTTTAATTAGCATTTAAGATGTACTGAATATTTTTTAATATTAATGCTTCTAGATCTCTTCCTATTTATATTATTCTCTTAATTTTATAATTTTGATTTATAAAATTAGTTATAGTATTAGGTTTATTAATATACTATGGTAGGCTTCTTATGGGATTTAGTAGAGCATGTTATATTATATTAAGGTCTAAAAACAATTTAAAATTCTGGTAATAAGAGAAATAAAGTAGTAGTTATTTTAGCTATTAAAATTATTTATAGTAAAGTAAGTAAGGGATAGTAGTATATAAAAAATTATATTATATAGATAACAAGTAGGATATACTAGTAAAAAATTAGTAGAATAATCTAGATAAGCCTAGATTTATATAGAGTTATTTTTTTCTATAATCTAATCGCTTTCTCAATATTAATATTAGAGATGTGTATCTAAACAGGTCATTCTTGAGTCAATATATTGTAGAGTGTGTGGATCTGTGTAGGAATTATTCACTATTAATAATAATTTATATTTACTATAATAGTTATTAGTAAAGATTGATTAAATTAGGGATATTCACCTATATATTTTATATTAGATAGAATAAAGTAGGCTTTCAAGCTTTTTATTATAGATAAATGCTTTGAATTTGGTCTTAACTTAAATAGAATACATAGCATAGCAGAAGAATTCTTTTAACCATTAGATTTGAATTTAGGCTATATCATACACTATCTATATATAATATATATATTTCTTTTATATATCAGTCAGGGATATAATATAACTATAATTTAGATGTTTATTCTAGAGCATTAACTAATAATTAGCTTCTAACTACTCTGGTCTCTTCTAATCTAAGCGAGAAATAATTTAACTCAGTCAATGATAGCTTAATTTAAGGGTATTTGAAGCATAACTGTCAGCTAAGTAAAGACATAAGAAACATAGGTTAGAGTATATGATGAGATGTAAATTGTGGAGCTATTATCTATCTAGTCACTAGTTATCTATGTCTTTATCACATATAATGAACATATCAGTAACTATAATATCTTGATCACTATTATAGACTATTTATCTAGAGAGCTATAGATCTATAGTATAATCTTTAATTTCCTAGCTGAATTATATATTCACTTAGGATTAGGGCTCTAAAGACCTTAAAATAGTTAGTAAAATAAGATTAGAAAGATTAAAAAATATATTATTTATCTAGTAGAGCCTAGTTTTTATAGAATATAAATAATCTTAAGTTTCTGTTAGATATAATAAACATATTAGGCATAGTAATAATATATTCAAATTAACTAGAATTAAAAATATAGAAAAATTTTATAATTGCTTATAATTATATTATAATATATTATACTAGCCTAGCAGGGCATAATAGTATATCTTATATATTTAAGTTATATGCTTAGATTATGAATATAATATAATTTTTATACTAATGTAACTACTAGTATTAGTTATTATCTAGATTATATTAAAATATATTACTTTTAAGATATATAGTTTATTTAAAATCTAGAGCTAATATAGCTAGTTAGTTCTATTATATTTTAAATATTACCCTTCTAATTAATAGCTATATTTATATTAGACTATTCCTTCTAGAGGAATAATCTAATATAAATATAAAGAATAGATTAACTAGATTATTTAATTAAAATCTAGTTTTATCTATCTTATCTATAAAAATATAAGTAATTATGAAAGATTAAGATATTTTAAACTTTTTAAATTCTCTTTTTAAGATAGATAATTAAAACTTAGTTTTCTTTTATATATTCTATCACCTTTCTCTCTCTAATATTATTTTAAATAATCTTATATCTAGTGCTTTTAATAGTTTTTTTTTTTATATATCTAATAATGAACTTTTTAAGATTTTATAGCTATTAACTCAATTAGATGAGGATTTTAATCTATTTTATTTAGGATTAAATCTTATTATATTAATCAATAAACTACTATCTATATTAAAAAGTTTATTAAATATTATATATGGTCTCCCTAAGTGTTTAGTCCTAAGGAGTAATAAAAATAATTATAATAATAAAAATCTAAAACCTTATATAGAGAAGTATTAAAAGATTTATAAAAATTTATTCTTAGTGAATATTAAATATAATCTAGCTCAGTAATTCAATTATCTAAGTAATAAAGAATTAAATATACTGCCTCTAATCAAAGATCTCTAATATTATAATAAACTAGTAAAAGTTTTAATAAAGAATAAATATAAGATTACTTTATTATATATCTAGTCTAAATTTAGAAAGGATAAAAAACTAATTAAAGTTTAAGTTTAGAAATAAATTAATAAGTGATAAGTAATATAGCTTAATAAAAAAGTCAGAGAAGTAAAAAAATTATTAAATATATAATATAAATATATCACTCTTATAGCAATTTTTAGTTTTAATATTATACTATATCTTAGTAGAATTTTAAAGAAATAAGATTACTTATAATTTAAGTTAACTATTCTACTAACATTATTACTAGTTGGAAAACTATTATTATTAATAAATACACTATTCTTTGTGCATTTATACAGAAGTATAAGCTAGAACTAATACATCTTAAACAAGTATCTAATTTCAAGATAGCTATAGCTCTTATATATAAAATATTAATTATAGGCTTCCTAGTAAAAGAGCTTAATATATTACTAATAATAATCATCTAAATTGTTAATTGGCTAGTTAAAGTATAGAATAATAAAAATATTTAAAAAAAAGATAAAAAAGAAATTTCTATTTAGATAAAAATTAGATAATCTATTATTAAATTAATGAAGGCACTCTATGACAAGTATATTAAATTAAAAGAAAAACCAAAAAGAATTAGAAAAGTAGATTAAAAGTTATAAAAAAAATTATAATATAAGTCTTTTTACTTTAAAAGTATATACTTTAATTATTAATAATATAGTTAGCATTATATTATAAATCATTATCTATCTAATAAAGTCCTAATAAATCAGATAAGTCACATCTATAGAGGCCTAAAACCAAATCTCATATAATTAATAAAACTATTACTATAAGTATCTATAATCTATCTAAGAAGACTTATACTAATCCTTTTAATGCTATCTAAATATTAATTATAGTAATAAAAGAATTGTTTAATCTTTTAATAAATATAGACAAGGATGCAATCTTTAATATTAAATCTATATTAAAAGTTAATAGTAGCATTAATATAATATTCTTAGAAGTAACTTTCTTAGCTAATAACTTAATATCTAAGGAGATCTAAAATTATTAGATTTTAGGTATAATACTAGATTATAACTTACAATTCTAAATTATTAATTATAAGCCTTTAACTAAATAGGCTGTCTCACTACTTTTTAGCTTCTAAAACTTATAACTAGTTTTAAATTTTGCTATATATCAGGTTTTAAATATTTTAAATCTAGATTAATTTCAGCCTTCAGCAAGTGGTCTTTTAAATAAAATTATTTATCTACCCACTTTAGCAGCTACTATTGCTGAAAACCTATTATCTCAGTAGTAAAATAAAGCCTTATAATCAAATGAGCTCTTAAAGAATTGGGATCAAATCTATTAGGAACATTTAGGAAACTGGGACCAAGCCTATCAGGGACACTCAGGAAATTGGGACCAAATCTATCAGGGACACTGGGACCAACCCTATCAGGATCACGTAGGAAATTGGGACCAAATCTATCAGGGACACTGGGACCAACCCTATCAGGATCACGTAGGAAATTGGGACCAAATCTATCAGGGACACTGGGACCAACCCTATCAGGATCACGTAGGAAATTGGGACCAAATCTATCAGGGACACTGGGACCAACCCTATCAGGATCACGTAGGAAATTAGAACCAAATCTATCAGGGACACTGGGACCAACCTTATTAGAGAGCCTTGGAAAATAGAAATGAATAGTACTACGTATATTAGGTTACAGCGCCTAGCATACAAAATAGTGTATCATATTCTTAGACATCAATATCAGTCTGATTACTTATATATCAATATTTGGAACATCCCTCCACCGCCTATCGGGTAAGTATAAACCAAATCACCTCTCCATATCAGAGCATCCCCAGCCTTAAGCTGTATTCACATAGTCCTATTTTTATTAGATATTAGGTGATCAGCATGAGAGCTTTTATAAAATATATATTAGCTATTATTAGGACTAAGATTAATTAGGATAATAATAATATATATTTTATCTCAAGCCTTAGTTCTCTTAGGCAAGAATGGTGTTGCTTATGTCTCTTAGAATTTGCTCGTAAAAACGTGATCTCGTTTTAAGCGTTAATAGAATAATTATAATAATAGATTTAGATTTTCTTACTTTCTAGACATTAGCACTGTTCAATAAATTAATTAAATTAGAGTACTTACTATCTTAATTATTGTTATTATTTTGTTATAAATGAGGGGTAGATTATAGGCATTGTATTTTTCTCTTATAATTATAGATTGAATTAATAATGCTTCTAACACTCTTTTAGCGAGTTTCTTTGGTATAATAGTTGATAGTTTTCTATAATCATAATTACTAGATATCTTTGAGTATAAGCGCTAGAAGTAAAATAGTGATTATTAGAGTTAAAACTATTTTTCTTTTCTAGGAAAGTGATGGAACATGACCTACCCCTCCTAATATGTGGGATAATGACGGGTAATATTGGCAGTATGGTTGGGCAGTATATCCACTATAAAACTTGAATATTTTTTGATATATAACAGATACTTTATATGCCTAATTAAGGCTTCCCTTACTTCACGTGAGTGATAGCATCTTTATACTCAAAAGTCCTCATTAGAATAAATTATAATTTAGATATAACTGATTTCTTCAATCACTTAGCAATGTGACAGTCCTCCATCAAGTAAGATAAAATGACTTTAGGATTAGATGCCTATAGGTATTCAAGTAACATAAATAACATCTTTACTTAAACTTAGTTTTTTAAGCACTTGATTAAATAGCATTATAAGATATTATTAAAAGTATTATAAGTGGTAATTTATAATCTCTAGCTAGTACAAGGCTCTTGAACCCAGCAATATTATAAGTCCACTAATGTCCTATAAAGTAAGGTATACATTGATCAAATTATATTGTAATATAATCGGATAGGCCTGTCACACTCTAATTTTAGTCATAAGCAGATACCCCTAATTGTCAATTTCATATATTAGCTGTAGAAAGATAAGTTATTGTACGATTCGCCATTTCTATGACTTAGCCCATAAAGATAACTAGTTAACTAATTTAATATTATATATAATTCAAAGAGGCTTATTTTATTAGGTAATAAAGACCTCTATAGCTAACCCTACCTACAAAAGCATCTTTTTTTTTTTTTTCAAAGGAAATATCTAAAAAAAAATTAGATTATAACTAGGTTAATCATTTCCATCTTGAACCTCCTCTAGTTGTATTAATAACTATTTACCTATCGCCTGCTTTATTTGATAGGTTACACAGTTTTCTAGAATTCATAGATTCTATCTTTATATACCCTCTCCAACAAAGAGTTCTACGCTAAGCTGTAAATAAGTTAGTTAATTTAAACTTATACTATGTATTAATCTTTGAATTTATATCTGTCTATGTAAGATATATCACAGCAATTTCCTATAGCTAATATATGAAATTACTAGCTTGATAGGGTTATAATAAACTACTAAGAATTTGATAGCCTTTCTAGCAGCTAATGTATAACATTAAGAAAATGATCAATCTTAGCTTAATAGGTGTATAATAAATCACCTTGATTATACTATACATCTTGTCTTATTAATGCTAATTCTTGCCAAGCAGCCACATGGACAGGATGACTATAGATTAATGATATGTTTAATATGATATATTTGTAGTGCATGATCTCATTAAATTAATTATATCTAGATTTGATGTTTCTATCTGGATTTAGATATAAAAAGAGGATTACTCCTGCATAATATATTTTTAGTTTGTAATTTATCTTTATAAATATAAATTTTGATGTTTATAGCCTGCTATGAACTGCTGCTTTCTTAGAAACCTTAATATTGAGGGTAAAAGGGCTGATATCTAGAAAGCTTATTAATTTATATTATTAGGATTCTATAATACCAATTTAAATATAATATGAAAAGTAATTATGTCTAAGCTATAATCTAATCTAGCTAATATAAAAAATGAAAGTTGTACTTCCCAATCATTCTATAACATCTAGTCTGAACTAGGAAAGCTACTAACTTTTAGAAATACTTAAATCAGTAAAAAAAGTAGACCTATCTAGTATTAATAATCTAATTATATATACTTATATACATAGTCTTTGTTTTATAGTAATGACTGAATAGTCCAGCCTAGCAAAGTGGTAGAGTAAGTAAACAGCAGTAATCAAGTATTAACTAATAGATTAAATCCCTTTAGCTATTTATATCTATTAAGCAATCTCTCTATTTTAACTATTAATATAAAGTTTATTTTCATAGTCTAAAATAGTTGTATTTAATTTACTATATTTTAATATAAATAGTTGCACTAATTAGAGATTATATCTTACTAATAAGCTTTAAAAATTCTTAAATTTTTGTCTTTTGATTTTTTTAACTAATATTATATTAGATTTCATCCTAGTTAAATAAGACTTTCAAAAGTGATTTAACTAAAAATATAGTTTTATCTTCTAGTGTTGTCTTATCTAATCATCCATAGGTGATACTTAGGTAATTTATATACACCTAGTAGCATAGTTGAGGCAGTAGTGTCTTATACATTAGTAAAGCTAATTCAAATATCATAGATCTTTAAGTTCTAATTTTGTGCATAGCATGAGATCAGGCCAAAGGCCTTCATAATTTAACTTGCGCTATGCCTATCTGACTGCTAAGATTAAACATTTCATTGAATCAACAATTGAAATATTAGACTGGACTTATTTATTTACTTTTAAAATATGAATTAAGAGACTTTCTATAATAAGAGAAACTTGTTTCTCCTTAATTCTAATTATGCTATTATTTAGTAAGTCTTTGTACCTAGCTTCTTATAGATTCTAAAGCAATTAATGCTTGTAAGCAACTTCATTATCATATATCAGTAAATTAACTATGCAATAAACGTGCTAGAGAATGAGAACGTTAGCTGTGAAGTGGCAACAGAAATATTCAAAATATACGCAATCAATTTATTGAAGATCTTAAAACCTGAATTATATAATGCAATTCGTATATTAAAAGAAATAACAATCTTCCTGATTGAGAACTCGAAATTATTAAGTTATATGGGGATATATATGGATATTAGTATCTTACCTGGTAGGTCTTTTCTTAGATATGTTAGAATACATATAGCAAGAAAACTACATCTTATAGTATCTTCTAAATATATATTGGCTGGTAATATTCTAATAACAAATAGAATCTACTCAAAATAATCCTCAACTGAATATAGCTGAAATGAAGGCAATGGGAAAATTTCTTATTAAGATCTATGATAATATAGAACCTTATAGGCTAGTAGATTATAAGATAGATATTTAGGAAGAGAAGATTTTTGACTATAAGATATCTATCTTTTATAATCTTTAGATGCTAATAAATGAAATATAAGTCATTGCTAGATGCATTAATAAACGCGAGATAGAAAAGATTATAGACTTGAGCCTATCTAACTAAATTTAGGTGTAGTTTTGTAGAATTATGTCTTACTATATAGTATAATCACTAAGAGTAGTCACTTTTAGATAATAAAGTTAGGATTATTCTAGATTAACTAGAGTAGGGTGTTAATTTTTTATTACTAGTAACTGAACTTAATTCTAATTGTATAGCTTGCATCAAATTTTATATAAATATAATCTAATCTTACTTCATTTTCTTTAAATTTAAAGACCTTAAGCTGACCAAAAGTACATATTGCGCAAGTTTTAATATAATTACTCTAAAAAATTCTTTACTATTATTCTGCTTAATTTTAACACTTAGATATTTAAGATTTTATAAGTTTAATTCTTCTAAAGCTGAATTTAATCTAGCTATATTATTCTTTCTTTTATATATGCTATCTATAGTGCTGTATAGTAAAATCTATCTATACTCTACACCTCTTTGCGAGAAGTGACCTGTAATATATTAAATATTTATTACTAGGTCTAATGTCTCTTATAAAAGTCTATCAATAAATCATGTTTAGAATGATTAATAAGTAAAAGATGGTCTAATTAGACTGATTGACTTACCTTAATAGAGAATAGTTATACTATAAGAAGAAAAAGTTTATATCTTTCTAAGCTAAGATTAGATTAATGTGCTTATTCTTGTAATTTGGGGCTAAAATTTCCTAGAAAGAAAATAGGTATTTTATTTAGAAGGACTATAATGCTGATGCTGAAATAGCTTGTTAATAATAAAAGTTAAAATCATTTTTATATAAACAGGGATGTATTTATACTTAGCTGTTAATCTCAGAAAGTAAGCAAAATCATTATTTATAGAGATCTTGCTCCCTTAATTGACCTTTAAGGACTATTATTCGGTCAAGTCACCTCTATAGGGATATATATTGACTCATTAAACCATGTAATCAGTCTCCAGCGAGGCATATTCATCGTAATTATCATCTTACAGGGTCTAGACTTGCTAATCATCATTGTACGTGGAAGATAGTTCAGAACAACTCCTTTACCGTGCGTTGTTTTCTAGCTTTAGAGTCTACGACCAACCTAGCTAAACCAACGAGAATAAGCGTACGTGCCAACTACTCAAAGACTTAGATCCCTGTTGTAGCATGCATATATAGTCATTTTTATCAATCCTTGGATTTAGCCATGCGAAAAGAGTTGTTGAGGGCTTGGTTTCTCGTAACTCGCCACTAGCCTGAATGCAAGCCAAAGCTAAATTAGATTCTGCAAATACATAAAGCAGTACTGATAAACAAGAAATATATCTCCTTATATTTATCTAAACTAGGGATACTAGTTCAAGCTATGACCTAGGTGAGATTGCATTAAATAGTGCATCTAAGATCACATAAATCAATTAACAGTATCACCAATTATTGGGAACAAGAGAACGCGTAATACTAGTGCTGGTGATAGTGGGTGAATACATCATTCTATTCTAATCTAAAATTCTCCTCCTATTTATCCACAACCTTATATAAAATAACCAAGGCCATAATTGGCGCTGACTAGTTGTTTATACTACTTCTATAGACTTTAATTTTGATCTCTAATACTTGTTTATTATAGTGAGTTAGTATACATATAATACTTGTTTATATATAGATTCTATAGGCTAGGAGTGTATAATTCTATTAACTTATAATCAAATACAAGCTAAATTCTACGGTAGTATATATAGTCTAGTGCGATCTAAGTTTTAGTTATATATAATCTAAATACATTATATAGTACTATAATATTAATAAATCCTTAATAGAGTAGCACTAATATTTTCTTTTAAAGTTATAAAACCTTCTGCTATAGTATATTCATAGAGTAATTCTCTTCTAGTTTTACTACTTAATATAGCTTAAGAATATTATAATAAATCTTTTTTAGTTGTGTATTATACTCCTTTAATATAACATTAAGTTCTTTTTTAATTCTAATCTAATAGTTTTCTTGTTATATTAGTATTCTAGAAGATTATTTAGTAAGTTTATTCTTAGTTGAAATCTATTTATCTCTAGCTATAATAGCTAAGATGAGTTCTCTCTTTATTCTATATTTAATTTGAGTATTGCAAATATATGTACTATATAGACACTTATATTGTATCTTATTGGTTGATTTATTTGTGGGTGGTTGAAAGTTAATTATGTTGATTTTATAGTAGTTATTAAGATAAAGCTTGATACTAGTGCTTTACTTTTTATGCCTATTTTAAGGGTTAGGCTACTATTACTGTAGAGATAATCACTCTTATCTGCATGTATCAGTGGTGAAACATAGCTTTATATATTATCTAGGATTATTTACCTATATAACTAGTCTTATTGAGATTGTTATTAGGTTGTGCTTTGAACCAATGCGAATAATAAGCATTTGTGCTAAGTATTCAAAGGCTAACAGCTCTATTGCGGCACATAGATATAATTATTTATATCTATCTATTATACTTAGCCATGTCAAGGGGCTATTTAGCTATAGATCTAAATGCAAGCTAGAGCTTAACTAGATCCTACAAATACATGGTACATTAGTGATAGAAGATGTAGCTATGTAAATTGATTGATAGCAGAAATAAGATATAATAATTAAATTTGAATAGCTAGTGCTAGTAATACTAGATTTTATATAGATAATAAGACCCGCAATATTAAACTTAATTCTATCAGTGAAATTGCTATTCTTGAACCTAATATAGGATGCTATATACATTTACTAAGTATATAATAGTGAAGCTTATTCTTAGTAATAAGAATACTAGATTTTATTATTATATATATATTAGAGCTATTCTATTAATTAATTTATCTAGCTTATCTTAGCTCTTTTATATACTAATTAATCTTTATAGATTATTTAAGGACTTATTATCTTAAAATTTCTAGTCTAGTAGTGCTTATATTAGTATACTATTATATATCTACTTAATTTTGCCTTTATATAGTTTTCTACTAAGATTTAACTTTAATACTTTCTTTCCTTCTAGAATAAAGAATAATTATTTAATAAATATATATCTCTAATCTATATACTCTCTATCCTGCTAGACTTCTATCATTATTATTATGCAAGTAAAAGATAGATCTCCACCTTAATATCTAAAGAAGGTTATAAACACTTTATATTTTCTCTATTTATATATAGACTAGATATTCTAATTAAAAGAAAATTTTTATTAGATAGATAAATACTATAATACCTATAGTAAGCTTTATACTAATTATAGCTATTAATATATAAGTTTAGATAGGTGCTTGATTAAATCTAAGTAAGATTACTATCTTATTAATCTATAATTATTTTATAATATAGCAACTACAAGTTGCTCTAGTATTAGTATAATTGCTTAATAACTCTTATTATTACTAGTAAGATTTTTTTCCTAGTTTTTATTATAAGTAGTTAAATTATAGATATAGGGTTAGTCATCTTATCTATAGCTTCTATAATAGAGGTTAAGAAAAGATATTAGATAGATACCATCCTAATTGATTAAATAAGGCTAATAACTATAAAAAATAGTATATATTATATTTCTATACTAAATCTTTAATCTAGGATCTAAAAGCTGTCTATATAATCTAGTTTAAAATATTATAAAATTAATATAAGCATTATTTTAGGGGCTTTAGCTAGCTAGGCTTCTTTATATTAATAGTATTATATGCTTCTCTGCTCATTATTTAGAAGCTATATAAAGGTGATACTATTTATAGGGTCTAGAATAGAGAAAGAATTGAGTTAGTATATTAAAATATAATAGACCTAGAATAAAGCTAGTATCTTATAGGTATCCTATAGACTCTTATTATATTTCTTCTTTTAGTAGTTTTACTTAGATTAGGAAATAGGAAGCATTAGCTGTGAGATATAATCTAGTAGATAGTTATTGTGCATAAGAATTATATTGTTATATATTAAGACCTTAATTCTATTTACTATATTTAGTGAGATAAAATTATTATACTACATCATAGATACTAATTTTAGCATCTCTATGCTAATATAGTATAGTAAGAAGCATTGACTAATCTAAAAAAGGCTATTTTTTAATTTAAAAGTCTTTTAGACTCTCTAAATTACTTATTATCTATATAAAAATTAAAATATAAATTCCTGAATTCCTTTAGTTTTTATGTTATTATAGCAGACAATTTAATAAAGAGTATTTTTGCTTGTTTTTTACTGCCTAAACTTTATTACTAATATAATTATATTAGTCTAACCAACCTCTCCTCCCTATAAGATATTTCTAAATAGTCTTAAAACTTTTATAGCAGCTAATATAATGAATTCAGTCAAACCTTATAAGTGTCTATTAGTTTTATTCAAAAACTCTTATTCTAACACTATACTAATGATATTATGAATTAGTATTAATTTTATTTTTTGAATATATCTAAATACTTTCTTGATAATCTATTTTAATATCCTTAAAACGACTTTGCTATTTATGATTTTTAAATATAATATGGCAATAACTTCTAATATGAGTTCTAAAATCTATAATACAGGCGACCTTACATTAAGTAAAAATAAATAATACCTATCTACTTATCTATTCCCTCCTCTGGACGAAGATATATAGATAATAGTGAGAGGTTCTTTAATTTTGATGTTTAACCTAGGAAAACCTTAGGAGACAATATAGAAATAGGATTAAATAGATAAATATACAGCATATTAAGTCCAAAAAAGATATAGAATCAAGATTCTATATAATTAGATAAAAATATCTACTTTAGCACCTAGCTAAGCATACTAATTATTTAAATTTCTACTTCTTAGTTAACCTATATTGTGATAGACATATCTAGTTATAGATCTGTAAGAACTATTATTGTGATATAGTCTATTATTAATTTATTTAATTGTCTCTCTATTTTCTATTAATAGCTACTCTTTATTGCCTCTAGAAATAATTTATAAAAGTATAAGATTTTCTCTAGTAAGGTTTTTGAATATATATATTAGATCTCTATATAATATTAGCTTTTATAATCTATATTTATTTCCTTATTTATATCTTCTAAAAATGCTATTCTTTCTTTATAGAAGCCTCTCTATGTGTATATACTTTAAAGGCAGAATCTGTTCATCTATAGATGGGAAAAGCTCTTTCTTAGTATATATATACTTTATAAGTAGTGTCTATTCATGGCTTTTATATACTATAAATAGAGAAAATCTTATTACATCTTAGCTAAGAGTACTAGATATTTATTATCTTTTTTATTAAATAAGATATAGTTTAATATATTCTTAACAATGAGTTTCTTAGCTGTAGAGATTAATGTAGAAGGATTATAACATATCTATTAGAAATTTCTTAAAGAGTTTATTATCTTAGAGATTAAAATCACTAAGTATAACCTTATTAATATTATCTTTATAGAAAAGAAGAGATAATTCCCTAGATTATATAAAATCACTAATATTTTAGATTAGAAAATTAAAAGTATAGAAAAATAATTTAATAATCTTTTAAATAGTATATAAAAGTCTATAAAGTTTTAATAAGGAGCAATCTAAATTATATAGTTATATATTCTTTAAAGATTTAGCAGAGATTTTTTCAAAGATAAATTTAAGAAAATGTTTGATCTAGATTGTCTAGTAATTTAGGAGGGCTTTATTACTTAGATAACTCTGTAATAGTATTTTTATAATTAATAATATATTTTAGATTTTAAGTTATGTCTAAAGTCTAGATATAGAATTAAGTAAATTTTATATATTAATTTTAGTAATATTAAGCCGCTAGACATTATCTCTGAACTTATTAGAATTTATTGTTAGAGTTTATAGTAATAGTATAGATATTATTCTAGTTATTAATATAATATAAAATAAGTAAAATTTATAGTAGTATATATTAAAAGTAAATTTTGATTAACTATATCTAGTAAAAGATATTTATTAGGTAATTTTACCTATTTAAAGCTTTACTTAGCTATTAACTATATTATTAAACTATATTTAGCCCTTATCATAGGTGACTAGTTAAATAAGTAGGTATTAATATAATAAAATATTATATATTAATTTATTATATCTTTTCTTAGATAAGGTCCTATTTCTATCCCCTAGAGGCAGGATATTATTGTAGTATCCCTATAGTATAGGATATGGCTCAGCGGTACTGCTTGACTTAATTTATTTTAGAATATAACTATCAGTATCATGTGTCTGTTATGATTAGCTTAGTTTAATCTACACTAATATCTTTCTAATAACAATAGAGTCATAGTGTTAGTGCGTATATATCTAGAGCTGACAATTAATCTGACATGACTCTCTGCAGGTTATTTTTTTCTAGTCTAGGCCCAGCAGTCAAATGGTAGAGAGCTGAGTAAAGACTATTTCAACAAGTGAGCAGAAAGTAAAGTGATTTAATTGATATCTTAACCATTATCTTATAATCAGAGCAAGGAAGGGGGGGTTAGGGGGGGGGGAGGGATAGTTGCTAGAAAGCCTTAAAGCTATACTATCTGCTCTATGGACAGCGATATCAAAATATCCTATTACCTATGAATCAAATAGATGCTCCTTCTCCACCTCTCTATGAGCTTGCTAATGTTATTGATCTAACTAAAAAATAAAAAGATATAAATCCTCTTTTCATATAGCTAGTTGAAAAGGCTGCCTGACTTATATAGGTATATCTATAAAATAAATTTAACACAATAGAATCATACAATATATGGGGAACTGGTTGCTGCCTAGATTATTGTGATAAATAGTATATATCAGTAGAGTAAGGAATATCTAGCTAAATGACTATTCTAGACTCACTATAAGTAGAGGTATTTCTTAATGAAAATTTGTTATATAGTGTGGTCCTTAAACTATCCTCTTCAAAATTCTACTTAGTATAATAATATATGCAAGTACATCGACACTATAAAGAAATACCATGCGTGCACTAGAAACCTAAAATATACTTTGAATACAAAGACAATTACTAAGTTTTATAACTATCTATAAAAGGGGCAGTATTATCTAAATCTAATAGAGGACACATCTCAGTAATAGGAATCTATGTCTGTCCCTGGGCTGTGCCCTCTATGCCTAGCTCATTGAAAATTATAAGTTCTAGTCTCCACTGAATGTCTCTAAGTAAGCTAACTATAATGTGTAGGGCTTTGAAGCTGACTAGAATCTGTGAGAACCACATACTTTAACACTGTATATAATTAATGATGTGAGTAAATAGAGTTACTCCCTAGATTTATTATTTATATAATAGAATGATTTCTCTACTATTATTCTTTCTAGTGCTAGCTCTAGTGATATTATAATTTGACCAGTGTTCTTATATATCTCATCCTAATAGTTCTGAATAACTGTAGCAATTCAAATGTCATGAAGGTATGGAAATTCTTTGCAATTATACTTTGCCTCCACTTTATTATTACTAGATCCTAAGAAGGGCTTCTTCCATGCTATTATTTTATAAATAGTAGATTCTAGAGCAAAGATCTCCCTCTTTATAACTAGCCTTTCCTAGAAGTTTCTTCCTCAGCGAGGTAATTTATAAGCAATTTCTTCGCTAATGATCTCTGCAAAGTCTAAGCCTTCGAGGATGGATCTACCAAAGTTGCTAATTTTGACGCGGTAGTTAGGAAATAGGAAAAGATTCCAACTGCTTAAATCTAAGTGTCGCACTCTTTTTAAATGTAGATGATTTAGTCCTAATAAAGTGTCGAGAGCTATCTAAAGACGAATATATTCTAGGAGTGGTTTATCATGATGTGCTTCAATGTATTGCTAAATATTGCCTAAGGGAGTCAGCTCTAAGCGGAGAAAGTGCATGTTTGGAGCCACCTCTTCTTAACTAAAGAAACATAGAATATGTAGATATTGACCAAGAACTTTATATATAATTACTTCTCAAGAAATGATATCTTTATAAGGCATTATATGACATATATAGAGCTTCCTATTCTCCTATAGCTGATAGCCTTTAAGGACAGTTGAGCTATTAGTATATGAAATAAAGCCTATTAAGCCTAAGCCTTTTATTAACCAGTGCATGATGTAAAGTTGTTAAGGATTTAAGAAATACCACTAAGAAAAGGTGAATAGGTTTTTAGTATAATGATAGGAAGATCGCGCAGATATCTATACTTGGGAAGATAAATTAACAAAACTAGGATAATATAAATCAAGCAGTAAATATGCTAGTGAGGAAAATTCATTTTCTAATTATATATGTAGTAGTGGTTACAGATCATATGATTGATTTGTCTCGCTCTTAATTAGTAAAAGTAATAATATTATCAACACAGTTAACTCTAGTCCTAAAAATGAGACACGGCTGATGACAGGCTATATGTTATTGATCCTCGCTCTTCACCTTTAAGGCAATACTAACTAAAAGTCTATCAATTCACTCTTGTGGATACTTACTTTTAACCTGCACCTTTATTTAAATGAGACTGACCTCTTTAAGGTAGAGTTCTCTATTAACTAGTGAGAAAATATCAACTCAACATACTGTTGATTACTGATGTGATAGTTGGCTTACTAACTAGTACATAGTGATACAGTTGAAAGTATTGCTTTGATGCTTTTAGTCTAGTTAATTAAGCTATATCAAATTTGGATAGAAGTATGGCTACTAATAACTCTTGACTTATTATTTTCTATTTTCTTTCATTGAAGGATTTAACTTAGTATAATAATAAACCTATAGTGATATCTTTTTCTAGTATAGAAATTGTCCTATAAATTAATCCTTAATCTTATCCCAGCTGAGCTTTTGAGCTTTTAAGTTAATAATGAATGCATCCTCCTTAGGTGAATATAGGGTCCTTATCATAGGATAAACTATCTGTAGATATGGTCAAGAAGATTCCATCTACTTATCTATAAAAAAGAATAAAAAATATATCTATAAGATCTTTAAAGTATAGATAACTTTAGTTCTCTTAGTCTATAATCAGAGGAAACTCTAGATAGAAATTAATCTAGTCTTTAAATTTATATTCTCTTATAATGAGTCAAGCTATTTAGCGGTTAGGGAATCTAAAGGTAACTTTTTAGGCACTCCTTGAGAGGCTAATAAAGTGTTACTTAGACTTCTATAATAACACTTAAATAGGTGTAAGCTTTTGCTAGTGTCTTCTATTTTAGAGTAATATAGGTAATCTATATTATTTTTATTATTAGAAGAAGCTGAGTCTAATTCTTAAGAATCTTTAACTATCTTTTCTAAGTACTGTAAATAGTTGGATTTCTACTGATTAGATGCTTTATACAATAAAATAGAATATGATAGATCTAAGACTATAACTAGTAGAGTAGATGGATAAGATAAGTATATTAATAGACTTTTTTTTCTTTTTAATAGGTCTCCTATTAAATATGAGTTAACGTGCTTTAGTTTTCTAGAACTTTCCTAGAAATCTATATTTTCGTTTGCTAAGGTAGCTTTGCTAGATTTAGGGCTATAAATTAGGACTAAACTTATCTAAGATGTCTTTAAATGTTCTTGATTATGTACAGATAAATTCTGTTTAAAGGCTTATATGGTTGTATGCATTGAATTATAGCTAGGTTCATAAGGCGCTGATATATGCAGTTTAGAGGTATAGAATATTAGTAAAGTATCTATAGATGTTGTGTATGTAAGATTTTTAGGCTCTTCTAGTAGCTGTGACTTATGATATGGCTTTAGCTGTGTGGGCTTCGCTTCTATTAGCAACTCTATAGGTTTCTGTAGGGTGCAGCTGGATAATAGCAAGCTGGCTGTCATTTAGGCCAAGATCTCTGGATCAGGCAAAGTGGTATAAGTATGGTTCTCATTCCTATGATCTACTTCATGTAAGCTAAGAACATTTTTATCCTCCTGACTCCAAAATTTACCTTATATAAGAAAACGACTAGAGGGCTCACTATTGTCTTGTTTCTCGCTATTCTTAGTGGATAAGAAGTTATCCAACGCATAATCAAAATTATTCTTGCACACGGGACAAGGATCAGGTGTATGTAATATGCTAGAGGGGACGCAGAGAGGCACAGATGCGGTATAATAACTAGAGGGAAAAATAGCTGGTAGCTGGGGAGGTAAGTGGTGAGGTAATACTAGCTGTGAGAATGGAGAGAAGGGGAGGAAAGATTAGTGCTCTTTGATATATAACAAGGGCTTAGAGTATGATTATAATTAGAAGGTATACTTTTCAAAGGCCGTGGAGGGAGAGAAGGGGGGGGGATAGTAAAATTTAATATTGTTCAACTTAACAGCTATAGTAGTATTTTATAAAGGGATTTATAGTAGAAGAGATTAGCTTCTTAATTAATTCTAGACTTTAGACTGTGTACTGTGACTGTTTATATATCTATATAGCTATATAATAGTTGGCCTAGTTATAATGATTGTGATTTTCTCTTGAAATTTAATAAACTGCTCTTGCTGCTTTATTTATTATACTTCGCTAAAATGAGACTATGGCACTGTGAATAGAGTAATTGTCGTTATTAATAGTCGATTGCCTTCCAATTAATGAATGCACACTGTAGCTCAAAAATAAGACCTTGCTCTGTAGCACACCCAACACTGTCTATCTCTGTGCTTGGTGTGACTTATATCCTATAATTAAGGTAGTGCTATTTATATCTAGGTATGGATTATCTTTAATTTAGCTCTTAGCTGTTGCCAGATATGATATCTAGTCATCTAATTAGAGATCTATAGACTGTAAGAGTTAGAGTAGCTGAATATCTTTATAATTCTCTACAGTTTATGAATATTATAATCCACTTTCTAGCAAGCCTTTTTTTATTCTATAATAGAGGGGATGTTGGCCCTATTTATAGATAGACTACCTTTTAAGTTACTCGCTATAACGCATAAATCAAGCCGTTGCCTTGGAAATGGAGGGCCAGGTAGGCTAATAATGCATAGATTTGTGAGATTTTTCTCAATTAGGATGTTATTAACTTTTAAAATAGACTATATAGTATTTTTACTATTGGTCTCAACTCTGCATAGGCATTATTTATAACAGTAGACTACGCACTATTATATAGGTAGATGGTGTGATAATGTATTAAAAGAGAACTAAGTCTGATATAGCTTAGATTAAGGAGTCATACCACTGTAATAGTTGAGTCTAGATTAATAGGCTCTGCTATTCTATTAGCTTCTGCTAATACAGCAGCTGTTAGTAAAATATTCCACCTAATAAAGCTAGAAAAAAGAGGGAAAAAAGTGCAACTATATCTCTAGATTAGAATCAATAGTTATAAAAACCTAGCTCTAAAGATAACTGTTAGTGAGATATTATAGATAATACTATTATAATAATACTTTCTAAGCCTATATTCTATTTTTATCTGAATAGTAGGTAATTAAATCATTCTATTATATTAGAAATGGCTAGCGCTATAGGTATAAAGTAAATCTATAGGAAAAAGAAAGAGGGGGAAGGAGTGGTTTAAGATTAGTAATCATTTATATCTTATTAAGCAAATATAAGGGCAAAGGTATTACCCAATTGCTGTACTGGTTGAAGGAAAAAATAGATATAGAAGTAATAGTCATCTATCAAGGACGTACTTATAGTTTATATAGGCCTCCTGCTGTGGGGCCTCTCCCATTAAAGCAGCGAGAGAGGCCACTAGACTGCATCTAGTAATCCTATTACTGTCACAGCCCTACAAAATACTGGATCGGGCAATCACATTTTCCGTTCCATGCTCTGGTTGGTCGGGGGCCGAAAGCTGCGCCCCGCTAACCGGCACAACGTATACTTAATATATAATAGTAATTATTAATAGTATTCTATCTATAAACTAATAGGTAAACTAAATAAATAAATTAAGTTTTTAAGTACTATCTATATATATATATAAATATAAAATAAAATAATTAGGCTTTATTACTTACAACTATATAGTTTATAGTAAATAATTTAATAAATATAAATATTAGAATAATATCTTTTTAAGCTCTTATAGGTTTTAACTTTTAATTACTATTTAAAGAAGATTTCTTAGTTATAAATTAATTTATTATTATTAATTATATTAAGTTGCTAAAAGATATATATTAAAAATTAAAAGAATACCTTTATACTATAATTATAATATAGATAAAATACTATAATAAGTAATATTAGCTTATAACCTTTAAGATTAGAAATAAGATAAAGCTTAATATAAAGAATATCTATACTTATTATCTTAGTAAGAAGCTAGATTTATATTATAAAAGACCTTTTATAGTTATAGAATATATTAGATGCTAAGCATACTAACTTAATATTCTATTAAAATAAAATAAAAATCTATAAGATTTTTTATATAATATTATTAGAGCTATACTACTTATATAACAATACTAACCTAAAAAAAGATTTTCTTTCTATTATTATTAATAATAATAATAATAAAAAAAGAGAACCTATATTAAGATAAGAAGTTAAAAAAAATTATTATATATAAGTTTTAAAAAGAAAAAGATAAGTTAAAACTCTAGTATTTAGTAAAATAAAAAGGTTATCTCTTATATAAAAATAGTTAAAAACTTACTAATAATCTAGTAAATATATCTAAGCTTTTAGATAAATATAATATTATAATTATTAATTTAAGCAAGTTTATTATACCTAAAAGAAAATATTAATTAAGATAGCTTTTATTTTATAAAGTTTTTCTTATTTAAATAACTTATCTAAGGTTAGTATAGAACTATTTGTCAGAGAATCCGAAGAACTACAGCCAATGAATCAAGAACCTACGCGCAGAAACTAATGCAAGATGGAACAAAAGATTATCCGTAACCTAAGGGTTAGGGTAACAGAGCGAACAGAGCTCGGCTCTGTTCGAAATGACAAGCCAAACAGAGCAAGGCTCTGATGGCTCTGCTGACGATGGAATATATAAGGACGCTCATTTACCATGTAATTAGTTTTATTCTATTGTCTTTGATTAACTGTGATAACTTGAGTATACGTTCTTCTATCGAACAGGATACTAAGTTTTGCCTTACTCTCTTAAGACTTTACGCTCATACAGCCTTTCGTACATCAGAATATATTAACTTCTTCCGTTAATATAACTATCCTAGTTATACTCCGACGGTATCGACCGAAGTTTCCGACACTATTATAGTATTAATAAGATTACTCTTCTTATTCTTTATAAGAGTTTAAGATTTAATAAGGATCTTGCTATATAAATATACTTAGAAATATTAAAAGCTAATAAAAACATCTTAAAATTAGACAAAAACCCTAAAAACTGCTAAAAAGAGTATTAAAATAGACTAAAACTTCTTTTAATATAGATTTAAAGACCTCTAAAAGGCTCCTATCTTAAATTCTAATTAAAACTTTTTAAAAACTTTTAAAAACTTAATAAAATATCTTTTTATATATATTTAAAGATCCCTAGAAGACTCTTATATTAAATCCTAACTCTAAAATTATCTAAAACCTTATTAAAAAGCACTATAATATACCTAAAATAAAACTATTTATTTACAGGGTAAGATATAACTAGTAAAAGTATTATTATTATTTTTATTATTATTAATAAATAAGTCTTTAACTAGATAGACTAGTTTATTACTATTCTATAATTAAATATTAGTTAGTTATTATCCTATATATACTAATAAGTATATCTATATTTTCTTTTATAAATAATTTAAAGTCTGCTCTTAATTACAATATAATATAATAAACTTTTTATTTAAATATGCTTATTAATTACTAGTATTAAAGAAAGCTACTATAGTAAAATTAGTATAGGACTTAGACTTAGACTTAAAATAAGTAAATATTAATACTCTATTATTATATTATTATTTTGCTATAAAATCTTTATTTAATAAACTAGCTTAGAAAAGAGATTATACCTTTATAAACTTTATCTTATATAGACCTAGGATAGAATTATAAGAGATATTATTATTCTTATAATAGTAGTATTTTAAATGCTTAGTTAGTTTAATATAATAAAGATCTTCTAAACCTATAAGCTTAGAGTATTATAGGTAATAGGCTAAACTAAATAATAAATTATTAACTTTAAATATAGGCTTTTTAATAATTAAAATAAGTTTATAATAAATATCTCTTTTATTTACCTCTTTCACATAGGTTATATAATATAAATAAAAATATTTAATAGCTATAGTTTAATATTTAAGATTATATAAATTAAGCTTAGACTTTAAATAATATTTCTTTAAAGACTATTAATAATATATTATAAAAATAGTATAACTTTTACCCTTAAAAAATAAATATAAATATAATAAAGATAATAAAAGGAGAGGTAAGTTATTAAATTTTATTTAAAGCTATATTTTAGCTTTTAAAGTATTACTCCTAGAAGCATCTAAGTTATTAACTACTAACTTAATTACTAAACTAGTATAAAAAGTTAAAAACTCTATAGTAAATAATTTAAGAGTTAAATATAGAGATAAAGTAGTATTTATAACTAACTTAACCTCTAGGGTATTACTTCTAAAGGCTATAATAGGAGTTAAAAGCTTAGCAGCTATAGCTATAATAAGATTAAAATACTAATAAAGCTATTAAAAAAGTTAAATTATAATTAAGAATAATATTTATACTAAATAAAAAGAATAAATAAATCTAAAGAAATAATCTCTAGTTAACTTAATAAGTATATCCTATAGCATATATATATCCTTATTATACTAGATAGTAGTACTAAGAAATTATTCTATATACTACTTATTAGTAATATAATTATAATACTATAGACTATTAGTATTAATGCAATTAAAAATAAGAATAACTATATATATAGTTTCTACTAGTATAATAGTAGTATATTAAAGGACATATACTAATAAGACTAAATATTTTTTAATAATATAATAAGAACTTAATAAAAACAGTAATAAGAAACTTAATAATATAAAAATAAAGCCTATATATATCTATTAGCTTACTATATTAAGCTTAAAGTAAGTAAAATCTAAAAAAAAGAATAACTTACTATTAACATTAATACTTAAGAAAAGAAAAGAGAGAAAGAAGAAAAGACTAAATAAAAAATAAATAATATTTTAATTAAAGTAAATAAAAAATTTTTTTATTTTACTATCTTACTTATTTTATAGTTACTTAATATAGGCATTAAGATTATATTATTTATTTTAGTTATAATTATGTATTTATTTTAATTATATATTATTTCTTTTTTATATTTATATATAAATTCTTAGCTTATTAATTATAGTAATAAAGCACTATAAGAATATATATTTAAAAAAATATAATAAATCTTAAGGATAAGATCCTTTTAAGAAGAGAAGGAATTATAAGAGCTAACTTAAGTTAATACTATTATAAAATTAAGATAGCTAATCTAAAGGCTTAGTTAGTTAGTGCCCTTAATCTAAGGTATTAAATAAATATTTATTATACTGCTTAGATATTCACTAGAATATAATTATCTAGAGATAATAAAGCTATTCCTAACCCTCTATACTACTTTAGTGCAGCTGTTATATATATAGTGTACTATAGTGCTTATATATATAGAGCATAGATCCTTACCCTTATCAAGAGTGAAGGATCAAGCGATTATTCTCATATCAATCTTATACATATATTTGCACTATCTTCCTTAGAACTATTCCTTAGAGTTCTCCTAGTATCTGATCCTACAAGTGATCTGTAGCCCATACCATCTTACTCGGACCCTCGTTCCACCGCTCTTTACAGGCTTGGTAACCTTTAGTATATATTAGTTATATTAGACTATACTGCTTAAGCGATAGGATTATCTAGAATTATTAATAGTATTTCTTTAAGAAATTTTTCTATAATAGGACTGCTGTGTTGCTTAATTTTATTACTTAAAAGAAAGAGCAATATTCTTATCTCTAAAGATCTTGTAATTGTAAGATCTTTAGCTAACAAGGTTTCTATAATCTCTAAAAGTTTAGATAAATATATGTTTTTTTTAGTATAATATTTAGTACAGTAGTTATTATAAATTTTCTTAGTTATTAAAAGTGATGTTAGCTTTTATATAGTAGCATTCAGAAGATCTATACTTATAACTTTAATATATTTCCTGATTTACCTTCTAATTATATGTGCTATAGTCTTTATTTTTATCTTTCTTATTAAATGCGTTAGAGGCAATAAGTACTACTACTAGTAGTAAACAAGACTTCTTAATATTAATTTAAGGTTCTATAGTTATAGAGTTAATATTTATAAAAAAAGATAGGTCTTTGCTAGCTAATGTAGGCAGTATTACTATTGCACAGATATCACTAGAGGCAGGATGACTAAGGAGAGGAGAGGTAGTTGTTTAAAATAAAGAGACTCTATCAGGTATTGGACGCCCTTTAGACAACTTCTTTAGCTGAGAATTATACTCGACCCTATTGTCAAGAGAGATATATACTTCAACCCTTTATAAGCATATCCCTGTATTTTTTATTACCATTCATCCAGTTAATAACTTGTAGATGTGTAGCAAAGTTGATAGGTTGGACAACAAAGTTTTAGATGGGGTACAGCGGGAGCTAAATTAGGGTTTAGTATCATATCATCTGTGTATTATAGAATAGGGGCTTAATCTAAGAATCATTTTTATTTCCTACCATCCATTTTGCCCATTCAACAGTTATTTTGATAGGATCACAGCCATTTTAACATTTCAACCATACAACAGCCATTTAGCCAACTATTCCACTGACCATTTGGACAGGCATTTTAACCTTTTTATAAGACAATCCCCACTCCAGTTATTAATCACTATAACCGGCCCCATGCCATTCCAAAATGCTTATTTTGAGCGACTGGTGGATTTCCCTGTGGTGATATGCCGTGAATGCCAGTATGGCGTATAGCCCAGCCAGCTTGAAGGCCATTTACAGCGTGCCCACCGTCATATATCACCCACAACCCGGATTCAGCTTAGCGACGAGGTTCGCAGCTGGCCCAATATTGCCATTGATCCTATTGAGCTGGAGATTCCACTCACCCAAACCCAGGCCATTCCCCAGCTGGCCGGTCTATTCGATGGCTGGCAATGCTAATTATCACCCGGTGTCTGTTCATACCTGTGTCCGAGCATAGCCACCATGCGGAAGCATTGGTTCTAGCAACATGGTTGGAGCCGGACATGCCGACGAGGTCAACCCACTCGATCCACCATGCAAAGGATCCAGGAACAACAGGAACAGGCGTGTCGACGGGTTCCATGCCAGCGAATCTTCCCCCAAAAGACCGGGTCCCAGTATTTCGCCATTATCGATGAAAAAGAGGACACCCATCCCATTCCCACCACAGCGGGGTCCAGGATTTGGGAACAAGCCAGCCAGCAGTATGCCAAGTACGAGAAGCAAGCCGCCGAGCGGATTCAACAGGGCCATGTGGATGAAGCCAATCCGTGGCTCCGTCGGACGGGTTGGGTGTCATATTTGGATTCATTTTCCAGCACTCAATTGTTGGAATATATCGACATGCCCGCTATGGATGACGCAATGGATCAATCCCCCATTGCCGATCCCAACGAACGTGCCATCCAGGCCATATGGACGGCCATGGGCCAGGTTGGACAGATCAGCCAGCAGTCCGTCATCCACACTGGTGTATTCGTACGCATGGAAGCCATCCGAACGGAACGGCATCAAACCCAGTATCAGCCATTGGAGGCATATCAGGATCTGGAGACCATGAGCGAGCGCGTTCGTCCATGGCAGCAGATGTTGATGTTTTTTTGGCGGACCCAGCCATGTGAATGCGACAAGAGGCACCCCCCATATCGATTTACCCCACGACAGCAAGCGGCATAGAATCGATTGGTGCAGATTGCTCGTCCCGTCATTCGACCCCAGAATTAGACTCGTCTCGTCGCCTAATGCTCGAAATAGATACGTCACGAGTTCCAAATTAGTTACAGAACAAACAGGCAATGCACGAACAGCGTTGTTTCAGGGTTCTTCCTAGTATCCAGCGATCTAATTGTAGTCGGACAGATCTTGATCAACGTTTTGCTTCATACCCAAAGTAATCTAGTGTTGAAAAATGAATCCAGATTGACTCGTCAACAATTTCTTGAAGAAATCCAAATCCAAAACAAAAAAGAAAAGCATGATCGTCAACAGGTAAGTAGATTCATGGTAGGCGATAGGTATATAATAATGTCATGCTCCCAGCCTTGAGAAGTCTTTGGCAGGTATTCCACATACTACAAACGGTCGACGATGCTTGGGAACATTCCTCAAGTGATTTGTGACAATATTTTCGCCGCTTTTCGACAACCGTTACCAGCTCTTGCTTCGTCCGGATATGATAAACACCATAAATTATTGTCGGTTTATCTACGTCTAGGTCGCTAGCACTAGTCACGTAGAACAGCTATTCCGACGAGCTGACGAGCCTGATCAATATGGTATAGAATTCCTGATATTGATGACTCCCCCCCAAAAGTAAGGGGGATGGGGGATAGCTAGTTATATATATACGCGGCACGCACGTGCTGTGTTAGACTAACTGATATCCAGTGCCGAAACGTGCTAGGTTTGATATTCACGTTCCGACACTGGTAACTCTCTAAGAAATAGGGACAGGACGATGAGCGGTACAGGATTGATAAGGCAAAGGAATTGGCGTAGGTTCTGTTGGAGGTGTTGTAGATCTTTCCACCCATCCATCCACATTGATATTCAGCTTGTTTGTGTCAATAAGTGCCTGTAAAGCGTGACATGGTTTGTTCTTTGTCATGGCGTCGGCTGGATTGCTTTCACCGTCAATCCACTTGATCTCTGCAATTTCCTGGCGCTCGTATGACTGTCGGAGGCACATGAGGTCAATCATTAGGCATTTTTCTTGGGTAGTACCTAATTTGACGAGGCATTCGTATAGACTCTTCGAGTCAGTGCAGATAACAAGGGGAAGGGGCTTAGTGAGATGTAGGAGTTGCGTTGTTGTTGATTTGATTGACGCAGCCGAATCGAAGCCGTGAACCATGGCATAAAGTTCAGAAGCAAGTACGCTTCTTGTGACGCGCTTGCACTTGATTGATGACCAATGTACAATATTAGCGTTATTTGCGGCATCTGCAAGAACAATGACGAAGCCAATTTGGGAGGAGAAATCCTTATTGTTCGCGAAGGACGAATCTGCAAAGATTACAAGGCGTAGCGAATCCAAATCTAGACGTACAAAGTGTAATCCACGTTCAGCATTATCAAGTTGCCATTGGAGGCGTTTATTAAGTGACTTGATATCGTCTTTTTCTGGATTTGTGATCTGGGCAGCAAACGATAGATCAAAGGAGGCCTCAGGCTGCGATACGGAAGCAATGTAGGCTCCAAGTGCGCGTTGAGCCACATATTGTTCCTGCGGTGATACGTCCTTTCGGACCTTGCCTCGGGAACTCGTTGTATCCGCATGTCGATCTTGTACGGGCCGTATGAGCTTACAGGTGTGTTCTTGGGTAAGGGTAATGCCCTGGGCATCCTCCGCAATGAGGCCACCGTTGAATTTTAACGGGTTTGAATGTGTAAGCTTCTCTCGCGGTTTGCAGAGGATACCAGCTCGTTTAATCTCGTTTTCTTCGCGATTCGCAAAAGTGTTATCGGCAAGGATAAGGGTGTCATCAGTTTGCATGCCAACAATGCCGAATCCTTGTGACTGGTCAATACAGTGCAAGAGGCACGGATCGTAGGTGGATGTTGTCATATTAAGTTTGTCTGTGTGATGCACGTGATAGGTTCGGAACCAATGGTTGCCTGCTTCGGGGATGCCGTATAGAGGTTTGATGACCTTCAATATTGTTCCTGAAGGGAACAGGTGCGCGAGTTCGGGAGGGGTTCGTATATAGAAGTTGCGGGCAAGGTGCGTAGTTGACTGTACATAGGCTTGCGTGACATCCCGTAGGAAAAGATGGGTGTTAGTAATGTAGATTGTAAGGCACAAAAGCAGGCGTTGACTGCAGCGCTGTATTGTAGGTGATTGAGTCAATACGATATCTTTCCCTTTGTCGTTGTAAGCTTGTACAACTAGCCGCGACTTTTCAAAGGCCTTGTCGGTACCCGGATTCTTTATCTCGTCGACGAACCGCGAATTGAAGATTCGGGTGCCTTGTGGGATGTCGTCTACTTTGACCACTTCGAATACACCGTTTTCCAATAGGCCGTTGATCTCTTTCTCTTGTGATTGGTCGAATTGAGCGAAGACCGATTGTATAAGGTCATTTCGATAGCGGGCAGGTAATTGCCGATTTCGTTGGGGGCGCTGTGTAGGCCTTGCCTGGGGTGTAGGTGTGTTTGACTCGTCAACTTGAGGTGTGGGTAGTGTTGACTTCGTGCCTGAGGGTGCCTCAGGTTTTTCATTTGTGTGCTCCAAATTAGTGTCTTGGTCATCCTTCTCCTGCGGTTTGTAGTATGGTTTCACAGCTGTTGTGCGAAATTGCTTTGGCCCATCCGGAAACTGGATTATGCACGTCTCGCCATTAACGCTTAGTAGTTTATATGGACCTTTCCACTCTCCTGCATAGCCAGTGTTCCCTTCCCTCCATACGCGTACGTCCGAGTTTATTGGCAGAAGGTGTACAGCCGTAGACGCAGGGCCGTTGCGCATATTGAGGGCATCTCGAACCTGTCGTTCAGCGTGTAGTTTTTGGACATCTGTCATTGCCTTTTTGAGTGTAGCGGCACGTTGTGTAATTGTGGGTGCAGGAGGGTCATATTCCACCATTCGTGGGTAAGCTCTAAAAACAAGGAGTGTAGGGACTAGACCATCTGGGCCAGCTGTATCGTTGACGGCCTTGACAGCCATCTGCAGGGAAGCATCTTTAGGTAGATCTGGTAATTCCTTTTTGATGATTTCATACGAGCGGCGAATCATGGCATGGTGTCGTTCAACGGCTCTAATTGACCAATGTGCTTCAACTGGTACTGTTTTGACGATTGTGCCTACAGCTGAAGCAGATTGTGAGAATTCCCTACTTGTGAAGTTCTTTCCAGCGTCTGTAATAACAAAGTCCGGGGGTCCCAGGTACATGTCAATCCAGGTCTTTCGAAGTGTATCCCATACGACCTTTGTTGAGATGTTTGCCAGCCACGCAGCGGCATTGAAGCGTGTTGCTTCGTTGACAATGTGAAGTACAGGATCTCCATCGAGGTACATAATATCAATAATGATAGAGTGATTGAAGTCAACATCTTCATGCAGTGTGAACCGGAATTGTCCAGGTGACTTGTCGTACATTTGACAATGGTGGCAGAATTTGCGAATGTGCTCAATTGCTTCCTTGTTGGCTTCGTGGCCCGCACGTGTAAGTACACGGCGAAGTCTATCTGTTGAAGGGTGTCCAAATCGGCGGTGCAGACGGCGCAATTCGGCGTCGGTGAGGAGGCATGGGTTGTGGTCAAATGAGGCAAGTAGGTGGGTATGGTAGGAGTAGTCCCATACAAGAAACGGATGGCCGAACTGACGAATGACTGGTGTTGTTTTTCCCGTTTTCTTATTGACAAGGAGATTGCAGGTGTTATCAAAATACAGTTTCAGTCTGTCAAGTTCGTACAGCGACATCAGGAACGGTGTCGTAGTTGTCAAAATATGGAACCGTATAATACCGATGGGTGTAGACACGTCGATTGATCCTATTGACCGGTAAGGGTCACCAGGTCCAAATCGAACTGTTGCCCTGCCAGCCGTTGTAGTGTCAATATCGATATTTCTGACGATTCTCTTGTAAGCGAGGTATTGGCCGTATCCGGCTGTAGAGAGTTGCGCGGCGCCGGTGTCGATAACGATACCCTTAAAGCTTTCTGACGAATAGCGGCCCTCATTTAGATAGACGTGGCCTGATTCAGGGGTCAGAACCTTGGCAGTTGCCTCGTTGGATTCGTACGAATGGACTTCTAAATCAGGCTTCAGAAATAGTGAGGAAATCCAGTGCGAAGCGGAACGGTTTGCTAGTTCCATGGTTATTGACGGACCGTGGTTCGTGTCGTTGTCGTTGTGAGTTGTAAAGAACGTGGTTGTGAACAGGGTTGACGGGGCATCGTGTGTAGGTCCAGATTCGTAATCGTCTGTCAAAATAATGTTATCAGCAGCTGATGAGAGTTCCTCTGGCAGTTCCTCGTCGTCATCCTCTGTGCCCTCGTAATCGGCAATATATTGATCGATACGCTTGTTAAAATGGTCCAAATAACGGCGTTTCGAATCGGCTCTTTCCTTGGGTGTGTGACGTGTCGACCAGTTTTTGACATACGAAGCACTTTTGCCTGCCTCTCTGTTTGGAGTGTTGTCGTGGTGAACGGCCTTGGGAAGACGGACGTGAATGTTGGTTATAATACCGTCGATCCGTAAAGTATGCGTTGGTGCTGGGGGTTGCAGTGCGGTGCTCATTCGTGGCTTTTATCATGTCCTCGTACTGGCTAACACCTGATTGTAAATCGCGGGTTAGTCCAGGAACTGTATCTTGTTGCTTCGAAGTTGCAAGTTGGCATGCCGGATGTGTACGAGTCGCCTGTAAAAGTCTTGCCAGGTAAAATTCTTCGTTGCGTAGTTTTGGAGCCAGGCGGTCGTATAAACTTGCAAGTTCTGTTAGCATCATGTTAAGGCACACTTTTAACGTCTTTTCTGGGTTCTCATTGACCGTATTTTGAAGTGAAATTCCGCTCCACTTATCCAGTACGGTTCGGTGATATTCGGGGCCTTCAAAGTAAGCACGAATTCCTTCAATGGGGTCACGGTCACTTGCTTCCCATATTTCCTTGTTGTCGTAATAGAAATCCAAGGCTTGGCCTTTGAGCATTGTTGGGAAAGCGAGTTTATATGCACTCTTTGGTAGGGATAGGCGTTCACAGTAGTCATTGAAGATTCGAAGCTTTGATCTGTAGGAATCCTCATTTCCACCGTACTTTTGGTTATCCGAATACATCTTTGTGAGTTGAACAAGTGCCTGAGAAATGGGTTGTGTTGACGGTGTGGAGATAGGCAAATTTGGGTCTTGTTGGGTCTCAGTTGACGGCTCTAGGTCGGTTCGCGCCCATTGACTTTGATCCTGTGGTGTGCCGTGTCTTGTTGCCAGGGGTGCAAGATATTGGATTTGTCGTTGACTTTGTGACCTTGTCACAGGCCGTGAAGTGTCCGCAGCCGCTGGAGTCGGCGTAGGTGATATCTTCATGCTTTCTCCACGTTGGTTCTGTGTCGTATCCGCGTTGTAATTCGAAGGTTGACTATATGAGGCGATAGTTGCTCCGAATTGTCGCTTGATATCCCTTGAATTGAATTCTTGTTCACCCTTGAGGTGTTCAATAACTTCATCTTCAGTCCAAACGTGGTAGTTTTCTCTTGTGCGTACGGTTTCAAGATTCTTGGTTGTTGAGCTGCCTGGAGTAACATCAACGAAGACTCCATTGATTCGAAGCGTATCAATTAGTTCGGCGAGTTTTGGGAATGAGGCTTTTGCAAAGTCGTCTGCAGTCCATTTCTCAAAGTCCTGTTTGTATGATTCCCACAATATTGTATCGTACATTGCAGCGTAGACTTTTATTCTTGACGTTATGATGTTGTCTAGCGCTTTTCGGTCCTTGCCGGCTGGTTCGGTATCGTTAACGTCCTGACCTGCCATTTTTTGATGATTCTGGGTTCGAATCGAAGTTGAATTGAGGTTCGATATGTTCCGGATATCGAAAGAATGAGGGGAGGTGTCGAAAAGGAGGGTTTTTGTTAGGACGCTTGCACTAACGTAGGAATAGGGGCTCGTAGATAAATGTCTGATCTGCGGCCACTGATCAGTGTCGGTTTATCTACGTCTAGGTCGCTAGCACTAGTCACGTAGAACAGCTATTCCGACGAGCTGACGAGCCTGATCAATATGGTATAGAATTCCTGATATTGAGGACTCCCCCCCAAAAGTAAGGGGGACGGGGGATAGCTAGTTACATATATATGCGGCACGCACGTGCCGCGTTAGACTAACTGATATCCAGTGCTGAAACGCGCTAGGTTTGATATTCACGTTCCGACAATTATGGAATTCGATCTTCAAGAGTGATGAATGGATCTAGGAAATAACGCGGCTTCAGGGCAACCCGCTGTTATTTGGTCTAATGCTCCACAAAGTTGGGGAGAAAAACATTTATGTGACAATCCACTGTGGTGATAGAATTTCAGACCCTAACTATTGCTGGGAATTATTCTTAAAGTGCCTACACCGTCCATATAAATATAATCCAGGCGCAAAAGAGATTAAATTTCGTTAGGGTATTACACTGAATGTTTCGGAGATTGAAAGCCCAGAAGATCTGGTTCTACTAAACGATAAAACGTTACTTTAATTGCTCTTCTTTAAGGATACCGCTCAGCCCACTTCACAGTTCTTATTTTATAGCACTAAGCAGATCTTCACTCTCCAGCTATGTTATATAATTGATATAGGAGAGCCTCCCTACTACTTGACAGCCCTTAAGTACGGCTATATAGTTAATTTCCAAGATGGAAATAAAACGACCTAAGTCTATTTTGAAAATAGGCAGAAAAGGTTCTTACTGGATGTTGATTGTGAGCTAAATGGCAAAATCATTTGACTAATTAGACTCATGCCTAGAAGATAGATTCTGAGTCCTGGACAAACTCTTTTGATTATTAAAGTAAGATGGGTAAATGTCTGTTAGATGTATATAACTATTAAATAAGTTTCTTATTGTTGTTAGTAATTAGTTTCTGTTGAATCAAGTTTATGGACCCCAGATAGGTACAGTTGGATTTTAAAAAGTAAGATTTTGTATTATCTCCTAGCAGCTGCAGTAAGTTAACTAGATTTACTGTATTATATTATTATTAATTAATATCAGCGTCCAGTCCATTTATTGTTTTAATATGAAATGGTGCTGGTACTGAATACGATCCTTTTAATACTACCAAACAGTGCATACAACACTAAACAGGATCCTTTATCACATAAGATAGTTTATACAGCACTAAATAGGATTTCTTACTCCATAAGACAGTTTATACAGCACTAGACAGGTTTTTTTTTACCGTACAAGACGTATGGCATCAGATAGGTTGATGTTATTGCAATTATGTTTTACTTGATAATCCCTAGGCTTGGAATTGATACGTATATTATGGGAATTAATTGATTTTTGAATCATCCTAGATTGCTAGCTGCTCCCATTTAAGGTCGCAAGGCGTTGCCATTCAGGGTCACTAAGAGATAAATACGTACCTCAGCTGTTAATCTCTTGGTTTAGCAGATTGTGTACAATGAGTTAAGAAAATTATAGTAGATAAACATTAAATCAGTTATGGCTAGACTGATAAGATGAAACTTATAAGTGTTTCCGTTTCAAGCATTAGACGACAAAAATAAGTCTAGAACATTCTCTCCAAATAGTTTGCGCAGATATCAACTTGTCCTACACCAACTCGTATTAGATGAGATGTACTAGGTATATCTACCGCACAAGACGGTACATACGACACCAGATAGGATATTTTAGGGTTAGGGTTATTCTAATCTCCAGAATAGTTGTCTAGTAGGACGTGTAAGTGTTCCTATATAATAGGTTTTCTATTTAGCTGTAAGATGTTCTTATTTAGGATATCTTTCTTTAGCATTTAATCTGGCAGGTAAGTTAGCTTTTAGATTAATTTAGATCTCTTAGATATGACTAGCATCCAAACTTCGCTTCGGTAAGTGCTTCTCACGTTGATAGGTGACAAATTGAGAAATCATTGAATTACGTTTATTTATTATTGAGACCTTCCCCTCAACGATAACACTGCAGTAACTTTTTGGATATGCATTGACTCCTAAGAAATACAATGTTCCAACAAAACGCCTCTGAAGATCTAATTAAAGCTATCAAAAAAGGAGATTTACCTGTTGTCCAAGGCTACCTAGATAATGGAGTACATTCCAATGCTCGTCATCTAGATGACGAGCAATACTAAAGAAGACTGCTACTTTTATATACCACGCTTCATAGTCATACGCAATAATAGAGCTTCTAATTAAATATGGAGCAGATGTGGATAAGAGAGACTTGAACGGCTAAACTCCATTATCTTGGGTAACAGAGTATTGCTAATTTAAGGCTGCCAAGCTGCTCATTAATCATGGTGCAAAAATTAATGTAGAAGATGATGAGTGGGGAACACCACTATCCTAGTTAATCTATGCTGGCTCTTAGGGAGATATAAGGCATCAGCTACGGCATTATCTTATATCTTAAGGGGCTAAGGAGAACTTTCATCATACATTTTGAGATCGAATAAATTACTCCATTAGAGCAAACTGGCATTGGATTAGATATAAACTTAGGGTAAGAAACCTTAATCTTCTATCACTGAAAGCGTGCTGAATAGATTCCGGTATCTTAGAAGATGCCTTTTATTCAAAAAGTGAAACAGATATAACATATACTAGCTAATTTCCTATTGTGGTTGAATATTGGTTGATTAGCACTACCATCTTTGTTACTTACAAAAGATCTCTTTACTTTCGCTGTCTCTTGAAATGAACTTTTCAATCTATAACTATCTCTGGCTATACACCTCTATTCCTCAGATATCGATAGTATAGGTCGAATTTTACGATAGGTACAACCCGCTGTCTGATGATGATGCTGCGTAATTGCTTTATGATAGACTGCAATATATAATTAGCGGTCTTTCTATCCCCTATAAGCCTAGCCTCCGATGAAAAGCTAAAGGCTTAAGATACTGGCAAGCAACCCCTTAACCCTATTCTGATCGCAGCAGGGCAAAGCCTCTCAATATTTAAGAATCATTAAATAAATTTACCTCAACCCTAATCTCATCACAACTTGAAAGTAAGTGGCATTGCAGCTGTGGGGTTGTCAGATATACTATGAAGGCTTGCGTATAGCTTAATAGACTCACGAGGCATACTCTTGACAGTATTTCTATTAAAGGGCATAGTCACGATGATGGTAAGGCGGTTTTCGAAATGTGACCCAAAGCTAGAGGATTAGTAATGGCGTCAGTTCTCGACCACTAGGCAAGGACTAGGTTATATCCGAGTTTAGGTACTACTTTCCATTCTCGCTAATAGTCAACTACACCACTTTCTTATAGGAACTACCAATTCAATTTGGAATAATTAATATGATGAAAGGTATAAAAGAGACATTCCCGCCATTCTTATAAACATGCCTTTCTACTTCTCCAAATATTTTTTTTCTACTCCCATCTCCCAATTACTCTTCAATTCTTCTAACACTTCTAAACTATATCACAACAGCTCTCTTAACAATATCTGAAGATTCAAATATCCTATACTATAGTAATCCACAACGTAGCATTCTAGCCTCAGCGTCAATGGGAAACTCAGATCTATTATAAAGTATCATTGATTATTATTCTACAATATATGCCTCACATCCGCCTAGGAAAAAGCGAACGAAAATGAGCATACTATGTCTAAAAAGAGCCATAGTAATAGCTGCAAAATAAGGACATTCAAAGATTATTAAGATGTTTTTTCAGTCATCTTAATTATCGTTTATCAGGATATGCTTTACTTTAAGCAGCAGAAAAAGTGCATCAGTCTGTTATTTCAACGATACTGAAACTTTGTCCATATAGAGGATTGCCTCATGAGCTGTCATATAGTAAGACTGAGCAAGAACTTCAGAGCCGGATTATCGAGACATTTCGCCGTGATGGTTGGGACCTGGACTCTGAATCTTGGAAAAAACTTTTACACACGTGCCAGCAAACCCAACAAAAGGAACAAAGGAGAACGAGGTTATTGACAAAGAGCAAAGCGCGCAACGCTTCACAGGCTCTCGTTGATACAAATAAGCCGCATATTACTGTCGACGGCTGGGTAGAGAGATCTACCACTGTCTAACCACATTTCCTTTTGCTTCATTCTTCCCGTATGTACAGAGAGCCTTTATGTATTGTTTACTGCACCATTCCCTACACCAATCCTTTTGTCTTGCCAATCCGGTGCCGCTCGTTATGTCTTTCCTATTTCTTAGAGAGTTGCCAGTGTCGGAACGTGAATATCAAACCCTACACGTTTCGGCACCGGATATAGTTAGTCCAACGTGGCACGTGCGTGCCGTGTATATATATATCTAGCTAGTTATCCCCGGTCCCCTTACTCTTGGGGATCAGTCACAATGTTAGGAATCAAGATATCTTCATATTGTCAGGCTCATTAGGCCGCTTCGTGTTCGCGCCTTACTACCGTCTATGCTTTGTGATATGGACCGTAGTTAAACTGACAAAAACCTTTGCAAATGTACATCATCTACAAATGTGTAACACTTATAAATGTATAACAGTTACAAATGTACACTATTTACAAATGGACAATTGATACAAGTGCGATATTTCGGTCTGTGACAGGAAAGTCTATACAACTGTACGGTTCATTACTCCTAAAACCAGTTCTAAATGGGACCGAGTTGGTTTCTAGCACATAGGTGCAGAACTGTTCCTGGCTCAACCCTTTTAGAGTTTAGAAGCGGATTCGTTTCTCCAATTCTAGTACAGGGTCCGTTTTGGGAATCTCCGAGCCTAAATCGAACAAGAAATTTATTTCATTAGTGCAACTTCATGCTTGCAGCCTATATATACTACAACTAAATTAAGCTTATGTAGTCTATTTGCTAAAATTGTTATACAGTTACCTATAGAGATAATACTGCTCATTATCTCTTACCTACCATCTTAGGAAATGAAGAAATTATTACTAATAGATAAAAAAATAAAAGTAATATATATCTTATCCCTCTTTCACTTAGTATGAGTAAGGTTCTTAAAAAGCAGTCTTAGCATACTAATAAGCCTTTTATTATTAATTCTATACTAATAAATGATATTTTTCATATATATAGTTCCATAATTACTAAAATTAGATATAAGGTATGCTAAATAGTTTTTTTCTTTCAAACTAATCCTCTTAAGATATAACTAATTTTGAGTTTTTTAAATCTTTAATGTTAACACTAGAAGGTTATATAGAGATAGCAAAATCTTAATTTAATTTAAGATTCTAATTAAGTGAATATATACTATATATAACCATCTTTTAGACCATGTAAATAATATATAGAAAATAGAACTAGATCTTTAAAAATAGAGTTAACCAAGCCGCGCTAATAAAAGGCCTATATATATTTCTATACTTAAAAGAGCTTATAATATATTTTTATATACCCCTAAAAATGTGACAGCCAACCGCTCAGCAAGACATGTGGGAGCTACCAAGCACGTGGCACGCCGCCGGCGCGGCCCCAGAAAGGACTGACAACAGAGGAATATCTCAAGATAGGGCTACAGCCCTAGCAACAGCCATATTAGGAACCACCTCCCTAGCAGTACTATATTAAGAAAGAAGCCTTATATAAAGAGTATATAAAGAGGCTCTTAGCAAGGTAGATTTTAGCTTCTTCCTTCTTTCTTTCTTTATACTTATTATTGCCTATAGACCTAGTACACCTAGTTAGCAAGATAGCCTTAATATCAGATTTTAACTATTATTATATAATAATAAGCATCCTCTTTTTCTTTATCTTTTATATATTAGTACAGCAGACCTTTCTAGCATCTAGCTCTAATTAAAAGGCCCTTTCTTTTTCTCTTCTTTTTACTCTAGTATGCTTATATAGCAAACCTTTTTAGTATTATGCTTAAGCTAGAGGTTACCTTTATTCCTCTCTTTTCTTTTTATTTATTCTTTCTTTTAGTTACTTACTAAAGTAATAGTAAAGGAGCTAAGTTAGGATAGTACTAGGAAGGCACCTAGTACAGATATATTAAAAGGCTCTAAATAGAAGTATATAGAGTGATAAACTACCTTAGAGTTTAGTAAAGCTCTAGAGAAGGAGTTCAGCCTAGCTATAGCTTAAAGAGATAGGACCTTAAACTTTATAGTATTTTAAAAGCTTTATAAGGATTATCTTAAAAAGCTTTTTAACTACATATATTAGGAATCTTAAAATAGGACCGGCCGGAACACGAGTTTCGGCACTTTTTGAAAAACAGAGATTTTTACACGTTTTAGAGGGCCTTATAGGCTTCTCAGCACCGAAAAACCCCTATGGAGATGTCTCAAGGACCCCTAAAGGGCCCTGGAGTCCCCAAATCAATGGGGGCTGGGATGGAGGTTGTTAATAGCCACCTACCCTAAACGCAGGGTAATCAAGCCCTAGAGATGCCACTACAATTCCTAGAACTAAGTAACAGCTAGAGTCAATTAATAGGATTAGACTAATAGATAGAAAAAGGCCTTTAAGATACATTATAAGCCTAGATAGACTCTATTAACACTGGAGCAAAGCTTAGAGAAAGCCTGGTCTTAGGGCTTGCTAAGACTGTATAGGAACTAGAGAATAGCTCTAATAGAATTATCAATCCTAACTTTATAGGGGGCAACCGCTAGAAATATACACAACAAGACTCTAGAGAGATAGATACCTTTATAATAATCCTAGACCCTATTTAGAATTATATTATAGGGGCTATCGCCCCTATTAAAGTCTAACTAGCAAAGAATAAGAAGATACTTAAGGCCTATATAAGCCTAGTGCAAGGCTATATTATAAGAATTAACTACCTAGAGAAAACTGTAAAGACACTATAACCTACTAAAAACTCTGCACCTAATACTTTGCTAATATATAATATTAGGGTAAGCAGCTTAATATTAAGACTTATTTCTAAGAATGGACTAGTACCTATCTAAAAAGAGTAAGCTCCTGCTACTAAAACTCTAATATCTAACTTAATTAAATATTAAAGCCTACTCTAATATTAGATTATAAGAAATTAATAAAACTAGATCTTACTAGCGCTAGAGACTACCTATAGAGCAGCTCTAACTAAAAAATACCTACAGACAATATTAATTACTAAATCTATAATAATAGCTTTAACCACTAAACCTCTAAGAAGCTCTATAACCTCTAAATCCTTATCTCCATCCCAAATGCATGCCCCTAAGAATTAGGCATTAACTGCTGCTAAAAGCTCCTAGACTAATATTAAAAGATAGAGAATAGTAGTATATAGAAAATAAAAAATAGTGCCTATAACACTTAGTAAATCTATATAGATATTAATAAGACCTATAAACACCTAAAGTAAGGAGAAATAACACTTAATCTTTAGACGCCAAGAGCTAGCTATAATATAAAAATATAACACCTAAAAGGTCTAGCTAGTACTTAATTAAGCTCTAGTAAACACAAGAATACTAGATTTTATATAAGTAGTTAATATAAAATATACAATCTTAAGATATCTTATAACATTTCTTAAGAAAAAAGCTTCTAGCAGCCTAGTAGTGCTAGTCTATAATAACATGCTTATTACTACTATATAAAAAGTGGACATAGCAGTTATCTTAGTAGAGATTAATAAGCAGTAGTAATATATTAAGATCTATAGAATCTCTATAAGGTGCTATATAAATAGCAGCTAAGGCCTAGAGCTAGTCTAAAAGAAGATTAAGATAGAGATATCTTTTAGATTTAAACAGAATCCTATCTAGTTTAAGAGCTCTAGAAGTATAAGAGTTAGAAGGCATCTATTCACTACTATAATAATAACAATAAGCTCTAAGAATAAGGTTTAAAGAATATTTAAAAAATAGATATATTTTAGAGGCCACTTCTATACTATAAAGATTTATTAAGATACTAACTTTAATAGTGTTTATATGTGCTGCTATAGAATAGAGCATTCTAACTATTTAGAATATAAGAATTAACCCTCTAAATATTTTATCTATACTAAGGATTATAAGGTCCTAAGCTATTACTATAATATTATAGGCTGTAATGCTGGGCTAGATAAGTCTTATTAGTATAGCTAGATTAAGTACACTAACTGTAGTGGCTCTCATAAGACTATATCTATTAGATGCCTTAAAATCAAGTAGATAAAAAAATATATTATTTAATAAGTAAGAGACTAGACTCTATAGCATTATTTACCAGTGTCTTAATCTTTTAAAATAGTCTCTCTAGATTCTCCACAGCATCTAAAGTCTTTAGAGTCTCCAAGCATAGAGGCGCCTAATATAGAGGGAGTAAATAATATTAACATGTATATAGACTAGGGGTTATATTAGTGCTATAATATAATTATATACATACTAGTGCCATTATATATATAGCGCTAGAAGTGGTTCTAGAAGTAGGGGCTAAGATAATATATCTCTAAGAGCTTCTAGATGATAAAGATAAAATTAATTATCTAGATTTTATATTTTATTAGCTAGAAAGCTCCTAAGAGCATATCTATATAATGATAGTGGTAAAAAAGAATATAATAAATAAAATGGTTATTAAAGCTTAAATAGACCTTCTAAATCACCCCTATTTTATAGTAATAAATATAGTAGAGCGTAGCAGGCACACTAGAATAGTAAATTACTACAACAACATGCTAGAGGCCTTTTACATATACATAAAAGCAATCTAGCATAACTAGAAAGCTCTTACTAATGTTAATTAAGACCCTATTTTTAAAGGATAGTACCTAATTCTTAGAGATTTTAATACTTATAGCCCTAAATAGAACAGCCTGAGTAAAAGAAAAAAGAATACTAGGCTTCTAAAAAGACTTATTAATAGATATAATCTATTTATTAATAATAACCTAGACATACCTATAAGGCCCTAGAAGACAAGCAGCCCTAGAGACAGTATTAGAAGAGAAAAAATACCTAATATATTAATTATTAACCTTATAATCAGTAATTAAATGCTAGGCCCCCTAGAGAGCTGGGAGACTAAGAAAAAAAGCTTTATAATATTAAATTATATTATAATATAGACCTTATAGGACCTCTTACCTAAGGAAGGTGCTCTAGAGGAAGTGGTAGTTATAGAGTAGCAGATAGACCTTTTACTAAAGAATAAAAAAGCTTTAGATATAATAAAGTATATCTAAAACGAGCTTAGTAGTATCTAATCACATCTTATAAATAATTACATTCTAAAGGATGTTAAGAGGGAGATAGAGTAGCTAAAAAGAACTCTTAGAGATATATTTAATAAATATATTAAACTAATTAAGCTCTATATATGCTCTAAACACTAATAAGGCTTTCTAACATAGAAGCTTAAAAGGTCTACTCTAGAGCTTATAAAACTCACTAAACAGAAAAGATTAGTGATGACAATTACGAAAAAGCCTAAAGAATTTATTATATCACTATAAAAAGAGCTAAAAGAGAATGTTAAAAGATCTTTTTACAAGAAACAAATAAAGACTTATTACTTAAATAGAAGAAATATTAAATAGTCTTATATTATATTAAGTTAATCTCTAATAGTATTATACCAGCCCTAATTAACCTAGGATCTAAAGAGGTGATAACAGCTACATTTAAGAAAAAAAAGATAGTTTTTAAGGCTTAAGTCTTCCTCTAAATATTAGAGTAAAACCCTAAAAAGAACCCTTAAAAACTAGATATTTAGTTAGGCATAGCCCATACACTTATTATAAAAGAAATAATAAGCAAGGCTCTACTTAGTTAAGAGGTGAAAAAAGTATTAAAGACTGATAAACTTAATTTTAAGGCTATCTAGCTTCTTTAGCGCCTAGATCAGGCCTGTATTATAGCTCTAATAAAATAATGCTTTAGGTTGGGAATATATCCTATAATATAAAAGAGCATTAAAGAAATCCTTCTTTAAAAGTCTAAGAAAAGCTTCTATATAGTAGCTAAAACCTATAGGGTTATTAGCCTATTAAAGTGCCTAGGTAAAATAGTAGAGAAGCTTATAATAGACCTAGTTATAGATTTTATAAAGACTTAGAGGCTATTCTATAAAGGCTAATTTAAAAGATATTAATAATATAATGCAATAGACATAATGACATATCTTATAGGAAAGATTAAGTAAGCTTAGAGTAAAGGTAAGCTTAGAGTATACCTATTTATAGATATCAAAGAGGCGTTTAATCATGTTATTAGATATAAGCTTATAAAGAGCTTCTAGGATATAGGAATAGATAGAGATCTAGTACACTAGATTGCTTCCTTCCTATCTAATAGGTATATCCTGTTGGTTATTAATAGCTATATAGGTGACAAGGTTCCTATAAGCTTAGACTTATTTTAGAACTTATCAATGTCATTAATCCTCTTTGTATTATATATTTAACTACTAGCAGCTACTATTAAGACCACTATCCTAAATATATAAAAGCTATCTTTTATAGACAACTAAGAGCTTATTATAGAGGCTAGCTTAGTGGCTAAGGCCTATAAGATCTTACAATATGCTGCTATAGTAGTAATCAAGTAGGGGGTAAAGAATAGTGTTTAATTTAATCTAAATAAGATAAAGATAGCTTTCTTTATAAGATAGTAGTAAAGACACTATAAACATAAGATTAGAGAAGTAAAAATTATAATAAAAGATATAAACACTACAATTAAGCCTAAAACAGTACACTAGTTAGATATGGTTTTAAATAGACAGCTATCACTATAAAACTACTATACTATATACCTTTAGAAAGCTTAGAACACTGAGATAAGGCTCTATATACTTAGTAGAGCTAATAGCCTAGCCCTAAAGCTAGTATAAAGACTAGAAAAGGCTATAATATAGATACAAGCCTTATAAAGCTTAGAATTATAATAATAACATTAAAAAATATAAGCTTAAGACTTATAATATCTAAATAATAGCTAGACAAGGACTATTATAGGCATACTTCTAAAGATTCTAATAGATATCTTAATTCACAAGGCAGCTCTAGAGCCAGCCAGCATCCTATTAAATACTAAAAAGGCTAAATATATAATAAGACTACTAATATTGCTAGATAACTACTCTATAGCATAGCTACTCCCAGTAACTCTAAGATATAAGAATATCTATACTCAGCCTAGAGAGTAGCCTCTAGATAATTAAGAATAAATTAAATTAGCGAATAGACCCCCTAAGAGGATAGATTAAAGACTAGCTAGATATCTAACTTAGCACCTAATCAAAGATTCGTTAGAAGGAATTAAAAGAATATTATAAAGGACATTAAAGTTCTTTTTAGAAATTATTTAAATGTTAAATAGTAAGAAGACACTAGAAGAAGTAATAGAGTAGCATCTAAAGATCATACTTTAATTGAATAGCTCTAGGTAGAAGAATAGACATGCTAGAGCTAAAATAGCACTATAAATAATACTAAAAATATTATAGAAGTGCCTAGAAGTACCTATAGATATAAGATATAAAATTTTTAATACTAAGCTTATAGAAGTGGCTTTAGCATTAGAGTAGGTACTAAAGAGAGACCTAAAAGAGCTAATTTTTATTCTTTTAAATATCTAAAATATTATTAGCTGCCTTAAATTAATAGCTCTAGGTGCTGAGCAGTCCCTAGCACTTAAGGTATACAAAACAGCTTTTAGATTTGTCCTTAATGGACATCTAATAATAATATAGTAGATGCTAGAGCACAATAGTATAAAAAGGAATAAGTAAGCTAATTAAATTATAAAATAAATAGCTAGTAAGCCTACTAGACCTAGCTTTAAGAACCTATTATTAGTATATATTAGATATACTTACATAGAAGTAAGAAGGAAAATAATAAAGAATTAGGCCTATAAGAATATTATACAAGAAGCTTATTAACAAGAAAGGGCCTATAGGATATCTAGAGATTAAGAACTAGATAGAGTAGCTGTAAAGGTATTAAAGCGCCTAGCAAGCTAATATTATCAGTTAAAAACTAGATATATACTAATAAATACCTATCTCCACTAGATCAAGGCCTAGGACTCTCTAGAGTATAAGGCCTATAAAGAACTACAGAAAATAGTTTTCTATATTCTTTTTAAATATTAAAGCCATCATAAAGCTTAGAAAAAGCTGTATAAAAGCCTATAAGAAGTAGAGATCTCCCTACCTATAATAACAAAGAATAGCCCAGAAGTATATCTTTTTAGCAAGCCTAGCTAAACTATCTAATAGAGCTAGGTTATCCTTATTATATATATAAAGGTTAGACTGTATTTACTCTTAGTAATATAATAGCTACTATAGAGATAGCTAATTAATTATAGCCTAAGCATTAATAATATATTACTAGAAAAAATAATAAGTGTAGTAGAGAGTATTAAATTCATATCTATATATAAAGAGATAATAGATATAGAAATCTTTTATTATTAGTTAGTTACTTATTCTTTATAGACTATTATTATCTATACTATTATTAGCTATACTATTATTAACTATACTATTATTAGCTACACTATTATTATTAATCTACTTACTATTATAATTATAGTTATAGTTAATATTACTAGCTAACTCCTTTTTATTAGTATTAGTAAGATTTTTATTAGCTATAGCACGGTTGTTATTAGGCTTAAATATAGTTTTATTCTTATTAGTAGTAGGGCTATTAGGATTTTATAGCTATAAACCCTAGTGCTAACCTAGATCTCTATAAGGAAAGAATAATATATACTATAGTAGAAGATAGGCAGTATAGCTAGGATTTACTTACTATAAATCTAACTAGCTAGGAACTAAAGACTATAATTATAAATATATATCTTAAAATATCCTTTTCTCTTAATCTAAGCTAATATTAGGAATACTAGCTATAACCTTAGATACTAAAAGAAGATTCTTATAATAATAGTCTATACTAACTTTTTATATTAAGTACAACTTAGCTATTAGCAAAATATTAATAGGGGTAGGACATTCCTTATTTATAAGAAGCTATTTATAAGTAGTTTAATATAGATAAATATATAGATTATAATCCTACAATATCACTATTAATATAGTTATAATATAACTATCTATATGTATATAGTTAGATTGGTTAGCATGATTAAGCTAGGCCTCTATTACTATATCCTAGTCATAAAACTATAATTATACAAAGAAAGCTATAGTATTATTTTCTAGCTATAATAGACTATAGAGATAATATAACTACCCTTAAATCTAAAAATAAGGGGCAAAACTAGTAACATAGATATCAATCTAGTAGCTAATAAATGTAAAAGTAAATATAGAGTTATAGGACTAAAGTATATTTTAAAAAGCAATAGCTAGACCTTTAAGAGAGATATATAGTTAGTATAAGTTATTAGATAACTCTCTAATAGCTAATAGCAATATTTTACTCTTATAATAATACTTTATAAAAATTAGATTAGATTTAGTAGAGCTAGATTTCTTTTTATCTAGCTAGTATAAAGCACTATAAAATCAGTATACATGCTTTATATAGCTAAATTCTAGCTCTTTACACTTATTATACTAGGAAATAAAACTATCTAGAATCTTTAGAAATAGTCTTTATATATTAACTAGCAATACTTTTATAGTTATTATAAGGTTATTACCTATAGTCCTTAGAATTATTAATGAATTATCTATAGCTATCAAAGAGTTGTTTAGAGTAGTTATAGAGTTATCTAAGATTATTAAGAGGTGGTTTAGAGCTGTTAAGAGAGTCTTATCTAAAGTCTCTAGAATAATCTAAAAATTATCCTCTATAATCCTTAGGGCTATAGGGCTTAAAGCCCTTATAAGAGAGTCTCTTAATACTATTAGAGTCCCCATAAAGAACTTCTTTAATTCTACTAGAGCCTTTATAAAGGAATACTTTAAAGCTTTTAAAGCCTTTATAAAGGAGTCCTTTAAAGCTTTTAAAGCCTCTATAAGGACATCCTCTAAAGCCTGTATAATTCTTATAATATTATTTCTTAAAGCATTTAAAGCTAGTATAATCCTGCCTATACTAAAATTTAATTTATTAATATAAATAACTAGAGCAATATAGACTAGAGAAAGATTTAGTAATTTATTAATAAAAATAGTTGTACTATTTAAGGCTAAAAATAGATTAACTATAATAGCAGTAACTCTTCTAGTTTAATCTATAAATTAGTATTACTTACAGCTCTTAAGCCTTTTTATAGTACTATTAGCTAAGTATTTCTAAAAGGTAGAAGTACTATATTGCTTTTTATAGCTAGAATAATAGATTATGTTAGGTTTAAATAATATAGATAATAACATATATAACTTAAAGATTATAGAGAGAGAATAAAGCTAAGCCTATTAACTATAGCTAGAAAAAAGAAAAGATAGATTATAATAAATATAACAATCTTAATATATTGCTATAGAATAGCTATTCTAGGTCTTATAAATAAAGTTGTTAATAAGGACTTAGCAATAACAGCTTTAGTAATTATATATTTAGCAGAGACTATATTTCCTTAATAGCTAAGAAGCACTATTAATTATATTAACCTAGGAATTAGATAGTGCTAATAACGGCATATTAATATTATAATTAAGTGATTTAAGGAATAGAAAAGAATTTATAAACTATTAGGAAATATAAGCTTATATTAGTTTTATATAAAGGGGCTAAAGCACATAGATAGTACGTTATAAAAAATAAGAATACGTTATAAAAAGGGGGTGTAAGGAATTTTAGATATAACAGCTGGCAATGCTAGCAAGATGCATAGTGAGCGGTTGGCCTATGGCCTCCCTTTAGTCATGTACCTTTGGCATGTGACTTGTAGCCACCAGCCGCTGCCTACAGCAGTGTCCTCTAGCTGCTGACTAAGATGGCCTACAGCCAGCCTACGGCCGGCCTTAAGTCACGTGCCTTCGGCCACCAATAGCAGCACCCTGCGGGTGCTGACTAAGAACCCAGAAAAGTTGGCTTGAGTTTATTATATATAGAGACAAGTCTCGAAACAAATGCCGTATCACATGCAAGTGCATGGATCATAGGTAGGCTCAACAGAAAGCATGGCAGGCTAGTCCTCTTCTGGAAAAGACGTGCAATTACGCCTCGCCATTGGCTCAACATTTTTATTTTCCATCTGAATCTAACTATTCCTGGGATAGTGCCATCCTCACTGGCCAGTCTGGATGCTTCTAGAACAGCACGGGCGTTGTTTATTCAAGATTTCATCACCGCTCAGGGCCAAGGCATCAAGGCACCCAGCTTTATTGCTATCGTGTTCCACAAAGTTTTCGTCTGCCCCGCGGTTTGTGTCTGGAGACAAGCTTCCACTTTTCTTTTTCTTCCTCTTCCCTTCAGACTGTTCGGTCTGATACGTCGTCTGCCATTTCTCTTAGTCAAACTTACGACCCGATTCTATTTTCAGACCGGCTTCATAAACCGCCATGCCACGTATCGCCCTATCACAGAGCAATTGATTTAACTGTAGCCGCCAGAATCGCACTTCGCGATCACGCCAGACATACAGCTGGGCTTGCAGAATCGTCATCTCATATATATTGATCACGCCTTAGCCAATCCATTGAAGACGACCGACGAAATTCATAGCTCGCAATTGTCAGTTCGATTGTAGACAGTGCATGCAGTAAACATAGCAACACAATGACGAAAGGATTGCCCGTGATCGACACCACCAAAGACCTCTCGGCTCTTTTCATTAAGCAAGTCCAAGTCAGTCCCGATGCCGTGGCCCTCGAGGATGGCGACGTTACATACACCTACGCACAGTTGGATGCAGAGGTAGCCGCGCTCGCTGGACGTCTACGCGGCTACGGAGTTGGACGCAACATCCAGGCCGGCGTGCTTTTACCGCGATGCGCCCATTACGTGATTGCCTGTTTGGCCATTCTGCGTGCCGGTGGTGCTTTCCTCGCGCTCGAGCTGGCTTACCCCCCGGAACTTCTCTCGGACGTGATTGAAGATGCAAAACCGGTGGTTGTTATTACACACTCTTCTGAAAAAGCCAAGGTCGTGAAACAGGTACCCGTGATTTGCGTCGATCAGCCTCCGACAGAGCCAAATGGAAACGCCAAAGACCCGGGTCCTCTACCCACAGATGACGACTTGGATCGATTGTGCTTTGTGTCGTATTCATCCGGAACAACAGGCAAGCCCAAAGGTATCGCCAACCCACACCGAGCTCCCGTCCTTTCGTACAACCTACGATTTCTCGTGCAAGATGTCAAGCCCGGCGACCGAGTCGCGTGCAATGTGTTCTTTATCTGGGAGATAATACGTCCGCTATTACGAGGAGCTACCGTGGTAGTAGTGCCGGATGAAGTCAGTTACGATCCTGCTGCATTAGTCGACCTACTTGCTTCGAAGCATGTTACGGAGACTTTGATGACACCCACACTTCTTGCTACCGTTCTTGCTTCTACTCCAGACATCAAGACTCGCCTACCAGAGCTGCGCACTCTCTGGTTTAATGGTGAAGTCGTCACCACCGATCTTGCCGGCCGATCGATGAAAGCCCTTCCTCACACCCGTCTGCTGAACTGTTACAGCGCTTGCGAGACTCATGAGATTGCATGCGGAGACATTCGCGAAATGTACGACGAGAATTCTCTGTATTGCCCTGTTGGACCGCCTATGGACCCTGAACACACCTATATTCTTGACGAACAAGGAAAACGAATGACCACTAACGAAGTCGGAGAGCTCTTCATTGGCGGATCCATGTTGGCTTGGGGATATATCAACCGTCCCGAGACCACGGCCGAAGCTTTCACTCCCAATCCATATGACACAACACCCGGTGCTCGCATGTACAAGACAGGCGACCGAGCGCGTATTTTACCTTCTGGCATACTCGAAATCAGCGGTCGAGTGGGTACCATGATCAAACTGCGCGGCTACTCTGTCGTACCAGGTAAAGTCGAGAGTGAAATTTTGAAGCACTTTGCTGCCTGTGCCTGCAGTGTAGTCGCTCACGGTGAAGGCCTGGAAAGACAATTGGTTGCATATGTTGTTCGCGACCGCGAAGCCTCAGCAGATCGTCCCCCTATCGTTATTGATGAATCTGGACGGAGTCCGGAAGCGCGCCGTGCCCTTGCTCCTTATCTTGCGCATTACATGATTCCAACACTCTGGGTCGAGATGGATGCTCTACCTACAAACGAAGTCTCCGGCAAAGTAGACGTCAAAAGCCTTCCACCGCCACCAAAGCCCGCTCAAGTCAACGGCAACCATAAGCGAACCGTGTCAGATTCAGTCAGATTCAAGGATGTTGCTGCGTTCTGGGCTGCAATTCTCAAAGTACCGGTGGAGAGTCTCAAGCCCGAGGATGATTTTTTCATTCTAGGCGGACAGTCATTGATGTTGGCGGACTTGTCCTCAAGGCTTTCAAAGAATTACGGCTTCCGAGTGTCTATTGCACGACTGGCCGAGGTACCAACCCTGGCTGGTCATCTTGCGGCAGTCCGTGCAGCAAGAGACGGCCACAGTGCAGCAGTCCAGGCAGAACTCCCTTCCATTCTACGAAAGGACTCTACGTTGGACGACGATATCAAACCACACAATTTCAATCTCCGACCCATTGATACAGCAGATACCGTGCTCTTAACGGGTGTGACTGGCTTCCTCGGCGCTTTCCTCCTCAATGATTTATTAGAAAGCACTAACGCACAGATAATTTGTCTCGTGCGTTTCGGCCATCCGACACTGGAGGGCCAGCCGGAAGCAGTTGCAAGAATACGCAAGAACCTGCTGGATCTGGGCTTGTGGCGTGATTCGATTATGGAAAGAGTAGAGATTCTCCCCGGCAACTTGTCATTGGATCGGTTCGGTCTTTCCCAAGAAGAATTCGACGATTTGGCTTCTCGCGTCCAAGTCATAGTCCATGCCGCCGCTACTGTCAACCTCGTATACCCATACGCTGCTTTGCAAAAGGCTAATGTTGAAGGTACAAGAGAGATCATTCGTCTCGCATGCAAGAGCGGTGCCACATTACAATACGTGTCCACAAACGGAGTGTTACCGCCATCTGGCAAGGACGGCTGGCTAGAAGATACCATCTTGCCTGTTGAAGATGTACCTGAAAAGCTTCCAGACGGCTATGGGCAAACGAAATGGGTGGCCGAGCAACTTGTTTTGGAAGCTGGGCGCCGTGGATTGCCGGTCAAGATTCATCGAGCAGGAACTATCAGTGGACACAGCACGACCGGTGCCTCTAATGCTTGGGATCTACTTTCTGCGATCATCGTGGAGTCAATTAGACTCGGATATGCTCCGGATGTAGATGGCTGGCGAGCCGAGATGACCCCGGTAGACTTTGTCAGCAAGTCAATCATACATCTTTCTTCTCAGACAGCTTCCCAGCAAACTATATTCCACTTGGGTGATCCCGATCCCATCACCATCAGATCAGTTTTTGATCAGCTTGAGCAATTGGGATACCCAACAAAACCTCTAGGATGGGATGAATGGGTCGCTCTATGGAATGAGAAGCGGGGTACTGTGAAAGGTGGGGACGGCGCGTTTACTGTGGATATTCTTCGAAGTGGCATGCCGACCGTCGACTTTTTGAAAGGCATTGTCGTCTTGAACAACAGTAAAACGAGGCCCTTCCGAATCGCAGTGGAAAGACCCAAGGTCGATACTGCGTTGCTCAGCACATATACTCGCCATTGGTTCGCTAGAGGCTGGTTACCGCGAGCTCCTCGAAAGGGTGTCGCCATGTCCGCAAAGCCCGCCAATAGATCGCCATTGTATGGGCGCGTTGCAGTGATTACCGGTGCATCTTCTGGTATCGGTGCCGCTGTTGCTTCTGCATTGGTCAAGCAAGGCTGTCATGTCGCACTCGGTGCTAGACGATTGGAAGCTTTGGAAGCTGTCCAGCGCAACTTTGGTGCCGCCGAGGGCAAGAGCATCATCCGGACGACCGATGTGACGGACAAGAAGCAAGTGGAAGAACTCGTTCGCGCTGCAACCGATGAGCTTGGACCAGTTGACATCCTTGTTTCTTGTGCCGGTGTTATGTACTTCACCATGATGGCGAATGTGCAGACCGAGGAGTGGGAACGTACTGTAGATGTCAATTGCAAAGGTCTATTGCATTGTCTGTCGAGTACTGTACCAGGAATGCTTTCTCGTGGCAGTGGTCATATCGTCGCTATTTCATCCGACGCGGGACGAAAAGTCTTCCCAGGACTGGGCGTGTATTCCGCCAGCAAATTCTTCGTCGAAGCAACTCTGCAATCACTACGTCTTGAAACCGCCGGCAAGGGATTACGTGTTACCAGTGTACAGCCGGGTAACACCGCAACCGACCTTCTCAACATGTCGACCGACGCCGAAGCAATCAAGAAGTATGGCGAGCCAACTGGAGCTCAGATATTGGACCCGAGCGATGTTGCAAACTCGATCATCTACGCGCTGTCGCAACCGGCACATGTATCCGTCAATGAAGTATTGATTGAGCCTAGAGATGAGCCTATTTAGACATCCACTACATTTTCCGTTATTTTAGTCCTTTCTCGGGGTATGACGACAGATAGATTGGATAATCGATATTGCATAATATAGGAAACTAATATAAGAAACTTCTTAATTTCAACAACAATAGTTCGAGATGCATCGTCCTTATCAGTAGTCTAGAAATAGGCTATCATTCAGGAACATTGCCGAGCGGAACGCAGCTGTTATCCGTGCCCGAAACTAATCGGATCATCGGATATGTTCCGAGGGGTCTTATCTACCATGCGACTTGTATCAGTACATTTTAGATCATGAATCATTGCACGACTTATTATTTCTTTTAGAATGCGAACTCTCAATTGATTCGTAATACCTGTCAAGACAATATTCACAGATACAAATTCTTAACATACAATAGCAACATGTATGTCGACATCAGCAAGCCTCCTCCCCCGCTTCCCGTGCCTCGATGCACAACGATAAGCCCTGGAGTTTCTCTTCTTCAACCACTCTCTCGCCGAGGTACAGGACCTGGCATGATCATTGTCGTGCCGGACTCGACTCTATCAAATCTTTCAATCATTGACGGTGTTCCATCGCCACTCATCAAATGGGCCGAGGAAAGCTATACGGTTGTTGAGATACAGGAAAGCGCGTTATCTGCCGACGTTCTTCAACGTGCAATCAAGGCAATTTTCGAGTCGGAGAGTTATGTTCCAAAGGAGAAGGTTGGTATAGTCGGTAAGCAAGCAATCTACATAGGTAATTGTTTCATAGACTAACGAGAAATACAGTCTACAGCGGCCATCTGTGGAATCTTGTAGCTCCATTCTTATCATCTACAACCGAGATTTCCGGTGCAGTAATATACGCCAGCTCAGAGGAGGAATCATCACTATCAACATCTCCAATTCCATGCCTAAAACATCTATCCGGAACCCCATCTTCTACAAGCAAGAACACACCCACAAACAAACTCTACACGTACCCCAACACAAACTCACCCTCCTTTGCACTCCCATTCCAAAATGACTTCTCCTACTCCCTCGAAGCGCTATCTCATACGCGAAACTTGACCTTTCTAAAGCCATTGATGAATGGCCCGTACTTTGACCTAGAGCAGATATGGGATGAGCATACCTATTTCGAGTTTGAGAATCGATCCGTGGAATGGACGATGAGTACGATGGTGCAGGAGCCGTATGTTAATCATATTCCGACTGTAAGTTTCTCCTTCGTCCCCTAACATTAAACATGCTAACTCGGATGTTGGGTAGATGACTGGCGGCGTTGGCCGGGAGAAACTCTCGCACTTCTATGCGAATCATTTCATTTTCAAGAATCCGGCAGATGCGGAGTTGGAGGTCATCAGTCGCACAGTTGGTATAGACAGGGTTGTCGATGAGTTCATTTACAAGATTACGCATGACTGTGAGGTAGACTGGCTGTATGTTCCCCTTCTTCTACCCAGCATCTCTTTCATACTAATCTTTCATATATAGTATCCCCGGCATCCCCCAAACAGGCAAAAAACTCCAAGTCCCAATGACAGCAATAGTCAACATTCGCGGCGATCGCTTATATCATGAACATATTGCATGGGACCAAGGCACGGTTCTGAGTCAGCTTGATCTAATGCCCGAGTACCTACCGTTCGCGTATCCGGTAGCAGGCCAAGTGGCCAAGGAGGGGAAGAGATTTGAGATTAAGGTCCCCGTTGCTGGCGTGACGACGGCGACGAAGATGAGGGATCGGAATGCGGTGGAGTCGAATGGGTTGTTTGAGTTTAAGGCTCGAGAGGTTGATAATTGATGGTATTACGTAGACAGGAAATGAATACTTTATGCACACAATTATTAGGTGACCGATCTAATTACCTGATGATATACTTCCCAACGCTAGATACCTACGACTAGTGTATGTAATCATCTACATCAATTAGAATCAGGTTTAATCTCCTGCTCATCCAACGGCCAATTCTCAATCGTCACCGCATCACCCGTCAACTTGATATCCCACACCACCGACCTCTCCACATTCAGCGCCAACTGATAATCACCAGGATACACGATTCTATTCCCGCTCTCGTCAACACGCGCAATTGCGCCGATAGGCACGGGGATGACGAGATTGGCGGACTTGCCGGGCTCGATGTTTGCGAGTCTATCATAGCCTACGAGCCATTTGTTAGGGTATGGGGCTGGACCGGCGTTGGTGGTGTTCGCGAAGAGCATTGCTGTGTATGGAGATGCGGTTTTGCCGGTGTTCTTGATTGTCGCGGTAACGTTGACGAAAGGTACGAGTTCACTGTATTCATAGCTGGGTGAACGAGGTGCGGCAACGATTTCGGAGATATCAAAGGATGACGATCCCAGTTTCTGCGCGGTTTCTTTGAAGGTGGTGTAGAACAATCCATAGCCGAAATCATAGACGGGAGTGCCCGTGTACCACATATATGTCTGACCAGGATTCGAGGCGCCATCTGGTCGAAGATTCATGTCCGTAGCGGGGAACTGAGTTGCATATTCCGCAGGGTATTGCGTCGATACAAGACGGCCTGCTGGAGCACGTTTGCCAGATAGAATGTCAAAGATGGCCTTGCCACCAGACTGACCTGGATATCCGCCCCAAACAAGAGCATTGATCTTGGAATTAGCCTTGATGGATGAAGAATCAACCTGTCCACCGCCCATTTGAAGGACAACCAATGGCTTGCCAGTCTGACTGAGCTGTTGAATGAGATCAAGTTGATTTCCGGGCCAAGTAACATTCATACGATCTGTACCTTCGGCTTCGATGGTATTGTCAATTCCACCGAGATACACAATCACATCGGACTTTTTAGCTGCACTTATTGCATCTGCGAAGCCCTCCGTTGTATTACCCAAGATATTGGTTCCGAGTGCGTAGTTGACCTTGTATCCCGCATCACTGGCACCTTGTAAGGGAGTAATCAGATACGGAGCAGTACCGTAATAGTTTCCTTGCAACTGCTCAGTTGCATTTGCCCAGGGTCCAACGAGAGCGATACTCTTCACGTTTTTAGACAGCGGTAATACGCCATCATTCTTGAGAAGCACGATACCCTCCACGGCTGCCTCGTAGGAGATGTTCCATGCATCTGTCGTCACGACATCATTCCAGCCTAATTGGCGATACTCGCTCTTATCGCCGTCAAAGTATCCAAGCTTGACGAGATTGGAGTACAAGCGGATTATAGAGCGCTCAATCTCGCCACGAGTCACGGAACCTTCGATGAAAGACTGATTCAAGTGCCAGGGGTAGGTCTGTCCGCAGTCAATATCCGTGCCAGCTCTGAGAGAGTCGGCAGCAGCAGCGGACTGGTTGCTAGCGTAACCATGGGGATTAAAAACATTGTAAACAGCATCACAGTCCGACGAGACATATCCGTATTCCGGGAAGTCCCAGTTATCTCTTAGCAAAGTCTTCAACAGGAAACTGCTGGAACAACTAGGGACACCATTAACCGAGTTGTATGAACACATAAAACTCCTTGCCTTGGCATAACGAGAAGCTGCTAAAAACTGAGGAGTATAGTACTCAGCCAGATCCTGCTGGGTGATACTCGCATCAAACCCTAACCGGGAGTTACCGCCCCAATTCTCAAGGTCATATCCAGCAAAATGCTTTGCGGTAGCAACAATCTTGAGGTGATCGGGATCAACTCCGCCCTGTAAACCTGTGATGTATTCGTATGCGTACGACGAAGAAAGGAAATTCGTGTCTTGTACAATATCGACATGCTCTGCTCTCCGTGGTTGTTCTCGGAGATGTCGTCAATGGCTCCTTCCCCTTTGGTCGCTCTTTCCTCTTTCGTCGCTCCTTCCATTTGGGACGGCGTCCGGACTGAACACCATGGGCATCTCATGAAACCCCCTGATTTTGTTCTCTCCTCGTCTTACCATTGTCTTTTGTTGTCGCCTCTCGTCCCGTCGCTCGCTCTCGTCCTTGTCGTCGTCCTGGTTGTCTCTCGTCTCGCTACTTCCAGTTTCCAGCAAGCATGTCGTTTCCACTACTTCAAAGCACTGATGTCGCAGAGCACATGCTGGACGTTAGTTGGCATTGTCTTAGTGCCTCATCTGCGTCGGTCAATATTAGTCCACGGTTTACAACTGTCGCACCTACAAAACCCGACTTGTCCTCCCTTTTCCGTTCTCTCGGCCTTCGATTTTGTCGTGGTCTACTTGATGCCGTACAAGCTAGTGAGCCACCACCTGTTGAGTGGTTTGAGACGCTCTCAAACCGGATACCTAAGCAGTCCTGGGGAGTCTACGTCCTCGTCCTGAGAAAAGATGAAAATCACCATCCGGCTCTATATATCGGCTCAGGGACTTCGCAGCATGGAGGAATTAGAGGTCGGGTACTCCAATATTATCGTCCTTCTTCAACAAGTCTTCCTTTTTACGTCCACGACTATCTCCAGAATGGATATTCCATCGTCCATTCTAGTGTACTTGTCTGGTGTCAAATCCCGTCTCCAGGACAAGTGCCAAGACTCCGCTTAGCAATGCTTATTCTAGAGGCAGCCTTTACCTCTATTTTCTGGGCATTGTATGACCGTGGCAAGTCCTCTGGACTGGATGCTACATGCCCGTGGCCTCGAGACTCGTTTGAATATGATGGTTTATGCTCACATAATCCTCTTCTCGAGTCAACCCGATCTAATGAGCATGACCTTGGTTTTTCCTCTGAGGAGCTTGGAAGAATTGCAGCTGCGTCCACAGAAAAAGAAAGACGTCGTCGGAGAGAGTACTATCGGAAAAACAGGGACAAGTTCCCTCGACAAAGTCATATCGCCTGGGTTCAAAATAATAGGGACAAAAAACGTGAGTATTCGAAATTCTACTGGCAAAAAAACAAGGATAGACTTCGTCGAACCAGAAACAAGCATCGGAGGAGATTACAAGCCCGTCTCAAACGTCAACAGCATATTGCCCAGAAGACTCTTCCCTGCGTGGCATGCGGTCTCTTTTTTGGCTCTCGTTCTGAGCTTTTGCGCCACCAGATGAGTCGCAAACACATCAACAACACTCCTGAACTTGGGCCTATCGAATCTCGGATCACAGTTTTCAAGTGCGAACCATGCGGAACATCCTATACCCGAGCCTCTCATCTCGTCCGGCACAAGGAGTCTCGCAAACATATCAAGAATACTAGTGAACCTCAGACAACAGCTTTGAGGTGTGAACCGTGCGGAAAGTCCTTTGCTCGAACTGCTCTTCTCACTAAACACAACAAGACTCGCAGACATATCAGGAATACTAGTGAACCTCAGATGAACGCTTTGAGGTGTGAACCGTGTGGAAAGACCTTTACTCAATCTTGTAATCTCAAACAACACAAGAAGTCTCGCAAACATCTCATCAATACTAGTGATCCTCAGATCACTTACCTTAGAAATAAAAGATTATAACTTCTTGATTCTACTTTTATTAACTTAATCAAGTGTCAGAGTTTAGGGGGAAAATTTTTTATTATGATCCACTTATTTATATAATATACCTTATTGATTGGCTGATCTAGATAAGTTCCATGGGAGTTCCGTGGGAGTCCCATGGAACTCCCTGTCAGAAGATTCAGAACGTCACAGCCAATGAATCTAGCGCTAGCTCTCGGACGCTACTGCAAAAGAAAGCACGTGATTACTTATATAACCGCTAGGGTTAGGGTATCATAGGATTCATAGGAATCCTATGAAAGATATGATGTAGCCATCATAGGAAATCTAGGAATCCTAGGATAGCTATGATGATGATGGGGTATTTAAGGACGCTCATTTACCATGTAGTTAGTTTTACTCTATCGTCTTGAATTAACTGTTTAACCTTGAGTATACTATTGCTCATAGATCTAGTTAACTAAGGCTATCTTGATTATTACTTAGGCACCCTGCCCTTTCGTTATCAGAATACCATTTAACCGCCGTTAAGTGACGAGTTTACTCGGATCTAGACGTTTACGAAACACCGGTTTACGACACTCCCACGGAACTCCCATAAGTATAGGGTCTAGATAATAACCTAGAAAGAATTTATATTTTTATTAATTTTCCTAGTTATCCTACAGAGTTCTTTATTTATAAAATAACTATCAAAATCTTATTTTAAATTATTCTACAAATATTTCTCTTTAATGAATAAAAATGAGTGAGCATATGCTAGCTCTAGAATTGAGTCTTCTACCTACCGATCCTGAAACAACTACTCCTAAGCTTATATGCTATCTTCAACAATTCAAAAAGAATCCGCATGCACCCTATGTTCACGAGCGTCCCTTACGATATCCAGATAATAAGAGTAAAGGTGACTAGGACCATCCTGAAGATCTTGCGTACTGCGACACTTTCTCTACATTCTAGTTTACAAATCACTATAGCAAGACAACTTGGATTGGCTATATCAGTACTTAGTCTGTGAATCATGTTGTCAATCCTTATTGGAGTAACTATAACTAGCATGCCTGGGGAGTCGCCTTAATCTCGCCTAGAAAAGGAAGTGGAAAGCATTTAATTATTTAGGATTGTAATCCTCGCGACATTACTAATATCTAATATAGTATAAAAAGGCCTCATGACTTTCTTTTATCAACTCAGCTAGCCTTTTTAAAAAGAACAAAAGACTAAGGAAAATTTAGCAGTTTCTAGTATAATACTGACACTACTTTTGCTGGACAAGGACGATATTTACAACATACACTAAATTAGATACATGAAATAGCTTAGTTTAGTGATCAACCTTTTATTGAGACTGAGAATAGTATTGATCCCCGGGTTAAAGGTTGTGTCCGAATTACTAGAAAATAGAAATATAATATTAATATTAATACTAATAAAGTAAGATTTATACTATAATATAAAATCTCTAGATCTTAATATAATAGAACTAGAATATATTTAATTAATAACTTATAATATTGTAGTTTTCATAAATCTATTCTAGTTTTATTTTATTAGGGTTAGAAATTTAGAATTAGGGTTAAAGAATATAATAATATTTTTATTAGTACGCCCTCATTTTTTATGATTTTTTATTATTAATTATATATTTCTATTGGGTTAGATTATTTCTATATTTTAGCTGTAAAGCGAGCAAAAAATATTTAACTAGTATTGGTTGTCATCTAGATTATACCAGGATGTATCACCCGTGCCGTTCATCTAGAACCTAGAGCTAATGCAGCTAGTTAGCCCTGTCACGCTTTGCACTATTCTAGTCAATAGCTTTGCTTATGTCAGACCGTTCCTCTAGGAGGAATAGTCTAATATAAGTATAAAGAATAAGTTAACTAACTAGATCATCTAACTAGAGTCTAGTTTTATCCATCTTACCTCTAAAAATATGAGCAACCATGGATTGAGATATTTTAAACTTTTTAGATTCGCTTCTTCGGACAGATAATTAAAACTTAGAACACCAAGGTAGTTGATCATATGCATGTTTTAATTAGCATAGACTAAAAAAGGAGCTCTCTATTCTAATCTATTTCTTACATATATAGATATTAACTAAAATCTATTTAGATTAAGAATCTAAGCTAAGAAATATAAAACAAGCTCTAATATCTTAGATCTCATTTATAAAGATTGTATATACGTGCTACTACTATTATTAATATTATAGATGCTGCTCACTCTTAATAAAATTCAGTCTAGGCTCTAATTAATTATAATAAAGTTAATACCTAACAGTAAGTAAACTAGATATAATAAAAACTATATAGCTTACTAATACTATTAATAGTAACTATTTAATCTTTTCTTACTAGCTATATAAACCTTAAAAAAAATATATATACTAGTAAGTGTATTAAGTATAGACTAAGACATCTAATAAGTATAAGCCCCTAAGTAAGGTCTTTTCTGGATTTAATTGCTATTAATAATTATTCTAATTTAGAGATTAATCTAAAATTAAGAAGAAGACTTATTTTAATAGCTTAAAACTAATAATAGAACTCTTAATTAGTAAACTTTATTTTAGCAGCTGGATTATAGCCACTATAAAACTAAGAAAGAGTAATACTTCTTTTAGCTAGTCTAGTAGATATAAGACATAGATATTAACCTTATTTATTCATAATTTTATTTATTAACTAAGAAGAAATAGCAGTGGCTTATATTAAACCTGAACAACTAAAATGCTAGAGATTTAATAAAATTAACGCTATCTATTTAGATAGAGACACAATCTTAATATCACTTATTAAAGAACTTTGTTCTTTTAATAATATATATTTCCTACTTAAAAATCTGCTAATTAAGATATTCCTATTACTAGATTTTAAGTAGAGATAAAAGACTTGTGTCGGTGTTGATTAAGGAAGAGATCCATAGACTCTTTTATAAAGTGACGTTTCGTGACTAGGTACGAGAAGCTTTAAATATAAATCTAATATTAGTTGGCTATTTTTAGTACTTATACAGCTAGATTAGCTATAGAATCTAGGTGTTTATTCGCAAGCATTAAGACAAAGAAGCAAAGTTCTTGGGTTTTTATAAAGAGGTAATAAGTTTCTTCTATTATTAAATTGGTACTAATAGGATTATAGCTAGGAAGCCTATTTAAATGTGTGATTATATTAGCCTATTTAAAGTATTTTAAATCCTTATTTATTGACTTTAATGTTATTACTATGCCTTTTTGGGTACTTCTAAATAAGCCTGGTCCGTTGCCAGAGATCCTACAGTCCGTGAAGGAATTTTCCAGTCAATTTGCGCTATAATGCTCAGCCTGTAATTCTCTTATATTGGCAAAACTTTGAGTAATTTTGATCATCCTAGCTGTAGTTCGCGATTATTTGTTTGGCTCAGTATATCTAGAATTAATAACTAGTAAATCCTAGAGCTGGATAGAAAAAAGTAATATTTAAAGATCTCATTAATAGATGAGCTGAGATCTTAGAGAGAACTCTTTATATAAATTAGAATTAATTAAAGAAGTTACTTGCATATCTTGCTATATTTGCTGCCTATTCTATAGATATTAAGTCTTGGTTAATTAGTATTAGTAGGCTTGTAGCACTCTCTATTTCTAGCATATAAATGAAAGAGTAGTTAAGACCGGCTGTATATAATATTTTGCAGCTAGAAGACTGTCTATAGAAAATAATTTATTAGATAATAGCCTAGTCTAGGAGAAGATAGCCTAGGATAAAGAAGTGTGAGTATAATAATTTTTTCTTTAAAGAAGTATTACTACTTAAATAAGAGTTAATAATTATACTAATGAATAGATTATTTTTTTTTATCTATTAAAATTATATAAATTTATTCTTCCTTTGTCTGATCGAGCATAATGAATGTTATCTACAGCTTATTATATAAATATCTAGAGTTTAAAAGCCTCTCTATTTTTCCTATTAAATATGGCGAGCTATATCAATCTAAAAGATTTACCTATAGACCTAGTTGTTAAATATACTTAATTAGCTTAGGAGATACCTCCTAAGAACTTAGTTATTAAGATAGAAACACTTCTAATAAAGAAGCCTATTAATATTAAAGATAGTCTTTAGTGGGTTTAGCTAAAGCTGGATATATCATTGTGGAAAAAGTTTGATGATTTTATGTCACATGGGACTATTGTATATATTAAATATAATTATGTCTATTCTCTAAGAAGTAATTGGTATAGCTAATAACTATCTATTAATTGTTCCTAGAAGTCACCCACGCTTTAAAGCAAATCCTCGTGCTAGCCTGTTGCATTAATAGCAGACTGCAATAGAATTCTATTATTTATTGTCTAAGGTCTACACTAACCAGTGCTGGTAAGTCTGCTATGATTAGAATAGATGTATGTCTGATTCTGATTTGATTCGCTCTGTCTATTTCTTTTTTAGCTAGCTGAATCTAATCTACTTTTTGCAGCCAGGTCTAGAAATTCTTTAAAAAAGGGTAGTTGAGCCTGTCTATGCAATTAGCTTAGATATTGATAGAGTAATAATAGTAGTTGAATAGGGTAAGACAAGGCTATTTAATCTTCTAAAGAAGATGGTATTTGAGCTTATAATCTGTTTGAATATTAGTAGAGAGGTGGTGGTAGTTAAATAGGGTGAGGCAAGACTACTTAATCTTCTAAAGAAGATGCTATTTGAGACTGTCCTAACAATTGGCTTGGACGTTAATATAGAAGGAATGGTAATTGAATAGGACAAGGCAAGGCTATTTAATCTTCTAAATTAGAAAATTCTAGTGAGCTTCTCCTAGGATTTGAAGAGATAATAACCTTCTTATATATATTCTAACTAAAATCATAAGCTCTATTTTTAAAAATAAGATATAATTTTAATATATTATTAATATTTCTTGCCTATATCTTTCAACTTGAAGTACCTGTAGCAGCGTATCTAATAACTACTAATATTTTATCTAGGAAAATACCTTCTGATATTATTCTATTCTATTTTTTATTTATAAAGCTTGATTAGTAGCTTTTTCTTAGCACTAGACCATTTTATCTTAGGCGTTCTTATTCTTATTAATGCTGCTTTCACCATTATTATATAATAATACTAAATGAAATCCAGTAAGGGCTGACTATAAATAATAGAACTAATAGCTATGGCTGTCTGACTATTCTTAATTCAGTACTAGCATTGCTTTTATTCATAGCCCTGTGAATTTATGCAATCTTGGTTATAGTGCCGAGTTGAACTCATATATATAGACTAGGCCATTCTATCTTAGTTATAAAGATTGTGCATACATGCTAGTATGCTAATTAGGGGTTAATTAACCCAGAGCTAAGTGCAGTAGTGATGTTACTGTTATGTAAGCTGTCTTATCTAATTGATATATAGTTAGTGATAGTAATCAATATATTTGACCCATGTCTAGTAGCAGGTATAGTGTCTAGATAAATGAATACACAAGTAGGCTTAGATACTAGTAAAGTATATAAGAATAGCTTATATAATGTAGACTCTAACCCCCTATGCTATTTAAGATATATAAAATAAGAGCTTATAGGATTCTTTTATAAGTGTTAAGAATAATGTGGTGGTAGTGGGTCCACTATGATTAGAATAAAACTAAGATATAGGTTTAAGTCTGACTTGATTCACCTAGCCCCTGCATATACAGACTTGATTTGAGTTTATTCCTCTTTGAGCAGGCTGAATTTAATCTTAAAAGACAGTAGTTTAGTCTATTTATACAATTAGAGAGCTGTTAAGCAGATATTCTTAATATAAGCTAGCTCTCACAACAAATATAAATACAATCTAAGATGAATTTAAACCTCTCTATTACTCTACTCTTTATTTATTGCATACTAGACTAGGCTTGTTATAGAGAATCTATATCGAGTATATATAGCATTCAGGGCTCTATTTAGGAGCGATTCTTGGCTACTATTAGCTCTATCCAGGAGTTAAAATAGTAGGATTCTTATATATTCTAAAGTATATTTTACTATTCATTTCTGGAGCTCTTTCTCAAAGAATAGATAGTGTTGCTTTAAAGCATTGAGTAAGGCTTTTAGATCAGTAGAGCTACTTTATACTAGCTATTCTATTTATAGAGTAAGAATCTGAAACAGAGCTATCTATTAAGGGTCAGCTTTAAAATCTTAAAGTAGCTGATTGAATTCAGACTCATTTCTCTTAGTATACTTCTTAAATATAAGATAAGTATATAAAACTAATATAGTTTTTTTAATACTCACTAGATATTAGGGCTAAATAGAATTTCTAGCTTAAATTTCTTAATAAGTAAGTGTACTTTCTTCTCTCTAAAGAACTAGTTGATAATAATTTTTCTATTAAAGAGGCTATACTGATAAGTGATATAGTATAGTATATGTATTATTATTCTCTTCTCATTCATAGGCTGGTTTTACTTAGTTTTTACTATTTGCTTTGCAATCTTAATCTGGTTATTATACCATTTTAAAACGTTTATATATTCTAGTATATTGAATATAATATACTAATAATTTATAGTAGATTTTCTTTTTAATATCTCTAATTACATTTTCCTGTCTGACTATTGACTGGCTTGAGATTTGATGATTAGACCCTGATTAGTGTAAAGATTTTATAGGATTTTCTGATAAACTGTGCGCGGCAGATTGTCTGGGTGTTTTTTAAGTAGGCTGATATTGTCAACTATCTTATAGATTATATGCTTAAAGGATTAATCCTTAGTGATATCTCTTTTAGATATATATAATGGCTTTGTCTGCTCTCTATTGAGGGATGTTGGCGTTGTACTATGATATATATTCTTGTAATTGAGAGTGTTTTCTTTATTCACAGTAATTGTTATTGAATAAATGTCTAGCTTGCTCTTATGCTTAAGCATAGATCTCAGTCTAGTAGTATTAATATGGACTATAAAATCTAGTGTGTTTCTAGTTTCTAGATTTTTACTTTTGAGAATTTGACTCTCTAGAGTTATGAGCTTATTGATATTTTTTTCATTGATATATGGCCTTTTCCTTAGAACTGATTACACTATGTGATTTAGCTAATAAGATAGATTCTATCTCTATTTTCTATTTAAGTGTAAGTGAGAAGATAGGTCTAGAATATTTTTTTATATTACTATAATAATGGCTTGCGCAATGGCTGGTGCCTTCTAGTAAAATTAGTAGATAAGATTGTAAAATTATTCTATTAGCTAGTTTCTTCTATAATAATGGCTTAAATTATATCTTAGATATATTCTTTATATTCTTTATCTCTAGCTTGATCTACATCTTAGCCAGCCCCTGTAGCACTTTAAAAAGTTTAAAGAATAAACTTCTTTTTTAGCTTAGAGATATTGCTAGTTATGAGCTAGAAATAGTAGAATCTATAGTGAAAGCTTTAAGAGAAATTAATAATAAGAGAGAAATAAAAAGAAAAAGTAAAAATATAGATAAAGACTTCTTTATAGCTATATAGTCTAGGATTTTAGCATTCTAGGATATTAAAATCTAAGTCCAGCCTACATAGCTATAACCTGCTAGTGATTCAACTATTAATATAATAATATAGCTTAGTGAAAAAGAACTAATAAAGACTTATTATTAGGTTATGTTAGTATGTTTTGGGTATAGGGTGATGATGTATATGATGGGCTAGTCTAATAATTCTAACTATTAAGACTTTATTTTTATATCTTTTTGCTCTATTACTCTATTATGATAGGAACTTTAGCTTTATTTTACTGCAGCTAAGAATGCATCTATATATGATATAAACTAGGGTTTTAGCATCCTGGGATATTGAAACCTAAGCTATGTCTAAATATGTGTGATGTCACTACTTCTCTGCATTAGTATATGCTAGGCTAAGAATCTTTAATCGGTCATTATCTGCTTGGTAATAATCATACTCCCTGGCAATATCGTCCTTGATATGGACCCAGTGAACAGTAAGAGAGACAATCAATCGGCCAAAGTGGGACACTGATCGGAAATGCTGTTCAGCTTCTTTTGGACCTTTGCCTGTATAGCCTTCGCCTTTTTGGTGACAGCTTGCTGACAATATTTGCTCTTGTAGATTGGGTTGATCAGGCCACGGGGGTCCCAGTGTCGTATGGGCTCTGTAGGTTCTACTTCCAGGTTAGTATAGCTTTATAGAGAGAGTATAAAAGTTAGCTTATATCTAGCTTGGCTATTAGCCTAACGTACATACACGCTGTGATATGGTATTTGAGGTAGATTTTGCATTATTAGTGCGCATAGGCGGCGTTCTTTAGCAGTATTTTTGGCACTAAGATGATAAAGTGGATCTAAAGTGATAGATATGCAATAGTTAATTTAGTATTATTAGAGTTGAGTGTTATTACTTGACTATCTAAAGTCAGGAGCTAGAGTGTAAATTGCTATTTATTAGGAATAGGACTTGGCTATAATCAATTAATTAATTTAATTAATAATTTAACATATTTATTAGAACCTAGTGATAAAGGCTAGACGCAAGCTTAAGGCAGCAATTAATGCTAAGCTTAATGCTTACTAGAGCCTCGTCGACAGGAGTCCCCAACCTGGGAATAATATTGTTAACAAAGAGGAGCACATTATGTGTTATATTTCTTCTAACGCGGTGTGACTCGCCTAAATAAGTATAAATATGGCCTTTGTTCTCTACTAGCTAGATCAAGAATTAAGACCTTAATTCACTTACGTTCTACGCTACATACTAGTTTGTAGTTATAGAATCTTTAGTAAGGGTTTGGCTATACAATACATTCTAGAAAGATATGGATGTATATTAGAGGCTGGACTAATAGATATTTATATAATTCAATCTAGTGGCTAGGCGTTAGGCTAGGTTACTAGGTTAGGTCTGATTAGCTGACTTAATCTAAGCTTAGCTAGACTAGATTAGATTGGATCACTAGGCTAGGTTAGGTTGAGCTAGGTTGAGCTGGGTCAAGCTATTAAATAATATTAATATAAAAACTAGGAAATTCTAAGATATATTAGAATATATATAAAAAAAATAGTCTAGATTCTAGGGAAGCTACTAAGCTAGCTAGTAAACTCTATAATAGCTAGAAGTAACTATTCTTAGTATTGTAGAGTTATAATTAGTAATAGAATCAAACTATTCTTGACCATTAGACTATCTAGATTATATAGAAATCTAGAAAGAATAAGGTTTATATATCTACTATAGTCCTAGGTTCAATTCCTAGAGATGTCAATATTTTTTTTTAAAAAATCTAATACAGAATTATTACACTAAAATACAGGGTTTTCAAAAAATCAGAGTAGCTTGGATGCTAAAAAGTAGTAATTTTGTAATAGCCCGGTACTAGAGCTATAATTTTAAGGTATAATTAAATATATAAAATAATAAAATATATAAAATATATAAAATAAAAAATATATATAGTATAAAGGATATTATAGTATATAATATATAAAGAATATAGAATAATATAGAAAATCAAAGGTTTTGGATTAAATTTAAAATCTAGATCTAGATATATATATTTATTCTTAGGAATCTAAGTCTTTTTATATATCTATTAACTTTAATCTTAAATTTAATTATTTTTTTCTTACTTTACAGCTAAAATATAGAAATAATCCAACTCAATATAAATATATAATTAATAATAAAAAATTATAAAAAATGAGAGTATAATAATAAAAATATTTATTAAGGATATTAAATTATAGTTTAACTCTAATTCTAAATTCTTTACTCTAATAAAATAAAATTAAAATAGATTTATTAGAAGATCTCTTTCAGAGTTTAGAGTAAGATCTAGTATTACTACTAAATAATATATAACTAACTTAGTTACTATTAATAAATTATAATTATATTTATTTTCTTAATTATGCAAGTTCTTACTACCTAGTAGAGGAAGTTCTTAATATAAATATTCTAATACTTTCTTAATATCTTATAAGATTTAAGAGTGAAGATAGTATAATATCTACTCTTATTAATAGTATGCCTAGATTATATAGATAAAGAATATAGACTTAGTTTAAAACTTTTTTATCTATTTAATATAGTATTTTATTATCTTAGTATAGAGTATTATTATATAAATCTTTATTAGAGCTTGATTAAACTTCTGCTATAAGATTTTATAAGAATAGATGCTAGAAGCTGACTAGCTTATATATAAGCCTCTTAATTATAGTGTAATAATCTCTAAAATCTTTCAATAATTTATTTTTAAACTATGAGATAAGATTGCGGGATGTAGATAAGATGGAGGGTTAAGTTTGTAGAGAGAGAAGGATAAGAAGGGAAAAAAAATATAATAATAAGTCTAGGCACTTTAGTTTAGATAATAGGAATAGGATAATATAAAGCTATATTTAGCTTTATTAATAAGTTATAATTTAAAGCTCTTAAAAAAGTATAATTAGAATTAATTTAGGTTAGTTTACTTTCTAGGGCCCACTAACAGCATTAGTGAGCTATAAGAAAGAGAAATTATAAAGGCATCTTATTATATTTTGTATAGTTTTAATATAATAATATTATAGTAGTACTATCTGTTATAACTACTTTTTAGTTTGACTACTGGGTATGAGGTAATTATAAGAGAAAATAATAGTATAATAAAAAACTAGAAATAGATTCTATAGTGCTTTTTAGTTCCTTGTCTAGTAGCTAGAATGAGGTAAAGCTATTTAGTAAAAGTGATACTTTTCTAACTCTATAGATGATAGGTTTTTGATTAAGAAAAAGCCTAGATTTAGTCTTATTGTATTTGAGTTATTTATTAACTGTGCAATATGAGATTCTATATCTATATTAATAAGGTTAGGTTTAGTAATGATTCTAACTATTTAATGGTCTTTTTTATTAAAGTGATAAGCATGCTGTATGATCTTTTAAATATTGATATTACTACTTATAGGAACCACAGCTAAGATAATGGTTTGTAAGTTCTTAAGATATAAATCTATTAGATTTAAATGTTTAAATAAGTGGGTTATTCAAATAATTAGATAAGTAAATTGTTCAAGTGTATAAATAAGATGAGTAGATTATTTAAATAATTAGATAAGTGAATCATTCAAGTGTTTAATTAAAATAAGTAGATTATTTAAATAATTAGATAAGTAAATTGTTTAAATGTTTAAATAAATAGGTTATTTAAATAATGAAATGAGTAAATTGTTTAAGTTGTTTAAACAAGTAGGTCATTTAAATAATTAGATAAGTGAAATCATTTAAATGTTTAGTTAAATAAGTAGATTATTTAAATAATTAAATAAGTAACTACAGAGGTGAGAGTTAAAAGTAAAAATAATATATTAATTAGTGCTAACTTACTAGCTGCATGTCTAGTGTGTAAAGCTTTATACTCAGATTATATTAGTAATAATTAGGCATATTGAATATTTTTCTCCCGCTTAGAACCTTGCTCTTAATAATTCTTTGCTTTTTCAAATTTGAAGCTATTCCCATAAAATTAATATTATTATATAGCGCTATTTCTATAGAGTATAGTAAATATCTCTTTCTTTATACTGCTTTTTTAGCTAGTTTGCTGATAATATTAAATATTTAGAAACTAATCCTTGTTTGTATGCTCTATACTGTTTCCTACACTAATTCATATATTTCATTCAATTAGGATGGCAAGGGAGGAATATTTAGTAGAAATCTATATCTAGATTATAGCTTTAATAATGATTGTAAAAATGAAGTCTTAAGATGTCGCTATACTGCTTAATATCCCTTGGGTAAGCATTTACTAAATCATATAATGCGTTAAAGAGCATGGATATGACTCTACACTTAATCCTTATATTGAGCATGCGCATATTGTTAATAATACGCGCAGTGGCCGCTCTAAAGTGGTTACTGAAGTTATTAAGGCCTTAATTATTATAAGTATTACTAAGGATAGAGCTGGCTGTAAGAAGTCTGCTGAATATCTTGCTTATAAAGCTAGTATATCTGAATCTTCTATTCTATATCTTTTAAAATTGAATTCTTTTATCAAATGTAAGCCAATTATGAAATCTGGTCTGATTGAAGAGATGAAGTAGGCAAGGCTTGCATTTGCTTTTAAGTATCAATATTAAACTCTTAAAGATTTTAAGAATATTATTTAGATAGATAAGACCTCTGTTGTTTTTAGCCACTAGAGAGGCTTCAATTGCGTATAGCGTAGATTTTTTGAATGCTATAATCCTACTGTTATCTGCTATTAATTTAAGAACGCGTGTGAATTTATATTCTAGGATTATTTTTTATATGATGCTAAATATCCTTGTTATATATATTAAATAGAGAATATCGCTGCTAAGAAGATAGCAGATAAAGAGTTATAGATTATAAATTAATACTGTGAGTAAGTAGCTTAAGAAGAATAGGAATTAAATTATGCTTTTTTAAGGCTTTAATTACATCCTTATTATAGCTTAAAGCTAAAGTTTATATTTACTGCTAAAAGAGGAAAGCTAGAACAAAAAAGCAATGGTAGAATTAATTGATATTATTATTAAAAGATTTAATAATCTTTATATAAATATAATTCTTAAGCTAATATTTAAATAGAAGATTTTTATGCTAAAGCTGATTCCTTTTATGCAAGAATGTAAGTGCACCAGGTTAGATATAATTGTAATAGAGGATAACACTCCTGTGCACACTTATTTTTATTAAAAAGAGATATATTCTTTCTATAATGTGTAGTGCCTGCTTTGGCCTAGCAATTCTCTAGATTTAAATACTATTGAGTTAATATAGGATTGGCTTAAAAGATATACAACTCTCTGAGGAGTGTCTAATAATAGAAAGATAGCAGTTAAAGTATAAGAAAAGGTATAGAAAAAGCTTCCTTAGCATTATATCTAAGCCTAGATAGAGAAGATTTTATTTTATATATAAGAAATTATCTAGCTAGAGAGTAGTAATAAGTATCTAGAGAGACGGCCATAGAGAGACATATATTTATATTGCTAGCATAAAGATGTTCTTTTTTTCTGGGCGTATCTAGAGGATAAGTGGGATAATGTTAAATAGTTTTATATTTATCAAAAAAGGCATTTAGATTTACTCACTAGCTTAGGAACAAATGTTTTGTATATACCTATTTTTATGTGGGGACTTAGTATATTAGCATGTATTATAAAAACACGCTAATAGGCATTAATAGCTATTAGTACTATGTATTATTAGTAGTATTATTTTTACTTTTAACTCTCATCTCTATAAAATTGTTTAAGTGTTTGAATAAGTGCCTCGTTTAGATAGGGTTTTTTAAGATTGGTCTACTAATTTCTGTTCTTATATTCATGAAGGGAGTGGATGTTAATAATTAGAATAGAAAATATAGTAATAGTCTTTAAGCTGTTTTATAAATAGGGCATCTTACTATTATTTATCTACTTGAGAAGAGATTTAAGAGAGTGGATATTAATATTTAGAGCAGATAATATAGTAATATTCTCTAGAATGCTGCTAAAGAAAGATAATTTATAATCTTAATATTATTTAATTACTACTAAGTAGTTTGTACTTAAGGGTCTTTTAGGGTTATTTAGGGTTATTTAGATAATATACTCTCTTTCTTCTAAAACAATACTAAGAACTCACTAGTCTGTATACAGCTAGATCTAAAATAATTCTAGTTTTTATAATTTTCTTTCTAAGGTACTACGAATTTGAAGATTTAATATACTAGTAAATTATATATATTATTATAGCTAAAAACTTATTATTACACTATTTAGTATTAAAGGGTCTCTCTATTCTAAATAAAGATAGGTCGTTTCAGTCTATATTGGATATTAAGCAGTTGAGTTATTCTAATTATTTTAGTCTTTTTATAGAATGGCATAGTTATAAAGTTGTCTATATAGTAGAAGTTAATAGCTTTTTAAAATCTTTTATATGAAAATAGATCTACTAAAATATTCTTAAGGATTAGAATGAGTTAGATAAGTCTATAATATAATTATTTCTCTTTAGTTATAGGTATGTATATGCTTCCTATAATATTACTAATTTAGATATTCCTAAATAGTGCCCAGGCCTCTTTGTTAAAATCTATAATCTTTTAATTATAAAGAATATAAATCTCTTCTGAGTTAGATATTTAATTTAGAGTTATAGAATAATTAGATATTTATATTATTCTTCTTTCTTCTGCTAACTTTCTTTACTTTCTTTTTCTAGAGTGATTTAAATAGATCTTTTATCTTAGTATTACTAGATAATAGCTATAGATGCGGCTAACTATTAATTTTTATTGTTATTAAATGTTCTTTAATATAGATCTTATTTTGTAGCTAATCCTTAATCTTAAAAAATTTTATCCTATAATAGTAGATAAAAGCAGCTAGAAGTTTTTAAAGTTTCTCTTTTTAATAGCACATCTATTCTAGAAGTTAGTCTACTATTTCTGCTTTAGAGAAATGTATATCTTTCTTATTAAGTTTATATAGAAAGTATTTAAATAGTATAAAAGTATAAGGAGACTTTAGATGCTTCTTTATATAATAATAGTATTTTAGAGATAGTCTGAATAAAGATAAAAGAAATAATGGGCATTGCTTATAGATTTATATTAAAAAGTTGATAGTAATTTATTTGCGATTATCTAACTCTAAAGACTATGTCAACTCTATTGCAATTGGAATTAGTAACTCTTTAAGTTCCTTTTTATAGAGATATTGTTAAGCATCTGTAAAAATCTCTAGAATAATATTCTGGTTGATATAAGCTTTTTTGATAGTAATAATTAACTATTAAATTATTAGACTAGGTCCTAACAACCTATGTTAACTGTTATAATGAATTGCATTTTAAAGAATAGTTGAAAAAATTGAAGTGATAATGCTTTTCTTATTATCTTGATAATATGAATATAGATCCTGATAAGTTTGTATCACTGAAAAGAGGCTGTTAAAATTAAGGAGGTTTTTAAGCACTATAGCAGTGAGTTTAGAAGGGAGATTTATAAGATTTTTTATTAAAAGTTATTATTTCATTGTAAAGTAATTGCTTATGCTTAAGAAAAGTATAGATTATCATATATTGCTAAACCAATAAGTAAATAAAGGAAAAGAAAACCCAGGAGTTAAAATAAAAATAAGAGGTATATATATAATTATAAGTAGCTTGCTTCACATTATATTGCTAGGTTTAGATAGCACTATATTATAGAAAATGTAGATACTTCACTATTACATTTCTTAGACCCCTTTAGGGCATCTAAGATAGTAAGTCTAATAGAGGTAATTCTTATTTTAGCTATATAGTATTTATTAATATACTTTTTAAGATTCTAGAGCTAGCTTTTCCTAAATATATCCTCTGATAATAGTGCTGTTGGCATCCTTAGCATGACTAAGAAGATCTATTTTATTTTATATTAGAGCTGTATTATATATATGATATACAACTTGATTAGAGGATCATAGTAGATTTATATATTTTTATAAAAAATACTGGGTTAATGAGCTAGGCATTATGTACTTTATAATCTAAGCTTTTAGAGGAATATTAGGATTTCTAATATAGATGAAGTAGATTGTTGGTTAATCTTCTAGGGATATAATGTAGATAGAATTAATTATATTATATAGAGTATTCTCTATTTTCTCTTTAATAATAACCTACTGCTGTTTAATAGAATAATAAGAGTCTTTATTATCTAGTATAGATTAGCAAGGAGATTGAGCTATTTAGTATATAAGTTAGTCTTCTTCTATATTACAAAATATAGTGCCTATATTGATTGCTATAATCTAGTACTAATACTCTGCTTTAATAATTTTCTCTGGTATAGTTATTATATAGTTAATAAAAGTTAGATGCTGTGTAGATATTAAGTTCTAGTTCTATAAGATTTTTTTAATTTAAAGAGTGACTATTAATCCTATTAGTTGGTATTTTAAGTCAATCACTAGTTATTTGTTTTAATAATACTCTAGGTTCTTTTGAATCTATTGATTCCTTTATTATTACTTTTTATTATATAGTATATAAACTATTTAATTATATTATCGCTTTACTTTTATTATTTAGTTATAGAAAACTTCTAGCTTCTTTTATAGCTAATATTAGTGTTTGGTTTAGCGTTTAGAAAGTGTTTTTTTATTAAGATAGCTAAAGAATGCTTTATAGAATATATAGTATTACTTATACTTAGCTATTTAAGCGTTCTATTTCTATTTCTATCTATAAACAGTATCCTGTTGTGTATAAACTATTAGAAGATTGTTAATAGATTTAGATTCTTTAGCTGACAATTTGTATAGCTGATTTAGGTTAATAAATATGCTAAGTGAGCATATAAATTATACTAATAGTATTTAAGACTTTATCTTATAGATAATGCTCTAGGCATCTATATCCATATTAACCTTATAATGTCTAATGAACATTTTAATATTTAAGTGCTGTATTATAACATTCTATAGGGCCTCTAAGATTTCTTTTATTTATTATATAAGTGGGCTAGTTAAAATAATTAGAAAATATATTTACTGCTATTATTAAACTCTTTAGCTGCTGTATACTAAAGAAGATAAGGTTTAATAATATCTTTAAAGATTATAATCTCACTAACATAATGTATTTAAGATTATAATATTAAGTTAAGCATTCTCTTTTCTAAGATAATCTGATATCTAGTTGTCTCCTGCTCCATCTGATAAAATATATATTTATTTAAGATTTCGTTCTTTAATTTTAGGTCTTACTGATTTAAGCTGTTAACAATACCAATGCTATAGAGTTTCTTTATATTATCTAGTATAGGACTAGTCTCTATGATTCTCTTGAAGCCCTTGATATAGAATAATATACTTAATAAATAAACGTGCGGGCTAAGAGTCAGTATTAGGTTAAAAATAATTTTAGGGATTTTAAACTTATTTTTAGGTAGTCAGTAGACCAGCTTAATAATATTTTTAGAAGCATCTATAGAGCTTTCTTTCTAAGGAATTATTTAGTGAAGTCTAGCTTTAAAAAAATAAATAAATTTAGTTAGCCTCTTTCTAGATTATAAATAAGTCTAAGTCCTAGATTCTAATAGTAAAGGTGTAAGAGGGCTCTAGAACAGCTTATAATAATAGTAGCAAGCTAAATATAGAAAAGAAGTTAGATTTATTATTAACTATATTTAAAACTTATTTTAGTGATAGACAATAGGATATATGTAAACTTAGATATATCTTTAATATATATGTTTTTTTTTATCCTTTAAGTCTCTTTTAGATTTTTCTTAGTTGCTACTAGGGCTATAATCTAGTAGAAGTTAGTAATTATACTATTAAATAAGAAGGAATAAAATATAATAGATTTATATTCTCTACTTTAATAATAATATTTTTGCTAAGTTTTAATAAGATCTCTTGCTTTAGAACAAAATATTACTATTTCTAAAATAACTAAAGTAAACTCTTATATTTAATTCTAAGACAGTGTTAACTATTTTTTTTATAATAAATATTATAGTGTTATCTAAAAAAGGTATAAAGAAAATAGATTATATTATTAAAGTTAGAGATAAATTACTATTATTATACTAGGTCTATATAAATATATCAGCAGAATCTATAAGGACATATTTATAAGCTCTTAACAATATAAATAAGTTTAGGGCAACCTATTTATTCTAATACTTATAGGTCTTATCTAACTTATTCTATATATTAGGACTATATTGTTTTTATTAAAGCTAAGAGATATCTAGATTCTTTACTATAACTAAATACTCTTCTATTAAGAGTTAACCCTTATTATAGAGATTATTATTATTAGAATTACTCTTATTATTTAATTTTTTATTATCTAACTCTAAATCACTAGTAGACTTATTATCAGACCTATTATCTAAAAAGATTTAGCTCTAAATAGAACTAGTATTACTATTATTCTTATTATCTAAGATGCTAACAGCTAATCTACTATTATATTGAGAAGAAGCTATGCTAAGTGATTAAGAAGAAGTGCATGCAAAGCTAAGAGCTAGCTGTAAAGAAAGAAAGGATATAAAAAAGAATAAAGAAATAAAAATTAATCTTAAAGAGAATAAAGATTTATTTTAAGAAAAGCTATTTTTATAAGATGAAATAAGAATAGAGCTATTTATAATTAAATATAGTAGAAGTTAGCTAGTCTAGGTTTTTAAAATCTATAAATCTACTCTTCAAAGCCACGAGCATGGTGAAATAGGAAGACTATAATCCTAAGTAATCTAGGAACTAAGTATTAAATTATTAGAGCTTTGCTAGATCCTAGGCCACAGTCACATAATCTTATAATAGTGTGGAAAACGGGCGTAGTAGGAATAGAGAGGTGTGTGATAAGAAGAGAGGTCATACGGAAGCTAGCTCTTGGCAGGGCTTAGCGGTTAGTGAGCCGCTCAAAGCAGCATGAAATGTAGCCCATTTAGGTAGCTCGCTAACCGTCAGAACGTTATATCTAGTTAGAAATATAAAGCCTTCTAATATTAACTAATAAAAATTAATCTTTAATTAGATATAATGCTATAAGAATAACCTATATAATAAAATACTAAATTAAATATTAAAGTAGTAAATCCTTCTACTTTAAACTTCTTAATTATTAGAATAAACTATATATATTTTATGTATTAGTTAATAATAACTAATATTATATTATAGATAGTACTATTCAGCTTACTTAGTAATAAATCTATTATAAAATTAAGTAAAATACTATTACTAAGTCCTATAGGAATAGATAATAATTATAGCTTACTATATAGCTTATATTAGTATACCTTTCTTAATTAATAAGTATTATAGGACTATATATATTCTATAATATTATAGCTTATTCTAAGCTAATAGAACTTCCTTTTAAAAAGCTTTAATATTTTTATAATACTAAAGTGTCTAGTAATTAAATTATTATAGTATTATTATAATAATACTAATCTTAGTATAGAGTTATTTAGTATATAGACTATATCATCTTTATAAAAGATATTATTATAAAGCTTCTATAAAGACTTTAAAATATAGCTATTAAGTCTTAATACTTATAATTCAGCTTTCTTTTTCTATATAAAAATATCTCCCTATTATATAGTCTTAATATTCTTTAATAGAAATAGTTTTAGCATCTTAAAAATATCCTTATTTTTAGTACTTTCTAAAGCTAGCAATTTTAAAGAATAGTTTCTATAAAACTAATGCTCTTTATATTTATTCTTAAATAGAACTTATAGTTACTCTTTTTAAGTATTATTCTTAGGTTTATTCTACTCTAGCTTAATAGGCTTTTTAAGCAGGTCTTAATTTTATTTAATAGGCTTCTTAATTAGGTTTTAAGCTAGCTTAATAAGCTTCTTAGCTAAATAAAAGATAAACTCTAAGTCTTTTTTCTTTTTATTATTAGTAGGATCTTTACTAGATAAGTTATTAAAGTATAAATCTTTATCTTAAAAGCTTATTCCTATAATAATATCTAAATATCTAATTAACTTAAAGTTAAGAATTATTTTTAGTATATGTTTACCTATTAAAGTACTTAATAATACTATTATAATATCTAGATAAGAATAATTAGTTTTAATAAGTATTATTATAGTATTTAGAATATAGCTAAACTAATTAATTAATTTATTAAGAATTATTATAGTAGACTTAATAACTTTAATATTTATAGATAAAGTTAGTTAATAGCCTAGCTAATAGCTATATAATTAATAACTATATAAAAATATTACTAATAATATATATAGTTATAGCTTTTATTATAAAGTTAAAAGTAAATCTATATCTATTTCTTTCTCTTTTTCTATAAAATTAAGGTACCTGCTTAGAATATCTACTAGATTTTAAGCTTCTAGCTTATATTTAATAATAAAGTTATATATAATTAAATATTAAGCCTAATAAGCTTATTTAATATTTAAATTCTTTACTTTAAAGAAGTATTATAGATTATTATAATCAGTCTAAATATAGATCTTATACTTACTTTCTTTAAGATAATACCTTTACTTCTAAAAAGTAAAAATAATTATACTAAGTTCTTAGTTATATATTTTCTAGTTTTATTATATAGTATTGAATTTATATAATATAAAAGCTATAAGCTACTAGTTAGACTAGTATTAAAATAGATCTTTACTATCTTAGAGCTAGTATATAATAGTATCTATACCTTATTTAGATATATTAGTTTAAACTAATATTAGTCTATCTAGATTAAAATATCTAATAAGAAATAGATTAGTAAAAGCTTTCTTTAAGTTTTTAAAGGCTTATAAGGCTTTAGGCATTAGCTAAAAGAGTTTTTTAAAATACTTATTAGCTCTATAAAGCATATTAATTAATAAAGTAGTAATAATAAAATAATTCTTAATAAACTTTTAAAAGAATCTTATAAATTCTATAAAAGACTATATATCTTTAATATTCTTTAGTATAGATTAATCTTAAATAGCTTAGATATAATCTTTATGTATTAAAATTCTTTTATTATTAATTAAATAGCTAAGGAACTTTAATTCCTTTTAGTAAAACTTATATTTAGAGAGTTTTATATATAGATTTATAGAATATAACCATTCTAGCACCTATTTAATATATTATTTATATTATTTTTTATCTTTAAAAAAGATGAGAATATTATCTAACTAGATAATAATAAAATCATTTAATAATCCTCTTATTATCTTATAGATATAAGATTAGAATATAGCAGATATATTTATTAGTTTAAAAGATATTATAAGGTACTTATAATGACTATAATAGGTATAGAATATAGTCTTCTATTTATCTTCTTTCTTAATTCTAATATAGTAATAAGTATTATAAAGATTAATCTTTATAAATACTTTAATATTAACTAACTAATCTAATATCTTATTAATATAAGGCAATAAGTAATAATTTTTAACTATTATTTTATTAAGATCTTAGTAATTAATATAGACTTATAGGCTACTATCTAGTTTTTTAATAAAGAGAATTAATATATCTATAAGACTTATAGAAGGTTAGATCTATCTCTTTTACTATATTTCTTTAAGATAATATAGTAGATAGTTAAGCTCTATTACTAAGTATAAGTAAAGAGATTTATATAAAGGCATAATAGAGTTATTAAATAATTTAATCTTATATATTATTTTATTTAAAGGAAGCTTTATAGCTTCTATTTTTAAAAATATATTTTTATATTCTTAGTAAGTATTAAGAAGAACTAAAGCCTTATTTTTAAAAAAGTTTAAAATAAAAAGGAAGATAGAATCTTTATTAATAGTCTTTATAAAATACTTAGCTAATATAAAGAGTAGTTTTAATACTTTATAATAGAATCTCTAAATATAATCCTTAAAGCTAGTAATTATAGGTTTTTTATAAAAGAGCTATAGCTTATTAAAGATTATATTAAATCTTATTATATTAATTACTATAAATATTTAGTTATATATTTTTATCTGACTATAACTATCTATCATAGAAATTATAACTTTAATCTCTTTATAACTAGTAGTAAAAGTTCTATTAATAAATTCTACTAGAGAAAGAAGTTTTTATAATAGTTACTAACTAGTACTATTAAGTAGATTATATATAATAAAATTAAAATCTCTACTAGTATTAAGCATGCCTATAATATTATATATTAATTCTAGAAAGTATAGAGATAGATTAATTAATATTATATATTTATTCTTCTTTTAGGACTTATTAAGGTTAGCAACTATTATATTTCTTTATTAGTTATTATTATTATTTATATTAAACTCTTTATTTTATTATTTTATTAATAAAGAGTTAAGCTAAGAGTTAGATTTTAAATTATCCTTTAGCTTTAAAATACTACTATTATAGTAGTAAGTTACTCTATAATTAAGGCTTTTATATCTCTAATAATTATAAAAAAAATAAGTTAACTTTAACTTATCTTTCTAGTTGTTTCTTTTTACTTTATAATTATTATTTTTCTTATCTTTATAACTATCTTATTTATTTTAGTTTTTATTAAAGTATCCTTTTTTAGGTTTATTATTTAAATTACTACTATTATTATAGTATTATTTTAAGAGCTTATTAATAGCTTCTTACTTCTTTTTATATAATTTTTATAAATAAGTAACTTCTTTAAGACATATAATTATATCTTAATAGATTTTATTTTTATCTATTACTTTAAGCTATAACTAAAATAGAAACTTTATAATAAAAGACTTAATTTTATTATTATTATTTATTAGTACTTTAAGATAGCTTAGATTATATTTATAAGAAAACTTTATATAAAAAGTTTATAGATTTCTTATTTCTAATATTTTTAGCTTATCTATTTAGATAAATATATTAATAGACTATATAGCTTTAGCCTTAATCTAAGCTTCTATCTATTTAATAAAGTTATTAAATATAAAATAAGATAGGTCTATAGTTTTTTTATATTTAATCTATTAAGTCTAGTATTAACTACTAAGCTATAATATAATAATTATTACCTTTTAGCTCTTAGAATATTTATAATTAATAAAGTTATTCTTAATATCTTTAAGCTATTATTTATATTTATAGTAATTTCTAAACTTAAGATATATTAGTATTAGCTTTTTTAAAGCTTTCTTATATATAATATAATTAATAGTTAGTAATAAAGCTAGAATAATATTAGCATGTTAAGCTATTAATATTAGTTTATACATTACTTAAGATTATAAAAAGTTATTTAATAAAAGAGAAGATATAGCTTCTTAAAATTAATTAATTTTTCTTAGAAGTTAATTTATTAAAAGAGTATATATTTTAATAATTTATTATTAAGTAACTTCTTAACTACGCTTTAATACTTAGTTTTTAAGTTTTAATTATTAAAGGTCTTATATAGTAACTCTTAGAAGAGATAGAATAACTATATAATATTCTTAGTATAATATTTAAATAGTAGGAGAATCTTCTATAGGTTTAAAAGTCTTAAAAACCTAGGTTTTAAAAATAGCTTTAGAAAACTCTAAGAGCAGTTCTCTAATAGTTAACTATTTTAGAAAGGAGTAGTTACTATTGCTAAGTTCTATAGATATAGAATAGTTATAAGTAAAGTATAAGTTTACTATAGTAATTAATTTAATGAAAAGATCTATAGATAAAGTAATTATAATATAAAAAGTAGTAGAATAAAGGTCTAAGTAAAATAGTATAAGCTATAAATTACTTATAAGATTAGATACTAGAAGAACTCTAAAGAATAGTTTTAAAGAAAATAGTATAAATATATATATAAGATTAATATAAGAATAATTACTTAATCTTTTGCTTTTAATAAGGGTAAGGATCTATACTCTATATATATAAGTATTATAGCATATTATATATGCAACAGCTATGCTAAGATAGTATATAGAGTTAGGAATAGCTTCATTATCTCTAGGTAACTATATTCTAGTGAATATCTAAGTAGTATAATAAATACTTATTTAACACCTTAGATCAAGGGCACCAACCAACTGAGCCTTTGGATTGGCTGCCTCAATCTCGCAATAGCGTCAGCTTGAGTCAGCTCTCACAAAGCCCTATTATTATATTAACTAGCAACGCAATATGCCTTAATACTCTAGTAGATAAGAGCAGGCAACAATCTATATATCAATATTCCCTAATCATAAAAGTAATAGTAGCCTAATCTAAGCTCTCTTAAACTTAATAGATTAACTATAGCTAACAGAGATGCAATACCTTAGTAGAAATACCTTATAAATCTCTACTAGTAGTAGTCCCTTATTAACTATTATAGTCTAATAAAGTATTTTGCACTACTTATTAATTATATTATTCTTAGTTTATTCTAAGCATAAACAGCGACAATCTAGAGAATAGTGACTATTATAAACATAGCTAAGCTAAGAGTTAAATAGAAAATAATAAACCAGCAGCTTATCTAGCTAAGAGAAAAAGGATAGTAAATATTAGTATAAATATATCTTAGTTGCATAAGAGAAGAGTGTAGGTATACTCTTATTAATAAAGCTCTTTACTAAGAGTTATAAGCCCTGAGTCTATAATCTATAGTTCTACTAGTCCAAAGACTATATATATCTAGGGTTAATTTCTTTGTAAAGTCTCTTTAAGCTGTGTTAAGTATTACTGCTGTATTATAGAGAATAAAAACTTAGCTATTTCTAATCTTATCTTATCTAATATTTAAGCATTATTTAAGAAGCTAGTAGATAAAGGGGGGCAGTTAACTAGTATATCTAATTTTTAAGCTATTAATATCAAAGACTTATTTACTCATAAACTTAAGCTATATAGATATATATAGAGCTTTAACTTCAAAGAGAAGCATATAAAATTATTAGAAAATTATTTCTTATCCTAGGAAAAAAGGGTATTACTAACTTTAGATAATCTTATAGTAGATAGCTAGACTTTCTTATAAGCAGATAAGTATACATCTCTAAAGGACAAGGATTATACTACTAAAGAAGATATATTAATAGTCTATCTTAAAGAGATTAAGAAAATTTTATAGCTATATATTATAGTATGTTTTTCTAAAAGAATATAGATAGCCTTATAAATTTAATACTATACTAAACTAAAAGAAAGGCTGTACTAAACCTAGTTAGAAGGTCTTATTAGACTAAGGACTAGTCTAGTATAGATTATTATAGTAGCATTTTTAAGGAATATTAGGAGTTCTTATCTCTAGTATAGCTTATAAAAATTATAATATTCCCTAGATTATTATATGCCTAGGTAGGTTAAGTTTTAGAGGATCTTGAAATATGTAAGAGATAACTTATTAGTTACATTTTAAGTGTTTTAGAAGATTTTCTAAATAGGATAATCAATCTTCACAATCTTATTAATATCAAATATACGCTATTCTAAGTCAGTTCTTGGGAGATCTAATTCTTATGTTCAATAAATATGTATATTCCACTATCACTCATACTAGAAGGAAGTTGTATAAGATCAAGAATAAGCAAAATCAAGGTCTTTTCAGAAGTTCCTAATATCTCCATAGTCTTACTCTGAATCTTGTAAATGCTCTAGGGCTAAGGCTATGTACAGTACTCTTAAAGCGGAAAAAGATCCCTGTTGAATTCACCTGCATGGACCACTGAGTGTCAGTATTATGTGATATTTCCACGTGCTTTATGAGCCCTAACATAAGACAGAGTATCTAGGGCTATGTTCCTCTTGGCGTTGTTCATTGTCACGTGCTACAGGATGTGCCTTGATGTTAGTAATCTAATCAAAGTCAATTGCTAACTACCTCTTCTGATTTCGAGAACAGTTACAGAACGGGATCATCTGCCAACACCAAACGGATACGCATACTGACATGAGATATGATCGTAGTCGTGAACGGAGGATTGTTGAATACGCCATCAAACAGGAACTTTTACAGCACCAATTGATTCATACGTCACCGAACGGGATTTCTTACCACACAAGACGGTGCGTACGGCACCAAACGAGATTTCTTACTGCTCAAGACGGTGCGTATCGGCACCAAACGGGATTCTTTACAGCACCAATTGGTTCATACGTCACCGAACGGGATTTCTTACCGCTCAAGACGGTGCTGATTCTTGTCAACATCATAAATCTCCAGCGCGAGATTTACCTTCTGCTCGATTCGAAGAGTAAGAACTCGCTCTATACCGGCACCTAAAAATGCTTAGAGTAGGGGCTAAGCATGACATTCTAGTTAAACGATACTATTCGAAGTCAGTTGGTCACGGTTTGAACGGCGCTTGAGAATAATACTTAACAATTTTGCTGAGGATTGCGATTATTTATATAAGGCTGGAGGTAATCAAGTGATCCTCTCTGACCTAATATCTCGTCGGAGAAAGGCTCTCGATGAATTTACGGAGACCGAGGAGCAGCGCTCCATGCGACAATTGGAAGCAGTCGTATCCTGGCTGCGAGTCGACAACGACACTCAGGAAAACGAACTAGATCGTCTCCACAGTCTGAAACATAAGGGTTCTTGCGCATGGATCTTTAAGAAGAGGAAGATCCGATCCTGGCTTCATGTTGGGCACGAAGAACCCATCGTATGGATGACCGGTAAACCAGGGGCTGGTGAGCACCTACCTTGACTAGCTAAGTCTGTTGCTTACACAGCTAATTTAAGAGCAAGAAAGAGTGTACTATCGGCGACAATTGTGAATGTTGCGATGAATCATCCCGATCTTCCAATGCAAACGCTGTACTTTTTCTGCGGTTCGCAACCGTCTGACTCACAGGCCACTCTTTCGGCTTTCCGGACCTTTCTAGCACAGCTCGTGCGGGCCAATTTTGACTGTGCGTCATATGTCTACCTTAAACACGTCCAGAATGGACATTCATCGTCACTTGGGCAAATGAAGAAAGCACTACAGTCTATTCTTCCCGCTATGGGCTCTATCAGGGTCATCCTCGATGGAGTAGATGAGCTACCTTTGTCCGAGCAAGACAATCTTCTAAAATCAATACTACCACTAGCAAGCTCTAAAGATCCAGACGCCAGCTGCAAGGTTCTCGTTTCAAGCAGAGACACTTCTACTATTGCCATGCACATGTCACGAGTATCTAGGATTGACTTGGACCAGGAGCTGCACTCCCGTCATTCTGCAATTGAATCATATATTCATCATGAGCTAGGTACTCTTCGGATGTCTTTCGATGATATGAACATAGACACAAAGCTCGTGGAAGACATCGAAAAAGAGATGGTTCGTAAAGCCGATGGTCAGTTCTCGCTTTAAACAAGTGGCTTGTCCTAGGCTAACTAGCAAAACAGGAATGTTTCTATGGGTACGGCTCGTCTTATTGTCTGTCAGGCAAGTACGCAGACTGGCCCAGTTGTATGAGACTGTTCGTGCGCTGCCCAAGGGCCTAGAAAAAATGTACCACAAAATTTGGTTCCACAATTTCTTTGGGTAAATACTGATGCGCTCTTACATCTAGATACGAAAGCATCGTTCATCAAATTCTTGAGAGCCAGTCAGTTTTTGGCAGAGCCGACACGTTGAAGCTCTTATCTTGGGTTCTTTTCGGAATGAAGCCGTTAAGGAAAACTGACATCTTACATGGAGCATCGATCGATCCAAAAATCTTGATTTCAGTGAGGAGCATCGCCTTCAAGAGAGCTCTTTATATCTTTGCAAACCATTACTAGACGAGCGACCGGATGGAACTGTTCGATTTATACACTTTACAGTGCATGGGTTAGTCCACTTCCGCTCCTTGTTTTTGTTGTGAGAAGTCTGATCTGACAGAAATAGATATTTTATGGATGGGCCAGGAACTCAGTTCATTGACCCCGTGAAAGCCAACTTTGATATCACCTTTGCTTGTATATCTTACTTGGTCAGAGGGTCGGATCTTGTGGCCCCTGATATAAGCCCCGATGAACAATGCAGTGAGGTCTGTCAAGGTGTCCATGGGTTATGTCGATACGCTCATAATAACTGGGTATATCACTTACAAAGATACTCGGTTGTGTCCGGCGGAGTAATGACAGAAGAATCCAAGATACTCAAGGACCAAGTCATGGCGTTGTATGAAAAACAACATCAATACCTCCAATATTATGATACAAGGTCTCAACTGGACTCGAGTAGCCTTCCACAAATTTTGGTTGAAGAAGACGGATTTGATATGCCTTTTCTACAAGATCTTCCGGCTATTATGAAATTTATCAAGGCCTCACATGCCTTCAAAATGAGTCTAAAAACTCGGCGATTTTCCGACAATAAAGGTCGGTTTGTTTCTGAACTTGGATTGAGGACTAATGACTAACTGACAAATACTGCAGGTATCAATAATTATGAGTACCGGCATGATCCTTCGTTATTTAGTTTAATGTCGCAAATATATAATGGGATAGTACAACACCTATGTACTTCGACTTCTATTAGTGGAATTGATCCGAGGAAGCTTGCCAGATTCAAGGAACAATTTGGTTCATCAGCGTTCCCGTGCCGTTTCTTCGGATGCCCCAAGTCATTCTCTCGTGACGAGGCTCGCAGAGATCACGAGATTTCGTGGCACGTTGGTGGGATAAAATGCCTCGATACCGCATGCCCCTTCAGTTCTATTGGGTTCTCTTCATCTCGAGCTTTGAAAAATCACATGCTCTATCATCACCGGCCACAACAAGAAAAGCCAACTACTCTTCGCAAGAAATATCAATGTCTGGGGTGCTCTCAGAAGTTTCGACTGGAATCAGAATTCCGAAGACATCAGGATGCGTTGGAAGGGACAGCATGTGGAAAAAATTCCAACCAGTCATCCCAGGTAATAAGACAAGACAGGAGGGACAGCACTACTACCCCGGCTTACATTGCTGGAGTACTTCAGGACCTATCGGGGACAGAGACAGACGATCAACTATGTCTCAATTCAGTATCGCCAGTTTCGAGATTTGATCCCCCTAGTCCATCCTACCATCCTACTAGCCCCCAATACAATGTTGGAAGTCAAACAAGCCCGGCTTACAGTCCAACCAGTCCAACATACAGACCAGCCAGTCCAGCTTATAGTCCTACTAGTCCAACTTATGTTCCGGCCAACCCAGCGTACAGTCCAACAAGTCCAACATACAGACCAGCCAGTCCAACATTTAGTCCTGACAGCCCAACATACTCTCCTGAAAGTCCAATAATGTACAATCCAGCTATCCTGTTATAGAAAACCTATATTTGTGCCCTGTCACAATATAGCCTGTGTCGTAGCTAGCCAGATCAAGTGAAAAATATAGAAAAGTCTGGCATGGCTTTTTTGCTAACCTGACATAACATTTGAAGGCGTAGATCCGGTATGCGCCATCGTAAAAGAAAATTGGTGTCGGTCATACACCAATACGTAGTAGTTTCCAATAGGAAGGTTTACGCCGGAAGGGCCATGCCGTCAGCCCTAATGTCACTTCCCCCTCCAGAACCGTCTGCCCACCCTCACCATGAAATGCACGTATGACCTGTCCTCGACCAAAAATCTCTCTGTCCCACCCATGCATTACGTGAATAACATGACCTCGCCTTCTAAGCTCCTCCACAACCAACAAATCTGTCCCCTCCTCAATGTAAACCATCCTCTCATTCACACCGGCTGACTCACAATGGCCCATAGGGCCAATATAAATTCTTGGGGCATCGAGTGCCTTCTGCGCATCCATCCCGAAAATAAGCATATTGATCAATAATTGCACATGTCCCTGAGGCTGCATGAACCCACCCATGACCCCAAACACCGTATGTAACGATCCATCGTCTGGATTCGTAGCTATGGCTGGTATAATTGTGTGATACGGCCTCTTCCCGGGAGCAAGTGCGTTAGGGTGTCCCGGCGTTAAGGAAAAATTGGCGCCACGACTCTGAAGCACGAATCCGCAACCACGCGGGATAATACCGCTTCCAAAACCGTGATAGTTGCTGTTCACCACGGATGCAGCGTTGCCATTTTCGTCTACGACAGCGAAGTACACTGTATCGCACGTGTTGAACGCGGGACTACCATGTGCGATGATATTTGAGGCATGGGTTGGGCTGAAATGCCGGGCTCGTTCCGCGATATAGGCTTTGGATAGGAGCTCAGGTGTTTGGGAGAAGGACGGATCCCCTATCCACCAGGTGCCGTCGGCGAAGGCGATGCGGAAGATTTCGATAAGGGCATGGATGTAGTCTGCGGAGTTGTGGCGGAGGCTCGGGAAGGAACATATTTGCTCGGTGCGTTCTAACTCCTCCAACAATTTCAGGGCCATAAGCGCAACAAGACCTTGGCCGTTCGGTGGATGCTCCCAGACATCGACCTTTCCATTGAACTGAACGCGAACTGGGTCAGTTTCTATGGTCCCCATATAGCTATGGTAGAACAGGTCTGCCTGGGAGAGGACCCCACCACGATCTTCCACGGCTCTGACAATAGCGTCCGCTATTGCTCCTCGGTAGAAGCCATCCTTTCCCTGCACGGCAAGCATACGGAATGTCCGCGCAAGGTTTGGGTTTGTCATAATTTCTCCGGGCAAGGGAGCACGAACTCCTTCCTTCGCTCCGGTGTCGGGTTTGAGAAATTCGCGGAAATTTGGTGACGCCTCTCGCAATGACTGCTCGTTCTCCTGCCACTGTAAACCGTCAGTTTCACCAAAGTAAAATTGATCCTAGGAAGGAGGTGCCTTACCAATCTCGCGGAGATCTCAGAAACTGGAAACCCGTCCTCAGCAAGAGAGATGGCAGGCTCTAAAACCTCTGCCAGCGACAGCTTCTTGCTTCCAAACAATTCCAAGGTGTCTACCCATCCAGCCGCTGCCCCCGGCGTGGTGATAGCCAATACGCTGTTAAGCGGCATATTACCACTTTCGCCAGGTGAAATACCCAGATTTCTCCGCGCAAGATCAAGCGTGAGACTCATAGGGGCACGACCAGAACCGTTCAGTCCACGTACTTTCCTGGTCTTTTTTTCGTAGAAGAGGCAGAACATGTCACCGCCAATACCGGTTGAGCCTGGCTCGGTGACATTTAAAGCAGCCGCTTACGGTGGAAATGTTAATGAGCATAAATAGATAGGCGGTTGTAGCTTGCACGAACCTATTGCTATAGCTGCATCCTGATAGACTGTCATTCGCTGTTGTACTTGCCATAGGGTTATGGAGGACTAACCGCTGCGTTCCCGCCCTTCGCCAGAATGGCCTGTCCTGCGCTCGCTGCGAGCGGCTGCGAGCATGCTATCATACCAGCCATACTATAGACAGCGCTCCTCCGACCAAGGAACGGGCTGAAGGGAGTTTTCTGGAAGGGAAAAGCCATACTCAATGGGATCGGAACAAGAAAGGACGGCAGATTCGCCAGTAAGTAGGACTCTAGGAACGTCGTAGAGAGTGGTGCCGAGACTTAGGGCTTTTACATGCGCTTAATATACTTGCGGTAGTAGCGCTGCAAGAGGTAGAAGTAACGTCATCCGGAGTTGGTGCAGTCCTCCCCGGTTGATGCGACTGGGCAGTGGGCGTTTCAAGGACGACTAGCTTGTCCGGGGCATGGATCACCCGGGCTTTGTGAGTCGATATTCCGACAGATGCTCCAGCTAACGGGCTACGTCTATCAGCTCATAGCCCTTCCCCCAGTTTTAGGTGGGAAAGCCATGTGTTCGGTGAATTGTCTCCGCTCTCGCACTCTAGGCCAGCTACAGATCCGTACTCAAAACTTTTCAAACCCAAACAAACATATATATAGTTTCCATCAGTAATTCCAAGGCGTTAGCAGCCTCTAATGGCTAATTATATCATTAAAACAGATCAATTCCCTACCCTGGCCGAGGCTGTGGCCAGCAGTATTAATCAAAACAGAATAACACTTTATCTGGCAAGCGCGGACTACGTTATTAAATACAACAAGGCAGAGATCTTGAGATCCATAAAGGCTCTTGCTATTCAGGAGATTATTTTCGCCACGGCTCCACGGCACTTGCTCTTGCCGGATTCAATAAAGTCGCTGAGAAATTGACCCAGCCAAGCTAGTGTCATATCATGATTACATCCCAAAGGTAGTATGTAGCTAGCGCTTGAAATAGATTGGAAATTGATAAATTCAGCCGAGTCTCCCCATTTGACTTTATGACAAGCGTACTTCATTGGACAGATTCTGGAACAGCCGACAGACTAACTCAGCTCAAACCCAATACCATTCACCCCAGTACTTATTTTCCCACGACAACACATGTACTAGTCAAAAAGTCATAGCAAAAGTTATAGAAGTTTGTTGTTACCGAGCATTATTGGGCGAACGTGGTGGAAGGCCACCTGGCTGGCAAAGAAGGCGAAAATAAGCCGTCGGTTAGAGGGAACAACCAGCGGCGCCATCGGTGGTAAGAGTTTCACCGCAGCAGTAGTGATGCTGACCATCGACTTCAATATTCAAGCATTGGTCATTTGTGATCCAAAAGGTCGCGTCGACGGTGCCTTTCTCGCAGGAAAAGGGCCGCGAACCGTCGCTTGTGCCAATTGCTTCAACACAGTCACCTATAACGGCGTCCCGCATTATGCAGCGGCCTCGACCATCGCCAATTTCGAACTGCGCTTTATGGCCCGGAACGGACCAGCCCGTGTTCCATGCACCCCCAACTGAGCTTGATTGGGAACTGCAGCTGATATAATTTCCATGGGCAACGTTGCTCACGCAGAAAAGAGCAGCTAGCGCCGTGAGCGTCTTTACCGAAGGGTGCCTCATCGTGGTTTAGTCAAGAGCGTGCAATTGGTAATTTAAGCTGCGGTCTCTGTTAGTCATCGCGGTGCATCCATTGCGTGAGCAAATAATAAGCAAATAACATACAGAGACTGAAGAATGAGAGGAAGCACACTAGACCGAACACCTGTTGTTCAGAGATGGTTGAGTATACGACAGTGCGGAGAGAAGATAGGTTTTATATTCACGAGTCTGAAAACCAAACATATAGACTGGCAGTTTGCTGACTGCCCCATGTATGAATTTGCGTCGCCTAGAGAAACCAAGGGACGATCCATATGATGCATCCCACTGCGGCCGCTGCTGATAGCGGCTAACAGCAGCAATGTCATGTCTGTTTCTCCAGGAACACCATCAAGGTCAACTTTGTCCAAATTCAAGCTGAGGTCAAGAGTATAAAGCCGCGGCCGGAGTGGAGAGGAAATGGCTGTCCAGTGGGGGCCATATTGCGTGTAGGTCGAAGTCATGGGCTGGACCGACTGTCAACCATTGGGGTAACAAAGGTGAAGCAGATGATGATCCCGAAAAGCGATGCTGACCGAATCGCATGCGGTAGAGGTACCCGATGTGGGTGGTGCGGGTGCGGGTTTGTACGTTCGGATGCGGCTGCGGAAAAGGCGCACTACATTAGAGATATAGAGAAAAGACTTCCGAAATATCTATGCTACTGTTCTTAGATTGCGAAGAAGCGAAGTCATTCTTCACTCCGGACAAACGCAGCCGACCCGAAAGAGGGCGGATGCTGAGGTTAAGATAAGAAATAGTAAAGCGCAAGCTGCGCTAAGAATTATGCTTCGGAGAGCCCTCATTGTCTGAAAGAGGTAGATAAACCATCTTAATATTACGTCCTTAATCTCGAATGAATGGGACATACACGAGTTGAGATAATTGGGACATAATGTTCATTTAAAGTACATATACACCCGCCATCTTCCTATTTACTTGACTAATAGTGATGATCATCAGGTGAAGCTCTTCCCCTCTCAACTTTTAAGCATCAAGGCTAGGCATCAAAATAGCTAAAAGTTTATCACATTGATACAGCCTCCGTGGCTTAGAGCCGAGACTTTTACTGGTGAGAGATCCCGTCCTGCGCGTTATCAAGCTTGAATACGAGGATAGTCTCTTGGCTTGGGAGTCATGGCTCTACACTTGAGGCTCGTTTTGAGGCTTAGAGGATAATGTGCTTTACACACGGGCCGTTATGGTTACATTGAATACATTCAAGATAGGAAGGGTAGAACATCATCCGCTGATGTGCAAGATCATATTTAGAAAACATCTAACCGACAACAGACAGCCCAAAGCGTTAGAAAGCTACCGACTAGTCGAGAACCTAGTGAAGATAGAGTTGAGGCTGTGAGACTGGCGCGGTGGGGTAAGTAACCCTGTCAGTACCCCGGAATTTTTAGGCTTAATCTCATCAATATATACGTCTTCCACGCCCTCAAGCCCCAGGGCTTCCTTAGACAAATAAAGATGCATTCCTCTGAACAAACTCCTTCCACGAAACCAGCTTCTCCTCGAGAAGTGCAAGTGACGGTTCCAAATTTTCACCACCATAGTAACCCTCTGCTTCCATCACCTGTAAATTCTCAATCGTTAAGCTAAATTCCTCTATAAGACAGACTGCTGGGATATGATTAGGATTATCGTCAATGCTTGAAATGAATGCTAGTGTACCAGCAAGGCTTCGCTCCTTATCAAGCGGTAGTGTATACATATGCTTTTGTATTCTTCTATTCTTATGACTTGGCTCTAAGAAGCTTTTTATATTGAGAATATAGTTCTTCTACCAATATAAATGTCCTAGTTATACTCTGACGGTTGTTCAACCGAAGTCTCTGACAAAAGTTCAATCACCCTAACGTATCTTAACGCACTTTTGTTTAACTAAGATAGATCTAGGTCCATGACACTTGCATTATATTATGTATGGTAACCTATGCTAGATAATTCTTTTCCAATTAGGGCACACAGAGTACAATACATTACAGCGTCTCACTCTATAATTGAGATACAGCCCGTCATCTCATTTATCATAGTATACTCGCTCAATGAAGGACCCTACAAAATCAAATTGATAGGCCCACGTGAGTTCAGCAATTTCATTCAACTCCCGCTTAAACGCTACATACTACCTTCGCGATGAAGTCATGATCAACGTTCCCACCGCAGAGAATGATGACGCTGGTTTGGCCGGTTAATGTCTTGACAACTTTATTGAAACCGGCAAGAGGAAGCGCTGCGGAGCCCTCAGCGATCATATTCTCTTGAGTAGCAAGAGCCTTCACAGACCTCAGAATCTCGGCCTCGTCGCACTCAACAATATAGTCCACGACTGAGCTTGACAGAGGGAGCGTTATCGTGTCTTCATCTATACCTCCCGCCACAGCGTCAGCCAGGGTAGGGGAATGGGTCGTTCTAACAACATGACCAGCGGCTATGGAGGCTGCTAAAGCTTTCGAATTGCTGGCGGCAACTCCATAAATCTTCGTTTGAGGACGGAAAGCTTTGAGAACTGATCCGATGCCGCTAAGGAGCCCACCACCACCCATAGAGATAAAGACATTATGTACTTCGTCAAGTTGCTCGAGTATTTCAAGTCCGATTGTTCCTTGCCCGGCAATAACATCAACGTCGTTGTAGGGCGAGATATAAGTATAGCTTCCAGAAGCAGCAAGCTGCTGCGCATACTGTTCGGCTAGGCCAGTTTCTGCACCATGCAAAATCACGTCAACACCTAATGCTTTAATATTTTCCAACTTCGTTCGCACCACTGTCTCGGGCAGCACGATAGTAAGGCTTTTAGATAGCACTTTCGAGGCAAAAGCGGCGCCAATACCATGATTACCTGACGATGCTGTGATCAGTCGCCCTTGCGCTGTTGGAGACGACAATTTAGAAAGCGCGCCTCTGATTTTGAAAGACCCAGTTAGCTGGAAAATTTCCGCTTTAAACAGAACCTTTGCGTCATGGTCATGACCAATTTGTTTGGCCGGTATAAGGGGGGTCTGATAAATATGATGGCGAATCCGAGTCCTGGCTTGGACGGCGCTGGCCGCGATATCTTGCAGAGAAGGTGACATGAATGGTTTTTGGGGTCGAAATAGGAGTACGATATGTCTAAGTTTTTGCAGGAAGGCCACGGGATGGCATTTTTTAATATGTTTCTGGCAGGATATAGTTAGAGGCAACCGGACAGTCATCAAAATGCCCCACGCGTTCAGCTCGAGGCAGAATCACTACTTTACGGCTATCCCGGATGTGGTGATTGCAGCGATATACGAAGTAGGGATTTGCCAAGAGTCCTCTTTACTAAATTAGCGCGCACAGTCCTGCACTGTTTTATGTATGGCGCACCTATGCCAGTTACTTTCATTCTATTAGACACACTTGAATACAATACAATACACGTTCCCACTCAATTTCTCAGTTACTTTCATTCTATTAGACACACTTAAATACAATACAATACGCGTCCCCACTCGAAATGTGCACTAGTCTTATGGCCATACACGAGGTCTATCTAGGTTTAAAGGAAAACAGGAACTAAAGTGACAGATAATAGCACCCACACGTTAGCATCCGCACCCGCACCCGCACCCGCACCTGCATCCGAGACAGGGTTGTTGAAAAGGTCTTGGATCAAAATGATTTCAGCCTCATGGTTTCAGTACCACATGACTTCCAAAGCCAGACAATTTCCCAGCAGCCTCAAGCGCATCACCAATCGATTCAAGGCCAAACTCTTGTGTCTTCTTGATACCAAGTTTGCTTCCAAATTTTAATAAACCCGACTCGGCCATCTGAATGAGTTGTAGTACATGCTGTCGCGAGTACATAAATCGACCTTGGATTCGGATACTCTTAAACATGATATCCAGATAAGGCACCCTGATCTCTCCAGAGTGTCCACCCATAAGGACAAGTCTCCCAAAGGGTCTCAAGGCCGCCACGGCTGCAAGAAGGAGCGAGTTATCCTTAATTGCTGGTGGTGAGAAGTCAATATATACATCAGCTCCTTCTGCTTTACTAATAGCAGTTTTGAATGCTTCTGCATTGCTTATACCGGTAGCATCTTCCACGAGAGTCACTGTCTTGAGTCGACCGGTATGCGCATGTATATCTTCTAACGCTTTAAGCGCATTCTTGTTTCGACCTGCTGCCACAACAATTGCACCCATAGCAAGAGCTACTGCCACAGCAGCTCCTCCGTATCGCCCAGTAGCGGGCGCCACGACAACAACCTCCCCTGGCTTCACATCGACCTCTAACAATCCACCAAATGGAACTAGGCAGACCGGCATCAGACATAGATCAGATACTGTATATCCAAGTTTATTGAACAGAATCTCTTCATTTAAGCGGTAGAGATTCTCAAGTGGGAATTTAGTATATTCAGCATATGTTGCATCTCGCCATTCTCCATCCATAAGTTTCTGTGCAGCTGAATAACCACCTCCATGGATGCCAAACAAGATAGAAACATTTGGATTATCTCGAGCGCGAATTGTGATGTCGCAGAAGACGAGTTGACCAGGAGCAAGTTCAACAGCATCAGGACCAACTTCAACCACTCTTCCAATAGCAGTATTGCCAGGCGTCATGGGAAGGGAGAGAGGGTATGGCCGAGAACCATCGAGCACTTGAGACATGTAAGGCACAATATCCGCGCATAGAATACGGACCACTGCCTGGCCTGCTTTAGCGATAGGACGAGGCACGGTCTCTAAGGCCAGCGGCTTGTCGCGCGAGCGAAGAACAAGAGCTCTATGTGTTGCCATTGAGGTTCTCGGTTTGGTATTGTTGATTTGATTAGAGGCGTATCTCCCAAAGACGGCAGTTTTGCGGGCATGAAGTAGTTATGATTGCTTTCTGGTTGTGACGAGGGGTAACCGCTCCAATATTTATCTTGAATGATCACTCTAGAAACACCAATGCCATGCAAATCATCTTAATTCCGTTAATTCCAGATACGTAGTTAAGCTCTACCCGGTGAACCTCAAAAAACTCACAATGTATGCGTACTTGTAAAGAGTCGATAGGAAGCACGGGCTGAAAGGAGATAAAAAGCTTATTTCCGCCTCTAATAGACCGGCATTGACGAAATGATACCCGGCATCCAGATCCATGGATCTATCTAGACGGTGGAGCTGAAACCCGCACCTGCATCCGCACCCTTCATCCTCAAACTTAAAGTGTTAGTGTTGAAGAGTAATGTGCCTAGAGTTGTGCCCCGTATTAAGCATCGAACGAAAAGTTGAAGTGCTCGTACTCACACAAGTAGCTATTACAGAGCAGTCAGTTTTCATGCTTAACTTAGTGATCCTCGATCGAGTGAATTTGTCAGCAAGCCCAACAAATATGGACTCTTTGATCAGATAAGTTCCTCAACTCAACTTGCCAGTATTTATTGATTGAAGGGCACCCTTTCCAAGTCCTATTCTACCTGCAACACACCACTAACTTACCAAATAGACTCTCATACTATGGCACGTATTCGTGTTGGGATAATCGGGCTCAGTGCTTCTGATGTTGCCTGGGTATCTCGCAGTCATGGCAAGGCATTGCAGAAAGCCCCTTTGTCAACAAAATACCAACTGACAGCCATTGCAACCACATCTGCCGAGAGTGCTGCAGCATCTGCCACCCGTTGGGGGATATCACCTGAAAAGGCTTACACGAACGCCGAGGATATTGCAGCAGACCCGGATGTCGACCTAGTTGTGATTGGGGTCAAGCTGCCTCTTCACTATGATCTGGCTCTACCTGCACTGAAAGCCGGGAAAGATGTATTTGTGGAATGGCCACTAGCGACGGATATGAATCAAGTGAAGGAGTTGCAAGCTGCAGCTAAAAAGGGTGGAGGAAGGACGATTGTTGGACTTCAGGCTCGAGCGTCACCACCTATTCTCAAGGTAGGCAGGACTTTGTCCACAGCAAAAAAAGATGCCTTTCCCAAGGTGATGATGTCGCTAATCAAATAAATAAAAAGGCTAAGGAAATCATTGACTCCGGTGCACTCGGAAAGATTGTCGCAACAACTGTAGTCGGCTGGGATAATACGCTGCTATATCTGCCACCACGATTCGACTACGAACATGAGGCGAAGAATCGTAAGTTGCTGAGATCTGAAAGCGCTTGGTTCATCTTGATCCATTCCATGAAGGGAGATTAACCCAGAATGTAGGAGCCGACATCTCGACTATCACCTCTGGCCATGTGCTTGATGCACTCTGTTTCCTGTTGGGAGAATTCGACAGCCTGTCCTCCGTCATGAATTGCGCCTTTCCTGTAATAACAACCCCTCATCATGAAGGTCTGGTGACCCGAGATGCGCCAGACTCATTCCTCGTTCAGGGTGTCCTCAAAACCGGAACTGTTGTTAGCTTTAGTATGTTTTTAACACCGCCCGGAACGCCGTCATCACTCACATGGACTATCGCGGGCGAAAAGGGTGCGTTGAAATTTGAAGCAAATAATATTAATATTCAGATTTTGCCTCCAAAGCTTTACTGGTATCATTCACGCCCTGACATGAATGGACCGCCCGAGTGGCAAGAGGTCCTAGTAGAAGATCCGCTGGCTTTCGGACAAGTTGGAGAGCTATATCTGGCGCTCGCAGACGGAGAGAATGTTCCGGGGGTTTTGACGGATTTTGATCAAGCAGCCTTGAGACATCGCATGCTCGAGGCGTGCGTAAAGAGTGCTCGAGATGGAACTAGAGAGGAATACGCATAAAGGCCATGGTAGGTATCAACTTCAATTTACTCTGGCAGGCGACTTTGATACTATCAAAGTTACCGGGATTACTGATGGCTATCCTTTGTATTGATATGAGACCATAGATACTTTAGTGACGTGAATGACTATAAATCAAAAGGGGAATACCTCTGAACTTTTGCCTAGTGACAGGCCTACTCTGTCACGCACTTATTGGGGCGGACCGAAGCCCCTTATTCAAAGGCTGTCGGGCTGTCCTCTGCCATTAATGCTTGCCTACATAGGTGTTATCCTGAACATAGATCATGCCAAACAATCGTACTGTGTCTCTTGCAGCTCAAGTCTACTCATGAGTCTCTCAGCCTGTAGAGCTGGATACGGACTAAATATGATTAATGATGATAATAATAAGACCTATACTAGGGCTCTACTTGAAAATTATGTATGTTTGGGATAGGCTTTATCAATTGCTCCGTATATTCTCCAAAATTCTTGACAAGCTTAGTGTAGCATCAAGAAATATTATACCGCGAGTAAAAGTATGACAGAACCCGATTCTTATGGATGATATCACGCTCAGCGATCGACATCACCAACACGGGTGCGGGTGCGGGCGCGGGTGCAGCGTGGAGCCTCCAATTAATTGACTATCATATAATCCACGGGCTGAGTTATATCTCGGAGTAAAATCAATGAGAGGTTCCAACATTAATTGGAACTCAGGAAAGAGGTAAACCTTGTTGTAATAGTACTTGTCTAGATTTTATATATGAATCATAGGGCGGTTGGTGAACGACAAGACCTTTTACACCAGATATGCAATATTTTGTCAGCTAAGGGGTCCTGGACGTCTACATATCATAAATTATGCTTATATCCTATGTAGTATACCCTTTGCAATAGGTGTTGCCTATCACATATCTACCTATCCGCCTCTATTCTACTGTACATGTACAGCTTGTCACGAGCTAGACTCGGCCGTTCCTCCCATCCATACGCACAATAACCCACCTGATAGGATAATAGTAGCCCCTCCGCATTATTTCTGGGGAGGTTGGAAATATTCCTCCTATGGTAGCCCGCGTCGAAGCACAAGCAGACGTCCAATTCTTCACATATACTATCAAAGGGAAAATCTAAAGTAGTAAATGATTCTATTTAGTTTACACATCATTTGATTGTTCTAAACTTGTTTAAATATATAACTATGACCCATATTTTAAACTGATGAAAGTGCATGGTTGAGTCGGATGTGCGGTGGACTCGCGATATACGCTATGAATGGCTAGTTTATTACAACACAGAACACGCAGTAGCTTTTTTAGTTTATGCACTGATGCCCCACGCTAGGTCAATTTAAAAGCGAAGATGAATATTAGGTAGAAACGAATATAATAACACCCCAGGATCTCCTAGAGTTTCAATTTCACGCCCTCTGAGTTCAACCCATCATCACCTGTACTAATAGCGACTTCTTACGAAAGCGAATAAGTTTGGCCAACATTGCATGTAGAAAATGGAAGCTGGAAGTATAACGCCAACACGCGTGTTCTCTCGCTCTTTCAACCCAGTCCAAGATGTTGAGATGGAAGAGTGCCACAGATCAACCACCGCTGATCGTCATAGAGAAGATTTTGCTCCGCCGCATGCTGTCAACATCACAACAAGTTGGAATGAGTCAAAATCTACACTATGGAGAGTAACAGCTACATTCTGGTGCATGTTGGTAATGGGAGCCAATGACGCTGCATATGGAGCAATCTTACCATATGTTTGTCTTGCTATCACGTCTCTCTTTTTTCACGCATATTGGCTGACTGTCTTGTCCAGCTTGAGATACATTATAACAGAAGCTACACAATCATTTCACTAGTATTCTTGGCGCCGTTCGTGGGCTATAGTATATCTGCAACTCTCAATAATATCATCCACCAGCATCTTGGCCGCCGAGGTGTTGCCATCATTGGTCCTGGATGCCATTTGCTTGCATTCGCAATTATATCCATCCATCCACCATTCTCAGTACTTGTGGTTATGTATTTATGTATCGGTTTTGGTAGTGGTATTCAAAATGCGGCATGGAATGTATGGATTGGAAATATGGCGAATTCGAACGAAGTTCTCGGATTCCTCCACGGATTTTATGGTGTGGGAGCTACATGTAGCCCTATCATTGTTACAACACTGATTACCAAGGCTAGATGGGAATGGTTTTCCTTTTATTATATAATGGTATTTATCATTCAATCTCCAACCGATTTCCACAAGATGTGATATTAATGAGACCACTAGGTTGGGGCAGCTATGATTGAGCTCTTCTTTGCCGTTAGTGCTTTCTGGAAAGAAAAAGGCCTGAGACATGGATCAGAGAGCTCTAATAGAGGAGGAACACACCCTCGAACCCGTCATGCTTTGACTTACAAGATTACATGGGCATGCGCCATATTTCTCTTCATCTACGGTGGCATTGAGGTGGGTGTTGGGGGTTGGGTAGTCATTTTCATGAAAAGTGTCCGTCACGGCAATGCGTTCGCCTCAGGGATGACGGAGACAGGCTTTTGGCTCGGCATCACATTGGGTCGATTTACACTAGGGTTCATATCGCCTCGCCTCGGTGAGCGGTTATCTATCGCTATATATCTTATCATTTCTATCTGTCTCGAGCTTCTATTCTGGCTTGTACCTCAGTTTCTCGTTTCTGCGTTCGCTGTTTCCCTGATTGGGTTTTTTACAGGGACGATTTTCCCAGGCGTTGTGGTGGTCGCGACACGCCTATTGCCAAAGGATATTCAAGTGCCTGCTATTGGCTTTGCTGCTGCAATGGCGATGGGTGGCGGGTCTGTCTTCCCATTTATTATTGGCGCCATTGCGCAGGCAAAAGGGGTAAATATTCTACAACCTTTCATGCTTGCAATGCTGACTGCAGCGCTGGGAGTATGGGTAGCGCTACTTCATTTTTCTGTATAGTCTATCCTCAAAGAGATTAAGATGGATTGCTTTATCTGCCCCGTGACCTAGCCGCCATTCCGCCAGGTTATCAGAAGTCCTGATATTTGCCCCTGTAGTGAAAGTCAGTCCCTGAGGAGATTGTTAGGAATCGTGCGAAGGTACATATAAGCATACAACTAATAGATACATCAGCCAAAAGATTAGCCTTCTGGCAGCCGTATTTGACGACCTCACTGCATCAGCAACAAGCCCCGTATTAGCCACCAGTGGCGCGTCGATTAATGCTCATTGGCTAACATTCTCAGCTCGCTTACGATGATTTCTAAGCACGCTCCTTTTCCTGACCTACGCAGATTTGTATATATCCTACGCAGGAACTGGTATCAGCTGTAGAATAGCTCCTTCAATACCCAGGATTACACGCCAAGCTCAATCAATGTTCACAAAATTGCTTATTGCAAGCTGGCCTGCGGAGTTAAGACGGAATTAATACTCTGTCCAGGGACAAATCACGTGACTGGATAGTTAGGGCGTCCGTGCGGCCCTCATTATCTGACGGCTCCGGTCCTACAGTCTCAATGTCAACTCAATGGTCGCAACATGGAGATAGCGAATGCGCAGATGTCTTACCGGCAAATTTTTGCCGTCTGCCAAAGCTGCAAGGAGGGTAAACGACGCTGCGACAAACAACTTCCGACCTGTTCTCGATGTAAGAAGTACGTTAATTTCTAAACACTTCCTTTTGCCGTCGAGAAATTTTTTAAATCTGACTTCGAAAAAATGCAGGCTACGCAAATCATGCGAGTATCCGGTCATGTCACAGATTCAACATGTTGATCCGCCGACGCAGTCGACAAATATATCACACGGAGCTTCCCCTACTGCATGTACGCGATGTAGGATGCATAAACGTAAATGCGATCGTGTTGTTCCGACATGCTCTAGATGTTTCAGGTATGATACACCGCGCAATTTGGCCGTGACCGGACAGCGTGGGCACAGTTGATGTTCATATAATCTAGAATGGGTGCTAGCTGTGCGTACCAAGCGACCGCCACGGGTCTCGGTGTCAAATCGCCGGTTGGTGCGGCAGCGGACAAGGAGCTTTCACGCCTCTGGTCCGACTTCGCTTCATTTATGGGCGTGGACCTGGGAACGGGATTTGACCCTCCCATCGCATATCGCTCGTATATGCCCCAGTTGCTGCAGTTCTGTAAGCGGCACGGCTTACACCCTTGCTCGTTTGCTAAACTAACCTTTTCTTTTGGCAAGTCCTCACGTCCGTAGTGCTGCCATCGGGTACCCGAGTGACCGATAGTCTAGCATATCACTTGCGCTCACAGTGGATGCACCAGGCCATGTCCGACCCAGGAAATGTACAACCTCGACAGTCCCGTTGATACCCTATTTGACTCCTCGGTTTCTTGGAGAGACCTAATATCCCCTCCTGTTTTATCGATGTCAGCCATAGCACTGCGCGATGCATGTCTGCTGAAGATATCCGTCCAGCACGCCCTGTGCGATGCAACTGGTATTTTTTAAACATGCGCTTTACGGTGAATATTGCTCATGTATTTCCATAGGTCTGAACAACATCGTACAAGCGTACTGTTCTCTACTACGGAGTGAACCAGTGAAATATCTGACTGCTCGGTCCTTGGAAGCGTGCACAGCAGTGGAACCCTCATATATTCGGGCATGACTTTAAAATATGGGCCATGTTCGTCGTTGCGTCTGTTGCTAGCTCTGGCAGCGATTTGTCGACGTGGTGTTTGTCTGGTGTAGTCAAAATGGCCCATGCAATGGGTATACAAACGTGGGAGGCTGTGTCTCAGCTCATGAAGGACAGATTTTTACCTTTGTGTAATGTTGGATGTGAGATGATCTGGAATCTAGCACACAATCATTTCTTGTATTCGTGATGACATCCGCTCGATAAGACTAAGCGACTGCGTCACGAATCCGACCTGCACATTTCTAGCAACTAATATCTAAAAGAAATAAAAAATATATGTTTCAAATAAGAATAAAAAGGACTTTTGAATAATACTAACTTTATACCTGTATCTTCTTAAGGTTTGCTGGTGTGAGGAACTGAATCGCCTATATAGAATTATATCTCTATTTAGACTAACAGCTCGATTTAAGCGCACATTTCATTACAGCGAAAGGAGAGACAAAGGTGACACTGCAATTACTCAAGCGTGGCCGTGAGGAGAGTTGATCTCGACATGGCAAGGCGGGTGATCGTTATGACTGTGTCACGCGGTTTCTCAGCCATGTATAATACGACAGCACATTTTGAATACACGATGGACCATTGTTCAAGGCCATGAAAACAGGTCCCTGACGGTAGTAGAACCAGGCTCGTTGGTGTACGCCTTCAGATGCAGCCGCGCCTGTCAAACAAAGCCAGGAGAATATATAAGAGTTGGCTTCCAGCCACATGACATCCTTTGTATCTCGCAGAACCACTGTTAGCTCCTCGAGTAGCCTGCATTGTACACGAGTCTTGTCCGGACTGCGATCGCTATCGTCGAGGATAGAGAAGAATAATATTGCTGTCAGATACACTGCGCTATAGATAGGGGTTTGGCGTTCTTTTGAGCGTTCTGAAAATGCTGAGAACTCGGCTGAATCCAGCGCATTCTCATAACTGTCACGTTCGGAACGCCATCGATTGTAAATTGAAGTGATATATGCGCGATGGTGCCGGTTACGCGATGGTGTGCTGAAAGACCTCGTGACATCGTAAATATCGTGGATAGCATCGTATACGAGCTTGGAGAGCCGGTCTTCATCGAAGGCTCTAAGAGCTTCGGATGCAAGGTTGGAGATATATAGCATTGGCGGCCGAAGCGGCCACATTGACCATGCGAGCGTAGAAAGTTCGAGATAGGGATGGTCGAAGATAATGGTGAAGACTAAGGCACTTCTGGAAGGTGAAAGGGAACTACCATTAATTCACAAATACAGTTTTTCTGGGGATGTCGAGACGTACAGAGTTACAAGGCCGCCCAGTAGGCCTCTCAATTCTAGGCTCCCACGTCCTCCATTAGTAGCCATCATGTGCACCAGCCCATCAAGGTGACTTTTTGACTCGGTTATATCGCCCGATAGGTACTGTACTCCCGGCCTCTTAGTGCTCGCATCTTTGCGCCCATAAGAACAAACTTACAGCAAAGAAAGCTAGTGGAATCACGCCAGCAATCGCTCCATCCAGCCCCTCGCCAATGCCGTCCTGTGATTGCGCGATACGCTGCCTGATGTGGTGCAACGTCTCGGATTTATGATAAAGAGTTATTGGGTTGTCACAGTCGTTTCGGGCTGCGTCCAGGTGTGCGGAGGCTGCGTACATACTGGCGTGGAACATGCATGGATCAGTTAAGCTATGTCGCATGTAGACTGTCTGCATTTGATACGCGATACTCTTGGGATCGACGGGCATCCCTGACATTCCAAAATCTTGCAGGACTAATCATTATGATTAGGACGGATTTACTGGGCCGTTACGAGCCGGGCGGGGCTAGTAGCACTCACACTGTTGCAGTAGGCAAGGCATATACCATCGTGCTTGAATGGGGTAGGACCCTGGCGGGTCGAGCTCCATGGGAAGGGCTAACGTAACCTGCGAGGTATTTCTAGGATCCTCAGAAGCGGGTATTCCTTTGGAAGTGGTAATCTGGATAATATCTAGTTCATCGTATGAGCAGTCGAGCCCAAGCCTACAGGCAGCGAGGAAGGTTAGCTAGTCGAACACAAACAAAGAGAAGAGAGTATACACCTCTTGCAACGCCCACATGCCGGGTGATGTTTGTCGCATTTCCGCTTTCCCAATCGACAATTCCTGCAGACCCTAGGTGGACGTTCCGGTAGCGAGCGCCCAATGCTGGCAGAGACACGATCACGGTTAGGGAAAGCACTCGGCCTCTGCACAACGGGCGGCAAAGTTGCCGCTTCTAATCCAAACATGGTCTTGCGTAAGAAAAATATGCTTGAAAAATGCTTGTCGGCAGACACGCACGGCCGTTGCGCATTATTTATTAGAGGTGCGGGTGTTATCTCATCTCAGCCGCACCTGCGTGCTCCGTAGCCATTCTGCCCGTTTGGCCCCATTCGGGAAAGCGGTGGCTCCGAGCACAGCGAGGAGCGTCTGAACTAGAATCTCAAATTCGCAAGCTGAAAATTTGCTCGGAGGTAGATATTTTAATTATCTATCAATTAATACTAGTATATGAAAGCATAGTACAAAGTAAATGGATTTTTTTTTTTCCCTATACAAAAATTAGCTTTGATGTTACGGGCTAGTCCACTGTCCCGCCTGTTGCTCACTATAAGGGCATGCTCAAGTAGAAATCACAACATGAGGAAAGAAAGAAGAAAAGAAGCTACAAGTTCCGGGGCGTATACAGGTTTATATGGGCAAGGGGAAATAGGGGCTTCTAGTGGGTGTTGCCTGGCATCTGCCCCCTGGGGGCAGAAGCAAGAGCGTAGGCGTAGGCACCGAGCAGGTGTTAGCAATGAGGCGATCAATGAAGCGATCATGAGGGCTTCGCCCGAATATCCTTCATGATGTAACGGAGCGAAATCAGAAGCTAGGAAAAACGTATCTCATAGAAAACTAACAAGACGTCAGCTGAAGAGTAGAACTAAATGACAGGGGAGCAAGCCTCTATTTATGCGCAGGGCTTGCTCCAGGGCCTGATCCTGGCGGAGCAGGCCTTCCAAACAGTACAATGAACACAAAGCAATGTAAAGCAGTACAAAGCAACAAAACGAGCGACAAAGCATAATGTGAAGCTATTCCCACATTGTATGACTCGTATAACAAAGGCCCAAGGCGGATTCTTTGGTGTTGTCAAACCTCACCGCCTTAGCGCGTTCCGGCGCGCTCACACCCGGGACAGGCCTCCAGGTTGGAACCATAACATTTGAGGCAGTAAAAATGGAGATTTTGTTTCAGACCCGTCACTATGCGGATAGTCGACGTTTGTCAGTTGGCGATGATGTTGAGATAATGCGGGTGCGGGTGCGGGTGCGGACGCCCACTTGTAGTGGAACCCAACCACTGCTCCGTCTTATCTCCGCATGTCCGGTGCCGCCTATCGAGATGACAAGGTGCGCCATTTCTTCTCATTCCTCAAAGGCAGCTACCACCAACTTCTCTAATACGAAGTCAACCCTGTTCTTCACCAGTCCGGTCTCTAGTCCATTTTGTCGGGAAGAATGAGGACGATAGTATTAACACATTTGCGGATGTGGCAGAACAAAGGAGCTTTCCATTGGAATATGTTGTCGTCAGGGGAGACAATCACATTCATAAGATATGGAAGCGAGGTATTGTCCTCATGGGCCCGGACACACATGTTGTTTGAGGGGCTAATGAAGGACCGTCGTCAACACGAGAGAAAAGTATCCTGCAGGTTGTGGCAGGAAATATGCCATCCCCGGGATATCGCGAGTCGGAAATACTCGCCCAGGTGGAAGGAGAGTTCCTGAGAACTGTAGAAACATTTACAATTAATAGAAAACAGTGACAGGCCCGCTATCGTGGGGGAAGTGGCAGTTCTTTACTTAGGTTAGGTTATATCTTGTGATAGTTAGGATGTCAGTTTTCATTAGCAATATACAAGATGCTGAAATGGTTAACTGAAATTTTATGATCACCGTCGGCTTGTTTTACCTAATTCTGGGTACAACATCAAATGATAACTATTTGCAACCAGCCTACCACGGCCGAGGCCCTTCGGCCGTCGAGAACGTGCCAGACTCTCCATCTTTCCCAAGAGTTGCTAAACGAATCAGATTAGCAGCGCCTTCGTCAAGTGTTCCGGTTCCACGATAACTATTCAGGTTCGTCCCAATATATCCCGGGCACGAGGCATTGACTTTGAACCCCTTCTCGCGTAATATGTTCGCATAATACACCATGAGCATATTCAATGCCGCCTTGCTGGTGGAATACGCCGGAATAGGCGCGGTAGCCCATGGATTCGTCGGATCAGAGGCGCGTTCGAGGGATCCGACCGTCGAAGACGTAAACACAATTCGCGGGTTCTTAGACTTCTCAAGCAACGGTATGAACGCCTCTGTCACCGCCGCTGCACCGAAGACGTTCACTTCATATGTCCGCTTCATCATCTCGCGCAGTGGGTACTTTCCGCGATCTTTCACGTCGAGGGCAATCCCGGCATTATTGATGAGCACGTCGAGGCGTCCATATTTCTCCTTGATGTAGGCTTTAGCGGCGGAAATCGATTCATCAGAAGTAACGTCGATCTCGACGCTAGTGACTGACAGCCCTTCGCCTTTGAGGGCAGAGGCCGCCTCTTGTCCTTTAGCTGCGTCTCGACTGCCAATGATGACGAGATATTCGGCGTGCTGCTTTGCGAGGTTTCGAGCGACTCCGTAGCCAATCCCTCGGTTTGCGCCAGTGATAAGGACGATGTTTGTTTCGGACATCTTGCTTCAGATTCCACAGTGATGGTTAAGTTATATTTGCGCACTATCTGAGATTGCTGCAGTGCTGCGGCTAGTTGTCACACGTAAACTGATTTTTTTTTAAAACGAGCAGCATCTCCCTACCTAGGTAACAGTGAGTTTATAAATTCGTTTTCGGTTATTTCCTAAATCCGACGATATTTCCAATCTCCGGACCCTGTGTGTTCTTCCATCCCTGGCATTTGACTGGTTGATAGAATATATGCTGATGATGGAATACATAAGGACACTCACGTACCATTTATTTCATTTCATTTCATTCTATCGTGTTGAATTAACCACTTAACCTTAAGTATACTAATGCTCATGATTTATTTAAGCTTCGAGCATCTTGTATAACTCTTAGGGTTCAGTGAAGTCAGCTTAAGAGCTAGCGGGAGGCTGCGCAGCCTAGGTTTGAGCAGCGGAATCGTGAGGCCTCTACCTCGTACATTATAAATTCTGTCCTTTCTAGAGGATGATTTCCATTTGTTTACATTGTCTGCAGGCCTGGAGTATTTTTGATTGTTACGTCTAGACTTATTATAGACCGTCCTTGCGTTTTGGTCCAAACATTGAGTAAATCGTTTTGACTTGAAGCGCGGGTGCGGAGGGATACAGACGCAGGTGTCTATGCGGTTAAAAGATTGAGAAATCCATGACCGATTCCACATATCAAGAACACATGCTCTCGCAACTAAAATCTTCTTAAGAAATGGATGCTAGAAGCGTATACGGCATATCCAGATTCCACGTCAGCCTAGAGCTCATCCTCTGCGTACTAGATCCTATCCAATACTCTCTTCAAATCTACTCAGCTGCTGATCAGTCCACTCCCAAAGCTTACTCGCGAGCTCCGGCTGTTCAGTATGCTCGATGTCCTGATTGATCACACCAACCGGGTCGTAATACTTCCCTGACTGAACAGCGTCCGAAGTAGCTGCCCAAAGCTGATTTAAAGCCCCCGTCTCAGGATCGACGCCGTTCAACGCACTAGTGAGCTTCCACAAAACCTTCATCAAGAGGCTGTTCGAACTTGCGGCGTCGCCTAGATTGGTCTTAACCTGGCCAGGGTGAACGATCACTACTTTCAGCGCGCGGTAACGCTTAGACAGCTCCTGACCGTATAAGTTGACAGCTAGCTTGCTCTGGCCGTATCTCGCCACGGTGCTCATTCCTTTAATGTGGCTTTTCGTGAGGCTGCCAAAATCGATTCCACAGCTAGGCGCGTAACGATAGGCAACCGAGCTGACCAGGACGATCCTCACATCCGACTCAGGACCATGCTGCTGAGCGGTTCCTACCAGCAAAGGTAGAAGACGCCGCACCAGAAACGCGTGTCCGAGATAATTCGTGCCGAACTGGATTTCGTAGCCATTCTCCGTGACTCCCGGTGGGACCGCCATTATGCCAGCATTTAGTATCAGGATATCCAACCGTGATGTTTGCTCTCGGATTTGTCTTGCTGCTCTTAGAATCGAATTCAAGGATGAGAGATCCAGTTCGATTGGTTTTATAATTTGGTGATTGTAACCTTGGTCTTTCATCTCGCTGATGAGTTCGTGCGCCTTACTTGTCGAACGAGAGGCAAGCCATATATATCTGGGTTCATGCCTCGAAAGCTCAAGGAGAGATTGTTTCCCAAGGCCACTGTTAGCGCCAGTGATGAGGACGACTTTGTCTTTCAGGCTGGGAATATCGGTTGAAGGGTTGAACGACGTCTGGGTGCTGTGAAAGATTCCCATCTTGATGGCCTTTTGCATTTCCCTTCGGGATGAAGTCAACTAATGGGGAGATGGGGAGAAAGCGAAATGGAGGATAGAGCCAAACGAGGTATCAATCTGACTACAGACGTACTAAGGAAAGAGGGTCATACAGAGTGAAGTGCCTTTTCTACCTAGGGGATATCTGAACCTAGCAATCCGTAAACCCGTACTCTCACGACTTCGGGCACTTGTGTTCCTGGATAACCGTCAGGGGTTATTATATGTTTATCCCTGATATGGATATGGAAGCGCAATAATCCAGACTAGAACCCTCATTGCATATTGAGTATTCCTCAATGTAAGGATTTGCTAAGAAACACCCTAATTGAATTAGTACACACAATGTCGCACTATTATATGTGCCAGAAATATTATTCCAAGATAGACAACACAATATATTACATTATTATTAATAGATGTGGTGGTATGCTTACAGCACGCCGCACCCGCACCCGCACCCGCAGCCGTCCGCACCGACGGGGAAATCAGTCAAATAGATACGTACCGCGAGCATATCGGCCTTGCTATTCTTGAGCGAGACTGCTTGTCTTTCACTTTTGTTCTCTGCTGCTGGTTTTTGCCCCTTCTATATCCCTTAGCTAACAATGTACCTCCGCTCCTCTGCCTTCCGGACGATTCGCATTGCAGCGTGGGCTGAGGGTTTGTGAGACTCGTACTCGTCAGCTTAATCGCTCTGTAAGCCTTCAGTCTCTCCACCATGAGAGCGGGCCGTTTTTCGCTATTGTTGGACTAACCATCGGTGTTTGCGCGAGTTCTCAGAAGCGCTCCGGTGTTTAACATCGTCTTTGACCAGCCTTATCTCCAAATTTCCATTCTTGGATGGACAGAGTGGCCGTTGAGACCCCCAATTAGGTACATCTCCAAGACGACGATGAAGGCTTTAGACGCACATGGTGAAGATTTATGCCCAAAGAGGATGCAAAATATCATTTACGACGTATATGGCGTGATCAAATCCTTGAGCACCACCACACATATATACACTTGGAATCATGTTGAAGCGGGTTTAGTCCATTTTCGATTGATGGCATATTGAACTCCAAAGGTTTCAGAATGAGCTGGCGTCCCCAAAATCCCTAAAGCACGCAATAGGAGGACAAAGCCTGTTTCACCGGCGCAACCGCATCTCAACGGATGCGCCAACGTGCATGTTTCTACTACTGTCCAGGGACCTATATTCGTGATGCCTGTAGACAGTACAGTATGTATGCAAGAAGTCTGGTCGTACTACAGTTGGGGACTAGGAAATGCGGATCAACTCATCACTGATAGCTCCATGAATTAACACCGTTAAATGCGATATTTCCACCAGTAATCGTTTGCTTTACGGCTTACTAGTCTCATCTTCGACAACTCGTCACCAAGATGCAGCATAGAAGATGTGATTGCTCTCATCTACAAGTGTTATAAAAGGCGTTTCCGCTATCTCAGTGAAACCTGCTAGGAGAAGTCAAGAGCGAGTACATTATCGATCCAACTCGAGCGCTAGAAATGCCTGCCCTCAATGGACCGCCAGCATTGATCCTGGTAACAGGCGCCAATGGCTACCTCGGAACCTGGATTGTGCAACAGTTGCTTAAGCTTGGTTATTCTGTTCGTGCAGCAGTAAGAGCAGCTGATAAGGGACAGTATTTGCAGAGGATATTTCAGGAGTATGGTGATAAACTGGAGATTATTGCTATTGGTGACATTGTTGATGTACAGAGGCTACATTCGTCTACTGTGAGATATTCACTAATGGAAGTGATTAATGTAGGAGAACGTCTTCAACGAAGCAGTCCAGAATGTGGATGGCGTGATACACACAGCATCGCCTGTCACTACAGCCGTGGACCATCCAAATGGTACATAGTACATCCTACACAAAAAAATAAGACTCCATTCATGAGAGCCAAGACTGACTTTTACCGACTTATAGATATAATTTTACCAGCAGTCAAAGGGGTTACTGGATTGCTTAAGAGTGCTTTGAGCTATGGGTATGCACACCACTTATTAGATTTACTTTTCTTTAATTACGGACGTGAAAAAGATCAAGGATTCAAAGAATAGTTTTGACTAGCTCATGCGCCGCGATTCTCGATACATCTGATACAGCAGTCACTGTTTCAGAAGAGGACTGGAATGATCAGCGTGTTCTTGAGTGCAACAAGTTCGGACGAAACGCTGCTGGTCTATCCAAGTACTCTGCATCCAAAACCCTTGCGGAGAGAGGTTAGTCTAACCTTTCTGGTTCTCGTTGTTAGGCGTTAGTAATGTTCACAATATATCAGCTGCTTGGGACTTTTGGGACGCGAATAAAGACCGCGTGAAATGGGATATTTCAGTGATCAACCCGCCGTACATTATCGGGGTAAGTCCAAAAGACTTCATGGTTGTGCGAAGCCTGGAAGTTGACCTGTATATAGCCCATTCTCCACGAAGTAGAATTTCCCGAGAACTTGAAATCGTCAACCAAATATTTCTATGACGCTATAATTCGAAATGAATTTGTCGGTCTTCCACCCACTGAACGCCCCGGTCATGGATACGTCGATGTCAGAGATGTCGCTGCAGCTCACATTAAAGCCCTTCAAACTCCAGGTGCAGGGGGAGAACGTATCATTGTGTCTGCTGGGTCCTGGGTGTGGCAAGATATAAGTAAGTACATGGCTAACTCTTTACCTAATATCTGAAGCCCAGCAACCACCTTTGCTTGTCGCTGATATTCTGTAGTTAATGCTGTAATTGCTGTTGGCGAACCTCTTTACAAGTTGCATCGTGCCACTGTTAGCGAAGACGACATACCGACTCGCTTTATAACTTTTGACACGAGAAAGCAAGCTAAGATTCTCGGGCTAGAGTTGCGCTCTATGAAGGACATTGTTCATGATGTCTTGGTCGATTACTCTAATCGTGGGTGGATTCCTTGAGAGAGGCTGAATAAAATGTGCGAAGTGCGTGAAGCTGTGCGAGCGTACACTTTCCTGATTTAAATCTGTTACATACCTGGAACTCTGATATATGCAATATTCTCTGAGTAATTTCGCACTAGGATGTAAACCAAGTTGAGAAATGGAGTGGGACACTGTAATGTATTGTATTTCTGTGTTCTAATTGGAAAGAATCATCGCCGTACATAATATAGTGCAAGTGTCACGGACCTGGATCCATCTTAGTTAAAACTGCGGTGCATCGAGATATGTTACGTAGGTTGAACCTCATATAGATTCCTTACCATCGACAGTAGAGTAGTTTTAGTGAATAAGAGAAGATTCTCTATATAGTCTAGTACCTATATCCACACACGCTAAGTACAATAAACCTCATTCAATAGTTAGTTAACTCCCCTATAGCGATGACAAATACTACAAAATCGCAAGAGACCATATAAATTCCTCTATTAGCTAGAGTAGTAAGACCCCTAGCTAGAATTTTACTACTAGGAGAAGAAACCTTACTGCTATTGCGGCCTGTCTTCATCAGCCTTTGGGGCTAATATTATAGCATGCATATCGCTACACAGAAAGCTAGTGCTATCACTATGCTCAACTACACGATTATTACTATTGACTCTATGGATAGGAAGATTACCACGTCAAATGTAGAGAGGGCTGTTTGAGCTAATAATATTCCAGTATTTACAGTGCTCCCTTAATTATTTGTATATCTAATATGTCGAAAGTAGAGATAGTATATATAAAGGACGAGCTACAGGAGCTTTCAGAAACGTGTATAGGTTGTTACTCTTTGTACATAGAGCCAGCTCGGAGGATGCGATATTATTGTCTTCCTATCCAGTGATTAAAGCAGCAGAAAACAAGAGTTATAGTCCCAATCTTAAGCTGTGAGATATCTTTAATTTGACTGACACTTTCTAGATTGGAGGTATAAAGAACGTGGTGAATTTTAGGGAGGCTGTTGTAGTTAAGGATCTATGAATTGTACTTTCTAATCTATCTATCGTATCCTTCCATAACTTTCCGTGTCTAATAGCCCACTCCTCCGAGCTTTGCTACTATAAGCTAGGGAGGGAAGTGCCCAAATTTACCCCGTAGCCCGACTTCCGATAGCACATTCAACCAATTTCCTCCTTTCTCTCGAGCAGTTCGTCCACAGACCAATTAAGAGAAATATATCTGCCATTCATAAAGCCTTCTAGCTCCGAAGCCAACCAAATCACCACACCACCTACCAAATCAAAAGTATCCTTGGCAAAGCGTTGAAACGCCGGTGGTGTCAATCCGGTCGTGATTATTCCAGGACGTAGACTGATTGCTCGAATTCTAGAGTTCTCCGAGCGTACAAAACTTGAAGTTAGGTTTGACAGAGCTTGGACCAGGAATAGCTGGACAGACATGGTGTACAATTCAGCGCTGCCGCACTCACGATGTTTATGATGGTCATGTCAGTATCCTTTTCATTGAGCTGAAGAAACTGTTGCGTCATCAGGAAGGTACCCTTCACCATGACTTCCTACATGAGCCAGCCTCGTTAGTGAAAGCCCTCAAGTCAAGAATCTAAAAACTCGCTTTCAATCGAGTTGATCTCACTCACAAAGTTATACCACCACTTCTCAGCTTGTACCTCTGCGATCGGCAATGGCGACTCCCCAGAACCAGCATTATTGACTAGGACATCGATCTGCCGATAATCTGTCCTGAGACATTCGAAGAGCTTCTTCACCTCGTTTTCATTGCTAATGTCAATCACTCTGATATCCGGGGAGCGACTTTGTGAATATCTGCTGCGGCGGATTCTAGACCATTCTTATTTCGACCGGCAAGGATAAGCGTATCGGCATTTGCCTTTGCGAATGACATTGCAATCCCCTTACACGCGCCGGTGTCAGCCCACTCGCATTAATCTGGGGGAGAAACATGTTTTGAGAATGATCTATCTGGGCCGACTTACATACCACCCGATACCTGAGCTAGCTCCTGTTATTATGATCACTTTGCCTTTCTGGGTGAGTGACTCGGTCATCGTTGGATATCTCAGGGTAGAAACTGAATGGTTATCGGCAAATATTGCTTTTATGCATATTGGAAGGTTCGTGACGGCAGACTTTTACGTTACATATTGGTTTTCGACAAGCCGTTCTGTGGAGAGACAATAAGAGGGAAAAAAATGAAAATGATCACTTGTGGTACCTTGTGCCCGATATACCCGTGCAAAAGTCCCTTCCCTTAAGGTCTCTCCTCTTGAGAGTGGCATTTTCATTTAGCTGCCTTTTTACACATTCTGCAAGTAGGATAAGATATTGGCTAGGATAAGGTACACTTTAGGAACGAGGCTCGTTAGGTCGGCCGCACCTGATGTGCATAAACTCAACGTAATAGTCGGAGTTAAAGAAGTGATTAACCAGCCACAGACTGAAAGGACTTCCTTGATTATCCGAGAAGCTTCGTGGAGGTGACATTAAAAAAAAACAATTCTCTGGACTATGCGCGGACATAAGGACTCCCAGAAGTTAACAACAGATAGGGACTATTGATGATAGAGCTGTAAATTCGGTTCGCTTGGCCATTCTTGGTAGTGGTGGTGAGATTGGTACAGCTTTCAAAGGGCCTGTATGTCGGTAACAAAACAAAGAAGGAATCTTTAGTAGGAGCGGATTAGACTGCATATCGCCCTTATAAAAGTGATATCCTTAGAGCGTCCATTTACTTTTGTTGCTTCCATGCTTGTGACAGGCTTTGGAATTGACAAATACTTCAAGAAGCACAGATTCACCCTGACGTAGTAGTGTGCTTTAAGAGACAGAAGTCATTAATAATACTCAAAATGTGAAAATAGCGATGCAAATATAACTAGGTAGCTATGACTTGACTACGCACGACATTAGGTAACCTAGCCCTACTTCCTAGTCTATCATGACGCAGCATACTGCATCTCCTCCTCACCTGCAATAGCTGCTTTGTCATTCTGGTCATTGCCAGTAAAAGTCGCAACCGTTGCCAAAAACTGCTCCTCCTCATCCGTAAGTGCTTCAGATCTGTGGTAGTCTGGGTAGAGTACGTTTCCAGACACAACTCGTAGGATACTTTCGATGACCTGTTGCTCTATAGGTGCTTCATCCGCTCTCCAAGCAATGTGAGTATCCGGCCTCACAAGAACCAGAGTACGCTCCCAAATCTGACGTACATGATCCTCTCCACAAAGCTTGACGTATGTCAATGGGAAGCCCATCCGTCGTGCCGTATCTACAAAAAGGCATGATCCATCATCGTTACCCTGCTCCTCAGTAAAATGTACCAACGTCCATTCCCTCCCAAACAGGTCATAAATGCTAGTGATTCCATCTTTCAAAAACACATGCGGAGCTCTCGAGCCTGGCCTCGTAGTCGGTTGATATTGTTTTGGATCCCATGGTATGGGTATAGTTCCATCGGAGTAAATAATTGGTGAATGATCATATCTTAGATCAAGCTCAATCCCTCGGTCCAGGGTCTCGGGCCCAGAATGAGTAATATAGTTCTTGATTAGAGTGAATGCTTGTGTGTTATCGCCACCCCCAGACGAAATGCTCTTAAGGCTCTCCCAATTCTCCTTGTATATGTCATTGAGAACGACGTGTTCAAGAACGTGACGATAGGATCGCTGAAGAGCACGAATCATCATCGGGCGTCGTTCATCCCCGTAGGCCTGAAGTAGCGCATTACCTCCATATCCTTTAATAACAGCCGCAAGTCTCCAGCCAAGGTCAACGGCATCCACAACTCCGCTATTCATTCCGTAACCACCATGGGGAGGATTTCGATGCGCTGCGAGAAATTAAAACATTCAGACTCCTGTTCACAATCAAATCTAGCGGCCTTTTTAGTCCCTTTCTTACGTACCTGCATCACCCGCAAGAAATACACGTCCATTAGCGGTAGAATAGCGCTCAGCAATACTGAAGCTGGGCTGCCATTCGCTATGAACAAGGACGTCGTCAATCTTGATCTGCCAGCTTCCCAAACACCCCCCGATCATTTTATATACTACGTCATGCGGATCAAGGTCGCTGCCGCTAATATTATCCTGCAGGGGATAATGGGCCGTGAAAGTCTCCTTTTCATCCTGGTCGATAAGAAAACCCGTCCCAGCTGGGAAAGCGTGCCAGAATCGCCCGAATTGAAGGTTTTTTGCAAGCTCGGCTGATTTGAAGTGAACTAAGTAGAAGCGTGCAGGACTGCATTTTGTGGTATGAGCCAAAAGTCAGATTTGCATTGATTCCGTCCTTTTCTTGGGTAAAAAGGGGGAGGGGACCGATGTTATTAAGCTTTTAAGGGGAGGGGCTGTTCGCACATTTGTCCACCAACCATCTTTATGCTTGCTGCTTTGCGAACCTTGCTACTGCCACCATCACATCCTACTAGGTAGCGAGCGCGGAGGGTATGCGTTTGACCCTCAGTGTCTATAAACGTCGCCGTTACTCCATCTGTCGCCTCAACGTGACCCATGTATGTCCACCCAAGCCGAGAGGTCACGTTCATCTTCTTTTGAATAATCTCTTTCATCCAAGCTTCGAAGATAATCTGGGAGCATCGTTGACCCGGTTCAGCCGGCTGGGTACCATCATTATGCAGCTTGATATATTCTTTCTGTTCGCGGACCGAGGGGATTCTCTATAACCAATTCAAGATTCCTTTTTAGTATATCTATACACAGAGCAGTGAAGTGGGATAATAGTTGCCTATTTATTGGTTGGAACGATAAACTTACCCACGAGCCAAGTAAGCGTCCCGCATGGGCGAGGCTGGTAACGAATATGGAGTCAAAATTTGCATCAATGCTTACAGCCTCCGCCTGGGCTCGGTATTCATCTGCCAGACCCAGTACCCTAAGCAGTTCCATACTTCGGCAGTTGGTCAGGTCCATCTTTGGCCATTTTGTTGTTTCCAGATTCTTTTCAGCAATAGTCGTGGGGATACCTAGGCGGTCCAGCTGGTATGCGAGTAACATGCCGACTGGACCAGCTCCAACGATGAGGACCTCGGCTTCGCACTGCGCAGTTTGATTCATGTTACCCCCAGCCATGGTTTTCCAGTCGTCGTGTAGAACAGGGTTAATGTGACTAGACACCCAAGTTCACTTAAGAGAGTTGAGCACTCTGATTCCTGTTCTGTTGCTTCTCAGCGTAGTAGTTTCTGAATGTTCGAGCAGGTTAAATGCAAGACTTCATCCGATACCGGCACTCGCCTGAATCTGAATTGCTTCAACCCTTATTACTATTACTAGAACTTCTTGCTCTGAACAAGGCACATGGTATGGGTGCGGGTGCGGGTGCGGGTGCGCTCTCTTTAAAGCCTCACGCTACAAAAAAACCAGTTTTCTAAGTGAATGCAGGGATTTGGGCCACTATCTTTGTAGCTGACCTCGAACTACTACCTCTGAAAATGCGAAGTGGCTGCACGCTTTCAGGTAAGGGCAACTTTGCCGCAATGCCTAAGTGGACCTGGATTTTGGATCATGTTCAAAGTCGTGCGAGAATCCTTACCAGTTGATCGTCTTATTCTTACATAGTAGGAATAAATTCATTTTCTTGCCCCTTTGCGGGTTTCAGCGTAGATTTAGCCTCAAACCAATAACTCTAGCTTATGAAACCAGAATGGAGCCACTTGCGTGGAGCAAAATCAAGTGACAACGGAGAGAAATGAAATGGATGGTAAAACCAAACAGACGAGGTTTCTGTTCACTGGTCATGAGATATTTTTCAAAATCTTGCCATGGTACCTTTCCGAATAGTACTACTTTCTGCCTGGTAACGTGCAGATTGGTTTTGTAACAGACTAGTTGGAAGGTGATATCTATTTGGTATGGATTACTTAGAAATTCTGACGTGAAATTCGTATGGAGTAATCTTTTTGCAGCAAGGTTAGCCGCTCGGTGTCCGATTACGTTACAAAAAGAATCAAGAGCAATTGTTCCTGTATATTGTTTGGCACTTTATTTGCTGCTATGATAGTCCCGTAGACATAATCTTCAAACTAGTTTCCAAATTCATACAACGGCAGAACCGGGAATGGCAGTCATAAGACTCCATAAGCCACTTTGGTCCAAATGATTCTCGACAGCCTTTGCCTTGTTGTATCTATGCCCGACTGTGCTCTGACTTCATATCAATTCAGCCGATTTTGGAAAGCCTTGGCATGCTGCCAATCCTCTCCTACAAACTGCAGCTCTCGCCTCTTGCTGTTCCAGCAGGGACAAAATCGCCATGCCCCGGAATGCTTTCGGGAGAAGTGAATTCGAATCAAGAATGGTAGGAAAAAAGGAAATGGAGGCCAATTGGCATGTTTTCCGTCTTCATAACCGTGGTCATTCATTCCGATGGCGAGTGGGAGAATAACATTCTATCACGAATCTTAGTTCTTAACAACGACGGAGACAAGGCTGGATGGGTAAAGTAAAACAAGGATCATCAATACCTTGTCCCATTTTGACATGCCATCCTTAATCAAATCTGCCTCAAACTTGTCCCACACTTTCTTCAACTTAGTTCCGCCATACTTCTCACCGAGTCCTAGCAATTCCAGAGGTTCATGATAGAGATGCAAGATCAAGGCGTCGGCAAATACATCGATCAGTTCGCGTAGCTTCTTTCCATCATACTCCTTGATTGACGTTCCCTGGACATATTGTGAAAATGCCTCCACTCCAGGAAAAAAAGCCTTGTGTTGATCCTCGCATTTTGACATAATTCCGCGCACTCCGGTAAATCTGTCTAGCATTGGGAATAGTTTCTCCTCTTCGCCATTGTGATGTTCATGAAGTTCGTCCACCCATGTCTTACAAAAAAATAGAAAGTCTTTAATATCTTCAGATCCGTGCACGCCAGTGGCCTGAAGATAAATGGAATTGAGATGACGCAAAGTCACATTGTGGGCTAGGACCATGGAAGCAAAGACGTAAACTGAGTCTGGATGCGCATCGCTCTTTCGTCTAGTGTCAGCTTACCTTGCTGAATCTGAGGTTTTCTAGCTTCGGAGGAGGACTCACTCGATCATCTGGAGGGGAAGTGCTCAATAAAGACCATGGCTGATCAGCCCACGGCGTCGACATGACCGGCGACAATATGAGAGCTGAAAAGGCTCAATTTACCACGGACTCGACCGGTTTCGTTTTTAAATAACGGGCCCAAAAAGGATGAAAAATAAAAGGCAACAAAGATCTGGTATTTGAAAATTGAATTCATTTATGACTTGAGCTGTGCCCCTTTATCAGATCGACTCTAGTTAGTTAATAGAGTGGACCAGCGCTGACTTTATCTCAGAAAAAGTGCGGCTGTTGGTGCGGGCGCCACACTACTTCGTTTTGTGGACATCAATCGATCCGTTGAACTTACTTAATTGGATTCAGTTATAAATCAAAGGCTTGATTTTCCCTATCTAGCCGCTAGCTACCGGGCTCGTTCAGCTGCGGAAACGCAACAGGGGACTTCCAAAAGAAGACATGACTCAGCATATTGGTTGGCACGGGTGCATGAGACGGCAGGTAGTGAAACTTACTGGAAATTAAGCTACGAAATGAAAGCGTGGTTGTTCTGGCTGCAGGACCGACTTCGACAGTTGGTCAGGCCCATCTTCAACCATTCAACATTGTTTCCAGCTCTTTCTCGGCGAGAAAGAAGGAAACGTCGACCTACCAACTAGACCGGCACCGACGATGAGAACATTCATGTCGTACTACGCAGCTTGATCCATATTCATCCAATTGTGGTGTGGGAAGTGACTGGAGGTGAGAATAAAAGTGCCGAGTAGACACACAATTATCACTTAAAAGACGGTTGATGTACTCCCAATTTGTGGTGTCGCTCGCTTCTTGATATGGTAGTCTCAGCATGCCCAGTCAAGATTAAATCGTCATATGGTGGAACTTGTCACTTCGAGGAGAGATGTGGTGAAAGGCTGCTTGGTTTGAGAGTCGTTTCTGCCCTTCGGAAGTAAATGACAGTAATGGCAAATTTCCATATGATGCCACTCAATAACAAAGGACATTCACCAAATAAGCTTCAATATACTTTCACTTTGCCATTGGAAGAGTGACTAGCCTTTGTGAGCCTATCTGCCCTTTCTCGGAGTAATACTGGCGAGTATGTCTCAGAAATGGTCAACGCGCCTAGAATGGTCGGTATCCCCGAGAGTTGACGCCACAGACCTATCGCCAGCTAGCTGCTTCTAGAAAACCGCTAGAAGGGTGCTGAAATATGGTTAATTATGTCATCTTCCTTTTTGGGGTTCACTTGGACACTAATTTGAATGAGAGATCAGGCTGACCAGCTGAGAAAATAGCCATACCACTTCCACGTTTCTCAGCAGAGGAATATATCTGCGACCACGCCAGCTGCATTCGTGAGGAGAGAAGCGCTGAGGGACCTGCAAGAAATCGTAATATTGTCAGGGTGAGAATATTCTGAGATGCGCAAACGGCAGCATTGGAAATGGTAAAGGGTGTATGTAACAATGAAGATTTTTCGGCGACCTATAACCTCAGACATCTGTACATCAAGTAGATATGAAATCGGCAAATGCTTCCAAACTACGTTGAATATATGCAGCCTTACTGGAGCCCATAAGGGGGGACAAATGCATAACCAAGACCAATGCGCTAACTACCATGATGTACACCTGCGACGAATACCCAGGAAAATCTTTCTGAACATTTCGGAGGGCCGCAGAGTACGACGACGAGACGCAAATGATGCCGCGAAAGTTGTCCAAGCTACGAGCCATGTCACTGTCCCTAAGTTCCAACGTACATATCAGTCTGCATACCGCACAATTAGAACTGATACAACTAACATCGATAACCTGATGGCCACTCCAGAGATTCTCCTTATCGCCAACTTCTAGCCAGGTAACGATATAAGGACCTTCCTCGGTACCGGTCCTTCAATAGTAGTGTTAAAACAATTTCTTGCCAAGGGGTTGAGTAGCGTCTGCACAGACGCTTCTTCAGGCCGTAGCTTGTGGTTGGCATTGTCGATTCTGCTTTCGTACCTATGGCATTCAATTTAGTATTGAGATTCCCAGTTTTAAAATAAAATGCTTTCGAGTTTGTCATTGTGCAGGTGCGACCAATGCTCTTGAAAAACGAGCGGCTGCAGGCCGTACGTGAATCCGCAACGCTCGGCAATTATAGATTTCCATATTCTATGCCGATTCGAGAAATTAGCTCCGAAGTTGTGATGGATACGAAATATTTTGACAGTCCAGGGTTTTTAATAGCTTGAGAGATCTTTCGCAGAGCTATGGACAAACAGTTCTGCGGCCGCAGATGAAGCCGCACATGCATAGGATTTTCACCTTGATTATAAATACGGAATCAGAGGATCAATAATGGTATATTGGTTTTCTATTTAATCAGCAAACATCTCTGTAGAATCTACCCTCGAGAACCAAGAGCTCATTTCACTCAGTTTTCATCTTCTAACTTCTCTCGTCATGGCCACCAATCTGGTTTTACCGGGATCTAAAGGGTCAACAGTCGATGTATCCATTCTACACGGCGGACGCACTACTGTCCCAACAGCATATGTCTTCCAGGGCCATATTTCCGGACACGATCTACTAGATATACCTTGTTACAGCTTCTTGGTAGAGAATAAGAAGCAGGGCAAGAAAATACTCTTCGACCTCGGCTTGATGAAAGCATGGAAGGAGAAACAGCCCCCATCAAGTGAGTAATTTCCAGTATAAGGAATATTGTCAACATGCCTGACATGATTGGCAGTTCTTGGTCAAATCGAATTCGCCAAGGCTGTCATTGATATCGAAAGAGACGTGGCCGAGCAGCTAAAAGCAGCCAATGTTCCCCTGGAATCGATCAACGCTATCATCTGGTCACATCACCACATTGACCATACAGGGGATCCCAGTCTTTTTCCAGCTTCCACAGCTCTCATTGTTGGCCCTGGATTCAAGAGTAACAAAACGACGTTCCCCGGTTATCCTGAGAATGCGGACGCTGTAGTTGTTCATGATGTCTTCGTTGGCCGTGAGCTCATTGAGCTTGACTTCTCGTCCGACCTTAAAGTCGGTGGCTTTCCGGCAATCGACTATTTTGGCGACGGAAGTTTCTATCTTTTACAGGCACAGGGACACAGTAAGTATCTTGATAGTTATCTGAATGGTGAATATCTAATGAATGCATCTTATAGCCCATGACCATATTGCCGCACTCGCTCGTACTTCTGACGACAAGTTCATTTTCTTCGGTGGGGACGTCGCCCATCACCCTGGCGAATATCGTCCAACAGTGCAACTCCCACTTCCGGAAACCATTCAGCCTTCTCCATTCGCTGGCTATACGTCTGCTTCGTCATGCCCTGGTGCATTATTTGCAGATATCCACCCAGCAAAAGAGAGTGGTAAAGACTACCGAACCACACCATTCTACGAGCTCAACCCAGCCATGAATGTGTCTCTTCAGGATGCCATAGAGTCTGTAAACAAGATGGAATTTTTTGACGCCTCGCCTGATGTTTTTGTTGTCATTGCTCATGACACGAGCTTGCTAGATGTTCTGCCATTTTTTCCAAAGACTCTCACTAACTGGGACTCGGCCAACTACAAGTCGGTAGGTACGTGGAGATTCTTGAAGGATTTTAAGGAGGCTGTCAACTCGCAGGAGACTAGTGGGAGCTAATTCTCTGTCGAAGGGTACTCTGAAACCTTCAAGGCCGTTTGTTCATTGAGTCAGGTAACGAAGAAGGAAAGGATATAGAAGATGTTTCTTCTCGCACATCACTTGAAATTGTATAGGGTATGTGGCGCCTCACCCTCAGTGACCATGTCATACAGCCTGTGAGTGTTTACGATCATGAGATTTGAAGATAGAACTTCGAAATGCATCAGCATTCTTTGTCAAGGTATTCAAGATGTTGTTCTGAGAAGCATTTTAGCGAGTTCCTTCATAAAGTGTAGAGGATAGATAGTTGACATACTCCCAACAAGCCATCTCTTGGCAATATGCCCCAGCACTCTCTTGCAAGACACGATAGACTTACGGACGTCGAGCCGAGTAGTATGCTTTAGCTCATGTACAAGTACTGCCCCTGCTTTGAAGATAGACTGTGACACAAATATAGGAAGCGAGTCTAGCAATGCTGCAGAGCGGTCGTAATCCAAGTGCTGGAAGTGATCTAATATGTCTTCAACTGCACAAGCCATGAAAGATTCTGCAGAAAGGACGCAAGACTCGTTGTTTGGTCGTTGAAGATTTGCCCAGAATGCGACCAATGTTACCGACGTGCTATAATACATCAGCTGATATGCACAAACTCAAGTATATCATTAATCACCTATAGCAGAGAGAAATCATCCCGTCGTATAGCCCAGATCTCTGGAAGCTCTTCCCCGTCAGGAGAGCTTTCAGAGACTCAAGAGTAGAGAGTAGTTGAATCGCCTCTGACGTGTTAAATTCTTCTTGTGGTAGGGGATTATACACATGAGCCAGGACTTGGTCGAGGATATGAGTCACCTGAAAGAGCATGGTGAATTCTATGTCATAGCTAGGGCAATTATGAGATGCACAATTCAGCATAATCTGGAAACAGCGGCCAACGTACCGGGTAACTATGTTGCAGTGATTGGGGCTTATATGATCCTCTGGTAATATGTCACCAGTCGAAAGTCTGGTACGAAAGTCCCCGCTAGGTCTTTGTAACTCGAGAGAGAGGTACCTATAGTGCATGATGTTGGTCAGTGTCCAAGAATTCGTGTGGATCCGCACGATTCACGAATTGGAAAATGATGCTGAGAGGGGAACTCACTTGTCTAGGCACATAATCCCGCGCCAAGTCTGTTTAGCATCTTCCACGTTGACGGGAGGATTCAAGCATGAAAACATGGTCTGATTGGCGTGAATCTTGTCGAGGCCGAGTGCTGCTGCTGCTCTAATAGTTGAACCCATTGAGATATATGCTGCATGGGTAATGCCGTGGCCAGCTTCGAAAATCGTAATGAGGAGTCGTGCATGAATCAACTCCAGGGTGTTAAAACCTGTTGATTCAAGAGCCCCAATTATGCTTTTCATGAACGTGTACAAAGACGACGTCTGGTTTGCTAATCTCTGATGTTCTGGTGCGCAGGTAAGGAGAAAGGTTGCAAGTGCCAGCAGACCGAAGTCCGGATTGGGCTGGTTCCAGACTACTGCCATCTGCTCATAGTAACGGGGCCTTGATATAACTGGAAACCATGTATGGATTGTCTCGAAGAAATATGATGCCGTCTTCAACACCTCTTTCTCGTCGCCGATGGTAGCTTGGCCGCGAGTACGAACTGCGTCAGTGATGCCACTCTGTGTCAGTTGATATAAATTGGGCAATCCCAAGGCAAGTAAAGAAAGAGACTTTTCGTTAGACAGTGAAGAAGTCTTTGCCGCCGTTCGGTAGTAGCAGACCTGGCCCAGCCTGCTGTTGTTAGCGTGGATGCTATATTAATCTCGTACATTATGAGACTCTACCGTTCACACAGCGAGCAGGTAGGCAGCTCTTTGCCGCATTTTCGTTTATGCTTCTTGCAACGCAGACAAACCTGATTCGCGTGACTGTCCCGAGGCGAGTGACCCATTGCAAAACCATCAAAACAACTTTTAGACTGCTGAGAAAGAAAAACCAGCCGAGAGAGATTGACGGTCAATCAACGATGAATAGTAACTTTTCCTTTTAAGTGGGCGCTTGGTTTCGGAGGAATGCGGACTAGGTCGGTGAACTAGATTTCTCATGCAATTTTTACAGCCGGTCTGTATATGTATGTTTTTCCGCCGTGAAATTTCCGAATATTCAAGTCAATGGGCATGTATAATACAAGCTTCTGTACTCTCCAATGTCCTTTCAGTACCTGTTTATGCCATTCCCAGTTCTGACATAGCTAATGCAGTAGGAGATAAGGGCTAACTATAAGTCAAGTCAAAATGATGTTCATCTGGTTCGAAACGACTGTCCCACCTTGACAGGATTTAGAATCAAGTTATTACTGTCTCTCTGTTGGGCCTACAACCAACTTGCCTTTACTACATATACATGTAGACTACCGTCCCTTAGCATGATGTGCACGATTTCTCCATATAAAATCTTTAAAAGTATTATTAGAAATTTAAAATAGTATAATTAAACTTTAATATATAAATTATCTATATAAAATTTTATTAATTTTGAATCAAATGGTAGGTTTTATAGATTATATATGGAGATATCGAGCACAGAGGTGGGGTAGTCAGTACGGTAGATGCCCGCACCCGCGCCCGCACCCGCACCCGCACCCGCACCTGCATCTGCCTCTGCGTCCACATCACCACCAGCTAAGCCCGGCACGAAAGACCTGTGACTGTCATTGTGACAAGCATCGGTACCGCCACTGTATATACTGTGGGTTATTACGGAATGCTTAACATTTTAGCAATTCTGCAAGTCTGGATCCCGGTAGTCCGAGTTACACAGCATCAAACCACCTTGTCTTGCTGCCTGCTGGGCTTTCGGTCTATAACAGTACGGGAGTATATCAGTGCAAATCCTATAAAGTCATACATTATTGAGATATAAAGACGGCGAGAGAGACTTTTTTAGACTGTTATCTTTGGCAAAGAAAAATGGGCTTCTATCCTCCCATTCCCATTTCCTGACCGTTCCGGAAAAGTCGCTATCGTAACTGGTGGTCATACTGGACTGTACGTGATACATATTGCGACCACCCACCTGACAATAGTCTACATCCATTAACCATGAATACGACAGAGGTTCCTTTGCTTTTCCCTTGGCAGGAAAATCTGATGGGTGTCAGGCAAGAGTCGAGTCTTCATCTTCTTGTCAACAATGCGGGGTATGCCCAATAATCCTATACTTTAAGGATTGCTGACAGACATCAAGGTTATGTGCGTCCCGTATCAGGAAACGGTCGATGGACTTGAGACGCAGATCGCGGTACGGTCTACCTTACATCCGTCTCTCTGGAAAATATCTAACGGGCTTAAAGGTCAACTATATTGGCCACTTCCTATTCTCGAAAATCTTACTCCCGATGCTTCAAAAAACAGCTACGGCATCACTCAAAGGAAATGTGCGAATTATCAACGTATCCAGCGACCGGCACGCTAAGCTCGCGCCAAAAGAAGGTATAGTCTTTTCAGATATCATAATGAAGAGGAATTATTCCGTGTGGGCACGATACGGCCATTCGAAGCTCGTGAACGTTCTGCACTCGAAAGAGAGGTATCCGGACATTCTCTCTGTGTCACTGCATCCTTGAACGGTAAAAACGTAAGTATGAATTACCTTAAGTCTGGAAAAGGGTTGCTGTTAATGCTTGGTAGGAATCCATCCGCCGGTCCTATCTCGTCAAGCCCGATATATAGGTTAATAAAGCTGTTTGTTGGACCGGGCGCTCCGGGCTAACGTAAAATGGCAGCTAATACTCTTTTCGCCTCTGTCTCACTAACTTTGGAGCTAGATTCGGTAAATAGGTCATATATGTTGCCGGATGGAAAGATTGCAAGCTAAAGTAAAGTAGGGTCAAACTAAACGATGGTAGATGAGCTCTGGAGAAGGATAGAAAGGGAACTAGGAAGCCGTCAATCCGAATGGCCCGAATAAGGCCATTTGAATTGCACCTTGTTTCCGATTAATCTGAAATCAATCTCCTTCGAGGTAAGACAGTGGTTTACCATGCTTGCCTAAGTTTCTCAGTAAGCGGAAATATCTCCAACCTTGCCTAGTCAGCGTTAAGCTTTCCGCATCGATAGCTGTGAGTATTGTTCCGGCGTGGCTGACGAATGTTACTCGATCTTTTTCAGTAACAGATGCAGCTGCACCGGTAAAAACAATCCAGGTGTATATCTCTGGTGCATTCTGTAACCAGTATAATGGCTCTGTCTGGTAAATGTGTTTCAATAAGATTTGTGCTTCAGATATCCCATTCCTCTGTTGAATCTGTTCAAATCGATGCCCGTGTTGTACAATTTTCCAGAATGCTTGGCAAGCAAGTTGACAACACGCATGGATCCTCTCGGCGGGTTCCTGATGACGATGGTTCTCATAATGAATCGTGGCATGATTGGTTTTGGTAAAGGCAAGGATGCGATCCACTTCCCGGGTGGTCGTGCCGTGGTCGCTGTAGACAAGGTGATCGAGACAAGAGATGGCTTCGTATACATCTAGAAGGCTTTCAATTATTCTTGTGTCGTAAACTACAGTGCCAGTTCTGAGCGAGGCTTGTGAGACGATATTTCGAAGGAGCGTACTGGGACGGAGAGATTCGGAGTTCAGACAGTCCCACGCCGGGGGCAAGTCGTAGATACAGGCAAAGGAAATCATGGCCCTAAATCTGTCAATTGAGAATTTCAAGTGGAAATTTGAGGGGCTCAAATAATACCAATAGCCACGTACAGTTTGATAATGCCAATCAGTGGTCCGATTTCTGTGCGGAAAGATTTTGGCGTCCGGAGGAGCATTTTGAGTAGGCCCGTCTGATGGGTGACCGTCGAGTCGCGATCGAGGGCAACCATCTATGAGCTGTCAGAATTCATGATTGATAAACCTTTACATAGCGATATTGCTGACATTGTAATATAGTAGGGGAATGACAGCGCCCAACGTGCTATAGGTCAACAGAGGCTGCCGATGTGCGAGCCGTTCGTTGACAAGGCGAATTACCCAGGTCTGGTGATAGAGAGTTGGCATGCTATTTGGCTGATTCCGTAGCATGTCAATAGATGCGGAAGCGCTAAAGAGGGTAGCATGAAACAAGCAGGGCTCCACCCAGGAAGATACTCATCCAACGAGTAAGCACAGGTCTTCGATCGAAAGTTCACAACTATCTTGCCGTGATATCGAGGTTGATGATCCTGTAATATGATTTTAGAGGACGTTCGTTTTAAACATGATGTAACAGACTCACCCGCAGGTTGATTCGCACTCCCAGGATGGGCCACTGCTCAGCCAGCCGCTCACTACTCTTGCGCAGATGTTCCAAGTCTGCTGCTTGAGGAAGAATCATACATACACCAAATTCGGTAAACTTAGCGATTTGCAGATCCAGAAGATGAAATTGTTCCTTCATTGTGACTCAATCATTGAAGCAATAACCGCAATGACGCGGCCAGAAAAGCGGTGGACAAAGACTATGCGTCAAATCTTATATATCTCCCAAAATCTTGTCATGGACAGTAAAGGCAAAGCATGTAGTCAAATTTGAGACCATTTCTCTAATACCCTACACAGTAAATATCCATAGCGGACCGGAAAGCAGACTAGCAGAGTACAGTGACTTAGTGATAATGGGCCTTGCTTCTGCTTGAGAACGAGGGGAAAGTGATTGGTCCCAATGTCCTAAAGATCCAGACTTGAGATTATCCGTATTTGAAATCATATCCACAGCGGCGTAAATATAGTAGAACAGACCATCTTATCGCACCTGTACATCGGAGATGATGGCAGAGCCCGTAAATCTACAAACGGAACTGTGCTTTACGTGCCTGTTTCCTCTCGTCAGGTCTCAGATTGGTATTTCTTGCTCTCGCAATGTTCAACATTAGCGTAGCGTCTGGTCCATTCATTGTCCCATGCTTAAGTGGTGTTGGCGCCGAAACACCACCGAACAGGATTCTTTACCGCACAACACGGTGACACTGTGTACAGCACCAAAAGGATCGTTACCAAGATTAAATGGAAATATCACTTATATCGAATGAGAACGCACACCGAACCTAAACAGGAATGAACATTTGGTGCCAGCACGACTTGGTGTCAGTATGGTTATCCATTCTTATCGATTACAAGATAGTAGTAATTTAAGTCGGTGTCAATTAGAGTTGATCTCGATTCAAGTTGATGTCAGCACAAGTTAGTATTCAAAACAAGTTGGTATTAGTACAAATGGAAATCAAGAATTGATTGATGTCGGTTCGAGTTGGTGTCCGTACGAAATGCTGTCAAAAACGAGTTAGTGTCGACACGAGTGCGAGTTCGTGGCCATTATGTACCGTAAGCCTTGACGTTCGAATTAGTGTACGCCATTTATTGTTCCCAGCCATACCGCCATATAAAGAAGAAGGACTTTGGTAGGGCGCCGTAGAACGTTAAGATGGTTAGGATTTCGATTTCAGACAATATATCCAAAGGTTGAATTAAATTTTTGTCTTTAGAATCCGAATTATGCAGTCATCCTTTACGCACGGGGAAACCCAGGCCCAGAGTCCGGGACACTCAGAACCAGGTAGTCCAGATGGCTCGCCGCTTGATACGAGGAGCCGTTCCAACAGTCCATCACCATCCCTCCAGCTGGAGCAAGACCTATTGAACTCCATCAGAATACAGGCGTTGACAAGTCCACGGGAAGATGATCTGCAGCTATCTGGCCCATCCAGAAGTCGCATCATCGAGCAAGCAAACAATGCGCGGAGTCACAAGAACACAAACTATGATAACACTGGCGCTGGCAGGAAGTTAAAATCTACCAGTAAAAGGAGACGTTCACAGCCCAGAAATTTTACAGGTACTCATTTTTCCCCATTAAATGGAGCGGACTCCATACGGTTAACATTACTTAGGACTTTGATAAAAAAAAACCTGCCAATCCTATAGTGATCAAGCTCTGCGTAAAATCTACCAAATAGGCGATCATATTATCAATAAAACCAATATTGTCTTAAATGACTGGAGTGTATGGCTATCACGAGAATATCAGGCACCTAAGATTATAATTCCAGCTTACCACAATCTTTCGTCAGCAGAGATTTGTTTTGCTACATATCATCTTTTAGCCTCGACCCACAATAGGTTCCATTACAGATCGATACATCAACATCTAGCTCAGGCTCTTCTTCACATCTTTGTCCATGAATTTAATAAAGAGATGGGGGAAAGAGAGGACAAGCATGAGGTGGTGCTTCAGCGCAACAGCCACAAACTTGTGACTGTAATTCATGACTAGATACTACAAATGGTCAGTGAATATCAAGGGAATAGCAAGAAGTGGAAGCGGCAGAATATGGTGGACGATAAAAATCTTAGAAAGCGGTGGTGGAGACTGGAAAGTGGTATTAGATTTATTGCCATGCTGACCTGTACATCTGACTTGGCAACTATTCACGTGTAAGTCAACCCCTCAAACTGACCATACGTTACTAAAAATATGCAGTGAAAGGGGAAGTGGTTCCTCCTTCTCTAATGCCAAGTTAGATCTCTTGGTAAATTATGTTCAAAGCGTATCCCAACGCTGTGGCCCATCTCCAGTCCCTTGACCCAATAATTCTGCACCTTATCACAGAAGGGTCTTTGTCCGCAGATGATATTGACTGCCCATGTCCCCCTTCCTTTTTGCGATATAAAACCCTCCCTGAGAATATCCAATAGACAAAAACAGAAGTAGCAATGGGTGTTGCGACGAGAACGCTCCTGCACAGCTTAGGCAGGATGGAAGGATAATGGTGGGACTCCGTGGGAGGCACCCTATGGTCATCACCTACGGCTCAGTCTTTTGTCTTTGCTAGAGATTTTTCCATCACGAAGTTTCTGCAACAATTCATCCAGAGGAAACTATCCAATCAACATATTTCGTTCCCAATTTCCATTTTGTATCTTCCCAGTTTTTAGCAATGGATACAAATCAAAAAGACGAGGACTTGTCTCATAGTATCATGTTCGTATCTGGACATGATCATAATTGCGATTTAATGTGAAATTATTCCTAATTCGTCTATTGTATACCTTGTCTTCACTTTGTAGTGTTACACGGCTCCGTGGCTGAATGAAGAAATTTCGTGCCAGCACCGACCCTGCAAGGCTAAATAATGAAAGATATTTATAGGAATACAATATAAAACAAGGGAATTAAGGCTAGAAAATGAACTATACTGAAGAATTATTACGATGCATATAAGGCAATTAACTTTGAAACCTTATAATAGAAACACAATGTCTATTCCAAAGTAACAATGTGACACATCCTACGTGACTCACATATATGTTCATATCATGCAACCTGTCCCTTTGTGAGGGGAATATTTAATTTAGCCAATCCGGTACATGTTCAGCTTCCGCTATTCTAATCAAAATTACTAATGGATGTATTTATCTTCCATATTTTCTTCTTTTCCATCGTTGACATATTCTGTCTAGACTTGATCCAGTTAGACTACTTTAAATCAGAACTTATTCCTCTCCTTTAGGATCTACTGGTGTTAGGGGAAGCTAGTCTGTATTGGGTTCATGTCCTATTAGAAAAGAGTTCTTGTCAGCAGCGCACGATTGTGGCAATGCGAGAACAGGAATAGATGCCATAGCTGTAGGCTTGATAGCAGCATTATCTTACTTACTAAGGTCCTACTCTCAAGAGTTTGTATAGTCAGGGTAGGCGTGGAATTGTCTGAATAGAGCGCCTTATCATAATCAATTTCTATTATGATATCTTTAACTAAGAGTGGTTGGAAGAGGTTTAGTAAGGGAATGCAGGTACTGTTATCCAAGACAATATAATAAAGGTATCCTACTCTGCATATAAGTCCTTTGAATATCCTTATTATTGTGATAAGAGCTATGACGTGTGTGTATATCGATTAGCACGAGTCTTTAAATATTGGCAAGCTTCTCCTGCAGCACGTAAGGTTCTAAGGTTGAAAGCGAATTTAAATAGCATGCAAGCTGTACGGGAAACTAGCAAGTTATTAGTGTCAATTATTTTTTGTCAAGAAATATGGTAGCCTTACATGAGGACTTCTTGCATGATTATAAAGACTTGAGTCCGTTGACAGGTCCTTTAACGATTCCTATATGTGATAAAGTAGATATTAGAGACAATACTGCATATAGGGAAATGAATATAGAGATTGTCTGCCTACAGATAACGGTATAGAAATCTTAATAAGAGTCATGGTCAAGCAGGGTGAGCAATTGCAACACGAATAGATAGTTGAATGATTTCCCAGCTAGATCAGCGTGAGAAAAGGAACGCTACTTCGATAGAAAACAACCAAGTATATATAAATCTAGGGTCCGCTTGATAAGAACAAGTGAAGGTGGTGATAACTTACAGTTAGTATGAATTGATAATAAAATTGAGTCAAATAGATTTGCATATTGAAGAGATATGATCATTGTCATGAACGGAAGATTGTTGATGAATGTTACCCTAATCAGTGCATACGACACCAAACGGGATTCTTTACCACACAAGACGGTTCATACGGCGCTAAACGGTATTTCTTACAGCACAAGACGGTGCGTACGACACCAAACGGGATTTCTTACACTGTTTCCATTCCAATTACTGCTCACAACTCGAAACCTTCCCAATTGCACAGGATGGGTCTCTGTCAGTTTATTTCATCGTCAACCCATTGTAGTCTCCTTTCCCACTACCGAACGAACGCCCTTCATGGTCGTTTCATCAAGAATATATTTCGTACTTATAGTTCCCAGGTAACTATTATTCCAGTTAAAGGGGGAATAATCGCCTAGACTATAGCAAATTAAGCATGGGGCCGCCTCTTCCAAAGTATCTCCGCTCGATCAAAGCAAACCCAGAGGTCATTTCTATCACGGTTGGTAATTTTCGTGCTGATCAAAGTCCCAGCATGCTTTGGCTGCGTACTGGTTCCTGGGCCTCAAAGAAACATGTCTGAGACTCCCCGGAGTCGTAGATATGATCCAACGTCTGAGGGGGACGGAGGAATTGGGGTCTAATCTGTCAGCTTCAAAACAGTTCGAACTAGATCTATTTGAACCACTTCTTCACAAATCGCCCACTTTATACCAAGCAGATCGGTCGTGTTTCTTCTGATGTTGAGGTCACGATACGGACAAACTAATTCATTATAACATATAAAAAAATTTATAACCTCAATATGGGGTACAAAGTCGCACATGGTGACTATAATCTTCAAAGAAAATGCATAATGTTAATTTTGTGGATCATGGCTTATATCTTGTATATATTGCTGGCATGTGCTACTCACCACAATTAATGCTGTGGAGCGCTTAACAACCATCGACATGATCATAGAGTGCGTGCATAGCGGTCGATCCGCACGTCATCAGTGGGAATACTGATGAACTATAGTTCCAGCGTTCCTATCATAATTGGAAGCGATGGGTCAGTAGACTAAAACCCCTGATGCAGGTTCATTAATAATATAAACAGCCTAATCGGCTTAGTTGAAATAGGCTCACCTGGGCAAACTATTGATATGCAGTTTGATATTACATTTAGCAGGGTTTTAGTCTAATCTACCTTTAAGGGATCACTGATTAATGGTAGTCTAATATATAACTGTAGCGCATCTATATCCTGCGTGTTTGTTCTTAATGGAAAGAGCTATAATATCCTTATTCAAGAGTATAAGTTCGAGAATAGCATCATAGCTTAGGTGAATCCTAGGTTTAAAACTTTTAATATTAGGAGGGTACTCTATTCTGATATTGGATTTAGCTAACTCTATGATTATAATCTTATAAATAGTGCGCAAAGTATACCTTTTAGCAGAGTAAATGGTGTTATTGGTTTTAATATTTACCTGTTTCAAGATTCTGAAAAATCTAGTTTCATGTCTGTAATTAGTGATTAGGTGACTAATAAGTCTCATATTAAATATCTAGATGATAATACATTAATGATTAATAGGATGGAAATATTCTATTAACTTGTTCCGTGAATGGCATAATGGCACGTGGACTTTAGGATTACCTAATAATTTAGGCAATGCTGGTGATATTGCGTGGGTAGCATAGAATAATAATCAGAATATATAAAATATTAATATCACTGTAATATCAGCTGGTAAGATGAGAACCTCTTTAATATTAATCTGGTCTATAATAGTTTTTACTTAAGACTAGTCTCTTATTTAGCTGTAGAAGCTTTTGGACTGGTATTTTATAAGTATTAATGTTACTTAGTCTATAGCAGATAATATATATTACTATTTATATAATATAATTCTATCTAACTTTATCTTTGACTTTAAGAATAATATATTTATAATCTTAGAGATCTATATACTATATTAGTGTGATAATACTAGTACTATATATATTATAATAATCATAGGAGATAACTTTACAGATCTAAGCTATAAGTATACCTTTGGTTCTTAATGGGCCCAGCTAGGTGTGCTGATTCTTGACTACGAACATAGCTAGGTAGGCTTTATGAATAAGTCGACACTATTATCGAAGTTTACCACAGCCGCACTTAACATCATTGCAATGAATTAATTTGTTACAGTAGATAAGTAGAGAGAGACACACTGTTTTATCTACATAGAATATGACCAATATGATTTCGACTAGCTGACCAGCCTTGGCCTCAGTAATACAGTCACATCAATGAAGGTCGACAATGAGAATTCTTCAGCGAAATCCGCTTCTGAATAGCGTGCTCGTAACTTCGCATAAAAGCCGACCAAGACCGAATCGGCTTCTGCCACTCTGGATAAAAACAAGGATAGTCGAACATAGAACACTCGGACTTAATATCCAGCTCTCATGACCCATCAGTCTTGTGATGGTCAACGTAGACGGATGTAGATATGGTCATTACCTCTGTTTTAAGATTGTTTCCGACGTTGTTAGATCTAATCTAGTTTTGTTTTCTGGCAGTAGGATGTCTGTTGAAAATGTAGGCTGCAAGAGACACTGTTCTGGCTTGCTGCTATAAAAGGCGGAAATCGATCACCTGAATATAAACTCAGTTCAGTTGTGTATCTAAGAAAAGTTTGGAAGAATCTACCTGTCAAGTCCTCCAATCTACTTAAAGCTTCAGCAAAACGCTGATAAGAGATCATTTCCTGCTCTTCTCTGACAACAAAGTCTTGTCGAATTTGATGGCGGAGACGTTGAATATGAATATGAGCTTTTTGAAGTTTTGTATGACTTGACCAGGGCTTTAAAGATAAAGACCAGCAAAGGGACTTTAAGGCTGCTTGATTTATGTGTCCTCTTTCTGCCAGCTTTTCCACAAGTGGCCACTCATAGAAATCTCTAATCTGTTTCCAATCTTATGCCTTATTAGAGAGAAAAATTGGTAATAGGAGATTGACAAACCATGTCTCACGTAGATTGGAGGCTCCTGAAGGTAATTTGCAGGGGAAGAGTCAACAATTTTCATTTTCCAATGAAGGAGACAATTTTAAGAGGCAAGCTGATATTAGATGGTATTAATGGGCTTTTGTCATAAGCATACAACAAATGAAATATCACCCATTTAGAAATTGGCGCATACTAGGAGATTCAAGTTGGAAACAATGAGTTAAAGCTCAAGTGGTCTAGTAAATCCAACCGATCCCTACTGCATCGTTCCCGACAAATAAGTGTTCCTATTTGATCACTGCCTGTTTCTGAAAAGCATTACCAATACAGTTGAACAAGCTTGTAACAATCTTATTGTCAAAAATCACGGCTATACTGTTCCGCCGCTCAATACCGCACATTTCAATCTATGGATTTGCTAGACCCGGGTTGATCCACAGGCGATGGCACGTGAATGGCAGTGTACTGTGGCATGCTGTCGTTCTGTTGGAGGCGTAATAAGTTTGTGGAACTGTCTATATGATGCGCTATTGTTGGATCGTTAGAAGACTTAATAGGAGATTTCTCCACACGACTCAGCCGACTAGTTAAAATTGAGAATCTTAGTTGGTATCATTTCGAAATGGGGCTGATCCGATTTGGTGCCAAAACCGAGTTGGTGACGGTCCAAGTTGGTGTCAATTAAGCCGAATCTATACGCTTGAATTTACGTACCGGTAATGCTCGGTTTGTTTTCATGTTCTTTTCATTGCTAACCCTGATGATTTAGAGGATGTAGGATTATAAAATTTTGCTTTATAAAGAGAATGATATGAAATTGTTCTCATTCTCAATCACCAGCCACTACTGTTGAAGATCTCTAAGGAGAGCGTTGATCTCAGCTATATAAGCCGCCTATCACCCTGCATCCACACTCTATTACTTCCTAGTCCGTGGCGAGCATACCTTACTCAAAATGACTTTACATTGTGGGCCATCGATTGCTGTGTACAAGGCGACCACTCTTCCATCTACTCTTCTATCCAATCTTGCTCGGGACTTCAACAACAAGGCCACTAACAACAATGAGGTTGTCCATGAAAGGAGGTCAATCCAGTCACTGATCGACAGCTCCAAAAAACCTCCGTATGCACAAATTGATACTATTCTCACCAACTTCTTCCCAGAAGAGTACGGAGAGGGTTTCTATAGAATAGAGGTAGGCGACGTCCCCTATCAACTAATCTTTCTCCAAAAAATAGACCTTAACACTGTGGATAAGAGATCTAACCCTATACTACAAACCAGTCATCCAAACCTATTAAATCTTCTAGATATTTCAGTCTATAGAGATAAGCTATTTTTTTATTATAAAAGACCAGGAATATCCTTAGAAAAATTCCACTAATCCACAATGTTGGATTGAGTCGCAGTAGTGACAATCTGCAAAAAAGTACTTCAAATACTACTGGTTTTTAGAATGACGACTAATGCTGCATAGTTGTTACACGGACTGATCTATATCTATCTAAAATACCTGATTCTTCTTCGCCCGGGTAGAATCAGGGTTTGGGTTAAGGTTATTTTTTCGCTAACAAATTTAACCCCATCTAGGCCTGGGTAGAATCAGCTCCTACCCCCAATCTCAATCAGCTTTTTCCAGCCGAACTTGATCAAAATTCTCCTAAATATACTCCCTTAGATTTTCAATTTATACCTGGGCAGCAGTACTAGGCTTAAATAGTCTTTATTTCTAGCTTATATAGTATATTAGCCTCTTATTATATACTTCTAGATCTATTATTATATACTCTATAGTTAAGCTATTAGATCTACTACTCTAGTATAAGTCACTATCTAGGCCTTAATCATTTTATTTAGTAAGCACTATTTTATTTTAGTAACTTTTATTTTAAAAGTAGTATAAATATTTTAAAGAAGTTTTTTTTTAGCTATATTAATATATTCTCTCTTAAACTCTCTCTTTTCTCTAGACTTCTTAATAGGAATTTCTTTAAGTCTTAGATAATGTTAAATAAATATTAGACTAGTAATCTTAATATATTAAAAATAAAGAATAATATAAGCCTTTTAATCTATTATTTATTAGATATAGATATTACTAAGCTAGATAATAACCTTAGTAGTATATTAACTTAAAACCTAATACTATAGTCTTAGTAGAGTATATTTTTTTAACAATTATATAGAGATAACTTTATATAGCTTATTATTTCTATAGATTATACTTACTAGGATCTAGATATTAATACTATTAAAAGACTTTATAATATTAATCTAGAATTTAACTAGGTTAAAAGTATTAAAAAGTTAAAGTTATATATAATTAATTATTAGTATTAATTTATTCTATATTAATATATTCTTACTTATATATTATAGATATTATCTACTAACTTATATCAAGATTCTATTAAAAAAATAGAGAGAATAATCTAGATTATATATTATAGAAAGACTTAGAGAATATTCTAAGATAAGTATCTATAGATTTGTCGGAAACTTCGGTCGATACCGTCGGAGTATAACTAGGATAGTTATATTAACGGAAGAAGTTAATATATTCTGATATACGAAAGGCTGTATGAGCGTAAAGTCTTAAAGAAGTCGGGCAAACTGAATATCCTGTTCGATAGAAGAACGTATACTCAAGTTATCACAGTTAATTAAAGACAATAGAATAAAACTAATTACATGGTGAATGAGCGTCCTTATATATTCCATCGTCAGTAGATCTGGTAGAGCCAATCGCTGCCAATGGCTCTACTGGCTTTATTCGAGCATATCGAGCCTTGCCCTAACAACGGCTCGACTGGCTCTACTACCCTAACCCTAGCGGTTACGGATAATCCTTTGTTCCATCTTGCATTAGTTTCCGTGCGTGGGTTCTTGATTCATTGGCTGTAGTTTCTCGGATTCTCTGACAATCCCCTCCTCTAAAGGCTGGCGTCTCGACAGCTCAATAAATAGTCGGTGTCTCCCATCTGTGGTGTAGGTACTTCTCTTTTTCTCAAAATGCTCGCGTTGTGGTGATGAGCTAACCATGTCGTCAAAGAAAACTATCAATAGAAAGAACCTCGCGGCTCGTATCGAAAGTTCCGGAGTCGTCCTTCTCATTCCTTGTGGGCGTTGTGCCGTCAAAGGTCTTCTTTGCATAAAATCAGAGTCTTCAAGTCGTTGCAGTGAGTGTGTGAAATTCGGTCGGTGCAAGTGTGTTGATATGGCCTCATCCGATCTTGCGTGGAAGAAATTGCTCAAGGCACAAGACGAAATTCGCGCCCGGGATCGTGAGATCCAAGATCAGATTGCCGAGTTGCTTGCTCGTCAACGTCGTATCCGAAAACAAGAGGATCTTCTTCGCAAGCGTGCTGGTCAATTTATTCAAACGGATATAAAAGATGTCGAAGAGTTGGAAAGATTAGAAGAAGAAGAAGAGCAAAAGGCGGCGGACGAACGGGCGAAACAAGAGGCAGCGCGCAAAGAACAAGAGTTAATTGCGTCAATGCTTAATTCCGGCGATTCCAACGGCCTGGTCTTGGATGATTCTTCCTGGCTTGCTTCTTTTTCTGCTCCAAACCAATTGTCGTTCGGTACTCCTGAATCTTGTCGTGGCAATTCAAATTCGTGACAGGTTCCCATGAATCGTCTTCTGGTGAGTATCCTTTCCATCTAATCAAGTAGTAGATCTGACCATTTTCTTGTTTGCGATCTAGGATCTTTTCTACTTCGTATTCTTCATCGTCTGCTTCGTCGTTTCCGTTTTCTGGGTTTTTCGTTGGTTCCAATAGCGATATATGAAATATTGGATGTATGCGCATTCTTGTCGGTAGTTGGAGTTGATAATTGTCGTTTTCGAGTTTCTTCACAATTCTGAATGGTCCGTATTTGACTGCGTCAAATTTGTTACTTGGTCGTTTTGTTTTAATGTTGAAATTTTTTGATCCTGGTGTTCGTCGTAGAAGGTAAACTCTCTCTCCCTTTTGTAAGGTTGGCGCGTCCTCGCGTTTCATATCGTAATATCGCTTCATTCTTTGTTCTGCCCATTGAATGTCTTTAGACATTGTTGTATGCATCCGTTGCATATGTACTGCCTGTAATATCGCTTCATTGGAGCTTCCATCCGTTGATATAGAAGTCCATGACATTCGTGGGTATCTCCCTAGATTGGCGAAGTGTGGTACTTCTCCTGTCGAGGTGTTTTTCGCGTTATTCAATGCAAATTGTGCCAATGGTAGCATCTCTACCCAATTGTCTTGGTTCCAATCCAAATAGTGTCGTAAATGCTGTTCAATAAACTGTATCATTCTTTCGGTTGGTCCGTCTGTTTGTTGGTGATTTGCAGTTGATAACCTATGTTCAATTCCACATGCCTTGGTAATTGTCTGCCAGTATTTTGATCTGAATAGCTTATCTCGATCTGAAATGATCTTGGTTGGCAATCCAGTCCAACTAAATACTTCTCGTAGCATGAGTATTGCACATTGTTCTGCTGTTAAATCCTTTGGCGTTGGTCGTATGATGACATATTTCGTTAATCTGTCAACAATAACGATTGCGTCGGTGTATCGAATTCCGGTAATTGGATCCTTCGATTCTGGTAATCCTTGTATGAAGTCGACTGTAATATATTCCCATGGCTTGTTTGGTATTTCTGGTAGTTGCATCTTTCCATAAGGTCGATGGTTAATTGGCTTGTTTCTGTTGCAACTGTTGCATTGACTGATGTATTCTGTAACTTGTCTTCTCATGTTTGGGAAATAGTATTGTCGTTGTATCTTCTCCATAGTTTTGTCGATTCCTTGGTGTCCTTGTAGTGGTGGATCATGGTGCGTTCTAATAATCTCTGTGATCATTGTTCTTGGGACAAGTATGGACCCATTCCATACAGCTAATCCTTTCTGTAATGTCGCTTCTTTATTTTTCAATGCTATCATAAGCATCTTATCTTTGCTGGTAGCATCTGCCATTCGCTGGTGAAATCCTGAGTCGGTAACAGTGATTGCAGCGGCGAGTACTGCTTTGGTGTTATATCGTATACCATCCTTATCTTCTTTCAGAATGTTGGTTTTTGGCTGTTCAAGACCTATAGCGTAATCTGGTCTTCTGCTGAGGGCATCTGCAATAACATTTTCTTTTCCTTTGATGTGTTCAATCCGAAACTTGAACTTTGATAAATATTCGGCCCATCGTATTTGTCGTCCAACTAACTCTTTTGTTGTCGTAAAGTATTTGAGGTTGTGATGGTCACTTTTCACAATTGTTTCTTCCTTAACTCCTTGTAGATAGTGTCTCCATTGCTTGAATGCTTCGACTATCGCAAGTAGTTCTCTGTCGTGAACGTCGTAGTTCCTTTCTGCTGTGGTGAATTTTCTTGAGAAGAAGGCGACAGGTCTCCATTTTCCTTCGTCGTCTGGTTGCTCGAGAACAATTCCTAATGCATACCCTGATGCATCTGGTCGTATCAAATTCTGTCTGTCCGGGTTGTGTAGCATAAGTATCGGTGCTTTCTTGACTAATTCCTTGACGTTGTTGAATGACTCTTCTCTTTCTTTGGTCCATTCGAATTCGAGATCTTTCTTGAGCAGTTCAGTCATAGGTCGGGCGATCTCAGAGTAATTCTGAAGATATCGTCTGACATATCCACTTGCTCCTAAAAATCCTTGAACGTCCTTAACACATGTCGGTGTTGGCCAATTCAATATTGCGTCCATTTTTTCTGGTTGAATCTTCAATCCTTCTGGTGTATAAACCATTCCTAAATAGTTGACTGTGGTCGTGTCGAATTCACATTTCTTGATCTTGAGGGTCAATCCTGCTTTCATTAGTTCAGTCATCACTGCTCGTACATGGCCGTCATGTTCTTCAACATTTTTAGAGTAAACAATGATATCATCAAAGTATACTGCAACAAACTTGTTGAGAAACTTGATTAACACATGCGTCATGAATCTTGCAAATTCTGCAGGAAGTCGTTTCAAACCCATTGGTGCGACTACCCATTCGAATAATCCCATATCCGTAAGGAATGCTGTTTTCCAAATATCTTCTTCGGCAGTCCTAAGGTTGTAATAACCCCATTGGATGTCAAAGACTGTCATGATCTTTGCTCCTTGCAACAGATCTCTTTTCTGTTCCTGATGCGGTGCCTTGTTTGCATCATCAATCGTTCCGTTATTCAGTGCTCGGTAATCAATAACTAGTCGTTCTGTTCCATCCTTCTTTGGCACAAACATTGGTCTGCTCGAGGCTGGTCCTCGTCCTTCGCGTATATATCCTGCGGCTAGGAATTCTCTGACAAACTTGTTTTCCAATTCCAGCTGATCTCGTGATTTGTGCTGCTGCTTGACTGAAGGCGGTGTAAATCCTGGTTTCAATGGTATTCGTGCTTCATACTCTTTCTCGTGATTCGGTAATCGATATTCCTTCTTCACAAATAATTCGATAAAGTCGTAGTATTTCTTAGGTAACTTCGCAAGTACCTCTTTCAATTCTTGTTCATAAATTTCCTTTGGTTTTGGTCGCGTCTGCGGCTGTGGTACAGGTCGCTCCTGTGTCGTTTTTTCTCTTTTTGCAGGTCGCTCCTGCGGTGTTTCATTTGTCTGTTTCCTAGTAGGCTGCATCACCTTCTGCACCTCTTGTTCACCTGAGCTGGCATTTCTCTTCAGCCCTGCTTGTGGAAGGTTATTCCCCAATCCTTCTTGTAAGCTCGTAAGTTCTTCGTATTCTCCTAACTTGGTTCGTAAGATTCGGTTGTCAATAGAAACTGTTCCAGTTGTCCAATCAATAACTGGGTTTTGCTCTTGTAACCATGGCATTCCTAGTACTGCGTCGTATCCGGTTATCGCTGTAATGTCGAATGAAATTGTCGTAACATATGGTCCTGATGACATAAGAATTGGTTCCGTTTTCTTCTTATATCCTTCCATGATCGGTTCTCCGTTGATGCTAACAATCTCGGTCCATTGGTTTGTCTCATGGTATCGGAGTTGTAACTTGTCTGCTATATCGGGGCTCATATGATTTCCGGTAGCTCCTGAATCCAAAAGTATTTGTAGCTTTGTTTCCTTGATTTCTGCCAAGATAATAATCGTTCGATATCTTGGGTTAATTGTTGCTGCGATCAGGTGCTTTGTCTGATGTCGATCCATGTAGCTTTGTACTGCTCGGACGTGTTCTTCTAAAGGGTTCACGAAAAGTCCATCGTGGTGGAATTGACAGAACACTGCATGACATTCTTGCTTGGGTAAATCTGAATGTGCTGGATGTCCGCTTTCCTCATATACACACTGGCATTCCGGGTTTTCTTGAGGGCATGTAAACTTCGCGTGTAAAGCAATGCCTGGCGTCTTCGGAAACCACTGGTTGATTTTCTTGCTGAGGTGGTGGAACTCACATCCATCGTCGTAGCACGTTGTCCAATGTACTTCATTGTGCATACATCCTCCTAAATTGGGATAGTGCATGCAAATGCAATTTGGTACATGTCCCAATTGTCCACTGCATAGTCGATGTCCATTCGATTTGGATATTTTCTCGTAAATGGTCGCTAGGATTTTGTTGCTTTGTCCATGTGTTGGGCAGTTTCGGTATGTCCATTCGTGACATTTCTTGCACATCTCTATGTGTTCTTTCCAAGTGTATTGAGATTCTTCCCAGCAGATTGCTTTTACAGGCATGCAATTGCATAGGTCATCTCCCTGGTTCCGTAATTTGTTTATCTTTTCTTCAGTAACCCATGTTGTGTTGTAGCTGCGGTTACTCTTGCAGGTTTCTTTATTGTGCGTCTCGTTCTGAGCACAATCGCATTTGTCGGTATATTCTTGTCGGGTTCGTTTTTGTCTTATCTCTGCGAGTTGTTCTTTAATCTTCTCGTAAGGGTCCAGGTGGGGTTTCTTTTGGTCTCGATGCTCGGCTGGCTGACTTATTGCCTCTTCGTCACCACCTTGCAACGCTAATTGAGTATGAAACGACTCAATTAGTGAGGAATCTTCATAGTCAGTGCTCTCACTACTATCTTCCGGTTCTTCCTTGTCTGGTTCGCAACCTCCGGGATAACTGTTTCTAGGTGATCGGTTCCGTACCTCATGGCTCTGCTTATTCCTCGAAAGCATGCGGTGAGCGTCCTCGTGCGTGGCCATAGGTGCTTGGATTTCTATGTCATTGACATTTCGTATAGCGCTTTTCATCTTTGTTGTCATTCTTCGTTGTATCGTTGTCGCGATTTCTTCTTCTTGATCCATACTGATCCTTTTCATTTGTCGTCTTCTTGGTGCTTCTTGGTCCATAGGCGTGTCCAATGCTTGCCGTATCTGTTTCTGTAATTCTTTCTGTCTCTCAGCTTGCTGCTGTATTCCTTGCTTGTATCGTTCTGGTGACTCTTCATCGGTTTCTGAGTATTCATCGGTACTGCTTTCTTCTGGGGTGTATACATGGATGGCTGCTGCAATTTGTTGTCGTGATCCCTGGTTGGCCGATCCAGAGTTCTTCTTTGGCTTGCGACATTTGTTTGCAAAATGTCCTGGTATTCCACAGTTGAAGCAGGCTTTCTTTTCAATTAGTCTTTTCTTTTCTTCTTTAGTTAGCGTAGCGTTCATTTGCATAATAACATCACCGTCTCGGTCTTTAGTCCTCCTCTGGGACGTGTTAGCTTGTTGTCTCGGTCGATGCTGATAATTTCCTCGTTCCATACGTCGTGTGTATAGCGCCATATCGATCTGTGACGCTGCTTCCATCATTTTCTTGAATGTATCGGGTCGTGGTATAATTTGCGAAATACGATCCTTCACATTGTCTTTCAAATTGTCGTAGAACTGATCTCGTAGTCCCTGATCGTTCCATTTGAGATATCCTGATACCTGAAGAAATCTTGAAATGTAGTCTCCTACAGATCCATATTGTTTGATGTTCTTAATCCGGTGGGTTGCGTCGAGTTCTTCGTTGACAGTTCCAAACAGCTGATGTAACTTCCCTTCAAAGTAAGTAAAGCTGCTGAACATAAGGGCGGTTTCAGGTTCAAGTTGATCATCGTTGGCGGCTTCGACTCGATCGGTAACATAAGGTGCAAACCATCTCATTGCTTCTCCAGTAAGGAAGCTAGATGCTGTGAGAACCTTGTCTTGCTCGGATACAATTCGGTTGGCATTGTTGCTGAAGTAGATGCGTAGCTGTGCCAAGAACACCTTGAGAGTTCCTCGTTCTCCTGAGAATGGTTCAACCTTTCCTATCTTGACAACTGAGTGGTTGGCACGCTGTGCCTCTAACTCAATGATGCGTTGTCCTAATGTTGCGATAGCCTCTGCCATCTGAGCTGGGGTCGGTCCAGAGTTGTCACTACCTGTCGTGGTTGTTCCTCCACTGGAAGTCGATGGAGTTGGAGCGGCTGGACGATTCTGCACTCGTGGGGGAGCTGGTTGCTGTTGACTGGCCATGATGATCGCTGGTTAAGACTTCTCTTTCGTAATGAGGGTCTTTAATTGTCGGAAACTTCGGTCGATACCGTCGGAGTATAACTAGGATAGTTATATTAACGGAAGAAGTTAATATATTCTGATATACGAAAGGCTGTATGAGCGTAAAGTCTTAAAGAAGTCGGGCAAACTGAATATCCTGTTCGATAGAAGAACGTATACTCAAGTTATCACAGTTAATTAAAGACAATAGAATAAAACTAATTACATGGTGAATGAGCGTCCTTATATATTCCATCGTCAGTAGATCTGGTAGAGCCAATCGCTGCCAATGGCTCTACTGGCTTTATTCGAGCATATCGAGCCTTGCCCTAACAACGGCTCGACTGGCTCTACTACCCTAACCCTAGCGGTTACGGATAATCCTTTGTTCCATCTTGCATTAGTTTCCGTGCGTGGGTTCTTGATTCATTGGCTGTAGTTTCTCGGATTCTCTGACAAGATTATATATTTTAATTTTTAAAGTAGTGCTTTATATTAGAATATAAAGTAGATAGTTAAAAGCTACTTAGATATAGCTAAGTAAGCATTTTTAATATTAATTAAAAGTATTTTTAAGGTTATTACTAGGATATATTAGGCTATAAAATAGATAAAAAAATAAAAAAGAGCTTACACATAGTATATTACTAATAGATATATAATAATATAATTAATAGATTAACATATTATAGAATAGATAATAATTAATCTATAAAAATAAGCTAAGGATCTAGTCTTATAATAATATCCTAATATATATTAATAATATAATTAAGTTTAATAAGATAATCTTATAGATATATAAAAAATAATTTTACTTTAATATTTAATAAATAATATTATATCTAGCTTTTATACTTAATCTATTTACTACTAGCTATAAAATTATTATTTTAAAATTATAATATAAGTATCTTTAGGTTAGTTTACTATAAAATTCTTATAAAGAATTTCTAATACTTTTAATTAATATTAAACTAGAGTATATTAAGTCCTTTCTTAGAATTATAAATCTATATACTATATAGAAATTCTTATAGTAAATAAATTCTAATCTAATAGTAGGAATATATATATATATATTTTTAGAGATTATCTTAGGTATCTTCCTAGTATTTAATCTATAGATATTTATTATAGAATTTTTACTATATATAAAAGCTTTTAAAGTAAATATTAGATTTATTAATAATATTTATCACCTTTTTATAATATATAGTTATTAAGAGTTACTATTACTATTAAAGAAGAAAATAGATAAGTATTACCTATTCTATAAAGTGTGACAACCGTACCCTGAAGCACGTGGACCGGCTACGGAATGGAGGCACGTGGCTGGACGGATAGGGCCGATGAGACTATCCCCAGATAGGGCTCAAAGCCCTAGCCGTGCCAGATTGGGAACATGCCTTGAGTGGTACTGTATTAGGAATGACCGCACAAAGGGGAAGAATATTTATTAAGCGCTGAGGGGTGTAGAGCTTCCTTTTCTCTTTTTCCTTTTTCATGCTTGATATTGCTTGTAGACCTAGTGCACCTAGTTAGCGAGATAGTCTTAATATTAGGTTTTAATTATTGTTATATAATATCAAGCATTATCTTTTCTTTTAAACCTTTAATATATTAGTATAGCGGACCTTCTTAGCGTTTTACTCTAATTAAGAGATCTTTTTTTTCTTTTTCTTTTTTTCTCTCTTTTTTCATCTTAGCACATCTGTATAGTGAATAACTAGGATGTTATGTTTAAGCCAGAGATTTTCTATCCCCTTTCCTTTCTTCTTATCAATCTTTTTTCCTTTGATATTCATCACCTATCAAGATAGTGAAGGAACCCGGTTAAGATAGTGCTAGGCAGGCACCAAGCACGGACATATAGAAAGACTTAAAATAGAAGCGCTTTAAGTGACATCTCACTCTTAATATAGATGAGATTCTAATAAAAAAGTTAGACTTAATAATAGCTAGAAAAAACTTATTGAATTATATTATTTTTTAAAAGCTCTATGATTGGTTCTCTAATGAGCTTTTTAAATACTTTTATGACTATATAAACACCTTTAAGCACCAGATACAGGAATAGAATTTAGAGGACAATAAACGCGAGATCAATAGAGATGCAATATAGATCATAGAAATAAAAATTAATGAACTCAAAGCTTATATAAAGAATTAACGGAACGCTATAGCCAAGTTGATTTAAGAACGCGATAAAGCTCTTATATAAATGCAGAAGCTTGCTTAGTAGAGCAAATCAGCCTCTATAATACTAGCAAGCTAGAAGAAGAGTACCAAACTTTTAGATAGAAAATATTTTGCTAGCGGCAAGGATTCTAACCCAAAGTTTACTTCTTGGCTAATTGATATTAAGAATAAATTAAAGACTAATATCAATCATTATTCAACTGCTTTATCGCGTATACAGTACGTCAAGAGTATATATGAAGAAGAGACTGCAGACCACCTTATACCTTATTTTAACAAGGACTTATTAGAATGCTACTATGACGCTAATAATATTATTAAATACTTTAAGACCATCTATCACAATGTCAATCTCACTGCTAAGGCAAAGTGCAAGTTCCGTTAATTATTTATAAATAATATTAAATTCTAGGACTTCTTATCACAATTTGTGCTTATTACTCAAGAAGCGGAGTTGCCCGCTAGCTAGTAGAAAGATGAACTATATAAGCAGTTATCTCCTAATATGCAGTGACAGCTAGTGCAAGCCAGTTATAATAATAACCTAACTTATTAAGATTTCGTCTGCAAGTGTCACCAAACTGTGAATCACTTAGAAATCATTATTAAGAATGAGAAATGTGCTCTAAAGGGCTGTGATAATAAGAATGGTAATAGCGGAGGCTCTAAGAAGAATAATAAGAAGAATATGCCAGCATCTGATAAGCTGAAGGATGACAAGGATAAAGTCAAGATTCTATAAGTAGAGAAGAAGCAGCTTATAATAGAAGAGAAGTACTTTAAGTGTAAGATGCTAGAGCACTTAGTGGATCAATGTCTATTTAATAAATAGAGCGCTCTTAATCTTAAGGCTTTAGAACCGACACCAGAGGCTCCTTAGAAAGATTCATTATCTTTGGAAAATAATAATGCCTAAGAGAAGACTCTATTTTAGGTAAGATTGATGCTGTTGATGTTTTAGATCTCTCACAACTGATTGGAAGTGACAGGGAAAGCTTAACTATATCTATCTAACTAGCTAGAAATGGATTATTGATTTATCTCAAAGCATTAGCAGACACCAGAGCAAATGGATTTGCATTCTTGGATATTTTCTTTACTAAGAAATTAGTGCGACATTGTCGGAAACTTCGGTCGATACCGTCGGAGTATAACTAGGATAGTTATATTAACGGAAGAAGTTAATATATTCTGATGTACGAAAGGCTGTATGAGCGTAAAGTCTTAAAGAAGTAAGGCAAACTGAATATCCTGTTCGATAGAAGAACGTATACTCAAGTTATCACAGTTAATCAAAGACAATAGAATAAAACTAATTACACGGTAAGTGAGCGTCCTTATATATTCCATCGTCAACAGAGCCATCAGAGCCTCGCTCTGTTTAGCTTGTCATTCGAACAGAGCCGAGCTCTGTTCGCTCTGTTACCCTAACCCTGGCGGTTACGGATAATCCTTTATTCCATCTTGCATTAGTTTCCGTGCATGGGCTTTTGATTCATTGGCTGTAGTTTCTCGGATTCTCTGACAGACATCTTTACCACTATGTGGAGCCCTTGAAGCAGCTATTTAGGGTGAAAGGATTTAATAACAAGTCTAAAAAGATGATCACCTATCTGATAAGACTGACGTTGGTGATAGACAAGTATATTATATATAATATTCTATTTTTTATTGTTTAACTTAGAAAGCATGATGTAATTTTTAGAAAGATGTAGTTAGCTAAATATAGAGTGCTAGTTAACTATGCTTAATAGCAACTACTCTAGCTGGAGAAGGTCTCTTTAAAGAAGGAGATATAAGCTTAGCAATTTATTCAGTTACTTAAGAAGCTGTTACTATAGGATCGCGAGATAGAGCTTTAGCATTAGGAAGATGTAAATCAATAGGATTGATTGTTTAAAGCTAATGTTAAAGCCGCTATGCCAGCTCTAGTCAACAATCAAATGGTGCTAAAGCAGAGTATACTAGTCACATATAGTGGTTTATATCATAAATAGCATGAGTGTGAACTAGACTATATAGGGAAAGAGCTGTTATGGGCTGACCCCATATTGTCGTTCGGGACTGAGCCCTCACGAAGTCTATGCCAAGGCCCGAAGTACTTACCGCCTATGGGAGGCAGAACTCAACAAGGATTTGAAGCTATTCCCAGATCCCAATAGCGCAACGCTAGGCCCTAGACGGGTATTATCAATTTAGTGAATGAACACTAGCGTTCCCCCTTTTTTCATATAAGATGCCTGCTGTTGCGGAACTTCCTACTTTCTTCCTTTTTTTCTTTCTTTCCTCATGTATTTAGTATATTCGAATATGAACATATAGCTGTTTCATAAGGCGGGACTGGCCCGTAACATTATACTAAATACATCCTTTTGAACGACTGATCTATAGAACCCTGAATCGAACGATGGATGACGAAGGAATCGAACAGCAGCCGCAGCATGGCGAACAGTTGACCCCGAACGAGATGCTCATGCAGATGCACCACATGATGAACGCCATGAACGCTAGTGTCAACGTTGTGCAGAACAACTTGACCCATATCAATGACCGTATTGCCCTCCTTGAACGTCTCCAGCAGCAACAACAGCAGCAACAACAGCAGCCCCAACCGCCCCCGTACCAACAGCCTGCACCGGGTCTTGCTCCTGCTGGTACGCCAGCCCCCCAACCTGAACCTGCTGCCACACCCGCCGCTGCCTATGCCAATTCCCAACCCATACAGCCCATCTTCCAGCGTCCTCGTCACACGCACCGTGACCCCGAGCTGTATGATAATACCGACAGATCCAAGTTCTTGCCCTTCTTCGTTGGCCTCAGGGCCAAGCTCCGAATTGACTCAGCCGCCATTGGATCCCCTTTCAACCGAATCTGGTACGCCTATGAGTGTCTTCGTGACGACGCACGTTCGAAAGTGTTCCCATGGATGCAGTTATACGCACAGGACGAGCTCGTACCTGAGGAGTCCCTCGAAGCCTTCCTCTCACACCTCAGCGACCTCTTCGAAGACGAACATGCGGAGGAGAAGGCGAACCTCGAACTCAACCAACACTTCCAGAAGAGCTCTTCCTTCCGCGACTTTATCGCCGAATTCGATCGACTACTACTGCTCGCGGGTGGCGCCAACTGGAGCGACAGTGTTAAGATCTCCAAAGTCCGATCTGCCATCAACCAACCTCTCCGGAAAGAACTCATTGGCAAGACCCTCTCGCGTAATTATGAGCAATTCCGCACCCAACTCAATAAGGTCGCTGATGACCTAGAGGAGTACAACCGAATCGAGAGTCGGCGACGCCGACCCGCCAGCCAGCAACCTGCTGGAGCAAGACGAGGCAACCCTTATCCTCCAGCTGTCCCTGCTGCTGCCCCAGCCCGCGATCCTAACGCCATGGAATGGACGTCCAACCCAGCATACGTCAACGCTGTCAGAACCCCGTTCCTCTGTTACAACTGCGGCCTGCCAGATCACATGTCTCGCAACTGCACCAACCCCTATAATCCAAATGCCCCGAGGCCACCTCCCCGTACTGCCGCAAGATCCTCTGCCAACGCCACTCCTGCGAACCGTACCCGAGTGAACGGTGTCACCTTCGAACCGACTCAACAGGCACAAGGACATGTGGAACCCGAAGAATCAGAACAGGAAAACTAGCCGCTCTCGAGGACAGTCGCCCCCGGGAGCATGATGAGTGGAGAAAATTTCAAGAGCAACTAGCACCTGTCAATGACACGCCTTTCGAAGTGGAGGCCTTGTTAGATAATGACGTTCATGTACAAGCCTTAGCTGATAGTGGGTGCCTCACTTATGGACTAATCAAAAAGTCTTTTGCTCTCAAGAATAATCTCACACGACGCGCTATAACACCGATGCCGTTAGCCAGCTACGATGGCGTCAATGGACAAGAAACGGATGAAATTGTGGTTACAATGATGGACGTCGGTGGTCACCGACAGAAGAAGATATGCTTATATGTAGTACCGAAGATGGAATACGACATGATCCTGGGATTGCAATGGATGCGAGCCGAAGGAGTGATATTTGATGCGAAGAAAGAACTTCTCACTTTTGCCGATGGAGTGCAAGTGAGCAATATGAACCTGCGGGATGTCCGCACCCAAATGAAGAACAACACCTATGAGATCTCAGCAAATGCTTTACAGATATTGAGAAAAAGAGACCGACGGAAGAAGAAGCAACAACTGGAAATTTTTGCCGCCAGCCTGGCTGATATAGACAAAGCCCTGTCACCCAAGAAACGAACCGATCCTCACGCTGCGTTGCCGGAACAATACCGTGAGTTCCTAGATGTATTTGACCCGAATGAAGCCGACAAGTTACCACACCACCGATCCGGAGTTGATCACTCTATCGAATTAATTGAACAAGATAAGGACGGTAAGAAGCCAGAGGTCCCATGGGGCCCATTATACAACATGTCAAGGGAAGAGCTCCTTGTACTACGGAAGACGTTGCATGACTTATTGTCAAAGGGGTTTATACGCGTCAGCAAGTCACCAGCCGCCGCACCAGTACTATTCGTGAAGAAGCCTGGAGGTGGGCTACGCTTCTGCGTTGACTATCGCGCCCTGAACGCCATCACGAAGAAGGACCGATACCCGCTGCCCCTAATCCATGAGACTCTCCAGAGGATCTCTAAAGCGAAGTGGTTCACCAAGTTCGACGTTCCTGCCGCGTTCCACAAGATTCGTATTGCTGAGGGAGATGAATGGATGACTGCGTTTCGCACTCGATTTGGGCTCTTCGAGTGGCTGGTAACACCCTTTGGGCTAGCCAATGCTCCTAGTACGTTCCAACGGTATATTAACTGGACGTTACGAGACTTCCTTGACGACTTTGTTTCCGCCTATATCGACGACATCTTGGTGTTCACTGACGGCACGTTGGCTGAACACCGAAGACATGTTAAACGTGTTTTGCAACGCCTTCGAGAGGCAGGGCTCCAAGTCGACATTGACAAATCCGAGTTTGAAGTCCAAAGCACCAAATACTTAGGATTCATCATCGAAGCAGGGAAAGGTGTTCGAATGGACCCCGCCAAGATTGCTGCTATCAAGGAATGGCAAGCACCATCAACTGTACGCGAGGTCCGCCAGTTCTTAGGGTTCGCCAATTTCTACCGCCAGTTCATCAAAGCGTATGCCGAGCTCACAGCACCGCTCACGGACCTGACTCAGAAGGGACGACCATTTGTATGGTCCAAAGCTGCGGATGAGGCTTTTGAATTCCTGAAGCAAGCTTTCATAACTGAACCCGCGCTTGTCCCCTTCGACCCGGCCCGTGACACAGTGGTTGAAACTGATGCATCTGGATACGCCACTGGAGGAACTCTTTCGCAGTATGATGACCGAGGGGTACTGCGCACCTGCGCATACCATTCTCGGAAGCTCAAACCGGCCGAGTGCAACTATGAGATCCACGACAAAGAATTGCTTGCGATTATAGACTGTCTTCGACAGTGGGAAGCTGAGCTGGTCTCAGTAGAGCGGAAGTTTACCATCGTGACAGACCACAAGAATCTGCGGTACTTTAACACTATACGACGCCTCAATGAGCGACAATCTCGGTGGCAACTAACCCTCTCGCGCTTTAACTTTGAACTTCGCTATCGACCTGGGTCCCAAGCCTTTCGCCCTGATGCACTTTCCCGGAGAGCACAAGACATGCCGAAGGACTATAATGACGATCGATTGGCCTACCGAGACCGCGTGCTGCTTCCCCCAGCCCAGACCGTCCGAACGAACGCTATAGCTGCCAGTGACCATCCAGCAGACCCCGCTGCGGAGATTGAGCAACTATGGCAGATAGCCGAGGAACAGGATGAATCATACCAACGGATCAAGGATGCAGTGAAGCAGGGGTTGAGACGCTTCCCCCGGGACCTAGGGCTGAAGGTGACTATCGCCGAATGCACAGTTAGCGAAGACGACAGGCTCTGGCACGGGAATCGGAGGTGGGTGCCGTTTTATGAACCCCTCCGCACCAAGATCATGCAGGTCTCCCATGACTCTGCATTGTCGGGTCATCCAGGCCGCAACGGGACATGCGCAATCGTGGGCCGTAGTTTCTTTTGGCCGGGCTTCAGCGACGATATTCGACGATTCACCAATAACTGCGATAAGTGCAAGGCAAATACAATTTGGAGAGATAGGAGACAAGGATTGTTGAAGCCTTTACCAATTCCCTATAAAAAGTGGCGCGAGATCAGTATGGACTTTGTGGTGGAGCTACCAGACTCTGGTGGTTATAAGAACCTCATGGTTATTGTCGACCGACTGTCAAAGGGCGTGATATTGACTCCGCTGAAGGACCTGCGAGCCGAAACAGTGGCAGGGAAATTCCTCAAGTATTTCGTCCCCCGACATGGCTTCCCAACAGGCATCGTATCGGATCGTGGTACACAATTTGTGGGTGAGATCTGGGGATATATTTGTCGAAGCGCTGGTGTCGTAAGACGACTGTCAACAACCGCTCATCCGCAGACCGACGGACAGACCGAGCGTATGAATGCCGTTGTGGAGGACTACCTCCGGAAGTATTGTTCGCACCTCCAAGGGGATTGGAAGGACCTACTCGGCGCTGCTGAGTTAGCGATAAACAACCGGGATGCTTCATCGACAGGTGTCAGCCCTTTCTTCCTCGAACACGGCTACCATCTAGAGGTTATTGACCTTCGTGCTGCAGAGCACGAACCCACGAACCAGCTGAAGGAAAGAGAGATCGCGAAGACTATCATTGACAAGCTCGCTGGAGCGTTAGAATTGGCACAAGCAGAGCTCGCTGCCGCTCAGCAGCGTATGGAGACAGCTGCGAACCGCACCCGCGAACCCGCGTATAACTACCAACCAGGTGACAAGGTCTGGCTGGATCTGCGCAATGTGCGGTCCCTGAGGCCGTCAAAGAAACTTGACCATCGGCATGCCAAGTATACCGTCCTAGAGAAGATTGGCACGCACGCTTACCGGCTTAATGTGCAAGGGATTCATGACGTGTTCCATACAGTCCTGCTTCGTCCCGCTCACACAGATCCGTTCCCTTCGCAGGATACGACGGATTACCAACCTCCAGGAATCCTGGTCGACGGCCATATCGAGTTCGGGATCGACAGCATCGTGGGTGAGCGTATCCACGGCCGAGGCAAGGAGCTGCAATATCTAGTGAAGTGGACGGGTTATGAGGGTCTGTACTGGGAGCCCGCAATCAACTTTGTCGACACCGAAGCGCTTGACGTCTGGGAAGCCTCGAAGGGGGGCTAATGTTATGGGCTGACCCCATATTGTCGTTCGGGACTGAGCCCTCACGAAGTCTATGCCAAGGCCCGAAGTACTTACCGCCTATGGGAGGCAGAACTCAACAAGGATTTGAAGCTATTCCCAGATCCCAATAGCGCAACGCTAGGCCCTAGACGGGTATTATCAATTTAGTGAATGAACACTAGCGTTCCCCTTTTTTCATATAAGATGCCTGCTGTTGCGGAACTTCCTACTTTCTTCCTTTTTTTCTTTCTTTCCTCATGTATTTAGTATATTCGAATATGAACATATAGCTGTTTCATAAGGCGGGACTGGCCCGTAACATTATACTAAATACATCCTTTTGAACGACTGATCTATAGAACCCTGAATCGAACGATGGATGACGAAGGAATCGAACAGCAGCCGCAGCATGGCGAACAGTTGACCCCGAACGAGATGCTCATGCAGATGCACCACATGATGAACGCCATGAACGCTAGTGTCAACGTTGTGCAGAACAACTTGACCCATATCAATGACCGTATTGCCCTCCTTGAACGTCTCCAGCAGCAACAACAGCAGCAACAACAGCAGCCCCAACCGCCCCCGTACCAACAGCCTGCACCGGGTCTTGCTCCTGCTGGTACGCCAGCCCCCCAACCTGAACCTGCTGCCACACCCGCCGCTGCCTATGCCAATTCCCAACCCATACAGCCCATCTTCCAGCGTCCTCGTCACACGCACCGTGACCCCGAGCTGTATGATAATACCGACAGATCCAAGTTCTTGCCCTTCTTCGTTGGCCTCAGGGCCAAGCTCCGAATTGACTCAGCCGCCATTGGATCCCCTTTCAACCGAATCTGGTACGCCTATGAGTGTCTTCGTGACGACGCACGTTCGAAAGTGTTCCCATGGATGCAGTTATACGCACAGGACGAGCTCGTACCTGAGGAGTCCCTCGAAGCCTTCCTCTCACACCTCAGCGACCTCTTCGAAGACGAACATGCGGAGGAGAAGGCGAACCTCGAACTCAACCAACACTTCCAGAAGAGCTCTTCCTTCCGCGACTTTATCGCCGAATTCGATCGACTACTACTGCTCGCGGGTGGCGCCAACTGGAGCGACAGTGTTAAGATCTCCAAAGTCCGATCTGCCATCAACCAACCTCTCCGGAAAGAACTCATTGGCAAGACCCTCTCGCGTAATTATGAGCAATTCCGCACCCAACTCAATAAGGTCGCTGATGACCTAGAGGAGTACAACCGAATCGAGAGTCGGCGACGCCGACCCGCCAGCCAGCAACCTGCTGGAGCAAGACGAGGCAACCCTTATCCTCCAGCTGTCCCTGCTGCTGCCCCAGCCCGCGATCCTAACGCCATGGAATGGACGTCCAACCCAGCATACGTCAACGCTGTCAGAACCCCGTTCCTCTGTTACAACTGCGGCCTGCCAGATCACATGTCTCGCAACTGCACCAACCCCTATAATCCAAATGCCCCGAGGCCACCTCCCCGTACTGCCGCAAGATCCTCTGCCAACGCCACTCCTGCGAACCGTACCCGAGTGAACGGTGTCACCTTCGAACCGACTCAACAGGCACAAGGACATGTGGAACCCGAAGAATCAGAACAGGAAAACTAGCCGCTCTCGAGGACAGTCGCCCCCGGGAGCATGATGAGTGGAGAAAATTTCAAGAGCAACTAGCACCTGTCAATGACACGCCTTTCGAAGTGGAGGCCTTGTTAGATAATGACGTTCATGTACAAGCCTTAGCTGATAGTGGGTGCCTCACTTATGGACTAATCAAAAAGTCTTTTGCTCTCAAGAATAATCTCACACGACGCGCTATAACACCGATGCCGTTAGCCAGCTACGATGGCGTCAATGGACAAGAAACGGATGAAATTGTGGTTACAATGATGGACGTCGGTGGTCACCGACAGAAGAAGATATGCTTATATGTAGTACCGAAGATGGAATACGACATGATCCTGGGATTGCAATGGATGCGAGCCGAAGGAGTGATATTTGATGCGAAGAAAGAACTTCTCACTTTTGCCGATGGAGTGCAAGTGAGCAAATATGAACCTGCGGGATGTCCGCACCCAAATGAAGAACAACACCTATGAGATCTCAGCAAATGCTTTACAGATATTGAGAAAAAGAGACCGACGGAAGAAGAAGCAACAACTGGAAATTTTTGCCGCCAGCCTGGCTGATATAGACAAAGCCCTGTCACCCAAGAAACGAACCGATCCTCACGCTGCGTTGCCGGAACAATACCGTGAGTTCCTAGATGTATTTGACCCGAATGAAGCCGACAAGTTACCACACCACCGATCCGGAGTTGATCACTCTATCGAATTAATTGAACAAGATAAGGACGGTAAGAAGCCAGAGGTCCCATGGGGCCCATTATACAACATGTCAAGGGAAGAGCTCCTTGTACTACGGAAGACGTTGCATGACTTATTGTCAAAGGGGTTTATACGCGTCAGCAAGTCACCAGCCGCCGCACCAGTACTATTCGTGAAGAAGCCTGGAGGTGGGCTACGCTTCTGCGTTGACTATCGCGCCCTGAACGCCATCACGAAGAAGGACCGATACCCGCTGCCCCTAATCCATGAGACTCTCCAGAGGATCTCTAAAGCGAAGTGGTTCACCAAGTTCGACGTTCCTGCCGCGTTCCACAAGATTCGTATTGCTGAGGGAGATGAATGGATGACTGCGTTTCGCACTCGATTTGGGCTCTTCGAGTGGCTGGTAACACCCTTTGGGCTAGCCAATGCTCCTAGTACGTTCCAACGGTATATTAACTGGACGTTACGAGACTTCCTTGACGACTTTGTTTCCGCCTATATCGACGACATCTTGGTGTTCACTGACGGCACGTTGGCTGAACACCGAAGACATGTTAAACGTGTTTTGCAACGCCTTCGAGAGGCAGGGCTCCAAGTCGACATTGACAAATCCGAGTTTGAAGTCCAAAGCACCAAATACTTAGGATTCATCATCGAAGCAGGGAAAGGTGTTCGAATGGACCCCGCCAAGATTGCTGCTATCAAGGAATGGCAAGCACCATCAACTGTACGCGAGGTCCGCCAGTTCTTAGGGTTCGCCAATTTCTACCGCCAGTTCATCAAAGCGTATGCCGAGCTCACAGCACCGCTCACGGACCTGACTCAGAAGGGACGACCATTTGTATGGTCCAAAGCTGCGGATGAGGCTTTTGAATTCCTGAAGCAAGCTTTCATAACTGAACCCGCGCTTGTCCCCTTCGACCCGGCCCGTGACACAGTGGTTGAAACTGATGCATCTGGATACGCCACTGGAGGAACTCTTTCGCAGTATGATGACCGAGGGGTACTGCGCACCTGCGCATACCATTCTCGGAAGCTCAAACCGGCCGAGTGCAACTATGAGATCCACGACAAAGAATTGCTTGCGATTATAGACTGTCTTCGACAGTGGGAAGCTGAGCTGGTCTCAGTAGAGCGGAAGTTTACCATCGTGACAGACCACAAGAATCTGCGGTACTTTAACACTATACGACGCCTCAATGAGCGACAATCTCGGTGGCAACTAACCCTCTCGCGCTTTAACTTTGAACTTCGCTATCGACCTGGGTCCCAAGCCTTTCGCCCTGATGCACTTTCCCGGAGAGCACAAGACATGCCGAAGGACTATAATGACGATCGATTGGCCTACCGAGACCGCGTGCTGCTTCCCCCAGCCCAGACCGTCCGAACGAACGCTATAGCTGCCAGTGACCATCCAGCAGACCCCGCTGCGGAGATTGAGCAACTATGGCAGATAGCCGAGGAACAGGATGAATCATACCAACGGATCAAGGATGCAGTGAAGCAGGGGTTGAGACGCTTCCCCGGGACCTAGGGCTGAAGGTGACTATCGCCGAATGCACAGTTAGCGAAGACGACAGGCTCTGGCACGGGAATCGGAGGTGGGTGCCGTTTTATGAACCCCTCCGCACCAAGATCATGCAGGTCTCCCATGACTCTGCATTGTCGGGTCATCCAGGCCGCAACGGGACATGCGCAATCGTGGGCCGTAGTTTCTTTTGGCCGGGCTTCAGCGACGATATTCGACGATTCACCAATAACTGCGATAAGTGCAAGGCAAATACAATTTGGAGAGATAGGAGACAAGGATTGTTGAAGCCTTTACCAATTCCCTATAAAAAGTGGCGCGAGATCAGTATGGACTTTGTGGTGGAGCTACCAGACTCTGGTGGTTATAAGAACCTCATGGTTATTGTCGACCGACTGTCAAAGGGCGTGATATTGACTCCGCTGAAGGACCTGCGAGCCGAAACAGTGGCAGGGAAATTCCTCAAGTATTTCGTCCCCCGACATGGCTTCCCAACAGGCATCGTATCGGATCGTGGTACACAATTTGTGGGTGAGATCTGGGGATATATTTGTCGAAGCGCTGGTGTCGTAAGACGACTGTCAACAACCGCTCATCCGCAGACCGACGGACAGACCGAGCGTATGAATGCCGTTGTGGAGGACTACCTCCGGAAGTATTGTTCGCACCTCCAAGGGGATTGGAAGGACCTACTCGGCGCTGCTGAGTTAGCGATAAACAACCGGGATGCTTCATCGACAGGTGTCAGCCCTTTCTTCCTCGAACACGGCTACCATCTAGAGGTTATTGACCTTCGTGCTGCAGAGCACGAACCCACGAACCAGCTGAAGGAAAGAGAGATCGCGAAGACTATCATTGACAAGCTCGCTGGAGCGTTAGAATTGGCACAAGCAGAGCTCGCTGCCGCTCAGCAGCGTATGGAGACAGCTGCGAACCGCACCCGCGAACCCGCGTATAACTACCAACCAGGTGACAAGGTCTGGCTGGATCTGCGCAATGTGCGGTCCCTGAGGCCGTCAAAGAAACTTGACCATCGGCATGCCAAGTATACCGTCCTAGAGAAGATTGGCACGCACGCTTACCGGCTTAATGTGCAAGGGATTCATGACGTGTTCCATACAGTCCTGCTTCGTCCCGCTCACACAGATCCGTTCCCTTCGCAGGATACGACGGATTACCAACCTCCAGGAATCCTGGTCGACGGCCATATCGAGTTCGGGATCGACAGCATCGTGGGTGAGCGTATCCACGGCCGAGGCAAGGAGCTGCAATATCTAGTGAAGTGGACGGGTTATGAGGGTCTGTACTGGGAGCCCGCAATCAACTTTGTCGACACCGAAGCGCTTGACGTCTGGGAAGCCTCGAAGGGGGGGGCTAATGTTATGGGCTGACCCCATATTGTCGTTCGGGACTGAGCCCTCACGAAGTCTATGCCAAGGCCCGAAGTACTTACCGCCTATGGGAGGCAGAACTCAACAAGGATTTGAAGCTATTCCCAGATCCCAATAGCGCAACGCTAGGCCCTAGACGGGTATTATCAATTTAGTGAATGAACACTAGCGTTCCCCCTTTTTTCATATAAGATGCCTGCTGTTGCGGAACTTCCTACTTTCTTCCTTTTTTTCTTTCTTTCCTCATGTATTTAGTATATTCGAATATGAACATATAGCTGTTTCATAAGGCGGGACTGGCCCGTAACAAGAGCTTAACTAAAAACTAGAATAATTAGTTACCTCTGTCATCCTAGAATCAATCTTTTAAAGGCCTAAGTAAGTGTACTTCTAGGATAAGCACCCTGACACAAATATCACTATAATTAGCGCTTCTAGATTTTTAAAAAACATTAAAAATAAGAGAATAAAGACCTTCATGATTAGCATAAGCAAGATTAAGAAGATAATTAAGGATAAGCTTAACGCTGTTAAGAAACAAGAGAAGTAAGAGATCAAAGAATAATTTTCTAAACAGTATTACTAGTATGCCAATGTTTTCTTTAAAATTAAATTAGATGAGTTGTCAAAGCATAAGAATTATAATCATCGAATTAAGCTAGAGAAAGAGATTAAATTAGATTATTGTTCTCTATACTATATAATAGCAGAGGAGCTCCAGGCCGCAAAAGACTATATTATAGAAAATCTAGAAAAAGGTTTTATTGCGCTGAGTAGTACTCTGTACATGTTATTAATCTTAATGGCCAAGAAGCTTAGTGAAGGTCTCTACTTCTGTGTGGATTATCGATGACTCAACTTGCTTATAAGAAAGGATCGATATCCTTTGCCTTTGATCAATGAGGTTTTTGAATGGATTAGTAAAGCAAAGATATTTATAAAGCTCAATATTCGCTAAGAGTTTTACTGGATCTGTATGCACAGGAATTCCACCAATCTGACGATATTCCGCTGCTATTATAGAACCTTTAAATACAAGGTTATGCTGTTTGGGTTGACCAATAGACCAGCTATATTCCAGAGATTAATAAATAATATCTTTATTAACTGTTTGGACAAATTCCTAGTAGTGTTCGTTAACGACCTATTAATCTATAGTAATAACACTATAGAGCATAAGATTCATATCTATACAGTGCTGCAATGACTCTATAATGCAGGTTTACAGGCTAGTATCAAGAAATATAAGTTCTACGTGACAGCAACTAAATATCTTGGATTTATTATTATACTAGAAGGAATCAAGGTCAATCCTAAGAAAGTTAAAGCCATACTCTCATAGAAGATTCTAATAATAATATGGGCAGTATAGTTCTTTCTAGGCTTCTATAACTTCTATTAGAAATTTATAAAAGATTATAGCTGAATAGCAAAGCTATTACATTATCTTATATAATTAGATATCCTCTTTATATAGACAAAGCAGTGTTAGGAGGCCTTTAATTAGCTAAAAACAAAGCTAGCATTAACACTAGTCTTAGTGCATTATAATCTAAACCAATTAACGCGTGTGGAAATGGATATGTCAGATTTAGTGGTAGTAGCAGTACTCTCACAGCTATGTAAAGATAGAGAGTAGCATCTAGTAGGCTTCTACTCAGCTTTAATAATATCCACTAAACATAATTATGATATCTATAACAAGGAGATATTAGCTATTATTTAAGCATTCTAAGAATGGAGACTAGAGCTATTAAATTTATAATAGAAGGAACATTTTAAGGTGTTATCTGACTATTAAGCTTTAGAATATTTTATAACTACTAAAGCTCTTACTACTAGGTAGGTACGGTGGTATAAGCTATTATAAGAATTCTACTTCGTGCTATGATAGTAACCTAGAAGAGTGAATATATTAGCTGATATACTTATGTAGCGAAGGGATGATAAAGTATGGAATCTTAATTATTGTAACTTGATAATGCTATCTTAAGAGGTTCTTAATGAATAGATTATAATAGAGCTAGCATTCATGGATTTGCATAGTACTATCACGGACAATAATGTCATTGATCGAATACTTAATACTAACAAAGAATTCGCCGCCCTGGAGAAAGCGCAGGAAAGAGTAAACCAAAAAGATATAAAATAGTATATTAAGGAAGGGAGATTATTATTCTAAGGTCATTTATATATTCCTAAAGATAGAGATCTTCATATATGGTTATTAGATAAGATGTATTAACTACCTTTAACAGCCTATCTAGGTCAGAATAAGATAAAGAAGCTAATTAAGGAATGCTTCTACTAAGAATTATAGAGTAGAGACATAGAGAGCTATATCAATAACTATAAGATATATAAGAGAACTATAATATAAAGGGATCAAGCTTCTAGACTATTGTAGTCACTCTCTATCCTAGAATGATTATAGTAATATCTATTAATAGATTTTATAGAGCTACTGAAGGATTGTTATAGTTATGATATAGTGTTTATAACAATAGACTGACTAAGTAAGAGAGCAGTATCAGTACTATATCATAAGAAAACCGCTATCACTAAGGAAATGGTAAGACTTTAGATTTGGTATATATTCCTTTAGATTAGTCTGCCCGACAGTATCGTCTTAGATAGAGAAGATCAATTTATATTAGAATTTTAGACAGAGGTATGTTAGATATTACATATTAAGCTCAAACTATCAACTGCTCAATATGCACAGACTGATGGACAAATGAAAATTACTAATTAATATCTATAGCAACAATTATAACTATATATTAACTTTGCAATAGACAATTGGTTAGAATATTTATCTGTTATTAACTTTGTAACATCAGCATTATCTTAGGCATTGGTAGGGATGTCTCTATTTATGATAGAGAAAGGATATTAATTAAAGATATTATTTAATTAGACACCCCTGGTGCCGCTATAGAAGCTGACTCTTAACAAGAAAGATGCGCAAGCATGGACCAAGCGGATTCAGAAGGTATAGGAGTTCATAAAAAAGAATATAAAGCGAGCGTAGGAGCAATAAGCAAAGCAAGCTAATAAGAAACATTGACTAATGAACTTCTTAGTGGGAGATATGATATACATGACGAATAAAGGATGAAATATAGGATATCTAAGTTAGAAGCTAGGCCATTAGTAAGAAGAGCTTTTTCCTATTATAAGGAAGATAGATCATATCTTTAAACTCAAGTTGTCAAAAGGCCTAAGAGTGTATTCAATATTCTTATTAAAGAAGCTATATTTGGCCGTCTTAATAGAGCTATTACTAAGATAGCTAGCTGATGAGGGACTAGAGCTCAATATTAATAGTTATTTAGAATAGGAAATTAAGAGGATTGAGGTATTATAAATTTGATGGAGGAAGCTATATTATTATATAAGCTGGTTAAGCTATGACCTAGATCTAAAATAGTATCCTGCAAGATATCTAAAGAATATGCTATTAGTATTGAGAGCTTTCTATGATGCGAATCCTAGTGTAGATAAACCACCAAAGCTCCTCAGCAAATGGCTTAGAGCAGTGGAGGAGAATCGTTTAGTGCAAGACAGCTTGGAGAACAATATCCCAATATCAGGCGCTCGCGGGTAAGCGTCTCGAGGAGAAGGGGGTAATATGACAACTATACCCTAAAGCACGTGGACTAGCTATGGAATGGAGGCACGTGGCTAGACAGATAAGATCGATGAGACTATCTCTAGATAGGGCTCAAAGCCCTAGCTATACTAGATTGGAAACATGCCTCGAGCGGTACTATATTAGGAATGACCACACAAAGGGGAAGAATATTTATCGAGTGCTGAGGGGTGTAGAGCTTCCTTTTCCCTCTTTCCTTCTTTATGCTTGATATTGCCTGTAGACCCGGTGCACCTAGTTAGCAAGATAGCCTCAATATTAGGTTTTGACCATTGTCACATAAAGTAGATATAATTAATTTAAAGTTATAGATTCTTTATAATTAACTAATAAGTAATAGTTAATATAATATAGTAATATAGATTATCTCAGAGATTATAGATCTATTATACTAGTTTTTTTTCTATTAATTTTAGTATAGTACTAGGAAGATTCTTAATAAAACTAGTATATATATATTTTAGTGTTAATTTGTTTTTAAACAGCTTGTTATTCTTAACTTAAAGTAGCTAGAATAGGTTAGTAACTTTAAATATAATTTAATTCTTAATTATATAGCTACTACTACTTTTTTTTAAATATTATTGTTCTAAATAGTATATATAGATATAGTAAATAGTGCTTAGATTAAACCTAGATAAAACTTGTCAGAGAATCCGAGAAACTACAGCCAATGAATTAAGAGCCCATGCACGGAAACTAATGCAAGATGGAACAAAGGATTATCCATAACCGCCAGGGTTAGGGTAGTAGAGCCAGTTGAGCCATTGTCAGGGCAAGGCTCGATATGCTCAAATAGAGCCAGTAGAGCTATCTGTAGCAACTGGCTCTACCAGATCTATTGATGATGGAATATATAAGGACACTCATTCACCATGTAATTAGTTTTATTCTATTATCTTTGATTAACTGTGATAACTTGAGTATATATTCTTCTATCAAACAGGATATTCAGTTTGCCTTACTTCTTTAAGACTTTATGCTCATACAGCCTTTCGTATATCAGAATATATTAACTTCTTCCGTTAATATAACTATCCTAGTTATACTCTAATGGTATCAACTAAAGTTTCTAATAATCAAAGACCCTTATTACGAAAGAGAAGTCTTAACTAGTAATTATTATAGCCAGCCAACAGCAACTAACTCTCCTATAAGTATAAAGTTGTCTAGCCACCCTAACTCCATCAATTTCTAGTGGAGGAACAACCATAACAAGTAATAATAATTCTGAACTAACCCCAGCTCAGATAGCAGAGGCTATCGCAACATTAGAATAATACATTATTGAGTTAGAGACACAGTGTGCCAATCACTTAGTTATTAAGATAGGAAAGATTAAACTATTCTTAAGAGAATAAGGAACTCTTAAAGTGTTCTTAACACAGCTATACATCTATTTTAGCAACAATGCTAATCAAATTATGTCTAAATAAGATAAAATTCTCACAGCATCTAGCTTCCTTATTAGAGAAGTAATAAAATGGTTTGCATCTTATATTACTGATTAAATTGAAACCACTAACAATAATTAACTTGAACTTGAAACCGCTCTTATATTTAGCAGCTTCACATACTTTAAAGAAAAGCTTTATTAGCTGTTTGGAACTGTCAATAAAGAACTTGACATAATCTACTAGATCAAGAACATTAAACAATATAGATCTATAGGAAACTACATTTCAAGATTTCTTTAGATATTAGGATATCTTAAGTGGAATAATCAGGGACTACAAGATCAGTTCTACAACAATTTAAAAGACAATATGAAGGATTGTATTTCGCAAATCATACCGCGACCTAACACATTCAAGAAAATAATAGAAGCAGCGTTATAGATTGACATAGTGCTATATACATGATGTATAGAACAAGGAAATTATTAATATTAACTAAGACAGCAAGCTAACACGTCCTAGAAGAGGACTAAAGATTAAGATGGTAATATTATTATACAAATGAATACTATACTAATAAAAGAAGAAAAAAAGAAATTGATTAAAAAGAAAGCCTACTTCAACTATAAAATACTAGAATATTTTGCAAATAAATGTTGCAAGCTAAAAAAGAACTCTAGATCAGCTAGTCAGAGATTATGATAATAAATTACAGCAGCTATCTATATATACATCCCAGAAGAGAGCAGTACCAATGAATACTTAAAAACTAATAAAGAATTATTAGAATAATACAAACAAGAAATATAGCAGCAAGCTAAGAAATAGAAAAAATTATAAAAATAAATACTGCAAGTATTAGGCACGCCTATAAGCAAAGAAACACTAAAAAGATAATAAATAAAAAGGATCAGTATGGATTAAGAAGAAGAAATCGCAATAATAATATAATAAAGAATAACAACAAAGATAAAAAGCACTATATAAAATATTAATAATATAGAAATCTAAGTATCTATAGCCACGCATAAGGACGCTCACTGCATGTTTTTAAGGAATAAGTAGAGCCATGAGGTATGGAACCAATCATCTAAAGATAATTATCCCAGAGGTTATAAACCAGATAAAAAAAAACTAGAAGATAGTAATAAGAGCACTGACTATAAAGATTCTTTACTAATTAAGTTATTTTATACTCAATTAATATTGTAAGGTGGTGATAAAGAGATAATAAATTAGTTAGCTAAGCATTAAGATTAAAAGAAACCCTATCTAGATCTTTATAAGAAGATTAAAGAATAACTTATAAAGATAAGATAAGGATAAGCTCAATAAGAATATACTAATAAAAGTGATTATGCTTAGAATAAGACATATAATAAAGAAATCTATAAGAGTAACCACAGCTATAACATAATATAGATTACTAAAGAAAAGATAAATAAATTATAGAATTAGGGAGATGACTTATATAATTATATACCTATAAAAGCAATCTACTAGAAAGAATCTTAATATACTTGGAAAAAACACATGAAGATGTGTAAGAAATATTATGAATAGATATACTAAAACTGCTTGATATATGGATAAAACAATAAGATTCTAACAATAATTTATAAGAAAATATCTAAATTGAATAGATATTAACTATGTAGTGGATAGTTAGGATATATACTAAATTGTATTTACATGCATTATCCCAACTTAGGAGGATATATGCATAATGAAATATATTAGACAACATGTTATGATGATAGATATAAATTTCATCACCTTAGCAAGAAAATTAATTAGTGGTTTCTAAAAATGCTAGGTATTGCTTTATAAGTAAGGCTTATATATCCTTAAGAAAACCTGGAATGCTAGTACATATATAAGGAAAGTGGATATCTAGCATATTTAGACTTATCTAAGTGAGAATATTATATAATATTCTATTAATTTCATTATAATAGACTTTTTATGAATCCTTTAGAAGAATATGTCTAAGTAGTACAAAGCTACATGGATTAATATTAAATAAAGTACCTGATTGTAGTAATAATTAATCTAAGATACTAGACAATTATTATCTTGGTAGAAATCAAGGAAATAAAGCTATAAATACTTTTAGATTTAGGAGCTATCAGAAATTATATAAGCTTTAATATAGCAGATAAATTACAACTCTAATACTATAAGATAAACTAATGGACTGAGATCATTAGCATTAATAGAGAACTAATCATAGAAGAATATAAGAAGAAAATAAAACTAATTCTTATATTATTAAGACTATATATTATAATAATTTCATTTGATATTATAGCAATAACTGGATACGATATAATATTAGGAATGCTATAGTTATAAGAGCAAAATCTAGTTATTAATTAGATAACTAGAACAGTTTCTATTAATAACTAAATCTTATAAATCAAGTTAGAAGAATATAAAGAACTTATAAGCTTACAAGAAGAATTGAGGAATAATCTTCTACAAGCAGGGTTAAAGAGAAATACCAGCTTAGATAAAAAAGAGACGTAGAAGGTGATATAATCTACTAGAAAATAAATAAATAAAATATCATAAGAGCGACCTATAAAGAGAGAAAAAATAATATAGGAGTAATCTATACCACAGCTATAGATACAATCAAAATCAAAGGAAATTTATAAATAAGAATTAAAAGAGGTACTTATAAAGTTATCTAAAAAGTACTATAACTTTATCAAACTATTTATGAAGAAAGAATATCGATTACTAAATTATAAGAAAGAATATGAAGCATAAATATTATTAAAACTAGGATTTACACTGCCTTTAGTCAAGTAATAGCACAAATCACAAGATCAGCTAGAATTAGAAAACAAGTTTATTAGGGAATTCCTAGCTATAGGATATATATGTGAAGGATGAGAACCAGTCTTAAGTAGACTAATATTTATGCCAAAAAAGGATAGAATAGAATAACTAGTTATTGATTACTGAGCACTAAATAATGGAATAATTGATGATGCGAATAAAGCACCATATTAGAAATAGAAAAGAGATCTATTATAAGGAGTAAAGATCATAACAGTCTTTGATATCTAATAGGATTATTATAACCTAAAGATTGCCAAAGAAGATATTTAGAAGATAGCATTCCTTATAGATATAGGATTATTCAAATGGATAGTTGTATTAATGGGTTTAAAATAACTTTTTATAGAATTTGCAAGATTTATGACATATATATTAATTAAGTTTCTTAATAAGTTTGTTGTAGTATATTTTAATAATATTATTATCTACTCTAAAAATATTGAGGAACATGATGACTATATACAAGCAGTAATAACTGAGCTAATAAAAGTAGGATTAATTCTTAAAATTAAGAAGTATAAATTTGATATAACTACAGTCAATTATTTAGGAATAATCTATATATCAGAAGGATTGAAGATTCAACTAGAAAAAATAGATGTAATATTAAATTAGCTAACACTAACATATATTAAGGATGTTTAAGGATTTTTAGAAGTAAGCAAATATATCAGATAATATCTTTAGAATTATTCTAAAATTGCCTAATCTATGACTAAACTACTTAAAAAAGATCTTGAATTCAAATAGATTAAAGAAAGAGAAAAGTTATTTAATAATATTAAAGAATTAGTTAAGAAAGCACTAATACTTATACTATATAACCTAGATAGATAAAATTTAATACAATTAGATGTATTAGGATATACATTAGAAATTATTCTTAAGTAACTAGATAATAAAGGAAAATAGAGATTTATTATCTTTTTTTTAAGAAAATTCACCACAGCGGAAAGGAACTATAATATTTATAATAAAGAACTACTTATAATAATTAAAGCATTCAAGTAATAGAGACACTATCTATAAAGAGTTAAGAAAGAAATAATTATAAAAAATAACTATTATAATCTTAAATATTTTATAATAATAAAGGAATTAGTTGGACAATAAATACAATGGGTTGAATACTTATTAAAGTTCAAGTTTCAGATTGAACATATTAAGAGAAAAGAGAATATTATTATAGATACTCTTAATAGAAGACCAGATTATGTTATAAATCTTAAACAGCTAAAAACCAACATTCTAAAAGAAGATAAAGATAGTATATAATATAATACTAAAGTAATACTCACTACTATAATTATTATTATTAACTTAGGATTTCATTAGCAAATAATAGATGCTATCAGCAAGGATAAGATACTTATAATAGTATTAAAAAATAAAGAAGCAACATTATAGAAAGGATTAGCTATATAGAATAGGTCTATATTTATCCCAAGAATAATGATTATAGAAATCATTAAAACACATCATGATCTATCACTACAAGGACACCAAGGAATCAATAAAACTATAGAAAAAATACAACGATAATATTATTTCTTAAATATAAGAAGATAAGTTATGGAATATATTAGTCAATGCAATAGTTGTAATAGAAATAAGCCAATTAATCATCAATCTTATAGAAAAATGTAACTATTAGAAATACTAATCAAGCTATAGGAATATATTACAGTCAACTTTATACAAGGATTACCAGAATTGAAGGATCCAATTACTGGAATTTAATACACTGATGTAATTGTTATTATTAACAGATTAATGAAATATATTATCATATGACCAATATTGAAGGATTTAATAGTAAAATAATATGTAATACTTATGCTATAAGAAATATTTAGTTAAACTAGATTGCTAACTAAAATTATTTTAGATCAAGATAAGCTATTTAGATTAAAATACTAGCAGATAATTATCAAAGTATATAAAATTGAATATAAGCTATTAACTACAAATTATCAACAAATAGATAGATCAACCGAGAGAATAATATAATCTATTGAATAATACCTACGACACTATTTAGATTGGAACCAAGATAATTGGGTAGAGATGCTACCATTAGCACAATTTACATTAAATAACACAAAAAATACCTTAATAGGAGAAGTATCGTACTTCGCTAATCTAAGAAGATATCTATAAATATTATAGACTTTTATATCAACAGATAGAAGCTCCAACAAAGCGATATTACAGGTAGTATATATGCAACGGATGCATATAATAATATCTAAAGATATTCAATAGGCAGAACAAAGAATGAAGTAATATTATAATATAAAACGCGAGGATATGCTAACCTTATAAAAGGGAGAGAGAGTTTATCTTCTATAATAAATACTAAGATCAAAAAATTTTAATATTAAAATAAAATAATCAAGTAACAAATTTGATATAATCAAATATAGACCATTCAGAATTATGAAGAAACTCAAAAACGATAATTATTAACTCTAGCTATCAATAAGAATGCGCATATACCTTATATTTCATATATCGCTATTAGAACTAATAAAAAACCCAGAAAATAGAAACAATGAAGCAGACGATAAAGAATATGAAATAAAAAAAATCCTAGATTATAAACAAGAAGATGATTAGATCTACTACTTGATCAGATAAAAAGGATACTTATTAGAAAACGATTCATAAGAATCTATTACAAATTTAAATTGCCATAACAAGATTTAGGAGTACTAAATAACAATTAGTTTAAAGCAGAAAAAGAAGCAAGCTAGGAAGAATCATCTAAGATCAGGCTGTTGGAATTGCTGGAATTAAGCATTGATATAATCAACTCTTATTCTTTATGCGCTGTCTCTTGTTTCGCCTGTTCCTCCACTGCCTTTTGTTCTTTCTCTTCTTCCAATCTTTCCAACTCTTCAACATCTTTTATATCCGTTTGAATAAATTGACCAGCACGCTTGCGAAGAAGATCCTCTTGTTTTCGAATACGACGTTGATAAGCAAGCAACTCAGCAATCTGATCTTGGATCTCACGATCCCGGGCGCGAATTTCATCTTGCGCCTTGAGCAACTTCTTTCATGCAAGATTGGATGAAGCCATATCAACACACTTGCACCGACTGAATTTCACATACTCACTGCAACGATTTGAAGACTCTGATTTTATATAAAGAAAACCTTTGACAGCACAACGCCTACAGGGAATGAGAAGAGCGACTCCGGAACTTTCGATACAAGCCGCGAGATTCTTTCTATTGATGGTTTTCTTTGACGACATGGTTAGCTCATCACCACAACACGAGCATTTTGAAAAAAAAAAAAAAGGAAAAATACCTACGCCGCAGATGGGAGACACTGGCTATTTATTGAGCTGTCGAGACGCCAGCCTTTAGAGGAGGGGATTGTCAGAGAATCCGAGAAACTACAGCTAATGAATTAAGAGCCCATGCACGGAAACTAATGCAAGATGGAACAAAGGATTATCCGTAACTGCTAGGGTTAAGGTAGTAGAGCCAGTCGAGCTATTGTCAGGGCAAGGCTCGATATGCTCGAATAGAGCTAGTAGAGCCATCTGCAGCAACCGGCTCTACTAGATCTATTGATGATGGAATATATAAGGACACTCATTCACCATGTAATTAGTTTTATTCTATTGTCTTTGATTAACTGTGATAACTTGAGTATACGTTCTTCTATCGAACAGGATATTCAGTTTGCCTTACTTCTTTAAGACTTTACGCTCATACAGCCTTTCGTACATCAGAATATATTAACTTCTTCCGTTAATATAACTATCCTAGTTATACTCCGACGGTATCGACCGAAGTTTCCGACAAAAACTATAGATTAAGTTTTAATAAATATCTAGTATTATACTAATATATAATAATTATATTATTTTAATAACTTATAAAAGGCTCTTACAGAAGATAATCCTAAGTTATAAGCTATTATTAATAAATAAAATATCTTATAAGATTAATTTAAATAAACTCTAGATCTTATACTTATATTTAATATAGCTAAGATAGAATATAATATTAAAAATATACAGCAGCAGTTACGATATAAAAGAAGAAAAAAAGTTTAATAAGCTTTTAATAATAAGTAGGTTATTAGAGATATTAATATTTAGCTTACTAAAACTATCCTTTTAAAAGATAATATATTTAAAGATCTATAGTTAGAAGATAAAATACATTCTAAGTCGATAATATTTATAGAAATATTAATAGCTGTTCTAATTAAGTAAGACTTTAAAAGGGAGTAATAGTAATATAATATAGCTATAACTATAATTATCTTCTATTATAATTTTAAGGAAGGTAGACTACTTTGAGGCTAATTAAAATATAAATAAAGTATAAGTAATAATAATAGGCTCTTTAAAATAGAGATAAATAAAATAAAAAATATAAAAGATAATAAGTAAGCTCTTATTTAAAAAAAACATAAGTTAGATTAAAAGTATATTAAGAATACTAAAAAATCCTTAATTTATTTTTAATATAGTAAGAAGTATAGTTAGTATTAGAGCCTTCTTAGGCACTTTTAATTAATATATTTAAATAATTAAAGATATAAATTCTATACTAATAGAATAGAGTATTTTAAGTAGATATATTGGCAAAGCTATGTTGCTATAATTTATTAATTAAACACCTAACTCTAGTGCTGCTATAATATTCTTAAATCTTATATACCTGACATGTAAATAGTAACATAGAAAAGTGTGATTCCTATGTGGGCTTTATACACCTATTATTCATTTTTTAGTTACCTTGCAATATCTAGTCGCCCCTAGTTAACAATATCTAGAAAGCACTGATATAGCTAATAAGATTTGTCCCTCTTGTTCAGCTGAATTTTTTAAATTTTCATTGCAAATTAATAGTATATTAACGTGTTAGATTATGTAGTATTAATATAGAGTGCATTTTCAGGAAAAGTAGCTAACTCGCTTATTGATTATATATGTTAACTTTACTTATGTAGTGTTAGATGCTCTTTTTTCCTATTTTATACTATTTACTACCTTGTATTATGAACCTTATATTCTTTTTATTTAGGGATAATATGAATAAGATAATGACTGTTCTTTGTTTTTACTACTTAACTATATCTAGGTCTATGCCTCTGAATAGGGCAGCCAATTAATAGATCTAATACTAGAGTACCTTCCTTACACTGCTATTCTATAGATATATATAAATGGCCCTGCTTCTACTTAAAGAAATCTCTTATAGACTGCTGTAAATTAAATATAATAAAATATATATTATAACACTTTTTCCTTAATTAAGGGCTGCAAGGGAAGCACTCTTAATATAGTAGCTATAGAAATAGCCTAAAATAATGCAAAAGTATTACTAAACTTTAGGAAGGCTTACTATAAGGATAAATAGATTAGCTTTAACCTTACTAAGTATACTATTAACATACATATAGCATATTAAATATTATAAAACTTATATAAGTAATACTATAGATATAGAATTATAGGTTTTATCACTAGAATGTAAAAGGGAAATAGTAACTATTAGTTAGACTATATCTATTATTATAGTTCTACCTTATAAGAAAAATTAATAATATAAAACATCTAGTTTTTATAGATTATTATTTATATAAAAAATACTAGTATTATTATAATAATTTATACTTTATAGGTAGAGATTAATTATAAAGATATAATTAAAAAACTAGAAGTATTATTAATATTAGATTAGAAATAATATTTAGTATAGTAATTACTATATAGACTATACTATAATTAAGGTACTACTTATCTTTAACTATATTCTATAACTTAGAGATTAGTTGATATATAAAAATCAAATAATCTAAAGTTATAATTAATCTTATAATAATAATATAGATTATATAGTAAATACTAGCATAGAAGCAACTTTAATTCACTATAAATTAATATAGAAAGAATAGCTATATAATCTTTGTTAAGTAGAAGCTAGATATAAATAAGTATATTAGATTTAGATATAATTAAATAAGTATAATTAATATTATATATATTCTTATAGGGGCTATATCTGATTTACTACCTTCTAATATTAGTTAAGTATTGACAGAGCTAGATAAGTAATATAAACTCTAAGTCTAGTATAGTTAAGAGCATCTATACTAGTTAATATATATTAATAGAAATAGAGAGTCTACTTATATAAAATAACTATTTAAATACTAAGAAATAACCTCTAAGATTAATTTAGTTTTAACTATAATGTTAGCAGTATGTAATCCTTACTTAAAAGATAAATAGATAGACTATGACTTTATTAATATCTAAAAACATAAATAGTACTAGAAAAGTATATTAAGTAAGTCTAGAGAGCATACTATTATCTATAATAAATTTTAGTAAAGTGTAATATTTAACTGCAAAATAGATAGTTAAGAAAATTATGCTTAGAAATAGCCTAGTAATTAGTATATCTTAAATAGGCAAATAAAGATATAGTAAGGGTGTATTTTCTAGCATTATACATGTTAATGTATTTTCTATTGTAAGCTAATAACTATATTGTCTTTCTACTATTAGCTAATTTACAGTTCTAACCTGTATATCTAGCTATTTAGTATAAATATATACTATATTTAAGCTTGATGTATTTACTCTAGTTTTACTATAATTTTCCTTATTCTTATTGTAATTTGATAGGATACTATTCCTCTTATTTCTCTTAATATAACCCTATATTGATCTACAATTATAATCTAATGCTTCTTAGTGATGTAGTTCTATTATAGAAAGAGTAAAGACTTAGTGATTTTTCTTCTAATATCTTTTATATGGGAATAAAAGGAATATAAGAATAAGAAATAATAATAATAATAATAATAATACTATTTCTAATTCTGATCCTGACCCTGAATTTCAGCCTATTACAAATAAGAAATATAGGAAATATAAATGTCAAATGGACTACTTAGTCTCATTATTTTCTTTTATTGATTGGAGCAAATTTCAGAAATCTGAATATAAATATAGGAAAAAAGATATTAATAAGTTAATATCTATTAATATTCCAGAAGAAACTAAGGAAATCGCAACAAAAAACCATAACAATATGATCCAAGAATGGACTAGAAATAATATATTAGAACAATATATTATTCTATATTCAGATGGCTCTAAATTAAAAGAAAATAATGGGGTTGGAATTTATAATCTAAATTCTAAAAAACCCTATGCCTACAATATTGGCAAAGAACAAGAAATATTCGATTCTGAATTTTTTGGAATCTACAAATCACTAGAAATCGCGGAAAATTTATTAAAAGAAAACCCATTTATTTTAGATATATGGATCTTTTCCGACAGCCAAGCCATATTAAAAGGCCTAAAAACAGGCCTACAAACAAGAAAACATTTTATATATCAAGAGATATATAAAATAGCTAAAAATATTAAAAGTCAAAATATTCGAATAAATATTCAATGGTCCCCAGGGCATATGAATATTTTTGGAAATGAACAGGCAGATAAAATTGCCAAATTTGCAGCTGAAAATCTAGAACCTAATAATATTGGTATTTCTATTAGTTATATTAGACGATTACTAAAAGAAAGATCTTTATTAGAATGGGAATTAGATTGGAATAAAGCAAAAGAAAAGAAACAAAAAGAGTCTCTATATGAAAAGTATAACAATATTAATTTTAAATGGAAAGCAAATCCATTAAAAATTAATAAATTGTTATGGGCTTCAATACAACAATTAAAAATGGGACATGGATATTTTTTATCCTATTTAAAAAGATTTAATCAGCAATATGAGAATGACATCTGCAATAAATGTAATTCTAATTTAAAACAAACACCATATCATTTAATTTTAGAATGCTCTAAATATAATGATATTAGACAACAAACTATTGGGAAACTTAGTATAGAAAAAAGAAATCTACATTTCTTATATTCTAAACCAGGCCTCCCAGTTTTGATTGATTATTTAAAAATCACCAAGATTGTTACCAGGAAATGGATCTTATTAGAAGAAGAATAATTGTTATTGCTTCTTAATTAACAACTCACATTCATTTTATTTCCCTATTTGATTTCACACATCTTTACTAGCCTGCAGGGGGTCTCTCATTATTTTCCTAAAATTTGCCTATTTATATTCATGTATTTAACCTAGTTAGCTCAAGTCCATTTCCAAATTAGGAAATGGCAGACCTTGCATAGTCTATGACTGGAAAAAGGTCTCTAAAATGGAAGCATAATAATAATAATAATAATAATAATAATTTATATGGGAATAAGGTTGAGAGTATAGTTATTTAAAGATTAAGAAAATACTATAATATATATAGAAATAAACTCTAAGCAATATATAAGTAAAAACTAGTATAAGCCTATAAATTAGAATTTTCTTAAAGGGGTATAATTTTTAAGTTAATTATACCTAGATCTATTACCTATTCTTAAATAGAATACTTCTTCTAACAATTTAAAATTAATAATAAATCTATATATCTACTTATAAATTACTAGATGTTTATTCCTGTTTTAGGTTGCTAGATATACATTCCTATTTAAGCTACTAGATGTTCCTATTCTAATTCTAGGTTATAGTTGTTCCTGTTCAAAGTGCTTCTATATAAGATTTACTTAGCTCTAAAAAGAAGACGTTACTATAAGATATTAGAAACTAGGAAAATCACCTATACTAAAGATTCTTAATATTAAATATAAAATTAGAGTCTATAGCTATAATAATAGCTATTCTTATTTTATTTATATTAATTATAGACCTAAGGCACTCCTGCCTGTCATATAAGTGCTAAAATTCTAGATTAAGTACAATATAAATAGAATTAATTTTCTATAGTCTTAGGTCTAAAAGTAAGATATTAAAAAAGCTATACTATAAATATATATAATTTCCTTATAAGATTATCCTATTAACTTGTAAAATGATTATAGCTAAAGACCTAAAAAGATAGTAGTATAGGTAACTTAAAAGATAAGTATTCTAATTAGTTCATTTTATATAGGTTATTTTTTAATAGATTAACTACTTTATATAGGTTCTAGTAGATAGTATAGACTTTATAAATACTTAATATAGAAAATTACCTCTATCTAAATCTTTCTATAGATAAAATATATGTAAGACTATAAAATGACCTTAGTGCTTTGCCTTCTTTAATACCTCTATACTCTAGTTAGATAAGTGCTATAGATTTAATCCTCTCTACTAGCTTTATTAATTGCTAACTTTAGATCCTAATCTTTATTCTAGCCCTATCTATACTAAAAATCCTCTAGCATCATATTAATAGGAATAGGGTAATAATTTTTCTATTTAATATTAGTCTTAGTATAAGATTAATAAGCTGAAATATACTAATTTTAAGGTAGTAGGAGACTAGAGTCCTTCTAGATCTGAATAAAATGTAGTAATACAGCCTATCTCCTAGATTTAAATACTAAAGAATATCTCTATATTACAGAGAATGCTTATATTAATTACTTTTAAAAAAAGGCTTTTTATTTATTTATTATATTTCTAAAGGGCCTTTTATCACTTAATCTTAGGATCTATAGAATATCTAACTTGTAATATGTTTATAATTAATTTATAATATTTAAAAAGAAGGACTTATATTCTATTTATATCTACTATTTCTAATAGCTTATCTTAATAAATAGATTAAATAAGAGGTTTATTCTTCTATAAAATCCTCTAGCTATTATGTTAAGAATGATAATAATAATAGGTTATTTAATTCTATATTCCTCTATAAGTATTAATCAGTTTAGATAGAATATCTATATTTAACTAAGATATAGATTTTTTAAATAAAACCTCTATTATAATAATATTATAAAAACTAATTGTAAGGCCTGACTCTATCGCGAGATTGGGGTAGCCAATCTGAAGGCTCGGTTGGTTGTTGCCCTCGATCTAAGGTGTCAAAAGTGCATTTATTAGAATGACTAGGTATTTATTAGAACATAGCTGCCTAGAGATCTAAGGCTATTCCTAACTCCTTATAGAGCTTTAGCACAGCTATTAAGTATATAGTGCGCTATAGTGCTAGTATATATAGAGTATAGATCCTTACTCTTATAAAGAGCAAAGGATTAAGTAATTATTCTTATAAAATCTTATATATATATTTATAGTATTTTTCTTAAAAACTATTCCTTAGAGTTCTCTTAGTATCTAATCCTATAAGTATTCTATAGCCTATATTCTTTTACTTAGACCCTTATTCTACTGCTTATTATATTATAATTACTTTATCTATAGATTCCTTTGTTAAATTAATTATTATAGTAAACTTATATTCTACTTATAACTATTCTATATTTATAGAATCTAGTAATAGTAACTGCTCCTCTTTAGAATAGTTAACTATTAAAGAATTACTTCTAGAGTTCTCTAAAGCTATTTCTAAAATCTAAGTTTCTAAAACCTTTAAATCTATAGAAGACCTTTTTACTATTTAGGCATTATACTAGAAATATTATATAGCTACTCTACCCTTTCTAGGAGTTACTATATAAGATCTTTAATATTTAGAACTTAAAAACTAAGCATTAAGGTATAGTTAAGAAGCTACTTAATAATAGTTTATTAAGATATATACTCTTTTAATAAATTAACCTCTAGAAAAAATTAATTAACTTTTAGAAACTATACCTCCTCCTTTATTAAATAATTCTTTATAATTTTAAGTAATATATAAGCTAACACTAGTAGCTTAATATTCTAATATTATTCTAGCTTTATTATTAGCTATTAATTATATCATATATAAGAAAGCTTTAAAAAAACTAATACTAATATGTCTTAAGTCTAGAGACTACTATAAGTATAAATAATAGCTTAAAGATATTAAAAACAACTTTATTAACTATAAATACTTTAAGAGTTAAAAGATAATAATAGCTATATTATAGTTTAGTAGCTAATACTAGACTTAATAGATTAAATATAAAAAAACTATAAATCTTTCTTGCTTTATATTTAATAATTTTATTAAATAGATAGAAGCCTAAATTAAAGCTAAAGCTATATAGTCTATTAATACTTTTATCTAAATAAATAAGCTTAAAATACTAGAAATAAAAAATCTATAAACTTTTTATATATAGTTTTCTTATAAATATAACCTAAGTTATCTTAAAGTACTAGTAAATAATAGTAATAAGATTAAGTCCTTTATTATAAAGCTTCTATCTTAGCTACAGCTTAAAGTGATAAATAAGAATGAAACCTATTAGGATATAACTATATATCTTAAAGAAGTTACCTATCTATAGGAATTATATAAAAAGGAGTAAGAAGCTATTAATAAGCTTTTAAAATAGTACTATAATAATAGTAGTAATTTAAATAACAAATCTAGAAAGGGATGTTTTAATAAAAACTAAAATAAATATAATAGTTATAAAGGCAAGAAAGATAATAATTATAAGGTAAAAGAAAACTACTAAAAAGATAAATTAAAGTTAACTTATTTTTATTATAACTGTTAAAGATATAAGAGCTCTAATTATAAAGTAACCTACTACTATAATAATAGTATTCTAAAGCTAAAAGAGAATCTAAAATCTAACTCTTAGCTTAATTCTTTATTAATAAAACTTTAAGATGAAGAGTTAAACACTAATAATAATAATAATTAATAAGGAAATATAGTAGTTACTAATGTGACAGTGGTCAAAACCTGATATTGAGGCTATCTCGCTAACTAGGTGCCCCGGGTCTACAGGCAATATCAAGCATGGAGAAAGAAAGAAAGAAGAAGCCAGAATCCGCCTTGCTGAGAGCTTCTTTATACGCTCTCTGTGCGAGGCCCCTTTCCCAATACAGTACCGCCAGGAAGGCGGTTCCCAATATGGCCGTTGCTAGGGCTGTAGCCCTATCTCGCGATATCCTCCTGTTGTCGGTCCTTTCCGGAGCCGCGCCGGCGACGTACCACGTGCTTGGTGGCTTCCGCATGTCTAGCTGTATGGCTGGCTGTCACAATAACCTTTTATCTAACTCTTATACTACTTATTCTTTAAAGCTATATAGTATTATACTTAAAGAGTGCTTTTTATTCTTTTATAAAAATGTACTGCTATATATAACTATAGAAGCTTTTTAACCTCTTTAAGTTATATTATTAGTTTATCTTCTTTAGGAGTATACTTATTACTTTTTAATAATATAGGTGTTTCTATAAGCTAGAACAGTTTGTTGTCTTCTATAAAGCTATTTTTACCTAGGGTTAAGTATTCTTTATGAGATGATTTATTATTCTATAGTAATGTATATCTCTTTTTAAATAAATAGCTCTATATATACCTATAAGGCTTAAGTTCCTAAGTGAATAAGCCTTTAATATTAATAACTTAAAGGTTAGATATACTAGTTTACTAATCCTACTTATTAGCCTGCTTTTAAAATAAAGCTAAATAATTAGATAAAGTAAGGCTAAGGGTAGTTAAGCTTTAATCCTCTATAAACTAGCAGTAATACTTAGCTTAGCCTAAAGATACTTTACAGAGAAAACAACTATTAATATAGATTATCTCTAGACTAGTTAAATTCTATATTATAAACTCTAGACTTAGCTAACTCTATAATAATACTATTAAATAATCTTATTATTATAGTCTTCCCTAATACTAGTAATAAGGATATATACTAGTATTAGTCTACTTTAGTCTTTTTACTAAACAAGGTTCTAACTTAAGGTTTATTATCTAGTTTTCTATATAACTATACTTATAGTAGTTATTATCCTCTAAACTATTACTTTTTATGCTCTAGGCTAAGGTTAAATAATGCAAGTGTTAATAAATATAAGATATATTACTAGATTAGAGATTTTAAGCAGGGTTTATAATTAATAAATATTTAAATATTACTCTTGCTAAAGTAGACTACTTTAGTTATAACTTATTTAACTAATGCTTTTTTACTAATCTTAGCTATTAATCTATTAGGATTAAATTAGTACAAAGTCTATCACTATAATTCTATTAGTTAAAGGAATTTAGTATATAGTTAGTTAATTATTATTATCCTCTAGAATAGTAATAGTTGGATTGCAAAGGCATATAAGGTCAATAATTAGAATAGTATTAATAGGACTAATTAATACTTGATTAATAGAGTTCCTACTAGACCATTTAATTAGGATAGTAGATTTATTTATAATATTAAGTAGTATTTCTTATATTAGACTCTCTAGTATAGTACTACTATATTACTTATAGTTAGAATAATAGGATAGAGTATCTAATTTTAAAAATTATACTACTACTAATTCTTTAGCTGTTAGTATTTCTATGCTATTTGTAAGTCTAGCTATATCCTTCTCTCTATTAATATAGTAGTTGTTGCAAGATCCTTTATCTGTTAGAAAGATATTATTAGGTTTAGTTTACTAGCATTTAAGGAGGTTACCTTTACTATTCTGAGATTTATTCTAAGATTTATTCTAATAAATTGTGGTGTTATAGATACTATGGAATAAATATAGCTGCTACTGGCTGATATAAACTATTAGATTAAGTTTAAGTGTGTGCTGTTATAAGGCAGATATAAGGAATAGAAGAAGGGTTCTCTTTAATAAGAAGGCTTAGAGATACAGGCTGTATAGTTAATATATAAAAGTAGGTAGTAAGAGGGTGAGATATAGAAGAAATTATATGCAATTAAAATGAAGATATCTTATAAGGAATTGCTAGTAACTTAGACAATTTTCTAGGCTTATAATACTAGTATATGACTATATTATTAAAAGAGATATCTACTATAGCAGGAGTTACATAAAAGAGCTAAATAACAGAAGAGACTAGTTACTTATAATAATAAGATTTTACTGTGTTCTCTAGTGGCTTTACTAGGAGTTATATAAGCAACCTAAGAAAGGTTTAAATTAATATTATAAATGCTAATGTTTACTAATTTTAGTAATGCCATAATAGGAAAGATAGAAAAGAAATAAATCTAACTTATAAGACTAGCTTTTATAGGGTCTATCACTAAATCTATATAGATAGGCTAAGTGATTCCTTGAATAAGAAAGAGACTGATCTAGATTATTCTAAATTAATATATTATATGGTTCAGCCTAATTAGGATGTTTTATTAACTACTCTATTATACTTAATAGTAGTAGAAGCCCTTTTAGTTAGTAGTTATCAGCAATATAGTTCTAATTGTAGGATTTTTCTTATTAGTAGAGAGATCTAACTGGGAGTATATAAAGATTAAGAATTAGATTCTATAGTCCTAGTATAGCCTTAAACACTGGTCCTTTATATTGTAGCTGAAGGGGATGGTGATAGATCTTGAATCAGTGGATCTATAAGCATACTGAATGCAACTGTGGCGCAGTGTAGAAGGCCCTTGATTTAACAAGCTCGTCTTTTGCTTTATAATTCTCCACTAAGATGACGAGGCAGAGCGCTAGCAAGGTGACGGGCGAGTTCCTTTACCCTTGTAAAGCGCAGTCTCATAGATAGAATTGCCCTGTTGATAGATGACAACATAGAGATAGAAATGTCCTAGATGCAACACTAGTAGAATGCCACAGGCTCTTTAAAGCTAGCTTTTTAGCTTAGTGGATATAGAGAGCTACCCTCCTGTATAGTTTTATAGTTATATTTAGACATCACTATTAGAAATTAATTCATACACTCTACCTACCTAAATATTAATCAATGGAATGCTTAATATTAGTTAGTTATAGAATACTAATTTAAGTAGGACTTTAAATTAACCTTCCTTTAAGTATGGTTAGTAATAAGATAATCTAAGACTCTTAAAATGACTTTAGATAGATAGAAAGAGGTAATACTTAATCTAACTTATATAATCTTTATACTACTAAAATCTTTATATAACTAGTTTAATCCTTATTAAGCTATGTATAATGAAGCCTAGTATATTTATTAATATAAAAGGATACCTCTATCTAATTAGCTAGAAACTTGCACTTTTAAGAAAGTAGAATATATTTGATAGAGTTCTAAATTCTATCTATTATAGTAGCTAGGTAGATACTATAATTTATTATATCCTATATTATGCTTAATAAGGAGAAGATATATAAGCTCTAGCTATATCTTTCCCTACTGCAATATGTTGTCGGAAACTTCGGTCAAATACCGTCAGAGTATAACTAGGATAGTTATATTAATGGAAGAAGTTAATATATTCCTATGTACAAAAGGCTATATAAGCATAAAGTCTTAAGAAGGTAAGGCAAACTAAATATCCTATTTAATAGAAGAATGTATACTTAAGTTATTATAGTTAATCAAAGATAATAGAGAGAACTAAATATATAGTAAATAAGCATTCTTATATATTCTATTAGTATTCTTCCTATTATACTATTTAGTAGATCTAGTATTATTTCTATTATATAGTCTAGTCTAACTAATGATATTCCTATTATACCTATACCCTAACTAGTATAATACCCTAACTCTAAGATTATAGATAATCCTTTATTCTATTTTGTATTAGTTTCCATATATAGATTCTTAATTTATTAGCTATAGTTTCTTAGATTCTCTAATAATCTCCTCCTCTAAAGGCTGGCATCTTAATAGCTTAATAAATAGTTAATATTTTCTATCTGTAGTATAGATATTTCTATTTTTTTAAAATACTTATATTATAGTACTAAGCTGACTATATCTTTAAAGTAAAATAAAATAACTAAAATTATTAGTCTTATAAATAAAATTAAGAAATTTAGAATAATCCTTTTTTTTCCTTATGACTATTATTGTTAATTAAATCATACTTATATTAAGGTGGAAGGTTTAACTTATTATAGTAATTATATTTGTATAGGTAATTGTTATGATACTAATATAGATAATTCTAAGGCATTATAGAAGTATTTAATCTTAGTATAAGATTAATTAGATATTAATAAAGAGAAAGCTTATAAGAAAATAGCTAGAATAATAACTAAACTTTCTTATTTATAAAAATAAAAAAAATTACTTTAAAAACATACTAGATAATTTTTTTAAATAGATATAAAGGATGTCAAGGAATTAGAAAAATTAAAGAAAGAGAAAGAATAAAAGATAATAGATAAATAGATAAAATAAAAAATAATATATAAAAAATAAGAGTTGATTATATTAATATTTAATTTTAATAATTCTAATAGTCTAATCTTAGATAATTCTTCTTAACTTGCTTCTTTTTTTATTCTAAACTAATTATTATTTAATATTCCTAAATCTTATTATAGCAATTCAAATTTATAATAGATTCTTATAAATTATTTTCTAATAAGTATCCTTTCTATCTAATTAAGTAGTAGATCTAACTATTTTCTTACTTATAGTCTAGAATCTTTTCTATTTTATATTCTTTATTATCTACTTTATTATTTCTATTTTCTAGATTTCTTATTGGTTCTAATAGTGATATATAAAATATTGAGTATATATATATTCTTATTAGTAGCTAGAGTTAATAGTTATTATTTTTAAGTTTCTTTATAATTCTAAATAGTTTATATTTAACTATATTAAATTTATTACTTAGTTATTTTATCTTGATATTAAAAGTTTTTAATCTTAGTATTTATTATAGAAGGTAAACTCTCTCTTTCTTTTATAAGATTAATATGTCCTTATATTTCATATTATAATATTATTTTATTTTTTATTCTACCTATTGAATATCTTTAAATATTATAGTATATATTTATTATATATATACTACTTATAGTATTGCTTTATTAGAGCTTCTATTAGTTAATATAGAAATCTATAACATTCATAGATATCTTTTTAGATTAGTAAAATATAATACTTCTTTTATTAAGATGCTTCTTATATTATTTAATACAAACTATACTAATAGTAATATTTCTATCTAATTATCTTAGTTTTAATCTAAATAATATTATAAATACTATTTAATTATCTATATCATCCTTTTAATTAGTCTATTTATTTGTTAGTAATTTATAGTTAATAGCTTATATTTAATTCTATATGCTTTAGTAATTATTTACTAGTATTTTAATCTAAATAGCTTATCTTAATCTAAAATGATCTTAATTAATAATCTAGTCTAACTAAATACTTCTTATAGTATAAGTATTGTATATTATTTTACTATTAAATTCTTTAGCATTAATTATATAATAATATATTTTATTAATCTATTAATAATAATAATTATATTAGTATATTATATTCCTATAATTAGATCCTTTAATTCTAGTAATTCTTATATGAAGTTAACTATAATATATTCCTATAGCTTATTTAGTGTTTCTAGTAGTTATATCTTTCTATAAGATTAATAGTTAATTAGCTTATTCTTATTATAATTATTATATTTTCTAATATATTCTATTACAAGTTATTTTATTCTTAGAAAAAAAAGTTTATTATATCTTTTCTATAGTTTAGTTAATTCCTTAGTATCCTTATAATAGTAGATTATAGTATATCTTAATAATTTCTATAATTATATTTACTAGTACTAATATTAATCTATTCTATAATACTAAATTGTTCTATAGCGTTGCTTCTCTATTCTATAATATAGTTATAATATTTTTATTTTATTATATTGCTTATATTATTCACTAATATAATCCTATTTTATTAATAATAATTATAGCAGTAAGTATTACTTTAGTATTATATTATATACTATCTTTATCTTCTTTTAGAATATTAGTTTTTAGCTATTTAAAATCTATAATATAGTCTAGTCTTCTACTAAGGATATCTATAATAATATTTTCTTTTTTTTTAATATATTTAATCTAAAACTTGAACTTTAATAAATATTTAGTCTATTATATTTATCATCTAATTAATTCCTTTATTATTATAAAGTATTTAAGATTATGATAGTTACTTTTTATAATTATTTCTTTCTTAATTTCTTATAGATAGTATCTCTATTACTTAAATGCTTTAATTATTATAAGTAGTTCTCTATTATAAATATTATAGTTTTTTTCTATTATAGTGAATTTTTTTAAAAAGAAGATAACAGGTCTCTATTTTCTTTTATTATCTAGTTATTCAAAAATAATTCCTAATATATATCCTAATATATCTAGTTATATTAAATTTTATTTATCTGGGTTATATAGTATTAGTATTAGTATTTTTCTGATTAATTTTTTAATATTATTAAATAATTTTTCTTTTTCTTCTATCTATTCAAACTTAAGATCTTTCTTAAGGAGTTTAATTATTAATTATACTTTCTTAGAATAATTCTAAAGATAATATCATATATATCTACTTGCTCTTAGAAATCCTTATATTTTCTTAATATTTATTAATATAGGCTAATTTAATATTATATCTATTTTTTCTAATTAAATTTTTAATCCTTCTAGTATATAGATTATTCTTAAATAGTTAATTATAGTAGTATTAAATTTATATTTTTTAATCTTAAGGATTAATCCTATCTTTATAAGTTTAGTTATTACTGCTTATATATAGCTATTATATTCTTTAATATTTTTAGAGTAGATAATAATATTATTAAAGTATACTATAACAAACTTATTAAAAAACTTAATTAATATATATATTATAAATCTTATAAATTTAGTAAGAAGTTATTTTTGTCAGAAGATTAGAAAACGTCACAGCCAATAGATTAGACTAATCCCTACGGGAACTAATGCATGATGGAACAAATGATTATCCGCAGCCTTAGGGTTAGGGTATCAGAGCCAGCAGAGCCGGTTGCTATTAAACGGATCTGATGGCTATGATCAGGTTCGTCCGAGCCATAACTTAGGAGAAGGATATGATGGCTATGAAGAAGATGGACTATAAAAGGACGCTCATTTACCATGTATTTAGTTTTATTCTATTGTCTTTAATTAACTGTGATAACTTGAGTATACGTTCTTCTATCGAACAGGATATTCAGTTTGCCCTACTTCCTTAAGACTTTACGCTCATACAGCCTTTCGTACATCAGAATATATTAACTTCTTCCGTTAATATAACTATCCTAGTTATACTCTGACGGTAACCAACCGAAGTTTCCGACAATTAAAGACCCTCATTACGAAAGAGAAGTCTTAACTCGACGATCAACATGGCACCCAACGCCCCAGGACCTTCCACCATCCCAACCAAAGGTAAAGCAACCCAACAGCAGGAGGAGCTTGACGCTATGGAACGACTTAAGACACTTGAAGGGTACATGGATCGCCTCACCAGTCATGTCGAAATACTTGAAAAGCAAAATCAGGAACAAGTTGACCACATCGAACAACTTGAAGCTCAGGTAATGGGACCCAATGTCAGTACTACTAACGACAGTGAACAGTTCAAGATGAAGATGCCAAAGCCTATGAACTTTGATGGAACTCGATCGAAGCTCAAGACATTCCTTGTCAACATGGAAATGCACCTTGACGAAAAGGGAATTCGGGATGAAAAACGGAAAATCATCTTTGTTGCATCATGCCTTACCGGCGAAGCAGCTGAATGGATGCAACCAATACTCGACGACTACTATACAACTGACGACAAAGACGACTGGGATGACTTGACGAAGACAATCTTTATGAGCTACAAGAACTTCAAAATCAAGCTAAAGGAAGCATTCGGGAATATCGACGAAGTTAGAAATGCTGAAAGACAGCTACGTTTCTTGCGCCAAACCGGATCAGCTCAGCAGCTCGCAACAAGATTCAGACAAATTACGGCACCATTAGATTACGACGACGATGTTCTCATTGCACTATTCGAAAACATGCTCAAAGAAGAAGTTCAGTTTGAACTCATCAAAATGGATCGCCCAGACAACTTTAATAAATTTGTTGAAACAGCCGTTAAAATCGACAATAAGCTGTTTGAAATCAAAAGAAAGAAACAAGAATTTCAGATCTGGAGAAAGCATGGCGGAATGCCCAGAATGAATGAAGGAAGACCACGAGGATCACACCAAGAACGACGTGACCGAGACGGAGATGTTATTATGCAAATGAATGCTACGCTAACTAAAGAAGAAAAGAAAAAACTAATTGAAAAGAAAGCCTGCTTCAACTGTGGAATACCAGGACATTTTGCAAACAAATGTCGCAAACCAAAGAAGAACTCTGGATCGGCCAACCAGGGATCACGACAACAAATTGCAGCAGCCATCCACGTATACACCCCAGAAGAGAGCAGTACCGATGAATACTCAGAAACCGATGAAGAATTACCAGAACGATACAAGCAAGGAATACAGCAGCAAGCTGAGAAACAGAGAGAATTACAGAAACAGATACGGCAAGCGTTAGACACGACTATGAACCGAGAAACACCAAAAAGACGACAGATGAAGAAGATCAGTATGGATCAAGAAAAAGAGATCGCGACAACGATACAACGAAGAATGACAAAGAAGATGAAAAGCGCTATACGAAATGTCAATGACATAGAAATCCAAGCACCTATGGCCACGCACGAGGACGCTCACCGCATGCTTTCGAGGGATAAGCAGAGCCATGAGGTACGGAACCGATCACCTAAGAACAGTTATCCCGGAGGTTGCGAACCAGACAAAGAAGAACCGGAAGATAGCAGTGAGAGCACTGACTATGAAGATTCCTCACTAATTGAGTCGTTTCATACTCAATTGGCGTTGCAAGGTGGTGACGAAAAGGCAATAAGTCAGCCAGCCGAGCATCGAGACCAAAAGAAACCCCACCTGGACCCTTATGAGAAGATTAAAGAACAACTTGCAGAGATAAGACAAGGACGAACCCGACAAGAATATACCGATAAATGCGATTGTGCTCAGAACGAGACGCACGACAAAGAGACTTGCAAGAGTAACCGCAGCTACAACACAACATGGGTTACTGAAGAAAAGATAAACAAATTACGGAACCAGGGAGATGACCTATGCAATTGCATGCCTGTGAAAGCAATTTGCTGGGAAGAATCTCAATACACTTGGAAAGAACACATAGAGATGTGCAAGAAATGTCATGAATGGACATACCGAAACTGCCCAACACATGGACAAAGCAATAAAATCCTAGCGACAATTTATGAGAAAATATCCAAATCGAGTGGACATCGACTATGCAGTGGACAATTGGGACATGTACCGAATTGCATTTGTATGCATTACCCCAATTTAGGAGGATGTATGCACAATGAAGTACATTGGACAACGTGCTACGACGATGGATGTGAATTCCACCACCTCAGCAAGAAAATCAACCAGTGGTTTCCGAAAACGCCAGGCATTGCTTTACATGCAAAGTTTACATGCCCTCAAGAAAACCCAGAATGCCAGTGCGTATACGAGGAAAGCGGACATCCAGCACATTCAGATTTACCCAAGCAAGAATGTCATGCAGTGTTCTGTCAATTTCATCACGATGGACTTTTTGTGAACCCTTTAGAAGAACACGTCCGAGCAGTACAGAGCTACATGGATCGACATCAGACGAAGCACCTGATCGCAGCGACGATTAACCCAAGATATCGAACGATCATTATCTTGGCAGAGATCAAGGAAACGAAGCTACGAATACTTTTGGATTCGGGAGCTACCGGAAATCATATGAGCCCCGATATAGCAGACAAGTTACAACTCCGATACCATGAGACAAACCAATGGACCGAGATTGTTAGCATCAACGGAGAACCGATCATGGAAGGATATAAGAAGAAAACGGAACCAATTCTTATGTCATCAGGACCATATGTTACGACAATTTCATTCGACATTACAGCAATAACCGGATACGACGCAGTACTAGGAATGCCATGGTTACAAGAGCAAAACCCAGTTATTGATTGGACAACTGGAACAGTTTCTATCGACAACCGAATCTTACGAACCAAGTTAGGAGAATACGAAGAACTCACGAGCTTACGAGAAGGATTGGGGAATAACCTTCCACAAGCAGGGCTGAAGAGAAATGCCAGCTCAGGTGAACAAGAGGTGCAGAAGGTGATGCAGCCTACTAGGAAACAGACAAATGAAACACCGCAGGAGCGACCTGCAAAGAGAGAAAAAACGACACAGGAGCGACCTGTACCACAGCCGCAGACGCGACCAAAACCAAAGGAAATTTATGAACGAGAATTGAAAGAGGTACTTGCGAAGTTACCTAAGAAGTACTACGACTTTACCGAACTATTTGTGAAAAAAGAATACCGATTACCGAATCACGAGAAGGAATATGAAGCACGAATACCATTGAAACCAGGATTTACACCACCTTCAGTCAAGCAGCAGCACAAATCACGAGATCAACTGGAATTAGAAAACAAGTTTGTCAGAGAGTTCCTAGCCGCAGGATACATACGCGAAGGACGAGGACCAGCCTCGAGCAGACCAATGTTTGTGCCAAAGAAGGATGGAACAGAACGACTAGTTATTGATTACCGAGCACTGAATAACGGAACAATTGATGATGCAAACAAGGCACCGCATCAGGAACAGAAAAGAGACCTGTTGCAAGGAGCAAAGATCATGACAGTCTTTGACATCCAATGGGGTTATTACAACCTAAGGACCGCCGAAGAAGACATTTGGAAAACAGCATTCCTCACGGATATGGGATTATTCGAATGGGTAGTCGCACCAATGGGTTTGAAAAGATTACCTGCAGAATTTGCAAGATTCATGACGCATGTGTTAATCAAGTTTCTCAACAAGTTTGTTGCAGTATACTTTGATGATATCATTGTTTACTCCAAAAACATTGAAGAGCATGATGGCCATGTACGAGCAGTGATGACCGAACTAATGAAAGCAGGATTGACCCTCAAGATCAAGAAATGTGAATTCGACACGACTACAGTCAACTACTTAGGAATGATTTATACGCCAGAAGGATTGAAGATTCAACCAGAAAAAATGGACGCAATATTGAATTGGCCAACACCGACATGTGTTAAGGACGTTCAAGGATTTTTAGGAGCAAGTGGATATGTCAGACGATATCTTCAGAATTACTCTGAGATCGCCCGACCTATGACCGAGCTACTCAAGAAAGATTTGGAATTTGAATGGACAGAAGAAAGAGAAAAGTCATTCAACAACGTCAAGGAATTAGTCAAAAAAGCACCGATACTTATGCTACACAACCCAGACAGACAGAATTTGATACGACCAGATGCATCAGGGTATGCATTAGGAATTGTTCTCGAGCAACCAGACGATGAAGGAAAATGGAGACCTGTCGCCTTCTTCTCAAGAAAATTCACCACAGCAGAAAGGAACTACGACGTTCACGACAGAGAACTACTTGCGATAGTCGAAGCATTCAAGCAATGGAGACACTATCTACAAGGAGTTAAGGAAGAAACAATTGTGAAAAGTGACCATCACAACCTCAAATACTTTACGACAACAAAAGAATTAGTTGGACGACAAATACGATGGGCCGAATATTTATCAAAGTTCAAGTTTCGAATTGAACACATCAAAGGAAAAGAAAACGTTATTGCAGACGCCCTCAGCAGAAGACCGGACTACGCTATAGGTCTTGAACAGCCAAAAACCAACATTCTGAAAGAAGATAAGGATGATGCTACCAGCAAAGATAAGACACTTATGACAGCATTGAAAAATAAAGAAGCGACATTACAGAAAGGATTAGCTATATGGAATGGGTCTATACTTGTCCCAAGAGCAATGATCACGGAGATCATCAGAACGCATCATGATCCACCACTACAAGGACACCAAGGAATCGACAAAACTATGGAAAAGATACAACGACAATACTATTTTCCAAACATGAGAAGACAAGTTACAGAATATATCAGTCAATGCAACAGTTGCAACAGAAACAAGCCAATTAACCATCGACCTTATGGAAAGATGCAACTACCGGAAATACCAGAAAAGCCATGGGAATATATTACAGTCGACTTCATACAAGGATTACCAGAATCGAAGGATCCAATTACCGGAATTCGATACACCGACGCAATCGTTATTGTTGACAGATTAACGAGATATGTCATCATACGACCAACGCCGAAAGATTTAACAGCAGAACAATGTGCATTACTCATGCTACGAGAAGTATTCAGTTGGACTGGATTGCCAACCAGGATCATTTCGGATCGAGATAAGCTATTCAGATCAAAATACTGGCAGACAATCACAAAGGCATGTGGAATTGAACATAGCCTATCAACTGCAAATCACCAACAGACAGATGGACCAACCGAAAGAATGATACAGTTCATTGAGCAACACCTACGACATTATTTGGATTGGAACCAAGACAATTGGGTAGAACTGCTACCATTGGCACAATTTGCATTGAATAACGCGAAAAACACCTCGACAGGAGAAGTACCGCACTTCGCCAATCTAGGGAGATACCCACGAATGTCATGGACTTCTATATCAACGGATGGAAGCTCCAATGAAGCAATATTACAGGCAGTACATATGCAACGGATGCATACAACAATGTCTAAAGACATTCAATGGGCAGAACAAAGAATGAAGCGATATTACGATATGAAACGCGAGGACGCGCCAACCTTACAAAAGGAGAGAGAGTTTACCTTCTACGACGAACACCAGGTTCAAAAACTTTCAATATCAAAACAAAACGACCAAGTGATAAATTTGACGCAGTCAAATACGGACCATTCAGAATTGTGAAGAAACTCGAAAACGATAATTATCAACTCCAACTACCGACAAGAATGCGTATACACCCAATATTTCATATATCGCTATTGGAACCAACAAAAAACCCAGAAAACGGAAACGACGAAGCAAACGACGAAGAGTACGAAGTAGAAAGGATTCTAGACCGCAAACAAGAAAATGGTCAGATCTACTACTTGATCAGATGGAAAGGATACTCACCGGAAGACGATTCATGGGAACCCGTCACGAATTTGAATTGCCACGATAAGATTCAGGAGTATCGAGCGACGATTGGTTTGGAAAAGAAAAAGAAGCAAGCCAGGAAGAATCATCCACGACCAGGCCGTTGGCGTCGCCAGAATTAAGCATTGACGCAATTAACTCTTGTTCTTTGCGCGCTGCCTCTAGTTTTGCACGCTCCTCCGAAGCCTTCCGTTCTTCCTCCTCCAGCCTTTTCCTTTCCCTCGCCTCTTCCTCTTCTTCCAGTTTTTCCAACTCTTCAACATCCTTTATATCTGTTTGAATAAATTCGCCCGCCCGCTTTCGAAGCAAGTTGTCTTGCTTATGAAGTCGATCAAGCTTAGCAGCTATCTCTCGCATCTTGGCAAACGCTTCCTGCTGTTCAGCTCTAATTTTATCCTGAGCCTCCAGCAACTTTTTCCACGCAAGATCCGATGAAGCCATATCGACACAACGACAATTAGTCGCACGAACGCACTCGCTACAACGACTTGAAATTTTCGATTTAATGCACGTTTTTCCAAGAGAAGCACACCGAATGCAAGGAATCAACAGTGAGACACCGGACTGCTCAATCCGTGTTTGAAGGTTGATCTTTGAGATATTTTTCTTTGACGACATGGTTAGCTTAGTACCACAACACGAGCGTTTTGGAAACAAAAAACTTGCCTACGCCGCAGAAGGGGACACAGACTATTTATTGCGCTGTCGAGACGTCAGCCTTCAGAGGAGGGGATTGTCAGAAGATTAGAAAACGTCACAGCCAATAGATTAGACTAATCCCTACGGGAACTAATGCATGATGGAACAAATGATTATCCGCAGCCTTAGGGTTAGGGTATCAGAGCCAGCAGAGCCGGTTGCTATTAAACGGATCTGATGGCTATGATCAGGTTCGTCCGAGCCATAACTTAGGAGAAGGATATGATGGCTATGAAGAAGATGGACTATAAAAGGACGCTCATTTACCATGTATTTAGTTTTATTCTATTGTCTTTAATTAACTGTGATAACTTGAGTATACGTTCTTCTATCGAACAGGATATTCAGTTTGCCCTACTTCCTTAAGACTTTACGCTCATACAGCCTTTCGTACATCAGAATATATTAACTTCTTCCGTTAATATAACTATCCTAGTTATACTCTGACGGTAACCAACCGAAGTTTCCGACAATTTTAAATCTATTAATATAACTATCTATTTAAATAATCCTATATCTATAAGGAATACTATTTTCTAGATATCTTCTTTAACAGTCTTGAGATTATAGTAACTCTATTAGATGTTAAAGACTATTATAATCTTTACTTCTTATAATAGATCTCTTTTTTACTCTTAATATAATATTTTATTTATATTATCAATTATTCTATTATTTAATATTTAGTAATTAATAACTATTTATTCTATTCTATCCTTCTTTAGCATAAATATTAGTTTATTTAAAGCTAGTTTTTATCCTTCTTATATATACTCTATAGCTAAGAATTCTCTAATAAATTTATTTTCTAATTCTAGCTAGTCTTATAATTTATACTATTATTTGACTGAAGATAGTATAAATTCTAATTTTAATAATATTTTTACTTTATATTTTTTCTTATAGTTTAGTAACTAGTATTCCTTTTTTATAAATAGTTTAATAAAGTTATAATATTTTTTAGATAACTTTATAAGTACCTCTTTTAATTCTTATTTATAAATTTCCTTTAGTTTTAGTTATATTTATATAGATTACTTTTATATTATTTTTTCTTCTTTTCTTATAAGTTATTTTTATAATATTTTATTTATCTATTTCTTAGTAGACTATATTATTTTTTACACCTCTTATTTATCTAAATTATTATTTATTTTTAGCTTTATTTATAGAAAGTTATTCTTTAATCCTTTTTATAAGCTTATAATTTCTTTATATCCTCCTAACTTAATTTATAAGATTCTATTATTAATTAAAACTATTCTAGTTATCTAATTAATAACTAGGTTTTATTCTTATAATTATAGTATTTTTAGTACTATGTTATATCCAGTTATCTCTATGATATTAAATGAAATTATTATAATATATAGTCTTGATTTTAGTAGTATTAGTTCTATCTTTATTTAATATTCTTATATTATAGATTTTCTATTTATTCCTATAATACTAATCTATTATATTGTTTTATATTACTTAATTTATAGCTTATCTATAATTTTAAAGTTTATATAATTACCTATTACTTCTAAGTCAAGTAGGATTTATAGTTTAATATTATTAACTTCTATAAATATAATAATTATTTAGTATTTTAGATTGATTATTATTATAATTAGGTATTTTTTCTAGTGTTAATCTATATAGCTCTATACTGCTTGAATATATTCTTCTAAATAGTTTTTAAAAAGTCCTTTGTAGTGATATTAATAGAATACTACTTAGTATTTTTCTTTAAATAAATCTAAATATACTAGATGTCTATTTTTTTTATATATATATTAATATTTTAAGTTTTTCTAAGGGTATACATGCTTTATATATACTATAATACTTAGTATTTTTAGAAACTACTAGTTAATCTTCTTGCTAAGATAGTAGAATTTATATCTATTATTATAATAGGTTATCTAATATACTTTATTATATATATATCCTCCTAAATTAGAGTAATATATATAAATATAATTTAGTATATATTTTAATTATCTACTATATAGTCAATATCTATTTAAGTTTAAGATTTATTTATAAATTATTGCTAGAATCTTATTAGTATATTTATATATTAAGTAATTTTAATATATCTATTTATAATATTTTTTATATATATTTATATATTCTTTTTAAATATATTAAGATTCTTCCTAGCAGATTGCTTTTATAGGCATATAATTATATAGATTATCTCTTTAGTTCTATAATTTCTTGATTTCCTTAGTAAACTATATATTATTATAGCTATAATTACTTTTATATATTTTCTTATTATATATATTTTTATATATATAATTACTCTTCTAGGTATAGCTTAATTCTAGCTTATTATATTTTTTTTTAGTTTTATTAGTTGCTTCTTAATGCTTTTATAGGGGTCTAAATAAGATTTCTATTAGTTTTAATATATAGATAGCTAACTTATTACCTCTTTATTATCTTCTTATAATACTAATTAAGTATAAAACAACTTAATTAGTAAGAAATCTTTATAGTTAATATTTTTATTACTATCTTCTAGTTCTTCCTTATCTAGTTTATAATCTCTAGAATAATTATTCTTAGATGATTTTTTCTATATCTTATAGCTCTAGTTATTTTTTAGAACTATGCAGTAAGTATTCTTATATATATTTATAAATATTTAGATATATATATCTTATATATTAATACTCTTTTTTAATGCTTTTTTAATTTCTTTTTTACTTAGTGTTATTTATTCTCTTAGAAATCCTTTTAGATTCTCTAGAATCTTAATCTTTTCTTATACTTCTTGCTATCTCTATAGTTCTTATAATAGCTTTTTTTATTTATTTTCTTATATATCTATAGATATTATAAATATTTCTTATATATTTTTCCTAATTTCTTTATTTATAATTTTTTATCTTTGTTATATTTAGTGCTAAATTTATTCCTTTTTATATTCTTCTAATAATTTATTGTTAGTTTCTAAGTCTTCTTTAGTACTGCTCTTATCTAGGGTGTATATATAGATAACTGTTATAATCTAATATTATTATTTATAGTTAGCTATTCCTTAGACTTTCTTTAGCTTTTAATATTTATTTATAAAATATCCTAGTATTCTATAGTTAAAGTAGGTTTTCTTTTTAATTAATTTTTTCTTTTCTTCTCTAGTTAACATAGCATTTATTTATATAATAATATTATTATCTTAATCTTTAGTCCTTTTCTAGAATATATTAGCTTAGTGTTTGTAATTTAGTTAATATTAATAATTCCCTTTTTCTATATATTGTATTATTAGTTATATATCAATCTAGGATATAACTTCTATTATTTTCTTAAATATATCTGGTTATAGTATAATCTATAAAATTTAATCTTTTATAATATTTCTTAGATTCTAGTAGAACTAGTCTTATAGTCTTTAATTACTCTACTTAAGGTATTCTAATACTTAAAGAAACTTTAAAATATAGTCTTTTACTGATCTATATTATTATATGCCCTTAATTTAGTAAATTATATTAAGTTTTTTATTAATAGTTCTAAATAACTAGTATAAGTTTTCTTTAAAGTAATTAAAGCTACTAAATATAAGAGTAATTTTAGGTTTAAGTTAATTATTATTAGTAGTCTTGAGTTAGCTAGTAATATAAAATATAAACTATTTTATTACTTCTCTAGTAAGGAAGCTAGATACTATAAAAATCTTATCTTATTTAGATATAATTCTATTAATATTATTATTAAAATAAATATATAGCTAAGTTAAGAATATCTTAAAGATTTCTTATTCTTCTAAGAATAGTTTAATCTTTTTAATTTTAATAACTAAGTAGTTAGTACACTAGACTTCTAGTTTAATAATATATTATTCTAATATTATAATAGTCTTTATTATTTAGGCTAGGATTAGTCTAGAATTATTATTATTTATTATTATTATTCCTTTATTAGAAATTAATAGAGTAGCTACTAGTTATTAACTAGTTATAATAATCACTAGCTAAAACTTTTTTTTTATAATAAGGATCTTTAATTATTAAAAACTTTGATTAAATACTATTAAAGTATAACTAGGATAGTTATATTAATAGAAAAAATTAATATATTTTAATATATAAAAGGCTATATAAGTATAAAGTCTTAAGAAGATAAGGCAAACTAAATATCCTATTTAATAGAAGAATATATACTTAAGTTATTATAGTTAATTAAAGATAATAGAGAGAATTAAGTATATAATAAATAAATATTCTTATATATTCTATTAGTATTTTTTCTATTATACTATTTAATAGGTCTAGTATTATTTCTATCATATAGTCTAGTCTAACTAGTGATATTCCTATTATATCCATGCTCTAACTGGTATGATACTCTAATCTTAAGATTGTGGATAATTCTTTATTCCATCTTGCATTAGTTTCCATGCATAGGTTCTTGATTCATTGGCTATAGTTTCTTGGATTCTCTGACATATGTGCAAGTCTATAGGGACTACCTAAAATATAATATTTAGTTAAAAGATAGACACTTAGAATGTAATAAAATAGATGTAAGGTTTAATATAAGAAAAACATACCTTAACTACTAGTATAAGTAGAAAATTATACTATATAATAAGCTTCCTTAAATCTTAAGAGTATATTTTATAAGTATACTCTTTGAAGTGTTAATTATAAGGGAATAGAAAGAATAGAAATATTTAATATAATAATAGTATAGTCTACTAGCCTAGTTAAGGATAAATTTTTTAGCTATAAGATAGTATTAAATTGCTAGATATAATTCTATAAGCTAAAAATATAGATATCTTTTATAAATATATTTTTCTAGCTATTTAGCTAAGAGCCTCCTAGTTAGATCTAGATTTCTTTACTAGCTATGCTATCCTTATAGTTTATAATTAAGATTTACTAGATATTAATAATAAGTTTTTATAGTAGCTACCTAGTTAAGTATAGACTTTTTATTCTATTAATAAAGCCTTTACAGGCAAACTTAGTAATATAAGCTATAAGGAATTTACCTAAGAGTTTTTATAGACTATTAAGCTAAATAGACTGCTACTATTAATACTATATCTTAAGGTTAAAGTACTAATTATATTTATCTATAATCTTTAGCCTATAAAGAGACTATATAATAGTATATAAATAGTTATTATTAGCCTTATAAAGTATATTATTTATATATAGATCCTTACTAGTAAGTGTAAAGGAAATAAAATATTAATTCCTTAAGTAAAGCTTAAAGCTTTACTTAATAAAATCCCTTTTTAGCTATTTTATAAATAATTTTTAGTTAAGCTATACTTTATAATTACTATTAATAAGTCTTAGGGCTAATCTTTAAAGACTATAAGTATTAATTTACAGACCTTTACCTTTTCTTATAGCTAGCTATATATTGTTTTATTGAGAGTTATAGATATATATAAGCTAACTATTCTACTAGTAAAAAACTATAAAACTATTAATAATATTATATTCCTTAAAGTATTAAAGCTATAGTAGTTAGTTTAGATTATTATATTTATTCTTTATAGTTAGATTATAAACTAAATTAAAGTCTTTAAAATTAAATTAGAATATAAAAAAAAAGTATTATTTATTAATTAGCTATATAGCTGCTACCTAGTACAATAACTTATTACTAAATATAAATATAGGACTAAAAAAATTCTATTAAAGCAGTTTACTTACTCTACTAGCTTAAAGACTTACTATTCTATACTCTCTCTCTTATTATTCTTATTCTTATCCTTAATAACTGTCTTAAAATAGTTTATTAAATAATTAGCAGCTATATTAAATGCCTATACTATATTATCTAAAGCTGCTATAAAAACTAAGTAAATAAGGACTAATAAATTAATAACCTAGTATTCTATAGGTAAAGCTATAATATTAAATATATTTATTAAAGTATAAGTATTAGCAGCTATAGCCTTAACTATTATAGCAGCTATATAATATACCTAGCTGATTTATAGACATTTAATAATATCTATACTAAAATTTAGGTCTATATTATCCTCCTCCTTATTATTATTATTATTATTATTATTATTATTATTATTATTATTATTATTATTATTATTATAGGCTTTCTTTATAGGGCTTAATAGCTTAGATTTTAAGCTTAAACTAGCTAGATCTAACCTATCAACTAAATCTTTATTATAAATAAGTACTAACTAGGACTATTTATAGGCTAAGATTTAAAGTTTAGAAGCTATAATATATATTATTAATTAGCTATATTTAATATATATTAGAACTATAATAATTACTTATAGCATAAGAAGTAATAATCACTAGTACTATTTATATAGTAGTTAGCATAGCTACCCTTAAGCAAAGGCTTTCTATTTATTTTAATTATTATATATATCATAAAGACTCTTATACTCTGCTAATAGTATATATAGATAAAGCTCTGCTCCTTATTAATACTTTATATAAATATAGCCTTATAATTTATAATCTATTTAAGGTTAGGCTGTTTCATATTAAGCTATAAAATAATAAAATAAATAACTATAGCTTCTAATATACATTTTATATTACTAGATATTTTTAATTTAATAGCTAAAGCTATTATCTATAAAGAGTCTTCTTTCTTAGAGACTAAGCCTTAAATAATTATTAGTTAATAGCTGTAATAATAATAATAGTCTAATTAATTTATATAACTTACTTAAGGAATCTAAAGAGTCTTTATCTATTTAATTATTAGCTATTTAAACTATTAATATATAAATCTTAGGCCTATAGAATATAGCTTTAGAGCTGTTAAATAAGCTATTAAACTTACTACTAAAGGCTTTCTCTAAGGTATCTAAAATAATAGTTAGTAATTATTTTAGTTATATATAACTGCTTATAGTTATATAAATAACTATAAAGTAAAATAACAATTAGGCTGCTTTACTTACCTTAAATAATTACCTTTAAATCCTTATTATAGTCTATATAATAGTCCTATTTACTAGTCTTATTACTACTAAAAAGCTCCTTAGTAGCTAATATTATATATTATATTTAATTATAACTAAGCTACAATACTATAAGCTAAGTAAATAAATAAAAAAATAAACTGCTAGGTATAAAAAATAAAGCTATAGCAAGATAAAAAAGAGAAGAAGAAGAAGAAAGAAAAGAGATTAACTAAAGGTAATATAAAAAAATTTAAAAGCTTTTAAATGGTGTGCTCTAATTAGCTGATTTAAGAATAATATATATAAATAAAATCAACTAATCCTTACTATCGAACTATTAATAGTATTAACTATATTTAGAAGCTTTATTTGTACTAATTAGAAGAATTTTCACTTTCATATAATAGGCTAACTAAATTAAGAATGCGCTAACTGGATTGGGCAAGAATCTAAGACACTAATTAGAAAAATTTTTCCCTCATCACATGATAAAAAATCGTACCAAGCCCGAGCGAAGCGAGGGCCAGAAAGCTTGTTCGACAAAAGACAAAGACACACTCGATACTAATATCTTCATGTCATAGATTTGCACTTAAGCATGCATATTTGTCTAGCCGCATTCAACCATGCCATTCCCGACTTCAAAGCCTTAAGTGGGTGATATTTTTATCAATTGATACGTCGCGTGACGCGGCTGTTTCGTACCATAGCGTCAGGTTGAGAGTATTAGGGACGGTAATTGGCACAGTACGCAACCCAAAACATGGATAAACTACCAATAGAGATTCTCCGGTTGATATGCGGTTATGTATGTGACCGGACCGACCACACAAGCTACATGCATGCTAATTACTGGACAGGTACGGGCTGATGATCACGAAGACTTCTCTTCTTGGACTCTTGTCAACCATTGCTTTCATGAGGTTGCAGTTCCGTTCATCTATGAAACTATGAATGTGAGGTTCTCAGACTACACGTCTCTCCAGCACGTTGTGACGGAGATTAAGGAAAATCCTCATCGGAAACAATTTCTCATTCATGCAAGACGCCTCAATATTATGGCAATGCCAGATAATGGTTACCAGGAAGTCTTTGATTTGGATAGCCTCAGGGGCTCTTATGACATTTTTGGTCCTGATGAGGATCTTAGGGCTCGGGACCTGATACCTGATACATTCGGCTCTCCAGGATTTTTCTTCAATAGACATCTGTCTGAACCTTTAATACAGACTTTACGCGCTTGGCGAGAGCCAGGATACTATAATGAGAAGAACTGGGAACCGTTGATATGGTTGATAGGCAGTATGTCGCGCTTAACAGAGATGAATTATCTGCTCAAAAATATGTTCCCAAAATGCCTTCTTGAAGTGATCCACAAACACCACCCGACCTGTCATTTGAACGTCTGGGGCAGACAATGGTTGCAGCTTCGAGAACCAGGGCTTGAAGGATTTTTATCAACACCCAACGTGGTACCGGAATTGAGGGATCCCTTTGAGATGGACCTTCTACGGTCACCTTGTCTACGTGCGCTTTTAATGAACTATAATGGCTACAGACTCGCAAAAACTCAAGTGGCGGTTGAGAACATCTTCCCTTTAATCACAATGGCACCAAATCTCAAACACATAGATTTAACGCAGGGTGCTGTTAGCGAAATGAACGACATCACGAAATATAACCAATCTTTGGACGAGTATGTCAGCAAATCGAATATCAGTCCACAGTACTTGGCCACTCCAATTTCCTTGAGACACCGAGGTTCCGGTTTCGATTCTCTCAAGGAATGGGCTAAGTCGACGGACTTCTCTTCTCTGCGAGCATTCGAGTTTCCCAATTCATACTTTCCACTCGAGATCTTGAATCAACTTTCCAAGTTCCCAAAATTGGAATATTTACATCTCGGTCTTCAAAGTATTATTGGAATGACGCAAGATCCAAGCTTTGCAAGAGATCTGAGTTCTCTGTTTGCTGGTCTGAATCCGCTCAAGTATATTCGCGTCTGCTGTCCTCGAGATACAGCTATCATCCATGAGATATTTGCTCACCATGGTCAAACGTTACGAGGATTTATTATTGAACCATACATGCCTCCCGGTCAAAGGGCACATGAGAAACACCCGTTATATCCTCTATTCAGCACTTCTGACCTTGTCAGCCTGAGCAGACAAGCGCCTCACCTTGAAGAACTCCGGCTTCCACTTAGACGTTCTTTAGGTAGCCAGACAGAATGCAAACTCTATAAAGCGCTTGGAAAATTCCCTTCGCTTCATAGTCTTGTTCTAGATCTGGACTGCAATTTTCGCGAGAGCATGGCTAGAGACTATAATCAATTCTCTGAGCAGAATGCAGAATTACCAGCCCGTGACGTTTTCATCAATGCCGCGATGGATGAGACATTGGCCAAGGCGATCTGGGATAGGATCGATCTAAGTGGAGGAGGAAAGCGCTTAAGGAATCTCCGCATCTCAATTCTCGGGATCTCCAGCTTGAGACGGGCAGAGGGTGAGATTGCAAGGCGCCTAGCTCGCCAATTTCTAATTACTCGATCGATGTCTTACGTGGGTGGCCATATGAAGATAAGGGAAATTGGACAAGGCCGAATTGAATCGCAAACCGCGAGGCAGCTGGAATATGATGAAGATGAAGTGTTTGAACTGCCGAAGAGAGTCCAAGAGATTGTTTTCTCCCTTTGGCCCTCTGAAACGGAGGCGTTTACGTGGGATTTTGAGTGGAAGAGCTTTCCGCTTCAAGTGGAGCTTGCGCTCGATAGTTGAGATAATGAAGAATATGGATGGTATTGGGAAAATATTATGATGTACAGAGAGGAAAGCAGTGTTGAAAGTCACTTGGCACATTCAAACTGCCAGCTGGCGCAACTGGTCTTTATATCTGATCAATCGAAGTTCTTTTTTGGATGATATAGATTCTATCAGGGGCAAAAATAAAGCATTTTGCGTCGCAATTCAGCTCATTAGGCATAGGTCAAATATTATTGGGCCTCCTTAACTGAGCTTCAAATATCCAGAGGCTCGGGTTAGTAAGATAGAGCATTAGTTTTGTATCAACATTGAAGAATATCCATCTTCAAGACACGACTCTTAGGAGGACTTGTCACTTGTTTTGAGTCACACACTCGATTGTATTGATTCCTAATATTTTCATGTCATAGCTGTGCAGTTGAGTATGCATATTCGTTTAGCCGCCCGCGGGCATCTTCAACCATGCCGTTCCCGGTCAAGTGGCATCAATTGATGTTTTTATATGTCGCGTGACGCGGCTGTCTCGTATCGTTCCAAGGTTGCTTTTCCCACCGGCCCTGGTAGACACCGTATCCCTTCGTCAACTACGATACCGTACCTAGGTATGTCTCGTGTTCTCATGTGGTCAAATTCCTGTCGAGTAGATTATAGTAATGTTATTGTCATGAGGATATCATACGTTGAGGTACCGTTCAATATTTTTTTAGAGTCGGAGGGGACCTCGGGAATACTGTGGAAGATACGTAACAAGCGTTTCAAAATGAGATTACCCCGCAAAGCTTATACTCGCCAATCGCTACGTTTTAAGTTTTAAATTTTCGATAAACCTGAAGGCCAAGCCTCATACCGCTGCTTCTAAGGTTCTACCAAGTACCAACGGATGTTTAGTAAATGTGCCTGGCTTATCAGCGGGCCGTACAGCAAGCCACGAATCTTGGTAAGCATTAGACTGGAGTTACAAGAGACATAAAGTATGAGAATCATCATGCGACATATTTGTCGTGGATTGCAATCTGCTTAGCACTGCAAAAATTATTTTAACTAATCGATGGATGACCAGCTAGTTTGCCTAGTAAGCCTACATGAAGGAACAAGCACATCGATACATCTGACTTATGCATGAACCATAAAAATGGCTCGTAAGATCTCCTCGAGTAACATGATGAACTGGTTATATGGCCCCAATCGGTTTGACGGTGAGCTCTATTGTCTGGTAGGATTGTGTCAAAATGCCGCATCATGCAACTATGCCTACCAAGGTGGTGAATTGTCCCTGATTTCGCCTCTCGCATGAATCGTGGCGGAAAGCCTCGTCCCAAAATTCGTGGATTGTGCCTGAAAGTCTAATTGTCATCCGTCTGAGCTTGACAGATACGGAAGGATTCTAGAAAAACTCTATCCTCATCTGATCGAACTGCTGTCAAGCGGAGAAGCAGTTACTCTCCAGTTAGTAGTTACTAGTATAGTACTCTCTCGAATACCACCCAGCTACGCCGTTAGTCATTGTCTGGTGTCAATATCAGCAGCAGGAATGTAACCAGATGAAAACTCCAACAGCGCGACGAGCATGCCGCCAATCAGATCGCGCAGATCTGGTCTTTTAGGGCTTAGGGCATGCAAATCTGGCTCCCGTTCCTTCCGAATGGCCGTATTAGGCAAGCGCGATCCTGGATCGGCGCCGGCGTGGGGCTATATCCGTTTTTCCTTGCGTTTTGACTGGCTGGATACAAATCAAGGATCCACCGCTACGACGCCACCAGGCCGTACTGGGTAATCGATCCTTCCCTGTACCTCGACCCAACCCAATCAAGGCCATAACAGTTACGCAATGGATGGATCTGCTCCTGCCTGCAATTGCATGGTGGGAGACTTTCCTCCGAAGCCGCTCAGCAGATGTCTCGTGTCTCTTTTCAGCAGGACCTCCAGTGACGGTCCAGTGACGGATACTTCTTATACCACCTTCCTCCGCTGTCTACCTCGCTTCTTGCAACATCCCTCGTCTCTCACGGCCGCTCCTCAAAGGACCAACGAACAAGACACCATGTCTTCCCAAGACAACATTTCCTCCTCCGACTATGAGGCCAACAAGGCCTCGCTGCCCGATTCCCACAAGGACAAACAGGACATTCAGACCAATGTTCCCTACGACCAGGAACTGGGTGAGATGACAGAGGAGGAACGTCGTGGTCACGCCAAGTTTAACCGTCTAGGCTGGAAGCGTCTTACTGTCGTGCTTCTAGTCGAGGCGATTGCTCTTGGAAGTCTGTCTATTCCGTCCTCCTTTGCGACTCTCGGAATGGTCGCAGGTGTCATCACCTGTGTCGGTCTGGGTCTGGTCGCCATCTACACTAGTTATGTCGTCGGTCAGGTCAAGCTCAAGTTTCCTCATGTCGCCCACTATCCTGACGCTGGTCGTCTTATGTTTGGTAAATTCGGGTTCGAATTGATCAATGCCATGTTGATTTGTATTTTGATCTTCTTGGTTGGTTCGCATTGTCTGACCGGGTAAGAAAAGTTTCTCATCTAGATAACCTTTACATAACTTACTAATCCTTTTCTAATCTTTATAGAACCATTGCATGGATGAACATCACAAAAAGTGGTGTTTGCTCTATTGTATGGGCTGTCGTCTCGGCCATCATTCTATTCGCTCTCGCCCTTCCTCCCAGTTTCGCCGAGGTCGCCATCCTCGGATACGTCGATTTTGCATCCATCGTCATCGCGATCGGTATTACCATCATCGGCACCGGTGTCGAAGCAAGCAATGCTCCCGGTGGACTATCGGCTGTGAACTGGTCCGCATGGCCAAAGGAGGGCACTACATTCACCGACGCCTTTATCGCTGTCTCGAATATTATCTTCGCCTACAGTTTCGCCATGTGCCAGTTCTCTTTCATGGATGAGATGCACACGCCAAAGGACTTTGTCAAGTCTATCTGGGCTTTGGGAATTATCGAAATCATCATCTACACCATGACTGGCGCTTTGGTCTACGCCTTTGTCGGACAAGATGTCTCGAGTCCTGCGCTGACATCTGCTGGTCACTTACTTAGCAAGGTTGCATACGGTCTTGCGCTGCCTGTTATTTTCATCAGTGGTTCTATCAACGGTACCGTCGTCGGTCGTCTTATTCACGGCCGCGTCTACAAAAACTCTCCGATTCGGTTCATCAACTCGAAGATGGGCTGGCTTACGTGGATGGTGTTGATTGCATGCATCACTGTACTGGCTTTTATCATTGCCGAAGTGATTCCATTCTTCTCTGACTTGCTATCTATCATGTCTGCGCTTTTTATTTCTGGATTCAGCTTCTACTTCCCTGCCTTGATGTGGTTTATCCTGATCCGGGAGGGACCATGGTACTCTTCCAAGAACTTGCCGTGGGCTATCATCAATGCCATCACGTTCACCATTGGCGCTATTACATTGGTTGGCGGTACTTATGCCAGTATCACCGATATCGTAAGTTTTCTCTCTCTTCGTCTTATTGGATTGTACTAACTCTTATTCAAGATCAACAACTACAACGACGGTTCCGTCAGAGGAGTTTTTACCTGCGCCAGTCCTGAATAAGCGTGTTGCATCTTGCTTAGACTACATGTACAGTACATGTACAGCGTCACTGTTACAATACACTGCTTGCTTTCCTGATTGGCTACGATGCATCGCCACGTTCTATATATCCAGCACTGTTTTGACTACGTACAAGCGAGTGTAAGATTTGTATATATTATCTCTACTTGAACTGTTCATCTTTTCCAACTTTCCAAGATTAAATCGCTCATAATACGAGTCTTATTGCATGACGGCCGTACTACCACTACGTACTACCGTATTCGGAATGCCGTCAGTGGCGCCTCGCCGTCACGCAGTTTCAGCCCCATTATAGATTAATACGGAGTAATATAATGGATATAATTAATTTGTTTGGCTTTTGTGGGGGAGATAAGCATTCTGCCTGACTCGTTAGTCATAGGCATATGTCCTATGATGGCATGCTTGTCTGTTTCGTTGTTTCACTTGATTCAAGCTGAGTCAAGCCGATAAGAGGACTGTTTACTGGATTGGGTAGTTCCGTGTATCTGTTCAGCCGAGTTAAGCGTGCGATTCGTGGTGTTGGGTCTGTGTTGGTTTGGTTTACGTACATCTCAGTGCAGCATGTCATGTTGGTTGCGATTATTGTCTCGCGACAGATTGGGTGTTTTATGTCTGCATGCCAGTTGGTTATTTCGTACGTACACTCTCACGGCATGAGCGCAACCTTGCTGAATTCCGATTGCTATTTTGAATGATGTGGTTGAACTCCAACGGTATCAATCCGCCGGTTAGGGCTCTGTTGATTGCTTACCTAGGTCACTAGGTGAGTATACGAACCAGGTGGGGTTTTCCTTTTTCAGCTGCCGCCGCTTTTGTGAGGGCGCTCCCATCCCTTGTCCTGGGGATCGTTTTGAATCATCGCGTACGGCCACTCGTTCAATGAATAGTCGGTTCTCTTCAGTAGTCTCGGAGCCGGAATAGTGATAATCCGTGAGTACTTACTGCCTCAGGCACAAAGATTCAAAGAGTCAATCCAATCGAATCAATGGCAGCCCCTGCTAAATAGTCCTGCTCGTACGTTTCAACATCTCAGCCTCTCCTCATTCATTACTGTCGCTTTCACTCTGATTATTCAAAATAAGCCAAAATTTTGCTACACTTTCCTTTCTTTTCTATCTTTCTCCTCTCTCTGTTGAGACTGGGCGCGGTACATCGCCTGGTATTAGGTATGGTAGACTTGATCACGAACTTTCTACCTATTTCCTAGCAATGGTAATTCCAGCCGGGATGGCGTATTATTCTCTTGAGGACACAATCAATCAATTCTTTTCTGGCAGGGCTGTCACACGAGAAGAATGCGACCGAATAGCCACTGAGCTCGCTAGTGAAGCGGTGTATCCAGTTCCGCTTCAAGGGGCGTTCAGTTATACTGTCGCGACTGGAAAACTCCTTGTGCAATTTCGCGATCCCCAGTCCCTCTTGGATACAAGGACAGTAGATCTCGCTCGGAAAATATACGGCAACATTGTGCCTGCCTGCGTCAATAGAGGCGTTATAGGGCCGTCGCCCTCGCTCACCGTCTATGTCATGGATAGAGTTCCCGGAATAACTTATATTGAAGCGCCTTCTACTGCACTTCATTATACTTCGTGGCAAGAACAAACAGTGTCGGATTTTGCAAGGTGACTTTGCTGTCGATATGTTGTGGGACTATAATTAATTTATCTAGATTTTTTGCCAGTTCATGGATGAACCGACTTGTTGAGCCTCATCGTTCGGATTATTCTTTAGAAGATCTTCAAGACAAACTTGGCATACTTATACGACAGCTTCCATCGCGTTTCACTAGCGTTATTTCCAAGCTACATGAAGAACTTCCAACACTCTTTACACCTGATTATCCGTTAGTTCTGAGTCACGGTGACTTGTGTGAGATGAATATCATGGTCAACCCTGAAAAAGGTGGTATAACTGGAGTTATTGATTGGGCAGAGGCAAAAATTTTGCCGTTTGGAATGTCTCTTTGGGGATTTCGGAACATGCTTGGTGTTATGGACTCAATGGGCTGGCATTACTATGAAAATTCTTCCAGGCTGGAAGACCTTTTCTGGGATGTATTCCACAGAAATGCCGGAACGGTATCCCATCACGACAAATGTGCTATGAGAATTGCGGAGCGGGCTGGTTTAGTTCTTCGGTATGGATTCACTTGGGAAGATGGGGCATTTGAACGACCTGTGACCGAGCGAGATTCTTCGATTAGATATTTGGACGCGTTTTTACACAGCCTACAGGACTGAACATGAATACACTCGCAATCATGGTCAACATGCCATCCAGTGACTCTGTAAATTTTGCCATGCTGAGCCTGCGCCTCATCGAGCATCACTGCGCCAGTATTACCCAGCACAAGCTCTATCATTGGCGAAGATAGCCTATAGGATAACGCTTGTAGACCAATTGTGTCCATCAGGTTGTTTTCAACGAGATACCGAAAGATTTCATCAAAGAAAGACGAATCAATTTCGCTAACGTTGATAGGCGGACCTTCCCGATACTCATAAGCGACCAGTTTCCCGTCCGTAGACAGCTTAAAAATATGACCGTGTATATTGGTGGTGTCAACATCTCTGATAGGAATGGGTTTCGTCCAGCAACCCGTAGGGTTCTTAAAGTAATGTCCTAGCATTATCTTACCAGAGGGGATTTCAAAATGCCTATAGATGAGATAGATGCCGAATTTGTTGTGGATATTATAGTGTATCAAAATATTTCAGATAGCCTAAGTATGATTAGGAAGAAGAGCCGGCTGTTCTTCATCAGATAAAAGCTGATTATACCTAAAATATTTCTTAGTAGAGGCCAAATGTTATGTGATAGCAGAATATACAAGTCGGATGACTGCTGGAGATCAGCCAAAGTTGATGGGACGTGTAAGCCAGGTATATTAGTTTGTTTAAGGACTGAGATTATAGCCATAGTGGTAGTGGAAAGAGATACAATAAGGCTGGGAATTCAAAAACAGATTCTTGGACTCGTAGTAAGCTCTAGGAAATATGAGTCTTTTATATTTCAAAAGGCATAGCTAGGTAAGTTAAAACATAAGCTCTACTCGAAAACCACCATCACCTTATTAATAAGACAGCACGAACTGAGTGGGGAGCCCAGTCTTAAGGCGTTATTACCATATATATAGGTGGTGGGGGTTGAACGTTTAGCATTGGCTGAAGGCAGGCAAACCTGCAACAGAAGCTGAAGGAGCTCTTTGAGAAGTACTATGCGCCTCCAACACGACGTAGGAGCGATGCTCCAATCACTCAAGGCTTGCACGGGCCTTTGGCGCCACGATGCAATGCTGGGTGTTTCACAGTGACCAACATGGCCTGTACAGCGCCGCATGCAAGTACCCCTCAATGCTGAATCCGTGTTCAAACGATGCAACCTGCGCCGATATGCAATTTCTCCAAATCCGTTGCAGTCACTTGCCAGAGTTCTCTCTTGGTGAATGTCCGCAAGCCTGTTCTGCAGGTGACCAAGACTTAGATTCTGAATCATGGAACGATACACCAAGGCATTTTTGCTCGTGACAATGATCTGCCCGTTCTTCCTCAACGGCTTGGGATGGGTTACGTTTGGTTAGTTAGTTACCTGGTGTACTGCACTGACCATTTCCAAAACTTTTTACCGCTGGTACGTGCTCGCCCTCCGCTCCACTGTCAGCCACACCATATTGAGGTGATAGACCTACATGGGAGCGATAGCAGGGTATCGTTGAATGAAAATAACCAATCAATAGGTCACGGGTCGGCTGACTAACTTCGAGTCTCAGGTGACAACCTTACGGAAGTTGGTCAGGGGAGAGGTTAATCCTAGGTAAATAAGACCTGAAGGCCCCGTCCTTAAAGTATCTTATAGATAAGGTGCCACGAGCCTCAAGCCTTCAACACCCAAAATTGCAATAGACAGAAAGCACCCCCCACTAAGATGGTCCAACTCGACTCCGCTCCAGCGCTTGTAGTGGTCGACATGCAAAACGGCTTCTGCCACGAACAAGGTAGCTTCGCAAAGATGGGCGCGCAAAGCGAACCAACAGCGATTGTTCCGCATATCAACGAGCTGCGCTCCGCGTTCCGCGCCGCTAATATCCCGGTCTTCTTCTTGAGGACAGGGTACAACGCCGACTATTCTGACAGACGCCGCCGCGACGCTCGGGATCGGGTTGAACAATTGCAAGGTCTTATACGAGGAACTTGGGACGCTGATATCCTAGATGAGCTCACGCCCCAGCCCGGCGAAAAAGTTGTCGACAAAACGAGAAATTCTGGTTTCTTTCGTACGTCGCTGGAAGATACCTTAAAGGAGCACGGAGTCAACCATTTGATTATGACAGGAGTGGGGACGGATGTATGTGTCGAGTCGACGGCAAGAGATGCCTATCAATTGGACTTCGCCGTTACTACCGTAAGTGATGCAACTGGGACATGCAATATATCAGACCATTTAGCCGCTCTACACGCCCTACGATATTTTGGCGGCACGGCGTCGACGGCAGAAGTGATTGAAGCTTTGCAAAAGTTACAAGACTTGCATAATCAAAGAATGTCATAGACGTTGGGAAAGACTATCTGTGTTTCAATGTCAAATCGAGCTGTCAATTGCCCAGTCTGTTCTTCTTGCCCTTTACTTGTTGCCTTTTGTATACGCAATATACGCATTTACCTTTTCTTGGTAAGGTGGGCAATGTAGCCATTCATCTAGGGAATACATACATCCACACCCCAGAGAATGCCTTGGGGTGTGTTTCTGTATTGCTGGGGGGTGTCGATGCATTCTCGGGGGGTGTGGATGTATGTGTTCCCAAAATCAAGTACGTAGGTACATACACATGTACACTGAAATGCCGAGCCCTATCTTTCCATTTCTCTATCCAATGCAATCTCTACTCTAGAACAATCTGATCTTGCCACTCACGTTCCAGTAGTATGCCCCATAGTCGAACTGTCCAAAGCGAATGCTCCAGAGATGAGAATGCCCTGCAACGAGCGTCGCCGCAACTGTCATCATCTCAATCCTCCAACCGACGCACATAGATGCTGACACGTCCAAAGTTGTCCATATGGCCCAGATTGTGAGGATCCTGCGGAAAATCAACGATGTCGTAGTGATTCCGTATCAACTCTCGGAGGCGCGGAGTATCGTCGTTACACGTTCTACTAATAAAAAGAAAAAAGGGTCAGTCTGTATCATGTTGGTTAGGCGGGGAGATCGACTTACAACTCAGGATGGTCCTTCGCCACGACCGTGTCACAGATCAACACCAAGGGACGGCACAAGTCCGTGACGATTTGTTTGATAGGAGCTGCTGCCGCGCATGAAAACACGATTGAGCGGTCGTCTAGTTCGAGAAAACCGTCCGGGTCTTCGACGGTGGTGATTCCATGCTCTTTGAGGATATCCTTGTCAACTTCGGTGTATGCTGGATCCTGAGCTAAGATCTTGATGTCATTATCAGCATCACCAAGTGTGTCGTGTAGAAAGCCGCGCAAGGTCAGTACTGCCGCGTGTTGAAACGATGCTCGAGTTTTCCAGTCGGATTCGACGTTGCCCGTGAACGTGCCGCTGCCAAAGGAGATGATATTGCTGACTCCTCCGTTCTTGAGACAGTCCTGTTTGAACTTCAAGATGGACAGGAGAGATCGGCATTGCTGACCGTCATTCCACGCGCGAATATTCTTCTCAAAAAGCGATTTTGCGTCTCGCTTTGATGGTTTGCGTGCTGCGTCGTTCCCAGTGAGTATCTTGCCGGTCTTTTTCTCTCTCAGGAGCGCGTCATGGCAGATTCTAATGCTGCAGTAGGCTAGAGGCATCTTGATTATCGGTTCGGGGTAGGTCGTGAGCATGTTTAGGGTTTGGTAATCGATATGTGGTCCCGTCCTGATGCATGTTAGTAATTTGACGCGATCAAACACATCAGAGGCGGATAGAATCATACAAGACTTGCTCGAGCTCATTGTCAGCGGGATCATCATCGTAGCTATCATCATCGGAATCGTAATATGGAAAGACAGTCCCGTTCGACAAGGTGAACTCCACTGGCACGCCATCCAGCCCCTTGACGGTGATTTTGTCTCCTCTTTCAGAAGATCGACGCAACTGGTCACGGACGTCTCGAAGCGCGTCCTTGGTGAAGAATGGTTGGCCCTTGTCGAATCGCGATTTGATGTCTCGCTGGCCCTTTTTGATGGCTTTTTTTGGCTTCTTTTCCAGTGAGGACTTTGTTTTCTCGACTGGGGCCAGCGCGGTTGTACGTTGGGTAGAAGACGTTCATTTTGAGTTGTTGGGTTGGATTGGAAGAAAAGATGATGGGGAGTGGAGAAGATGGATAGATGATAGATGATAGTTGATCAGGGAGATATCTGACTACTTATAGACATCTCTCGTCAATAGACATGGTGAATGACTACTGTCTACAATCAGAGTTGTAATCTTTGTCTCAGACTGAGCACAGTAAAGTCAAAGAATGACTACGGACATGTCACAGGCATTGTACTTTGACAGGCCCGTCCTGTTTGTAGACGGTGCTATATCAGGCATAGCAGCATATAGACGAGGGCATCTCCTTCGCTTATTTGACCTCAGCCAGGCATTTAGCTCGACAACAACCTTGGAACGCTCAATATGACATCAATTGATATATTCAAGTGTACGCTATCTTCACTTGATAGTATATCCCATATCCGACATCAACTCTCAAAGAAGACACTCACAGACTGTTTAGAATAAAGAAGCTGTCAAATATTGAAGTGAAATAATGGAGCCAACTATTGACATGCATATGATGTATAATATCATGTTTCATTCTCTCAGTGCTGTTTTAAAGGTTGAAAGAGCATTTGTGACATATCAGAAAGATCTTTGTTTCCTCCACTGGAAGCTACAATCTATCAGACATGAAGCTCATTGCATCTTGATATGAATTGCCTAGGTATGTACGTTTCCCAAGTGGCCAATGTGTCAGGTTCATTAGTCTACACTTTAAAAAAGACATATTACTCGAGTTGGGTGTGCAATTTGATAAGATCGCATTGTATATCATCAAGTAATCTACCAACGCCATATGCATCGTGAGTCGTGAACCATCCACAACTGTAGGGTATGTACAAGTCTCAATAAAAAAGCAGATGACCAAGACGTAATTACCAAGCCGTATGCCCTCCATCAATCACAAGCGACGCCCCCGTCATAAAACTGCTGGCATCACTCAACAAGAACAGAGCCGCACCTCGGAACTCCTCCGGCTGCGCCAGACGACCCATCATATTCTCCGCCTGCCATACTTCCTTTGACTCGGGCTCTTCATCAAATACTTGCTGCACCATGGGCGTGATAATATGTCCCGGACAGAGACAGTTGACGCGAATACCACCCTCACCGTTTTCATTGACTTTACCCCATTCCATCGCCAGACTGCGCGTGAGTTGAATGACAGCTGCTTTCGACGAGTTGTATACCGGCGAAGTCATGCCCTTGTTCGCAATCATACCACTCATACTCGCCACAAGTAATATCGTGCCTCGACATTTATACTTCATGATCTGCTTGGCAGCTTCGGTCGCACATATAAAGACACCGGTATAATTAATGCTCATCACCTCATTGACTTCCTCCGGCGTATGCTCAACCGCTTTATCGACATGATTCACCCCCGCAGCAGCCAATATACCATCAAACCGATTATTCAACTCCCCAATCTCAGCGAAAGTCTTGGCCACATTTTCTTTGTCTCTCACATCGATGCGTCGGTAATGCAACGAGCCTCCAAAAGCGGGATTTGCGCGCTTTTGGGCTTTGTGGAATTCGTCGTCTGGTTTGGGGAGACGGTCGACGCAGTGCACTTGAGCGCCTGCTTCGACGAGGGCTTCGGCCATGGCGAGTCCCAAACCGCGGGCGCCGCCGGTTACGACGAAGACTTTGCCTTGGAGGTCGAATTCGCGGAAGCGTTGGTGGGTGTTTGCTTGGGTTTCGGGAGGGAGGCGTTCTTGGATGTGTGCCTCTGAGGTGCTGGTGTTTGTTTTTCCTGGTGCCATTTTGTCTTCTTAATTCGATAGATTTGATAATTGATGAGTCGTGTAGGAGATGAATTGTAGATGTTTCAGTCAGAGATACTTGACAGAAAAAACTCGTCTACTTAGGCACAAAAAAAGACTGTTTATATACTTCTCAACCCAGCACATCCTGATCTAACCACATACTGCCTAGATAAGCAAGGCCCTTGATCATGATTGCTCGCTATTTTCGTCCATCGCTACAAGGGCCAACGAGGAAGAGGTCAAACGTCAGTGTGGGCACGACGACGGCTTGTCGCGTCAGATACGGCGTATGACATCATGTGTCGTGAGATTGAGATCCAAGTGGGTAAATAGAGGCATAGACGTGCTAAGAGAAAAGAAATATGAAGAGACGAGGACGGTCGAGTGAGCTGGATGCAATACAAGAAAGATGCCAGCCAATCAGAGCGCACCGAGGTGATCAACATGCGCTAGTCTCAAAACGGACAGCTATCTGCTTATGTCATGCTCTCTTTTCTAGGTCGGTTTCTTGTCCCAGCCAATCTCCTTAAGAATTCTCCTCTTAGACAACGAGATTGTATCATTCTTACGCTGGCTTAAGTAGGGAAGTCTGGGGTAACCCGCCCAGCCAACTATACCACCTGCTCACATTGTTCTTGAGTCAATCATGGCTGTCGTCAGCGAATGTAATCAACTCTCATGCTTACTGTGTTCAGTCTTGAATTCGATAGATCGACACGAGCAACATCGAGATTCAGGAGAATTCTTCCACTAGTCTGATCTGCTAAGTGGCTTATACGCAACGATGATACATGTGGCTAATTAGTTGCTATCCAACGTCTAGCATCTAACGTCTAACGTTATAGCTCAATTCTTGCATACCTCATGTATACACGAATAGGACATCAACCATGTCAACACGCAAACTCACCCGCGATAGCAACGTCGCGCCAGACTTTAGCGAGCCCGGCACACGTGTGACCCATCCCAGGTATCAGGAGGGGCAGCAGGTACGATACAAGAATGTGGGAGGTCATAACCCTAACCCTACCCTAAATTTTGTTCCTACTGACTCCTACAGACCGCGAGGCGTTTAGCATCGGCACAATCAGGACGGTGTTGAAGGATGTCATTCCTCCTGTTGGGTCGGAGGAGGTGCGATACGAGGTTTGTCTCGACTTTCCAGATGTCAGTGCCCTGATCATCTCTGATGCGAGATGTGTAGATTGAGAATGAGCAGACGCACACGAAAACAGCCATCTACGAAAAGAACATTGTGGGATTGTCCCGCTAGAGGCTCTCAAGGTACTTATTAACGGCTATCACGGAAGTCAAAAAGGTGTGGTCGGGTACATCAACCCCACGAAAATAATAAAATATGCATGGCATGACAGGTCCGTGTGAGATTTAGATCACAAACAAGAAGAATATTTTGACTCGGAATCATACTTCCATCGGATTTCACTTTCCTAGATCTCGTATATCGAATTTATCACCCCGCGCCGTACCACGTAGCAACAATCACACCATCGCTGCCTGTGTCAAGCAGCACATAATAATAAACTTCGCCCAGCCTATGTCATCGACTCATCGGACTCAGTGGATCGACGCTCGGATCTAAGTCCCGCCCAATCCATTGGATGCGGGGAATGGGATCCGGGAACGGTTCACGCTACAGCTAAGTGCTAAGTGCAGTATTTTTGATGCGACAACACACCTGAAAGTTGGCAGGATTGAGGGGCTTTTTATCTTTTTTTCTCTGGTCTCTCGTATAGAGGGGTTGTGATGCGTTGGTTCAATGTTTTCTACTTCTCGTTATATATATTTTTCAAGCGAAGGGACAGTCAGAATGAGACGGTCTATAATTCTATATCTATGATTCATGAATAATGAAGGCGAGTCATCACTCATATCCGCCACCACTCGGTCGATAACTAACCAACCTTCGAAATCAGACATAACTTCGTAAACACATACAACTGGGAATGCTATCGTAGCATGAGCGACCGCAAAATGAGGACCAGGGCGAGCATCGAGCGGGTCTTGGAATGGCTTTCTTCGTCTCCGTCGGAATCTACCTCTATCGTTCCGTGTGACCCCTCTTCGTCAACATCGACATCGACAGTCTTGCTGCATAACCATTCTCTTTCATCTACTACTGTCAACGTGGCGTGCAAAGCTTGCAACGAACGGAATGCGACGTGCGACGGACAGAGACCGCGGTGTTCACATTGTTTGCATGAGCAGTTGATGTGTTTCTATATCGGGCCCTCACGACACGGCCGACGACGGCAGCAACGGTCATAATATCTACATTTTTAGGGCATCGTATCGCTCAACTCGCCACAATCGAGTTGTATGCAGGTGGCGGGTATATCGGAATTGTTGATAACTCAGTCGACACAGAACATGTCGACGTCGGCCGGGAACATTGAAAACCTTCCAAATCTATCGTTGAAGATTCCGATGACTGTCGAGACAGAGTCTCAGAAGGAAATGGCGGTGGCAACAGTCGAGAACTGTTGAAATCTCCCGAGTCGATCGCCAGATTGTGGGTCTCCGAGTATCGAGGGACTGATAAATCATACAAATGCGTCTGTGATGACCGGACACAGAATGGTGTTTCGGCAGTGAGTCGACAGACGGTGGTTTTTTTGTTATCTTGTGGATTGGGTATGGTTATGTCGATAAGGAACTGAATATATTAGCCAAACCGAATCTTGAAAGAAAGAGATCAAGGAGAGCGTACGAGTATTGTATGGCTGGCCTTTACTTTTGCAAAATTCACATCTGGATGCAGCCTCAACTGTGCGCTCGGTTCGTTAAGCAGAGGCACACTGCCCGCAATGATGGTCGAATTCGACTCTCGATCCACATTCAGCGATGAAGTTTCGCTAAACTTGCCCGTCGACAAGTCATTGCATTTCGATTTGAGTAGCAGCTTCTTCCTTAATTGTGATTGCCTCCCCGGAATCCCAGGGAAGTTGATCTTTTGAGCCAAGTATACTTGCACAGCAAGATACATAATCTCCGAGCATCCGATGCGAACAGAAATAGGAATATTCCCGCCGATAGCCGCGCCTTTATCTGCCAACTCAACGCTGTACATGATCTGTCTGTTCCATATTCGCGATAGACTGACCTGATTAGAGTCATGGAGATAGATGTCGTCGTGCGGACAGTGAACAACAGTGACTTCTTGTTTCGGCGAGATCTGGTGCCGATGCTCGGAACTGGCTATAGCTTGAATATGGTATTTGAGTTTGCATCCACCGACATTGAATGTTTCGGGAAGAGGTTCGTTGAAAGACAGTTCAAAATCGTATACATAATGGCCTGGTTTGAGGACTGGCCATTTTTTGTGGTCGGTCTCGCTTGGGTGGATGATATGTACTTGAGATGCAGTGTGTCGAGCCTCGAGCCGGGGAACCAGCCATGTTTGATCTATTACTCGTTCTTTGTCATAGAAGCCTGCCAGAGTTAGCTTTATCCTCCCTGTGCAAATGATTCATACATACGGCCAAATTTCTGCACTCTATTCACTCCGGTAAACTTGATGCATAAATCTCGTAGCTGTACATTCTTCGAGATGTTCAAATTGACGCATCCTCGCAGTACAGACGGCGCGGATAGGGAGGCATTCACAAAAATGGCCTGTTCTAGGAGGGATATCGAAGTCGACAACCCCGATTGCGAAGGCAGCAATAGACTCTTGAAATTCCGCCGTCTCCTACCCTGTTGCACCGACGCCATTAGAGACTTGGCAATACCACGGCGTAGTTTTCCTGTACAATCGCAAGTCGTGAAGCTGTTCGGGGAGGATGACAGGTGAGTCGTAGTCAGAGTGATGTTTTCAGAGGAAGGAACCTGAGTAAGAGGCATCAGCCAGCGATTCTGATGACTTCATCGGAAGCTTCGGCTTTTTCTTGGTGGGGTGTCGATCATCTCCGATGCTTTTCCCTATTGGGACAGTGCTGATGGTGATATTCAGAAGAAACATATTGATACTTTCTACAGTGTGAAATACATGTGACAGGAACAAATATATGAACATGTAGAGAATAATTAAGATCATGATACAGATCAGGGGTAAGAGAGAAGCTTTGATGAAGCCAAACACCGAAATAGAAACCATTGTTTGCCTTCCAAGGCCAGCGCTGATTGGCTCCACCTACTTCTACATGATTGGTACATCTCGGGTGTCCACTGTCAATCGGCTTGGCGAGACTTGGCAAAGCTTACGTCAAACTATTGCTGCCTGAGGCTTCCACTCGCTGGCGAGAATCTTCACTTTTCTTGGATGGAGAATTGTCCGACACAAAATAGCATCACGTGAAATCCAATCATGTGATATCGAAAGAATACATCATCACGGTGTCATCGACTCCAACCTGAGGCATCTAGAATGGCGTCGAATTGACCAGTCAGCGAGGCTGATGACGTCCAACGCCACACTTGCAAGCTGGTTCTCTCCATCGTCTTCCCCAGACATCCCCGTTCGACCAATGACTGCCGCCCAATGGCTGGATTCGTGATTTGTAGCTCGTCTGAGGACAGCTTGCTTCATGTCGTTTGTCGTACAGCATAGAACAGAATGATGTCATCCATCATCAGCACGAAGATGCCTGCAAAGACGATAGCGTCATAGCTGGATTCAACTTGGACGGAGAGACGAGGGATATATAAGGGCCCAAACTTTCAGCTCCTCCTTCTCTTCCTTTATCCATCATCAAACTTAAAGAACAAAATCACAACTCAAATCAAATCAATCAATCATCAAATCACAATCATCATGTCGAACATCGTGCACAAGGTCAAGGACGCGGTGACCAACCACCACGACAAGCCCAGCCACTCCACCAACGCTGGTCCTCACGACTCCAACCTGGCCAACAAGGCTGATCCTCGCGTTGACTCTGACCGAGGTGAGTTCTTTGCTAGCATATCACAGACTACTCAACTAACGCGTATATAGACCACCGCGCTGGATACTCCGCAGCTGGTACTGGCAACACCACCGCTGGCACCGGTATTTCCTCCGGCACTGGCACTGGCACTGGAACCAGCGGCTACGGCACCGGCACAACCACCACTGGCCCTCACGACTCCAACCTCGCCAACAAGGCCGACCCCCGCGTCGACAGTGACCGCGGCCAATACGGTACCACTGGCGGTTTGACCTCTGGCGGTGCCTACAACAGCAACCCCAACTCCACCAACGCCGGTCCTCACAGTTCCAACCTCGCCAACAAGGCCGATCCTCGCGTTGACTCTGATCTCGACAACCGCGCTCGTCACCAGAATCTAGGCGGTAGCGGTGCACCTGCTGGTAGCAGCTACACTACCCCTGGTAGCGGTGATGCACAGCATTCTGCCGGTCCTCATGACTCGAACATTGCCAACAAGCTCGATCCTCGTGTCGATTCAGACTTGGACGGCAGCCGCACTGTCGGTGGAAATGCTACTCGCTACTAATCGCTTCGAAAGGTGAAGGTGCAGGTTTATGGTTATGAATTACGATGGATTTCTTTTGCTATGAATGTATATTAGATACCAGATTGCAGTAGTCAATGATCCCACATGACAATTTCCTCGTCACGTTGCATACTACTTAGGTGGTAGCTATAATAAAGCCAAGTAATTACAATTGCCGAAATAACAACGCGTCAAGTATCAAGCTACAAGCTATAAATCGATGAGAAATACAAGTCTTCTCAAGTTAAGGCATACCTAGGTACTCTGAGCTCGCAACAAAGTTCGCGGAATCTGGAGTAGACTTTGGCACAACCACGGCTCACCCGTTGTATGCAACCTAATCGATGAACCTTGGAACAGATCACAGATCGAATCTTCTACGCATGCATCTCCAACCTCACACAGAATATTACCTAGCTATGATGTCGAATGGGGTCCTTCTTACATAGTCGGATCCCGATCCGAGGGAACAGATCGAATCAATTCCTTCTTTGATCAAGCTGAAACAAAGGTCTGTCGATCAAAAAGAGCTATCACACAATAGACGGTCATCGTTTCTGAATTCTTTGCGTTGATTCGACAAAGCGAGGCTGATCAACGGATCATATCGTGGCGAGATAGCTTAATTGGGTAGCTAAGTCTATGGACCAGACCCAGATATTTACGGGCTATGATTGACGAATTTTGAGATGATTTCAAACACTTCGATAGCAGCTCTCTTTCTAAAAGGGAGAGGTATAGTATAGCGGAAACCTCTCGATTGTCTAGATCTGCTCACACAGTGGTGATCGAACAGTGACAGAATGCATGCCTCATAGCCTTACAGACGCACCTGCAAGGTCCAACAATGACCGACTCATTGCAGAAGGATGAAGTATGCCAAGTACTCACTGAAATCGCTGTCGATGTCATCTGCTTGGAGAGTTGATTCCTGAGGAGCAAACACAATCCCAACTATAAAACACCCCTTAGCCTCTCCTTCAAGCCGCTCAATTAAGCACAAACCAATCAACCAAAAAGACAAACTATATCATTCAAAACTTTCAGACAATACAAAATGACCGACAACTCCAACCCCGGAAACTTCTCCAACCGCCCTCGCGAAGAGGTTCAGAACATCGGCAAAAAGGGCGGCCAGTCCAGCCACACTGGCGGATTCGCTAGCATGGATCCTTCCAAGCAGGTATGCCCCGTTTCCCCCCTTTTATTTTACCACAAGTAGGGCATAAGCTGACCATAGTAGCATGACATTTCCTCCATGGGCGGCAAGGCTTCTAGCGGATCATTCAAGCCTGGAGATCCCAAGGCTCGTGAAGCCGGTAGGAAGGGTGGTTCTCGCACCGGTGGTGGATATGGGCAGAATGATGAGGATTTTGACTTTCCTGAGGAGTAATCCCCTCGTGGATGAGTGTGCTTTAGGGATTGAGAAGAGTCGAAATGTGTTATGAAATGCTTTATTATGATGATTTGTGTACAATAACGAAACGAGACCGGTTATGAAAATACAAGATTATCCTGGCATGTGTCCGGATGAAGTTGATCTTGAAGACTCTTGTCTATTCGCATATGCTTGTGCTGTAGTTTCATCCCTTGACGTCTGTAGTTGTAGTCATAGGAGCCGCACATTCCCCGTAAGACTCGTATTTCTGCATTGCAACCCGGCATATATTCGTGAATGTCTCTCCATGTAACGCAGCTCTGACAGTGAGAAAGATGTATCGTCTATCGTACAGATTCCATTAAGACGAAAAGAGAGACGTCTCTATCGGGCAATCCTCTTATCAGTGGCGGCTCAATTTTCAGCTTCTCATCATCGACGTGGTTCTGATATAGAATTCATATGAAGTGTGCCTCCATCTTTTGGTTGATAAAAATCTGATACATCAATTGATACGACAGCAAGCAAAAACCCTAAAGTGATAAATTATGTTGCGATTGTTGAAGTTCTAACGGCTGGGGCGGGACGGATACCTAGGTATATATTGATGGATGTAGTATCCATGGATCTCGGTAAAGGCGCCCTAGACGTCAACTGGTACATCCGTCCGTGCTTTGTCTACCTAGGTAATTGTCCCCCCTGCAAGATCAATTGATGCAGACCTCCGGAAAGGAAAGCAAATGCCGTCGTTTAGGTTGCATTATTATCCGAAAGACAAAGCAGAGTGGCTTGTTGATTCTCACCGGGCCTAGACAGCGGGCGATACGCACGCTATCGACCACTAAAACGATCTGCAGAGCCAAGCCACGCTCTTAAATCTCAAACTGGCTAACTCGATTTACTATTAATATTATTCGACAGGTCTGCAACGTTGAAGCGGCTGAGGAAGATAAGGGCCAATAGGACAGTGTTCTTTGTTGACGGGCGTTGATAAGGGAATTCTGACTCGGTTTTTCGAGTTTTGACTATTTACACTGTCTTGTCACTCTTGTGTCACCTGGAATACATTCGAATTACCACAGCCGAGTTTATCGAAATGGCTGTGTTCGCAATGGAAAAATGATTGGAACGAAATAAATAAGAAAACTCCGAACGAATTTGACCATCAGAAATCTTGGAACAGCGAAAAAATGGAGGTCAAAAAACCTGCCAAATCCTCCTGGCTGCCATTGCCATTGCCATTGCCAACGACTCGACGAGCAAAACTCTTATGGATCATCATCGGTTCCATCCTCGTCCTCGCAATCGCATTAGGCGTCGGATTAGGCGTCAGTCTCAAAGGGCATCATAATCACAATCCGCCACGAAATGCGACGGCATTTTGCTCCAACGCCGCCGGATCATACAAAGTCGACAATATCACTGCTCCGTCGAAATTCGATGTTAGTAGCAATGCAAAAATTAATACAGTGCCGTCATGGCCTAAGAATACAAATACAACGGCATGGAATCTCACGGTCGACGACACAAAATCCGGCTATAAACAGATCATCGCGGGGTTCGGCGCTACAGTTACAGATGCGACGGTCTCTACACTCAGCTCGCAAAACAACGCAACCCAAAAGGCTATTCTGCAGAAATTAGTGACTAGTGATGGAGCAAACTTTTCGCTAATGAGGCATACGATTGGATCGAGTGATTTATCAACCGAGGCATATACATACGACGATAATAATGGGACGGTGGATAATAATTTATCAAATTTTGCACTGGGAGATCAAGGAACGGCGATGGCGCAGTTGTTGGCGCAAATGAAACAGTTGAATAGTGATATGACTATCCTGGGATCGCCGTGGAGTCCGCCTGGATGGATGAAACTCAATGGCCAACTCGTCGGAAACACCACCGATAATAATCTCGACGATGGATACAGTACCCGCAAAGGCCTAGGGAGTACCGGCCACAGCCACGCGTTTGCGCAGTACTTTGTCAAGTATATCCAGGCATATGCCGATTTGGGCGTGAATATTGATGCGATCACGATCCAGAATGAGCCGTTGAATAGTCAGGCTGGATACCCGACTATGTATATTGATGCTGATGAGTCGGGAAAACTAATCAATGGGTACGTTGGGCCGGCGCTGCAGAATGCAAATTTGAATACGACCGTGTGGGCTCTGGATGATAATACAGGTACTCCTTCTACCCCTTAATCGTTTGTTAGCATTTGTTATTCACTGACGTGAGGAAGATGACGCCGGTTATGCCTATACTGTCATGAATTATGCAGCAGCTTATGTCGACGCAGTAGCCTGGCACTGCTACGCATCGACTCTGAACTGGACCGTCTTGACAGAATTCCACAATCAATACCCCAACATCAGCCAATACATGACCGAATGCTGGACACCAAACGACCTCAGCTGGACGCACGTCGTCAACTTCACCATGGGCCCGCTCCAGAACTGGGCGAATGGCGTTACCGCTTGGACGTTAGGGACGAACGACAACGCCGGACCTCATCTTGAGTCAGGTTGCTCGTCGTGCGATGGCATAGTCAGTGTCAATAGTAGCGTCAGCGCAGACAGCAGTAGCAGCAGTGCCGCCACAGACTACACGTTCAACCTTTCGTACTATATCATGTCACAATTCAGCAAATTCATCCCTCCTGGAGCACGGATCCTGCAAACCGACGGGAGCGCAGTAGACGACAGCGGCGACGGAATCCAGGCAATCGCAAGTCTGAATCCGGACGGTTCGAGGACGGTGGTGATTGAGAACACTTTTGCGAATGATGTTAATGTTACGGTTTATCTGAATAGTGGTGTTGCTTGGGTTGGGAATGTGCCGAATTCGAGCGTGACGACGTGGGTTTTGCCTTGAACATAGCAATTTATGATAGAATAGACTTGGATATACGCATGCGATGAATCATTGATCTGTCATTTTTGACAATCCGAATTGGACGAGCGTAATAATGTAGTTACCTAGAACCATTGTGTGACTGCTGAATCCTGACGCAACTAAAACTACACACCACTCAGCTCAAAACCTTTACCGAGACGAATCAAAATTTCTGATGCACATATGCGACAGACCAAAATTAGCTAAACCTATTGCCAAGCACTCAGCTCAATGGATCTACTATATCGGGACATTTTAGGTAAGATGTTGAAGAATTAAGCTGCCTGAGTATTTAGACGATGCAGCCAATCAGCGGGCCGCATTATGGGGATGCCTGGGGAAGATGTTGGTTTAAGCCTTCACTTAGGCCTGGTGTAGAAGCTGAATTGAGTTTACTTTTGTCAAAAGATCTAATCTATTATTCTATTTAGAAGAAATAGACTTTGGTTGACAGTGGTTGTTATCTAAAAATAGTCGCGTATATAGAATTGTTCATGATGGATGCATTATTTAAAGGGCCTGTTCCCAGGTCGATTGATGGAAATATCGATAATCAGAATCAAAAACTAAAGAACAATTACTATCATTATTCTAATCTTGGATTGTATTTCCTCTTGTGTTCTATTACTATCATTGTCGCTCCACCATGAAAATGCATCTCGTCGGCTTGTTGATACCGTTGCTGGCATCACTCCAAACCATCCATGCCATACCACTCGAAACAGCAAGTTCAGCAGCCATAACTCCAGCCAGAACCCCTACGCCGACAGCAATACCAACAAACCCTCTGGCTCGACGGGCACCCGCCGAAACCGATTCGTCTTCAACAACATCCACCCGCACACAATTCTCCCTCAGTCTCTCCCTAAATCTACCAACCGATACATGCACTCCCACCATCGCACCTGACAAAAATGGCTACGTTCCTCCAACAGAATGTAATGCCCTGTATAATTACTACCCATCCTTCAGCGCCGCCGTCGCTTTCACCGTGATCTTCGGACTGCTTCTGCTAGCTCACACCGTGCAAATGTTTGCATACAAGACCGGATTCGTCTGGGTTATCATTATGGGTATTGCATGGGAGTTTACTGGTTACTTGACGCGCGCATTCAGCACCAAGGACCAGCAAAGTGAGGGATTGGCAACTACTACGCAAATTCTGATTTTGCTTGCGCCTTTGTGTATGTTCCCCCCCTTCCCAATTTCAAGAAATTTGGTAAAAGCTAACAACTGACGCAGGGGTCAATGCATTCGATTACATGGTCCTTGCACGCATGATACATTTCTTCGTACCCGAAAAACGCATCTGGCTCTTCAAACCCTCCCATCTAGCAATCATCTTCGTCTCTCTCGATATCGGCTCCTTCCTCGTCCAGGGCGCCGGCGGTACAATGGCGTCTCCCGGTGCAAGCGCATCCACAATCAAGACCGGTCTGAATATTTATATGGGTGGTATTGGCGTACAGCAGTTTTTCATCTGCTGCTTTTTGGTTTTGGCGGTGCAGTTCCATCGGCAGATGCTTCGGCTCGAGAGACTGGGTGCGTTGCAGGGGGATAAGAGGAGGTGGAGGGGTTTGTTGTATAGTCTGTATTTCAGTTTGATTGCTATCACTGTGCGGATTGTTTATCGGTTGATTGAGTTCACTGCGGGTGTTGGACTCAATAATCCCGTCACGACGCATGAATGGTTCATGTATGTGTTTGATGCGTTCCCCATGTTTTTGGCTGGTGGTGTTTGGTGTATCATGCACCCGGGTAGGATCTTGACCGGACCGGATGCGAAGCTGCCTCCTAGTGGTCTCGGACGGATTCTGTGCTGTGGTTATTGTTGCTGCCGATGCTGTGGAGGTGGACGTAAGAAGAAGATTGTGACTGTGGACAGTGAACGTCCATCGCAGGAGGAGTTGAGGCCGGTTGAGCGGGATTCTTATGCGAGTTCGTCACCGATGTGGAGGAATGACAGGACTGATTCATACGAACCGTATCAATCTCAGAGGGTGTGATGTTTCTTTTCTTTTGTTACTCATTTTGATTTCTGTGTGTCTTTCAGCCTGTTTTAGATTCAAGTGTTGCATAACGAGATGGAGTATCGAGTATTGAGTAATTCGACCATTCCAACAGAATTTGACTTAAGAAACATAATGATGAGAGCAGAAAGACATCAAATCTCCTTGCTCACTGTAGTGCTCTTAGACACCATACCAGAACCTACTAGCCCATATCATCCAGCCGTACCTGAGATGGCCTTCAAGTACAACCAGTAATCGTTCCGCAAGAGAAAACTCAATCTTGTAAGCTCAGGAACAGGAACAGTCATCTATATGTGGCTTGAATATTGCCAAATCATCATCGAGCGATTGGGTTGCGATGTTGCGAGTCACTTGCGAGACCCCACTTTTCCCTCCTAGCCCTAATTCACCAAATGGGGAATGTTTGTCGACAGCTTTGTACATGGACAGGGAGCTTATTTTTATTCATATTATACCGATGTCATCTACAAGGAACTCTTTTGTGATTGAAAGAGATCTTTTGGGAAGGCATTATGTCGACATCTACATCGTCGTTTGCCGGCGAGTCGAAGCATGGTGGCGCACGACAACGTCGACAGGTCGATGCTACCGACAAAACAGAGTTTCTAAACGAGAAGTCGAATATAAAGAGAAGCAAGCGTAAGCAACGTCCACTCTGGAAACGACTCGCGAGAAACTCTCTCAAACACAGGTGGACAATCCCACTCGTCCCCCTCATCGCATTCATACTCGCCTACCTCCTCAATCCAACAGAATCCAACATCATCCACCCCTTCCTATTCCTCTCCTACAAATTCGAACAACCAGAAAGCCAAACTGCGCAATATGGCAAAGGACTATGGGACATCGCCTTCGTCCTCTTCTACACCATCTTCCTATCCTTCACCCGCGAACTCATAATGCAAGAATTCCTCCGCCCCTTATCCATCCACTACGGCATAAAATCCAAAGTCAAACAACTCCGGTACATGGAACAAATGTACACGGTTATCTACTTCGGCCTCATGGGTCCGCTGGGACTGTACGTAATGCGCCATAGCGTGCCGGAAGTATGGTACTTCAACACACCGGGCATGTACGCCTCCTTCCCACACAGATCGCACGACGCAATGTTCAAATTCTATTATCTGTTTCAAGCAGCGTATTGGGCTCAGCAGGCTCTCGTTATGATTTTGGGACTGGAGAAGCCGAGGAAGGATTATAAGGAGCTTGTGGTGCATCATGTCGTGACCCTGGCGTTGATTGGATTGAGTTATCGGTTTCATTTTACGTATATGGGGATTGCGGTTTATGTTACGCATGATGTTAGTGATTTTTTTCTCGCTGTAAGTCCTCCCCTTTCCTTCCGGAATTTGAATTTGGAAGGTGTTTGGCTGACGGATTGATGTAGGTTGGCAAATCCCTCCAATACACAGACAGCTCCTTCGTCCCACCGGCCTTTGCAGTCTGTGTCTCGTCATGGATCTATCTTCGACACTATATCAACCTCCGCATTCTCGCCTCTCTTCTCCCCGGCGGCGCATTCCAGACCGTCGGGCCGTACGAACTCAATTGGGAAACACAACAGTACAAGTGTTGGATTTCGCAGATTATAACGTTTGCGCTGTTGGCCTGTTTGCAGGCACTCAATTTGTTTTGGTTGTATTGTTTGGGGAGGAGTGTGTATCGGTTTTTGGTTTATAGGGTTGCGAAGGATGATAGATCGGAGGATGAGGAGGATGTTACCGCGGAGCATTGAGGGTGTGGCATTGGGGTTGTATAATGTTTAATGATAATGGGGCTTGTACACTACTATGATTAGAATAAAGATAATGTATAATAGTAATTCAGAAACCTTAAAATCCGAAAAACAAATCATTACCTAGGTATGTATGTTGGATTGGTTGTTATGAGAAAGCATATCATTGCATTATTTACTCTATCATTCCATCACGCGATCTATCATGCATCACCATTTCCAATATCCATATCATATCTATATTCAAATCCACAACGATCAATCATTGTAGAGTCTGATCACTTGGCCTTTCCATTCTGCCTAAAGCGATCCTCTTCTTCAACGATGGCCAAAGGCAGACCTCGGAACAAGCCAAAGAAGATAAAAGGCACCCATTTCCACCGGAACGGATTGATGATACTCACAAAGCAGTACCAATAAATCAGTTCTGCATATGTGAAAAAGTCAAAGGCCCCCGTAGGTGCAAACTTCTTGACAACCCGCGTAAAATCGATCCAGAGTTTCATCAGTCCCTCCCGAGGACGGGTCAGAGGATCCACGAGGAACATCAATAGGAATCGAGTATAGATGCCGATGTGGTAGTTGCCAACAGTGCCGATGGCATTCAGATAAGTGCTGTTGGTAGCGCAGATGGTTGGGTCTTGAGGAGGGAAGACTTGCAAGTACCAATTAGGTGGTTCGTACTTCTTCTCAAAGACGTTGTCCGGGAGGAATGAGAGAGATGGTCGTTTGTATCCCGTGGCCATGATGATGACGTCTCCCTTCACGATAGATTCATGACCTGGGCCGCCTTTGGGTACTCCCTGGGCGCGATGGTTGAATAGGATGCCCTCTTCTTTGCAAGCGAGAATGTCTCCCCGTAGCCAGCGAGCCTTTCCAGCGCGGATCTGCTCGAAAAGTTCCGAGTTGACCATAGGTGTATCGGTATACAAGCCCTTCTTGGAAGGTGAAATGTCTTGCAGATCACGGTAAAAGAATTTTCGCAGGAACCATTCCGGGATCCAGGAGAACGATGTTTCTCCTCCGAATATGTTCAACGATAGCAAGATATCAACAAAGACATTTCGAGGAATAATCCATTTATCAGATCGAGACAAGACATCAATTTCAGCAGCGTCATTGCTAACTGCAAACTCCAGCGCCTCAACTGCACTTGCTCCACCACCAATGATGAGTACTTTCTTCCCCTTGACGTCTTTACCATCTAGTTCCGAGGAGTGGAAAGTCGGACCACTGAATTGCTCATGGTCAGGGAGATGCGGCATTTGAGGGTCTCCGCATGAGCCAACAGCTGCAATGATGCCGTCAAAGGTTCCGTATTCTGCTTCATTGTCGTTAATGATCCATCGTCCGGACGAGTTTTTTTTCACGGAAGTGATGGGAGTATCAAAGACGGTCTTCTTGTCAAGGCCGTAAAGTTTCCACACAGAGGCAATCTGCTCTTTGATGTTTTCTTGGGTAGGATAGGCAGTATCCCATTTTACAGATGGATGGAAGCGGAACATGATTGAATGTATTTGCAAGGCAGATGTCGAGTTCACGCGCTATAGATTGTGAGTTTCGCCATTGGGTATTCAGAGAGTCAGAATGCTTACACTCCAGATACCACCTAATCCCTTCTCTTTAGATCTCGCCTCAAAAATCTTCACGTCAAATCCATGACCAACACAGTGAGCCGCAGAGGATACTCCAGTGAGACCAGCTCCGATAACGGCAATTCTGGGTCGACGAAGCTTTTCCAAGGGAGGAGGGGGTGCCGGGGCGAAAATCCAGTTTAGTATCTGCTGGATGACAAGATAGACGAAACTCAATGGGTTTGTGATGGCGAAGGTGAGGATGGATTTTGCATGGTTGATTGTCTCCATTGCGACGGAGCTTCGGTAGAAGCAAGACACAAGAGTGCTAAGAAAATGAAACAAATTGGATATATAAGCAATACAAGCAAGACTTATTATTAGGTCAGTCTGCTACCACAATTGATAGAAGGTAAGACGATATTTTCCAGAGTGGACGATGAAGCTATTTATCGCAGTTGCAGATCGATGACGTATCTGCATGTGAAAGCGGGTAGGTATGCACCTCAGGCATTCAGGCCACGCTTCTGCGAAAATAATATCATCAAGACCCGCTGTGTGCCTTGTTTGAGTCGACAGGGATTGAGATTATTCCTCGAGTATGTCAATGGCATTTCATCGTGACATGTGCCTCTCAGTAGGATGGTGATTGATGCCTTTGCATGTGACGGCTGTCAGCGAGACGAGACACGGTCCTTCTAGGTCCCATTGAGTTCAAATCGTACCATAGTCTGTATGCCACTATCAAAGCTTCTTAGATATGAAAAGCAAAATGTAAATATCTAGTGGATTGAGTTGATGAAATCAATAAGGTCATTGATGATTGTAAAATGTTTGGTCCTTGAGAGAATCGAAACGCAGGCCTTGCTAGGCTGGGCGTGTTGTCGTGGCTGAGCGGTAAAAGTATCCGTTGACTGCACCTGCCACAAAAACAATCTCACCTCGCTGACCTCGACACGAAAAGACAACAGCTCACGTCTCAAGGCTCCTCTGCTCCCTCGATTTCAGAGCAATGGCTTAGCTTGTTTACATCCTGTAATCAGCAGCGATTGATCAACATGCGCCATACCTCTCTGCTGCCTCCTACCCCGTCTGATCGCTTTTCCGTTAGCTGAGGCCTCCGCGCGATAGCTTCGACGCACACAACAGGCACGACACCGATCATGGCGACTCCAATGCTCGACCAGTTTCTCGCTGGTGTAGCAGACCTGGTCTCCAAACGACAAGGCGACAACCTCCAGGATTACCTCCAGGTCGTACCGGAACAGATGCGAGATGGATACCGACACATGGCTGTGGAGTTACAAAAGGTTTATCCCAAAGGACCTGGCGATGATGTTTTGTTAAAACGATGTGAAGCGCTGGTCCCAAAAAGTGCGGATGGAACAACATGGCCTGCTTTTCCTCTTTTCATTCGATCCTACCTCGCCTACTTGAGGGATGGTAATGTCTCGAATTTGTTGGAAGCCTATAAAGCTCTGAGCGGACTATTAAAGTAAGTGCAACGACACGATATGGAATCAAAAATCACTGACAAAACCAAGTCAATGTCTGCAGGCCCTCGGAGATACCCAGATGGGTGCAATCGTCCTTCGTACCGTCGTCTATTTGTCCCAAATCGTCGCCGGTCTTGCCATGACGCTGGAGAAAAACCCTCAGTTGCTCGCACAACTACGATTAGATCGACCACAAGATGCTTTTGAACGGACAAGTCTGGTAGAAGATGCTGCCAACGTTGTCCGAGAAGGATTTATCAAATGTTTGTCTGACCGCGGTGGCGCGGCTGGCCCAAAGGGAAAACCAGAGGGCAAGCGTGCAGGAATATACTTAATGGCGAATCATTGTCTGAAACTACTTCACAAGGTATGATTACCATTCTGCCAAATGTGGGGGTTGTTTATTAACATCATACAGTGCGGAAAACTTAGAAGCGCCGACACAATCTTCAAAAGTATCTCTGCGCAATCACCTCCACTCGAATATTATCCCGCAGCGCATCGCGTCACCTATCTCTACTACCTTGGTCGATACCTATTCGCAAACAACAGTTTCTATCTCGCTCGAAATGCGCTGCAGGAAGCTTATAACCAGTGCCATGTGCAATGTCTGAAGCAAAAGCGGCTCATTCTCACATATCTGATATCATGCAACATCATCATGGGCCGGTTTCCCTCTCTTCAGCTCCTACAAAAACCCGAAGCGCAAGGCCTTTATGATATATTCTATCCAGTGTGCCTTATCATCCGATCAGGCGACTATTTGGCATTCAGGAAACACTTAGATGTTGGTAGCTCGACAGGGCAATGGTTTCTTCAGAAAGGGCTACTTTATCAGATGCGGAATCGCTGTGAGCTTCTCGTATGGCGGTCCTTGATTCGTAAAGTTTTTATTCTTGGTGGTTTTCATGGAGATCCTTCCGCCGCGCGAGGTCCCCCACCAATCTTACATTTGAGCAAAGTCGAAACTGCGGTGCGATTGTTGCAGAATCGGCATGGAGTGAGCTCTCCTTCAGATGTCTCAGCAACGAAATCTTCAGGAACAAACGTCATTACAATCCGCTTGCCAGATGACAGCGACTATGATGGCATCGGCGGCCTTGTGTTGAACACATCTGACCCCGAAGTTGACGACTATTTGTTCAGTCAAGGGTACTACGACGAGAACGGGGAGTTGATCCAGAATCCCGGTGGACAACTTGTTCCAGGACCCGAATATGAGCAATATGCTGACTCATTGGATGATTTATACCCGGAAATCTATGGAAGATATACCGAGACTGAAAATACATCAAAACTCTTGCAGGAAATTGAATCGATCGTGGCTTCATTAATAAAACAGAATCTGCTTGGTGGTTACCTGACGCATAATCCAGCACGATTCGTCATCCCCGGTGCAAAACATGTAGGCGCTATGGCGAAGGGATTTCCCAACATTTGGCAAACCATCAGCAGCCAGCAGCACAATTACGGCGAGGATGTGCCAGCCTGGATCATCGCAAAACAACCGCTCCCTACTCAGGCAGCATTCCCTGCAGTTGGTGCCCCTGGCGGTGGGCGAGTTATCAATTTGAAGGGTGCGAAGGCGGTTGGTTCATAATAATGGACGACTATCTTGATGTATTTCGCTTGAAATACGAGTACGCTTCTACCCAATGCATGTATTTTCGGTCAACCACAGGTCCGCGAAGATCTATATTCGATAAAGGACATCCTAGCACCTATTATCTACCATTTCGGGGACTAGGAACAGTATGGCGGCGAGCTTGAGAAGAGACTATTCCGTATGGTGAAGTCTATGATACTTCAGATGCTGCACAGACCGTTTCGAGATAGCGCGGCAAAGTACTGGGCTCTGTCTGTGATTGGATCCGCTACAGCAAATCATAGTCAGCCAAGATAATATGTCCCTGGTAGACACGACGGATGGCTGGACAGCAATATCAAACGAGGATTATACAGTTGGATGGATATGCGCCCTACCGGAGACCGAGCTCGTAGCCGGCAAAGAAATGCTCGATAAAGAGCATGCACTACTGCCAGCGGCCGATCCACAAGACGCGAATTCCTATCTCTTCGGTGAGATTGGTGGCCACAACGTGGTAATAGCTTGTCTTCCGGCAGAAACAACAGGCAAAGTGTCTACTGCCATCGTGGCGACAAACATGATCCGCAGCTCACAAGCTTGCCGAACGTAAACTCTCCACGTTTGCGCTTCTGCAATGGGTCAGAAAGAATATACTAGACCTTGCTTGGTGCACTCCAGAGACTCGTCTCGTGTGTTTACCATCTGGCTTTGTTGAAAAGCAGCGCAGAGCCGCGATGAAGGAACTCATTGCCACCCAGACCGGATCTGAGAAGCCTTTTGTGTCCGATGGTGACATTATTATTGCTTGGCTGGCCAAGGCTGGGTTGTCACATCTACCAGCGACGTCAACCAGAAATGTGAGTTATTCCTATGATATGGTATGACACGAAAAGGAAAATACGAGGGAACCGAGCAACATTTCTATTCATTGTAAATTCTAATTATCTGAATTGTTACTCCAAGGTCACCATAGCAAGCACCTTCTCCTGCCGCAATGTCCTTGAGGGCTCTTACCTCCCTCTCGGCAAGCCGTATCTTGCCAATTGTGCCGCATTCTTCAATACTTTACTGCCGGTCAGAGATATAATAGGTAACTCCCTGGCTTACACAGCTCAAAAAGCCCGGCAAGCTCTCAGAGAGCAATCATCTCTATCACAGACACAGACGGAGGCATACTTTGCCTATGTGCGACAGTCAACTAAAAATAAGCTACCTGCAATGTTCGGTGACAGCAATAGTAAGTTGGCAGCTTGCATCTATCTATGCTTGCAAATTTAGTTAGAGCTAACCCCACGGTGACAGTGCACTTTATGATCCTCTCCAACTGGAGTAAAGCCAACTTGTACCTTATGGATTTCTCAGCCGCAGCCATGACCCCAACAGACAAACCCATAACAGATCCACGCCAGTTGAACTTCCAGGCAGCAACAAGGTCATCCCCGCAGGTAGCTTTACTATCTACAGTACCACAGAGATACATCTTAACCCAGAGCTATATCCCGAACCCACTAAATACAAGCCCGAGCGCTGGCTGCCTGGCAACGATGACTATAAGAAGGTATCTTATGGATGTAAGTGTTTGGCCTTGCTTTATTATCAGATAGACTCCAGCAACTAACGTGGCTCTCCTTTCAGTCCTTCGCTGGGGCGATGGTCGACACCCCTGCCCAGGAAAGCGCTGGGCGAAGCTGCAAACGACTATCACCGTTGCATATGCCCTAGCAGGGTGGAAATGGATTAGTATCGAGGATGGTGTTGCGAACAAGTCTACTAGTGACGGAGGGCACGGTACTGTTCTCTCGAGCAAGCTTGTCAAGTTTGTTCCCAGAGACGAGTAGTAGAGTGCGATTTGTAAATGTCATATACAGATTTACGTGCGTTAACTAGAATATAAAATTATGTACATATAAATCAGAAATAGGAGATTTGAATGTCTGATGAAGTAACTACCTAGATGATATGAGTTTGTTTCAAGAGCAGGAAGAATTGTCAAGGCAACCAAACATTGATCCACATGCCTAATCTATGATAGTTTTTCCCAGATTCCTCTTCAAGTAGGGGTTGTTGGCATATAACTCCATAGGCATACCTAGGTAGTTCTCACATCTTTCATGACCCAGTTCTCATGCAAGTACCGCGAAGAACTTCTTTATTGCCTTGCCTCCAAATAGAATTCAGCACCACGAAATGTCGTAGTTCCGGCGCTATCCACGGATATCTTAAAGTTGATGGTATCAACGTGTCCACCGGTCTGACAGGATTATGCAGCTAGCATGCGAGAAGCCATTGATATCGATATAACATGTGATTTGTCAAACATTTGAAGAGATGACAATATATATAAAGATATATATTTAACATATATCTCATTATTGTAAAGTACTCCTCCATGTTACTGAATCGTGTTGAGATTACCTATACAGGTCACTCTGCGTACTACCAGTACTTTGTGATCCACTCGCAACCTGGAAATCACCCCTATGAACGCCTGAATTTAAGGTGACCTCGGGACATCTGGAGCCTTGAGCATATTGCACCCATTCCCATGGGCTGGCCCACTTGCAATTCTGCGGAGCAGAATGTTACGAGTAAGTTTGCCGGCATCGCAGGGCTATCCAGGAGCTGACGAATATTCATTGTGAATAGTCCACGAGGTTGAATTCTGAGGCAGCGGCGTCACCCTCCGCAACCTCTCCGTCATCCTCTGCCCTATCTTCACCGTCACTGGCTTCATTTTAGCGTCTATCATTATCATGGGCCATGCCACCCACTACAGTGAGCCCAACCAGAATACCATTATAATGATTGATGATTGATGACGACGTTTTATTTGCTATCAGCGATTAGATAAAGTCATCATATAGTTATCTACCTAATCTTAAGTTCCATCCTAATCGACAACCCAGAGCTGGTCTTCTTTTATCTCCTCTCCCCAAAATGGAACCTTACGGGGGGATACTCTAAACGCGTGTTTTAACTCCTCGAGTTGTGGAGCATGCTCTTCCTGTGTTAACAAATTGATCCTCACCCGCATTACTGACTTGCCTTTTATAGCAGTGTTTTGCGAAGCGGCCTCCTTTGGCCCAGGCTTGTCAAGGGGGTCTGGAAGCTTATCTGTTTCAACCAGGAGCGCAATTTCGGGAGTAACGCCTGGATTTGGTCGACAAAGTATGATCGCTAGCCCTACCGTGTCAAGGGCATGATCACCCAAGCTCCGCGCCTTTTCAAGCTTGGTACGACCACTTGAAAATTGGGGGAACTCTTCAAGCAGCTCAAGACATTCTTCCATCAGACGGTCGTTGAGTTTGTGGAAGTAATCCTCGGCTTCATTGCTGGATACAGGGGTAACTTGATACCATTCATGCAGAGAATTGCTTGATGGAAATACGAAGCTGCGGAAGCTGCATAAGCTGTGTGTGGAAGCAGGATCATCTCTCAAAGATTCAGCAGCTCCTATTAAGCTGGTTGTCTGAAGACGATAGCCTGGATACCGAACCAGCAATCCATTTTCGGTCAGGGCACTCGGTGCGTGTACGATGTCATAACCTCGCGGGAATAGCATCGGCTTGCTTGGAAGCCCAAGAGGGTCTGGAAAGTCAACCACCCAACCACCCATCCACGTCGCCGGGGCCCATCGGAAGCCCTTGGTGGTTAGCCTCTTGCCTGGAAGAAAAATAAATGCTGAGGGAATCTCGGGCAAGCATTGCAGCAAAACTGTCATTCTCTCTTCGTCGTTGCAATCGACGAGCTCCATGGGATCGACGTTCAGAATCCTGGCAATTGCCATTGTTTCGTCACTGCGCTTCGACGTTTGGCGCCACTGCATCGCTTTCCACATGGCACAGATGCGTTTTGTGTCGACATGATCAACAAGATTATGTGGGCGGAGTAAGTTGCTGTAAAATGCTCGTGCAGCACCCGCCACGCTCGATTGGGCCGCCGCGGCAGGATAATTGATATCCAGGTCCTCGATGTCTTGCAGCCCGTTTTGAAACAAGAAATATATGGATCTGCTCATTACTCCTTCCTGCAAGGTCCATAGACGCTGCATCCATCCGCAGATGGTGATTCGCATGGCTGTTTCAATATAGTCTTGGCCCACGCGGTGTTCCATCAAGTCGCCGTCCAGCACAATGGTTTTGTATGCTTTGCTGTACACCTCGTGCATTTTCCGTATTGCCTTTATGCGGGCCGCTTTGTGTTGTAGATCGACTGGTATAAGCAACGTATCGATCCAGAAAAAAACGGGGCCATGGGAAAAATCTAGGAGTTTGCCTGCCAGTTGAGTGAGCCGTTGGATCTGGCAGGTCACCATTCCATTTCCATTCGGATTCCCAAGTCCGTCGGCCCAAACGTGGCTGACCACGATGTACTTCATCCCTTGCTCAAACTGCTGCACTTGAAGCCTTGCAGTTCCAGATTCAAAAGAACCCGTGTAGCACAAAACCGGAATTTCGTCAGAGTCAAGAATATGCACAACTTCGTCAACGATAGGTCCAATATAAGTACATGTACAGTCCGGCGTGACGTGCCTCATCCGATATGTGTCTAGTGATGCCACCTTTGCTGAGCAAAACTTATCAGTGCAGTGGCTATGGTTTGAGCCCATCCTCTGGTCAGGAGAGGTGGGATATGTGGTTGCGTAATATAGCCCAGAGACATTGTTTTTCAGCATCCCACGTAGCATCGATATAGAATAGGGGCACCATCCTTGTTTGCGAAGGCGGCCAAACACGAGCGAACTTGGACCCCAGCCGCCATCATCGAAGTGGCCCGTCCAGCCCGCAATGAGGGCACTGCCAACAGAAATTTCTAGCTGCTGCATTGCCCACGATAACGTTTCTCCTAGAATCATAAATGATGTAGCCAGCAATGGATCAACCCACCATCCAGACTCAGGAGAAGCGTTGGCAATGCGCTCACATATGATCATTCTCGCATCTTTCAAGACAACGGTAGCTCTCATTTGTCGCGGCCTTACTATCGACTCCGGCATGCACCGTTCCAAGCGCATCCAGTTTTGTAGATACTCGAGAAGTGATGTTGTGTGGAGAATCGGGTCTGATGCCTCACCATTATCATAAAACTCCTCCACACAGACTCCTGCATTCGTCGTTGCAAATTCATCGAGCAAGCCGAAGTAAAGCCAAGCCTGGAAAAATGATTCTCGGGCACGTTGTGAAGAGAAGCGAGGAGCGTCGCCACGTAATAAAGCATGAATACTTTGTCCGTGTTTATCGGGGAACAGATAAAAGCCCTCGTGGCCGTACTTGTAGTCTTCCATACCCAGGTAGGGAACGGCTTCAGAACGTTGACTAACAGCGGGTAAATGGTCCATTTGTCCTCTTTCCTTCTCGGGGATCTCTCATGAGGAGGAAATCTAAGGTGTGGTGGTTATTCGCAGGAAACATTACCTATCAGAGGCGCGGGGTAGTTATATATGCAACTAGATCAGTCCTCAGAACGCGGCACCCTGCCATTTGCTTGCCTTTTCTTGCGGACCGGGGTGTTACGGATGGAGTATAACTAAGATATACGGGATCAGATTCGAATGTGAGTTCTGTATAGATATCCAGGATATCCGGGTGCAGGATGGATTGTGTGCGATACCTCATGGCAGGGACCCGGCATTAAATGCAAAGCTGTTACTCGTACACGACATCAACTGGTAATACTCACCTGATTATTCGACGACCGGTGTAAAAGAAATGCCCAGTGCCAGCTGTTTCGTTGTTTCGTGTCTGCAGGGCCGCAGGCGCGTAACTTGTACCTAAGGGTCTCATTGGATTCGGCACGCCGCGGTCCTTCTTCCCCACCGACATCCTCCAATTGATGACTCCGACCTTGTTGCGACACAACTCTCTTCCTTATTGTTTCGCGGAATATCTTCATCCTTTGACTATTACTAGTCCTATTTACGACCTTCATTTAGCCCTCCAAAGACTGATTCAGGACAATCCACACGCGAACGACGGTGCTCTTCCCCGCGCGCAGTTGCATTTCTCCGCACGTTACCTACCAGTACCTACACGCCCCGCGCCGAAGCTCAAGAAGCTGAACAACAATGGGCTCAGCACCGGACAACGATGAAGGCCTTACAATCACATATTCTTCTGGTCGCGAAGGAGCTCCAGATTTGCGTCTGATTCATTACAATGATGTATACCATGTCGAGTGAGTTAGCACCGTCTCTTCTCTGGAAAGGCAAAGCTATTCTACCAAGGACACGGGAATATGGCATGAGCGGGGTGTTGAATGAAAACTTCCACTGATTTACACGGACATTTGAACTAATTTTATACTTTGAGTATAGACCAGGCTCGTCCGATCCCATCGGCGGCGTCGAAAGATTCCAAACCGTCATGAACGACTACCGAACCGCGCCCCAATACAACGGCCTCTCGGACGTGATCACCCTGTTTTCCGGCGATGTGTTTAACCCGAGTTTGGAAAGTACAGTCACGAAGGGACAGCATATGATACCATTTTTGAACAAGATAGGGACAGATGTGGCCTGTATCGGGGTATGTGGACATCATTTTGAGTCGGTGGTTTGACTGCTAACTTGCGGCAAGAATCATGACCTAGATTTTGGTGTCGCGCAGTTTCGACATTTGCGAAGCCAGTGCAAATTTCCTTGGTTGCTAGCTAATGTGCTCGACCCGGCGCTCGGAGATAATGTGCCGCTCGCCAACTGCGAAAAAACGGTGATGTTGACTTCCTCAAATGGCATCAAGATCGGTATTATTGGCTTGGGTGAGCGAGAATGGTAAGTTTCGCCTCTCGCCCTTACCGAACAACATCTTACTGACGTTGTCCATAGGTTAGGCACGATAAACTCTCTACCTCCCGGCCTTATATACAAATCTGCTTCCCAGACTGCCATCGAGCTAGTGCCAGAGCTGCGCAAACAAGGCGCCGAGATTGTGATTGCGCTGACCCATCAGCGCGAACCAAATGATATTAAGTTAGCAGAGAAAGTTCCTGCAGGCCTGATTGATATAATCCTTGGCGGTCACGACCATTTTTACGCACACTCAGTGATAAATGATATTCACGTTCTCCGCTCTGGAACAGATTTCAGGCAATTGAGTTACATAGAAGCGTTCCGCAAACCAGAGTCAAAAGGCTGGGATTTCAACATCACTCGCCGTGACATCGTCAGGTCTATACCTGTTCATCCAGAATGCCAAGTTCTAGTCGACAAGCTTACCTCAACGCTCAAAGCCAAGTTGGAGAAACCTGTTGGATATACTGCATCGGCCCTTGATGGACGATTCACGACTGTTAGAACACGCGAGTCAAATCTAGGTAATTTCGTATGCGATTTGATGCGCTATTATTATCATGCGGATTGTTCTATAATGGCTGGCGGAACTATCCGCGGTGATCAGGTCTACCCGCCTGGTCTTTTGAGACTGAAAGATGTCTTGAATTGCTTTCCCTTTGAGGACCCTGTCGTGGTTATCAAAGTGACTGGTAGAGACTTGGTTGAGGCATTGGAGAATGGTGTTAGTCAACTCCCTGCTCTGGAAGGTCGCTTTCCACAAGTGTCAAACATCACATTTGAATATACTGCGTCGTCGCCACCAGGAAGTCGCATCAACTGGGTGAAAGTCGGCGATAAACTAGTGGATTATAAGAAACACTACACCCTTGCCACACGAGGGTATATGGCGCGCGGCAAAGATGGGTATACATCCTTGTTAGTTCAATCAGAAGGCGGTGAGATTGAAGAAGTTGTCAGCGAAGAGAACGGAATGTTGATATCTGCCATCTTGCGACAGTACTTTTTAAGCTTGAAGGTAATGGGGAAATGGAAACGAATGAGTGCGTCTTTACACAAGCATTGGGATAGTGTGCATTCACGGTTACATGCACAGGTTGGGGGAAATTGGATTAAATCGCCTTCTCCGGCTGTTGAAAGGAGGGAACCAAGTATGCTGAATAACGATCCTTTTAACTCGACCATCGCCACGGCCACTGCCAATCCCACGACCACTACGACAACAACAACAATACTTGAACGTCGTATCCAGTATACACACACAAAGAAGAAACCACGTCCCCATCTCAGGCAGTATGGTCGTTACTACGAGCCTCATCGCCACCATACCCATGACGATACGAGTATACACAAATCAACAACGCCTCTGTCGACCTCATATTCGTCCTCGGATGATTCATCAGTAACCAGGCGATCAGTAGACTCACACCTCGACTCCGACTCCGACTCGGAACCCGAAATCCTCGTTTCCTCGCATGAAGAAACTAATTACATCACTACCACAGCAACATCACCCGCCGATGAAGAGCAGCGCATACGGCTGGCAAGAAAAGTGCTCAAAAAATGGATGCGTCTGGCGGGTGTGCATGGTAAGACGGGTGTTGTCGATGAGGCGGGTGAAGAGTTTACGCCGCCTTGGACATGGGGCATTGCCCCGAGGTGTGAAGGAAGAATCTTGGTGAGAACGAGAGTTGTGGAGGATGGTGGTGTAGGACTTGGAGAGGGGAAGAGGACGGAGAATATCAATGGTGGTATGGTGCCTACGCAATAGATTTGTTAGAAGAATATAAACAATATACCATATTGGCTCGTCTCCTATCGACCAGGCATGAAGTATAGACGTATATTAAAATCACCTAGCAAGGGTAGCTGCTTCTACTGATGAAACTTTCTTAGGGGTACCTAGGTAGTTCCGTTGCTGGAAACTTTTGGTAGAAATGCTTGTAGACGAGGAGAACTAACCCAATCTTGTACTTGCGTGTACTAACACTACACAAAAGGGGCAGTAGGGAAACCGGCCTTTACTATCTGTGTAGTTATATATGATAAATTCATCTATATCAAGAACAATACGGACACTTTGACTCCAACCTCCTAGCCGACGCAATCATAGGCATAGCATCCTCCCACAACTATTCGTCAATGGCATCTTGTTGTTTCCATCAGCAGCAATGAGCATGATAATAGCATATGCCTGCATTGAGTAGTCGTACAGAGGCGCTTCCTGCTGGAAGCTCTACATAGCTGTACTATAAGCAATGCGGCTATCATGTGTGCAGAGAAGGTTTTCAACAGATCTCCAGATTCGACCGAGTCTTAGGGCTACCCCAAATAGGCAGGGCAGGATGGATGGCCCAAAGAGGCTAGCGTGGTTCCTAGACCAAAAAAGGGTCTAGCGTGTGAAGCCAATTTCAACGTTGACCATCGCTTATCAAACATCGACCTCAAAAATATCATATTGAGACCATCGAATCAATTAGTGGCAGCTGTCTGTTGGCTCGGGAATTTCATGAATATTGGTCACGCGAAGATCCATGGATAGCATCATTGACTGGTTTACGGTAGTGTGATATGTCCGCCCCAACCACCGCGATAACAAGGCATAACATCCGTCTCAAATCCCGGTCGGGTTGCATAACTTGCAAGTCAGCGTTCGCTTTCTCCTGTTCTATAGATATAACCTAATTACTATCCAGAATTCGCCGCGTCAAATGCGGAGAGGAGAAACCGAAATGCCACCGCTGTGCAAGCACTGGCCGAGCATGCAGTTATAAGGATGCCTCGCCATTTTCGCCAGTGTTGACTCAAAAAAAGCGGACTGCCTCAGACTTGTCCTCTTCGATTCAGCCGGATATCTCTGCTTATCCAGTTCAACAGCACGAACGCCGTTCCTTTGAATACTATTTTCATCGTGCCGGCCCAGCTTTATCCGGTGTATTAGACTTTAATTTCTGGTGCGGCATCGTCCTACAAACATGTCGTTCCGAGCCCGCTATCTGGGACGCTATCGTCTCGATGAGCGCGTTATACGAATCGCCCCCAAAACCAAAACCCCAATTGATGCTTGGAACTTCAGGTCCAATAAACGATGAAACGCGCACCGAGCGACACCACGAAGCTCTAGGGTGGTACTCGCGATCTTTGACTAGTCTACAACAGAAAGTCAACCAAGGCACTGCAGATATTGTCGTAGTACTGGTCAGTTGTGCTATCTTTAGCGTTATTGAGGTTTTGCAGGGAAATCTGTGGGCTGCTGTAATGATGCAAAAACATGCTACGGATTTGATTATGACTACTATGGCAACGGCAGAAGATACAACCTCGACCACTTATGTCGCATTAACTACAATGATCGTACCGTTTTTTATGCGAATGGATGCATTTGGTCTGGTACTGAATGATGATCTCGTAGTATCGAGGAGCTCGACGCGAATTTCTAGAGCTCTCAGACTAGAAGGGTTTACCACTTTATCGGGAGCTGGGACGGCTTTATATGCTCTTGTTGCTGAATGGAAGGTTTTCAATCGAGATGCTTTTCAGAATTTTCGCGGCGTCATAAACGACCAAAATACTGCTGAAATAGCATCCCTCATAGCACGACAAGCAGATCTTGAGAACCGCCTTTTGTGCTGGCATAAACAATTACTCACATTAGAAGCCATCAACCAATTCAAGAACCCCCAGTCGAGGAGAAATTCATCGGGAAAAACAGGCGGCGCAATTGCACTCCTGCTGATGGTCTATACTAGCACACTGATTCAAACTCAAACCGCCCTCGCAAACAACGAAACAGTCTACGACCGCTACGAAGCTGATTTTGCACAAATCATAGATTATGCTCCTATTGCATTAACAGCAACTGCTACCGACGATGAAGGGAGTTTACAACCACATTTTACATTTGAACTAGGCATTGGACTGCCACTCTTCAGTACTGTGCTGAAATGTCGATCACCGTCATTACGACGACAGGCGCTGCGGTATCTGGTTCGGACCCCTCCTATTCAGAGTATATATACAGGTATACATGCGGCAGACCTATTAGCTGCTCTTATCACGATTGAGGAAGATAGGCCATTCTATGAGGCTGCTATAACGAACAGTAATAGCAACGGAAAGGTCATTTTACACAAAGTACTAGCTACGCAGGGAAGGATGCCCACACTTACAGAGAGAGTACGAGATCATATGCTTCTGCCGCCGGGGCCTACTGCGGAGACGCAGATGTATTTTTGGGTACGATATACACGGCATGAGGCTAATGGGAGAGATGAGGAGTGGAAACTTGTCGAGGAAGAGTCTCGAATTCTATCTAGGCTTCAATCTGGGTATAAATAAGTAATACATGAATTGAGAACATGAACGCAGCACGGGAAAGCAAGAAATTAAAGTAATTTGAGGATAATTCGCAAATCAGGAAATAAAAAATAAATGCATAGAGAATAAAGGAAATGGAAATGAATGTATAGAGGCTGGACACAGATCAAGAGGGATAGTATCATCACGGTTAGCCAGTGACTGTCAACTCGAAGGAGACCATGGTATACCATCCCGACAAATCAGCCTTGCTGTTTATGCATTGGTCTGTTTCCTCCCCTTTCTGTCCTTATCCCAGCAATTGTGTGGGACTTAGAGGTAACATCTTATTTCGATCATCGGCCATTTCTAGTGCTTTGAGAGTTCCCTCATGAAGGTCCTTTCCCTCATTTTTCTCTTTCCAGACATTTTGTACATAGGTGTATACGCGGCGTCCTAAACAAGCGTTCAGCAGTTCGATGGGGCCCTTTTCGAAGGCTTCGATGTATGCTTTTTGGAGATTTTTACCCGCTTCGTTCACAAAAGCTTCAGAGCCAGTAATAAAAGCAAGTTGACCGAATCCAAACGTTTGTGCAACCCCTTTGAAACGACGCCTTTCCATCATAATATTCCAGTCCATTCCAGAGTAACATGCGTGCGCCAAGCGCCAGACGCTCTCTTTGCGATTATTCGGCACGTTTCCCAGAAATGAAGCGAGATTCTTGTAGAGAGAGAATTCTATAGAATTGTGATCAATTCCACGTAGTTTCTCGACAACTTTCTGTAAGAATGTGTCACGATTCTGGGATGCTTTTTCCCAAGTAGTCAAACCCGAAGCAATATATCGCCTAAAAAACGCTGCATGGGGCTCAAAGAGACCCATGTCATCGAAGTATTCAACTGCAGCATATCCGACGCAGTCTAAAACTTCATAACGGGCGTCACCATCTAGCCATGGTTTCACATCCCATAAAGTCTTGCCGAGGACAAGGTAAAGGTATCGCTTTCCCAACTCTGTCTCATCATCCACACTCTTTTGAAGCTCATCGCATTGAAGACAATGTTCAGCTTGTTTCAACCATTCCTTTTGTGTTGTGTGGTTATTACGGAAAGATCTGATGCGCTGTACAAACGAAGTTTGATCGAAAAAAAGTTTCTGTTCTGGTCTCACCCGCGCCCTGGCTTTCTCACGAAAACTTCCTTCTTGGCACCATTGGAGTATTTCGATAGCATCCAAATTCTGGACAAAAAGTAACTCATAATAAATTTCAAGTAGTTTCACAACTACTTCGGGGTCGCGATTGTTAAACCGGTACTCATACCACACTTGACCATGATAAGGAATCATTCTGAGCTTCACAGCTTCCATGAGGATAGACTTATATTCCCCGACATTCAGGTCCCAAAACTCACCTACCTGCGGTTCCGAAGCCATAACTTGTATCCAAGACTTGAACAGGAAGACTACTCACAATGATGTAGTAAGGAAACCGAGACGATTTGTTCGTATATCAGAAAGTTATGGAAAGAAATGAGGAAATGCGTTATCAACATTTACTTCTACAGAGGAGAGCTTAGCTGTCTTATCAGCTTGCGCCAGTCAATTTGACTCTTTCAGTTGTGACTCTTGTGAGTCAAGTATACCATCATGCTTTGAATAAGTTGAGATGAGATGTATAAAGATTAACAAGTTGATAGTGACCCGTGGACGTTTATCCTTCTCTTCTATGAAGGTCTTACTCCCAATTGAGCCGAAACTTTTCCAGGGTTGATTAATAATTTTAGATATGGTCTAATATTTGGCAGATGTCTCTTTTATTTATCAATTTATGGAGGAGTCTTAAACGAGTATCAAATTCTATCTAGGCTTCAATCTGGGTATAAATAAGTAATACATGAAATGAAAACTCGAAAGCAATACCTGAAAGGAGGAAATATAAAAATAGATGAAAGTGAAAATGCAAGCAAATTATAAGATATAGAAGCATAATACATAGAGGAGAAAGAAAAAAGCATGAAGGAGGTCGAGATAGACCATTGAAAAATGAAAAGGCCGACCCAATGACCTCGAAAAAAACTCTTCAGCGGTGACAGTGGTCGGCAATCTCATTAGATTAGGTCTGCCGTCTGGTTGTGGATTCGTTTCCTGCCCTCTCTGGTCTTTGAGTTTGGTTTATCATGTCGTGGTCTTCGGAAAGAATTTTGCCGACACCATCAGTTAGCTGTAGTACAGAGTTATCAGAATAACACCGAACCGCCGTTCAGTGAAGAGCTTTACTCTTTCTGGATACTTGCTAAGTACCGGTTTACGATAGTCCTAGGCTTTCTAGTACAATGTTGCTGACAAACCGCCTTATATCTTTATATAGAGATCTAATTCTATCTGTGCCTTGCAAGACTATAATGTAACTATAAAAGAGTGGGTTTAGATATAGAAGAACAGCCTTGCTATTAGTATCTAGAGATTAATGTACTGTCTAGTATCATTATCTATAATCTAAAAATTAGAGTAATAAAGTAAATAGAGCTTAGCTTTAATTAAATAATAAGCTAAATAGAGTAAGGCTTTAATAGTTATATTAATAATAAAATATATAAGAATATTTATTTACTATATATTTAGCTTTATTTTATTATTTTTAATTAACTATAATAACTTAAGTATATATTCTTTTATTAAATAAAATATTTAGTTTATCTTACTTTCTTAAGACTAGACTTCCGCATAACCCAAGTTGGGTCGAAGGTCTCAACCCAAAACCCAACCCAGCCTGGGTCCGGGTTGAGCTTCTCTAACCCGGACCCAACCCGGACCCAATGCTGGGGCCCCAATAAAGCCCATTAAGACCCAACTTGACCCAACTTTTTGCATAATTTTGATCATAAAGCTGCTCAGTCATCAAAATAACATACTGTTTTTTACATCTGTTCTAGGTTATACCAACTGTTATGAGCTGACCTCATGAGCATGTTCGGGCGAAGCCCTCACGGATATTGACAACAGTGCTCTTCGCCGAATCGACAGTCTTTGCCAAATCGACAGACAAAATGATACCGGCACATCCGACGGCAGCGCATCCGACGGCAGCGAATCCGACGGCGGCGAATCCGAACAGGAGAAGGAAGCCCATCGGAAACCCCGATTTCCCTTGCCCATATAAGATTGTATGCGTATGATGAACTTGTTGTTTTTCCGTCCTTTCTCTTCTCATGTTATGTTTTCTATTCAAGCATGCCCTTATAGTGAGCATTAGGCGGGACTAGCCCGTAACACCAACTATCACTATATGTTCGTGGTATGAATCTCTTAAAAATCCACAAAATAACTTGAGACTCCTTTAGTCTAGACCTAGTTTATAACTAATTACCTATGAAAATGTTAAGATTAAGTAGGCTGGGGGAGCCGAACTTGGAAGCTTGATATCCTGGCTAGTGATTGTAGAAATATATATTTACTACTGTCAGGGTTTGCTCTCGCTGTCCCTGACGTTCGTTCTTCGCCGGCTCTCTTAGCTTCCAAGCGCTTCCGGGAATAAGCAGTTCTTTGATGCGTTGTTTCCGTGCCTCGCTATTGTTCCATTGTTCCATTGTCTTCTTCTTTGTTTATTCAGACTGATCATACTACTTTGTACGGAGCTCACCGCGATGCAGATTAGGAAAAGTTCTCGATAGCAGGATGAAGTTTATAAGGAGCTCATCCTGGCCACCCGTTCATTCTCGAAATCAGCAGTCCTCTTGTTCTTTTCCTTGCTTCTAGTTTGATTCCGAATATCCTGATCCTGCTTGATTTCTACAAAAAAGGGTGCCGGAGGTCGATAACCTAGGGCAGTGTGCTCACCGCCCGGCAGTATAATTGATCGCTTCAATGATTGCCTCATTAAAGGTTAGTTACCACGTCGAGCTCCTTATAGCGAGGTAGGTCGAAATTTTTTTGAGGATCTGGAAGAGATGTTGGGGTGGGAATTGGGTGTTTTCTGGGTTATTTGGGTTATTACTGGGTTATTTGGGTTATTACTGGGTTATTTGGGTTATTACTGGGCTATCTGGGTTATTACTGGGTTATTACTGGGTTATTGCTGGGTTATTGCTGGGTTATTGCTGGGTTATTGCTGGGTTATTGCTGGGTTTTTGGGTTAGACCATAGAAAGGTGGATCTTATAAACCAATAAAACCCTATTATATTCATACATTGCTTTTCCATATTGCATTTGCTTATTTTACTCCCTACTTTTAAGTTCGATTTACTTTTTATTATCCCGAAATATTATTACTTCATGAGTATCTATCTTCTTCCTTACCTTCTTAGTTATTTACCAGGCTGATTAATCATGTCGCAAAGTCAGCACTCTGACTTCGCATCCTCCTTTTATGGTGGTGAGATAGACAATCTTAGCTGTCTAACATCATCAAACCTCCTAGCTACTCCATCTACCAGCCAATACGCACTCGATATCTCCGATCAAGACTTTCTCCGACCGAATATTCCTCTAGCAGTCCCCTCTTTCTTTACGCGTGTTGGACCTGACCGAAGGAAGGCCTTTCTTCTCTACGATAGAATGGCGCATAACGACTGGGTGGACTGGTGGCTTCAGACTGATTTTGGGAGAAAGAGCAGGATTAATTGGGATTCGACGCGACATGCAGAGATTTGGGGCCATTATCACCAGGTTGCTCATAGTGTAGATGGTGCGCCAAAGGTCATGTGTCAACGCTGTGGAGCTATTCTTGAGCACCCCTATACTGTCAACCCAAAGACAAAGGGCAAGATACAATATCATGGCACATCAACAATGCAGAAACATCTTAAGACAGCGGGGTGTTTAAAGAGTGAGCGAGGGAAGAGAGCAGAGATAACTGAATTTCTTAAGAATGGTGTATGTTCTGATATTTTTACGGGTTTTGCTACTAAAGCTTCCTTCTAGCTATGTCTACTTTGCTAACTTGTTTTACGTACTAATATTAGAGAGAATCTTCTACTAATATACCTTTCTCGCAAGAAGCTTGGGAAGAAGATATCTTACAGTTCCTTACACTTAATCGGCTTCCATTTCATCTTATCGAGCATCCAACGTTTCAGCGGCTTATTTCTCGGGCTCGCTGCGCCCCATCACTGCCAATAATGCCCTCTGCTGATACAATCCGTCGCCGACTAAGGAGCCTTGTTCAAGACCGGCAAGAGCGTGCCCTCCGAACACTACCCGCTGGCTCAAAGATATCGATCGCACTGGACTGCTGGACGTCTCCATTCTCACAGGCGTTTATAGCAATCACAGGCTATTTTATTGATGCTGATTGGGTCTATCGCGAGGTACTACTTGGGTTTAAGCCGCTTTATGGGCCACATACTGGTGTGAACCTAAGTAGCGTCGTTCTTCAAACTCTTATGGAGCATAACCTTGAATCACGAGTGTTTGGGTTAACAACGGATAATGCGTCTAATAATAAGACCTTGGTAGATTCTCTTCAACAAGCTCTATCAGATGGTGTTATTATTACCCAGATTCCATGCCTTGCTCATGTTATTCAGCTTAGCCTCAACCAGCTTCTTGATCGCATTAAGGCAGTCCCATTAAATGACTCTGCCGTGACAAAGTGGACAGAAAAGCAGTCAGGACTAGCCCAAGCGAACGCGCAGCACCAAGGGCGAGAGATATCTTATACCTTAAATAAGGTCCGCTATCTCGCAATCTATGTGAACGCAAGTCCTCAGCGCCGGGAGACATTCTATAATCTCCAGACGTCAAGCGTGAAGCTAGTGCCTATCCAAGATGTGAGAACTCGATGGAATTCAACTTTCCTAATGCTTCGTCGGGCAAAGCGTCTACGCAGTGTCTTTACGCCGTTTTGTGCAGAGTATGACTGTGAAGAGATGTTACTTCAGGATGAGGAGTGGCGCCAGATTGACTACCTTCTTTCTATTACTGAGCCATTCTTTGACTATACAACTCAGCTATCAAAGACCCGAGACGTCACAGCACATTATGTGTTCAAGATTTACAACAAACTCTTCGAGCACCTTGAGCAGTCAATGAAGCAGCTACGACGAAAGCGCGCTCCATGGAAGCAACAAATGCTTCGTGCACTGGAGGCTGGTCGAACGAAACTTGATGAGTACTACTCTCAAACTGATTATATTCCAGGGCACATCTATGCAGTTAGTACGATGCTGGCACCAGTGAATAAATTCAAATTCTTTCTTACAAAGGATTGGGATCAGGAATGGCGGGATATCTATCGCAAGTCCTTCCAACAGGCTCTTATTCCATATCAAGAGCAACTTTCAACTCTCAACCAGTCTTCAGATGGGTCTCACTCAGCAGCTCGGCTAAGCTCAAAGCTTGATAAGATGTTAGACGAGAGTAAGGCACAGCCAAATACAGCAACTGACGAAATGACCCAATACCTTGATAGTGGTACGTTTAAACTAAGTCTTCGCGAAAATACACTAACTAGTTAATAGATACTATTCATATTGCGCCTCTTGCGTTCTGGAGAGAGAATCAAAGTCGCTTTCCAGCAATCGCTGCCCTTGCGCGGGATGCACTCTCCTTCCCTGCAACAGGTGCAGGAGTTGAACGGCTCTTTAATACTGCTCGGGATGTCTGTCATTATCGTCGAGGGAGAATGAAATCGCAAACGATTGAAGAGTTAATGATGTTTCTTTGCACTTCAAGGTTTGATATGGAAGAGCAGGAGGCGAAGCTTCTTGAAAAGTTCTTCTCTCATGAGGAAATGGAATCTGCGAAGGAGGAGAAGGATGAAAAGCTTGACGAGGTTGAGATAGACCTAATTAGTGATACTGAGGAGCAGGATACTACAATCAATGACGAGAGAGCGCTAGACGATGCAGGTGAAGCCCAGCTACCACTGCCTAGGAACAACACCCAGGTACGGCTCTCAGGACGGAAGCGCAAGAGTCGAGATGACGATATCTTTGAGTATCATTAGTTAGATTTCGGCCGCAGATAGAAATATATTGTACTTCGTTTTCTGATTCTTTGATATACCTTAAGTCTTTCTCGTTCTCGCAGCCTCGCTCCCTCCCGATTTAGTTGTAAAGGCAATACTTAATATTACAGGTAAAAAATGCATAATTTATGTAGTCATGGGCCTTGGCATATATGTCACGTTTGTAACCCAAGTTGGGGCCCCAGACCCAGGCTGGGTTACCCAACTGTAACCCGGACCCAACGCTGGGTCGGAGTCTTCGACCCAAAACCCAACCCAGCCCGGGTTGGGTCCGGGTTGGGTCCGGGTTATATTGGGTCGTGCGGAAGTCTACTTAAGACTTTATACTTATACAGCCTTTTATATATTAGAATATATTAACTTCCTCTGTTAATATAACTATCCTAGTTATACTCTGACGGTGTCAACCGAAGTTTCCGACAGCTTTATATGTAAGAATAAAGGATACTTAGCTTCTAAATTAGGATATAAAGGATAGGATTTAAATAAATAATATTTTAGTTTAGCTAATAAGAATGTGTGGAGATTTAAGGAAAAGGTTTTTTAAGGATATTTCTACTCTAATATCCTGTTTTAGTATAAAGGAATCTAAATAACTAGAATATGAAGGAATAATTAATATAGAATTTTTAAAGCTATTTATATTATTTAGTTATCTTAGGTCAGCCTGTCTTTGGTGCAGCTAAAGGGGTGTGTTACAAGCTTAGTAATATATAAAGAGCTAGCTTCATTAAGAAGGTAATAATACTAGTAATCTGGTAGTATCTAGCTAATGAGAAGTGAACAGCTAATAGCTAGAAAAGATGGGTATCTCGTGATCCCCCGGCTCAGGAGCACTTTTAAATAATTGAACATCTTTACACATACAATTTTATAGCATACACCTGTGTTACCGTATTTTAGCAACTTCCAAGGTTGCGACAGAAGATAGGGATCCAATTTTTTGACGTGCATTGCCATAACAGAACAGTGATCTCCAATTAAACATGGCATTAATCTTGAAATAGGTCTTGAAACCAGTCAGCTTAAGTTAGTCTGTGCCAAAGTATAGTGAAGCTAGGGACAAGGCTGAGGGCTTTATAGACCTTAAAGTCCTGATAGATTTATTTCATATTGCCTATTTCAGCAATGGTCTCCTATATTGGTGAGAATGGACCCTAGCTTACTTAAATCCAAACATCCCTGTTGATTGGCCAATAGCCCGCCTACTCGCCAAGATAAGTTGGTTCTAACCATAGAAGGACATCTTACCCCACTCGTGACCGAAATTCTCAGTTCTGGGGTTAGGGTTCTTTTAGGCCTCTACACCAAAGCCGCGGTACTCACTGTGCCAAGCCGTATTAATCACCAATACAAATGGTAAATACTCCGTATCTCAGTCACGGATATCTTGTAATAAGGCTAACTTCAGAATAACTGTTCTGTTGATAACGCCCAATGTCGTTAGGTAGTGATGCGTCAATGACCCCTCATATGTTGACCTTAAAAAAGTCGACTTAATAGTGGCGGTCCCACCCTCCAACATGTTGGAAATATTTTGAGCGAATACGGAACGTTCGCACCCGTTACATACCATTACCAAGAAACCCCACTAAGGGGTAATCATTTTTGGTGCAGTTGGTATTTGGTATACTGTTTTATTACCGTTTGAGTTCCGACACAACAAAAAGGGCATGTGACCGAGATCACGTGAATAACCATTTTGTATCATCAATTCTGACGGTGTTGAGGTTGTGAACTTAAGTGTACTTCAAAGTAAAAGAATGCCTATCATCAGAGGTCAGGCTACGTAAGTTAAGGTTTCGACCGAAAACTTCAACGAGCTGGGGGTCGTGAAATTTTTCCATTTGCTTCTCCAGGGCGACTGGGTGTCTAGTTATTTTTTGTTATTGTACGGGATACGAAAGCGACCAAGATAGTATTCTAGGACCCATATTGGTATTATAAACCCGTGCTACTCCCAGGCTTCCCCTTGAACACCATCTATAAGGTCTCGAAATTCTGACTAACTTCACCACATTTTATTTCTTCTGTGAAACTGATCTTTATTTCCCATGTTCTCATTACGCGTGTTTTTCTCTCCAATATGGTCTGCGCTACGATTCTTTATTTTATCAAGCATCACCAACTTTCTTCCTTTCCGCCGAGCTGCACTGAAAGATGATGTTGAGCAAGGAAAAGTAAGTAAATTCTTATTAGCTCAGCTGGTTCGGGAAAACTCTTTACCATGTTGAAGGATGCTGAACTTCTTGAGCAGTATGCTGGCGATATCACGTACATTTGTGTTGCGGATACATCGCGGAGAAACCACCGACTACGCCCCGGAGAAGTTATATACGTTAGCAAAGGCGAAATTTTGGCATGGGGAGGGACTGCCATCCTCGAAAAGTTGCCATCTGGCTTTGTAACGAAGACACCGATTCCAAATCCGTACTGCCCTACCGAAGAGGCAGATCATCGCCGGAACATGCGTCTTGAAGCCGAGATATACAAAAGAGTCGGTGAAAATACTCGGGTGCCTAAATTGATATGCTGGGACGACGAAACCTGTTGCTTGACGATGGAGTATTTGGAAAATGGGAATTTGAAGGAGTACATTTTACAAAACCATCAAAACATCACTACTTCACTCAGACTGCGGTGGAGCAGGCAAGCTGCTGAAGCGTTGGCGGTCTTACATAACATCAACGTTATACATTGCGACCTTTCGCCTAGGAATTTCCTTCTTGATTCCAATCTAAATGTGAAAATTGCTGATTTTGGGGGTGCTTCTCTTTGTGGTTCAGATCCATCGGCTGTTCCTGCAACAAGGTTCCGACATCCCGGATATGACTGGAATGTTTCACCAGTATTTGAAGATGATATTTTCAGTCTGGGATCTCTTATATACTTTATAATGACTAGCGCTTATCCTTACGAAGAAGTCTCTAGTGATGAGGTTGAGAAGTTTTATGATGTACAAAAGTTTCCTGATGTCTCTTCTCTTGTCGCGGGGACTATTATCACGCAATGCTGGTTTAGGCGTGTTCACTCTGTTCAAGTCATACAAGATAGCCTTACAAAAATAGAGAATTCACTTTGAGAAGCTAGTTATTTTGAATTTCCTCTGAAAATCTCATACATAAGCACGTATATATCCGATCAGCGAGTATCGTGCTCCGCAAACCCCTCGTCCCTATGATCAGGACAGTAACCCCGGGTAGTAGTCTGACCAAGATTCTCTTCCTTCTTTTCTCGACACTCCTGTTGAGTTGCCGCATAATGAGGGCATCCCATCGTTACTACAACGCGTCTGACTTTGTTGCATGATGGTGGACACTTGAAGTAATGGGTCGTAGTAACATGTATTTTGCACATCTTGCAACTTGTACAGTTAGAATCGATCGTATATAAAAGGGGGTTTTTTTTTCGCTTACTATCCAAGTCTTCGGAAAGTAAGAATAACACTTTTGGGATTTGAATATAACGAGAAAACAGTTATTGGCGTCTTCTGGAAGCTTGAAGCAATTCTTGAAGATTTAAGGGCGACTGATTGCTCCCATACATTAGGCGGTAGGAAATTTATTTATCATAAATTGGAGAAAAAATTATCATTTTCCTAATGGAACATTTATCTGTCTCCGTGCATTGGTGCATAAACTATCTATGCATATGCACTTACCATTGGTCCAAGTTTTCGAAAGGATGCCTGCAACCGAAAACTACGGTTACAGGCATCCTTTTGAAAACTTCTGCCACCATTGCAGGCAGGGTATTGATAGTTCATGTTCCATCTGTCAGTCTCCACAGTAGCAAGGTGCAGACAGCGCAATTATCATTTACTTGAGCACTGCTTATCAGAGAAGGCAGTTCTTGCAACAAATGATTAACAAACGATTTAGGATGCTGCATGATTATCATATAGACTACAGGGTGTTGAGAAAGACTGTGAACAAGGGTGTATTAGGCAACCGGCAGCCAATCGATTTTCTTTCAGCACTGGAACTAGACCGAACGAATGCAGCTATTCTCATCAATGTTTACATAATAATTCTATGATAGCTAGGCTGATTTTTCAGAGATAAACATCAGCCTCTCTATCCACAGTTGCCTAGCGTTTAATAGCCTCATCTAATTCCCAGTGTAGCTGAATTGAAGTATCGCTTTCGAATGTCTCATAAGCGGCCTTGCGTTGCCGCTTCCGCTCCTGTTGCCCCTCGTATCAGCGTTTAGGATGTCTTTGCGTTTCAGTTTCGTGCAGTAACGATTCTGGAGTGAGCCTTTTAATCTCATACTCTTCAAATTGACCAGAAGCATATCATTATCATTGGAGAATCGATCGCCTTTCCGACCTACAGATACGTCAAGGCATTGTTGACTACGTTCATCTCCCATCAGCGACAAGTTTAGCGGGTCTTCTCCAGACGGATATTCCTGTGCTAATCGGTAGTCATCTTCATTGTTATTTTCAGCTAACTCAAGAGCATCTAAGCATTATTCACTTTCTTCATCTAAGGAATAGTTTCTGTTATCTACCAACTACAGCGACGAACCAATCATTGATTAAAAGAATGTCAAGCTGTACACTAGCTGACCCTCACGTTTAAGAACTGTGAAGAAACCATATAGAAGATAATACTAGCTTTACTAAATCTCATATATAAAAGAATGAGAACCAGTATAAATGCAAAGTACTAGTGCGGCGCCTATCATCCCGGCTTGGCTGTCCTATTAGTTAGGCATCCATAAACTTTGATCTCCATTCTTTCCCTTCCTTAATCTGATTACTAATAAAGCAACTATTTAATCTATTTTTGTAACGCCCACCCAATTAGGTAATAGTCCCCGTGTTTCCAAGAGATTTAGGACTAAATCCTAGCAGAAAACGGTAGGATGAGGAGTAGCTATATTAAATGAGATACTAGGATATTAGTTAGTATCTAGAATTAAATTGTAAGTTAGCTCTTTCAGTCTTCTAATACGATAATGATATTAGATTTCTAGCTACTTTAAGTCTTTTAATATCTAAACTTCATTCTAACCTGCATTTCACAGCTTCAGGGACTTTTCAAGACGATATTTCTATTTATTCATATATAGTATGATATATTTATTAAAGCGAGGAATATGCTTAAGATTTTCCAAAACTAGATATTAGCTTGATTTATGTAGATGTATAGAACTTTAAGCATTTTTAGTCTTAAAATCTCTAAAAGTAGCTGTAACGAGGGGTGGAACGAGGGTCCGAGTACGATGGTATGGGCTACAGAACACTTGTAGGATCGGATACTAAGAGAACTCTAAGGAATAGTTTCCAAGAAAGATGGTGCGAATATACGTATAGGATTTTTTACAAGAATAATCGCTTGATCCTTTGCTCTTGATGAGAGTGAGGATCTACGCTCTATATATATAAGCGCTACGGCGTACTGTATACTTGACAGCTGCACTAAGGCTCTATAAGGGGTTGAGAATAGCCTTGAATCTCTAAGCAGCTATATTCTAACAAATACCTAGTTATTCTAATAAATGCACTTTTAATACTTTAGATTAAAGGTAATAATTAACTAAGCTTTTAGATTGGCTGCTCTAATCTTGTAATAGAGTTAGGTCTTACAATTCCTTCCCTTTTTAAAAAGATCTTATCCTTAAGATTCTTTACGCTTCCTTAAAGTATATAATCTGACAAGGCTTTATTACTATAATTAATAAGCTAGAAATTTGCTTATAAACATAAAAATTAAATAACATGTAATTAAAATAAGTGATATAGTTACATCTAAAATAAATAATATAACTCTTAATAGCTATATTTAGCAACTATAAGATAAGCAGAGCAGTAAAATAAAAATTTTATTTATTTTATTTTAAGTTAATCTTTAGCTAGTATAAATATTATTTATTTTTTACTTAATCTTTTTTTCTTCTTCTTCTCCTTTCTCTTTTAAGTATTAATATTAAGCAGTAAGTTATCCTTTTCTTTAGCTATTACTTACTTTAAGCTTAGTATAGTAGGTTAATGTATATATATAGACTTTATTTTAATATTTATTAAATCTCTTATTAAATTTTGTTAAGTCTTGTTACTTTTATTAAAAAATGTTTACTCTTATTAATAGTTCTTCTACGCATAAGCGCAATAGTTACATCTAGGTAAGTACTTATTCCTTTATTATTAATAATAATGCTAATACATATAGTATAGCTATTATTAATATTATTACTAACTATATGAACTAACTAGAGATATTCCCTAGAAGGATGACGATATAAATATATAGAGAGACGCATTTGTTAAGTTACTTAAGAACTTTATCTTTAACTTTACTATTCTAAACGTTTTAGTAAGCATTTTTTATTGTTAAAACTATTGTTACTACTACTAATAAGATTATAGAAGGTAGACTATATTACAGCTTTAGCTATTAATACTTAAAAAACTATTATAGCCTCTAGAAGTAATGCTCTAGAGGTTAAATTTTAATTAACTTCTAAACTACTTACTATAGAGCCTTTATCTTCTTTAAATACTTCTAGGAGTAATACTCTAGAAGCTAAAATATAGTTTTAAATAAAGCTTAATAACCTATTTCTTCTCTTACTATTTTTATTACATTTGTGTTTGCTCTTTAAGAGTAAAAGTTATACTATTTCTGTAGTATATAATAAATAATACTTTAATTAATATATACTAACATATAGATATCATTAATAGTCTCTAAAGAAATATTGTTTAAAGTCTAAGCCTAACTTATATAATCTTAAATATTAAACTATAGCTATTATGTGACAGCCAGCCATACAGCTAGGCATGCGGAAGCCACCAAGCACGTGGTACGTCGCCGGCGCGGCTCTGGAAAGGACCGACAACAGGAGGATATCGTGAGATAGGGCTACAGCCCTAGCAATGGCCATATTGGGAACCGCCTTCCTAGCGGTACTATATTAGGAAAGGAGTCTTATATAGAAAAGTATATAAAAGAGCTCTTAGCAAGGCAGATTTTAGCTTCTTCTTTCTTTCTTTCTCCATGCTTAATATTACCTATAGACCTGGTGCACCTAGTTAGTGAGATAGCCTCAATATCAGATTTTAACTATTATTATATAATATTAAGTATTACTATCTTTTTCTTTGTCTCTCATACATCAGTATAGTAGACCTTTTTAATGTCTAGCTCTAATTAAAAGACTCTCTTTTTTCCTTTTTTTCTACTCTAGTACACTTATATAGCAGACTACTCTAATGTTATACTTAAGCTAAGGATTATCTCTCTTTACCCTTTTATTATTATCTTTCTTCTTTCTTTTTCTGGGTTTTACTGAAGTAATAATAAAGAAACTAGATTAGAATAATACTAGGAAGATACTAGATATAGATATATTAAAAAACTCTAAGTAAAAATATATAGAGTAATAAGCTACTTTAGAGTTTAATAAAGCTTTAAGAAAGAAGTTTAACTTAGCTATAATTTAGAGAAATAGCTCTCTAAGTTTCTCTATATTCTAGAAGCTCTATAAGGATCACCCTAAGAAGCTTTTTAAGTATATATATTACTAGATTAAGAATCTTCAGCAAGCAGCCTCTAAGGCCTAGGAATATATTTATAATAATAGATCTATAGATAATAATATGTCGGAAACTTCGGTTGACACCGTCAGAGTATAACTAGGATAGTTATATTAATAGAGGAAGTTAATATATTCTGATATACAAAAGGCTATATAAGCGTAAAGTCTTAAGGAAGTAAGGTAAACTAAATATCCTATTTAATAGAAAAATATATATTTAAGTTATTATAGTTAATTAAAGATAATAGAATAAAACTAAATATATAGTAAATAAGTATTTTTATATATTTTATTATTAATATAGCTATTAGAGCCTTGCTTTATTTAGTTTATTACTTAATTAAAGCTAAGCTCTATTCACTTTATTACTTTAACTCTTAGATTATAAATAATCTTTTATTCTATTTTATATTAATTTCTATATATAGATTCTTAATTTATTAGCTATAATTTCTTAGATTCTCTAATAATCTTCTCTTTTAAAAGCTAATATCTTAATAGTTTAATAAATAGTCTATATCTCTTATTTATAGTATAGATATTTCTATTTTTTTTAAAATACTTATATTTGTAGTAATAAGCTAACTATATTATTAAAGTAAAATATTAATAAATATAACTTTTATAAATAGGTTAAGTAATTTAAAATTATTTTTATAATCCCCTATCTTTATTACTCTTAATAAGATAAAAAGTATATAAAATCTAAAATCTTAAAGTATTATAGCAAATATATTTATAATAATTAATATAAGTATATTAAAATAACTTTATCTAATCTTATATAAAAGAAATTACTTATAATATAATAAAAATTAAATAAAGATTATAAGATAATACTAGCTAAGCTTTTTTATTTTAAAAAATAATAAAAGCTTCTTTAAAAATATACTGGTCAATTTATTTAAATAGATATAAAAAATATTAAAAAGTTAAAAAAATTAAAGAAAAAGAAAAAATAAAAGATAATAAATAAATAGATAAAATAAAAAATAGTATATAAAAAATAAGAATTAATTATATTAATACTTAATTCTAGTAATTCTAATAGCTTAATTTTAAATAATCTTTTCTAGCTTACTTTCTTTTCTACTCTAAATTAATTATTATTTAATATTTCTAAATCTTATTATAGTAATTTAAATTTATAATAGATTTTTATAAATTATCTTCTAATAAATATCCTTTCTATTTAATTAAATAATAAATCTAACTATTTTCTTATTTATAATCTAGAATCTTTTTTATTTTATATTCTTTATTATCTGTTTTGTTATTTCTATTTTCTAGGTTTCTTATTAGTTCTAGTAGTAATATATAAAATATTAAATATATACATATTCTTATTAATAGCTAGAGTTAATAGTTATTATTTTTAAATTTCTTTATAATTCTAAATAATCTATATTTAACTATATTAAATTTATTACTTAGTCATTTTATCTTAATATTAAAAGTTTTTAAATCTAGTATTTATTATAAAAGGTAAACTTTCTCTCTTTTTTATATAATTAGTGTATTCTTATATTTTATATTATAATATTACTTTATTTTTTATTCTACCTATTGAATATCTTTAGATATTATAATATATATCTATTATATATATACTACTTATAGTATTACTTTATTAAAGCTTTTATCTAATAATATAGAAGTCTATAATATTTATAGATATCTTTTTAGATTAGTGAAATGCAGTATTTCTTTTATTAAAATACTTTTTATATTATTTAGTATAAATTATGCTAATAATAATATTTCTACTTAATTATCTTAGTTTTAATCTAAATAGTATTATAAATACTATTTAATTATCTATATTATTTTTTTAGTTAGTCTATCTATTTATTAATAATTTATAGTTAATAATTTATATTTAATTCTATATATTTTAGTAATTATTTATTAGTATTTTAATCTAAATAGCTTATCTTAATCTAAAATAATCTTAGTTAATAATCTAGTCTAACTAAATATTTCTTATAATATAAATAATATATATTATTTTACTATTAAATTCTTTAGTATTAATTATATAATAATATATCTTATTAATCTATTAACTATAATAATTATATTAGTATATTATATTCTTATAATAAGATTTTTTAATTCTAGTAATCCTTGTATAAAATCAATTATAATAATTTCTTATAGTTTATCTAGTATTTTTAATAGTTATATCTTTCTATAAGGTTAATAGTTAATTAATTTATTTCTATTATAACTATTATACTTTCTAATATATTTTATTATAAGCTATTTTATTCTTAAGAAGTAATAAATTTATTATATTTTTTCTATAATTTAATTAATTCCTTAGTATCCTTATAATAGTAGATTATAATATATTTTAATAATTTTTATAATTATATCTGCTAGTACTAATATTAATCTATTTTATAATATTAAATTATTCTATAGTATTACTTCTCTATTCTATAATATAGTTATAATATTTTTATCTTATTATATTGCTTATATTATTTATTAATATAATCCTATTTTATTAATAATAATTATAGTAGTAAATATTATTTTAATATTATATTATATACTATCTTCATCTTTTTTTAAAATATTAATTTTTAACTATTTAAGATCTATAGTATAGTCTAGTCTTCTACTAAGAATATCTATAATAATATTTTCTTTTCTTTTAATATATTTAATCTAAAATTTAAACTTTAATAAATATTTAGTCTATTATATTTATTATCTAACTAATTCTTTTATTATTATAAAATATTTAAAATTATAATAGTTATTTTTTATAATTATTTCTTTCTTAATTTCTTATAAATAGTATTTTTATTACTTAAATACTTTAACTATTATAAATAGTTCCTTATTATAAATATTATAGTTCTTTTCTACTATAGTAAATTTTCTTAAAAAGAAAATAATAGATCTTTATTTTTCTTTATTATTTAGTTACTTAAGAATAATTTCTAATATATATCCTAATACATCTAGTTATATTAAATTCTATCTATTTAGATTATATAATATAAGTATTAATACTTTCTTAATTAATTTCTTAATATTATTAAATAACTTTTCTCTTTCTTTTATCTATTTAAATTTAAGATCTTTTTTAAATAGTTCAGTTATAGGTTAGACAATCTTAGAGTAATTCTAAAAATATTATCTAATATATCTACTTATTTTTAAAAATCTTTAAATATTTTTAATATATATTAGTATTAGCTAATTTAATATTATATTTATTTTTTTTAGTTAAATCTTTAATCCTTTTAGCATATAAATTATTTTTAAATAATTAACTATAGTTATATTAAATTTATATTTCTTAATCTTAAAGATTAATTCTATTTTTATTAGCTTAGTTATTATTATTTATATATAGCTATTATACTTTTTAATATTTTTTAAATAGATAATAATATTATTAAAATATATTATAATAAACTTATTAAGAAACTTAATTAATATATATATTATAAATCTTACAAATTTAATAAGAAGTTATTTTAAACCTATTAATATAACTATCTATTTAAATAATTCTATATTTATAAGAAATACTATTTTCTAAATATCTTTTTTAATAGTCCTAAGATTATAATAATTCTATTAGATATTAAAGACTATTATAATTTTTATCTCTTATAATAGATCTCTTTTCTATTCCTAATATAGTATTTTATTTATATTATTAATTATTCTGTTATTTAATGCTTAGTAATTAATAACTATTTATTTTATTCTATTCTTCTTTAATATAAATATTAATCTATTTAAAGCTAGTCTTTATTCTTCTTATATATACCTTGCTACTAGAAATTCTTTAATAAACTTATTTTCTAATCCTAGCTAGTTTTATAATTTGTATTATTACTTGATTAAAGATAGTATAAATCTTAGTTTTAATAATATCTTTACTTTATATTCTTTTTTATAATTTAATAACTAGTATTCTTTTTTTATAAATAACTTAATAAAGTTATAATATTTCTTAGATAACTTTATAAGTACCTCTTTTAATTCTTATTTATAAATTTTCTTTAGCTTTAGTTATATTTATATAGATTATTTCTATATTATTTCTTCTTTTTTTCTTGTAAGTTACTTTTATAATATTTTATTTATTTATTTCTTAGTAGATTATATTATTTTTTATATTTTTTATTCATCTAAACTAGTATTTACCTTTAGCCCTATTTATAAAAAATTATTTCTTAATCCTTTTTATAAGTTTATAATTTCTCTATATCCTCCTAACTTAATTTGTAGGATTCTATTATTAATTAAAATTATTCTAGTTATCTAATTAATAACTAGATTTTATTCTTATAACTATAGCATTTCTAGTACTATATTATATCTAGTTATTTCTATAATATTAAATAAAATCATTATAATATATAGTCCTAATTTTAATAATATTAATTTTATTTTTATTTAGTATTTTTATATTATAGATTTTCTATTTATTCTTATAATACTAATCTATTATATTATTTTATATTACTTAATTTATAACTTATCTATAATTTTAAGGTTTATATAATTGCCTATTATTTCTAAGTTAAATAGGATTTATAGCTTAATATTATTAACTTCTATAAGTATAATAATTATTTAGTATTTTAGATTAACTATTATTATAATTAGATGTTTTTTCTAGTATTAATCTATATAGCTTTATACTACTTAAATATATTCTTTTAAATAGTTTTTAAAGAGTTTATTATAATAATATTAATAGAATACTGCTTAGTATTTTTCTTTAGATAAATTTAAATATGCTAGATGTCTATTTTTTTTATATATATATTAATATTTTAGATTTTCCTAGAGGTATATATATTTTGTATATACTATAATACTTAGTATTTTTAGAAATTATTAATTAATTTTCTTACTAAGATAGTAAAATTCATATCTATTATTATAATAGATTATTTAATATATCTTATTATATATATATCCTTCTAAATTAAGATAATATATATAAATATAATTTAGTATATATCCTAATTATTTATTATATAGTCAATATCTATTTAAGTTCAAGATTTATTCATAAATTATTACTAGAATCTTATTAATATGTCTATATATTAGACAATTTTAATATATCTATTTATAATATTTTTTATATATATCTATATATTTTTTTTAAGTATATTAAGATTCTTTCTAGTAAATTATTTTTATAGGTATATAATTATATAGATTATCTCTCTAGTTTTATGACTTCTTGATTTCTTTTTTAGTAAGCTATATATTATTATAGCTATAATTATTTCTATATATTTTCTTATTATATATATTTTTATATATATAATTATTCTTCTAGGTATAGTTTAGTTCTAGCTTATTATATTTTTTTTTTTAGTTCTGCTAGCTATTTTTTAATATTTTTATAAAGATCTAGATAAGGTTTCTATTAATCTTAATATATAAATAGCTAACTTATTACTTTTTTATTATCTTTTTATAATACTAATTAAGTATAAAATAACTTAATTAATAAGAAATCTTTATAGTTAATACTTTTACTATTATCTTCTAGTTCTTTTTTATCTAGTTTATAACCTCTAGAATAACTATTCTTAGATGATTTTTCCTATACTTTATAGCTTTAATTATTCCTTAGAACTATATAGTGAGTATTTTTATGTATATCTATAAGTACTTAGATATATATATTTTATATATTAATATTCTTTTTTAATATTTTTTTAATTTCTTCTTTACTTAGTGTTATTTATTCTTTTAGAAGTTTTTTTAGATTCTTTAAGATATTAATTTCTTTATTTATTTTTTTATAGATCTATAAGTATTATAAGTGCTTCTTATAGTTTTTTTTAATTTTCTTATTTATAAGTTTCTATCTTTATTATATCTAATACTAAATTTATTCTTTCTTATATTCTTCTAGTAATTTATTATTAATTTTTAAATCTTCTTTAGTACTGCTCTTATCTAAGATATATATATAAATAGCTATTATAATCTACTATTATTATTTATAATTAACTATTTCTTAGACTTTCTTTAGCTTTTAATATTTATTTATAAAATATCCTAATATTCTATAATTAAAATAGGCTTTTTTTAATTAGTTTTTTCTTTTTTCTTTTATTAGTATAGTATTTATTTATATAATAATATTATTATTTTAGTCTCTAGTCCTCTTTTAAAACATATTAGCTTATTATCTTAATTAATACTAGTAATTTCCTTATTCTATATATTAGATATATAGTGCTATATTAATCTATAATACTACTTTTATTATTTTCTTAAATATATTAGATTATAATATAATTTATAAAATATAATCTTTTATATTATCTTTTAAATTGTTATAGAACTAATTGTCAGAGAATCCAAGAAACTACAGCCAATGAATCAAGAACCCACGCACGGAAACTAATGCAAGATGGAACAAAGGATTATCCGTAACCGCTAGGGTTAGGGTAGTAGAGCCAGTTGAGCCGTTGTTAGGGCAAGGCTCGATATGCTCGAATGGAGCCAGTAGAGCCATTGGCAGCAATTGGCTCTACCAGATCTACTGACGATGGAATATATAAGGACGCTCATTTACCATGTAATTAGTTTTATTCTACTGTCTTTAATTAACTGTGATAACTTGAGTATACGTTCTTCTATCGAACAGGATATTCAGTTTGCCTTACTTCTTTAAGACTTTACGCTCATACAGCCTTTCGTACATCAGAATATATTAACTTCTTCCGTTAATATAACTATCCTAGTTATACTCCGACGGTATCGACCGAAGTTTCCGACAATTAAAGACCCTCATTACGAAAGAGAAGTCTTAACCAGCGATCATCATGGCAACCCCCCGAACCCCAGCTCAGCAGCAAGGGCCCGTTGCGACAAATACCTCTGAATCAACATCCGGTACAGGACGTACCCAGACAACTAACGATGTTGATATTGACCAAATGCGGCAAGCCTTTGAAGAGATGGGACGACGAATCATTGAGCTAGAGGCCCAGCGTGCCAACTACTCAGTCGTCAAGATAGGAAAGGTTGAACCATTCTCAGGAGAACGAGGAACCCTCAAAATATTCTTGGCACAGCTACGCATTTACTTCAGCAACAATACCAACCGAATTGTGTCCGAGCAAGACAAGGTTCTCACAGCATCTAGCTTCCTCACTGGAGAAGCAATGAGATGGTTTGCACCTTATGTTACCGACCGAATCGAAGCCGCCAATGATGATCAACTTGAACCTGAAACCGCCCTTATGTTCAGCAGCTTTACTTACTTTGAAGAGAAGCTTCATCAGCTGTTTGGAACTGTCAATGAAGAACTCGACGCAACCCACCGGATTAAGAACATCAAACAATATGGATCTGTAGGAGACTACATTTCAAGATTTCTTCAAGTATCAGGATATCTCAAATGGAACGATCAGGGACTACGAGATCAGTTCTACGACAATTTGAAAGACAATGTGAAGGATCGTATTTCGCAAATTATACCACGACCCGATACATTCAAAAAAATGATGGAAGCAGCGTCACAGATCGATATGGCGCTATACACGCGACGTATGGAACGAGGAAATTACCAGCATCGACCGAGACAACAAGCTAACACGTCCCAGAGGAGGACTAAGGACCGAGACGGTGATGTTATTATGCAAATGAATGCTACGCTAACTAAAGAAGAAAAGAAAAAACTAATTGAAAAGAAAGCCTGCTTCAACTGTGGAATACCAGGACATTTTGCAAACAAATGTCGCAAGCCAAAGAAGAACTCTGGATCGGCCAACCAGGGATCACGACAACAAATTGCAGCAGCCATCCACGTATACACCCCAGAAGAAAGCAGTACCGATGAATACTCAGAAACCGATGAAGAGTTACCGGAACAATACAAGCAAGGAATACAGCAGCAAGCTGAGAGACAAAAAGAATTACAGAAACAGATACGGCAAGCATTGGACACGCCTATGGACCAAGAAGCATCAAGAAGACGACAAATGAAAGGGATCAGTATGGATCAAGAAGAAGAAATCGCGACAACGATACAACGAAGAATGACAACGAAGATGAAAAGCGCTATACGAAATGTCAATGACATAGAAATCCAAGCACCTATGGCCACGCACGAGGACGCTCACCGCATGCTTTCGAGGAATAAGCAGAGCCATGAGGTACGGAACCGATCACCTAAGAACAGTTATCCCGGAGGTTACGAACCAGATAAAGAAGAACCGGAAGATAGCAGTGAGAGCACTGACTATGAAGATTCCTCACTGATTGAGTCGTTTCATACTCAATTGGCGTTGCAAGGTGGTGACGAAGAGGCAATAAGTCAGCCAGCCGAGCATCGAGACCAAAAGAAACCCCACCTGGACCCCTATGAGAAGATTAAAGAACAACTCGCAAAAATAAGACAAGGACGAACTCGACAAGAATATACCGACAAATGCGATTGTGCTCAGAACGAGACGCACGACAAAGAAACTTGCAAAAGTAACCGCAGCTACAACACAACATGGGTTACTGAAGAAAAGATAAACAAATTACGGAACCAGGGAGATGACCTATGCAATTGCATGCCTGTGAAAGCAATCTGCTGGGAAGAATCTCAATACACTTGGAAAGAACACATGGAGATGTGCAAAAAATGTCACGAGTGGACATACCGAAACTGCCCAACACATGGACAAAGCAACAAAATCCTAGCGACCATTTACGAGAAAATATCCAAATCGAATGGACATCGACTATGCAGTGGACAATTGGGACATGTACCGAATTGCATTTGTGTATGCATTACCCCAATTTAGGAGGATGTATGCACAATGAGGTACATTGGACAACGTGCTACGACGATGGATGTGAATTCCACCACCTCAGCAAGAAAATCAACCAATGGTTTCCGAAAACACCAGGCATTGCTTTACACGCGAAGTTTACATGCCCTCAAGAAAACCCAGAATGCCAGTGTGTATATGAGGAAAGCGGACATCCAGCACATTCAGACTTACCCAAGCAAGAATGTCACGCAGTGTTCTGTCAATTTCACCACGATGGACTTTTCGTGAACCCTTTAGAAGAACACATCCGAGCAGTACAGAGCTACATGGATCGACATCAGGCGAAGCACCTGATCGCAGCAACAATTAACCCAAGATACCGAACGATTATTATCTTGGCAGAAATCAAGGAAACGAAGCTACGAATACTTTTGGATTCAGGAGCTACCGGAAATCATATGAGCCCCGATATAGCAGACAAGTTACAACTCCGATACCATGAGACAAACCAATGGACCGAGATTGTTAGCATCAACGGAGAACCGATCATGGAAGGATATAAGAAGAAGACGGAACCAATTCTTATGTCATCAGGACCATATGTTACGACAATTTCATTCGACATTACAGCAATAACTGGATACGACGCAGTACTAGGAATGCCATGGTTACAAGAGCAAAACCCAGTTATTGATTGGACAACTGGAACAGTTTCTATTGACAACCGAATCTTACGAACCAAGTTAGGAGAATACGAAGAACTCACAAGCTTACGAGAAGGATTGGGGAATAACCTTCCACAAGCAGGGCTGAAGAAAAGTGCCAGCTCAGGTGAACAAGAGGTGCAGAAGGTGATGCAGCCTACTAGGAAACAGACAAATGAAACACCGCAGGAGCGACCTGCAAAAAGAGAAAAACGACACAGGAAGCGACCTGTACCACAGCCGCAGACGCGACAAAAACCAAAGGAAATTTATGAACAGGAATTGAAAGAGGTACTTGCGAAGTTACCTAAGAAGTACTACGACTTTATCGAATTATTTGTGAAGAAAGAATATCGATTACCGAATCATGAGAAAGAATATGAAGCACGAATACCATTGAAACCAGGATTTACGCCACCTTCAGTCAAGCAACAGCACAAATCACGAGACCAGCTGGAATTAGAAAACAAGTTTGTTAGAGAATTCCTAGCCGCAGGATACATACGTGAAGGACGAGGACCAGCCTCGAGCAGACCAATGTTTGTGCCAAAAAAGGATGGAACAGAACGAATGGTTATTGATTACAGAGCACTGAATAACGGAACGATTGATGATGCAAACAAGGCACCGCATCAGGAACAGAAAAGGGATCTGTTGCAAGGAGCAAAGATCATGACAGTCTTTGATATCCAATGGGGTTATTACAACCTAAGGACTGCCGAAGAAGATATCTGGAAAACAGCATTCCTTACGGATATGGGATTATTCGAATGGGTAGTCGCACCAATGGGTTTGAAACGACTTCCTGCAGAATTTGCAAGATTCATGACGCATGTGTTAATCAAGTTTCTCAACAAGTTTGTTGCAGTATACTTTGATGATATCATTGTTTACTCCAAAAACATTGAAGAACATGATGGCCATGTACGAGCAGTGATGACCGAACTAATGAAAGCAGGATTGACCCTCAAAATCAAGAAGTGTGAATTCGACACGACTACAGTCAACTATTTAGGAATGATTTATACACCAGAAGGATTGAAGATTCAACCAGAAAAGATGGACGCAATATTGAATTGGCCAACACCGACATGTGTTAAGGATGTTCAAGGATTTCTAGGAGCAAGTGGATATGTCAGACGATATCTTCGGAATTACTCTGAAATCGCCCGACCTATGACTGAACTACTCAAGAAAGATCTTGAATTTGAATGGACAGAAGAAAGAGAAAGGTCATTTAACAACGTCAAGGAACTAGTCAAGAAAGCACCGATACTTATGCTACACAACCCGGACAGACAGAATTTGATACGACCAGATGCATCAGGGTATGCATTAGGAATTGTTCTCGAGCAACCAGACGATGAAGGAAAATGGAGACCTGTCGCCTTCTTCTCAAGAAAATTCACCACAGCAGAAAGGAACTACGACGTTCACGACAGAGAACTACTTGCGATAGTCGAAGCATTCAAGCAATGGAGACACTATCTACAAGGAGTTAAGGAAGAAACAATTGTGAAAAGTGACCATCACAACCTCAAATACTTCACGACGACAAAAGAGTTAGTTGGACGACAAATACGATGGGCTGAATATTTATCAAAGTTCAAGTTTCGGATTGAACACATCAAAGGAAAAGAAAACATTATTGCAGACGCCCTCAGCAGAAGACCGGATTACGCTATAGGTCTTGAACAGCCAAAAACCAACATTCTGAAAGAAGACAAAGATGGTATACGATATAACACTAAAGCAGTACTCGCCGCTGCAATCACTGTTACTGACTCAGGATTTCACCAGCGAATGACAGAAGCTACCAGCAAAGATAAGACGCTTATGACGGCATTGAAAAATAAAGAAGCGACATTACAGAAAGGATTAGCTGTATGGAATAGGTCCATACTTGTCCCAAGAACAATGATTACAGAAATCATCAGAACGCACCATGATCCACCACTACAAGGACACCAAGGAACCGACAAAACTATGGAAAAGATACAACGACAATACTATTTCCCGAATATGAGAAGACAAGTTACGGAATATGTCAGCCAATGCGATAGTTGCAACAGAAACAAGCCAATTAACCATCGACCTTATGGAAAAATGCAACTACCAGAAATACCAAACAAACCATGGGAATATATTACAGTCGACTTTATACAAGGATTACCAGAATCGAAGGATCCAATTACCGGAATTCGATACACCGACGCAATCGTTATTGTTGACAGATTAACGAAATATGTCATCATACGACCAACGCCGAAAGACTTAACAGCAGAACAATGTGCAATACTCATGCTACGAGAAGTATTTAGCTGGACTGGATTGCCAACCAAGATTATATCGGATCGAGATAAGCTATTCAGGTCAAAATACTGGCAGACAATTACCAAGGCATGTGGAATTGAACATAGGTTATCAACTGCAAATCACCAACAAACAGACGGACCAACCGAGAGAATGATACAATTTATTGAACAACACTTACGACATTATTTGGATTGGAACCAAGACAATTGGGTAGAGATACTACCATTGGCACAATTTGCATTGAATAACGCAAAAAGCACCTCGACAGGAGAAGTACCGCACTTCGCCAATCTAGGAAGATACCCACGAATGTCATGGACTTCTATATCAACGGATGGAAGCTCCAATGAAGCAATATTACAGGCAGTACATATGCAACGGATGCATACAACAATGTCTAAGGACATTCAATGGGCAGAACAAAGAATGAAGCGATATTATGATATGAAACGCGAGGACGCGCCAACCTTACAAAAGGGAGAGAGAGTTTACCTTCTACGACGAACACCAGGATCAAAAAATTTCAACATTAAAACAAAACGACCAAGTAACAAATTTGACGCAGTCAAATACGGACCATTCAGAATTGTGAAGAAACTCGAAAACGACAATTATCAACTCCAACTACCGACAAGAATGCGCATACACCCAATATTCCATATATCGCTATTGGAACCCACAAAAAACCCAGAAAACGGAAACGACGAAGCAGACGACGAAGAATATGAAGTAGAAAGGATTCTAGACCGCAAACAAGAAAATGGTCAGATCTACTACTTGATCAGATGGAAAGGATACTCACCAGAAGACGATTCATGGGAACCCGTTACGAATTTGAATTGCCATGACAAGATTCAGGAGTATCGAATGACAATTGGTTTGGAACAGAAAAGGAAGCAAGCCAGGAAGAATCATCCAAGACCAGGCCGTTGGAATCGCCGGAATTAAGCATTGATGCAATTAACTCTTGTTTTTTGCGCGCTGCCTTTGTTTCGCCCGTTCGTCCGCCGCCTTTCGCTCTTCCTCTTCTTCCAGTTTTTCCAACTCTTCGACATCTTTTATATCCGTTTGAATAAATTGACCAGCACGCTTGCGAAGAAGATCCTCTTGTTTTCGGATACGACGTTGACGAGCAAGCAACTCGGCAATCTGATCTTGGATCTCACGATCCCGGGCGCGAATTTCGTCTTGTGCCTTGAGCAATTTCTTCCACGCAAGATCGGATGAGGCCATATCAACACACTTGCACCGACCGAATTTCACACACTCACTGCAACGACTTGAAGACTCTGACTTTATACAAAGAAGACCTTTGACGGCACAACGCCCACAAGGAATGAGAAGGACGACTCCGGAACTTTCGATGCGAGCCGCGAGGTTCTTTCTATCGATAGTTTTCTTTGAAGACATGGTTAGCTCATTACCACAACACGAGCATTTTTGAGAAAAAGAAATACCTACACCGCAGATGGGAGACACCGACTATTTATTGAGCTGTCGAGACGCCAGCCTTTAGAGGAGGGGATTGTCAGAGAATCCAAGAAACTACAGCCAATGAATCAAGAACCCACGCACGGAAACTAATGCAAGATGGAACAAAGGATTATCCGTAACCGCTAGGGTTAGGGTAGTAGAGCCAGTTGAGCCGTTGTTAGGGCAAGGCTCGATATGCTCGAATGGAGCCAGTAGAGCCATTGGCAGCAATTGGCTCTACCAGATCTACTGACGATGGAATATATAAGGACGCTCATTTACCATGTAATTAGTTTTATTCTACTGTCTTTAATTAACTGTGATAACTTGAGTATACGTTCTTCTATCGAACAGGATATTCAGTTTGCCTTACTTCTTTAAGACTTTACGCTCATACAGCCTTTCGTACATCAGAATATATTAACTTCTTCCGTTAATATAACTATCCTAGTTATACTCCGACGGTATCGACCGAAGTTTCCGACACTAATCTTATAATTCTTAATTATTTTATTTAAGATATTCTAATATTTAAAGAAATCTTAAGATATAATCTTCTATAGATTTATATTACTTAATATTCTTAAGCTAGTAGATTATATTAAATTCTTTATTAATAGTTCTAAATAATTGATAAAGTTTTTCTTTAAAATAAGTAAAGCTACTAAATATAAAAATAGTTTTAGATTTAAGTTAATTATTATTAGAGGCTTTAATTTAGTTAGTAATATAAAATATAAACTATCTTATTACTTCTCTAGTAAAGAAGCTTAATATTATAAAAATCTTATCTTAATTAGATATAATCCTATTAATATTATTATTAAAGTAGATATATAACTAGATTAAAAATATTTTAAGAGTTTCTTATTCTTCTAAAAATAGTTTAATCTTTTTTATCTTAATAATTAAATAGTTAATATACTAAGCTTTTAACTTAATAATATATTATCCTAATATTATAATAGCTTCTATTATCTAAGCTAAGGTTAGTTCTAGATTTAAGCTACTATTACTTATTACTATTATTCCTCTAGTAAAAGTTAATAAAGTAGCTGCTAGTTATTAACTAGCTATAATAATTATTAGTTAAAATTTCTCTTTTATAATAAGGATCTTTAATTATTAAAAACTTTAATTAATACCATTAGAGTATAACTAGGATAGTTATATTAATAAAAGAAGTTAATATATTCTAATATATAAAAAGCTATATGAGTATAAAGTCTTAAGGAAATAAAGTAAATTAAATATCCTATTTAATAGAAGAATATATACTTAAGTTATTATAGTTAATTAAAGATAATAGAATAAAGCTAAATATATAATAAATAAGTGTTCTTATATATTCTATTATTAATATAGCTATTAAAGCCTTGCTCTATTTAGCTTGTTACTTAATTAGAGCTAAGCTCTGTTCACTCTGTTACTCTAACTCTTAGATTATAGATAATCTTTTGTTCTATCTTGCATTAGTTTCCGTGCATGGGCTCTTGATTCATTGGCTGTAGTTTCTCGGATTCTCTGACAAAAGCAAAAATGTTAGTACTTAGCAGGCAGTAATAGCTATTAATAACTTATAATTAAGTCTATTAATAAAGAATTATTTTTATTACTTTAAATATTAAGCTTCTTGATTAGGGTATCTAAATCTATCTTAATTACCTTATCTTTTTACTCCCTAAGCAAGTGCGAGATATTATTTATACTAACTTGCTTTAAGAAGTTATTAAAATTATATTTCCCTAGTACCTTTATAAACCTATTAGTGATTATTTTCTTACTTTTAATATATTCTACTTAAATCCTTCCCTCCTTATATTTTTACTTAAGCTAATGGTTATAGATATTAATATATTAAAGCTTACTCTTAATAAGAGTGTCAGAAGATTAGAGAACGTCACAGCCAATAGATTAGACTAATCCCTACGGGAACTAATGCAAGATGGAACAAAGGATTATCCGTAACCTAAGGGTTAGGGTAACAGAGCGAACAGAGCTCGGCTCTGATCGAGTAACCAGGACGAGCAGAGCGAGGCTCTGGTGGCTCTGACAGAACAGCAGAGCGAGGCTCTGATGGCTATGTTAACGAGGAGATATATAAAGATGCTCATTTACCATGTATTTAGTTTTCCTCTATTGTCTTTGATTAACTGTGATAACTTGAGTATATGTTCTTCTATCGAATAGGATATTCAGTTTGCCCTACTTTCTTAAGACTTTACGCTCATATAGCCTTTTGTACATCAGAATATATTAACTTCTTCCGTTAATATAACTATCCTAGTTATACTCTGACGGTATTCGACCGAAGTTTCCGACAAAATAGTAATTAGAGATTTTTTTATAATTTATTTATATATAAAATTACATGTATGTTTATATTTTTGAGTAAAGCTATTTATATAAAAATTATAATTTTTAAAAATAATAGTATAATCTAGATTACTTATTAAATTTTACTATTTTAAAAAAAATAAATTTTAATATATCTTCTTACTAGTTTTTACAGCTATTATAAAAGAAAGATATATCTTAAATCCTATAACTCTAGATAAGTAAATATATTATTCTTAGCTAGTCTAACTTTATTAATAAACTATTAGAACATTTAGTTAATAATATTAGCTATTATTGAGTATATTACTATGTCGAATCTATCTTCTAGATTAAAGATTCTTATAATATATATATATAAGTGTAATAAAAAGTTTCTAGTCTTTATATTAAATAGATTAAACAAAATATTATAGCTGTATTTACATTATATTATGAGAATAAAAGTTGATTCTATTTTAGTTAAATTTTTCAAGATAGTAAAAGTAAGAGGAGGTGACTGACTAGAAAAGATAAAAAAAAAAAATAGCTATGCTATAATTATCTTATATAGTATATAACTAGCACTTGCTTTAAAGAGGCCTATAAAAGGATAATTATTATAGAAATTATTATATTTTTAATGTTAAATCTAATACTTTTATTTATATCTATGATCCTAGTTGTTCTCTTATAATAATGTTATTATTATCCGCTAAGTATTGCACTGCAAGACTAGTATAAGGTTTTATAAAATCTAAATAATCTTATAAACTTAGTCCACATAATATAAAATTTATAAAAAAGAGATTTATAAGACTTTTTTTATACTTAATATATAGTTATAAGATGCTATATATCTTATAGACTAACATTGTTTCTTTCTTACTCTAGCTAACATAAAATACATGTGCAATGGTACAACCATGTGTAACCCATATAAACAACACCAGAAATTGGGTCCATGTCTAGCATATATGTGCCGATTGGATGATGTGGACTGTATTCTAGGCTGCAAGTTCCAAATGTTCATAATCGCCATGAAATAGGAAGTTGATAGCTGCAGTCGACGTGATAGTCAACTTAGGTCAATAGGACCAATAGTAAATACTTATGTCAGATTAAAGAGCTTATTCTAGTTCAATCCTGAATGTATCTTATAAGGATAAGAAAAGAAAAAGTGACTAGCAAGATTGTATGTATTAAGTTCCCTCTCTGTCTGAGTATGTCATGTTCCAAAGCTAGGTTTATATAGACCTTCTCCTGAGCTGATTTGTATGAGATCTGGCATGTAAGGTTTGTATGATTTGTAAGCTATCTCACGGAGTAAACTTGAGACATTTCTCTTACACATAACGGTTTCGGATTGATCGCTTCATTCGATGGCTTCATTGGAAAGCCAGCTTATCTGACAACTTATAACACACAGAGTCTAGATGAAATGAAATTGATCAAGCAGTGAAAAACAATAAAAAAAGTTTTAGAAACACATTATTTACCAACAAATTCTATACGGAATTTATTTAAATATCCATTAATCACATTTCAAGACATAAATTCATAATTCAACTAATTCTTATAGCAGACTTTTCCCTATTAATTCCACTCTAATCAGCTGGCTACAAGCCAGGACCACCACGCCCACTATACTCAATCCTAAACTTAGTGATAAAGCTTGCTTTACCTATAAGTGAATTAATAAACTTATTAAGAATTTATTCACTATTGACTCTAGTGTTAAGTCACTCTTTTTTAATCTATTAACACTTTCCTTATTTATTGCTGATCTTAATTCTATCAAGATTATTATACTTTTTTATAATCTTAAGATAAAGAAGATTCCTATTAATAAGATATATCTAATATTTTGTATTAATTATATATTTTTGATATTATAGTAGCTACTTGTATCTTTTATAAGATTATTAATAATAGTGTTATATTAAAGATTACTTTTAATATTAACTTATATATTATTACTATCTCTCTATCTGAATAGAAAATTGCAGAAGAGATTAGTAATTAGTAGATCCTCTTAGATATAGATGTAAAGCTTTTATCATCTAATTATAATCTTTATATTAGCTTAGGATGATCTATTTAAATCTAGTAAGATGAGTATTAGCGTTTTAAACTAAAGTTTTTTAAGAAGAATATATTTAAGAGATATAAAGTATTTTATTAGTTTAAAAATTATTATTATTAGTGCTCTAAATAGCTATATCACTAGCTCTAGATAGTATTAAAGTCTTAAGGATATAGAGAAGATTATTATTAGTAAGGATAATAGCAATTACTAAGCTAATATAGTTTTAAGTGTTAAGAATGCCTTAAACAAAATTATTACTCAAACTGAGAGTATAATTATCGAGATCAAGGAAGGCTCACCTGATTTGACCACCACAGCGGTCAACGATGCTAAGGAGACTCTGACTGACATCCTGCTAGACTTCCCCAAGAAGATAGCTGAGATATACATAGAGAACTACAACACAGCCTTTTTTCAAAGACATCGCTCGTGAGGGAGATATACTCATTAATAGTTTTAATTTTAGATATAGTTCTTCACCGGCCGGAACACGAGTTTCGGCACTTTTTGAAAAACAGAGATTTTTACACATTTTAGAGGGCCTTATAGGCTTCTCAGCACTGAAAAACCCCCATGGAGATGTCTCAAGGACCCCCAGAGGGCCCTAGAGTCCCCAAATTAACAGGGGCTGGGATGGAGGTTGTTAGTAGCCACCTACCCTAAACGCAGGGTAATCAAGCCCTAAGAACGCTGCTGCAGTTCCTAGAGCTAAGTAATAGCTAAGGTTAATCAATAAAATCAGACTAGTGGATGGAAAGGGGCCTCTAAGATACGCTATAGGCCTAGATAGACTCTATTAATGCTAGAGTAAAGCTTGGAGAAAGCCTAGTCTTAGGGCTTGCTAAGGCTGTATGGGGACTAGAAGATAGCCCTAATAGAATTACTAACTTTAACTTTATAAGGGGCAACTGCTAGAAACGTACATAACAAGACTCTAGGGGGGTAGGTACCTTTATAGTGATCCTAGGCCCTATTTAAGACTATATTATAGAGGCTATTGCCTCTATTAAGGCCTAACTAATAAAGAATAAGGAGGTGCTTTGTGAAAGTGCTCAGGCCGAAGTACTAATATTGACTAATATTGCACTAAGGGTAGCGGTCAACGAGAAAACTAAGCATGGAGAATAAATACAGGAGTAAGAGTAAGCTAGCGCTGGAGCTAATATTTATATATGCGCGTCTAACATTAATCCTAATATGGCACCGCTGGTGGTCTCTAATATAGAGATATCTAGAGCCTTAGCTCTATTAGTAATATTTATCTCTATATCTCTATTCCTATATGCTAACTACATGCCAAGCCCTAAATTCTATAATAACTAAGAGCTATTACATTACTTTCTATAAAGAGAAGCTTAGCCTCTAAGTATTAAGAATTATAAAAATATAATAAAGAAAAGAGGTATAATAAGTATAAATAATTAGATATTATAAAGAAAAAGTTATTATTACTTATTAATTAAGGATTTAATCTTAGATTTAGAGTTATATATAAAAAGTTAATAAATTAAGACTTCTAATAGATCTATAGCATTTAAATAATTATTAGAATAGTTGTTTAAAGAATTATTTTTAGATTAATGCGAACATATAGCAAGCTATTATATAATTTATATAAATTTAGAATATATATATAGAAGCAAGAGCTAGTTAGAAAAATAGTTCTAAAAATATAAATTAAGGCTATTTTAAAAGATAGAAATCTTATTTATATTAGGCTAGCTTTATTTATTAACTTTATAAAAGATTCATTTAAATTAAGTAATAAATTATAATATAGATTCAATAGTGGCTTATTTTAAAGTATAAAATTAATCTTTAGCATTATATGTTTTATTTAGATTGTTGTAAATATAAGTAAATTATTAAAAGATTATATTATAATTTTAAAATTCTAAAAATTTAGTTTTATTAAGCTATAGAAGTATTATTACTTATATAAAGGATTTAAGATTAAGATAAATATAGTAAAATTATATAATAGAATCTCTAATAGTATTAGTATCAATATATAGCTTAGCTTTGATTAATAGTAATTAGATATTATACTTTTATATAGATCTAATAAACTTATTAAGATTAGAAAGGATAAGCTTAAAATAAGAAAAATTAGCACTATATATAATTATTTAATCTTAAAGAATATTAATAATTATATATTAGTATTCAATCTTATAGGCTTAAGTCTATAACTATTATTATTATATCTAGATAAGTTTATTCTAATATATTAACTTAACATAAAGTTCAGCATAGGCAGTTTTATGGTTATTTATATTAATAAAAAAAATATAAGGAATAATGAAAATTAAAGAAAAAAAAAATTAAAAAGAAGTAAAAAATAGAAAGAAATAAAAGAAATAAAAAGCTTAATAATATAGTATTTAATATAACTTTATACTATTTATAATATAAATCTTTCTAATAGCTATTTTAATAACTAGAAATATATCTTTTTAGCACCTTATATATAATTCTTAAAGCTTAAAAAATTATTAAGAAGCTAAAAAATAAGGAATAGCTTAACTATTAAATAAACTTATAATATATAGCTTATAGAGATTCTTTATATTATATAATCTAAATCTAAGTAAAAAAGTGAGGTTATTTCTAATATAGAGCAATTATATAGATATACTTAAAAAAGAGAAAAAAATACCTTTAATATTTCTCTTTCTAAGATAAGAAAAGGAGGATGCTTAGTTTTATATAAAAATGCTTAGACTAAAGTACTAATATTGACTAATATTATATTAAGAGTAGTAGTCAATAAGAAAACTAAGCATAGAGAATAAATATAAGAGTAAGAGTAAGCTAGCGCTAGAGCTAATATTTATATGTGCGCGTCTAACACTGATCCCAATATGGCACCGCTGGTGGTCTTTAATATAGAGATATCTAGGGCCTCAGCCCTATCGGCAATATCCGTCCCCATGCCTCCATTCCCACGTGCCGACCACGTGCCAAGCCCTAAACCCTATGACGGCTGAGAGCTGTCACATGCTTAAGGCCTATATAAGCCTAGTATAAGGCTATATTATAAGAATCAACTACCTAGAGAAGACTGTAAGAGTACTATAACCTACTAAAAATCTTATACCTAATACTTTGCTAATATATAACATTAAAGTAAGCAGCTTAACATTAAGGCTTATTCCTAAGAATAGACTAGTACTTACTTAAAAAAGGCAAGCTCCTACTACTAAAGCCCTAGTATCTAGCTTAATTAAGTATTAAAGTCTACCTTAATATTAGATTATAGAAAATTAATAAAACTAGGTCTTACTAGTGCTAGAAGCTACCTATAGAGTAGCTTTAACTAAAGAATGCTTATAGGTAGTACCGTAGTACTAACTACTAAACCTATAATAATAGCTTTAATTATTAAACCCCTAAGAGGCTCTATAACCTTTAAATCCTTATCTCTATCCTAAGTATGTATCTTTAAGAATTAAATATTAGCTGTTGCTAAGGACTCTTAGGCTAATATTAAAGAATAAAGAATAGTAGTATATAAGAAGTAAAAGATAGTACTTATAACACTTAGTAAGCCTATATAGGCACTAATAAGGCCTATAAATACTTAGAGCAAGGAAGAATAATGTCTAATCTTTAAGTACTAAGAGCTAGCTATAATATAAAGACATAACACCTAGGAGGTCTAGCTAGTACTTAACTAAGCCCTAGTAAACATAAGGATACTAGATTTTATAAGAATAGTTAATATAAAGTATATAGCTTTAGAGCACCTTATAGTACTTTTTAAAAAAGAAGCCCCTAGCAGCCTAGTAATACTAGCCTATAATAATATACTTATTATTACTATATAGAAGGTAGATATAGTAGTTATCTTAGTAAAGATTAGTAAGTAGTAGTAGCGCGTTAAAGTCTATAGAATCTTTATAAAACGCTATATAAATAGCAGCTAGGGCCTAGAGCTAGCCTAAAAAAAGATTAAGATAAAGATATCTTTTAAGCTTAAGTAAGATTTTACCTAGCTTAAGAGCCCTAGAAGTATAAGAGCTAGAGGATGTTTATTTACTACTATAATAGTAATAGTAAGCTCTAAGGATAAGGCTTAAAGAATATTTAAAGAGTAGATATATTTTAGAAGCTACTTCTACACTATAGAGACTTATTAAGATACTAATCTTAATAGTATTTATATATACTATTATAGGATAGAGTACTCTAGCTACTTAAAGTATAAGAATTAACTCTCTAGGTACTCTATCTATACTAAAGATTATAAGGCTCTAAGTTATTACTATAATATTACAGGCTATAATACTAGACTAAGTAAGCCTTACTAATATAGCTAGATTAAGTGTACTAATTATAGTAGCCTCTATAAAGCTATATCTACTAAGTGCCTTAAAATTAAGCAGGTAAAGAAATATATTATTTAATAGATAAGAGACTAGATCTTATAATACTACTTACTAGTATTCTAGCTCTTTAAAGTAGTCCTTCTAAACCCCTTACAGCGCCTAGAGCTTCTAAAGTCTTTAAGTATAAAGGCGCCTAATATAAAGAGAGTAAATAATATTAATATATATATAGACTATAAGTTATATTAGTACTACAATATAACTATATATATGCTAGTACTATTATATATATAGTACTAGAAATAGCTTTAGAAATAAGAGCTAAGATAGCATACCTTTAAAAGCCCTTAGATAGTAAAAGTGAGATTAACTACTTAGGTTTTATATTTTATTAGTTAGAGAGCCTTTAGGAATATGCCTATATAGTAATAATAGTAAGGAAAGATATAGTAGATAAAGTAGTTATTAAGGCTTAAATAGACCTTCTAAACTACCTCTATTTTATAGTAGTAGATATAGTAGAGCATAGCAAGCACACTAGGGTAGTAAATTATTATAATAATATGCTAGGAGCCTCTTATATATATATAAGAGTAACCTAGTGCAACTAAAGAGCTTTTACTAATATTAATTAAGACTTTATTTTTAAAGAATAGTACCTAATTCTTAGAGATTTTAATATCTATAGCCCTAAATAGAACAGCTTAAGTAAGAGAAGAGAAAATACTAAGCTCTTAGAAAAGCTTATTAATAAGCATAACTTATTTATTAATAACAACCTAGATATGCTTATAAGGCCTTAAAAGACAAGCAGCCCTAAGGATAAGGTTAGAAAAGAGAAGGTGCCTAGCATATTAATTATTAACCTTATAATTAGTAATTAAGCGCTAAGCTCTTTAAAGAGCTAGAAAATAAAGAAAGAAGGCCTTACAATATTAAATTATATTATAATATAAGCCTTATAGGAGCTTCTACCTAAAGAAAATACTCTAAAAGAAGTAGTAGTTATAAAATAGTAGATAAACTTTTTATTAAAGAATAAAAAGGCCTTAAATATAGTAGAATATATCTAAGAAAAGCTTAGTAGCACTTAATTATATTTAACAGATAACTATACTCTAAGAGATATTAAGAGAGAAGTAGAGTAGCTAAAGAGAACTCTTATAAATATACTTAATAAATATACTAAGCTAATTAAGCTCTATATATACTTTAAATACTAATAAAGCTTTTTAATAATAAAAGCTTAAGAGATCTACTCTAGGGCTTATAAAGCTTACTAAGCAAGAGAGATTAGTAATAATAACTACTAAGAAGCCTAGAGGGCTTATTACACTACTATAAAAAAAGCTAAAAAAGAATATTAAGAAGCTTTCTTATAAGGAATAAATAAAAGCTTACTACCTAAGTAGAAAAGATATTAAGTAGCTTTATACTATACTAAGTTAATCTCTAATAGCACTATACCAGCTTTAATTAATCTAAGATTTAAGGAGATAATAGTAGTTATATTTAAAGAGAAGGAAGCAGTCTTTAAGGCTTAAATTTTCTTCTAAGTACTAGAGTAAGGCCCTAAGAAGGACTCTTAAGAGTTAGATATTTAATTAGATATAGCTTATATACTTATTATAAAAGAAATAGTAAGCAAGGCTCTACTTAGTTAAGGAGTAGAGAAAGTATTAGAGACTAATAAGCTTAATTTTAAAGCTATCTAGCTTCTTTAGTGCTTAGATTAAGCCTATATTATAGCTCTAATAAGGTAATACTTTAAGTTAGGAATTCACCCTATAGCATAGAAAAGCATTAAAAGAATCCTTCTTTAGAAGTTTAGAAAGGGCCCTTATATAGTAGCTAAAGCCTATAGGGTTATTAACCTATTAAAGTGCCTAGATAAAGTAGTAGAGAAGCTTATAGTAAACCTAATTATAGATTTTATAGAAGCTTAGGGGCTATTCTATAAAAGCTAATTTAAAGAGTATTAATAGTATAGTGTAATAGACACAGTAGCATACCTTATAAGAAAGATTAAGCAAGCTTAGAGTAAAGGCAAGCTTAGAGTGTGCCTATTTATAGATATTAAAGGAGCATTTAATCACATTATTAAATATAAGCTTATAAGGGGCCTTTAGGATATAGGAATAGATAGAGACCTAGTATGCTAGATTGCTTCCTTTCTATCTAATAGGTATGCCCTACTAGTTATTAACAGCTATATAAGTAATAAGGTCCCTATAAACTTAAGCTTACCTTAGGGCTTACTAGTATTACTAGTTTTCTTTATATTATATATTTAACTATTAGCAGCTGCTATTAAGACTATTATCTTAGATATATAAGGGCTATTCTTTATAGATAACTAAGAGCTTATTATAAGGGCTAGCTTAGTAGCTAAAGTCTATAAGACCTTATAATATATTATTATAATAGCAATTAAGTAGAGGATAAAGAATAGTATTTAATTTAACTTAAGTAAGATAGAGGTAGCTTTCTTTATAAGATAATAGTAGAAGTACTATAGGCATAAGATTAGAAAGATAAAGATTATAGTAGAGGGTATAAATACTATAATTAAGCCTAAGATAGTATACTAGCTAGGCATAGTTCTAGATAAGCAGCTATCACTATAAAGCTACTATATTATATACCTCTAAAAGGCTTAGAATACTAAGATAAAGCTCTACATACTTAATAGAGCTAATAGCCTAGCCCTAGAGCTAGTATAGAAGCTAAAAAGGACTATAATATAGGCATAAGTTTTATAAGGCTTAGAATTATAGTAGTAAGACTAAAAAATGTAAGCTTAGAGCTTATAATACTTAATTAATAGCTAAGTAAGGGCTATTATAAATATACTCCTAAAGACTCTAGTAAGTACTTTAATTTATAAGGCAGCCTTAGAGCTAGCTAGCATTCTATTAGATACTAAGAAGGCTAAGTACATAGTAAGACTACTAGTATTATTAAATAATCACTCTATAGCATAGCTACTCCTAGTAACTCTAAAGTATAGAGATACTTATACCTAGCCTAAAGAGCAGCTCTTAGATAATTAAGAATAGGCTAAGTTAGTAAATGTGAAAGTGCTCAGGCCGAAGTACTAATATTGACTAATATTGCACTAAGGGTAGCGGTCAACGAGAAAACTAAGCATGGAGAATAAATACAGGAGTAAGAGTAAGCCAGTGCTGGAGCCAATATTTATATGTGTGCGTCTAACACTGATCCTAATATAGCACCACTAGTGGTCCCTAATATAGAGATATCTAGAGCCTTAGTTCTATTAGTAATATCTATCTCTATGCTTCTATTCTTATATGCTAACTATATACTAAGCTCTAAATCCTATAATAGCTAAGAGCTATTATATTACTTTTTATAAAGAGAAGCTTAGCCTCTAAATATTAAGAATTATAAAAATATAATAAAGAAAAGAGGTATAATAAGTATAAATAATTAGATATTATAAAGAAAAGATTGTTATTATTTATTAATTAAGGATTTAGCCTTAGATTTAGAATTATATATAGAAAGTTAATAAATTAAGACTTTTAATAGATTTATAGTATTTAAATAATTATTAGAATAGTTATTTAAAGAATTGCTTTTAGATTAATATAAATATATAGTAAGCTGTTGTATAATTTATATAAATTTAAAATATATATATAGAAGTAAGAGCTGGTTAAAAAGATAGTTCTAAAGATATAAATTAAAACTATTCTAGAAGATAAAAATCTTATTTATATTAGATTAGCTTTATCTATTAGTTTTATAAAGAGTTTATTTAAATTAAGTAATAAATTATAGTATAGATTCAATAGTAGCTTATTTTAAAGTATAAAATTAATCTTTAGTATTATATATTTTATTTAGATTATTATAAATGTGAATAAGTTATTAGAGGATTATATTATAATCTTAAGATTCTAAAGATTTAGTTTTATTAAGCTATAGAAGCACTATTGCTTATATAAAAAATTTAAGATTAAAATAAATATAGTAAAATTATATAATAGAATCTCTAATAGTATTAGTATTAATATATAGCTTAGTCTTAATTAATAGCAATTAAGTATTATATTTTTATATAAATCTAGTGAACTTATTAGGGTTAAGAAGAATAAGTTTAGAATAAAAAGAATTAGTATTATATATAATTATTTAACCTTAAAGAAATTAATAATTATATATTAGTATTTAATCTTATAGGCTTAAACTTATAGCTGTTATTACTATATCTAAATAAGTTCATTCTAATATATTAACTTAATATAAAGTTTAGTATAAGTAATTTTATAATTATTCATATTAATAAAAGAAAATATAAGGAATAATAAAAGTTAAAGAAAAAAAAATTAAAAAAAAATAAAAAATAAAAAGAAATAGAAAAAATAAAAGGCTTAATAATATAATATTTAGTATAATTTTATATTATTTATAATATAAACCTTTCTAGTAGCTATTTTAATAACTAAAAATATATCTTCTTAATATCTTGCATATAATTCTTAAAGCTTAAGAAATTACTAAAAAGCTAAAAAATAAGGAATAGCTTAACTATTAAGTGAACTTATAGTATATAGCTTATAAAGGTCCTTTATATTATATAACCTAAATCTAAGTAAAAAAGCAAAGCTATTTTTAGTATAGAGTAATCATATAGATATATCTAAAAAAGAAAAGAAAATATCTTTAATATTTCTTTCCTTAAAGTAAGAAAAGGAGGATGCTTAATTTTATATAAAAAATACTTAGGCTGAAATATTAATATTAACTAATATTACACTAAGAGTAGCAGTTAATAAGAAAATTAAGTATAAAGAATAAATATAGGAATAAGAGTAAGCCAGTGCTAGAGCTAATATTTATATATATACGTCTAATACTAATCCCAATATAGCACTGCTGGTAGTCCCTAATATAGAGATATCTAGGGCCTCAGCCCTATCGGCAATATCCGTCCCCATGCCTCCATTCCCACGTGCCGACCACGTGCCAAGCCCTAAACCCTATGACGGCTGAGAGCTGTCACAGTAAATAGACCCTCTAAGAAGATAGGCTAAAGGCTAGCTAAGCATTTAGCTTAGCACTTAACTAAGGATCTATTAGAAGAGATTAAAAAGATATTATAGAAGATACTAAAGCTTTTTCTAGGGATTATTTAAATATTAGATAGTAAGAAAGTGCTAAAAAAAGTAATAAAATAGTACCTAAGGACTACACTTTAATTAAATAGCTCTAAGTAGGAGGATAGGCATGCTAAAGCTAAAATAACACTATAAATAATACTAAAAGTACTATAAGAGTGCTTAAAAGTACTTATAAATATAGGATATAAGGTTTTTAATATTAAGCTTATAAGAATAGCTTCAGCGCTAGAGTAGGTATTAAAAAAAGATTTAAAAGAGCTAATTTTTATCTTTTTAGATACTTAAAATACTATTAGCTGCCTTAAATTAATAGCTCTAAGTACTAGGTAGTTCTTAGTACTTAGAGTATATAAAGTAGCTTCTAGGCTTATTTTTAGTAGATACTTAGTAATAATACAGTAAGTGCTAAAGCATAATAATATAAAAGAGAATAAGTAAGCTAACTAAGCTATAAAATAAGCAGTTAGTAAGCTTACTAGGCCTAGCTTTAAAGGCCTATTATTAGTATACATTAGGCAGGCTTATATAAAGGTAAGAAGAAAAGTAATAGAGGATTAAACTTATAAGAATGCTGTATAAGGAGCTTATTAGTAAGGAAAAGCCTATAGAATGCCTAAAGATTAAAAACTAGATAGAGTAGCTATAAAGGCACTAAAGTGCTTAGTAAGCTAATATTACTAGTTAAAGACTAGATATATGCTAATAAGCACCTACCTCTACTAGATTAAAGTGTCACGGACCTGGATCCACCTTAGTTAAACAGTGTCGTGTCGTAGATACGTTAGACTTGGTTGAACCACACGAAGGTTCGGGTTGTCTGATCGATAGAGTAGGCTTAAATAAATAAAGTAACAATAGATTGGTTAGGGGCTGGTAAGTCTTAAATATAACTAAGATAGAAGAGATTCTCTGTACAGCCTGGTGCTTGTATAAGTTAGAATGCCTTATTGACTCTCACTGTCAAAGTCTAATATCAAGTGACTTAGATTAAAGAGCTATGAAGAACTAAATATATGATGGTAAATAAGCGTCCTTATATATCTAGTCCTCCTAGTTCTGTATATCGTATATCATATACTTTAGAAATAGTAAGTATAAAGTATATGATATCCTTTTAATAATATCGTGTTGTTTTCCCTATTCGTTATCAATCTGAATAATAATATATTATTTATATCTTCACATGACTTGGTGCATGTTCCATACTGAGGTGTTCTATCCTAACATCCTTCTACTGGTTCTGTTATCGTATGGTTCATATGCTCGTAAATCTAAAGTGACCTTTCCTTTCTGGTCATAGTATAATTTAGCGTCATATAGGTTGATTTGTAACATCACCTCCCCTCTCTAAGAGCCTTTGTCCTTAAAGGTTTAAATAGAAAGACGCGCCCTCGTTCCCAGTGTGACCCTGCTTTCTTTGTTGGTAAGTGTTTCTACAATGTCGTCGCCATGCCTCGTCCTAAGTTGATTTCAAAAACTGATCCTAAACGCCTTAAAACAGATCAACTCAAGAATCGCATTCTCCAATCGTCTTGTATTCAGAAGGACGGTTTTATTGTCAAATTCCCTTGTGAATATTGTCGTTTCAATAATTATCCTTGCGTGATGGATAATAAAAATTTAAAATGTGCCGCTTGTACTCGTCATGATCATTCCTATGAATGCTGGTTTTATAGTGAAAGGAAATAGAATAAACTAAAAGAGTCTGAGTAGAAAGTTTCCTATAAGCTTTTTAAAGCCTTATCTCAACAGGCTGAGCTTTCTACAAAAATCGCTCGATTGTTCTATCAATAAGAATTCCTTAAAGAGCGTGGTGTGAATATGAAGTCATATAACTAAAAAGTGCTGGAGATTCTAGATTTGGAGAATTCCTTAACTAAGGCCGAGGTAGCCGCTACCAATGCAGAGATTATGTGAGAATAACTGAAATCTTATATTCTTGCTACGACCTCTGAGGACCTTGACGCGTGGCTTGCCAATTTTGAACAACCTCCTGGCAGTTTGATGGGTGTTGTTGGTAATATCTCTCTAGAACTTCCTCAGCTCCTATAAGGTTCTTAATAGGTTCCTATATACTTTCCTTAGTACTGTATCCCTTCTATTTAATAAGATAGTATATTCTTTTGTCTAGTAATTCTTTTTCTACTAATATACTTTTAACCTTATAGGTTTCTTCTTTAATTGTAATTTCTTCTTGCGTTCTAATGTTTTAAGGTGCTGGTTTCAGTAATGAAATATGGAATACTGGGTATATCCTTATTATTGATAGTAGTTTCAGCTTGTAATTGATTTTACTGATTTTTTCTTCAATTTTGAATGGTCCAATTTGTAAATAATCGAGTTTATTGCTTGGTTGTGTAGTCTTGATGTTTTTTTATGAAAGATAAATCTTTCCCCCTTTTTTAAGTTTTAGTCCCTTTAGATGTTTTTTGTTGAAATAACCAATGTTTTTCTTATTTTGGTTGATAATTTTTGTTTATAGGTAGAAGTAGAGTGCGTTCATCTCTTGTATCTTCTATTCTACTATTGGGTTGACTAGCTGTTTAAACCTTAATTATTCTAGTAGTCTTACTTCTCTTCTATGTACTGCGAAAAACGGTGTAACTTCTATTATTAAATATTTTATCGTATTATATGCCAGTTATGCCATTAGTAATAAGTCTGCCCAATTATCCTGATGGTGATTCATATAATGCTGTAGATATTGTTCCAATATCTGATTTGTCTGTTCTGTTTATCTGTTTATTTATGAGTAGTAGCTTGTTAATAGTCTTTATTCTCCTCCCATTAGATCCATCATTAATCTCTATAATTTTAATGTGAATGTCTTTCCTCTATCTAATATTATAACCTCAGGTATGCTATGATATTTGAAGACTTTATTTATTAGTTTCCATACTAATCCTTCTACGTCTGTTTGTTCTGTTATTGCTATAAAGCATACGTATTTAGTCATTCTGTCTACTATTATAAGGATTGAATCTAATCCTTCTAATTTTGGTAGTTTGACAATATAGTCCATCGTGACCTATTAGAATGGATATTCTAGTGCCTTAATTTCTTACATCAATCTATATAGTTTGTGTCTTCTAATTTTATTCTTTTAACATACATTGCATTCTTCAATGTATTTCTCAATGTCCTTTATCATTTATGGCTAGTAGTAGTTTCTAGTAATGCATTCTATTGTATTTGTTTGTCCTAGATGACTACTAATTAAAGTGTTATAATATAGTCGAATGATCTTATTTCGTAATGTATTTGGAACATAGATTAAACCATGTTAAAACACTAGTCTGATTTCTATTACTGTAACTCTGTTATTCTCATTCTTAATTAAGAGCTGGATATTTATATCCTTAGTTATTTCTTTAACTAACTTGTTTTGTAATTCTAAATCTATTGTTGTTTCTGCTATTACTGCAATAATAGTAATTTAGGGATTATACTTTAAATGTCCTTCCTTATTCAGTTGTAATAATACTGGTTCTGGTTTTTTGATCTCTTTTTTATAATCTAGTCGTCTGCTAAGAGTATCTACTCTTTTATTTTCTTTATCTTTATAATATTTGATTATAAACCAGTAGTTTTCTAGCAATTCTAATTATCTAGCTTGTCGTCTAGTCAAAACCTTTGTTGTTGTGAAAAAGGTTAGGTTTTTATAGTCTGTGATAATTTATACTAGGAATTTTACTCCTTCCAGGTAGATTCTCTAGTGTCATAGTGCTGTAACTATGGCTAATAGTTCTTTGTTATGTATCTTATAGTTTAGTTCTATGTCAATCAGTTTTCTTGAATAATATGCAATGATTATTCTTTTCCCTTGTTAGTTGACCTGTGTTAATACTGCTCCAATTACAAAGTCTAATGCATCTGTTTCTATTATTGATAGTAATTCTAGATCATGTTATGCCAGAATCGGTGCTGTTATTATTCTAAATTTCACTTTTTTAAATACCTTTTTCTGTTCAGTTCCCTATTCATATGGTTCGTTCTTTTTTAGCAGTCTGAATATTGGTTCCATGATTTTTGTATAGCCTTTAATGTATTATTGATAATAGTTGATTAATCTGAGGAATGATTGTATTTCTTTGATATTTTTTAGAGTAGGCTAATCTCTAATTAACTGTATTTTTTCTTTATTAGTCTGTATTCCTTCTTGTATAATTTAATATCCTAAGAAGTCTATTTCCTGTATATAGAATTCACACTTTTTTAGTTTGACTTATAGTTTGGCAATTTATAGTTTTTATAATATTATCCTGATATGTTGTATATGCTCTTCCATATTATTAGAGAATATTAAAATGTCATTCAAGTAGGCAATGGTAAAATTATATAGATATAGTGATATGACGTTGTTAATATATCTCTGAAATGCTGCTAGCGTATTAATAAGTCTGAATAGTATAACTATATATTTGAAGTGTCTAAATTTTATTTTGAATATTATTTTCTATTCTTCCTCTTTCTTAATCCTGAGTTGATTATACGCGTTAGTGATATTAAGTTTGGTGAACTATTTCTTTTCTCTAATTTTATCCTGTATCTCTGTGATTAGAAGTAAAGGGTAACTGTCTCTTATTATAATATTATTGAGTTGCTAAAAATCAACACATATTTTTAAATCTGTTATTCCTTTCTTTTTGATAAATAATACTAGATATCCTATTAGTGATATTAATGGCTATATATATCCCTTTTCTAAATTTTCTTTAATATATTTTTTTAGAGCTTCCTCTTCATTTACCAAAACTAGGTAAATCTTCTAGGGTACTGGTTCTTTGCCTTCCTTAAGAGGAATAGTATAATTCTACTTATTATAGTCTAATAGTACCTTATATATTCTATTGAATAAATCTTTGAATTTCTTATATACTTTAGATAATACCACATCTATACTGCTTTTTAGTTGGTGTTTTACTACTAATATTTTAAGTTCTTTCTTAAACATTTCTTGATCTTCCTATAGTATAATCTTTTTTATGACTTTAGTGATAATCTTACTCTTTATCTCATCCTGTATAGGAGTATTTATTGCTTCTTTAATAGTGATCTCTAGGTTATTTTTTATCTTAGATATTTTAATAGTCTGGGTCTCTTTGCAATTATATTTTGTTAGTTGTAATTATTCTTTTTCCTAGTGGATTTCTGGGTTGTGCTTCCTCAACCATGGAATTTCTAAGATAATGTCGTCTCTTCTTAATTTTGCTATATTAAAGTTGATCATTTTAAAGTGTTTGTCAATGGATATAGATAGCTATTCTATCTCTTTGGTAATTCTATCTTCTACTAATTTTTCTCTATTAAGTCTAATTAATATTATAGGTTTTAGTTTTTCTTGTCCTAATATTTGTAGTTTTTCTTAGGTTCTAGGGTTTATAAAGTTCCTTATTACTCCTAAGTTAATCAAAATCTGTACTTCTTTTTCTAAGATGTTGGTCTTAATCTTAAAGTGTTGTCTATGTGCTATAGCTTTTAATTCTTTCTTGTTGCTTTTTTTAAGTAGATTGTTAATTTCTTCTAGTATCTTCTTAATATTTTCTTGTTATACTGTTTCTTTATCTAGAGTATGCCATATGCTAATTAGTTCTTTGAGTGTTTCTTCTACTCATTGATTTTATTCTATTATTTTATCTTTTTCTAAAGTTTCTATATTTATTAGTATTATTTTTTTTTGTTAAGGTTTATTAGTTATTTAGGTGCTTCTTATATTTCTAGTCTTTGTCTACTGCTTCACTTCTTTAGGTAATATAGTATTTCTTTTTAGAGCATTTCTCTGCTTCTATAGCCATTTATAGTTTTCTAGCTTCTTTCTCTTTTTAGCTCTAGGGAAATATTTACTTCCTTGCTTTGTATCTAAATGTATACTGTACTAATCTTTAGTATAAAAGGCTTATGCAGTGGATCTATGACCTGGATGTTTAAGATTGTTATATAATTCTTGACATTCTAGTCTATACTTGAATCCTAGCGTTGATTTAATGTCTTCCCACTTATCTTCTGTGGGGATTTCCTTAATGGGTTGTTGTTCTTGAGCGTCCTAAAATTATTCTATAAGTTAGTTGTGTATTTTATTGCTAATTTCCTATTTTTCTATAGGTTGCTTGTTGAGTTTTTTTTCTTATTGTTACCTTATTCTTTCTTTCTTAGTTTCTAGTTTACTGGTAACCCTCTTGGTTTCTCTGTCTTAGTACTTCTAATAATTATTCTTGAAATATTCTTCGTTTGTTGGTTTCTCGAACTAATCTAGGTGTTTGTCTTGTGTTTGTTATATAAGAGCCTATATCTAGTATGCTTCTTGCTCTTCTAATTCAGTATCTTGTTTATTGTAGATATCCTGATATTCTTCTATCCTATATGAGTCCTTATTCCTGGAATGATTTATAATCTTATAAGGTGTCTAGTCATTATCGTGTTTGATTTCTTCATTGTAACTGGTTGCTTTGATCTGTCTTTCCTATTTAGGGCTTTTGCATTCTTTAGCGTAGTGTCCTTTCTTGTAATAGTTATAGCATTTAATTATTGCTTTGTTGAATCTAACTTTCTTTTTTTTATTGCTTTTTATTTCAGCTGTGGTATCTAGCTCTATTAGCATTGGTCTATAGGGGTCATATCGTCGTTGACCATGGTTTGCCTAATAGTAGTTTCTTGTGTAGGGTGTGGCTTTGTGTCTTCGCCACTCCTGTATTTCTTATCATCTTTGTCTCATCTTATGAAACTTATTATTGATCTTGACTGCTTGTTTAATAAATTCGTTGATGTTATTAGGTTGGTCTATCTTAATAAGTTCTATTTGAACTTCTTCTTTTAACATGTTTTTAAATATAGCGATAAGTACTTTATTGTTGTAGTTAAGTACCATCAAGATTTGCTTGAATTGTACTGCTAGTTATTATATAAACCTAATCTACTTTAGTTGTTATAATTATTTTTTAATATTTTATATTTTATCTGCATTTCTAAATACAAGTTTGAACTTTTCTTTGAAGATCTTGTAGTTTTCTAATACCTCTATAGTGTAGTTACTCTAGTCCTTTTTTTCCTTGTTGTAGTACTCTCTGAGTGCTAGTTCTATTTATTAAAATGCTTCTTCCGTCAGGCATGTTGCTATAAAGACTACCTTTAATTCCTTTATTCCTAATGATGTGCTATTAATCGCAATATATATATCCATCTAAGTTAAGAAGTTCTTAAGTTTAGATTATTTGTTATTGAATATCTGAGGTTTTAGTGTCTTTAGTTATTTTACAGTAAGCTGTGTTTCTAACTTATAGATTCTTGCCTGTAGTCTAGCTTTATTACTAGTTGCTCTAATAGTACTATCAGTTAGGGTTGATATGTTGCCTACCATTATTAGAGTTTCCTATTTAGGTAATACTTTTCTAACTAGGTAATATTTTTTTTATCTAATAGTACTTTACTCCTAACGTATCCTAGAGTCAAGATGATAGCTCTTTTATTATAGACCTAGATCTATCTTAGTTAAATAGTGTCATGTCGTAGATACGTTAGGCTTAGTTGAACCACACGAAGGTTCGGGTTATCTGATCAATAGAGTAGGCTTAAATAAACAAAGTAACAATAGATTAATTAGAAGCTGGTAAGTCTTAAATGTAACTAAGATAGAAAAGATCTCCTATATAGCCTGGTGTCTGTACAAGTTAGAATACCTTGCTGACTCTTACTGTTAAAGTCTAATATCAAGTGACTTAGATTAAAGAGCTATGAAGAACTAAATACATGATGGTAAATAAGTGTTCTTATATATCTAGTCCTCCTAGTTTTGTATATTGTATATTATATACTTTAGAAATAGCAAGTATAAAGTATATGATATCTTTTCAATAATATCATGTTGTTTTCCCTATTCGTTATCAATCTGAATAATGATATATTATTCGTATCTTCATGTGACTTGGTGCGTGTTCTATACTGAGGTGTTCCATTCTGACATCCTTCTACTAGTTCTGTCATCGTATAGTTCATACACTCGTAAATCCAAAGTGACCTTTCCTTTCTGGTCATAGTATAATTTAGCGTCATGCAGGTTGATTCGTAACATAAAGCCTAGGACTCCCTAAAGTATAGAGCCTATAGAGGACTATAGAAAACAGTTTTCTATATTCTTTTTAAGTGCTAGAGCTATTATAAAGCTTAGAAGGAACTATATAAGAGCCTATAAGAAATAAAGGTCCCCCTGCTTATAGCAGCTAAAGATAGCCTAGAAGCATGCCTTTTTAGTAAGCCTAGGGCTACTAAGGTACTGCTCTAATTTATAGACAGTACAAACCTATTTAAGAATAAGGAATAAGCTACTAGAGAAACTAAGCTAAAAGACTACTAGAGATAAAAAGCCTTAAGAGATTAAGAGATATTAGGGGATAGATAAAGGGATAGGTACTTACATAGTAACGCCTAGTATATATAACTAAGAGCTATAAAGGGTGCCCTAATACTTCAAACTATAAAGAATTCTTATAAGTGCAGTAGCTTATAAGCAGGCCTAAAGGCCTCCAGCAAGTGCGCTAGATAGGAGTGAGATAAGAGCTAGGAATCATATTACGCCTGAGACCGTTAGGGGCTGAGCCCCTAGGGCCCTTAGGGGCCCCAGGGGCCTAGCCATGGCTACACCTGAGTCCGTCATAACCTGTTGTGTTGCATATGGACTTTAAGCTTGATTAATAATAATAATAAAGATATAGTTCTTCGCATAAGCAGGCCACTACTACTATTCTCATCAAAAAGATTTTAATTATCATTATAGGCTTATTTAGTAATATCTTTGATCACAATAGTATTAATAACGCGCTTATAAGTGTTAAGTTATCGCACTTTATACAGCGCTTACACGAGCACTTTACTAAGAATAAGGATAGTACTAATGCTTAGCTTATATACCGTATAGGATAAAAGTTTTTATAGGATATGTATAGAAGTAAGGTTGTTATTACTAAAGATAATGAAAAGATATAGAGCTAAAAGATTGAGGAGCTGCTACCTAATGTATAAGAGATTATTGCTTGAGGCAGTCTAAAGAAGTGAGTAAAAGCTAAGATTTAGAAGTGATTTTTTTTTTCTATATTATATAATAACCTATAAAAAGCAAGTAAATAATGATATACCTTGATTAATAGTTACTACTAAGTTGAAATACTCCTATAGTAATTAGGAATGTCTATGCACTGTTTACCTAGCCTTGGTATGATAAGAAATGAATTAATGAACGGTCCGAGGGAGTCCATGATTCCTGAAGACGTAGATAAAAAATCTTGAACAATGAATTTCTGTAATCTATGCAAGCGCTCCGAGGTATGCTAACCCTACCCGATATTCCCAAAATTAAACTCCATGAATGCTTGTTATGTAGAAAAACAAATTATACCACTTCAGTAAACAGCCGTACCTAATTCTCATGGTTTTCCAACAATTACGACTGCCGAAGCATCTCCTCCACCTCTCTCATGACTCGTCTCTTTGGTATCCAACACAAAAGCCCGGCTGTACTTAGTTGGCCGCATAGGGATGTCAGAGAATCCGAGAAACTACAGCCAATGAATCAAGAGCCTATGCACGGAAACTAATGCAAGATAGAACAAAAGATTATCCATAATCTAAGAGTTAGGGTAATAGAGCGAATAGAGCTCAGCTCTAATTAAATAATAAACCAAATAGAGCAAGGCTCTAATAGTTATATTAATAATAGAATATATAAGGACACTTATTTATTATATAATTAATTTTATTCTATTATCTTTAATTAACTATAATAACTTAAGTATATATTCTTCTATTAAATAGAATATTTAATTTGCTTTACTTCTTTAAGATTTTATACTTATATAGTCTTTTATATATTAGAATATATTAACTTTTTCTATTAATATAACTATCCTAGTTATACTCTAATAATATTTAATTGAAGTTTTTAATAATTAAAGACTCTTATTATAAAAGAGAAGTTTTAACTAATAATTATTATAACTAGCTAGTAGTAACTAGCTCTCTTATAAATATAGACTTATCTAGCTGTTCTAACTTTATTAACTTCTAGTAGAGGAATAATAATAATAAATAATAATAATTCTAAACTAATCTTAGCCTAGATGGTAGAGATTATTATAATATTAGAATAATATATTATTAAGTTAGAGGTCTAATATACTAACTACTTAGTTATTAAGATTAGTAAGGTTAAATTATTCTTAGAAGAATAAGAAATCTTTAAAGTGTTTTTAGCTTAATTATATATCTATTTTAGTAATAATACTAATAGGATTATATCTAAGTAAGATAAGATTTTTATAGCATTAAACTTCCTTACTAGAGAAATAATGAGATAATTTATATCTTATATTACTAACTGAATTAAAGCTGTTAATAATAATTAGCTTAAACCTAAAATTACTTTTATATTTAGTAATTTTGTCTATTTTGAAGAGAAATTTTACTAGTTATTTAAAACTATTAATAAAGAACTTAATGTAATCTATTAAATTAAAAATATCAAGTAGTATAGATCTGTAAAAGACTATATCTTAAGATTTCTTTAGATATTAGGATATCTTAAATAGAATAATTAAGGATTATAAGATCAGTTCTATAATAATCTAAAAAACAATATAAAAGACTACATTTTATAAATTATATTATAACCTAATATATTTAAGAAAATAATAAAGGTAGTATTATAGATTAATATAACACTATACATCTAATATATAGAATAAGAAAATTACTAGTATTAATTAAGATAATAAGCTAATATATTCTAGAGGAGGACTAAAGACTAAGATAGTAATATTATTATATAAATAAATACTATACTAATAAAAGAAGAAAAGAAAAAACTAATTAAAAAAAAGCTTATTTTAATTATAGAATATTAGAATATTTTATAAATAAATACTAAAAGTTAAAGAAAGTCTAAAGAATAGCTAACTATAGATAATAATAATAGATTATAATAGCTATTTATATATACATCCTAGATAAGAGCAGTATTGAAGAAGATTCAGAAACTAATAATAAATTATTAAAAGAGTATAAGAAAGAATAAATTTAATACTAGATATAATAAAGATAGAAACTTATAAATAAGAAGATTAGGAAGAATATATAAGAAATGCTTATAACATCTATAGATCTATAAGAAAATAAATGAAGAGAGCTAGTATAAGAACTATAGAAATAGTAAGTAATATAAAAAGAAATTAATATTCTAAAAAACCTAGAAGGACTCTTAAAAGAATAGATAATATTAAGCAAAGAAGAAATTAAGAAAATGCTAAAAAAAATATTAATATATAAGATATATACATCTAAGCATCTATAGACATGTATAAGAATACCTACTATATAGTTCTAAGAAATGACTAGAGCTATAAAATATAAAAAAAATCACTTAAAAATAATTATTCTAGAAATTATAAACTAGATAAAAAAGAATTAGAAAATAGTAATAAGAGTATTAATTATAAAGATTTCTTACTAATTAAGTTATTTTATACTTAATTAACATTGCAAGGAGATAATAAAGAGGTAATAAATTAGCTATTTATATATTAAGACTAATAAAAACCCTATCTAAATCTCTATAAAAGCATTAAGGAATAGCTAGCAGAACTAAGAAAAAAGTATAATAAATTAGAATTAAGCTATACCTAGAAGAGCGATTATATGTATAAAAATATATATAATAAGGAAATATATAGAAATAACTATAGCTATAATAATATATAGCTTACTAAAAAAGAAACTAAGAAATTATAGAACTAGAAAGATAATCTATATAATTATATATCTACAAAAATAAATTACTAGGAAGAATCTTAATATATTTAAAAAGAATATATAGATATATATAAAAAATATTATAAATAGATATATTAAAATTATCTAATATATAAATATATTAACAAGATTCTAATAATAATTTATAAATAAATCTTAAACTTAAACAGATATTAACTATATAGTGAATAATTAAAATATATGCTAAATTATATTTATATATATTATCTTAATTTAGGAGGATATATGCATAATAAAATATATTAAATAACCTATTATAATAATAGATATAAATTCTATTATCTTAATAAGAAAATTAATTAGTAGTTTTTAAAAATATTAAATATCATAGCACGCATAAAATATATATGCCCCTAGAAAAACCTAAAATACTAATACATATATAAAGAAAGTAAATATTTAGTATATTTAAATTTGCTTAAGGAAAAATACTAAATAGTATTTTATTAATATTATTATAATAAACTTTTTAAAAACTATCTAGAAGAAAATATTTGAGCAGTATAGAGCTATATAGATTAATATTAAAAAAAACACCTAATTGTGACAACAGTTAATCTAAAATACTAAATAATTATTATACTTATAGAAGTTAATAATACTAAGCTATAAATCCTATTCAACTTAGAAGCAATAGGTAATTATATAAATCTTAAAATTATAAATAAGCTACAAATTAAGCAATATATAATAATATAATAGGTTAGTATTATAGGAATAAATAAAAAATCTATAATATAAGAATACTAAATAAAAATAGAATTAATACTACTAAAATCAGGCCTATATATTATAATAATCTTATTTAACATCATAGAAATGACTAGATATAATATAGTACTAGAGATACTATAATTACAAGAATAAAATCTAGTTATTAATTAGACAACTGGAATAGTTTTAATTGACAATAGAATTCTATAGACTAAGTTAGGAGGATATAAAGGAATTATAAATTTATAAGAAAGATTAAGGAATAATTTTCTATAAGTAGGACTAAAAATAAATAACAACTTAGATAAATAAGAGATGTAGAAAGTGATGCAACTTATTAGAAAATAAATAAATAAAATATTATAAGAAAGACTTGTAAGAAAAAAGAAAGAAATAATATAGAAGCAATCTATATAGTAATTATAAATATAATCAAAATTAAAGGAAATTTATAAATAAGAACTAAAAGAGGTACTTATAAAGTTATTTAAGAAGTATTATGACTTTATTAAACTATTTATTAAAAAAAATACTAGTTATCAAATTATAAAAAAGAATATAAAGTAAGGATATTATTAAAATTAAGATTTATATTATCTTTAGTCAAATAATAGTATAAATTATAAGACTAACTAGAATTAAAAAATAAGTTTATCTGAGAATTTTTAGCAGTAGGATATATCTAAAAAAGATAAGAATTAGTTTTAAATAAATCAATATTTATATCAAAGAAGGATGAGATTAAATAAATAATTATTAATTACTAAGCATTAAATAATAGAATAATTAATAATATAAATAAAGCACTATATTAGAAGCAAAAAAGAGATTTATTATAAAAAATAAAGATTATAACAGTCTTTGATATCTAATAAGGTTATTATAACTTTAGAATTACTAAAAAAGATATTTAGAAAATAATATTCCTTATAAATATAAAATTATTTAAATGGGTAGTTATATTAATAGATTTAAAAAGATTATCTATTGAATTTATAAGATTTATAATATATATATTAATCAAGTTTCTTAATAAGTTTATTGCAGTATACTTTAACAATATTATTATTTACTCTAAAAATGTTAAAGAATATAATGACTATATATAAATAGTAATAACTAAGCTAATAAAAGCAGAATTAACTTTTAAAATCAAGAAATATAAATTTAATATAACTATAGTCAACTATTTAAGAATAATTTATATGCTAGAAAGATTAAAGATCTAATCAAAAAAAAAATAGATACTATATTAAATTAACTAACACTAATATATATTAAAGATTTTTAAAGATTTTTAAGAGCAAGTAAATATATTAGATAATATCTTTAGAATTATTCTAAAATTGCCTGATCTATGACTAAACTACTTAAGAAAGATCTTAAATTCAAATAGATAGAAGAAAGAGAAAAATTATTTAATAATATTAAAGAATTAATTAAGAAAGTATTAATATTTATACTATATAATCTAGATAGATAGAATTTAATACAACCAGATACATCAGGATATATATTAGGAATTATTCTTAAATAACTAGATAATAAAAGAAAATAGAGATCTATTACCTTTTTCTTAAAAAAATTCACTATGGCAGAAAAGAATTACAATATTTATAATAAAGAACTACTTATAATAGTTAAAGCATTTAAATAATAAAGATACTATCTATAAGAAATTAAAAAAGAAATAATTATAAAAAGTAACTATTATAATCTTAAATATTTTATAATAATAAAGGAATTAGTTAGATAATAAATATAATAGATTAAATATTTATTAAAGTTTAAGTTTTAGATTAAATATATTAAAGAAAAAGAAAATATTATTATAGATATTCTTAGTAGAAGACTAGACTATACTATAGATCTTAAACAGCTAAAAACTAATATTCTAAAAAAAGATAAAAATAGTATATAATATAATATTAAAATAGTACTTGCCGCTATAATCACTATTAATAAAATAGAATTCTATTAATGAATAATATAGATAACATAGAAAGACAAGATATTAATAATTATAATATAAAATAAAGAAGCAATTCAGTAAGATAGATTAGCTATATAAAATAAATCTATACTTATTCTAAGAACAATAATTATAGAAATTATTAGGATATATTATAATTTACTATTATAAGAATATTAAAGAATTAATAAAACTATAAAAAAAATATAATAATAATACTATTTCTTGAATATAAGAAGACAAGTTATAGAATATATTAATTAATATAATAATTATAATAGAAATAAACTAATTAATTATTAACCTTATAGAAAGATACAATTACTAGAAATACTAAATAAGCTATAAGAATATATTATAATTAACTTTATATAAGGATTACTAGAATCAAAGAATCTAATTATAAAAATTAGATATATTAATACAATTATTATTATTAATAGATTAATAAAATATATCATTATATAGCCAATACTAAAGGATTTAATAATAGAACAATATACAATACTTATATTATAAGAAGTATTTAGTTAGACTAGATTGCTAATTAAGATTATTTTAGATTAAGATAAACTATTTAGATCAAAATACTAATAGATAATTATTAAAATATATAAAATTAAATATAAGCTATTAACTACAAATTATTAACAAATAGATAGATTAATTAAAAAAATAATATAGATTATTAAATAGCACTTACAACACTATTTAGATTGGAATTAAGATAATTAGGTAGAAATACTACTATTAGTATAATTTGCACTAAATAATATAAAAAATATCTTAACTAAAGAAGTACTATACTTCATTAATTTAGAGAGATATCTATAAATATTATAGACTTTTATATTAATAGATAGAAGCTTTAATGAAGTAATACTATAGATAGTATATATATAATAGGTATATACTATAATATCTAAAGATATTTAATAAGCAGAATAAAAAATAAAATAATATTATAATATAAAATGCGAGAATGTATTAGTCTTATAAAAAAAAAAGAGAGTTTATTTTCTATAATAAATATTAGAATTAAAAACTTTTAATATTAAAAGCAAACGACCAAGTAATAAATTTAATTTAGTTAAATATAAACTATTTAAAATTATAAAAAAACTTAAAAATAATAACTATTAACTCTAGTTATTAGCAAGAATGTGTATATACTTAATATTTTATATATTACTATTAGAACTAATAAAAAACCTAAAAAATAGAAATGACAAAGTAGATAATAAAAAATATAAAGTAGAAAGAATTCTAGACTATAAGTAAGAAAATAATTAGATCTACTATTTAATTAAATGGAAAGGATACTCACTAGAAGATAATTTATAGGAATTTATTATAAATTTAAATTGCTATAATAAGATTTAAAAATATTAAGCAATAATTAGTTTGAAGTAGAAAAAGAAGTAAGTTAGAAAGAATTATTTAAGACTAGGCTATTAGAATTACTAAAATTAAATATTAATATAATTAATTCTTATTTTTTATATACTATCTCTTATTTTATTTATTTATTTACTATTTTTTATTCTTTCTCTTTCTCTAATCTTTTTAACTCTTTAACATCCTTTATATCTATTTAAATAAATTAATTAGCATGCTTTTAAAGAAGCTTTTATTATTTTTTAAAATAAAGAAGCTTAGCTAATATTACCTTATAATTCTTATCTAATTTTTATTGCATTGTAAGCAACTTCTTCTATATAAAATTAGATAAAGCTATTTTAATATATTTATACTAATTATTATAAATATACTTGCTGCAATACTTTAAGATTTTAGATTTTATACACTTTTTATCCTATTAAGAGCAATAGAGATAAGAAATTATAAAAATAACTCTAGATTGTTTAACCTATTTATGTAAGTTATATTTATTAATATTTTACTTTAATAATATAGTTAGCTTATTACTATAAAATATAAGCATTTTAAGAAAAATAGAAATATCTATACTATAGATAGAAGATATAGACTATTTATTAAGCTATTAAGATATTAATCTTTAGAGGAGAGGATTATTAGAGAATCTAAAAAACTATAGCTAATAAATTAAGAGCTTATATATAGAAATTAATACAAGATAAAAAAAAAAATTATTTATAATCTAAGAATTAAGATAATAAAGTGAATAAAGCTTAGCTCTAATTAAGTAATAAATTGAATAGAGTAAGGCTCTAATAACTATATTAATAATAGAATATATAAAAATACTTATTTACTATATAATTAGTTTTATTCTATTGTCTTTAATTAACTATGATAACTTGAGTATATATTCTTCTATTAAATAGGATATTTAGTTTGCCTTACTTTCTTAAGACTTTACGCTCATATAGCCTTTTATATATCAGAATATATTAACTTCTTCCATTAATATAACTATCCTAGTTATACTCTGACGGTATTCGACCGAAGTTTCCGACAAGGGAACAGCCCAGGTATAGACAACCTTATCATCACCATCCTCTTTCTTATCCATGGTGTCAGGAACAGCCCTAGTATATCTATAGATTACTACATCTTCATTAAACTTAGAGATTACTATAGAATTTAAAAACACTTTTCTTAAAAATAAAATAAAAGATAAAGACTTATATATATTACTACTAATTAGAATTACAATTATAAAAGTTATTAGGGCTATAAAGCTATATAGTATACTTATATATTATATAATAAATATAAAAGCAAAGAGATAAAGTAAGTATTATAGATCTAATACTTTTTTTTTTAAAGTGATAAGCTATATACATATATCTAATAGATATAATAGATAAGAGAGTATATATAGATAGGATATTAATAAGTGCTGATAGATAATCTTTTATATATTTTACTTTTTTTTTATATTAATTAATATTATTTATATATATACATATACATACATATATTCTTTTAACATATAATATAGTCTGTATTAGAATACTTACAGATATATAATAGCTAAATTTTCAATACTAAGATAACATCTAGGCTAATTAACACTTTAAAAATTATTTCATAGGTTAAATTTTGTTATTAGTGATATCATTATTATTATTATAAACTATAGAATATACATCAATAGAGAATAGATAAATAGTATATAATAATATTAATTATTATATATTATATATTCTATTATATTATTTTGATAATTACTTAAGACTACTAGATAATTTAGAAATAATAATTAATCTAGCTTAAGTCTATTTATATTCTTTATAGATCTTTAACTACTTTATAGTGTTACTATTTAAGTTATTTAATTATATTCTAATATTTTGCTTATCTTAGATACTATATTAGTATATTATTATAGTTAATGTGTGTAGTAGTATGTTATACTCTTATTACAGACTATTTACTAGCTTAATAATTAGATTAGTTGTCTTGAGATCATGCACTTATAGAATATGTGAGAAAAAATGTCCTTTGAACTATTAAACCCCAATGAACCACTTATAAGCAATGAAGAAGGTTTTCTAGATAAGACGAAAGCTAAATCCAAGAATTCAAGCTCAATATGGGTTTCTCTATTGGTGTCCACGGCACTTGGCAACAGCCTTAAAGAAACGATACTCCTTGAGGAAATTGAATGTTATTCCAGCAGATATTGCGTGCTTCAAGCGCCAGACGCCCTCTTCGGCTCTGCTTGGTGCTTTTTGGAAAAAACTCGAGAGGTTTCTGTAGAGAGAGTCTTCTGAATTGGTGCGGCCGGCCTCACAAAGTTTGTCAAGAACTTTCCCCCTAATATCATGGTACTCCTGATATTTGTCAAAGGGAAAAGCAGCGACACCAACTTTTAGGCTGAAAACATGTGTGTACGCATCGTGTAGCCAGGCCTCCTGGAAGTCCTTCACAGCGGCATATCCCAAGTCATACCAAACGTCGAGCCAGGTGTCCCCTTCTACCATTCGTGGTAACGCGTGATTTTTCCATACGATCATACCAAACACAAGATAATCGTATCGCTTTCCCCGCAATGCAGGATTCACTTTGCTTTCACATTCGGAGCAAACTAAACAAGCCGTGGATTGTTCAAGCCATACTTTCCCCAATCTCGTATTTTCTGATATTCCAGTTGGGCGACTCAGAGTCCCATATCGCAGTTTGTCACGGAGATACACAAAGATATCATTCCCAAGAAGTTTAGACAGGCCCTTGCCAGGCCTCAACACGGCCATGGCGCTTTGATGAAAGGTTTTATCCACGCACCACTCGCCAACAGTTTTAGCATCATAGCCATGCTCGTGCTTTAATTCGTGATAGACGTCGAATAGATCCATTACCACCTTATGGTTGTCAGCTTTGGAGAAGAAATAGCGATCCCAGACTCTGTAATCGTAAGGAACCATTCGAAGCTCCAGAGCCTCTTCAAGCATGTAAGCAAGCTGTTGAATATTGATGTCCAGGATGTTTTGATTCTGTCTAGCGTCTGGGTCGGATTCACTGGAAGCCATTTTCTTGATTTGGTATACTTCCAAGCTCGGCACGGAGAGCAAGAAGACGGTAGAATGAGAATATAGATGAGAGACTGTACCTTGTCAAGATCTACCTCTATGTAGGTGGCCGTTCGCTTCCTTATATGCTTGCGCCAGGTCAATGAATCAATCTAACTCTTTCAGTTGTGACTCTTTTATGAGTCAAGTATGCCGTCATGCATTAAATAAGTTGAGATAAGATGTATAAAGATTGATAAGTTGATAATAACGTTCATCCTTCTCTTTTAATAAGGTCTTACTGTCAGCCTAGCTAAAATCTTTAATTAATATATTTAGATTGGGTCTAATATTTAGTAGATATCTCTTTTATTTATCAATTTGTAGAGAAAGAGTCTTAAAAGAGTATCAAATTCTATCTAGGCTTCGATCTGGGTATAAATAACTAATACATGAATTGAGTGCAAGAACGGGACGTTTAAGGGGCAATAAACTAATGTAACAGGAGAACCAAGAAATGGGAACAAATCAATAGAGACACAGGAATGGTATATGAAATAGGAAAGAATAGATCCAGTAAAGAAAGTACATGTAGACCATCAAAGATGGGCCCTATAGATAGTCAAAGTATGGGCAGAATGGAACCTAGGTACACCACTTAACAGACCTCGGGACCAGACCTGCCGTGTAATTTTCAGTTGGCTTCTTGCCTCTGTCCTTTGGCTTTTGTTTAGTTTTCGGATAGGATTTTGTCGACGTTATCAAGAAGTTGGAGCGCTTCCTTTGACTCTGGAAGAAGGTTCACCCACCATTTATCCCTAGTCACTGCCTGTAAATGCTCAAGTAAAGAGTGTTCCTCGAGGGCTCGATGCAACTTGATGGGACCGGCGTCATCGAATGCTGCAATGTATGCTTGCCGGAGATTTTCATACACTTTTGCAACAAACTCGTCAGGGCCTGCGGTCATATAGAGGTTGCCAAATCCAAAATCTTCTAGAGTCTTTTTGAATCGAATATCCTCCCCAATAGCTTTCCATTCAGCTCGTAATGCATATCTCAAGCACCAGATGCTTCCTTCAGTTTTTGCGGGCACATTCTCAAAAAATATGGCGAGATTTCTATATAATGAATATATCTTAGGGGTATGACCTTCTTGAGATAGTATCGTGACGACTTGTTGAGTAAATACGTCACGATATTTCTGTTCTTTCAAGGCAGTAGTCTGACCTGCCGCAATGCACAAGCAATCAAGCCCTGGCGTATATAATAATATCACATACCAGCTATATACCTAGGTATAATCCAAACCAGCGCCCATCTAGTGGAAGCAACGGAAAAATTAAAGCAAAGAAAATGCAAATGTCATTAAGCAGAAAAATCATAGAAAATGAAATTAAAAGAATGATATAGATCACCAGCAATCCGAGTTATCAATACTCACGCCGAAGAAAGAGCCGATTCGCAGCTGTTCATGTATCCTCAAGTGCTACCAAGTGTTCTCGCTCGGCGATAGTAGCCAGCTCTTCGTTCATATGATCAATCTTGCCTAGAATGATTTCCGTTTCTGGAAGGAGACTCTTTCCATTATCCTCACAGACTTTTCTTATATGCTCTTGCACATTAGAAGCACGTTGCAGATTGATAGGGCCTTTTTCCAAGACTAATGTGTATACTTCTCGAAGATTCTTATACACTTCAGGTTTTCGGCGTCGGGCTGCAGTTCAATGTCGTTGAAACCATATTTTTGTGCCACATCTCCGATTTGAGGATACTTGCAAAAGTCGTCTCACGTTTCACATTCCGACAGTGCGTGTTTCAAAATCCAAACACTCTCTTTTCTCTTTTCTGGTGCTGTGTCGCTGAAGAAGCTGGCAATAATCGAACGAAGAGATTTAAATCTCTCTGAAGAAGCATTGCCCTCGTTAATGGGCAATTGCTGTAGAATCCTCGTGCTAGCTGTATGGCCGTCAGTAAACAGATTAAAGCTGATATAACTGACACCACGGTACTGAGCAAAAGCTGCGTTGTAACGTTCCGAGATCTCACTTAGGCGAATAATTTTCGAATCGAAATATGATAGCCTAGGGCGTAATAACCGTCGAAATTGCCGTATTTCGTATCGCGTACCCTTCTTTTCTGTGGTTTTATTTCCCATCCATGGATGCCAGCAGGCCCAACATAAAATAATAGTAGCGCTCTGGGACCGATTCCTTGACTTGGCATTCAGGGGATACCAAGCATTCTCTAGACTGGTCAAGCCATTTGTCGGTTAGATCCGAATCCGTACTGATGTAGGGATAAGAATTTGGTAGAGCACAGATTTTGGCGGTGAGACGTGTAAGCCATTCCTGTGTTGATGTCTGCGTTGTTCTGTTTATCGCTTTATGGTAAAGTATGCCTCTGGAGCACCAGTCGCTAATTTCTAAAGCTCCAATATTGGATATGTACCTCAAGTCCCAAAAGAGATTCACCATATGTGTAATTTGATCAGCATCACACTTATCAAAATGGAAATGGCTCCAGGCCCTGAAATCATATAGGACCATTTTAAGCTGTATAGCTTCCTCGAATAGGGCGGCATGCTCTTCAAGCGTGAGAATTGGAACGCGCGGCACAGTAGCATTATCAGTCATTGTTGCATTCGACACCCAGGGGGTGGAGAGCTATAGACGTGGACAGAGGATGGCTCTGGATTCTCGAGTATAAAAGAAGAAGTGATTGTATGTTGTTCATCTTCGAGTCGAAACAGGGAGCCATGGCTCTCCTTATAAGCTTGCGCCAAGCTGATGAATCAGTGACTCTTTCTAATTGTGACTCTCCATGCTTGAGTCAAGAATACCGTCATACTGAATGAGATGAGATGGAAAGATAAGGTGTACTAAACGGCCAAGTCCCATTGTTGTCATAGGTCGGACTAAGATGCTGATATCAGATGCAGAGTCAAAACATGGGAACATTTCTCTCCTCCCGCCCGCTCCGTAAAACATAAATAGTAATATAATGGGTCAGTAGATAATACGACTGCACAAGATTCCAGGTTGTTTCTATGACTGGACATTTTCTTCTCTAAAGATCTTGTGTGTGCTCATTATCTAGGTAACGGGTACGGGGGCATATGTAAAAGCCTTATACCAGGCTAAAGTAATTGCACAGTAGAGTAGTAGGCTAAATATCATACTACTTTCTTGATTGTATATGATTCATACCTCTATGGCCACATAAAGGTTCCGGAAGCCTCAGGATAAGCTCAAATCCGTTCTTGCAACACCCGAATCAGTCTTGTCAATCAGATCTTTAATATATTTACTATGATAGATACAGCTATCAAGTCTGTGCAACCTTCACGAGGTCCCTTTTCCATGAGGGGGTATCGCAGCATATTTCAGACCTATCCCGGTATATCAGAATTCAAGGGGCGTCCAAGACACGGTCATCACACATAAGTAACTGCATATGTATACTGCCCATCATGGGTATTTGGCTAATTCACCGGTATTTTAGGCCTGGTTGTGTCCTAGTGAGAAACTTCCAAAATAGACATATGATCAAGGTAGCATTCGACGTGTATTCAAGCAAACCAGCATCAATCTGGAATCTACGCTTGAGCTAAAAATCAATAAGCAAAAAGGCCTTCATATAACCTACAAAAAGAGATAGCGTATAAAACCAGATATACCCTACTAGGTAGCATCCATTCCCGCCAGTGCGTAATGTATATGCCTACCCATGATGTATAGCTCTAGGTCTATAAAATCATTACAAAGATGGTACCTCATAAATCTTGCACGTGCAGAAAGAGAATCTTTAACCAGATCGAGAGCACAATCAACCCTGATAACTACAACGTCTTCCCAAACTATTTAACATTACGGCAAGAAATGCAGTTCTACGAGACAAAATACCGTTGAAAATGGAGTATCGTATTGTAATCTTGCCTAGATACTAGTGGCTTGGAAGCTGAATGCATCGTGAATGGTTGGTTGGTGTGATTCGGCCGCATTAGCCCCTCAGGGGTGTTGAGGACAGCTTTCAAATGTTATCTATTGGGACTCGGCTCGAATACTATAGGTATATTTTCTGATTGCTCCCCATCCTCGATGTCATCTAGAACAACAGAATCTAGAGTTTAAATATCATGAGCTTCTTTATCAAACAGTCTTGCAATAGTAAACACATGCAAAAAAGAATGACTGCCACACATACCACACTGTCCCCCGAGTAAGCGCTGAACTACAATCTCCCTCTTTTTTATCTTTCCGCTCTTTTGAACAAACAACTAATTATCCAAGGGCACTCCTTGAAGCTCCAAAGATCAATCACCCTACTCCAGACGCCTCAGGGAAACTGGCCGTCTACGTACAGAGCACTTACTCATTCCAGTCACACTCTACGCAAAAGCAAATTCGCATACTAGATCTGGAGACACTTCAACAATCATGGTCCATCACCGAGGAGAGCTGCGCAAATTATCCACAGTGGCTCGGTAGCGGTGGCAACATCATCTGGCTCGAATCATTACCGAACGGGCATACAAACCTGGTTGTCCGTGATGCGCGGCTTACGGACGAAGAATATGTAGCGGGCACTGTGTCTGGGCACATATCGAACCTAAGAGTTACCAATTTACCGTATCTTGGAGAGACTGATGATAGTCTGGGATTCGCGGTAGTAGGTAAAGTCAACACCGATGGGTCTCTTGTTAACCCCCTGGACCAGGACTCAGGCCCGGAAGAGTGTACTAGTCATTTGCATACGGTCTTTCCTAGAAGACAAGGCCCACAAAGGACTGTGATATGGTTTGGGACTCTTTCCCCGCCATCAAAGACGCCTAATAGTCGCTACACAATGGCAAAATTGACCAATCTGATGGAACATTTTAACCTCACAACTGTAGAATTACGAATCACCTCTGGCCAGGAAGAAGACGAGTTTCGAGATTTTGACATCAATTCTTGGGCAATAACCTTCGTCGGTAATGATGTTAATGACTCTCAGCAAAACCATTGCTCATGCTACGTCTGCCCCATGCTTCGCTGGGACGGATATCCGCTTGACGACTTTTACCATGCTTTCAGACATCCAGGTCTTGGGGGCAATATCTCATCGCCTATCCTGAAACACGACGACACCACTGTTGTCTTTTTATCTCAGAAAATGCCTGGACACAGTTCCGATAAGAATCGAATTGTTTTTATCCGCAATAATCAAACCGGCGAAAGCGAGGAGCTTTTTGAGTCCGAGGACGGCGAAGGGCAGTGGGATTTGAGTCCGTGTGCTATCACGTATGGCTTGGATAGATCACTGTTGATCCGGGTAGAGGAGAAAGGGCGGCAGGTTTTGTATAAATTGAGACTAGCTGGGTGGTGGCCGGACAGACCCACGCCAGCTTCGTTGGAACTTTTGAGTGGGTTTCTCAATCAGGAGTCCGTCGTTGACGTGGTACCAGTGCTATCCGAGACATCCAGGTCCAGATTGCTGCTATCTTGTGAAGCTCTCAACCATAGCCGGGAGTACGTTATCTTTGACCCTCAATCGCCTAATCTGCGGACTTTTGCTGCTCCTCATATCAATCTTCCCCGCGACCAGATTGATAAAATATGGCCTTTGGGCGCAAATGGACATCAAGTGCATACATAGATCGTTAAGCCGTCGGACTACAACCCCGAGAAACGATATCCGGTGATTTTGTTCGTTCACAATGGACCTCAGGATGTGCTAGACCGATGGACCACAGACTACAGCCTTATCACTCTTGCCGAGCAGGGATACGTAGTCATTGCGCCGAATATCTCGGGGAGTAGAAGTTACGGACAAGATTTTACAGATTCGATTCGAGGTTCGTGGGGCGGATTACCATACGAGGATCTCAAGGCTATTTTCGCATATGTCGAGGACAATCTCAGCTACGTGGATACAGAGAGAGCTGTCACAATAGGCTGTGAGTATGGAGGATATATGGTGAATTGGATACAGGGCCATAAATTTGGCAGGCGTTTCAAGGCACTGATAACGTATAACGGCATCTTCTGTCTGACAACTCAGTTAGCAGTGAGTGATACTAGTATACAAGCTCTTCGGCATGATTTCAACGGACTGCTCTGGGAGAAACTCGACCAATGGCGGGAATGGGGTCCAGCGCAGTATGATAGTCATTGGCAAACGCCGCATTCGATCATAGATCACAAGCCCAATGTTCAGCAACCGTTGGCGCAGGGATCGGCGGCGTTTCATACTTTACAGTTAAGAGGAGTTGATACTGCTTTTCTTACATTTCTGGATGAAAATTGCCGTCAGCAGCCGGAAAGTTTGTTGCGATGGTATCGGACAGCGATTGATTGGATGGACAAACATGTCAAGTCTGATTATAGCTAGTCCTAATTATCAGATAGGGAATTTCCATTTTCGGAAGGTGCTTTAAAGTTAGGGTATCCTAGGTCATGTGCCGTCAACGTGCTCCAGGCCCATCTATTTAGTTTACGGAGCGGGATGTCAATAAGTGCTTTGATACGTGCATTAATCCATTTCAATCATAAACACATGCATAGATTTTTGATTCGTTTTACCGAAAATATCTGGGGTATTGATAGAAAAAGCAAGAGTGTCAACTTGGAACCTGTCCGAAAAGAATAATCGTTCTAGTCGCAGGTGTGATTTTCATGATATCATAAAGAGATGAGACCTTCAAATAAGAATAAGAGGCGTAATCTTACAAATTAGTCGTAGGCGGAGTCAAGGAAGATAAAAAACATGGCAGACGGTCTCATCGTCCGCGCTGTTCGGTTACGGTCCAACGTCTCTTCAAGGCCGGTTCGCGTGCCTGCGCGATGGCGGCACTGCCCCATAGACCAAGCTGTGATTTTGGCTGTTCTGCAATACGTCCTTCGGCATGTTGCTTTTGTTCCTGAAAACTGGGTAATAATGACTTGGTGTCAGCCACTTTCTGCAACTTTGAGTCATTTGTTTCGGTGCTGCGCTGCTCGAATTGATAGCCTGGAATCTCTTCTATGCTATTTTCCTTTTCTTTAGACGCCCATAAACCAGACACGCTGCGAGAGGGATAATGATGATGTGCGGAGTTGATTGATGTGGATCGTTGAAGGCCATGTGAGCGTGCTGTCTTGTTGTCTATGGTGTTAGCCGAGAATCTAAGAGGGCTGGATCCGGTGCGATGTCGGTAGATGGATATTGATCTCGGCCTTTCAAGAGTCGGACTTGGTAGTTGTGGAATAGACAAAGGGTTCGACGTTACACGAAGATGCTCAGTAGATGCGATGAGTGAGAGGTCGTAGATATGATAAAGCGGAAGAGAAGATGGCGAGGGATGATTTTCAGTGTGACCGTTGTTCATTCTGTCAACTGATTGGTAGTTTGGGGTTTTGGCTTTGAAGATATCTTTGCGAACTGCCATCGTCAAAGATGCCATGGCCACATCAATCAACACAGGTTGATTCGTCAATGCACCAATAAGGGCATTACAGCCAGCTCCATGAGTGACAAGGACAAGTACTGTATCAGTTTCATCGTCGTCGTCATGATTATGGCTGTGGTGGTTGTGATGGTGGTGATGACGATGAGATTTGTGCGGTTTTTCATGACTATACCAGTCTACCATTTTTATAAGCCCATTTCTGAATCGTTTATGCATTGCACTCCATTCTTCATCATATTCTCCGCCATCGCCCCAGTTTTGTGGATCCTTCATGCTATCCCATTGATAGTCCACGTCAACACAAGCATCTCTTGCATGCGAAACATAGCCCGTCGGAATCGGATCAGATGGTGAGATGGCATAAGAAGGAACTGGTGGTATATAACCGGCCGAAAGGTCCTCCTGAGAACGTGATGGTGATCGTGAAAGAACGTCTCGAATGGTGATTGCTTTGACCGGACGACTGAGGCGATGGCCGTCCTCCGTCCCTTGTTGCCCTTCGGACGGTAGAGAATCGGCAAGTGAAGACATTCCGAAACTCGTATTCTCGGTAGGTGTTTCTGATGAAGTTGTCTGATTACTCTTCCATCCACCGGGGAAATTTCCAGAAAAGGAGTTACTCCCATGGTTATTCGCACGATGGAGAATCTCTCCACGTCGCAGGAGCTCTGCTTTGGCACCTGCGACCATCATGACCGACCCCGGAGGTGGTGTGATTTGATCGAAATAGTCAGGCGATAGCCATTCTCCCAAGAAGGCATCGATGCGAAGGCGTGTACGTGGTGCAACCTTGGTAGATTTTCCGTGGTTGAGCTTATCCTTTTTATGTCTATTCCATTGATCTGATGACGTCGGTGTTGATGATCGCAACGGTGTACCCATGGGCGATATCTCTTCGGACGCGGACGCGGGCGTAGACGAAACCGGAGTGTGGTCGTTCGATTGCTCGTTCTCGGCTCGGTAGAATTGGCTCATACCAGCACTAATCGCAACGGACGTCTGAACACATCGTAGAAACGGCGACGAGTGAATGATGACTTTGTGTTTTCGTACTTTTCTGGGCGGTTTTGTGTGAAAGTCCTCGGATGATGTAGTCTCACTGGTGGAATTGCTTGCGACAGATGTAGAGCTGTTCGTCGCAGGTATCGTCTCGTCATGTACTGAATCCTCTCTAGCTTTCAATAGACTCGCTATTCGCGCACCCAGCGCACGTCCTTGGATCCACCCGCCGTATGTCAAAGGAGGGTCGTATGGTGTGGGAGAAGTGAGATGCCATTCCTTGTCAACCGCATCGATCCGCGCGCCGTGTCTGTGGATGCCTAATTTTAGTCATAGCTCATAAGCATCGTCGCAAATGATGATTACCTGGCAATGATGACAACCGCCGGCGGTTTGCCTAATTTCCCCTCTTGTGGCATCTCCATCTTGCAGTCCTAGAGCTAGCTACTCAGTCAAGCTGTCGAGGTGGCCTTTTCGTCGTGTATAAAAAACGTGGGGTAGCTGCAGGGAATGCGCAGTCGCAGTCAGTGACGTATTAGCTGGACGTGTCAGTCATCCCTTCGTCTTCGAGGCACCGGCTTCAGCAACCTTTCAAAAGTTGCTCTGTAATTCATTTGCAAGGTGGAGGAGGAAGGAAGTGTATGTTGATGGTCTGTCTTCTTTCTTTGTGTCCGTCTGAAATTTTTGGAGACTCAAGAAGCGGAAGGACGCATAACTTCCGAGGGCGCCCCACGGCGGATAGACAGCTGAGGTAAGCTCTTATTTAAGCCTAAGGCCTGTCATTCCCGAATGTAACGTCGCCCGGACTCCGCGTGGCCTCATCACTGGCGCTCTATGGCTTTGCTGCACAACATGCCATACGTGCTACCCTACTGAGACCACCATCTGATCGACTGATTAGTATCCAGCCTGGATACGCTTTCATTCACCGGCAGATAGTTATTTGCAGATACAGTACTACATGCGAAACACCTTGAACTATTTCATTATACTATGATTTGCATCCTGAACATCCATATTCCTGCATGAGTCGAATGTTGTGCGTGATTGCGATTCATTGCGATTCAGACCGACAACCACACCAATCTTGAAGCAATCCGCTCAACTTGTCAAAGCTCAATACATCAAACAAACTGAATTGTTCTGCCGATTACAAAATAAATTTCTGGTTTCAACTTTCTTAGAAGTCAGGCCATAGCAAATGCTCAAAACCCTGTTCACCACCCCATTTCAAAATTATCCGATACAAATCTAAACCCATATTTTCCTTTTGACTCGATCAGCTAACTCAGTCGCAGTTCATCAACTGGAAAGCTTGAAAGTACGCATCATCGCTGGAAGGAGTGAAGCAGTCGGTGGCGTTTGTCCAAGTCATGTTGACGGCGTTTCCGTTGCATTGCGCGTTCTCGTATCCGAGGACTGCTTCTGGTCAGCGTTCTCCGTGTCATTCATAGAGAAGGGAGGATAACGAACTATAGCACCCCTTTTCGATCAAAACACCAGAACTCGCCTTGGCTAACTTGTCGCCAGGCAGGGAGTTGAGGCAGGCCTCGTTGTGAGAGATGGCCATTTCAGTGAATGGAGTGGTGCAGTTGTGGTCGTCGTAGAGGTTGATGTAGTTATTTGTGCCTGCCATAGACGAAGCGGCGAGCCCAAGGGCATATAGTAGGGACAACTCGAATGACTTTGCCATTTTCCGCTGGGTGATGTCTGTTTGGCAAGTAAGAGCTGTTGCAAGCAGCTGCTGAAAGATCAGTATCACGGCCGGATTCGAGAAGCTTAAAAGACCAGGTCCTCACTTCTTCTCAGAGACTAACGAGCGCTTGATGTCTCCTGGATGGTTTGACAAGAAATGGCTCTCCTGATGAAGTGTTTGTCAAGCAGACGGATGTGGACGTCTTGAGCTCAAGCTTGATTCAAGAAACATTGAACCACGAACAGAGAGAAGGTGCGCCCGGCACCTTTCCAGAGTGCTCCTTCCATATTGGGACGGCTGCACTCCCGTCTTGAATTATCTAGTGAGCCTGAGGTAGAGAACAATACCTGCTTCAAACGGAAGTCTTCTGCCGCAACCCGTGGACGAGGTCCGACTATCTAGGAACATGTCATTATAGCGTCGGTGGTTTAGATATATATAATTCACGTGTTCACAAACACGGCTGCGCAGTCTGGGAAGACTTATGAAATATATCCAAGTGAGTAGATGCAATGTATTGAAAGCCAATGCATGTTGCTATAGCTCAGTAAGATTCAGGTTGACTTTATAATGTTCTACACTTCTATTCATCTATCAAAATGATAGTGTAGCAAAACGAAGGACCAATCGTCGACTGAGACAGCAGATACTACCGCACTAAGCCGAATTGGGATAGCGGGCGGGATGGATGGACAGCACTGACGGTGATTGGCTGATCGGCCGAGAAGCCCCCATTGTTTATGCTGGGTGGGCCCCTCTAATGAGACATTCTGACTATGGCGGCACATCATTGGGCAGATCTCACTCAGCGAGCCTGTCATTCTCTCACAGAAGGGATGGTGATTCAACATCCACCTGATCTCAACCTCCCTCCTACATTTTATTCACGCCATCCTCGGGCCACCGCCGCATCAATACCCATCCCTGCCGACTCATTTCGACAACTCCTACAGTCGAGAGGTTTCTATCGTTCTGCTCCTCGCACCTACGATCGCTTTCACGTCTTCACTCTCGCTTCCGCTCTTCCCGAGATCGATCTTTCGTCGACGCGCTGGTCGTTAATCGTCGGAACTCTATCGTTACTCTCATATCGAATTATCGGACCACCGATTCCATCCTTGCGGCAACCGTTCGCTACCGTTCTATTAATATTTCTAACGAGTCGCATTGCTGAAAATACCGAAGGAAAAATATCTACAGCAGTCAGTTATCTGGATGGCGTGAGGACAGACGCTCCACAAGTCAACAATACAACAAGGCGAAACTGCGACTCGTCTTGTCTACAAACGATAATCAATATGTGGCTGCGCTCTTCTCTTTCGTTGCTCTTGGCAGCATGCAGCTTGCCATATGTAGCTGCCGACAGCTATCTATCATCGACATCACTGGCAACATGTCAAGAAGACTCTCTTATTACCGCAAGCTTGTTCGACGTTACGTTCTATCCCGGAAATGATACAATTTATTACGATATCAACGCAAATGCGTCTGTCACAGGTAACGTCTCAATGACTCTACAAGTCATTGCGTACGGCTACTATCTGCAGCCGATCGACATTAACCCTTGTGATGGTTCATCATTGTCGACCAACTTCTGTCCTATTGAAACCGCAGGAGAGCCAATCGATCTGCAAGCCTCTAGTCCGGTGCCAGCTGATATTGTGAGCAGAGTTCCTGGTACGAAAGAGTCCCCCTTCTACAATTTTGGTAATTACTAACAAAACGAAGGAATCGCCTATACTGTGCCAGATCTCGACGGAAAAATCCAGATCTTCATTGCCTCGACCGATCAAAACGCCACAGTCGCATGTCTAGAAGCCGAACTCACCAACGGCAAGACAGTCTATCAAAAAGCCGTAGGCTGGACATTGGCAGTCATCGCTGGTTTGGCATTGACCGCGTCAGCTATCGCGTCCGGTCTTGGTTTCTCGAACACTGCTGCGCACGTTGCCGCAAATGCGCTGTCCCTCTTTTCGTTTTTCCAAGCTCAGGCTATGTACGGAATGACTTCGGTATCCATGCCGCCGATTGTTGAAGCCTGGACGCAGAATTTCCAGTGGAGCATGGGTATCATTCACGTGGGCTTTCTGCAAACGCTGAGCACTTGGTACCAGCAGGCAACAGGTGGTACACCGTCGACGTTACTTGCCAGTCTATCCGTGCAATCAGTCAGCGTGCAAAAGCGATCGTTAGATTTGGCCAAAAGGGCCTTTCACACTTTGACAGCTCGGGCAGCAGATGATACCATGTACTCGGGTAACACCGTTATCAAAGGCATCTTACGAGTTGGTTTCCGAGCACAGATTGAACCCAGCAATATTTTCATGACTGGTTTGATCTTCCTTGCTGCTTTTTTCATCATCGTTATCCTTCTTATCTTCGTTTTCAAGTTGTACATCAAAGTTGCGATCAAATGGGGATGGATGCCTTCCGGAGGATTTCAAGATTTCCGCAATGGATGGACCAGCGTCATGCGAGGAATTCTCTTTCGTCTTGTAAGTCACGCCCTTCTACACACGCGGTTCATTTTATTGACTGGTCTTTCTGCAGATTCTTATCGCATACCCTCAAATGGTCGTCTTATCTTTGTGGGAACTCACGCGCCGCGACTCGGTTGCTGAGGTCATCCTGGCCATCCTGATGCTCCTCTCCATGACCGCCATTCTCCTATGGGCTGCTGTCAACGTACTCCGTCTCGCCAAGCGCTCAGTAGCAATGCACCAGAACCCAGCATACATTCTCTACTCCAACCCGAAGTTCCTCCACACCTGGGGTTTCCTATACGTCTCTTACCGCGCCACAGCTTACTACTGGGTCTTCCCCACGCTCTTCTACATCTTCATCAAAGGCGCCTTCATCGGTCTTTCGCAACCATCTCCAATCACTCAAACCATTGGCCTGTTGTGCATTGAAACAATAAACCTCATCTTCTCATCGGTTTTCAGACCATGGATGGACAAGAAAACCAACACCTTCAACATCGCCATTTGCGCAGTCCACTTTGTCAACGCCGTGTTCTTGCTCATGTTTACCAGCGTTTTCGATCAACCCGTACGTCCACTCCACCCCCAATTCTTCCCCCACACTAATTTCTAATCTAGGCAATCGTTAACTCCGTCATGGGCGTCGTCCTTGTCCTCTACAACGCCATCTTCGCCCTTGTCCTACTACTAATGGTCCTCGTCTCCGCCTTCTACGCCATCTTCAGCAAAAACCCTGATCTGCGCTACGAGCCCGTCCGCGACGATAGAGGATCGTTTATTAGATCGCAAACACAGCTCGATGTAAACAAGGAACTCGATGCGCTTGGTGCGACGGCGAGGGGCGAAGAGAGATCGATATACTAGTTTCCTCACATACCTTTCGCAAGTCCGAGGCGAATTTTGTAATATCTATTTATTGGGTTGATTTGAGTTTAGGATATCGGAGTTTGATCGATTGTTGGGAGAAAATATGTCTGGGATCTGATTTAGTTTCCGAAATGTTTGTCGATGGCGTTTAGTGTGGGACAGGTTTAGTTTTTGTTTATATGTCTGGTAGTATTGTACATATGTCTGTGTCTTTCTTTTCGTTATACTCTGTCTAGTTTCAAATCGTTCATTTGTAGATAGGTACTCAACAGCCCCAATGGCTACAACCGTGTCTTCTAGATCAATCAATTGATGGAGAACTAGGAGTGTATTGTAGCTGTATTATTACTGCTATTCAATGCTATTTATTATATAGGTACCTAAGTACAGACAACCAATAGACCATGATAATAGTCGGCGCCTGTCGTATAATCATCTGTCCATCCAAGCTCATACATACATCGATCAAAAGGAATGACTCATTAATCACATAAGTCGTATCAACAAAACTTATTAAGTTCATAATCATAAGGACGTAATAACTTCGGTTTGAAGCTCATTCGTCGGGGTCTTGAAATTTTGAAAGGAGTGCTTTTCAGACAAGTCGTGCAATTGTTTAGAGAACAAGAAGGGCAGCGATACCGACTGCGCCGACGAGACCACTGCCGACAGTGGCCATGGCAGCTGCAGCCCCGTGGGATGATGTGCTGCTGGCGCTGGCGCCTGATGCACCAGAGGATGTCGCTGAGCTTCCAGCGCCAGTACCGGTGCTGGTGCCAGTTCCAGTAGTTGCACCTGTGCTAGCAGCTGAGCCAGTGGTGGATGCACCTGTTCCACTAACCGCGGTGTAAAGAGTAGTGCTGCCGACTGTGCTGGTGGTTACCGCAGAGCCGGAAGAAATGATTGTCTCTACGGCTTCCGTGGTGTATGGCCTGGATGAAACGGCAAGTGCGCTGGCACCTGTTCCAGAGACGGCGCTGTACAAGGTGGTGCTTCCAACGGTGCTGGTGATTGTGCTAGAATCGGAGGTAACGGTTGTCAAGACAGCCTCTGTAGAGTAAGGAGTAGAAGTAGCACCGGTTCCGGTCACGCTGGCGCCCTGGGTGCAGAGTTAGTTTTGTTCAAGACGTTCATGGCATGACACGTACTGTGCCTGAAGTGGTGTCCGAGGCAACACCCCCGGTTCCAGTGGTGGTGGCAGGTTGGGTTGTAGATCCAGATCCGGACGATGCAGCTATAGTCCCAATCAGTCGAGATCGATTGTTCAAGAAGACAGAGAACTTACCGGCAGAAGCACAAATGGAAGAAGCGTACGACTGGACGTCTTGCACGTTGTCACCAGGGCAGGCCTCAACAGTGCAGTCATGAATGCCATAGCTGAAATCCTGGTTGCTGCAGAGACAGGCGAAATCGTTGGCTTCGCATCCCAAAGATGAAGCTAGACCGACAACATTGTTGTAGCACATTTGCTGTGACTGTCAGTACAGGTATTGTTGGATTGAATCGTTAGCGGTCTTACAGCGCAAGAGGTGATGTTGACGGCAGCGACAGAGGTCGCGAGGACAACTGCGGAGAGAACAATGGCCTTCATGTTGACGTTGAAGGGTAAGTAGATGATGGATGTGAATATTAGCGAGTGAGAGATGTAGTTGTATGTATGTATATTTTGAGATTGGATACTGCTGATAAGATTGTGAATGGGATGAAAAAGAGAGATGAGGTGAAGAGAGAGAAGAGAAGACTTGAAGGGAGAGAAAGTCTTTATACAGATGAGGCAAGAAGCAATGATGCCAGCGGGGAAGGAGGCTCCTTCCTGGTCAGGGAGGGCAGTCCCGTGATTGACAGACGACGACACGCCCTTCCTCCCTCCTTCTTTACTCCATCCACTTTGCTTCCTGAAAGCCACCGACAACGCCGTCTCCATGGTTATTTCCAGCGCTACCTCTTAGTGTGGGCTTATTTGTAGCCGATCCATACAAAATTGTGATCTATCAGCCACACTTGTCAACAGGCACCCCCGATTGTGGGAGTCTTGCTCCTCGAGTCCTGCATGCGACAGGCACAAAGTCTGGCTTTGTTTCCCAACTGCGTGCAATGGAGGCAATCAATCCTTCGGTGAAAGCCGAAAACTTGGCCAGCAGCTGCACTGCATGAAGCTGCAAGTACACCACGAGCTTTAACTCGAGTGATTGAGCGGATTATTACCCAATCCAAATGAGCTCTAGAAGCTCGAGGTCGACTCGTCCATACGCTTGGCCGCTAGTGGATCGTACAGACACTAGCGTCAGGATGCGCTACGGACTACGTATTTGTCCTACATCGGACGAAATGACGATCGCGCACAGAGTCTTAGGGGAACAAGTTAGGTACCAGAGTTGCCCAATCCTGAACACACAATTCATCGAGTTTTCTCGATCCGAAATGTTTTCAAGCTTGTGATCTGCGGATAGCTTATTGTTTACCTTTCTCCAGAATCTCCACAGCTGAATTGACCAGTCCTTGGATATCCTCAGCTTACCATACATCATTGTGCATAGGCTAGTTAGGTTGCGGAGCAACTATTGTCTTGATCTCAAAAGTCAAAGCAAACCCCGGTCTCGATATCGACCAACGTCGTACGGATTACACCGCCACAGATTTTTCTACGAAGCAATCATGATAAAAACTTGGGATGGATGCTCTAAATTTGAACGAAGCCGATAAGACGGCTCCGAATACCCCTTGCATGCGATATCCTTACATTCCGCATGACACTGCGAAGCTGCAACATTTGGAAATTGTTGAAATAGCTTGCGTGGCCATGTGTATCCGGGTGTTGAGACAAAAAGCGCATGATTTCGTGTGTCTACACATGTCGTCCACGAGTTGTAAAGATGATGCAACTTTCTCGTGGAGTCTAGACAAAACCCGGCGCAAAGCTAGACTTCAAGGCGCTTCGGCGTGGGCCTGCGGGGTGATCCCTGGCGCCACCTCATCACAGGGGTCGATACGCTAGCGAGCCACGTATTAGGGACCGCGTCATAGCCTCAAAAAGTTTACTGCATACTAACTTTTGTGGCTGGGATACTTGCATTGGCTCAGATCGAAAGGTCTGGAGTAACGAGCTAATCCTTTGCAAGTCTGTGCTTTGTGCCAGACAAGCTCTGTGTCCATGCCAGTCACCGGATGATTGAATGGATATCTTTCGACTTCCCTGTCAGATGAAAGACATCCAAGGTTGACTGACCTTCTACAATTACATTTATTTGTTCCTGTCTTGGAGACAATTATCTCGATAAAAGGAAACTGTGACTCCATCCATTCTTTGACGAGCTCTACTCTAGGAATGTCGTGTTTCATGCCGGGCAAACTTATAAAAGGAAGTTTTCAAGAGAGGGTCTCCGTGGCTCCAGACTTTCCCCTCCTTAGGTTCAAGCATGACTAATTTTACTTTGTTGTGTTTGGACATGATCGGTCGTTTGACCGTAATATAGGTCTCAAGAATGGTTCTAGCGAGGGAGCCGAAAGAGGACGACGAGCGTACCTCGTTGTCAAGTACAACAAAGGATTTGTTGGAAACTACATTTCCTCTGTAACAAGGCTCAAACAAGCTGGTTTCGCAATCAGCCAACAACGATCATCATATTTGCTGCTTGATGCCTGGCTCTTTCAGTCGAGACAATAGCCTTGTTCATTCGACCTTGTCTTCTTGTAAATAAAGACGTTGTCATACATGCGATACTATCTCAAGTTGATAATGGCTGGTTTTGTGATAAAACCATTGTTGTCGAGGAGTTTCCCACAGAATGGAGCAGAGCAGATGTCTATATAAGTCAAGTGAAGGAAGCTCAACACCGCTCTATCTAATTATTTACTGATCAAATATTGAAGCAAACGACGCACATTTTTCACGACGTCTATTGAATACATCAAAAACTGACGATATCAAACTTTTTAACTTACATCTCGGAGTGCCAAAAAACTGACAGAGACACACAACGACGATGGCGGATGAAAACATCACGACATCGCCTGAAGGGCATGAGAACGATGTAATAATAATTTCAGAAAGCCAATTACTCACTAACAGAGAAGCTAAATCGAAGCTAAGGGACAAATATAATAAGGAGATAGACAAACTGCACAGGACTTTCAAGAAAGAGACTTACCAGAATTACAAGGACCCCGAAGAGGTCGACAGCCAAATCATTCATCTATCCCAGCTCCAGGACCCGCCTGATGACTTCCAGATCCCCAATCTTGATTCTAGACACCCCGAAATGGCTGATGGTTTTGCATTGGTAACACATCATTTCTGGAATATCAATCCGCAGATATTTCCGAGAAATGCGAGGGATAGAATCAGACTGTTCAGGAAATTAGTCTACAATCAAGATGAGCAATACAGACCTCGTGATCTCAGAGAGCTCTCTGACCTGTCACGCGATGCTGGACCGCGCTTGCTGAAACCAGAGATCCTTCGTCGACTTGGAAAGCTGCCCATTAGCCGTCATTATCCGGAGTTCACAGATGGTACAGACTGGGAAGAACAGCGAAACCGCCCTATCCATCTTCCTGAGAAGGAAGCATCAGGAGAAAATGGCGGAGACGGAGGAGGGGATGGACCTGGTGCTCTCGCTTTGGAAGAAACTCCACCCAATCTAGATCTCATTCGAGAATGCCTGGAGAGACTCTTGATCCAATTGAGGTATCGACAGCTGGAAGTGGTGGGACCAAAAAGAGGACAGGAACTATTCCATGCCCTAATTGATACATCCGAAGCCAGCCGAAGGAGGCGCTTGCCCGAGCACAAGGTACCTTTGACGCTTGACAATAATCATAATGTGGAAGAGGTTTTCGGTGGCTTCGCTCCACCGGAATATCCATCTCGAGAAAGAGGTCCTGCTGGTGACGAATTTGAACCTGCCAGCCACTCGAGATTTGACTGTATAATGATGGCTGGTAAATTCCTTGATGCTGGAATGACGAAAGTTGATGTTGAAAACCTCCACTCTTATGGTGGACAGGAGACAAATGCCCATAGAAACTTTTTGAATATGGTAAAAGCCGACTGGAAACAAGGCGGTGCTAGAAGCACTGAAGCAAGACAGTATTTTCATCGGCTGTTTAAAGATCTCCAGGCCAAGGATTTTAGGGATCTTTTGCACAAATCTACTCTTTTGCGTCCGCAATTCAATCACACCATGTCTTATACAATTCGATGTGACAATGATCACGAGATGCCTACTCAAATCACGACATTGACGACCTTACTACATTGCTTTGATGGGCCATATATCAAAGCCGACGGCACAGGCGTTACCATGCAGGAAGTTTTGCAATCGCTCTTCCCGCAACAGGAACTCCTTCAAGTATACGAAGATCAGACACAAGATCAGACTTGTACGGATAAGGCCTGTAAGGGGAAACCGAATAAGACAATCATCCGCCGTTCCATGCCGTTACGCATTGCAGTCAGCTTGTCCTCACAGGTATCGCCGGCAGATCATACCAGCAGTGATATAAGGGTCAAATTCCATGATGATGCCAAAGGAGGTGCAGAGGACGTTGCTGTCTACCGCTGGATTGGCGGGATATACGCGAATGGTCAATTCGAAGGTGGATTGACACGTTATCGAGTTTATTGGACGGACTCACTGCGAGGAGGGAAACCGAGTGAGACTATTTCAATTTATGACCCACTTCAAGCTGACGGCCAGGTGATTGAGGGAGTATTTCCAGCTTCTCAGAATGAACCCATTCCGGCTGGATGGTGGCAGGATAAGTTCAAGCCTGTTCTATTCTATGAACGTGTATTCAATCCTGACATTCTGGATATTACCCTCGCTGCTGCTATACTCGGTGATATGAAGCATGCGGCGGATAATAGTCAATATATACTGCAAGTTCACAATCCCCAGTGGAACATTTCATCACCACCTGACGACCAGTCTGGGGACCAGGGTGGCTCAAATCCTCCACGTCCCAGTCCACCTCCTACATCTGGTAATCCATCGGGACCTTCACCATCTCACAATATCACAGGATATGCAGGCGCGACCTTTGATACGGAATTAACCGATCTGGAATCAGGAGATGTTCATATGCAAGATGGTATTGATTACAACGAACCATCACACCCGACTAATAATTTCTCTCAGAGCATTGGAAACCCGGGGATTGGGGTCGCTGGCTACAATGCGAATCAGAGCGGAAGCTCAATGCCTCCACCAACAAAACCTACATCTGACAACCACGGAACGTTTCGTGCATTCAACAGTAACATGACTCAGGTAGCACCCGACCGACCTAGGAGCCTGCTTACACAACATTATAGTCAACCCGTGGCCACAAATAGCTCCGCTTCGAATTCCGCGCGACGAGACCTCGGACAACGTACACAATTCATTCCTGTTCAACCCTCCAACGCCCAAGGATCGAGTTTTACACCCCAAAATCCACAGATGAGTACTCAGTTTGCACCAGTAGCGTCTGGAAACAGTGATATGGGGTTTACTCAACCCCCGAACCCTTTGAACCACACAGGAACCTCAAATAATGGCAACGGATTCGCTAGTCCTGCGCCTAACTTGCGAACAACACCCCTAATGAGTAATCTAAACTCGCCTCCACCAAATAAATTAGAAGATCTTGGAGGAAATTTTCCTACCGTCGACTGCGCTGAGCCTTTTGATAACATGTATTATGATATTTTCGACCCAGCTACCCAACAACTCATGGACGACACGCTAGCTTCGTTGTCGAGCCAACTCGGTGAAACACCCGGAGGAGATCAACATCAATAGCAAACATAACAGGGTAGGAAATGAAATCACAATTTTCTATCGCGGTTCGTCTTGGTTTCCTGTCACACGTTTTAGCCTTGACTGATTAGGTAGAAGCATACAATGCATGGCAAAATCGATTGAACGATAGAAGATAGAACATACCTAGATAGGTAGACGTTTGAATACAAGTTATGAGATGTGATGAAACACGAAGCTGTGTACTAGTATATATATCCTACCTGAACTAAACATATTATCGTTCAGCAAACCACCGCGTGTATGCCCTTAGCCCTAGCCCTAGCCCTAAGCATAACCTAGTTAGGTCTGGTGGCTACATCCGATGTAGTCGGCAGCATCCCGTGCCGCCCCTCTTATGCGGATGACATCCGCACGGCGACTCCGCATACAAAGTCAAGCTTTAAACATGTACTCTGCAAGCGTCATGATTGATTCAAGATCTATGACAAATTAGGTGCTCTACATTGAGTCGAGAAAATTAGCAAGAATGACCGAGCCAACCACCCAACAAGTTCACCACATCCAGCCAGCCGAGCTCCAGAACTTCGTTCAACGAGTACTAGTCGGCAACGGCGTACCCGACCACCATGCTACTATAGTTGCACAATGTCTCGTCCAAGCAGATCTCCGAGGCGTTGACACACACGGCTCAAATCGCATTCCATCATACATGAAGCGTATCCGTCAAAAAGTGCTGGATCCATCCGCAACCCCGGCATTGCAACAAGTCACCCCGGCAGCGGCTATAGTGGATGCAAAGAATGGCTTCGGCTTTGTCGCGGCTCATATGGGAATGCAGAGAGCGATTGAAATGGCGCAACAGATTGGTATTGGAATGGTATCAATCAAGCATTCGAACCATTTCGGCATGTCCGCCTGGTTGGTGCAACAGGCTATTGATGCTGGGATGATGTCGCTTGTATTTACCAATTCGTCGCCTGCTTTGCCTATCTGGGGAGGAAAATCGCAGCTTATGGGTGTCTCGCCTATTGCCTGCGGAGCGCCGGCGGGCAAAGAGCGACCATTTATTCTGGATATGGCTCCATCAGTCGCAGCACGAGGCAAGATTTACAAAGCGTTAAGAAGAGGAGAAAAGATTCCTACTGATTGGGCTCTTGATAAGGACGGAAATGCGACAGATGATCCCGCAAGAGCTCTTGAGGGCGTCATGCTTCCCATGGGTGGACCAAAGGGATCTGCATTATCGATTATGATGGATGTGTTTTCTGGTGTCCTTTCTGGCTCTGCTTTTGCAGGTCATGTAACGGGGCCATATGATCCATCGAAGCCAGCGGATGTTGGCCACTTTTTGGTGGCCATCAAGCCTGACTTGTTCATGGACTTGGAAGAGTTTAAGTCACGCATGGATTATTTGTATCAGCGTGTTGTTACATCTGATAAAGCCGCTGGTGTGGATAGGATATACTATCCCGGAGAAATTGAGCAAATCACACGAGATAGACGGTTGGTTGAGGGTATTCCTTTCACGGAATCGGAGATTGCGAACTTGAATCAGGAAGCTGAATTAGTTGGTGCTGAAAAGTTGAATATTTAGTTCACTTATGAAATCAATTTAGTTTCTAAATTCTAAATATGTATTCTACCCAGTTCTTATCGACTGACCTACAAATCCCAAAAAATGCTTCAAATATTCTAAGTTATGTACGAAATGACATAGGTCCGAGTTACTCATAAAGTTAGACTTTGGAACAAAGTAATTCATAGTGTACCCTATTTGTTTAACAAATTTTTGACTTATTGATTCAGAACAAATGTTACACTCGACCAGTCGATGAAGTAATTCCTCCATCAACCACCAACTGCTGCCCGGTGATATACTTGGATTCATCAGCGGCCAGAAACAGGACTGCATTAGCCACATCCCAAGCATCCCCCATACGACCCATTGGTACCTGACCATTCCTCTTTCGCATATATTCCTCTTCATCCCCACCAGGCGCATAACGTTTCACCATTTCCCGTGTATACGGGGTGTATATCAGACCTGGCACAACTGTATTCAACCTCACATTCTTTCCAGCGTATATGACCGCGGTGGCTTTTGTAAATTGCATAATAGCTGCCTTGGTTGCCGAGTATGCGACCTGTGGTTTCCCGATATAGAGTAATCCAGCTATGCTGGATACATTAACGATCGAACCGCCTGTTGCCTGTTTCTCCATGATGGGTAGGACATGGTGGCAAGTCAGGTACACGCTTTTCAAATTGAGATCGACTTGTGAGTCCCAAACGTCCTCGGTCATGGTCGCTGGACAGCCTGGCTCGGATTTTCCGACGTTGTTGACGAGAATATCGATGCGACCATGTCGTTGCATACAGGCATCTACCAATGCTTTGACAGAAGCTGAATCGGTGACGTTTGTCTCCCGGATATCGCATATGCCGCCGGCGCTATCAATGCGATATTTCGTGCGCTGTGCTGAAGCTAGTGATCTGTTACCGCCGAAAATAATTGCACCTTGTTTTGCGAGGTTGCAGGCTATTGATGCACCGATGCCCCAGCCTTCATCCGTGCTTTGACCGAGGCCGGTAATGAGGACGACTTTGTTGTCTAGTCGTAGCATTGTTCTAAATCGACCATATTAATAGTAGGCACCGAATTAGAACAATTGAGGCCCTTTGCGCAGTTACTTTTATTGTGATAATCTTGCAAGCACGTCAATATTCTGACCGTCTATATAGAATAGTATGTTTCAATGTTACGGAGCGGATGCATCCGAATTTTCGGAGCCTCTCCGCTCAGAACTATAACGACGGGCCAACAACAGCGCGAGCCCGTCTTTTTTGTTAAAATTCTTTTCCATCTCCCTAATCCAATACAATGGCTTCCGTACTCGCCCACGTCCAAAATGTCTGGGAGACCCAACGAGCGAACAGCCCCATCTACGCCCTCCTCCTAACCAACGTCACCATCGAGGATGCGTCCGAGGGGACAATCCGCGCCCGTCTCCAGCTTGACAAAAACCACACAAACTCCAAAGGAAGTTTACACGGGACTATGACTGCGTGTATTATTGATTGGGTTGCGGGTATGGTTATTGCTAGTTATGGATCGACATATACTGGGATGAGCACCGATATCCATGTCTCTTACCTCGCCGGTGCCAAAGAGGGGGAGATTCTCGAGATTACTGGGAGGTCGATGAAGATGGGCGGGACTTTTGCGTTTGTGTCGGCTGATATTACCAAGGTCAAAGATGGGGAAAGTGTTGTCATTGCTACTGGGTTGCATACTAAATATGTTCGACAAAAAGCATCTTAAAATATCCGTCCTGGATGAGCAGTCTTCATGCTCACGTCATATATCGCAGCGACCTTTATAAAGCTCAATATGACACAATTTTCATTGATAAAAACGTCATATTTGAAGATAGAGTGTATTTGCCCGGCTTTAGACCAACTTTCTTCACACATACCTGTTGAGGTCTATTCAGCAATCAATGTGACAAGTATATTACATAAAGGAGCCATTTCTGAGAAGAAAACAAACGTATTTTTTGAATCTAGGAATCCGGTCCTTTCGCGGTGAGGAAGCTAAAATCTGCGCCATTATGTGCCTGGTTCACCTCTCGCTCATAAAGACCGCGGTATCCTCGCCTAGTACTCCTTGCGTTCCATACCGAGTCTGTGTCCTTTTCAATTTTCTTTTGACGTTGTGTGGTTCTTTGCTGTAGTTCTTCATCACTGATATCCAATTGCAACGAACGATTTCCAACATCACAAATTATAATGTCACCCGTAGCAATGACACCGAATGGCGAGTTCGGAATAGCTGATTCTGGTGAGACGTGGAGAATAATAGTGCCTCCAGCTGTGCCCGACATGCGTCCATCCGATATTCGAAGCATATCCGTAACTCCTTGAGCGGCCAATTTCCGTGGGATGGGGATCATGCCCGCCTCAGGCATGCCAGGGTTCCCAATAGGGCCGATGCCTTTCAATACCAGCACCGAATCCGCAGTTACATCTAGATTAGGATCATCTAGATGCAGAGCAAGATCTTCGGAGTTTTCAAACACAACCGCGGGTCCTTTGTGATTGAGAAGTCGTTTTTCTTTGGAGGCAGATGCTTTGCATACAGCTCCGTTGGGTGCAATATTACCCCTTACTACAACCAGGGAGGAACTGGGATGGAGAGGGTTGTCGAGTGTTCGAATGATACTGCGCGAGAATTCAAAATCTCTGAATGGAGTCTTATCCAGCAGTTCACCTAGCGTCTCGCCTATAATAGTCTTTGCTGATTCCCGGAGCAATGGCCGTAAGCGATGCAAAAGGCACAACATACCACCAGCATTGTGGAAATCAGTCATATAATTGTCTCCACTGGGCTTCAAGTCGACCAAGAGGGGAGTCGTGCGACCAATCTCGTCTAATGTTCCCAAATCAATGGAGCCACTAACGGTTGGGTGGCGATTGATGATAGCCATGAGATGTACCATGGCGTTTGTAGAGCCGCCAATAGCCTGAAGCACGACAGCAGCGTTATAGAACGAATGGGCTGAGAGCAGGTCCTGGGGTGTTCGTTGATTGATGGCGGCAGCAACAGCGTTTGCACCAGTCTGCTCTGCGATTCGAAGCCTTCCAGCAGAAACAGCGGGAGCAGAGGCGCCTTGGAAAGGAATTAGACCCAAAGCTGCCGTAATACAAGCCATAGTACTGGCAGTACCCATCACGCCGCAGGTGCCTATTGTTGGTGCTAACTCTTCGTTGATAGCCCCGATCTCTTCCATATCTATTTTGCCAGCTCGGTAAGCTGCCCAGTTGTTCCGGCAGTCGGTACAAGCTCCAAGTCGCTTCCCTCTGTGACTACCAGGCATCATAGGCCCAGTTAAAAGAGGCAAGACGGGTTTGTTTGCGGAGATACCTCCCATAATCTGAGCTGGAACTGTCTTGTCACAACCTAAATTCCGCATTAGTCTATATTGATTCAGGTTCTGTGATGACACATACCTCCAATCATGATACAAGCGTCAACAGGCTGAGCGCGAATCATCTCCTCGGTGTCCATGCTCATGAGATTTCGCAGAAACATGCTTGTTGGGTGGGAGAAACCCTCGTGTAAGCTGATCGTGGGAAAGTCAATGGCGATACCACCATGGAGATAAATTCCCCGTTTGGCAGCTTCGATTAGTTGGGGCACGTTGCCGTGGCACGGATTAAAGCCCGAGCCAGTATTGATGATTCCGATAATTGGACGCGAGAGGGCATCTTCAGAGTAACCCAAGGCTTTGATGAAGACTTTGCGCAAGAATAACGAGAAATGAAAATCGCCGTATGAAGTGAGCCCTCTTCGTAATCCTGTTGTGGAAACAATCGGCTGTTGCAAGTTGTAGTCCTGATTTATGGGCTCTGCGTTCTCCATGATAGCTCTCAGTTGCTGCTTGATGTAGATCGTAGCGCGTGGAATAGTCAAAATCAATCAATCAAGTTTGCCTATACTACTTGGAGAAATACAAACTGTCTTATACAAACCCAATTTCTGTGGAATATTTCTATCGAATCGATGTCCGATGCGTAGCGGAAGGCTCCCGTCTTGTTGTAAATGGATCCTCACCGGTTCGCTCGACCACCAATCTTATGAAATTCCAAGGTTTAAATCTTCGACCTCTGGAGAGGATGTGTAGAAATGAGAAGAGAAACAGAGAGATATGGGGATTGAGTTTATGAGGGTCGGGTCGTATCCGTCATTCACTCATTCACTCATACGCTCATACGAACAGGACCTTGACACTGGGACGTACGAGGGCCCTTTGAATCGAAGTAGATAAACTTGCGTCCTACCCTTGACAATTATCCCATAACGATGAACCCCAGTATTATATCAATACCCTAAATTATTCATCATGTTATGGCAGTCAAAGTACCTCAGTTACGCCCAAATATTTTTGATTGCCACTCCTGATTTCATTCTTTATGGCTACTTGAGAATCGGCCAATTCGTTGCACTGATCCATTGGGTAGAAAAGGCACATACCACACAGCATTATCTCGTGTCATTGTAATAACTAGAGCTGTCTCATCAGGATTCAAGACTAGATCATTGGGTGATGGTCCGTTAGAGACCAGTAACTCAAGTCTTCCGTCGGAATATAATCGAAAGACCCTTCCCGTAGGGTCCTGCAGCCCGGTCATGCCCTGGTCAGTGAAGTAAATGACCCCATCTCGAGATATGACTATCATTCGGCCCCTTGATGCGTTCCCCGTAATAACGTGCTGCCAGATTCCGATGCTCTTTGGAACCCGGATCAAGTTCTAATATCCCTTGCTTGTAATCCGCTATCACAACGGTCTTGGAGATTTGATTCCAGACCAGTCCGTTTGGTTCCCCATCATATTCGAAGACTAGTGTCCATTGCGCGTTTGAGTTGATAGAGAAAATGCGACCGTAAGGTATGTCGGTAACGAATAGAAGACCTAGTTCGGCGACATAGAGGGGCCCTTCGAGGAAGGAGTCGGGAGGTCTCCCTCGCTTTTGATTTATGGAATGCTCAGAGACGCCTGGACAACGGATGTAACACCCCGTTTACTTGGTGTTACCGTTCTCGCACGTACGTACGTACGTGCTCACCTGTAGGCCCGTATGCTATACTGTATTTCCTTATATAGAGATATGGTTTATCTGTTCCAGACTGCATACATCTGTATATAGCACTTCTTCGCTCGCTTAGGCTTCATTCTGATTCTTAAATAGGTATAATCGACCTCTGCTTCCTGATTACTACGTTCTCGCCCTTACGTACGATTCGCACCTCTTCTCATTCCTTCTCTTCAACAACCCCTTACAACGGAATTGTGTAGGAAGTGTTGTCCAGCCTGTCGTGTATCATGTTCGCCATTTCTCTGTTCCTTGTGTGAAATATTTTGAAGTCATTAGTATCAGCAAGACACTCGCATCTTAATCAGATTATTGCTCACGAACCTTAGTATCATGCGGAAGACATCCGCGACTCAGCCGGCTAACATCCGATGAGTTCTTATCGATCAGGTATTTTGGCGGGTCATATAAATCTAAATAGCTCATTCCTTCAATAAAGGCTGAAGGCTACACATGAACTTTTAATTGCATCATATGACCTTCATTTCATAGACACTTGGACACCATGACTCTTGTACACATTGGTTAGTCGCCCTCTCGACATCGGATAGTGCCGACTCATCTTGCTAATTCGTATCTCGTATAGTTCTTTTCAAATTCCGCCCCGAAGTCAGCGATGAACACAAAAAGACCTTCGTCAACGAGCTCAAAAAATTGAAGAAGCTTTCCTGCGTCAAGGATGGACGACTTATCGTTGGAGGCCCAAGTGTCACGGATCCCATTGATCGCAGCAAGGGATTCCAGATCGCTCTGGTCAGCTACCATGAGGACCTGGCAGCTCTGACAGAGTACCAAACAAGTCAAGAACATCACTGGTATGTATTGCATTTAGTAACTATAACTGTAGAGTAGATCGATACTGAATTTCTTCTAGGGTAACTTCTACATACATGTTTCCGTACAAGGAGGATTTGGTGCGATTTGATTTTGAGGTTGATGCTGAAGACGAGGAAATGTGCCAATTCCTTCCATTAGCCACCAAATAGACTATGTGAACTATAGAACTGTATACTAAGTCTGGAATACTTCAATGTAACGAGTATCGGTAAGTGCGTAGATTGAGAATAACCCTAACCCTACGAACGGAACCACATCCCAAAACGGTTAGGCCAGTCGTGTCCTCGAGGAAACTCTCCAATTTTTAGAATTGTCTTTCACAAGACCTTGCAGTTTTACCACTCCTTTTCAACTAATTGTCCCTAATGGAACCTGCTAATCATTTCATGTCGGTTATGCGGTCCTAACTTGAAGGCGAAATGGATTCCTCAAGGAGAGCTCGGAACCGAGCCGCATGCAAGCGCTGTCAGCGACGGAAAATCCGCGTATGTGATCTGCGTCATTAACAATAAATACTCTTTCGTTTTACTCTTCTAACCCCAATCTGTCCCTTTGACAGTGCGATGGAATTACACCTTCATGTGGCGGATGCCAGAAGGCAGGCGTTGAATGTGTCAATGATGGCACACAGGAAGTCCATCGCTCGTGAGATTTCAGCTATTCTAGCTACTGGCCCAATTTTGTGCTGACAAGCGGAAGATACATCGCCAACATGGAAAATCGGATCAAATGGCTAGAATCAATAATTCGCGAGAAGTGTTCTACTGTTGACCTAGGCACTGGTACCGACCGAATCCCAGACTTTTCGGATGAACCGCCGGATTTTTCATTAGTTGAAGCCAGCGGCCAGAATAATACTCAAACACCACCTACGACCCGGGTGATTCAAGACGAAACACAGTTCCCAAATCAACCGCGCGAACAATCAAGCGTGAATAACCCAGATCCCCTTGTTCAAGATGGGACACAACAGGCGCACGAGATCGGCTTGGTTTCATTGTTTCGAGGCGAGGATCCTCGGTATATCGGCCCATCGAGCGGTTACTTTTTCGCCAAACAGATATTCTCAAATACCGGCTGGCGAGGAAGACATGGTACGGCTGAAACAGCAGCCACTGGCAATGTGTCTCATTTCCCCGTCGAACTGCTGAACACCCCGACATCATTACCCCAGCAGAAAGAGGTAGCAGTGAAGCTGTCAATCCAATATTTTCAGAGTATTCACCTTCTTTACCCATTTCTACATGAACAGACTCATATGCAAATGATCGACGACATTTATCGATCTCAGGAGGACCCCGATCCCATAAGCAGCTTTCAGGTATATATGGTTCTGGCGATCGCTTCATTGAACCTGTCTCGCCAATGCAAACAATTCCTACCCGTGGAAGGATACTACGCATCTGCAATGAAACATGTCGATTATATCTGTTATCATGGTTCAATGGCAGCACTTCAATGTCTGTTGTTGTTAATGGTGTACGCTTTATACAATCCATCGTGCAAGATCAATATCTGGAACCTCAACTATCAATGTCTTGCCAGTGTGATTGATCTTGGACTCCAGCGTGACCTCCGTGCATCGTCAAATTATCAAATGTCAGTATTTAAACAGGAAATGAGGACTCGTGTCTTCTGGGTGGTCTACACCATTGATCGTACACTTTGCACGATGATGGGACGTCCAATTGGAGTCAGAGACGAAGCTTGTGAAATACGAGTGAGTCAGATCTATTGCATGTACTTCATACATATCTGAGGAGCCCACTGATACATAATTCATAGTTTCCCTTGGATATCTCGGATCCCGATCTTATCAACGCTACCGCGAACCAATCCGCATCTGGCGGACCCTCGCACATGTCACTTTCGATCCGCCTTTTTAAACTAGCAAAGCTCAATTCAGAAATTAAATATGTTATGCACAGTATCTGTCGAGATGTTCCCTCTTATGCATATCCCCCAGTCAAGGATATCTTCACGTGGCAACGAGATATGATGGGAACTCTCGAGGGTTGGTACTTTGATGCATTGCAGTATACAGGAGACCGCGACAGCGAAATGAAAGAATATTGCATTGCGAAATATCATGAGCTTATGATACTATTGTTGCGGCCGAGTCCATCAATTCCAGATCCAGCAGATGAAATATTTGACATATGCTCGGATCATGCGTTCGCACTACTCCAGTGTTTCGGTGACTTGTACGAGAAGGGAAATCTGCTGTATAGCCGAGTCATAGTGCATTCGGTCCTTTTAGGCACTTTGGTCATGCTGCACTGTATCTGGAAGTTTCCAAGGGCAGCTTCGAAGTTCTCAATCGATCAACTCATGATCAAATTCAATATTGCACAAAACATTCTGAGCAGTATCGGCGAACACTGGGCTGAAGCACTCAGTGCACGGGACTGCATAGCTCAATTGTCGAATGTTACCATTCAGCGTTTATTGAAGAATCAACCAGCAGCATCTTCGACATTGCATCCCGGCGGCCCTTTCAGTTCTGTAAGTTTGCGACATGGAGATATCCGAACTACAAACTTGGAACGATCGTCTCGAGATTTCAATCAAATCCCAGTGACTCCAAGCAGTAATGCTCAAGGACAGACATCTGCTGAGAACATTGGAAACGTCTCTATAGGAACCTGGGCCACAATGCAACCATATGCCTCTACTCCAAATGCATCTTTAGAGTATCCGAACTTATTTGACGACCTTCTACAAGCAGATCTTGGGGGATGGACAGGAATGTCGGACATTGACGGACTGCTTAGCGATTTGTTAAATAGTTCTCATTACTAGCCACAATTCCTAAAAAATAAGAGAATAAATATTCAACTGCATTATTTTGAGCAGCAATGTATAAGAGATTCTCTTATATTATCATATGCTAATATTTTTCGGTTCCCCGAAGGACGGGCCGACATCTTTACGGGGTGTTAGAGATCAGTATTCGCAGTCGAGCCTGATTCCGCTCGACTGTTGAAGAAGGTAAGATCTGCCTATTATTGAGCACACAGCTTCATTGTTATTTAACAAATATTAGGGAATCCGCAGGAGAAGGAGAATCAAGGAATGACTCGTGCCAATCCCTCAGTCTAGTCGGTTTATCGGTCATTACCTAGTCTTGCTGTCCATTATAAAATCATATGGTAATACATGCACTAGCTTGAGAGGGCCATCCCTAATTTCTCTGTGTGGTACTTTCCTAACATTTGTAAACCATAAATATGCATAAATTATCCCAAGAGTGTTCAAGATGTTCGCATTCTAATCCCTAGGTGTGCCCCTCTTTCTCAAAAATTAAAGTAAAATTGGAAAGCCCTCTGGAATATAGTGTAGTTCAAAATATCATGCAATGGATATCCTAACGTCAAAGGTTGCCCTTCATCGCTAATCTATGCCTGAAGCCCACCAGAACATCAGAATGTCACAAACAGAGCCGCTGCAGAACATACACTCATTCCTCCTGGAAACCATTTTCAACTGTCAGTAACTCAAGACTCGTCCATGACGCCCACGTCCACGTTCTCGCCAACTGGCGGAAGGCGATCTTGCTCCAATTCCCTCAGGTATTCCGTACGCTTTTGAGGCCATACCATTGTTTCTCCTGTCAACTTTTCGACTTCTTGCTTCACTGCATCAAACGGTACAATGAAGGATACACCTGCATTCTTGGAAGACCCCCATACCATACCGACAACGAAAGGCATGGGTGCTAAGACATTAGCGTACGTGGAGAAGTCCTCGGTGGATGGCATCGCGACTCGGTTGAAATAACTCCCATATTCAAAAGTCGTAGAAGCTATGACAAATGCCCCAGAATCTCCCTTCTCGGAAAAGGCTGGGGGAGTTATATCATCCAACGAAGGTACCTCCCCACGCTGGTTCGGAGGTCTCGCTTCGTATCTTTTGAAAATTTCTTCCCATCTTTTGAGAAATATTTCTTCTAGTCTCGTCAAATCATTAACCTCGACACCGGTACCCTTCACCATTTGAAGTTGAGGAGGACGGAGAACACTTCGTGTGTAGGACCGTTGCCAGTTTCCATGTGTATCTCTGATTCTCACGAATGCGACGAATTCACTTACAACGCCCATTGTATAGACGCCCTTTCCTAACTTTGCGACAACTTTGATATGTTGTTCGGCATTCATGGGGCTTCCAAGATAATCTCCTTCCCAAGTGTGATATGGCATACCCTTCGGGATCATAGGATCCTTAGCGCTTTCCATGAGAGGCCTGTCCCATGGCTGCTTACAGTTCATTGTAATCAGGGCAATATCCATGGTTTGTAACTTTGAGCCATGCAATGGCTCACTAAGAGAGTAGTTTGCACAGCCCTTTGTTAAATTCTGTACTACTCCAATACACCTATCTTCGCTGATTAAGTGAAGGTGGGCGCGGTACCATGTGAGTTCCTGTTCTTTAATTTCTATGGCCCTTCTAGTATCTCGCCCCTTCCTTCTAATAGCCCTCAATGCCTGTAACGATTCTTCAAGAGTAGCGATGTGGACCCGCAGCGTATCTATATCAGTGTCCTGGGTGCATGCGGTTGGTGTTTGCACTTTAATGCCGACTTCAGCGGGTACCCGATGGAAAGTCACATTATCCCCTATGGTACACTGTTAGATAGGATTTCATGCCAATATATGTTATGGTGACGGATGCTCACTCTCGAATACTACATGTGCATTGGTAACACCATATGTTGTTCTTTTCCCGTCCTTGTCCTGCGTTATAACATAGCCACCCATTGTGCCTTGGTTATATCTACCCTGTGGACCTATCTTACATCCAGGGAGAGCATCTTCCTTGTATTTTTGGGCCATGGTGGAAACCCAGCTTGGTTGGTCATACTCGACGGATTGTTGGGTATCACCATCATCACTATTGCAGAGCAATGAACCTGCCCTCTGTTGAATCTCAATACCGATGTGATTTGGGAGAATTGAGCGTATACTGTCTTCAATGGAATCCCATTTCTCATCCTCTGCGTCGATTGCATCGAAGAAAATGACAATCGACCATTCGCACTCACGTTGACCCGCTGAACAACGCCCAACAGGTGTCATGGCTTGAAACATGTCATAAGGCTCCTCTCGAAACAATTGGAGGATTTTCTCCAAATATTTATTCCCAGTCTCCCAATTCGCAAGCAGGTCTTTACTTTTATCAGGCGGGCATGTGCAGATATGCGTGCTAAGCATATATTGCCAGTCGAAGAGTTCGACACCAACTTCGATATTCCCTTCGACCATGGATTGGGTTGCTGCGTAAATCTCGATTACGGCCTTTGCCCACATCTTGCTATGACTGGTTTTCTTGTCATATGTGCAATCGACAACGACGCGAGGTAGGCCCAATTTTCCGTACCTTTGCCTTCGATACACCAAGTCATGAGAACGAACTCCACGACGAATATTGTACGTTTTGAGGATAGAATCTATACGCGACTTCAAGTCCTCAAATTTGGCATTGGGGATTGGGATCTTGGCTTCGTTGATGGGTAAATTGATCACAGATGGTCGAAGAAGGCGTGGATAGCCTGCGCGGAAGGGCCAACGAGTATCGACATCTTCGGATGTAATTGTGGCCTGCTCAGCATATGTCTCGATGCAAACAACTGTCGTCATTTTGTCCGATTTATTGATAAATAAGGATTAGTAATAGTCTCTGGAACTTTAAAAAGAGTCATGGAAGCTGGAAACTACCAGCATATTTAAGTGCTCTTGCCATGAGATAGAATACAATGAAGACATCTGGAGGCACCTCTGGTGGTACCATTGTCTATTCTTCAAAGGAGTGTAATAAGATGATGAAGCACTCCATAAAATAAATATGTTTTAAGATATAATAACTCCCCTAGAAATTGCCTCTAATACCTTTAATAGCGCGTGTATATTGGTTTTGTATTATCAATGCTAATTGTATTGTCAGACGACTTAGATTCCGAGTGTCAAGGATATCATTGTCCTTTTGATTCAAGTGCCTCCAAGGGAGCCGGACCGCCCATAAAGAGCCGCAAGCCCCCTGTTTACGCAGAATATGAAAGATATCTGATATCCGAATACGGAATATGATCAAGATATGTGTGTATCGACCTCGCAAATAATCACCCTTTAGGGGGGCCTTGTTATTGGAGCAGTGGTCTGATTTCCTGTACCTATTCAACAACTGTGATGTATATGTGTCGATATATAAGGATTCTTATTGATAAGGTAGTATAGAGTTTTGAAATTCGATTCTTTTTGAAAAAAAATACAGTCTGGGGTCATTGTCAACCTCCGTTTTGGAGTTTCTTTGGCCAGGTGATGCGAAACGCTTCTCACGTTGAACGGATTTGAATAAGAAAGACTGACATCAAACACTGCTTTTTGTTCTTTTCTTATTGACGAACCCTTGCTCTGAGGCAGAGAGACAAGATAACCATAGAACTCGTTACGAATAGTATACCAGGTAGTTTACAAAGTGACCATTCAAAGACAACCTCGCTAGCGAAGATTGGAAGTTTATTGCACATCGGAATATGGAAAGTGCATGGCTGCGACCAGGCGACCAATCCTAGCACCGACTATGCCAACATTAACATTAATATCGCGTGTCTTTTCAAATTCTAATTAGTGACATTAAGGAACAACCTTTGGGTTGAGACGTTGTCAGCAGGATGTCTTACTTCTTGTCTCAGAGTATGCCAACAGAACCATGTCTCGTACATAAGGAACCGGTATTCAATTTAAATAATCATTCTTACTCGCCCAGTACCGCTGACTCTGGAACCCTGTCAGTATTGCCAGGGACGTCAAGACAGGGACATAGGGAAAGTGAACAATATGTCCACATTAAGGAATTGTACCTTCACACACCGCGTATTGACCCCGTATTAAAGATCTACGACTCCAATTTGACTTGTTCATAGGATAAATGTGAAATCCTATTATTAGTTTAGTATACAGCGTGGAATATATCTACGTAATCATCTTGAATCTTATATAGAGATCAGAATAAGGTTTATAGGTACCGAGTAACAGCCCCAATAATTCTTAACCAATAACCCAATAAATTTTGATTAACTACTAAGCTGATTGACTAAGCTGAGTCAGCAGTAATACGATCACTAATAAACTGGTTCCAGATTGGGCTTTTGGGGGCCTTGGATGTGTATATTTTATGGGCGTGTACGAACCTGGAATTGTGACGCTAAAACATAGGAGGTGAGGGGAAGACATCTGGAGAGGAGGGGAGGTCTCATCTGGGGTATTAAGAATACAACTGCTTATAGAAAACAAAGAACCGACACATTTATCTATTTTTCCTCACTAAATATTGCTCAAAACACATACATATCACTATTCCAGTCCAAGATTGCTGTATAATGGCGACTACCAGAAGACAAACCCTACGGGTCCCTCATCTTGGAGAGACCACAGTAGGCTATCGATTATCTACTCCTTGTCTTGATCCTACAAAGCCAACCGTAGTGCTGGTAAATCCTTTTACAGCCACCGTTGACTACTATAATCCCGAATTTGAGAGTTCCGAAATGACGAACGCCGTAAATCTCATCGCAATCGAGCCACTGGGTCATGGAGCAACAGTCACAAAAAGCGAGACATGGACATACTGGGACTCTGCCTTTGTCAACCTACAGCTCCTGGAATCACTTGGCGTTAACCGGATGTTTGCAGTAGGGACATCTCAAGGCGGATGGATAGTAGCGCAGATGGCACTATTAGCGCCAGAAAGGGTTGGTTTTCTCCTACATGGTCTTGCACTGAATCTACTTTACTGAACTCTGTTCTTTCAATTATAAAGATTCAAGGGCTTGTTTTGATTGGTACATCGATGGATTCCGAGTCTCCTCAAAGCCGTGAATTAGGCTGCTGGGATTGCCCAACAGCAACTGCCGGATTTGTCCAACTTGCGGCTGACTTGACACCCAAACATGACTTTGAACCAGGACAAGATTATTACGACTATCTCATGGATATCGGCCACAGGAAAGATGTTGATGTCTCCACGAGCTCATTCTGGGAGGAGACTATCAAAAATACGTATCAAGGAGACGAGGGTAAGAAGCGAATTTGCATGGCTGCAATCAACCTCGTCTCGCGAGATGGATTATACGCCCGGCTGCCATATATAAAATGTCCAGTACTTTGGTTGCATGTGAGTTTTTCTTCATCATAGAACGTCGCATAATATGTGTGGGCTTCCTCTTACTTTCTTACTCTTGACATAGGGCACTGCAGATGCCGTGTTTAGTGTTGCGAATGCCCAAGAAGGAATTTCACGTTTTGTCAATTCAAAAGATGCCCGACTTGTCATCATGGACAATGGGGTTCATTTCCTAGGTTCCAGCCACCAAAATGAAGTCCAGGAGCACATTCTCGACTTCACGTCTCGCTGGGAATAAAGCTAGATCAGGTTTCGCCCAACAGGCGTAATCCGAGACATACATCATTCAGTACTTGTACCGAGTATGGGAATGGTATGAAGGCGAACATTCCATATCTAGTTGTGATTCATGCAGTCTTGAGTATAGAATCCCTAGTAAAATGTTTCGTTACATACCAGTATTCTATTTCTGTACTTTTTCTAGCCAAATCCGATGATGGAAACTCTCGACAGTGACCTGGATTTTCTCGGCAGGCTCTTTCTGACATTACCTAGGTAATTAACACGGTGACGGCATAAACCCTACCACCATTGCGTAAATAGGTAGATGAAAAGAAAAAAGAGGGCACCTCATTGAATTTATGAGCACGTACTAGTACATGTGTAGTCGTCGGACTTAATAGATTCGGCGTAGTCTTCGAGGGGAATGATGACAAAGAATGCAATTTACTGAACGAAAAATCAATCTGATTAATAAAATGTTTGTAGTTTTCATTCAATCCTTCTGAACCTTGAGCTGACGTGATAGTCCGAACCCACGGGTGTTTAACCCCGATTATACCGCATACAGTAACTACGCCCGATGACAATAAATCTGAAGTGTAAAGACATTGAAAGACTATATAAATCACAGGCGGTCTAAACATTGCATCCTCTCGAATACTTCGAGATTACACATCTTCATAACTCAGGATCTTGTTCGTCCGGAAATCAGAGAAAAAAATGGAGTTGGCTGCAGCACAGATTAGAACTCTCGCGCAGAGCGCTGATAAAGCCGGTCGTCAGGAGATTCTGAGGACTCTGAGCAAACTGCAGTCGGAACTGGAAGATCCTATGGAAACGTTGATGCGACTTTCGAATTTTGTACGTGAGACATCCCCGAAGTGTCGGAAAAATACTGCTAACGTCCTTGTAGAATATACTTATTGCAATGTTTCGCGTTGCTCTTGATGTGCAGCTATTCCAAACACTCGATAAGCCTAAATCCTCGGACGTTGATGAGATTGCGAAAGCGACCGGCGTATCGTCTGAGCTTCTTGGTAAGCAGTCTTGTTTATCATCTATTATTACGATTCGCAGCTGATTCTGATGGGTGCTCGTTTGTACAGCAAGAATCCTGCGGTATCTAGCATCTATGAACATTATCGAAGAAACGCCAAATGGTAAATACACAGCCAATAAAATTACACGGTTCTTTGCCAATTCTCAGGTGCAAGGTCAAGTGCTTCATGGGTAAGAATAAATGATATAGTGGTAGATTTCAAGCATTCTAGTCCAACTAATAACTCCATTCCAGGTTTGAAACGAATATTCCGGTAGCTCGTGAGCTTTTCGGTTTCCTAGCCGCAATAGAATATCGAGATATTACAGATAACAAAATACACCGTTCCAAAAAGCCTACAACACCAATTTGCATCCCTTTGAGTGGTTTGCTCAAAATCCAAAACGTTTTGAGCACTTCCATGAAGGAATGGCTTCAATGGCCTCGGCGGCGTGGATTGACGCAGTTGACGTGTTCCACAGGGCGGCCGAACAGATCCCAGACACGACTCCAGGAGTAGATGAAGTTCCCTTTTTTGTGGATGTTGGAGGTGGCTATGGTCACCAAAGTATCCTTCTTGGGAAGAGATACCCAAATCTTTTACATCGCATTGTGCTCCAAGACTTGCCACAAACCCTGGATCAGGTTTCTGTGATCGAGGGAATTCAAGCACAGGCACATGATTTCTTCACACCGCAACCATTAAAATGTGAGTCTTCTCTTGTCTGTCTGTCATGTTTATTAGAGGCTATCGGTTTGTTCTCGTTTCGTAGTCATTATAACTTACGTATTTCTCTAGGCGCCAAGTTCTATTATCTTCGTCGAGTTCTGCATGACTGGCCCGACGCAGACGCACTGAAGATTCTCCAAAATCTGACTCCTGCATTATCGTCAGACTCTCGCATATTAGTTGACGAGATTTTGATGCCTGATCAATCGGCTCACTGGCATTCTACGATGATTGATCTGTCAATGATGATGGCATTTGCAGGTAAAGAGCGCCGTGCACAGCAATGGCGAGACTTGGCGGCACAATCAGGCTTGCGTGTCGAAGATATACATACTTATGATCCGGCATCTTATGCCTCTATCATAATTATGGTTCCAACTCAGCAAGATTAGAAGATGGTGGAGGCAGGAAACGCACTTAGGGCTTGGGGAATCACCTGATAAAGGATGAACTTCCCCCGGGCTGAGCTTCTTTCCCCGCGTTGTCGTCGTCTCCACCTTCCTTCCCCCGTCCTCTCTTTTCTCTCTTCTCTCCGTCTCTTTCTAATTTCACCCCATCATCCATCCTACTACTCCTTCGTCCTCATGCTGCATCTTATACGAAGTTACCGCTCAATTGTTCGATCTCATCCGACTAGTTTTTTCTTTATAATCGCTTTATATGATTCAGTGTCTATGTCTAGTCCGTCTCTATCACTCTATTATGCAAATGACAAGTGCCTTCCAGCGTTGAATGTGCCAAACTCCAACGAAACATAATGCGAACACCCTACAGCCGTGCCTTCGCAACAACCTGCTGCCTCTGTTCCTCTGATTTCAACGGTCCTGTGGGCGCCGAACTTTTCTTGGGAGCAGAAATGTAGCCGCCGAGGACATTGTCGGTATTCGTCACGTTACCATTTTCGTCGCGCTTGATTCCAAGCTCCAATAATTTCGCAAACACATCGGCGAAGTGTCGGAAGAACAGATCTTTATCTTCGGCATACTTTTTGACCCATGGCAAAAACCCTGCATCGGAGATCAACGCCATATCAGTAGGCAGCATCATCAACGGCTCTTGCTTTTCGTCCTCGGATGCGTCGGGATCGCTGTAGCTGAATTGCTTCACTCCGTTCGATAGAGTGCGCGGCTTCCACTCGAGATTCAAAAGCAACCTGAAGAACTGGTTCGAGAACCGCGTCGGATTGTTCACCCAAGGACCATCAAAGCCGCTTCGATCCATATGCCCGCGTCCTAGGTTGTGTGCGCCCGCTAGCGCGACGATTTCCTGATCGTTGAACCCCATACGGTAAAAGATGTGTCGCAAATGGTCAGACCCCTGGGCTGCATCTGGTAAGCGACCGCGTGGAGGCAGCTTGCTATCGTCAACATAATCCGTTCTTCCAGGCAACCACTTCACGTCTGGACCGCCCATCTCTTTCAAGGCAACGACACCAGCCAACGTCCACAGATCGGCGTACGTGATCCACGGATTCCGTTCTTTCACTGGTTCTAGAAACGCGCGCGCAATCTGAAGTCCTGCATTCGCTGGGTCACCACCCTCCGCTTCGTATCGCATACCCGCTCCGTTCGATCCGCCCGTGTCTGTTTCTGCATCATACGTGCCGGCTGAATGCCTGAATTCAAAGCATGCTCGTTAGCGATTTCCGTACGCGTCTCATAGGGGTGGCAAAAACACGCATAATGGTGCAGGGTCTCAAAAACAAAAGTCATAAAAAAATAAAACTTACCATGCTAAGCGAAGAAACACCGGTCCTGCACTACCGTCGTCATAATCGGGCTTGTCGAGCTGAGCGGCGATGTCTTTACGCACCGCAGCGTAGTCGCCAGGTTGGCTGACCATTTTGCGTTCCTTTCGGCCGAGAATAAAGAAAAGGGTTTAAGGAATGAAAGAAACGATTTCTGTCTTTTCGCGCCCGTCTTTATCGTTTGAATCTCAGTATTTCGCAGTTGTATGATATGCAGAACGATGACGGTCTGGAAAGAAGAAAGATGAGACTTGCGAAGAGTTGAATTCGGATGCGACACATCCAGCGGAACACCCACCGGGCCCGCGGCTTGTTCCTATCGCCATCTAGTGGAACGCAGACTCGAAATTGCCAACGAGAACCGCTGAATTGATAAAGAGCCTTTCACCGATTCGCGGTACGGATCCACACCGATAATTTTTTTGTTATCTCGACATCTTATCGTCACCCGACGGAGGACTTGCCGAGGTAAATCGCGGTAGTCGCTCCGTTTTATGCGTCGCGTTGTCTGATGTTGTCATAACATTGGTTTGTGTAATGCTGTTCTCAAACTTTTCGTTTGAGGTATGTGCATGTGAGATCCGCCCAGAGGAGACCTCAAAGCAAACGGCTTTCGTTGCATAGATGGACTTCACCGCTCTTGATTGTATGCGGTGTATATATTGTACAATGCGATGTGTCCAAGACCGGTAGCAACGATGCCCTTGACCTTAAGGTTGACCTAATTTGAGGACGCAGCATCTTTTGCAAATGGAACCCGGGTTTTCTGCAACACTTTTTTTGCTTACGGCCAAAAATCAGCGGTCCCGTCTGTCAGGTTCTACAGCACTAGTTGTGTACCCAACGATGGGTTTCTGTGTAGACAAAACACAGTTTTCGTAATACCAAGCACGACATTTTGGACAATTTCAATCCCGACTTGTCGTCTCTGGCGGTACTTCAAGGGCCTGGTTTGATAGCTTCTTAACCAGGAACAGCCATGAATGCGATCGTTTGTAGACACAAGTGACAGTAATTCATGAGCAGTCATAGTCATGCTTGCAGATGTTACACAAGTATCGAAACTGCAAACGAAAGTACTGGTGAGCTCGCGGCCTACATAAAGTAAACATGACTCCCCTGATTTGAATCTATCCAATACTTCCTATCCGACGTGAGGAGATCCCAGATATACCAAGAATATGGCCATCCAAATCTCAAAAAGACTTCGTCTTAGAGCGATCATTCTGATTGCGACTTCTTTTTTTGTCCTCGAGATAGGAGGTATTCTATTCCTCTCTGAACAACATTATGATGATATCGAATAGTATTGCTTATTGTTATTTCTGCATTCTTCAGTCGGATTTTATACACATTCGCTCGCGCTGATTGCCGATGCATTTCACTACGCAAGTTACATTTCCCGTGATTACAGGCGGGTATACGATCCTTGCTAAGATGTTTCTAGCTCAACGATCTCATAGGATTCGTGATTGCACTAGTTGCTTTAGAGGTACAGGGGCGCTTTGACTGAATCATATTCGAGTGCTGACTACATTTGACATATATGTAGTTGACAGAAAGTACTCAAACGCCGCCGAGTTGGCTATCTTTCGGATGGCAACGAGCCCAGATACTCGGCGCGTTCTTTAATGGTGTCTTTCTGTTTGCACTGGGAGTTAGCACGGCCTTGCAGTCTATCCAAAAATTCATTTTTATGCATAATGGTACATGGAAAAGGCGTCTAGAGGCAAGATTGAACGGATCCGAGACTGACAAGCGAAAACTTTCAGATATTACACACCCAGAAAACATTTTGATAGTGGCCAGTGTCGGTCTAGTATTGAATCTCTGCAGTGCTCTACTTATACACGGTGCGCCTACTTGATTTTTGAGTCCATTGGTCAGTACTGACCCTACTCGTCCAGACCACGGCCACCACGATACACATCCAAATCAAGAACGGACAATTGAACATGATTTCATACATGGCAGTTCGGACATGGTGATCGGGCGACTCCTAGCAAGTCTCGCGTACCACACTAATCGTCATTCTATTTAAGGCAACAAACACAAAGCATAGTCACGACCTCAATACGCTCGGTGTCCTCATACATCTCCTCGGAGACGCACTCAACAATATCGGCGTCATGACTTCCGCGTTGATTATCTGGTTGACCAAGTATGAGGGTCGATTTTATGCAGATCCGGCGGCTAGCATGGCCATTGCATGTATGATCATGCTAACTTCGGCGCCGCTAGGTATGTCAAATCTTCTCGCCAGTTGCCAGTCTCTGTAAATGGCTGATAAATAGCTCTTCTTCATTAGCCCTAGGTTCCGGTCGCATTCTTATCCAGAGTCTTCCCACAAACGTTACCTGCGATGATGTAAACAGACATTTAAACGCCGTAAGCTTCATCGCTATAAGAACCTACATCCTCTTCTCGAACTAAACAGATCAGATACCCGGTGTGCTTGCCGTACGCGATCTCCGATTATGGCGCCTCAATCAACACAAGAACATTGCTTCGGTTCATGTTCTTATAGATGGACAGACTAGCATGCGCGAATGTTCTAGTATTATGAAATCGATTCGGCAGCGTTTACATGCTTTTGGCGTGCACTCCGTCACGATCCAGCCGGAAGTTTTAAGGGCATCTTTTGTGGTTGCCGAAGCAGTCGGGGATGATGAAGATATGGGAGTCGGGGCATTTAGCGTTGATATTCATAACAACAGGCGATGCTAGAGAATGAGGACGCATATGAAACAGCATAAGGCTCGGAGCGTGATTGCAAGGCTGCTCTGTATTTCAATCACACTGCCTCCATTGAGCTCCTGTTTCAACTATCAACATATGCGAGTTTACTTGAGCGTTACAATGTGTTCAGTAGCGCGAGACACTTCTCAGTTAAACCGTCGGTGAATCTTTGATCCATCCAGAAGGCTTAGTGGTATCAAATAGTCATTGGGTTGCAAACATTCAATTTGATTTTCACTAGAAATGACTAAAGTACATTATGATAGCGGAGCCCTCCACCAACTGCGTCAATACTTACCTATGAACATAGCTCTGATCAATCAAAACACTATGCCATACGCATAGTCTGCTGCTCGGGGGGAACCCGAAAATGTACGCTCTTCTCATATTCAACCTCCATACTTCTTCGAAGAGGAGATGGATGAGCCGGAGGAGGAGAAGTCATGGGTTCATCTGGAAATTCCACAGACTGAATCGGTGAATTGCCTTGCAATCCTTGTCCTTCGCCGTTGTTGCTGGTGTTGAGTGCTGTCTGAGCTCCTTCGTTGGAGCTACCATCACGTACTGAAAAAGTTGTTTGCATGGAAGCCATTTCCGAGTAGGGAGTCGAGGAGTCGGAGTCCGTGGAACCCTCTTCAATGGTTTCTCCCCTCTCTTTCCGCAATCTGGTCTCAAGTCTTTTGCATCGCTTCCTTTGCGCTTTCGCTCGCTTCTTGTAGCGCTCCATTTTGCGTAGTGTCCGCTGTAGCACCTTCTCGTTCTCATGACGTTCGTCGTTGTGAATGTCGTTGATGACTTGGTCGAATCCGAGCGTGTGCGAGGAGTCCAGTACACCGAGCTTGACATAATGACCGATGGCCCAGATGCAGCCTTCAATGTCCTGGGCGATGGAATTGATCAGGTCGGCTTTTGCTTTGGCGGACAGGTTCGCGATGTTGTGTGGCTTTTTGCTGCTGTGGATGCGGAGTAGAGAGAAGCCCGGTTTGGGGGTGGCAGGACGAGGCATGTTGATGTTGACTTGGTCCGCCTTGATGTTGAATTTGGTCATGGACGAATGTTGTTTTTGGAAGAAGGAGAAAGGTCGTGCTGGCTGAGTGGTACTGGCAGATGTTTCATGGACGATTTTGAAGATGAAAGTGATACTACGATGTGTGGTTCTGATGGGGGGTTTGCCTGGCTTATATGTGTCAATTTTGGCAACGTCCACTATTCTCTCTTTCACATTGTTCTTATTGTTCCCCGTAATTGATATGGATGAAAGTACATTCATATAAGACAAACACACAAAGACTTCCATTTTCTATCCTTTCCGTGGAAGTTCAAGTTTGGAAACAATGGAAACTCAAAACTCAAATTTGAATAGGTGAGGAACCTCTACAGAAAGAGATCTAAATGGGATTTCTAAGACATTTTCTACCATTGTTTTGTGTAAAAACATATTAATAAGTCCCCCTACATATATACTTCATTCTGCAAACCATACATTGAAAGCAGTTTTTGCACGAGAATTGTTTGTCTATCTTTGAATAAGCAATGATTCATATCACAATGCATGCTCAATCACGGTAGCCTTTTTGTTCCAAGGCCTATGACGTGTCCCATTGATTCGAAATATTGACTTGAACACGAACCATACACAGATCAAAATGTCGGACTGATTCGTGTACCAGAAAGCCATCTAGGCAGTGGCCATGTATATATTACCTAGGTAAGTATTAAGTATCGACTTAGGGCTTTTCTCATCACGGGACCGTGGCTGCCAGTTTTGGAAATCGGAGCTGACATTTGAAAGCTAGAGATTCTTACCACGAAAATGTTCAATGTTGACAATGTTGCTCAATGGAACCATACAGTATAAGGAGGTTTTAGGGACTGGAGTGCCTCCACAGTCATCAATGTGTCTGGTTTGCTCCATATATATATACCGTACCTACCGTAGGTAACCACCAGGCTATCGGATCAGTACATGAAACATCCATCTTTCCATTCATGGATTTACATCAAACCTGGAAACTTCCCCCGATTCAGCGGGATAATATCAAAATCGACTATCTTCCTGTATTCCGAAGCCAACAGGCTAATTGAACAAGAGGAAAAAACTCGGGGTTGGTTTCGGAGTTGGAGATAAGGAATGTGGGTAGACCATAGTCATTTTGAGCGATACCACCTTCCGAATTCCGATTAGAGGGCAGTAGCAGCTTTGATTAATATAAATGCGGGGACTTCAGCCTTCAACGATTCTAACCTTCATTACTTTTCTACTAGACAGAAAGATACAAATATCTACAAAAACGATACTTCGTAAATATTAACCAAAAAAGTTCGGGCGACACCAATTCCACAAGACTACGATAATCTCATCCTGCAGACGGAAAATTTCAGACATCGAAATGCGTGTACGTCTGGACCAAGAGACCAACTCTAGGCTACCGCTACGCCCAGCATCGACAGCACACCGTTCAGCTGCCTCCGATAAGGATTTGAAAGGATTGAAGGCTTCTCTTCTGATACCCGGCCGTGGAGAACCCATCAAAAGTGGCGCACTTGTGATTGAAGGCCCGAAAATCGCCTGGGTTGGTGAACAGTCTGCTATCCCGACCAAATATCACGATATTGAATTCGATGAGGTCCCAGTTCTGATGCCCGGTCTCTGGGACTGTCATACCCATTTCGGGGGAATGGACGTCGAGGACGACAACACACAAATGTTATTCGGCTCTGCTGCGCTACAAGGTGCACGCGCTGCCAAGGAGCTCGAAACCACGTTAATGGCTGGATTTACCACGATACGCGAAGTAGGCGGAATAGCAGGAGAGATATGGCCTGCTATCAAGAAGGGTACTCTTGTCGGACCAAATGTATACTCTAGCATCGGTGTGCTGGGTATAACCGGTGGTCATTCGGACCTCCATAACTTACCCATCGAAGTAGTTACTGCCAGACGAAGCACTGGAGCTTTTGTGGTCTGCGACGGTGTCTCAGACTGCGTCAAAACTGTTCGTTTGATGGTACGCAGAGGCGCGACACTGATCAAGATTTGCGCAACTGGCGGTGTGGGCTCTTTGCTCGATGATCCGGAGGATGCCCAATTCTCACCGGAAGAGATCAAAGCGATGGTCGATGAGGCAGCTCGCACGAAAAGAATAGTTGCAGCACATTGTCATGGAAAAGAGGGTATCATGAATGCTCTGAATAACGGCGTACGCACAATCGAGCATGGCAGTTACCTGGATGAGGAAGTTGCTGCATTGATGAAGGAAAAGGACGCTATTTTCGTTTCGACCAGATTGATTGTTGAAGAGGGCCTCAAGAATCCCAAGATTTTCCCACCAAGCGGTTACCAGAAGCTGCTTAAGATCAGCGAGGCGCATAAAAAAGCTTATGCATTGGCTATCAAATCCGGAGTCAAAGTCGTACTAGGCACGGATTGGGAAGCTGGCGAGAATGGAAAGGAACTTGCTTATGCAGTCAAGGCTGGTATGACCCCGTTGGAGGCTATTGAAGCTTCTACGGCTCGGTGCCCGGAGACACTGGGCTCGCATTTTGCGCCTTTGTCCGGCCAGTTGAAGGAAGGGTATGATGCGGATGTGATAGCAGTGGCGAGTAATCCATTAGACGATATCAAGATCTTGGGAGAGCCGGAGAAAATCACCCATGTGTGGAAGGGAGGGAAACTGTATAAAGGGTCCCTTTAAGATATTGATATCCACGGCTTTTTAGGAGTTACATGGTAGTGATAAGGGAACATTCCTTTATGATCAATTAAGCCGCCGTCTAGGCGACTGAAATCTATCTGCATACATAAATAACATTATCTATATCTAAATTTAACAATATGTATAGTCTCTTGTCCACGAAAAGTCAAGACATGTATCAATCATCATAATAGTGAGTCACAAATGGATCATACGTCGCATTCCCATAGGCATCTCCACCATAAGTGAGATAACCTGCCACTAAATCCGGCGACGTACCATGCGTTATCTCTGATGCATTACCCATTACCCAAACAGTCTGCATTCCCATGACCATATGTTGAAGAATATGACAATGTACCATCCAGACACTATTAACATTAGCAGAAACTTTAAAAAACATGGGATATCTTGACTTACCCAGGATCTGTCACTTTCAACCTCCAAGCTCTCCATCCTTGACTGGTGTAATTATGGCCGTCTCCGTAATATGGATCGCCATACCTAAACAATAGACTTGTGTCTCGAACGATGGGGTTATAGCCCTTCAGTCTCTCCTCATTAGCTGTGGCGTTGTACACGCCTGAACCACTACCCATATCCCAGACGTGAGCTCCATGAGAATGAAATGGATGGACATCGTATCCACCAATAACACCAGCAGGCTCGTTCACAAGAATGATATCGACTACCTCGCCAATTTCAGCTGCAAACACATTCAACTCAGAATCCCATCCGTTGTTCTGGATTGCTTTTTGGTAGTCTGGAATAGCTCTTTCGCCCTCCTTATACACGCTAACCAGGTAAGGAGTGTCAGCAGTTGGAGTGGTGTCATTGAATGGAGTGTCCCCTTCGTGCTGATTGATTTCGGTCCAGGTGTGGTTATTGATGGTCCAGAATTGACCGGATTTAACGTCTAGTTGGACGACAGTCATGGTCACTTGGCGAGTCACTTGATCAGAGCTTGGAAAGTCGTTTGGCGTTAACGGTTCTAAGGTGTACTCCAACCAATCCTGTAAGGAATAAGGTATCGATACCGGAGGACGAGTAGGGGGTGATGATAGTATTGTACTGGCGTTGTCGTTGGTATATGATAGAACTGCGTAGAAAGTATCTATTTGGTCACGATATCTTGTTTCAATCTGCATCCAAAACTCGGTCTTGCCAAGAGCTTGCAGTTCTTCCTCTGTCTTGGTATGAAGTAAAAAGTCATACCGTTGTCCTCCGGCCATTTGTATGACATTCGTTTCGGCCGGTTGCGTGTACGAGGAATCGGCTGCGATAATGGTGAGATTGTCATGGTCCTCAAAGGCGAAAACTAATGGACTCAATGCCACTCCCCCGATTGCTCGAAAACGATACGTCTTGTTTGCTTCGACTTGGATGATTTCAGGATGGCATTTTGTATCACTGTCGGACGAAGATGCATCGTCTGGAGGCATTTTGGCATCTGTTTCGTTTCCAAGAAGTGCTGGAAACCCATTGCCATTAACTAGTATGGATTCCGATTCTCCGGGCCTGAACGACAAGCCGCACATGTCAGTCAAAGAGGATGTAGGTAGGTAGTACCCACCAAAAAGATTGTACTAACCATAGAAATTGTGCCAACGGAGCAGTAAGCCCTTGTTCAATCTGTTTATCGGTATTATTAAACAACTCTGACAAAAACAACATCCGCTCCTCGTCATATTCATACGGAATCTGTCCATCCGCTTCCTCTACAATGAGGGGTCCAGAGGCAGAGACTGCTTGAAATCCAACATGAGAGTGATAGAAGTAAGTACCGGCTTCACCAATTTGAGGTCGAAGTTCGTAATCGAAGAAATGTTGCGCCTTGTACGTATTAGTACGTTTGTCGTTCCGCAAATGTAACAGGTCGTATTATCTCACTTTGATGGGCCACTGGCTTGCTTGGGGTGTTCCATCCGCCCACGGCGCGACGGATTGACTGAGGCCGTGCCAGTGCTATGAGAGTTAGATTAATGCAGTTCATCGTTGATCATCGAATATATTTTGCACGTACTATTGTGGCATTGTCAGAGGGTAGATCGTTGTATACCCTAATCCAGGTAGTCTGGTTCTCTTTCAAATATAAAGCAGGTCCGGGCACGGTTCCTTGGATAGATCAGCATGGACTTTATGCTATTAGATTGGAAGACATACCATTGACAACAGCAGAAAGCCTCGTTCTACACGCGACGGTGATATTTTCGGCAGTGATTCTCAAGATATACTCTGGCTTAAAGTTGCTGTTGTGCCTGACTTGTTGTAAAGCCTGGCTCAATGGCAATATGACCAAAAGGATATGAAAGAAGAGGAACAAAGAAATAGCCATGGTTACAGACTTGGCTGTCGATTGGGCTAACCGTGTTACTGTGAGTCTCTAGTCCAGACTTGAACGTTCATGAGAACGAAAAACGAGGTCATGTTCTCTTGGGTATTTGAGGCAACTATATACCTAGACTCTGGATATGGAACATGTTGAGTACACGACGGCATCTTACACGACTTGAAATTGATTTCAGAAAAAGAAACGAGTGGTGGATCAAATAGTTACAGCCACTACGGAGTAGATGCCTATCGGCTGTCCAGAAATCGAGCTCCATTCGGGATATGTCGATCCCAACCTTCTTAGCTTCGAAGCCTTCATTCATGGCTGAAAATTTTTCGGTGTATATTTGGATTACAGCCGAAGTAGTCGAGTCATTTTCGATGTTTGGTGTGACAAAGGGAGGGTAATTGTTGGCGTCTCCATTCACAATGCATTGGCGTAACCAACGCACTCCCTGATAATCACTGCCATATCGGAGAATATTTGTGTCTCGACTGAGGCTGAGATTGATATTCAAAAACAGGAAATCTCTACACTCGATACAGTCTACGAGATAGCTGCGCAAGGCTAACTCTCTTTGGTAGGTAAATCAGGCCACCCCTTTTCAGTGACTCGGCTGACTGTTCGGCTTTATCATCGGATTAGCGGGCTCTGTAACCGTTTTAGGGACATATCACCGAGTTAGGGTTGAGAATTGCAATATCCAAATCGACCTCTTCCATAGGAATCAAAAGACTAAGACCAGCTGGAAATATTTTCACAGTCACATTCATTATTTCTGCTGACTACTTTCACCCGACATGACTGCCTTAGCTATCGTATCAACGATCGCTGCTCGGAGTCTTATCTAGAAACAGGAAATGGCCATGCTTTAGCCCATATTTGTCGCTCCTGGTCAGTCTCAGCCACTTGTTCAAGGAATTTTTCTCGGAGTTGGTCCATCAATTCCTTCATAGTATCATAATCTGCATGACTCACCAACCCATCCCAGCCAATATAGGCACCCAAGTTCTGGAGTATGCTGTCCAGTATCTCAATGCCTTCCTCCCACTTCTCCTGGTCAATCTTCTGTCTTACACGCTCGTCTTCGGAGAAGGCAATTGGACATTCTACAAGCGGATTCCCTTCTGTGTCTGTTCCAACTATTTCCGACCATCTGTCCACGACTTCCATTAGATAACCCAGCACAACCGGTTCGCCATCGTGGAACAGAGACCCAACCAATCCGTGAATCCGAGTCAAAAGTGTGTCTCGGCCACGTAGAGCATTACCGGCCTCTCGACATTGAAGCACCAACTCAATTTCATACAAACAATACAACTTTTGCGCAGATCGGAGCTTCCTACCTGTTCCTGGTGGCTTAGTTGCTCAAAGTTCTCTGGGAGTTCGGGTAACTTGAAACTTTCTGGAATAGGCCCATCGAAGTCAAGAAGGGCAGGACGTCGCACTTGGAGAAACATCGGGGCAATATGTACACATTGCCAATCAATGATACTCGTAATCTTTGCGGTGTCTTTGGCATCAACGAAAATGTTGTTTGTGTGAAGGTCTGGGTGCCACAATACCGGACGATGCGTTGATTCGATTCTTGGAAGTATGTGTTTGTATACTCTCATGTACGAATCCAGTGCTTGAAACTTCGCGGCTTTTGAAGCTTGATACAATCCTGGGGCGTTGAAAAGGCCCTGTAATCGAGGGGAGTCGCCCAATTGAATGATGGAGTCTTTCTCTCGTCGTGCATTTGCAGCAAGGTAATCCTCAATTGACTTCCCTAGAGAGTATCAGTAGAGAGCCAAAATTTCACTAAATGATACCCACAAGGACCACGATCAATATTCAAACTTCCTCGTCCATCGTCAAGATATTTCCGATTGGTCGTAGGGCCTACCACGAATTTGTTGTTCAAATCATTTCCATCGGCATTGTAGTACAAGCTTCCATATTTGTGAAAGGAATTTGTGCAAAGCCGTTTGTCAAACTGCGCGAGCTGTTCTACAAGCTTTGCCTTTTTCAACCCCTCCATTTTATCCCAAACCTGAGAAAGCTGAACACCAGGGACTTTCTCCATGATAATGAACTCAGCACCCACGGGGGTGTTCGCTGCTTTGGAACACCAATCAAAGACTTTTGGGACGGGTATATGCAGTTGATTCCTTACCTAGAGAAACAGGTCAGCTTCATTCAGTGTGATCTGAGAATGGTTCTTACAAAGTCCATCGTAGCAACCTCACTCGAAGTGACAAGCTCTGGGAGACCAGTATTGGGATTTGGAATTTTGGCAACAACTTCCTTCCCATCATCCATAGACAACAGCAAAGCCTTATTAAAGTTGCCCTCTGGTATCTTTCTGACATTTGTGCATGATCCAGATCCCACCGCTCGAGCAGCGATATCGCATAGAGCTTGAAGGTTGAACTTGACATAGCGGGCTTTTAACTGTTTTTCTTCATTCCACAACCATCTTCCGCCGGTATAGTTGTAAAGAGAATCATGTGCATCGTCTAACAACGTAAGTGACGGACACAACGACTGAAAGACGATGGAATACCTTCTGCTTGTGACGTGACACCTGCAGAACTGAGTATCGAAGTATACAGGCTCCAAGATTGCACGAAAGATCTTTTACTACTCCTTAAGAGAAGAGTAACCTCGTTGAATTTAAAAATATGATAGGTCCTGGGCGACATGTTTGAAGCTGAACGAATATTTTGATGCGCGAGCTTTGTGGGATGATACTCTGGATGACCCTGGGCGTTCAAATGTTACATACAACAGGGCGGTGCTGAATTGGGAAACTGGGGTTAGGGCTAACTCATCATGACCAGGCAAATTAAAAACAATGACTTGATATTTATTTCCAAGGTTCTGATTCTAGATCTAACACTCTCCTGAAACTTTTACCCAGACAATTTGATGCAATAATAATTTCGGCCCAGATTAGCAGCTCTCCTTGAGTACCACCTACGGCTTCTCATTCTCATTCTCAACAATAGCCGGACCAACACGATGGAAAAGATCAACCTGAGTGGACTCAAATTTGCGACTTGTCAGTGATAGTCGACCTAGACCGGGCTGATCCCTTCCACTTTATACGCCATCGGCACTTGGAATGCTATACGGAGAACCTGGGGAAACCGAGTCCAGAATCACGACAAAACATCAATCATTATTGGACTATTCTCAAAGCAAATCTGTAACTCTCGTGCATATCTCCAGTCTCGCAGTTCCAGGTCCGGGGTTTGGTATGCGGAGAAATCTTTTTGCCTTACAGAAAGTCAGCATTTCTCCATTTTGCCTCTCGATGGAGAATTGTCGGAGAAACTCTTATACATGTTTTACTTTATCTTGATATATTAATTGGCTCAGAAGTCACACTCACATACATTAGTTGCTGTTAGACAGCCAATGATTGAATCTTCTCAGAATACGCTGGTGAAAACTAGAAAATGAATCCCAGCAGCAAAAACGAGATCTCATTAGCCCTAACCCTAGTGCTCTGAACGATGCAATAATCCTGCTTGATATAGAGTTATAGACATATTTCCGGAAATCTTTCCGGTTGAGAATCCCTAGTAATGCATCTCTATATTGCAAAAGCTGAAGTTGAAGGCGTATGTTCATGGATGGACTTCACATTTCCACATGCAATATGGAGATAGCTACAATGAAAAGTAGTACTATGTACACTAGATACTAAATCCTGAACAATAAATGACCGCCTCATATGGTCGCAGTACAATCTTCTCGCCACGACTTGGAGAAGTCGAGTAGTTCCCTCTCAGAACTGACCACCCAGTAACCCAGGGGATCGTGACTGTGCTATTTTGATCTGAAAAGTTCAACAACAACGCCTCTTTATCTGTCCCATAATCCTTTCTCTTGTACGCGACCACTTTCTCGTGTGTGGCAGACTCAGGTAACGTCTCAAAGCTGCCATAAGAGAAGACATCGACGAACTTCTTTCGGAAAGCTAAAGATTCCCTCCAGAATGAGAGAACACTATTTGGATCATCCTGTTGTGTCTCGACGTTCCATCCCGGCTTATAGTCTGGATTGACGGTCATCCAGGGACCAGTGTCTGGAACAGTAAATCCGGCATTCGGTCCATCGTTCCATTGCATTGGTAGTCGACCATGATCTCGTGCTTTGAGTTGCAGCTCCTTCATGACATCTGCCATTTTGCTATGATCGCTGCCGTGAGACTAAAGAACTTGGTTGTAATAATTTTGACCCTCGACGTCGATATACTGCTCGATACCCATGTCCTTGGGCAAGTTGGCCATGCCAATCTCCTGTCCGGCGAGGAGAAAGAGTGTTCCACTGAGGGTTATTAGGTACGTGGCGAGCATCTTGGCCGCATATGTACGATAACGAGGGTCATCAGAACCATAGCGACTGACTGAACGGCCGCTGTCATGGTTATCAAGGTATAGCGTATTCCAGCCATCGAAGCGAGGCATGGCAGTTTGCCATTTTTCAGTGAGCATTCGAAGCTGACGAGGATGGAATCCACCACCAGAGGTGTATTTCCCGTTAGGACCAAAATCCATATCAATAATGTCCCGGTAAAGAGCATGTTGATTTTGTGTCGAGATTTTGCGACGTATTTCGAGACTGATTCTTCGTCTTTGGTGAAGCCTAATTCCCCGACTGTGACTGCGTTGTAGGGATCGAATATCTTGGTGCGAAGCTCTTGTAGGTACTCGTGCATTCTCGGCCCGGAGGCAAACCATTTATCTCCCGATTGATATTCTTCGTCGGGACAAGTAATCTCACCGTCTGGAAGATCGGGATGTTTTGACATCAGGTTCATCGAGTCTATCCAAAACCCGTCCACGCCACGGTCAAGCCAGAATCGAATATCGTTGTGCACAGCGTCCCGTAGATCACTGTTTGCCCAATTCAGATCCGGCTGACTGGGTAGAAACAGGGAGAGATAATATTGGCCTGTGGTCTCATCGAAAGTCCACGCACTGCCGCCAAATATTCCCTTCCAGTTATTTGGGGGTTTTTCTAGCTCCTTGTGCATCGTACTTGGGGTCCCTCCAGAAGTACCAATCTCTTTTTGGGCTGTCTTTGGATTGGCGTGACTCTTTGAACCATTCATGTTCCGGAGGTATGGTTGACTACCAGGTCCATCCACAGCTTCATGTCGCGATCATGCAGCTCAGATATGAGACGGTCAACATCTTCAAGCATACCGTATGGTGCATGAATAAATCGATAATCAGATACATCGTACCCCATATCATTCTGAGGAGAGGTGTACGTAGGGGATAGCCAGATCGTGTTCGCCCCGACAGATTTGATATAGTTGAGTTTGCTGATGATGCCAGGTAAGTCACCCCAGCCATCGCCATTTGTGTCTTTGAAGCTGGCTGGGTAGATTTGGTAGACGACTGCTTCCAAGGTTCTTTCCATGGTTGTCGCTCTGTGGTTTGTGCCCAGGTGCTGCCATGTTGCGGGGAGAGTGGTAATCTGATTTTTACAATGAGAGTATGCAGAGAGGATGTACTGCAGGAAGATTTTTGACACGTCTTTGTCCTTCTACTCCTTCAATATATCGATAGTCGGAGCATGTTGATATGTAAAATCCTTGCATGTCTGTTTGATATTCTAGATCTGCTTTGACCCGTGGATGCAGCACAGATGCCATGGAGAATTGTCGGAGAAATCCCCCAGCTTCCCAGCCAGACTGGTACAGCGAACCATACAACATTTTATTTTCTGAATGTCGATAATGCCTAGACTATGACTGTCAATTTTAGGGTTCACCGCTGCCCCTCCGAAAATGCCAAAATGACTATGACTGATATTCTGCGAGGATTTTCGATATATCATGTCCGACGATCAACCTTGGAACATTGAATTGATTTTGCGTATCAAGCCCATGACTCCGTAGAATTGGCGATTGTATAGTTCGAGCACCTCTTGTTAACAGCTGAAATAAAGCTGTGGAATTTAAGCTCGATTTCTACACCGGCTCGTCAGCTATTCTTCCAAGGTTTCACAGTCATGTCCTTTACTACAGTCACATCCGCACAGCAGGAGATAGACCTTCTGCGTCTACGAAACGATCGTTTCATACATAAAAATTACATTGACGAAGACAAAACAATAACTGCATCAAAATGGCGACCGAATTTCCACCTCACCGCGCCCAGCGGCTGGCTAAACGATCCATGCGGACTAGGATACGACCCTTCAACGAAACAATATCACATCAGCTTTCAATGGAATCCGAACGGGAATGACTGGGGGAATGTATCATGGGGCAACGCTACTTCTTCTGATATGGTATCTTGGAAGACATCGCCCGAACCAATTCTCGCCCCGTCAACAGAGTATGACCACTGCGGCGTGTTTACGGGTTGTCTCCGAGCTACTGATATCGATGGAAGCTCTAGCGCGTTGACGTGTATATATACCTCGGTTAGCCATCTGCCGATTCATTATACGCTTCCGTATGTGCGTGGATGCGAGACGCTCAGTTTAGCTGTCTCGCATGACGGTGGGAAGACATGGCTGCGGTTGGATTGTAATCCGATTCTTCCTGGTCCGCCACAGAATCTCGAAGTCACTGGTTGGCGGGATCCGTTTGTTGGTAGCTGGAGAAGATCGGAAGCAGATCAGCAGTTATACGGTTTCGTATCGGGTGGTATCGTTGGGCAGACACCCGCCGTATTCGTGTACACAGTTGAGTCGAACGATCTGCGGAATTGGAAGTTCATTGGCTCTCTAGTTGATGTCGGATTGAACTTTCAACCTTCGCGATGGTCAGGGGATTTTGGCGTGAACTGGGAGGTGGCCAACATCTTTGATCTGGTCAGCAAGGAAGAAGATGTTTCTAGGACATTCATGATAGTCGGCGCAGAGGGATGTCTCCAGTCCAAAGATGAGGATAGGGTTATGGCTCGGACTGCAAGAACACAGCGACAACAGTTGTGGATGGCATTGAAGGCTAATCCGGCAACTTGCGATGAACAGCACGATGATGGTGCATCGACCAATACCACGCTAGCCACATACTCGTTTGCCGGCATCTTCGATCATGGCTACTACTACGCCGCAAATTCTTTCTATGACCCAGTCACGGCTCAACATGTAGTATACGGTTGGATCACAGAAGAGGATCTACCGGATACCTTACGCCACGAGCAGGGATGGAGTGGATTGATCTCTCTTCCACGGACAGTGCATTTACAAGTCTTGCATAACGTGGTCAGAGCTCGCCGCTCGGAGTTTCAATCTATCACATCCATGGAAACAGAACCTAATTCCCGAGGCACGTACACTATCCGAACATTGGGAATACGTCCGGATGATAGACTCCAGAAGCTCCGAGATAAGGCCTGTAGAGTGCACACAATACAGAACCTGTGCCTTCATTCCTCTTCTTGCTCTGCGCAATCCATAGTGCCATTGAAGACATCAAAATGGGAAGTGGAAGTGGAATTCACTGTTCAGAGCCAGTGTACTCGCATTGGTATTCGGATTGCGCACAGCGCTGGTATGTCATGTCACTATTCCTTTTTTACTTTCCACAATCGTTCAACGACCATAAATATGCTAACATCCTATGCCCGTCAACGCATAGACTTGAAAACTCAAACCGTCCTTTCATGGGACCCGATTACCGAAACCTTCACCGTCGAACGACCGCATCCCACATACCCAGGCATCAACCATGGCGTCGAGACCGCACCGCATACGTTATTCACGTTTAGTGACGATCAAGGTAACGAGGTGGAAGAGACACTTCGGATCCGCGCAATGTTCGACAAGAGTGTATTAGAAGTCTTTGTAAACGAGCGGACGGTAATCTCCACGCGTATATATGTAGATGAAGATCGCTGTTTCCAACTGGGTTTCTTTGCAGAGGGAGGGTCTGTCGATGGCGTTGAACCTGCGGCCATCCTGTTGAGAGCGCAGGTTTGGGATGGGTTGGAACCATGAATCATTGTGTGAGTATTGTATATAGAAAATAGAGAATGTATAGACGGCATCTCCATCTGAAGCTCAGATCGATATTCTATACAGTCCATTCACCACTCGGCCCTATGAATCCCAAAGACCTCAGATAAGCATTGTACTGCTCCATATATGGATGATGACCACCACGAAGAGTCTGCATAAGTTTCAAGTAGTTCCTTGCGAGCTGATGCGTTGCCGAGTCCGGTATCTGCATGTCACTTTCCCCGTTGCTCATATTCATGAGAGCACTCGTTGCAATGTTGTATAATTTTTCAATCTGCAGCTGTCAGTCCAAATTGGCCAATTCGAAAATAAATTGATATGACTAGTCACCATGCCAACCCCATGTGCCTCCATCGCACTAATCCTCAAGGACCGACATAGCTCCAACGTTTTAACGCCATTGTTAAATGCGTAGCGGAAGCAAAGCTCCTTTTGCTCCGAATGTGGTTGTAGAAGACCATGACTAAAACACAAATTCCACAATCGGTCCAGAACCCATTTTTGTGTCACGAGCACATCAGCGCATTGCGTCTCCGAAAGGAAGTCCCTCATGATCCTGATGATGTTGAACTCTTCCGAAATTCTTTGAGGATTACTGCCATTTTGATTTGGTGGAGAAGCACTGTCGTCAACACTAAAATGGTCGTTTTTCTTGCGTTGCAAGTACCGACTAACATCGCTGACTCGCGCAAGATTGCGGTATATATTAATAGCCTTAGATTCAGTAAGGGTTTGGCACTTCCCCGTGGTTTTTATGCTGCAACGCGAGTTCCAGCATACGACGATTGCCTCATCAATGGAGTCAAATATCTCCATCAGCAAAGTAAGCCCCATCATGGCGGCGGCATCCTTTTCGCTATGAACGATAATACCGGATACGAGCCGCCGAGTCGCGTTATTCATTTCGTCCACCGAGCGTATTGGATTTGACGGTGGACTGACAAAGCTGACTGGAAGTCGACGCTGGAGGGCATATGCTCTGTTGAACTCGTTAGCAGTGATAGTATTAGAGAAATGAGTGAGGTTTACCTCTCTGTCACTGATAGAACTAAATATATCCTCAATAATTGCCCTTTATACTCACCTGAGTGATTCGCATACGTGCTTGGATCATTCAACCCCAGTATCGACGCCAAATCCACAGCTTCACGAAGCCGGAGCCTCGCAGCATTGTGCTGATTGCTTCCAAACAAGAATCCAAATAAGAAGAAACTTGTCAACACAGATTCCACAGTCGGGTTCTCCCCAAAGTCAGATGAACTGTGCATTTTTGTTGCTTCGGTCATCATCATTCTCGCATGGTCTGCACGGGAGGAAGATGAAGGCCGTTCAATGATATCGATTGGTTGTGTAAGTGCAAAAGCGCAGAGAGACAAAATCATGGCACCGAATTGAGGGTTCTGGCGATGCTCTCGTTGAAATAGTCTTGTAAATAGGGATGATCTATCCAAGACCGGTAGAGTCGGATGGAGGCGGTCAAAAAAGACATCAATCCAAGGGATGAGGTTCGTTTCTTGAATATAAGGTGGCCAGAAGTCCACCTGTGATCTACCGACGCCGCCATGTGCCATCGAATTTACACTTTGTGTGTCATGGACATTGAGTTCTCCGCCCATAAAAGGCACAGAATCGTTGAAATTAAGATTTGCATCGTCAATGATCGGAGGAAGTGCCTGCTTAACAAATATGTTCGTCCCTGGAAAATCGAAGAGTGAACCTGTTTGCGAGTTGAAACTGTCGGGAAGCCAAGACTCGGGATGAGAAGGACTATTCCAAGTAGCCTCAGCAGCATTGTTGTTGAGAAGTAGACTAAAATCATAGTCTTGTTCACCCGGAGTCTGCGATGCATCAAATGTAGGCAAATCAACAGTCGAGAGACTCCTCTCATGAAGACTAGCTGGGCCAGCGTTATCCGCACTGCCGGATGACCGCCTAACCTGACCCTGTCGCTCTCTTATTTGCGTCACTCGGCTTCAAAAATCAGCTCACTTGATACAAGTTAGTTGAAGACAGGTATGCGAACGTACTGCGCAGGAGGGCCCCGCTTTTTCTGAGGATTGAGAAAGGTACACTCGAATCCATTCAGAGTGCAGGTCTCACATGGTCGAGATAGGCTACACTATGACTCTCTTTATCAGCACTGGCCAGTGTATTAGGTATATCCGTAGGCTCTCAACCCTTGTCTTGCGCAACCTGCATTGATCGCAGGCGCGAGTGGCACATTTTGTCGATGTCTGGCCCTGACTCTGGCCCTTCCGACTCGACGATGCTTTTGTGCTCATGATTCATCTAGAAAATCGATCAATTAATTCATCACGCCATTGATGCTTAGTCTCTGGAACGATACCTGCTTGGGTGCGTTGGAGGATGCAAGCAAGAAGTGGAAGGAAGCCCCCGCCACAGCCACTCAGGAGGAAGAACGCGCTGTGCACGGACCCTCTTCGAGTAGGGTTAGGGTCATTTCCCCGCCATGGCTCTCAAGACTCAAGACATGCCTCCTGAGGCTGCCTGTGATAATGTTGGGGCTGACATATTGAAGAATCGAGCCAGAAAATTCCTAATGCAGAAATGTGTCTAGAGACCTTAAACTCAGTGTTAACATCAAAGCTGTTCGTGCACATTCCCCCGGGCACATTTACTACGTTCAAGGCTTCAGGAGTCAGGACATCACCTAGGAGTCAAATGCATTAAATAATTAACACTCAGTCTAGTTTATAAAAGCTCCACAAAATACCCAATTTCTTCTTTGTTCTGGATGATACCGTCATTCTCATCAAAAAGCCACATGGAAGACAGCGCCGACTAATGATGATACGTATCCACCAGAGAGATTATCAATCTGATAAAAATTTGGCTTTTGGCTTTTGTGCTACTGGTACCCTTGCATGGCTTACAGTATTGGCTGCAGCATCATAGAGTATGACTCGGTTGTTTTGATCCGGAGTCACGGCATCGTCTTACAGAAGGACACCTCCGATCTCGGGGAGGTGCTCGAGTACTGAATCACAGGATTTCTCAAGTAACGAGTCTAACGACACCGAGTATGGTCGCTTTGTGTACGTAATGGCTTACTGGGCTGATCACGGGAATAGCCACTGTCACACAGCCATCCAGGGCCGTCCTTGCCATTCTTCTTACGCATGTCATGAAATGGCAGATAGTCAATTGTGTATTTGCCATGTCGATTGCTTGCATTTGGACACGCCGTGCTCTGACAACAAAATGGGCCTCGCATCTCTCTCTGAAGGTGAGGATCAGATGATGCAGGGCTTTCCCTACGGGGACAGTAACAAACACATGTCAAGTATTGCAGCAGTGGAGCCTGAGGTTTCCGACTCGTGGCTGGCCAGACCAAATTATTTTTTCAGCTTGGCGAGGCCACGGTACTCAACCTACCTATCATTCTGAACTTCTAATAAAGCTCCTGTTGGCCACAATTGCGCGCTTTCTAGACAATTTCATATGTAAATGATTCTCATCTTTCAATTTTCGAGCCTGGTGTTTTAACATTGGATCCTCATCATATTATGACAATTGCGGGAGAACACAGTAATCATCTTTAAATCACTCATGTGTGGAGCCGCTGGCTTTTTTTTTTGCTTTTTATTTTTTTATCAGATCGAAAGATCGTAGGATCCCCACTTGATGTTGGTTTACATCAGGTACAGTCATAACTGGTATTTACTCAAAACAATACGTGAGTATCAGCAGAATGCAGAAGTAAAAGACAGTATCAAACGTGACGGTACCGTCAATTGCAGCTGGCCGAGCATCGGAATGAAACGCTGGCGGGCATTGGCCAATCAGCAGGGCGACTGATTAGATGGTTGCTTTATCAGATCCGCTTTTGGCGCTAACAAAGTTATCTGATCCGGGTCTGCTCTTTCCTTTCCCTCTGCCCCTCAGGCCGTTCCTGCCTGCTGCCCGTCCTGCCTAGCCGTCGCAGCCTAGGTTCTATCCTCTCTCTCTCTCTCTCTCTCTTTTCTCTTGTTTTTCGTTTGTTCTCTTCGTATTCTATGGAAAACACTGATCGCATATCATTCCTCTTGCGGAGTAGTGCTGCCGTATAGTGCCGAGTATATATTCTTATCGAATGCCCTCCCGTTACTAGCCGACTTTTTCATTTCTTCTTGTGTCGAGCTTCTCTCAACCGGTACTCCGTACCTGTACTTCAGACCGGCTTCTGTCCGACTCTTTCTCCCCTTCAATTGTTAATCAATTGTTAAAAAAAGGCAAGTCAACCAACAATATGGGCGTTCTCGACAACATTCGCGGTCGCGACACTTCTCAGATCAACGCTGCTGTGCACCGCTCGGAACCCGTTCCTGTTGACGAGAAATCCCCTGGCCAAGCTCAGGATATCTCTGCGAGCGACTCCGACACTCTGAGTCTGGAGGCTCGAAATGAAAAGGAAATCCGACTTCATCCCGATCAAATCACTGCCAATGCAGAGATTGGTGTCCAAAAGGCCGAAGCCGTTACTCTCATTTGGGGAAAGAAGACTGTCTATGCGGTTTATGCATGGTGGGTATAGATCCTCTTCTGTCAACATGGAAATACGCTAATTCGTCGCAGGATTTGGGTCTGCTTCTTCATGCTGGCTTTCCAGTCAGCCGTAGGCAACAATCTACTTTACACTGCGTATTCCGACTTTGCTTTAGCCCCCGCCGTATCGACCGCCAGCATCTTAGCCAGCGTCATCGGTGGTGTTCTTAAACTACCTATTGGTAAGACGCTCAACCTGGTAGGCCGTGCCGAAGGCCTCCTATTTTTTGTGGTCGTCTACATTTTGGGTATCATATTGCTTGCCTCGTGCAACGGTCCGGATGCCTACGCAGCTGGTTATGTGCTGTACTGGATTGGTTACGACGCCATCTACCTGATTCTCGACGTCTTCATGGCCGATACCTCGGGCTTGCGAAACCGTGCTTTCGCCTTCGGATTCGTCAGCACACCATTTATTTGCACCGCATTTACTGGCTCGTTGGCTGCTCAATCTTTTGTTAAAACGAGCGGATGGAGATGGGGTTATGGAGCTTTCGCCATAATCATGCCTTTCGTATTCGTCCCGCTAGCAGTTGTGTTTAAGTACTATGAGCGCAAAGCTATCAAGCTAGGTCTCTTGAAACGGGAGTCCAGCGGCCGTACAACGATGCAGTCAATTATGCACTATTTCCATGAGTTTGATAGTAAGTTCGCACATGGCTCATTCTTGATGACTTATGCTGATATTTCTCTAGTCATCGGCGCGTTCCTTCTCATGGCCGCCTTTGTTCTGTTCTTGCTTCCATTCAGTCTGCAAACATCCAAGCGCATCACATATGACAGCGCCGCTTTCATTGCCATGGTTGTTATTGGCATTTTGCTATTCCCGGTCTTTGCCGTTTGGGAAGCATACTTTGCGCGCACGCAATTTATTCGATGGGAACTCTTCAAAAACCGCACTGTGCTCGGTGCCTGCATTTGCGCTGCGACACTAAATTTTGCGTTCTACTGCTGGGACTTGTACTACTACTACTTCGTTATGGTAGTGTACAACCTTGATATTTCCCTGACCGGATACATGACACAGATTTACAACGTCGGATCCTGCTTTTGGGGTCCGGTTTTCGGTATGTACGTTCGATACACCAAGGAATTCAAGCGGTTCTGTTTCTTTTTCGGCATTCCACTTATGTTTCTGGGAGCTGGATTGATGATTCATTTCCGTGGCCAAGATGGATCTATCAACTACATCATCATGTGCCAAATCTTTATCGCTTTCGCTGGTGGTACGTTGGTCATTGGTGAAGACATGGCTGTCATGTCCGCCTCTGACCGCGAGGGTGTACCTATGATGCTTTCTCTCGTGAGCTTGTGCAGTAGCATCGGTAACTCCATTGGATCTGCCGTCTCCACTGCCATTTACTCCAGCACATTCCCCAAAGGTCTCCTCCAGGCTCTTCCTGAGGATGAAAAGGCCAATGCCACGGCCATCTATCTCGGTGGCTACGCAACGCAGCTTTTGTACCCTGTTGGAAGCCCAACGCGCGATGCCATCAACTATGCTTGGGGCTATAGCCAGAAGTACGGCGCCATTGCCGCCACTTGTGTGACTATTTTGTTGATTCCTGCAATTGGAATGTGGAAGAACTACCGTGTCGACAAGGCACAGAACAAGGGAACTCTATTCTAGATTTCATCATTTTTGGGGATTTGGGAGAGAAGTAGTTTGAGCAAGGCATGCTGTATAGTTGATGCCATTTCACTGCACATATGCACACATACATAGCAATTCTAATTCGACCTAGTTGACCTAGATTAAGGTTGGACGAAAGTCATGTATTATCGATTATTTTAATCAAACACTTTATTTGATCACTGATATCAAGAACACCAGATGTAGTATCCAGAGTAAGGTTGAATTAAAGTTAGCATGAATGTTGCACAATCTTCTGATAGGTGCCGTTACCCTTATATATCCTTGTCAGGGGTATATGGACCTCGGTTGGCATGCAAAGGCATGAAGAGGCCTTATTTCCATCACCATAATATACGCGTATTGAGACTAAGACCTTGCGTATGATTATGTAGTTACCCTACTTCCTAGGAGCAACCCTAATAACAACCTTGCCCCTAGCCCTATTCGTCCTCAACCTCTCAAACGCTTTGACGGCATCATCAAACTCAAACACCGTATCAATAACAGGCTTCACTTTTCCATCTCGCATCATATCCGCAATCTCTTTCAGGTCTTCATACCGATTCTTGAAGAATACGAGTTGATATGGTCGCTGTCCACCACCGAGTATGCGCGGTGTGATCAGGCGTCCTGCAGTTGAGAAATGGGATTCATTTCCGACTTGTTTGTATGGTTTGCCGGGGAGTAAGAAGTTATGACTTTCGCGATACATGTTGTCTGGCTTTCCAATCATGTCCAGCGCCAGACTGAACAAAGGTCCTTGTTTGCGTAGATAGTCGACAACATCGACTGCAGTGTAATCAAGGACTTCATCGGCACCGATACTTTTGAGCAAGTCGACATTTCGCGTGGAACAAGTAGCTGTTACTTGACATCCATACGCTTTCGCAATCTGAATCGCAAAGGTACCGACACCGCCCGAACCACCATTAATAAAAACATGATCCCCGGCCTGGACCTGTCCCTTGATAACCTGCAGCGCAGTCTGGCCAGCAACCCCCACCGTCGCGGCATCATCAACATCCACACCTTCAGGGATAGGAACAACAAGCCCCGCATCAGCAACCGAATACTCCGCCAACGCACCAAACTGACGCGGTAAAGGCAGCGATCCAAACACGCGCTGCCCAATCCTTACATTCGTCACTTTCGCGCCTGTGGCGACGACTTCGCCACTGAAATCCATTCCGGGCGATGCCGGCATGGAGACTACGCATTTCCAAAGCAGGCTGGGTGTGTCTTCGGGGACTTTGTAGTCTGCTGGATTCAGGGAGGTGGAGGAGATCTTGATGAGGCATTGATGGGGGCGTAGGGTCTGGCCGGGGCGGTGGGCTGTGTCGGATTTGTGGAGGTTGTTTTGGAGACCGCCGCTTGTGCTGGACCAAAGCCAGGCGGTCATTATGGAGGGGATTTGGGAGGTGTTGTCTGTCATGTTGCTTTTATCACAGACTGGAGATGCCTAGAAGGATGGATTGAGGATACTGATGTAAAGTGAGTCGCTACATGATGAGGATACATGTCTGATACAGAGGTGAGACTCCAAACTCAAAGATGGAGACGGCGCACGGGCCATCGAGATCGATCATAGATTAAAACGTCACCTTGTTCGACTTGGAACTCTTAATGGCATGATTGTATACTCCTTTATTATTATTGTTATTATTATTTTTGGCAGATTGTTTCAATACAGTAAGCTAGATAGTATTTACACGTGTGTCAAGACGTACAGCCTCAGGCAACAAGGCACCAAGGCACAAGACGACGTCCGCAGCCGAAAACAGCCTAGCGCGCGATCAGGGGAGGACCGAGGTACACAATGACATCACATCGCGAACAAGATCTTCTGCCGACGAACTCCTCTTTTGTTTTCCTTTCCTCCAATATGGAGTTGTACATATATCTGTCTGTTATATACCCATCATATCACTGCATATATTCAGAATATTCTTATATCCTTTTCGTTTTGCAATATCTTGATTGAAGCTCTTCCGTCCTGCGACTACTCTTTCACATGATCCCTGCGCATCTGGTTCTCAGCGGAGACAATCGCAATCGCTGACATGCCTCTCAACACAGCTTGTATTGGAGCAAACATTGCTCCGACGGTGCTATCAACATGGTTCGCTCATGTAAGTCTATCGTACGAGAAGATCAATCAATTGAACAATCAACTAACAGAGCCATGCAGTACCTCGACAGAAAACCCCGTCACCTCAAACCCACCGCTCACATATCCTACGACGAAGGTCTCCATATTGTCCGCGCCTTCCTTAAACATGCCGCGCATCACACAGTCGAGGACTTACAAGCCTTCACAGCCCAAAAGATCCCCACACCGACTTGGGTCAAGGTCCAAGAACAGGTCATCCCCAACGAACACTTAACCAAAGCCGCTGGCCATGTAAATGCTCAATTGGGTGAGCGAGGCATCAAGCGCGTTGGTGGGAAGACATGGTGGCAATGGCGCGGTCAACAGGGCGACTTGAAATGTGAATGGATTGAGATGAGGAGTGATTATAGGGCGAGGAAGCAGGCCAATGCGCATTGTAAGCGGGTGATGTTCTATGTGCATGGCGGTGCGTACTTTTTTGGTAGTTTGGAGACGCATCGGTATCAGATGCAGCGTCATGCGCGGAAGCTCAAGGCTCGTGTTTTTGCTCGGTAAGTTAATCTTCTCTCATTGGAAGATAGTTGTTTACTGACTCGTCTCTAGTAAGTACCCTCCCTCGAGAGGAAAAAGCTTGACCTAATGATTGTTAGCTGCATATCGTCTATCGCCTCAATTTCCGTTTCCATGTGGTCTGCATGATTGTCTGGCAGCATATCTATATCTCCTGACTCTGCAAGACCCAACGGAGATTATACTAGCAGGTGACTCTGCTGGTGGAGGCATGGTACTTAGGTAAGTCGCTTCAAACCTCTGCTACATAAGCTTATCTGACGATATTAGTATGCTGGTCATCCTCCGTGATCAAGGCATTCCGCTACCTGCCGGTGCAATCCTCATCTCTCCATGGGCAGACCTGACACACTCCTTTCCGTCCGTTGCAAGCGCTAGCAATTTCGACTACATCCCAGAGCATGGCTTCCTGCATCGTCCATCACGCAGCTGGCCACCACCAAACTCGGATGATCTGGCGTACATGTATCAGAATGCCAATCAGAAAGGATCTAGCAAGACGGTTAGTCGTGTGCAGACCGACGGAATCCGGAAAGCGAATGACTACGACCAGCAAACCGCAATTCAAGGATTCACCGTGCGCAAAGAAGATACAGCAGGCGCTAATCATACATATCCCGGCTTACAAAGCGGCATCAACCGAGTCGGAACTGCAGATATAGGAACAGCTCATGCAGACAACATCGTCGTTGCCATGGAAGACAATACTGTCGTCGAGATCAAGGACCAGATTCAAATGTATGCTCCGAACCATATGGTGTCTCATCCACTAGTGTCGCCAGTGTTACAACCTACCCTCGGCGGTTTGCCACCATTGTTGATTCTGACCGGTGGCGGAGAGTTACTTCGGGATGAGCAAATCTACCTGGCGCACAAAGCCGCGGATCCATTGGCTTACCTTCCAGCGGATATCTTTCTCGACGAACATGATCCCGATAGAACTTTGATACACAAGTATGGGCCGACGAATGTCCAATTACAGGTTTGGGATGATTTATGCCATGTCGCGCCCACACTGAGTTGGACAAGACCTGCGAAATTCATGTATCGCTCCATTGCACAATTCGGTGCATGGGCTCTGGCACATGCCCAACATGGGGAAATCGACATTCCCGATAACGATGCTTCCTCGGTTTCGAGTGAATCGTCTTCGACTTCGGACAATGAAGAGCCCACAGCATCCGTGGGAAAAGCAGGAGATCCTTTGCCACCTTTCCGGAAGAACATGATTCGACAGAGAGTCGACAGGCACGGGATGGTCTATCATCTCGATCCACCTCAGTCGCTACCAGCTCTTCAACATCCACGTGAGAAAGTCGGCGCCTTGAATCCCTATATTGTCAAGAAATGGATGCATGCAAAGAAAGCATGGGATGAGAAATTCGCAAAGCAGAAACTCGCCGTTCAACGTCGTCGTATCAAAGATTTTGAAAAGGGATATTTTGTGTTTGACAGAGAACTCCCTCCTGCATGCTCTATGGCTAGTAGACGCATGGAGAAGGATCTTGCTGCAGGCAAAGTACGGAAGAGTTACGCTATGATGATGTGGTCTCTACTCGCTAGTAAACATGATAAGGAAATCGTCGCGAGAGAGGCAAGGGAGGATACTATCCCACATATCACCAATAAACCGCTGGAAGGCCAACAAGGTCAGGGAGATACAGATATTGTTGCGCAAAAGACGAGATCACGACGGGAGGAAAGCATTTCTACTCCGGATCGTGGTAAATTATCCCCTTTCCCTGTTGAGGAACGATCTCGTAGTCGTCCTCGTAGCCGGTCACGGGTTGTCAGTGATGCTGGGCAAGTCGGAGAACATGAAACCGATCAATCTGAGAGCACCACCGCACCTGTCGTACTCATTCCTGGAGTCGATACCAACATCGACGCTCAATCTGCTGCCAAAACACCAGACAACGTCAGTACGATGGCAGTCCTGAATGCCGACGGTGTGCTCACCACCACAGATGCATCAACAGTCAAATCAGACACCAGCACCGTCCCAAGACCCTCCTCACTGAGCGATCAGAATGGTAGCGTCACTGCAACTCTCCCAGACAGCGGACCTGATACCCCAAGCATCATCACCACTGACACCGCGACGGAACTGGGTGTCGATGCATCAAACGCCAGCACGATGGCTGTTCGACATGTTCCTTACATTCTCGAGGATGAGAAGCAGAAGAGACCAAGTACAGTCGGCGAAGTCTCGCCACATGCCGAACGAGACGTGTCTTCCAATGGCGTCGTCAGCAATGGAGCAGAGACTCCGAAAGCGAACAGCCAGAGTAAAGATGGGTTTCCATTCCATACGGAGAAGGAGAGACCGGAGATGCCGGATCGGGATGAATTTGTTACTGCGGAAGAGATTCAGGTTTGAGTTACACTAGATATACCCTCATTCTTTTTGCCATTTTATTTGTGTTTTTGATTTTCATGTGATTCTTGGTTTCATATATACACGATATCCCTCGTTGGCCTTTCTATGTTAGCGATTTTGATTTGACTTTTGAAGATGTTGGTTAAATTGTACATGTAATAGCATGACGATATATAATGCTCTGTTTATACATGATCCGCTCCTTTCTTCCTGCTCGTAAATAGTCATACATACATGCCACCGCCGGTCAATCATTATAATACAATATATCTTCGTACCTTACGCCCATTCTATCCCCACCCCCCTCGCAACCTTCTCCGCTATACTCATAAAAGCCTTTCTCCGCGCACTATTCTGATCCCCTTCCTCCGCCACAACAGTCGGCATCCCCCTATCCGCATCTTCACACACTCTCGCATCAAGCGGTATATTGCCCAAAAACTCAATCCCGAGTCTCTGACACTGCGCCACTACACCTCCCTCGGCGTCATGCGCATGCGAATGTGAATGAGAGAATATCTTGGTTTCGTGACCGCAATTCGGACACGCGAAGAAGGCCATGTTCTGCACCATACCCAGGACAGGGACGTCCATCTTTTGAAACATCCCGAATCCCCGGACTGCGTCGCGCAGAGCGATGTCCTGTGGTGTTGAGACGATTACCGCGCCGTCGAGGATGATTTCTTGCCCGATTGTGAGTTGTACGTCACCTGTTCCCGGTGGTAAATCGAGGATTAGGATGTCGAGCAGGCCCCAGGAGACGGAGTGGAGGAGTTGTTGCATTGCTTTTGTGACCATTAGGCCGCGCCAGCTGATGGGTGTTGTGTCCATGGGTGGAGGGGAGGAAGGGGCGAGTTCGGTATCGGAGAGGGCGGAGGAGGCTTGAGGGAGTAAGTAGCCCATTGACATAGATTTTAGTCCGTAGTTGGTCAAGGGAATAAGGCAGTTGTTGCTGTCGAGGCGCGGTTCGCCATGTAAGTTCAAAAGGGTGGGTATGGAAGGTCCGAAGATGTCGGTGTCGAGGATACCTGTGCGAATACCTCGACGGGCTAGAGCGAGTGCTAGGTTGACTATCCACCAAAAGAGTCAGCATTTAACTCTCTATCTGAAGAGGGTGCTTGACATACCAGCAATTGTCGACTTTCCAACCCCGCCTTTCGCCGACGACACTGCGACGACTTTTTGGACATCTCGGATTCTGCGTTTTTGGGGTAGGCCACGGCGGCTTTTGAATGTGGGAGGTGTCCCTGATTTGGGTAGTCCCTGCAGACATCAAGATGGTTAGTAAGATTTAAGAATGAAAGAGGAGGGATTGGTGATGGACGTACTAGAGGATTCTCATGTTGTAGTATGCGGACAGTCGAAAAGAAACGGCGCAGGCGCATGTTTCTTATTACTATATTCGCTTGTAATCAAAGTTCAAAATGTAGATATCGTGTCAATAGTCCTGCTATTGATTCAATTCAAGAAAATCTGTACAATTGGTTAAAGTCGTAAGCTTTAAGCTATCGAAGCTCGTCGTATCCGGCAGCACTTTCCTTCTGGACAAAAAGCGGCCCCACTTTTAAAATCTTAGCTCCGCATCTTCAAAAAAGTTTTGATGCAACAGAATTTTTGTCTCGTCACTTACCACACCACATAGCCACAATTATACGATTCACAATGGCAGTCAAGAAATCCGGTTTTAAGAGTCTTGCGGACCAGCTCGCTGATTTGGAGGATCCTACACCGAAAGGTTCGTTGCGATCGTATTGGGCAAAAAATTAGTTAACAATCGCTAACAACTGCTTAGATTTCGATCCCGAAGATGAAGAGAACGGAAACCAAGGCAGTGAAGATGAGTCCGGATCAGAGGTAGATGAGAATGCCGGACGTGAGCACTACGAGAAAGTTGGGTGAGTGAATGCTCGATGTCTTGTATTCATAAAACGCAGCTAACGTTAATCTGCCATTAGCAAGAGCAAACTCAGGAAACCGGAAACCCTTTCGCTTGGAAAAGAATACGCCGGATCGCGTGTGAGTAGAGACGCATTAGATGGTAGCGACGATGAAAATCCTTTCGAGCGAGGTTCCGATGAGGACGACGACGAGGATGGAGACAACGAAAACCTTGATGAAGATGACGAAGAAATAAGCGGCTCTGAAGATGACGACGAGGAACTGGAAGGGGACGAAGATGAGGATGATATCTCGGATGACGATGAAGACGATGACGCTTCGGAAGACGGAGAAGAAAACAAGGAGTCCTTGTCAGACGAACGCGCAGAGCTGAGACGATTAATGGCCACGGACCAGAAATCTGTCGCTGCAACAATTTCTCAGGCCGCAAAGGCCGACGCGGCCAAAGGGTTTGCCGTCAAGCAACAACGAGTCGCATTCGACGCTTTGCTAAATGCCAGAATCAAATTGCAGAAAGGATTTACGGCTATCGTCAACTCGTCCAAAATCTCCTGTGAGACAGCTGAAGAAAACACGGACGCTGTCAAGTCTGCGGAATCGGCTGCCTTGGCTCTGTGGTCAACATTGGAAGAATTGCGGCTAACTCTTGCGGATGTCCAGACCAAAGAAGGCGCTAAAAAACGAAAGCGACCGGGTCCAGTTTCACATGCCACCTCTACCGAGTCCCTCTGGCAGCGTATGCAAGATCTGGAATCAGACTCTCAAACCCATCGTCGTGCCGTTCTTGAAAAATGGAATCACAAAGTTCGGGGAACGAACGCTAGTCTACCTAATGCTAAAGGAAAACTTATCGCAAACGCCGACAACTCCATCACCGCTGTCCTCGAAGCTCATGTTGCTACGGAACTCGGCGAACGATCTACCAAGAAACAGCGTACCGCCGAGCCGTCCGACGCTGTCTACGATGACACATCTTTCTACCAAACTCTTTTGCGCGACCTGGTAGAACAGCGCATGTCATCTTCAGATGCCGTCACCAATGGACTCGATTCTCTACATTTGCAAATCCCCACGCATCCTACTTCAGGCATGAGAAAGGACAAGGTCCGTAAGGATGTTGATACCAAGGCGTCCAAGGGCCGAAAAATGCGCTACAATGTGCATGAGAAGCTCCAGAATTTCATGGCACCTGAAGATCGCGGAACCTGGACCGACCGAGCACGAGACGAGTTCTTTGCTTCTTTGCTTGGTAAGACTGCCAGTGGGTTGCTCGGAGAAGACGAAGATGAACAGACGAATGGAGCTGCGTCGGACGAGGAGGATCTAGAGGAAGGTGGTTTGAAGCTGTTTAGAAGCTGAGGGAGGTATTGTGCATATTAGGCGTTTGAACAAGAAAGTTTCAGGTAAATTGAACTTATTTTGAGGCATTTCATATATACTCCGAGAAATATTGTAGCAAGGCTGAGAAATATTCTTTCCCAATGTAGCTGGAGCGCGTTGAGCGGATGTCGACCACGCAACTTCATAGACTTGTATGCTTAAACTACTATTTGTAAAAAATACATTTAAAATCCAAAATATATTTATTTTGTTTGTTTAAAAAAAGGTCAAACGACGCGGGCAAACAACAAGATTCCGTATTGGGCTAGCGCGTGTTCTCTCTCGCCGCCATCAAATTCATCAAACTAAGCAAACTTCGTCCATCAACAAGATCCAACCCAACCTGTCCCTCATCCTTCCCCTTACGGCCTCGCTCATTCATTCCTCTTCTCTCATACCCCTCATTCCACCTTGCTCTATCGCACTTTTGGCTGTTGACGACCAAGACCAGCACATAGCTCTCTTACCCTTTGACTGAAACCTCACTCATGGCTTCGGTAAGTTCGTTGTTGTTCTGAGCTCCGCAAAACCCCCTTGGACCTGCCCATGACCGCATTGCGCTGTGCCAGGGAAGCAAATCTGCAGCTCTGTCGTGGATTTTTTCTTTATATTTTATTTTTACCATTTACTGACGATTTTCTCGTTTGTCTACTTATAGCCCCGCCCTCCTCACAACTTCGGTATTTCGAGTCCTCTTCCCAACGGCGCTGCGCCCAGTGGCCCCGTCCCAGGCGCAACTCCCCTTCTCCCAAATAATGGCAGAATCATCCAGAACGGTCCTGTGAGGGTTCTCTGTGTTGCCGATGTTAGAGGTATGATTGATCTGTGCATAGCTATAGCTTGGGCGAGAATCGGTGGTAGCTAGAGCTAGCTAGTTATGACGATTCTCGTCAACAATGAAAGTGTGCTGACGTCGCTATCATCTCGCTAGGAAATTTGAAATCTCTAAACGAACTCGCCAAACAAGCCCACGCTGATCATATCATTCACACTGGCGATTTTGGATTCTACGATGACACCTCGCTGGAGAGAATTGCTGACAAGTGAGTTGCTGGAAACGCTTGGCGTTTGATCTCAGCTCTATTTGCTAACATTTCTTGCTTCGCATTACAGGACCTTGAAACATGTCGTTCAGTATTCTCCTCTCCTGCCTGACCACGTGAAGCGTTCAATTTCCCAGATTCCCCCACAGCAGCCGGTCAAGGCTCGATTCACCCCCGACCAACTGCCTCTCTCCGAACTTCCCCAGCTTTTGGACAAGCGACTCACCCTTGAAGTGCCTGTTTATACTGTGTGGGGTGCTTGCGAGGATGTCAGGGTTTTGGAAAAGTTCCGCTCCGGCGAATATAAAGTCGACAACCTTCACATCATCGACGAGGCCAACTCTAGACTTCTCGATATCGGCGGCATCAGGCTTCGTTTGTTGGGTCTTGGTGGTGCTGTCGTCATGCACAAATTGTTTGACAACGGCGAGGGCAAGACAACTATCGCTGGTGGCCAGGGTACCATGTGGACTACTTTGCTACAAATGGGGGAGCTCGTCGACACCGCCAACCGCGTCTACGATCCCTCCGAAACCCGCGTCTTCGTTACCCATGCTTCTCCCGCTCGTGAGGGTATGTTGAACCAGCTTTCAGTTACCTTGAAGGCCGATTTCTCGATATCCGCTGGTCTTCATTTCCGTTATGGCTCTTCTTACAACGAATTCTCCGTCAACCCTACCCTCGACCATTACCGTGGCAAGCTCGCAGCATCCAAAGCATCCTTCAACGATGTTTGGGATACCGTCCGCAGCGAGGTGGAGGCCGCTATCTCCTCCAACGAGGCCCAGAAAACACTTTTGGAGAACGCACTTGACATTGTCGAAAAGATGCCTTCGGTGGCTAATGGTGGAAACCCGTTCGGTGGCCCCGTCGCTGCAGCCAACGCCGGAGGACAGGTGGACGAGAGTGCTTTCAAGAACATGTGGAACTTCAACCTGGCTGATGCTGCGTTTGGTTACCTTGTGCTTGAAATCGACAATGGTAGAATCGGTACTGAAATGCGCGCACAAGGTTTCAACTTCTCTCACAGGACAGGCAAGCCAGGCGTAGCAGCTCCTGCTGCCACTCAACTCGGTGGTGGACCCGGTGCTCCTCAGTTCGGCCAAGCTCCTCCTGCGGGTCGTGCTGCGCCGTTCCCAGCTGCTCAGGCTAAGCCTCAAGCTCCCCCGGCCACCACAGTCTCGCCCGCTCCTGTCATCCCTAAGCCCGCTACTCCTCAACCTACCGCCGCAGAGAAGGAGACCAACGGCAGCAAGGAAGCCGAAAAGACTTCCGAATCTCCGGCCCTCAAGGGCGAGAAGAAGCACAGCAACGGACTTTTCATCTCCAACGTTGAAAACGAGCAGGCAGCACGTGACCTCTTCCCTGAAGAAGACCAGGGTAAAATCGTCAAGGTTGAGAAATGGGGCAAGTTCGGTCACGTTGTAACCTTTGGTACACCTGAAGAGGCCAAGGCAGCACTCGACCGACAGCCCATCGACCACAAGAAGCCCACACCACAAGGCCAACCCCGCAAGCCCAACGTCAAATTCTTCGAGGACCGCGGGTCTCGCCGTGAAGGAAACGCAGGTACATGGCAAGCCAGCTCTCGCGGTGGCGCCACTGCACCCACTCGAGGCGGCTACCAGAGCGGCGCTAGCGACAGTGAAACCGGCCGTGGTCGTGGAGGCTTTGGCCGTGGCCGTGGAGGTCGCGGATCTGATCGTGGAGGACGAGGTCGTGGACGCGGTGGATTCAACAGATCCGGCGATTCACCTGCCACTGACAAGCCTGCTGCAGCTTCCACCGGCGGCGAGTCTTGAATGTAATTCAATGAAATCCCTCTTCTTTCTTGTGACGACATGCCCTCTATTACTTTTACTTTTTTACCCTTCGTGTTGTTGTGTTCCTTCCATACCTTTTTTTCTCAGTTTCATTAGAAAAATGTCCAATAATTCTTTTTACTGATTCCCCCTCTTCCTCACCCTTTCTAATCCCTCCTCTTCTCTGTTTTTGTTTCCTTTTTGAGCGAAACCAATCATCGATGTATGTGTCTAACTACCTTACCTCTTCTTCTAAACAGAAACAGAAAACATTTCTCTATGTTTCTATTATGTTTGAGTAAAAAAAATTCAAAGGTCTTTTTTTCTTTATTATTTCTTTTTTTCGTGTATTCTTTTATATCAACTCTTTCTTCTATTTCCCTTTCGTTGTGAGGGTCGACTTGGTCTTTTTTTTTTCGCTAAAGAGCTGGAGTATTAGGAGAGGACCTCGGGAGAGATGAAATCGGCGATGGATGGATGGAATGGATAAATGAGATGTATCGATGGGGGACAGGCAGGCATGTTTGGATCTTGAAGTGAAATCCATAAATATGGAGGTAGTGAATAAGGATTTGATGAGCGTACCTAAACGTGATGTCTTCATCTTTACAGGACAAGAATTAGGGTCGGGATGTTAATCTAGTCCGTTGAAAATGAATGATACGGTCGATGTATGCTCTGCAATCAAATGTACAAATTTCATTGACGAACTCGGATATACATCTTATTATCAAGAGAACTTTCCTCCTTCGCGCCATCCTGCTTATTCGTGTGCCGAAGGTAAGCAAAAGTAAAAAAAAAAATCGTGAAATACATGATGAACCTGATACCAGAAAGCACGAGCATATATAGAAAGCCTGAAATAAGAACAGGTAGATAGATGTACTACCATCAATGATCGACACCGGATCCAATATCTTTTCGCCATACCATACCATTTCTCCATTTTCGATGCATCCTCTACGTGGAGAGGGGATGAGATATAAAGCGACCAGTCAAACAAAACCAAACGACCGAACACGAAAGCATGAGGGGAATAAAAAAAATCGACAAATTTTCGATGGTCGCCTAATGAGATTGCATTTCGTTGCCAGCACGTCCGACAATGTCATCTACATCCTTCCTAAAGACAACCACACCGCCCTCTGAACAGCGTGCTTTGGTACGAAGCTCCGTACACAGCGAGTCAATGTCGATTTCGCCATTGCGGAACTTCTCCATAGATTGAAGACGATCCCTACAAGAGTCAGCAAGTCGTGATGGGAATTTGATACTGGATAGTACGTACCATATATTGGTGCATGACATAATTTGTGTCTTATCCTCTCCAGGAACCACTTCCTCCTCATCGTCTTGCTTCTGGCCGGCTTGTGCGGAATCCTTCTTGGCAGCACCAGAGTCCTTCGGGCTGGTGACGTCGTTGGGGTCGCCAAACGGACTGTCCAGATCAGGCAATGGGAAAGCATCGTTGAAGAACGCTCCAAAGTCCTGTGACAAAATAGCATCCTGTGGCTCGCGGTAGTCGTTGAATAGTACGGGATCGAAGGAGCCACCATTCTGTTGGGCCAACCAGTCGAAGGAGAGAGATTGATCAGCTGCAGCGGGTTGTAATTGGCCTAGTAATTGTGGATTGTCATTATTCTTATTCAAGACCGCCGGCATCGGGTTGTTGATATTGCCACAGGCCATGCCCAGCTTCTCACAGAAGGATTTCTCACCATCAATGGTGCCGTAATTGGTAGCAGCTTCATTCCCATAAAAGTCAAACGAATTATCACCCATCTTTCCAACATTAGGCGAGTTCAGACTCGGCTCGGGCGAAGTTCCTATCGACGACGATTGGCCATGCTGAGAATCTGATGAGGCACTTGGCGAGTCGGTGTTTGATGCTGCCGAACTGGCGCTTGCCTGACTCTGATAAGTTTGTCCATTAGTCATTCCGTTAGCCTTTGCGGCCTTGGACAAGTTCTTGCTGTTGAGTGAGTTGCGACCATTGTCGGTAACTTGAGCCCTAGGTGAGACGGCCGTCGTCGACGGGGTAGTGGGCTTTTGCTTGTTCTGCCCACCATTACTGAACATGTGTTTTCCGGGCAAGTCACCGAATTTGGGGAAGTCGAAATAAAAGTCATTATTGTTGAGGTTGGAGAGATTGCGCGAGTTCATGTTACTCATGGCGGCCATCGTTGATAGGCCGTTTCCTCCACTGAGCCAAGAAATCCGTTTGCGATATTCCTTCAGTTCTACTTGCAGTCTCTCCACTTGAGCGCGAAGAAGCCCGTTCTCCTGGTTGGCGGTCTGTGATGCTTTCTCAAGTTCGTCTACCTTGGTTTCAAGATCTTTCAGATGTTTCTCCTTGCGCTCACGGAAGGCACGTTGTGCAGCCCGATTCTGAGCTTTGCGTTTCTGCACGAATCAGTGGTTGTCCTAAATCTGTAGAAAATTAATGGTATACATACGGTAGTAGGCTCGGATGTGAGTGGCTTTCGGCCAGGTTTCTTTGCGGACTTGTCTTTATCTTCGCTCTCCCGTCTTTTCTTGCCGTTGCTAGTATCATCTTCATCGCCGTCAAAAGACTTCCTCTTATCACCTGATTCACGATTGTCAAATTCAGGAAGGTCACCAATCAACTGATCAGTGCCCTGGAAATCGAAATCAACATCGGGGTCGAAATCGAGGAATGGACTTTCGTCGGTTCCAAAACCCAACTGGCCGGAGCCGGGGGCATCTTGCAAAAGTGGAGATTCAAAATAACTTGATGATGCTGGATCAAACCCATTGCTATTAGACGGAGTTGTATGGTTAGATGAAGACTGTGTGCGAGAACGGTTCTGGGTATCTTTCTTGTTCTCGGTCTGCTTCTGACCGGCACTGTTGGAGTTTAGAGCAGCCATGAGGAGATTCTGCTGCTCGGGCGAAAGGTAAAGACCTTGCTGATAGAGGGAATTGAAGTCGGACATGTTGAATAATATTCGATGTCAAGTATAGATGATATGTGAAAATACCGATAGACCGTCGATAGCGGTTGTGTGTGTGGTAATGGTCGGGCTTCCCGCCCGTGCTGGCTTCGGCACGTATTTAACAATCGACTACAGTTGAGTCGATGACTGGTTGATTGACTGATCAATCAAAGGTGCCAATGGTGTGACTGCTTTCTGAGTTGGTTCTATTGAAGAAGAATTTGTCAGTGGATAGGTGAATCAACACTATTGAAAGCCTTTGACAGAAGAACCAAGCATGATATGACAGAGCCCCGCTCCATGCTTCTTCTAGATGAGGGATATCTCAAGGCGTATGCATGGACAAGAAGAAAGATTCTTGGGTGAAGATGAAGTCGAGGACAGATAGCAATGACATGGGTTTTGCAGACTTTCAGGAACGGCTCGGATGTGGCTTACCAGTTGAAACAAGTTGGTTGATAAGTCGACGTTCGCAATCCCTCGAAATTGCAAAACTCAAATGCCAGTCGCCAGAATATCTGGCAAGAAGCACAGACGAGAAAGTAGTTACAGATGGTAATTGACGTACAGGCTGGCGATGGCTGGTGGTAGAGATTTTGGGGCGGGGCGCGGAAGGACGGGTTGAGGTTAGAGATGACTAAGGCAGGGATTCTAGAAGATACGCAGAGAGATGGGAAGAAGATAAAAGGCAGCGCTGCGCACTCCGAGGCAGTCAACTCAAATTCGACTAGCACGACGATGACACGAATCGCATGGACTGTGAGTGTTTGAGCAAGGAGGTGTAGTGGAGAGAAAGTTGGCTGACGATAGAAGGGAGGAGTGAGTGATGGGAGGCGAATGGAGGCGGGCAAGAACGGCTGTCGGCTCTCCGGCCGGTGGGCTGATAGTGTGAGACTCTCTGAGAGGCTAGCCCAGAAAGTACGTAGAGCGTTGCAGGCAGCAAGGCCAAAACTCCTTCCATGTACTTTCTCTCGTCCTAAGTCCGGCCGATAAAAGCGGCGAGAGGTGATGTCGGACGATGGCTGCAAAGGGCGAGCCGGAGTCTGGATTGGCCAATCAGCGGTCTGCGATGCGGCGTGGCTGCTCTGAAGGGTTCCATTCCCGGCCATCTGCTTATAAATCCAGAAACCTGACGATGACTCTCTGCCAGCCAATCACAGCCACGCCCAGCGCATTTCCTGCCGAAAATAGCTCATTGCTTACTAACACCTACTTAGAATTGACCAATGAGAGTGACTCAATCACGACGTGCGCCTTTCTCTCAGAGCATTTACTGGAATGGGCACTTCGTAAATCTAATTGTGTTGGTGACTCAGTGACTCACAGAGATAAAATCCTATCTCCATCCGACTTTCTGGAACTGCATAGCGCTCTGAAAAGTGTACATTGTACAATGTGAAGTCATCATAATATTGCAATGTACGTAAAACTCCGAGGAACCAATACATCCTCGATGTGACCGTACCCTGTTACTCCGTATGTGTGGGAAGTTGGAACCGTGATGATAACGGATAACCACAATCCCTGAACAACAAATCAAACAAGCTCAAATCCACCTCGTGTTCCTGCAGGCAGGATGACATCCCTGAAGTGATCTGTGACTTGCAGAACTACATAATGGTAATCACGATGTCAACTACGTACATATGCCCGTCGAAATAAAGCCAGATAAGAACAAATGAGGCAGCCACGATGGCTGATCTGGGGTTGATCGATGTTTGCATTGTTTGCACTACCTAGGTCGAACTGCGCACATGACACATGGCGCTGACGTAGTGTACCAAATACCAATATGGACTCAGGCAACACAAGCAGTGCCCTATCAATCAACCGTGACTAGCTCTTTCTAGGTTGCAAGCTAAATCTACCTACGTCCCATACCTACTAGATCGTCTATTGTGAAAGCTCTTTCCAATGGTACATGTATGTATCAGTTGACGGTACTTAAGCACGGGGTGTTGACTGAACCGGCACAAATATATATTCAGTTTCCTTTACGTACCAGTTGACATATTCTCTTTCTACCACATAGACTCATGGATTCTACCTAGGTAGTTATTTTGACACATAACCCAGCACTCCCGGTCAATGATGTTTTTGCAAGAGAAAAGATCTTGGGATTGCATCGCAGCTTTCGTCCTTTGCTTCGGCCACCTGCTGGAATAGCAATGGAATCTACGGGAAATCCTTAGCAACTCAAGAAACCGAAACTATACCACTACCTGCATGTGGGTAGCAACTGGTGATCGCCAATCGCCAGCTATCCGAATATGTTGAGATGAAAGTATGTACACACATAAAGAACTCTCAAGAATATGAGCTTCCAACTTCCAGGGCACGTTGGGTTAGGGTTATCGCCATATCAGTAAAGTGGGTGGGCCCGACACTAGCGTCCGCCACCCACTGTCCAATCATTTCAGAGATCTGACTGTTCGCACCATTTGCACCACCACTCTCCACGTGACCTGCGTTGGTCATTCTTTCCGTTCAAGGTCGTCAGCAAAGACGGCTCGACATTCTCTAGACTTACACAGGGACACAGCCAGCAATACAATTGGAGTAAGCCTACAGCGATTTCATTGTTTCTAAAAATCGTCGAGCATTATCTCACAAGATCTTCACACCCAAATGGCTTCCGATGTGGCGGCCCTCGAGGCGGAAGTTAAGGAATTCAAATTACAGGTGAGGTAGCACGCACATTTCATAATAAGCAACAAACTGACTTTGATAGCTCGAAACTGTTCAATCGAGCTTGCAGGTAGACCCCGATAATGCGGAGCTTCAGAGCCTCAAAGCTGAATTAGAAGAATTCATTGGCTTGACAGAAGCATCGATCGCCGAACTGAAACCTGCTACACCTACACCTGCACCACAACCACCCACAAAAGAGAAATGGTCTAGAGAGAGCCATCCCGCCTTTCAGTCTGGGTACCGCAAAGCCACGGATTCTGCCCCGCCTGACGAACCTGCCACCCCGATCTCGTTTTCCGTCAATGATAGCGTACTTGCGCGGTGGAAATCTGGGGATGGGTCATATTATCCGGCACGAATAACTTCTATTACTGGATCGTCCAGTAATCCGGTGTATATCGTTTCTTTCAAGTCGTATGGCACGACAGAGACATTGTCGGCGAGAGATATCAAGCCTATTTCAAGTGGAGCTGATTCGCGGAAACGCAAAGCTGATGGAACGCCAGGCACACCCTCATCGCAGTCATCCACGCCGCAACACACGGGTATCATCTCGGCGGCGGCTGATATCAATCCTACTCTAGCCGATCAAGCTCGCAATGAGCCGAGCAAAGTTAGCGATGGACCGGCACGGCCGAATAAGGTACCCCGAAAAGTGAAGGCTAATAAAGAGCTTGAGGCTGGGAAATCGAAATGGCAAGATTTTACTAGCAAGTCAAAATTCGGAAAGGCGGCGAAGAAGGAGAGTATGTTTCGCACGCCGGAAGGTGTCAACGCTAGAGGTATGCATTCCTCCCTCCGAAGTTTTTTTGGAGCGTGCTTGTACTGACATTTGGCTTATAGTGGGCTTCGTTGGCTCCGGCCAAGCAATGCGAAAGGACCCGACGCGTAGTCGTCACATTTACCAGCAAGGCGAGGAAGAAGGCTACTGAATTTGATCTTCAACGGGCGTGCAGGGAGGACTATTCTTACAGTTATCATTACTCCAGAGCGATTCTTTCTTTCATGTTATGTTCTGCTATTTCTGGTTGATATCATGGCTAACTATGGTGTTAGTGGCGCAGGTGTGTTCATAGTTGATCAATATGAAATTTATGCATGACTGGGTAATATGCATTGTCCTTGTGTGGATGTTCGGTGTTGTTGACCCCATTTCGAGATTTGTGCTTATGCCAGTTTTGTTCAGGAACGGTCGTACTCGTAGATCAGGTTTGGGTCTGGTTGATGTTCGTAGTGTGCGCATGCTATTGCATGTCGCCGTCGAGCCAGCATGTCTCTGTTGACATGCGATCCATGCATCCTAGACGTGTGAGAAGAGGCTCAGAACCTCTCACAGAAAGTATCTCCTTAGATATATCCCTCAATCGATATCATTACCATCCGAAAACTTAAATCTATCCCTCGCTTTCCGTCTATAACCCTCCCACATATCTTTCCTATAATCTGTCTGTGCGTTTGGAGCCGCATTTCCTTTCCGAGACCCAACGACGGCACCACCATTATCAACCCCTTTACTTTCCGCTCCTGTACTCGATTCAAATAAATATTCCAGCTTCAACTCCCGTATCATCCATCGATAGACAACACCATTCTCATCACTATAATGTCGCACCGGGCGCCAAAAGATGTTGTTCAGGATCGATTTGGAGTAGGTCATGAAAAGGGGGAGGAGTTCGGCGGGGAAGGCGTCGAGGAGAGCTTTGAGGGTGTAGATGCTGTCGAGTTGGTCCATTACGGAGAGTACCAGTTCGAGGGGCAGGGATAGGAAGTGGTTTTTTGTGGTTGCGGAGTTTGGTTCGGAGGTCATGTTGGGTGTTTCGGTTCGTGATTTGTTAGGTAGGTAGGTAAAGGTTGATGGCCGGTTTGATGTCTGGCATGACTGGCCAGACTGGGATCAGATGGCGCTCCATTTGTATAGGGTTGGTATTGAGGATTGGCTGTACATTGTCCGGGGTTGAAAGGGAAAAGTTTAGGTTGAGGAGATGTTCAGGGACAAAGTTGATGATCTTCGCCGGCAGCACTAGAAGAACAGCCCCAACGGGCGGATCTCATTGGCCGAAAGTCTTCTACATTTTATTCTCGGATTGTTTCACTGGCTGAATTCATTGATTTCATTGTATTTCTTGTCGATTGATTTCGATCTTACAGAATGCAACAAGGAGCACACACAAGAAACTTGAAAAAACTCCAGCTTTCAATCAAAATCTGGGTATAAATTGAAACTGAAACACCTTCGAACAACGAAATCAATCACGAGAAGCGACTAAGTAAATTCAATCGCCCAACTTCTCAACCACACAAGCAGTCCCATACGCACAAATCTGCGAAAACCCGCCCATGTCAACAACATCAAATCTCATCGCCACCAGCGCGTTTCCTCCCCTGGACATACACTCCCCCACCATCCTCTCCACGGCCTCGTTGCGAGCTGTATACAGCAGCTTCGTGAATACTCGGATTTCGCCGCCGACTATTGAGCGCGCGACACCGCCCAGACCGGCGCCCCAGTTGCGTGAGCGCACGGTTAGACCGTAGACTGTGCCGAGGACTTTGGTGATTTTGTAGCCGGGGAGGTCGTTCATGGTGCTCGTCATGACGCCGTGGGTGTCGGTGAAGCAGGAGAACATTTCATTTTCGGGGATGGCAGCAGTATTGTTTTTGTTGCTGTTGCCTCCGGCCATGTTGTATCAATTGTAGGGTTTTGCCGTAGTGGAAGAGCAACTAAGATTTTCCTAGGCCTTGTGGTATAAACGACGCGTTGTCTTTTCAGGATGACCTTTGGAAATTTCTTGAATAGCTGCGTATATTCTTTCATCAACACAGGACTGAGGGATTATATACCTCCCCAATGTCCAAAAATCGCTCAATTATGCCTTGTGATCTCGGGATACGTAGTGAGGCTATGTAAAGTGATCGATCCATCAGACATCGTATTTGCGCAGCGCTCATTGGCGGCCGTGTCCCAAGATTGTGCCCCTATTTGCCGGAAAAGGAAATTTTGGGACTCGAGCCAAGTTTTTGGTAGTGATCAGCTATCGCGAATCTCTAAACTCCTAAAGACACAAAACAATCGATATAAAGAGCTGCTGATAAAGTTATATTCACGCCCGTGTAGCTTCTCGACTAGAAATATACTCATGACGCTCAAGAGCCCACCCAGGACTCACAACAGACAAAGGCAATGGTTCCTCCGTATTGCTTAGCCAAATATCTGGGTCGATTGTCCTAATCTTTGCGCCTTGTGGAAGCTGTAAGGTATCTTCCTTGGGGAGACCTTCTGACTCCAAGCGCTTCATTGTCTCTAATTCGTTGGGATCAGCTGCATTACGCAGCAACTCCCAAAACTCCTGGTCTGACACAGCCCATAGAACTTCCTCCTTCACAGCCCCTCGTCTGACTATGTCTCCTATTAGCTGGCCCGTTCGCTGATACAGATCAATATGGGCTCTATTTGACCAAACATCCCTGTCCGTTGCCAAATATGCCCTTGCCAGCGTCAAAGCTAGTTGCTCATCCTTTAGCACGAGCAACCTACGCGGAAAAGATGCGTCTGGAAATGCTTTCAAGGAGGTAAAGATCTGTTGAACATCTTTGAGAGCAAGTTTTCCAAACGCTGCCGCATCCCGTAGCGCGTAGTCAAGCCTATCAGCACAGAGATGAGGTGACGGCATCTCTACTAGCGGATAGAGATCCTCGTTGAGCGCCTTGAGATCTCCAAATCCATGCTTGGCAAGAATTCTTGGTAGAGGAGTCGTCTTGATATATCGTTCTTTATGAACTTCATGGAAACTTGTTCCACTCTCACCCGGCGGATTCGAAAGTGCCCAGTCAACTACATGGCTGAGTACGGTATGACTGATATCATGAAGAAGGGCTGCAACTTGCTCCTCGAGGCTGGCGCCGACTTTGCGGACCAGCAGAAATGCGCCTACGGAGTGCTCGAAGCGGGTCACTCTGGGAGTGAAGCCTAATAAAGCTGTTACTCCGTATTGACAGATACCTGTAAGTCGGAGGACGGTAGGTGAACGGAGTAGCTCCACTAATACGGGCTCGGAAATTGTGTGGTCTCCGTATAGTTTATCTCGAATAAGAATTGTGTTTTCAGAAACTGATTCGAGGGTTTGAAAGAACCCCACGTTCAGTGATGTAATCGACGAATTCATCGTGTTGCCGTAGTAAAGATCAACTACCACAGAAAGAAAATTCTGGGGGGTATATAGGTAGTGTATAGTTGATGTCACACGCGTTGATGATTACTTCACAGAAGGAATATGTGGATGAATATGACTTTGATACTAGATAAAAAACGTTATTATAAAATCCATGGATGTCGTTCGGGAGGTACGCCAATCATTCTAGGCAGCAGTGCACTAGTTGACGCGATATCAACTACGATTGATACCTATTTCTGAAACATTGAAAAGTCGAGTATCTATTCCACACTTGGATATGAGTGCTTAGCCTACCTAGGTAGCATCTAGCCCATCAATACTGACTCATTACCTACCTACTATAATTACTTAATGGTCTGTCTATCGGCAACTTCATTACTATGCTGAGCACCTAGAAAAGAGGTCAATTGAGGATGGCAGTCTAACCTGAACCCGTTACATAGACGAAAGTATGGCCGGAGGGCTGGTTTGAATATGTTTAGTTTCATCACAACCTTGCTGAAGGTACAAGACACCATCAGATGGTAGAAAGGCCTGTGGACATATGGATCCAAACATCCTGGCATGTCGGACATCGGCACACTTGACCTGTGTTTCCCGTACAACAGGTTGAAGAATGCATCACTCGACGCATGGATGCAGTAAAGCATGCCTTCCTATGCTCTAGTCTTACAACCATGTGGTAGTCACTCATTTCCTGATCAATAGTACGGGGACACACTAATCATTCATCCACACAATTGTTGATTGTCCAATATCCAATCTTGAATTGAATAGTTTGCAAGTCTTTCACTTCTGGCATGTTGCGCCTTGAATGTGGCTGTTCAGTTCAATGAAGGGACTCCATACATGAAAAGCCTGAAATTTGGGTTTGATAGTCAATGCTTGTCAAAAATAAGAATTAACTCCATAGTAGCTCCACATTCCATAGCTAGATATTGGCAACTAATTGCTATTTCACGTAGTAACGTGCTGCATCTGTTGTATCTATGGATATAGGCCCGCATTCCAAGTCTAACCCTAAATATACTTCATCGACGATTGTCGAGTCGATGCAAACAATATTGTTTCCCCGATTAAAGATATAAACGTGTTGGTAAACCCACCTTTCAATGTTCTAACACCGAAGATCATCTCTCTATATTCTTATTGTCGCCAACCTTGTCCTTTCAATCTCATTCTAATACCGCTTTCGTGAACCGAAAAGAAGTTTCAGTGCTTCAAGTCATCAACTGGTGAGTTATACCTAAGATATTGCACAATTGACAAAACAGATATAGACTATCGTCAAACTATAATCATTCGAAATGTACACCAAGGCACCCTCGACTTTGTTGCTGGCGCTGTTCGCGCTTTTGCTGGTTTCTGTCAATGCTTTACCGAGGGTACGTTCATCACATCCACCACCACCTGATATTAGAGGGCCCTAATAAATAAATACACAGATCCTACACGTGAACGTCACACCTACACCAACTGAATCACTGCCATCCGCATCATTCAGTATGCTAGCAAGTAGTCAAGTGCCGAGCGAAATGGCTGCCCCGACCCCCGAGACACATCCAACACTGCATTCTATGCCAGATGCCCCCATGGCTGGGTTCGAGGATGGTAGCGCAACAGCAGCGACATCAACAACCTCGTCGACGACGCCGAGTCCTTCGGCTAGTGCGACGTCGTTGGCTTCAAGTCTGTCTTTGTTGACGAGTGTGACGGGATTGTTGTCCTCGCTTACGGGATTGTTGGGATTGGCTTAGAAGCCTTTGATTGCTGGAAGGAAATCGAGTAAAATTCTCGGATCTGGTTTACTTATAATGGAAACCGTTTAAGGAATTTGGAAGTTATTAAGCGTTTCACCAAAGCATGTTTGTTATATCAATGCCTGTATTTATCACTAATACCCATCGTCACATCGTCTATCGGCGAATCGGAAAGGTCTATCAATCTTGCCTTCGTTTTCTATGTTCAACATCTCAATATGCGCTGCCACTTTGCCAGCGGAGGGCTATTCCGAGAGTCAAAATGACATCACGTCACTCTATAAGTAAGTAAATTGTATCATTTTCACTCAAATAATATTCTTCACTTATTTGAAACATTGCAAAAACTTCAGTAAATAGCATCACCTCTCTTTTTATCGTTGAAACATGTCGCGAAACATCTGTGTCACTACAGCCGAAGGCAACACCGGCTTCCTCATCACCAAACTCCTCTTGACCGACCCTAAATTCAGAAAGAACGTTGATCGAGTCACTGCACTAGCCATAGACACACAATCGCCATATGTGCAGGAACTCGAAAAACTCGGCGCAGTGGTCGCTCAACACAGACCCGGTCGTGTTCGCGATACTACCCAGGTTCTCCGGTATACAGAAGCGGATACATTGATGCTCATTCCTCCAGCACATGTGAACAAGATTGATATTACTTTGGAAATTCTTGAAGCTGCTAAGAGGGTCAACATTGGGAATGTGTGTCTACTCAGTGCAGCGGGTTGCGACATGGCGGACAGAGATGCGCAGCCGAGATTGAGAGAGTTCATTGAGCTGGAGGTGGCGTTGATGAAGATGAAGGGTGATCCAAGTACCAGGACGGGGTATTCCAATTGTATTATCAGGTTTGTCATTGCCTTTGATTGCACCGTCAATTTGTACACATTTGGAATAACGTATTCTTACGAGGATAGGCCTGGTTTCTATGCCGAGAATCTTCTCCTGTACACACCTCAAGCTCAAGCGGAAGGATTACTTCCAATTCCCATTGGAAAGGATCATCAATTCCCTCCTATTGCCTTGAAAGTAGGTGTGACTCTGAACATCAGAAATAAGAAGCTAACATGGTACAGGATGTCGCCGAGTTGGCTGCTCATGTCCTTACTAGCAAAGGCAAACATGGCTTCAGCGATCGGCATCGCGGTCAACTCATGACCATGACAGGTGAGTTGTCATTCCTGGGGGCTTCTAATCAATTATCTAATAAAATGTAAAAGGACCAATGTTAGTCACTGGTGACGAGCTAGCAGAGATTGCTAGCAAGACACTTGGTGTCAAGTTAGTCTTTGATGATGTTTCAGGGCATGTACCACTCCTTTACTTCCTGATACGGTACTAACTGACATATTATAAAGCAATGAGGCCCGCCGTCTTCTCCGCTTCCAGACTACCCAAGATGAGGCCGAAAGACAGTATCTGCTCGAATACTACTCTCTCGTCCGAGAAGGAAAGACCAACTACATCTCCACTAATTGCTTTCATGACGTTACAGGCTCGCACCCAATTGAGCCGCCCCAGTTTTTTGAAATCTACAAAGATCAATTTATGCCGAAGATGGCTGTGCAGAGGGTGGAACCTGACGGTGCATGAGTCGGCCCAGGAATGTTTGTCAACTCGTGGCGATAGTTAACCATGTAGCAGGGTTGATGCTAGGTCCTATATGAGAAGTCTTTGGTAGTGCTAATAGAGGTGCTTCTTTATCTCCAGTTCATATTCATAATGTATGTCCCTAATCCTAACCAGATTTCTGGTCAAAACATTTGGCTGCCAGAGTCATGTAATAGTTAGAGATTGCAATTCATATCCGCATGACACCCAGATGAAATCAATTTATTTTCCCATATATAATGCTAGGCTTTGCTAGGTCTTCTCTGAAGATGTTAAATAAATAACGCTAATATATAATGTTAATTTTTTCATGGCATTTGGAATGCTTCTCATCAACATGAACCCTGGAGGATTTGCTGCTTGAACTACAGTGACTCGATAACTTGTCAGTCTAGCAGGGGAACTACCATCACTTTCAATTTACTCAGATGCACATGTCATACCTAGGTAGTATTTGCCTACAATCCTGCCATAGATCCTACCATGTCTATTTACATGATCACGAAGCCTTGGGACCGAGATCTTCAAGCTCACCGTTATATATCGCGTACTCAAATCTCTCAAATGCTGCCCTGGAAATGCTATCTCCAGGTGGCAGCAGCTGGCTAGCATAGAGGAAAGCAATGCCCGTCTCACGGTCTACTACCCACATAAGATTGGGTAGGCCACCCCAGGACATGCTCCCATCCTTTCTGCCATTCAGCCAGCCTTTCTCTGATATCTGACCACCAACTGAGTAGTTCATCTCATACTGCGGAATGAGTTGCTTCGTCGCTTCAGACCCTGATTTGCTTTCCCGGAAGGCCTTATAACCCGCGGCTCGATTTTCACGTAATGATGTAATCCCATCAGGAGTCAGGCATGGAGTGAAAAGGTCGTCCATTGTAGATGACTTGAGCAGAGTACCATCATTCTTCAGGATCGAGATTAGAAGCTTCGCATAGTCCGCTGGGCAAGAGAAAATTCCACCACCGCCGTGGTCATCGATAACACTGTCAGAAAAGAACCGTGTTGGGCTGGGGCCGATAGTTCCCTCGGCGGATCTCATTGACATGTCTGCGCGCCTGGATATAATGTCCTGTCGTTCTTGGAGCTTAAATGTGGTCGAATTCATCTCAAGCGGTTTCCAGATGTTCTCTTCCATGAATGAGCCTAGGGTTTTGTTGGTCACGCGCTCGATCATCTGGCCGGCCCAATCGAGGCCGACTCCATAAGTCCAAGCCGTGCCTGGCTCATGAACTAGTGGAAGGAGATACGATTCAACCTATATAGAGGAAGTACTTTCTTAGTAAAGATCTTGGAAACGCTGAAAAGCAGAACGAATATACGTCAGATCCATACAATACGGTTTTCGCTGACTGCCGGTATATTTGCATACTTGCAGTAGCGCGTCAGATCAGGGTGCATAAAGCCATAACCCAGTCCACTCTGATGTGTGAGCAGCATTCTGAGCGTGAGTTTATTTTTCGCATCTTTGAGAATGGGCTTCCCTGAATCATCCTCGAATCCGACAAGGATCTGCGGGTTTTCCCACTCGGGCAAAATACTAGACACGTCATCATCCAAATTCAGAAGTCCTCTCTCCACGCACTGCATAGATGCAATAGCTGTCATGAGCTTTGTGCATGATGCTATCCACATCGTCGTGTCTGGGGTGAGAGGCGTCGTCGACAGCTCTGAGGCAGGGTCCATCGACATTGAGCCGAAGCTCTTGGAGTACGCGATGCCTGTATATGGTCAATGGTTAGCAATGTACTTGTCTATTTTGCAGTAAGAGACATCGCATAGTCCGGGCTTGTCTGTAGATTATCTTGCAGAGCACGCACGCACCATCTTTATTCGTAACGATTAGAGCAGCGCCTGGGAGTTTTCGATCGGGCCCTGAGGCCGTAACCCGCTGCATGTATTCTTCAAAAGTATCCATTGGCCACCGACTATTGCAAGTCTATCGACTCTTAGTTTTGTACGCATATCTGTGGCCGCGACTTCCAGGTTCTGGCGGCTAACAGGATCATCACCCCCTCACCTCACCCCCTCATCCTCCTCGGCTAGCATGGATGAGAAGCCGCGGATATATGAACGACACTTGGCCGAACTTCATAATCTCCACTAGAACGATTGCGCGGACTTCTATGCGGATTTTGTTCTTTGCCCCGCGTTCACTGACGCGTCTCCCCAGGAAAGACGCCAACTGGACGTTGCCGTGGCATTTTTCTCTAAGCTTTGGGTACTTGGTTCCTTGAATCGAATCAATATGCCAAGTTCCCGGCTCCGTACAGGAAACCCCATGGGGTACATGCTGAGGTCAATTGACACGAGGTAGAATAATTGTGGGATGTGGATGTAAAACTTGCTAGCCGCCACATGCACCCTTGGGTAAGGACTTGAGCAAAATATCGCGATACCTATCAAGAGCAATATCTGGCGAGGGGCCAATCAATGCAGCCTTCAAGCTTCAATTTTTGATTGTCTATCCAGCTATCTACCTATTAATATGAATCACTCCAGCTGAGTAATTTTTATCCCGGCTTCATCTACCTTGATTTTGTCCAAAGTCTCTGGAGCAGATGTGACTTGTACAATCTTCAAGACTTCATGGGTTTTGCTCGGATCGACTATTTCAATGTTCTTCTGACCAACAATGGACCCGTTTACCAACAGCTCCAGGCCATTGAGGGCGTCATCTTCTGGTCTTTCGAGTCTCGAATTGACAACCGTGATGGATCCCGGCCGTATAAGTAGCGGCAGCGTGTCAAACCCATGCGTCTCAGTATACCAGCGACCAGGCTCGTATGTCTTGGAATAGTCAAACCACGATCTCCACTTTCCTTGAGTATCATCGTCACCGCTATGAGGAACGTAAAAGGTTACCCGTCCCTCCTCATTGAACACCGGCGCTACTAGCAGATTGCTTCCAAACATATACTGCGTATCGATAGCATATGTGTTCAAATCCTCTGGAAATTCCAAAAACATTGCTCGCATTAGAGGCGTACCGTTACGAGAGCCGTCCAGAGCTTCGCCGAGCAGATAAGGGGTGAGCATGATTTTCCGCCTTGTGCAATCGCGCAACACTTCACTACAATCCTCGCCGTAAATCCAGGGCACACGATATGATGACGACCCGTGAAGGCGCGAGTGTGAAGACAATAATCCAAATTGAACCCAACGTTTATACAAAGCCGGAGAAGGTGTTCCCTCGAAGCCGCCGATATCCGAGGCCCAGAAAATATAGCCTGAGAGCATTAGAGAAAGGCCCCCGCGGAGAGATTCGGCCATCGCCTCAAAGGTGCTTTCGCAATCACCTCCCCAATGAACAGGAAACTGCTGTCCACCCGGAGCTGCACTACGCGCAAATAGAAGGCTCTGAGATTTACCAAACCGGTTGGTCATAACCTCATAGACAATCTTATTATACAGAATTGCATAGTAGTTATGCATCCGCGCAGGGTCAGAGTTGTCATGGTATCGAACGTTGTTGAAAGGAATTCGCTCGCCAAAATCAGTCTTAAACGAGTCCACGCCAAGATCAATCAGTCGTTCGAGATGTTTTGAGAACCAACGGACGGCTTCAGGATTAGTGAAGTCAACAATTGCCATACCAGCCTGCCAAAGATCCCACTGCCATACTGCGCCATCAACACGCTGTTACCGTTAGTGTCTAATAGTTTGTGTTTGGGAGGGCTAGACACATACCTTAATGAAATATCCGTGTTTTTTTCCTTCTTTGAACAGAGGAGACGCCTGGCCAATATAAGGGTTGATCCATACCGAGATTTTCAAACCCCTTTCCTTCAACCGTTGCAAATACCCAGCGGGATCCGGAAACATATCAGAGTCGAAGTCAAAGTCGCACCACTGGAAAGATTTCATCCAGAAGCAATCGAAATGGAACACCCCCAGGGGAATATCCCGCTCCCGGAACCCATCTAGAAATCCCGTCACGGTCTGTTCGTCATAGTTTGTAGTGAAGCTGGTCGTTAGCCAGAGGTTATAACTCCATGCAGGCACCAGGCTAGGTTGGCCGGTGAGTTGGATGTAACGTTTTAGCACTTCCTTTGGCGTAGCGCCGTAAATGATGAAGTACTCAATCTCCTCACCAGCAACAGAGATATTGACTCGTGTTGTTCGTTCGGATTGGAGCTCCAAACTCACTCGTCCAGGGTGGTTGATAAATACACCGTATCCAGCTGAGCTGAGATAAAAAGGAATGTTCTTGTAGGCTAGATTAGACGAGGTGCCTGCGTCCTCATTCCAAATATCCACCGACTGCCCGTTCTTGACGAACGGACCGAACCGTTCACCTAAGCCGTATAATTTCTCACCTACACCTACATCCAAAGCGGCGAGCATGTATCCCTGGCGCTCCATGAACATACCATCTTCATAATGGGATTTTGATGTAGATTGATCTCTGACGTAGCCTAAAGACCGAAAGGAATGACCGGTGAGCTTGCCCTTGGGACTTGAAAAGCGAAAGCCCAACTGGTTGGTGGCGGTGGTGACTTCTAATGCTATCGAGCCGCTGGAATAGCGTAGCTGCTCCTTGTTACTGTTTTGAATGTCTACTTCTGCAGACGAATCGTTTTTGATTTCATAATGCGGCCCCTGGTCAACACCGCCATCCCTACAGAAAGAAGTGTATTAGTTTCACCGACGAAGAGATGAGTTGAGAGGGTGTGTTTACCAATGCACGAGTTTCACACCGATAATGTCTTGCCGAGGAGAAGAAATGTGGGCGGTAATGGTGCCTGTCTTATATATTAGGTATGTGTTCCTCGTTGTTGTTTCAATGAGTAAGCAGCAGACCTGAGTTCAGGGTATCGCCGCGATGCCGCTGAGTTTTGGCCAGGAGCAAGTCAACGGTCTTGTTGGCGATACTAGCACGTTCGACATGGTTCATCCAGTCGATCTGGATGCCCTCCTATACATGCAATGAATTGTGTTACTCAGACTGGTAAGTCACGGCGCATAAGGAGGGTACATACACGCAACAGCCACATTCCCTCGGTGAACTTCATGATTAGTGCGGAAAGTTTTCTGTTCAATAGAGGTGTAGCAGTTTTCCTAGTCCCAAAGACAAGTACCTTGCTTCCAGGGAGTGCGTTGGAAGCAGAAGAGAATTTTCGGCCATGAGTGTTATATGTGCTTCCACTTAGGAAATATTCCTAGGGGTGTTTGTGTGTACGGAGTATGTACGGAATATGTTGGAGTCCACCTCTAGCAGGCCAATTGGACTTGAGCATCACCGCCGAGCTGGAGCCCGGAAAAATTGGTTAAATTGCTGGATAAATCTGGATAAATGCAATCGGCAATGCAATCTTTCACCGAAAGCCACTTTCCACGCCACATGATTTTGTCCCCATAAATACCGGTACGGCGTCCGGTGGGGGAAACTCCGGAGAATCGAAGTTGTCTGGTTCGAAAGTCATACGACTGGTCTAGATAGGTCCGTTGTGGATGAACCGGGAACCCGAAATATTTGACCGTAAGCACTAACCCCGTGGGATATTTTTGACAATACGTACATACGTAATGATTTTGTGCAGGCCCTGCATGGGCGAGTTCCCCAGGATTTGATTCTGTGAATCCTTGACCCCGGAAGGCTATTGTATGTGAGCCAATATGAGGCCAGAGTACCGTCTACAAAAGGGAGAATGTATAATGGGTGATGAGGTGACGATTATGATAGGTGATTTATGAGTTCTAGATGCATGTAGTATGGTCCTCATATGATGAAGTATTCTAGAAAAATTTCCTGCTGTTTCAATAGTCCGCCTCGTTGTCCAGTAAGACCAACACCTTGGTAAAATCAACACCTAAAATCAGCTGGAGTCATCGTTTAACATTCCCCCGGATATCATGACACCCACAACGTCGCATTGCCAACGATATCCGTAGAGCTCCGACCGATCAAGACAGTAAACTGCCCAGGCTCTACTGTGTATTGCATTTTCCGATTCCATAACCCTAGGTCCTGAACTGAGAGGCCTATCTCTACAGTTGCTGTCGCGCCAGCCTGGATTTCCACTTTCTTGAATCCTTTCAATCTCCGGTTCGGGACATCCACACTGGCGATGTTATCCACCACATAGAGCTGGACAACTTCTGTACCATTCACCGGGCTAGTATTAGTGACCTGGACTTTCGCAGTCACAGTGTCAGACACAGTAGCATTAATCTTGTCCAAGGAAACATCCGAATACGAAAACGTCGAATACGACTTTCCATATCCAAACGGATACCAAGGCATCGGTGTCCCGATGACATACTGGTGCCCAAAGATGATAGTTCCATTAGCATCAACATGTCCAGAGTCTCCGATCGCTCTTCCAGAGTTTAGATGGTCATAGTATATTGGAAGGGACCCAACATCATGGGGAAAGCTGACCGACAGTCGGCCAGAAGGGTTATAGTCACCAAATAGAATGTCTGCAAGAGCATTCCCCCCTTCCTCAGATGGGTAAAACTGCTGAACAAGGGCGGAAGTGCTGTTTGCTATCCATGATTCCGTAATCGGCTTGCCGGAAGAGAACACAACGACTGTTGGGATGCCTGTCTCGGCAATTGCGCTGACAAGGGCGCTCTGTGCCCCGACGAGATTGAGGCTATTGATATCAACGTGCTCTCCGGTTCTAAATTCAAGAGTGATCAGCTTGTTATCAAAGATACACACTTTCAGGGCAACTGGAGAGATGATTGATTGATGATCTTACGTTGCATTGTATCCGGCCCAGAGTTCATACTGATCCCGGGACCATGTGCCAACAACAACAATAGCCACATCAGACTTCTTAGCTGCAGCGACGGCTTCTGAGAACATAGACTGGTCGTTACTCCAGCGTTCACATCCTGGGGCATAATTGATGGTTGCCGAGTCGCCAACAGCTGCTCTAATCCCGTCCAATGGCGTAACGCCATGGTATTGACTACCCTTCACAACATAATCACCGTACTAGACATTCAGGGTAAGTATGGAAGACAAGAAAATTAGAGTTCCTGTATGGACAACCTACATTCATAAATCCATGGGCCATTGGTCCGATCACTGCAATGCTTCCCCCTTTCCTAAGAGGTAGAGTGTTGTTATGGTTCTCCAAGAGAACAATAGATTCTCTATCAAGGGTGCGGGCCACTTCGACTGCTTCAGACGTATGGATCAAAGATGACCAGTCTTGTTGCGCTATAGAAGAAGAGTAGGGGTTCTCAAAGAGACCCATCTCGAATTTCGCCCTGAGTACTCGCGACACAGCTGTGTCAACCGTTGCTATGTCAAGTCGACCCTGACTGACGAGCTTGGGAATCTGTCGGAAGTTGCTATTTTGATCGGTTAGTGAGATTGACAGTTTCTTTAGGGTAAACAACAATGGAGCAGTCCTTACAAAGAACCACCGCCCATCTCAACGTCTGTACCAGCGGGCAGCACAGCTAAGGTCACGGCGTCGGAATCGATAGGATCGGATTGGCACATTTTGAATGCAGTGCATACTCGGTCAGTTGCCCCTGCGTCACTAATAACCCAGTATTTGTAACCCCATTCTCCACGGAGAATGTCAGTGAGCACCTCACTATCTGTCACAGCCGGCAGCCCGTCATACCTAGCGTCGGTTTCTGGTCAGTAATCCAGTATTTGCTGAGGAAATTGAGATGAGCTAGAAAGAGAGCAGAACTTACGAGTGGTAAGCTCCCATGATCCCCCAAGCACCAGCATCCACGATTGCTCTTTTGAAGGCAGGCATCCAACTGCGAGTTTTGGGTCAGATATTATGGCAATCATTTGCAAAATAGTAAATACGTACGTTGTACGAAGCTCTCTCTCGCCCCCATGAACAGGGCCTGTATTCAAACCTTGCTCTGGCTCGGCATAACCGAGGAAATGCTTCACGGTGGCAGACACATTCATGCCTTGAAGGCCGGTTACTATGGAGTATGACATCTCGCCGGCTAAATATGGATCTTCGGAAAAGCACTCCTCCACCTGGTATAAAACAGGCAATTTTTAGCATTTTGTCATAAATTGAAGAAAAAGTTTCAACCTACCCTTCCATAGCGTAGCTCCCTGGCAACATCGGAGACCGGAGCGAAGAGCTGGTTCACACCTATAGCAGCTGCCTCACGAGCTATGACTCGGGCCATATCTTGAACCAACTGAGTACTTCGAGGTTAGAAGAACCAATTAAAGAGAAAGCTTTTGAGGAGGAAAGGATCATACAGTGGGATTCCACGCACAAGCATATGCGATTGGCGAGTTGAAGATGGTTGCATTCAGTAACAAGAAGCCGTGGATTCCTATATTTCTCTATGAGATCAGGCGTCGTTATGAATCTCAACGATTGAATAGACATACCTTCAGACTGCACAATAGCGGGTATCCCAAGCCTTGTTTCATTGACAAGGTAGTCTTGTGCCCTTTTGATGTTTTCAACAATCCAGGAGGCCGGAGAAGGATATCCAACTATGTATTTTTGCAAAAGACAAATTGGATCATGGTCAGTGGCTTGCATTAGATTAAGAGAAACAGGTCCATCAAAGAGATCCTTTCTTACCATAGAAACTGCCAGCCTTGAATTTCATATTTTCAACGAGCCCTGACTGGTTAAAAGCCCCCGTATCCGGATCCATCCAATTTGAGATATCTCCTACGTGCCCATCAGTCTTCTTCCGTCTTCTTCATCGAGAAGAACGTCAATGACATCATCATACCTTGAATAAGTTGAGCTGTCTTTTCCTCAATAGTCATTCGGGATAAGAGGTCGAAAACTCTCTCCTCCACAGATGCAGATGAATCTTTGTATTTGGGTGCTTTGCTTCCTGCAGCGTTCGCAGCCATATCTAGGGCTAGACCCATTGTAAGAAAATACAATAGTTTGGCCATTTCGGCTGTTTTCGAGAGTAGACGTATATCGAAATTGTTGGTCTGGACAAAAGTATCGATCAAGTGGTTAAATATACCCGTGGAGAAAAGATAGGATCTGGATCCTAACCAACGCGCAGACAACAAATATTTATAAGGAGAATTGCTGTCTAGTCTGATAGACGAATAGACATATAGTAACAAGACCCTTGATCGGTCTTATTAAAACTTCATTTACTGAACTGCCACTAAATATCCCCGGATTTCTGGCTAAAAGGTATGAAGAACGATGTTTCAGCGTATAAAAACGAAGCAAGGAGACTGTCCAGTGTCCACCGATAAGCCGAATACATATCACGTAGGAGAGTTATTAGGTAACTTCATCTTGTTTATCCAAACCGGCTGAATTGCGTCCAAGTAGAGAAGTTATCTTTATTTCCCCACCGGTTTAGAATATGGTCTTACTAGACACCGGAAGAAATGGGGATCGAGAACACCGTAGGATCAGCGGAAGCCCATGGTTGTAATTTGACGTACAGTTCCATGTATTGATGTACTGGACCAAAGAGATTGCTCCGTAGCTATGTCTCTCGACGGAATGAAATCAAGGTAGATTCTCATCCAGCGTAGAAGCTTGAGACCATCCGTGAACTACAACAGAGTCAATGATATATTCTTATGAGAAAATGCCGGGTATAGCTATAGCATGCGCGAAGGAGTAAACATTGAAAGACTTGGTATACCTGAGTACAAATTCCTTTAACGTTTTACCGGACACCGGAAATACATGGATGATAGTCCGGAGGCCATACGGGCTCTATTAAACGAATCAAACGTATATATTTTATTAAAGGAAAGATTTCATTAGGGTGGTTTGTTTCGTATCTCGTGCTGCTGTCGGTATAGAACCACCGGAGAATCAACGTCTCTCATTCTCACCGCACCCCGTTCCTTGTCACAGCAAAAGTATATCATTAATCTAATCAAATCCACATGGGATGGCCCAACTAATTAAAATCGTAAGATGTCGATATCCGTCTGAACAGTCTTTCCCCATAGCCACCAAACGTGTAGTTAGATGATCCATGATGCCGTCCTTAAACTCGCTTCTCCATGCCCGAATTGTCGTTGCATATCACGTTATCCATAGCATTGTATTGTGGTATGATTGATGCGTGCTGTTGTACTTTGCCTGTCATGATGCCCATTTATTGTCATACTCATATACTAACACTCAACTGCTGGCGCTCTACGGAACATATACGAAAAGACTATGGGAACATTGAAATATAAAATGCTCATTTAGCTATATAGATTCCCACCGAATTATATATCAACGACTTTTAGATACACGTTATGGAATTCCCCTTGGTGACTTCCATATCTTCGCAAGTAAGCACGAAGCGCAACGGAAGTGATTGAATTGTTCCGGACTCCTTCGTCGTCTCAAGTCTTGGGTCTTAAACGAAAGCGAGTCGATAGGCAGCGCTCCCATTTGCTTGGGCGAGGCGACTTGCTTCATATTCCTCAAGCTCAGTCATTCCTGACATGCTCAACCTGAGTTGCATCGCCCTGTGACTCCTCCACTGCTAAGCCCTTTTCGTTAAGGTCATTGCTCAGCATTCCCAAGGCTCTGCCGCCAAAGAGTAGGTCAATCTCCTCCAGCGACTTTTGCTTGGTCTCTTCGAAGAGGAAATAGACAGTAGGGATAGTAACACAAACGTCTGAAAGGAAGGAAAAGGTGAATCGTCAGCATGAGGAAACAACGTAATGATGAGATTTAATCCCGCGATAAACCACAAGGAACAGAAAAAAACTCACTCCAGGCTGCAAAAATGAAATAGAATTTCCACCCCAACTCGCCCAAAGCAATGGGTGAAACTTGGCTCCAAAGAGTGCTCACACACCAGTTACCAATACCCGTTGCAAAGGCATTCCCCTTGCCACGGATTTGCATCGGCATGACCTCGGACATGTAAACCCAGCTGACTGGACCAAAGGACATTGAGAAAATCACAGTGACGCAGAATAGGAAGAAAACACCAGCAATACTGTAGGCATGCTTGCTACCGTCCAGGTTCTGGGAGTTAAGTGCCGCCTCGCAAATCAGGGCGACTGTAATTGCAGATGCGCCAAAGATCAGTGGTCGTCGTCTTCCAACACGATCTAGGAAAAAGACAATGAAAATGAGGTTTGCCAGCGGGCCGACAACATTGTAGATTCCGGAGACAAGGGTTGCATTGTTACCGGTAATGCCTAACGCTTTGTACCTGGATGATGGTAACAAATTAGAGGGGCGCGATTCTCAGTCGCGGTTTTGACCCGGGGAAGCTTACATGATATTTTGATAGTAGTTGATAACGTTGATACCAGTCATTTGAGTGAATACTTGCACTGCAGTGCCCAGCCTTTTTATTTCAGTCAGTTGTCGGTCTGGCGGTATCATGAAGGAAAAAGTGATTTGAACATACAGGAGGCGTTTCCGCCATTGCGGTACTCTGAACATAACCATCCAACCAGGGGCCGTAATTTCTCTCTCCGCGTCAATCGTGGCCTTGATTTCAGTGAATTCTCTTTGGATCCATTCGTCGTTCGTGCCATCATAGTGCAGACGGTTCAAGACTCTCAGAGCTTCGTCGTCATTTTGCTTCTCAATCAAATGACGGGGTGACTCGGGAAGCCAGAACATGCCCAAAAACAACATCAATGCTGGCAGAGCTTGGAAGGCAAGCGGAAATCTCCATTGAACCTGACTCGTATCTGGAGCATGCAGGGAACCATAGCCAATCCATGTACTAACAATGAAGCCAACTCCGATCATTTGTTGAGCAAGACCGACAATCCTAAGTTTATTAGGTATCACTCCATGGGAACATTAATGCACTCATCCAAACTTACAAACCACGGCTCCTAGGATGTGCGCATTCTGCTTGGTAAACAGGCACGGACATACTCAGAATACCAACGGCCCATCCAGCTACAATGCGACCCACGAGGATCATGGCGAGATTCCTTGCCGCACATTGGAGGATCGCACCAATTGCAGAAATAAGGGCTCCGAGCTGGATAGTACGTCTGCGGCCGAGAGTATCAATTGTCAAACCGGCCGTGAGGGCACCGATAGCGGCTTTTTGGTTATTAGTACCACAGATTAAAGTAGTGAAAGAAGACAACCTACCACCACCAGAAAATGTACTGTTTATAGCGCCAATGATAGAAGACGTTTGCGTAGTGTTGAAGAATTCCAAAAAGTTGGGAGAAGCAATCACATCGGTCATGACACCGGAGTCATAACCAAAAAGGAAACTTCCGGTAGCTGCGAAAGCCGCCAGAGCAACCGTGAAGCTCTTACCCATGCTGTCAGTGGTATAGTAGTAGGGATAGTAGATCAACGAACAATTTGCCCTAGTAGAGAGAATCGTTTGCTAGAAAGAATGGCACTCATTTGAGACACACATGGCTCATATGTAGAAGCAATTCCAAGACTATTAGGTTTACACAGGCTAAATTGCTCCATTTATTCTTGGAATAGAACGTAATTTAACCAGAGTTTCTGGGCCCCAGACCTGGACTCGTATTCGACCCAGACTGGAGAATAATTCGGTACCCTTTCTCGGGGTAACGGGGAAGCTTTCGGTATAAAGTGTGGGGTTTTCGCCGCTATGTACTCCGAATTCAAGACCAGCACGTCCGGAAAGTGAAATCCTTTTGACTCCAGATCCCGATGTACCTATGACCTGAAAGCAAGTCATCGGGATTTGGGACACCATATTCAATCAGATCAACCGGGACCTAGGCTAGGTTAGCTGTTGAGGGATGACTTGCTATCTTTTACCGAAAGGTCTAAGTAGGTAAACACTTGGCTGCAGTAAATAATGATACTTTCTAGAAACCATTTTAGTTTTGAAACAGATGTGAGTTTAAACATGTGACAATTGTGCCAACAAAGAGATATTGCGAAGTAAATTGCCTGAAATAATGTACATTCATTTAGCATTTGAGCAGTTAGGCTGCGCGCCTTTCCCGGTGGGAATACGGAGAGACATGTGAAATGGCAATGGAAGATTGACAACATTAACTAAAGGATCCATGGATGTTTCGTGCAGATTACTAGAATGGAGAAACTCTCCTTATTTTTTGGACTATTGCTATTCTTTGATATTCTCACTGAAATTAGGAGTACCTGGATATCCACCTATGACACATTTGAGTAGAGAAACTGGTTATTCGAATAGATTTCCAATTGTTCATACCTCGATGTCCTGTAAAAGAAATCATCAAATTGCCAGCCACTACTACTTGCTTTCTACCAAGGTATGTCCGACTCGTCTATCATTTGAAAATATTACAGAAGATTGACGGGTTAAAGATCCCCTACAAGATACCGTAGCGGTATAGCTAAAAGCTCATACTGTCTTAATTTAAATAGACGTTAGATTAGGTCACAGCATACAGTCCCATTCCTGACCTCTCCGGTGACAGGGGCCGGGATTATGAACCAGTAACTCAGTACAGAAGTGATGCAATAACGATCTTTCACCCCTGGTTCTGTTTCATCATGGAGATTCTACCTTGTATTATTACCCATCTCTGTGGAGTCAGTGCAGTATGGAGCTCGGCTTACAGCCTGAAGAAGACGATGGAAGGATTCTGCAATAGATGACTCTATGCAGAGCCCTCCTGGGCTCTCAAGAGTGCTATCTTGCTATCAATATGAACTCTATCATAACGTTCTTTGCAATCTCTGCAACAGCAGTCGCTGCAACTACTTTGGCTCGTCATGAGAAACGTAACTCGTGTGGCCAATGGGATATACACTTTGTACAACGATCTTTGGAACGAAGCTAGTGGTACGGGTTGGGGCTGCATCGGCCTAGACTACCAATCCGGTAACCAGATCTCGTGGCACGCGGTCTGGACTTGGAGCGGTAATTCCAGCGCCGTGAAAGGCTATCAGAATGCTGTGCTCACGGACTACACCCAACTACAACTGTCTAGCGTCGCGTCTATTCCAACCACATGGGAATGGAGGTAAGGAAGGTCTATTTTATTACTTCCTCGCAACTCGTATTTGTTTGATATCCGGACTAAGCTGATTCTGATCAATTTGTCAAGCTATTCCGGTCCTGAAGTTGTCGTAGATGTATCGTACGATATATTTACGAGTTCAACGTCAAGTGGGAGTGCTGAATTCGAAATACTGGTCTGGCTTGCGGGCCATGGAGAGCCGGCCCGATCTCGAGCACTGGATCACCAATTGCAACTCCTACCATTGCGGGCACGACGTGGAATCTCTATTCGGGACCTAATGGAAAAACGACTGTATATAGCTTTGTTGCATCCGCTAAAGTGACCAGTTTCTCTGTCGACCTGGTAGAATTCTATACCTATCTTGTCTCCAATGAAGGGTTTTCGACGAGCCAGTATATTCAAAGCGTCTGAGCAGGGGCAGAACCATTCACTGGGACAGATGGGCAGCTCACAACAACTCTATATACAGTCTCGATTAATTGAGGACTACATTGACCTAATATTCCGGACTAGGCGATTGTTTGGAAAGCAGACTGTTGAAGGCCGATAGTATGGGGATCCTCACACGCTTGTTTCTGTTCGTTCATCATGTCGCTTGATTTTCTTCTATTGTAGGTTTTGATAGGACACATATGATAACCATTCCTAAAATTTAAACAGAATCGACGGTGGAAACCATTGTTTGTTACTCGTTAGCATTCAATCCATAATTGGAACTGCTATGAAAGCCCTAATATTACGGTATTAGGATAGTATTATAATTACGGCTATCCTTTTTATGGAATTGGCCCCAAAAACTTCGCTTCCAGGACACCTGTGCCTAGATGATACTAGTACAATATAGGGAAAGCGCCAACATCATTACGGTATCAGCCAAACCTAATAATACCGCAGATGAACATATAGGCTAAATTCCCCGGCTAGATAGTTACGTGCCCCCTTTATGCTTCAGTCTTACTGGCTGCACCACTGCCCAATAAGCGCAGAAGATATTGTTAGCTACTATAGTAGTACTATCATAGCGGGTCCGAGTTTTTCATGTTGCCTGATAGAACAGCTTTCGGCCATTTTGCACCTGTTAATAATAGGTGCAAAATGGCCGACTCCAACCGCTAACTACCGAACACTAGCACACACTGTGTTTCGTATCAAATCTGGAGCAATTATCAATTATTCGCGATTTCGAACGTCATAACCAGCAAGGTGATTTTAAAACATACACTTCCAGATGAGTGATTCATTAGGACGCACTATCCAATGTGGAGTGTGTCAAGCGACCTTTACTCGACACGAACACCTTGTCCGCCATTCTCGCGGCCACACCACAGAGAAACCATTCGGTTGTTCATATTGCGGGAAAAGTTTCTCCCGTTCGGATGCTCTTCACCGTCACATTCAATCGCATACGGAAAAGCCAGTCGACTCGATCGGCGGCAGCGCTAGAGCTTGCAAGTCATGTTCCACGGCTAAAATCCGTTGCACGCGGGGATTTCCTTGTGAACGATGTAAACAGCGACAGTTGGAATGCATTTATCCTGTATCACGAAAGCGAAAATACTGTTCTTCATTGCCGCCGGTACGAGCCTCTCCTCGTCAAGAGAGGAATGTCAACTACCTGTACGACAATGCCCGGCCCCTTGACCAGCTAAACTCTTCAAACGCAATGGATTCAACGCACGCAGGCGCTTGGGTCCCTTTACCAGCGCAGCTCACCAATACTCTTGCGACTTTTGAGAATGATATGAACATAACGTTTGAGGGTAATCCAGCGCCCTGTAACCTCAACCTGGAAGAAAATTGCAATGAGTGGCCCGCCAGCATGCTGTCTGTGAACTGGCTGTATCCCCAGGACCTAGCTATGGAAGACAGTCAATCCGATGGTCTCTCCTACAGTAGTGCTGGTACAGCACCTCAAAGTTCCGCTGGATTGGAGGTGGGTTTGGCACAAGGTTATGACGAGTCTGCTCGTGACAGTTTCGGCCTTGGGTCGACACAAATACATTCTACAGGACCAAAGACGATATTTCATACCTCAGAAGGGACGCTGGAATCGTCACTAAGCTCTTCCCCTTCGTTTGACGGGATGTATTATGTGGAAGGCACTGCAGGCCGAGCTGCATTTAACCGCAGGATCAGCCGGCGAAACAATGGGATGGAGTCTACTACATCAGAGAGAGAAGGAATATCTGTGTCGAGTGGCTTGTCCTCGATTTCGCAAGATGTCTTTGTATCGCAAACAGTTTACGAAGATCTCCTGTGCAAGGTTCAGGCCAAATGTAACTCCCTAGGTCTTGGATCAGATAAGGCCACTCTACCCACACGTAACGAGATTGAGCAGCACATCCAATCATACTTTAATGGGTTCCATGCGACGTATCCTTTTCTCCAAAAGACATCATCTCAGTTCGTTTCAACGGGGGGTTGGCTCCTACTTCTTGCAGTTGCGGCAGTTGGCTTACGATATTCTCACGAAGAGCCGGAAACTTCCCTGTCCTATCTAGTCGACCGCATCGTGAGCGATCATTTTTACGACTTTGAATGCAACGATAATGAGCAGCCTTGGATTCCGGGTGCCGATGCCCATGAATCAAGTGTCCTGGATTTGATTACCGTGCAGGCAGGGCTTTTGAACTGTCTTCTTTTACTTCATTCTGGACGGACAAACTCAATAAGGCGCGCCCTTAACCAGAGATACAGACTTGTTGAGGCTTGCGATCGGCTGGGCCTTCTCTCGGCAGTAGAATCAACTCCACTAAATCGCATAGACGCACTCAGTTCAGAGGATGTTGTCGCACGCTGGTTAAATGGGGAGGCTCGGGTCCGGACCGGCTGGATGATATGGGTACGTACTTCCTTTGAGGCGATATTGCAAAAAGTCAGTATTAACTGCTCATGCTTCTCAGATGCTCGACTCTGTCGTTTTGTATGAGTTTAATCACCTGCCCCTGTTGCAAATCGGAGACGTGAAGGTTCCACTTCCCTGCCGCGAGGACGTGTGGCATTGTGGCACAGCAGACATGATCACAAATGAAAAATATCGACCGGGTTAGTGCCATCTTGCTTATCTTAGACTAACAGTCTATATTGATTGCGGATAACGGGAAACAGTGACTCTTATAGATGCGCTCGAGATACTTTACTTGGAGAAAAAAATGCCCCCCAACCTTGGAGATCTCGCCACAAATATGCTTATTCTTGCCATATGTAGGCGAACCAGGGAGGCCACCATTCAAAACCAGACCAAGTTGACCTTCTGGTCGCCGACAGCCAAACAGCAGCACCACTCGCACCACGGTACACAGGTGGAATCGTGGCCCCCGGCCTTGACGTCGGTATCGAAATGGCGCAACAGTGCCTGCGACTGTCTAGATATCCTACATTGGGAGGCAAACGCCACCGTAGCACATACCAGGGGATGGGAAAACCCCACCATATTCCACCTTCATCTCGCACGGCTCCTTATTCTTGTTCCAATTCACCATATACAACGGCTTGCAACCCCTTCAAAGCCCGACTATGCCGGGTACAAGACTTCGAAATATCATGTGGTTCGATGGGCAAATTTTGACCAATTCAAGGCGAGGCTAAGTCTTGTACATGCAGGGGCCTTGTTCTGGTACGTTCGACGATATAGCAGTAGAGGTTTCCTAGAGCCCTTTGGGGTCTATGCTGCAACCTTGACTATATGGGCATATAGCACATATATACATCAGTCCGGCAGGCAGGATGCTATAACGAGCGCTACGTTGGATGATTCAACGCCGGCACACAGTTCAGTACAGCAATCTGAACTGTCCGGCAGCACGAAAAGGCCACAAAACGACGAGGATGAAGGCGATAGCCAGTCAACTGTTATTCAGTTAGACCGACCTTGCGATGATGAGATTATCCAGATGTATATTCGCTTCGGCCCTAGAATTTCTGCTCGAATGGCGGGGATCGGGGGTATTTGCGAGGCATCCTCACCACGGAGGATTTTGAAGCAGGGTTTACGGTTGTTGGATGGATTAGAGGACAAGGAATCGGGCTCCCACGCCGAAAACCTTGAAGGTCCTAAGACTGTAAATCCTAACTGGGGTATCAGCGGTTCTTTCTCCGAGATCCTGCGGCTGTTGGTCACAGTACAGCCCAACCCGGAACAGGAGACCAATCGCCCAGAGGCTGAAACGCCTCAACACGTCCTCTCGTAGGATATAGGATAGGATTAACTAAATCAAAATTTCACAGCTTAATGCGTATTGGTTCTTCTATACCTTCAAATGTAGAACATTCAATGTTTACAGTCCGGATTATCGCCTTACTCATCCACGTATATCGAACCCTGAAGAGTATTCATCCCAGGCAAGAAAGACGCAGTCGATGGTGGTGCGTAACATCTCTTGTCCTTAACGTGTCCATATATTTTCGAATCAAGACTTAGGCTAATCTTCATAGACTAATAATACACTAGAAGAATAAACCCCGGACTTCCTGATTTGTATGCGGATACAGACCATTGCTTGCCAATTAGCCCATGGATAGAATCGGAGCTATTTGCACATGTACTCTCGTCTCGAATTTGGCATTCGGGCATTTCTCGGCCAACAGAAAATGAGAAGTCAGCAAATCCAAGCTAAAGAAAGAACACTCCGGTGGAGGGTTGTGGAATCCCGGTGGCGGTTTGAGTTCCCGGTGGTGGAGAAGCATTGTTGCTCAAGGGAAACGATGCGTACACACCCCCGGCCATATAAAATGTCTAAGTGCTTCCCCAATCGCGTACACAAATTATAGGGTATTTGTAGGTGTATTATGCTATATTATAAATTATAGATAGTCTAGTAAAGATGTATAGTAATATATATATAGATTAATTAAGTAGCTTATTGCTACTTTTCTCTTTAGGTTATGAGGATTGAAGCTACTACGTACATATCTATTAAAGTGATACGTACACACCTTTGTATGGCGGGGGGTGTGTGTACGCATCGTTTCCCTTGCTCAATATTCGACACGCACCAGTCAGCAGCCAGGAGATTTCACAATTTGAGAGGAGAAGTTTTCCAATTTCCAAAGCATGATTATGGCATAAAAGGCAATGAGTGTTCTTCTTTAACCGCGGTGTAACTATATGATATTTGATTTGATTGGAGATTGCAATTGCATTTTTTGTAATTTTGTCTCCTTTCTTCCTTCTAAGAGTTTACCATCTTTTTCTCAGTATCCCATCAAACTCTCTACGTAGTCGGATAATGGGCTTGAATTCGGCATCTTACTTTGCTCTTGGATGATTTGAAGTAGAAGTAGTTATTCCGAAGGCTCAAGTGAAATGACCCGAGCCGACAGGGTAACCAATAGCAGGTATCATGCTGCCGTACCTTTCTTGGCCTCTCCAGGGGTGCCAATAGAGACGATTGACTTGGAAAGATCAATATACAGCTGATAGGCAAGAAGATGATCTGCTTGATGTCGGGAAAAGTGTTGATAACGTACTGATTGATTAGGACGTCTGGCATCACGTGACTGATAGCTTTAAAATCAGATCAGGTGACATCACCGCACTAGGTAGGTTGTTTCGGAGCAGAAGCTGCCGCCAAACACGCCATCTTCTTCTTCATCCATGATGACCAGCTATAGCCGATGAGAAATGGTGAATTACGGCGTTTCGCGTGCCTGTGAGACCTGTAGGAAGCGGCGAAAAAAGGTACGTCTCGCTGATTCTCAAGTTCGTTAGCAAAATCATATGTCTTAACGCTCATTGGCCGTGGTAGTGTGACGAGGGCCGTCCAGTAAGACAGGCAGCTTTCATGCTGTCGAAGTCAGCAGCTTTTCCTCTGCGGTATACTAACGTTTTTTACAATTAGACATGCAGCCGTTGTCTCAAAGCTGGCCGTGTTTGCCTTGGCTACCGGACTGATGACCAATTGCACTTTCGTCACTATACTGCTCTAGTAAACGCGCCAGAGCAACCCCGCTTGCCCCCAATAAGCGAGATATACACCAGGGACTGTGTAGTTAGATTATTCCTTGATCAGTATGTCGTCTGCACAACCGATCCGAGGATATCGCGCGGGTTCTTGGATGGCTTACCCTCCCTCCTAGCCAATGCCGAGCCATCTTCAGACCTGGTGCAGGCGGTCGAGATAGTCGCTTGGGCAAGTCTGGGGAATCAATTTACTTGGCCCGATCTCTTGGTCAAAGGAAAGAAACAGTACATTACCTTGTTGCAGTCATTTCAGGTCTTACTACTATCCTGTCAACTCCATTCACCAACAGTGGAAGCACTGGTGATTGCCATATTACTCGGTCTTTATGAGATCGTGAGCAGTGCCGATCTACTTCCGGAACAACAACACGTCGCCCATGTACGAGGTGTTTGTGCTCTGCTACTGAGTGATAATTCCCCTTTCGATCTGCTGTCAAGCACACAACTATTCCAAGTCGCGAATCCTTTGCTTGCGAAGGGTGCCCTACAGGTGCGGAAAGCTGGCAGAGTCTATTTTTATCCCATACCATACTAATAGAACACAGCACGACCATACCATGGGCGTTCTCTGCGCACCTGCCTCAAATAATACAGTCCGTAATCTGGATCAAATTTTAGTAGAGTGTCATTCCCTCTTCGAGCGTGTGAATACACAACTACAAAATCCACAGACTCCACATACCGATTTGGAGGAGACCTTTGCGGAGGCCTTGCGGAAAGAGTATGCTTTTTCGCAGTGGGATAAAAATCTGGATACATCATGGCTCGCCAATACAATCGGCTATGTTACCGAGGCTGAGGCTCAATCTTCGTCTTGTCCCTTCTGTTGGCATGGAGCGGTGCATTCCTACTTTGATGTCTATGTTGCAGCGGTGATGAACACTTATCGGAAGACCTACCTTATGTTGCTAGAGGCCCTCATCCGTACCGCGAGCCACATCGAGCCGGTCCACTATGCAGACACGATAACAAAATGGACGCATAAAACCAGACTGCTAGCAGATGACATTGTCGCGTCAATCCCATACCATCTTGCCAGTAATCCGCACGATTACTTAAGGGCAATTACTTCACAGAAGGGAACGCCGGACATCGGCCGCTGCGTCGGTGGGTTACTGCTATTACATCCACTCTATGTGCTATCAACGAGTTCGATTCTCCTTCCTCCGACGAAAAGCTATGTGAAACGCTGTCTGGCCTGGATTGGGCAGTACATGGGGATTGGGCAAGGTACACTAATGTCCAAGGTAAATGGATCCTAGATACATGGAACTGAACTGCAAATGAAAGATCTGACTATTTTCAGGGTTACACCACTCTTCCGTTTCAGGAAATGTCAGAAGGGCATGTCCTAATCTGGGCGGGGATGCTACTACAGCGCATTGAAAAGCTGGACGATGAGAAAGCTGCATCTTCCATGAGCGCACAGACGGAGCATATGGTGGGAATGTACTTACAGTAATTATGGCTGATGTCTGGTATGAACGGCCATGGTTTTACTAGAATATGGGGGTTAAAAACGATAAATGCAGAGCGGCATCCTGAATGCTATCAACTCTTCGGCCGAAGGCTACCGTCCTTGAATATATTACAAAACAAGGATGACCAGGATCATAAGCTGTCTTCCTGCGAGTAAGCGGCTTCTATCAAATCCACAGCCTTTTCCGCAACAGCATAAACCGTGCTGAGAACCGCATGACTGATCTGACTGGGCATAACACTAGCATCCACAATGCGCAGTCCGCGCCCTTGACGCACAGATTCTCATCTACCACTGAGCCTAGGGCACATGTCCCCAGTGAGTGATGGTAGCTCATCATCCTGTCCCGGACATACTCCCGTGCCGTTGCAACATCACGCAACTCAATATTCGGGGGTGGATGGACCCGAGATTTGTGGTCTTTCATGGGCTCAGACTGGAAGATCCTATCCGCGAACATGACAGCGGTAGCAAGGACATCCAGGTCTGCCGGATGGGTCAAGAATCCGAAGTCTACTCGGGGCGGTTTCATCGGGTCCTGGGACCACTGGTCTCGGGCCCCAGGTACGACCCAACCCTTTTGTCCACCTCTGTTTCATTAGCCTCTTCGGCTTCTTTATCTTCTTCTTCATCTGCCGTCCCAACTCCACCATCGCCCAGTGCTGACACTTCTGAACGACAAGCGACGATTGATGCTCTCGTACAACGATACACGGCTGGGTTTCATCTCCTGTCATGCACGCCTAGAAATGTGGAACCAGGAATGGGAATTCTCATCACAGGTGCCACGGGAAGCCTTGGTTCGCATCTGGTAGGGCATCTCGCAAGGCTTCCAGCCGTCGCGACAATACTCTGCCTCAACCGTACCAAAGGTAAAAACGGTGAAGCCTGCCAATTAGATGCGCTTCAAGCAAAGGGCATCTATCTGGAGCAGGCTGAGATTGCAAAAATCCATGTCATCCAAACGGATACGTCGAAACCAGACCTCGGACTTTGCCCCAAGCAGATAGATTTCGTCCTCCGCCACATAACACATATTGTCCACAACGCATGGCCAATGAGTATCTCGCGCACTATCGATGCATTCAAGCCCCAGTTTCAGACCCTGAGAAATCTCCTCGATCTTGCTGCCCAGATAGTCGCGGGGCGTCCAGTGTCCCAGCCAGTCTGCTTCCAGTTCATATCCTCTATCGCAACAGTAGGGAGGTATTCCCGGCGTACAGGACAGAACCGTGTCCCTGAAAGCCGTGTGGGCGCTGATTCGACACTTTGCACAGGATATAGCGAAGCAAAGCTTGTATGCGAGTACATGCTTGATGAAACACTTCACCGGTTCCCGTCTCATTCCCGTGCCATGGTCGTGCGTATCGGGCAGATCTCCGGATCGAGCACCAGCGGATATTGGAATCCTGTCGAGCACCTGGCGTTCATGCTTAAGTCGTCGCAGACACTACGAACGCTCCCACAGCTTGAAGGGGTACGATCTAATCAAATCCATTTTCTTTCTTTTTTCTAGCCCCCGACATGCTTTCTTGATGTTACCAGATATATTCCTTGACTAACTCACCCTTTCGTAATTTAGAATCTCTCCTGGTGCCCAGTTGACTCTGTGGCCGGAACGCTAAGCGACCTGCTTCTCCATTCCGGCCCCCCATCGCCAATCTACCAGATTGAGAATCCAACCCGTCAATCCTGGACTGGAATGTTGCAACTCCTATCCAAGCTCCTCGACGCGCCAAATATCATCCCTTTCCGTGACTGGACACGCCGAGTACGGGAATACCAGGGATCCGTTGAGGAAAACCCAGCAAGGCGACTGATTGACTTTTTAGAGGAAGAGTTCGTAGCTATGTCGTGTGGTGATCTGATCCTCGAGACTGTGTGGAGTCGCCGGCATTCACATACGCTGACAAGTACACGGGAAGTGAGTGAGGACTTGGTTCGCTTGTATGTCAGGCGCTGGAAGGAGAGCCGGTTTCTGAACTGAGCTCCATGGGGCGGTTTACACCTATCTTTTTAGTTATTGCGCGCCCTTTTTATAAATGGTAGATATTCTTCTGCTGAGTTTTCGCCGCAATGGAAGTGTGATTGTAATAACTACCTAAACTCGGTGCCTGGCTTGTCTAGAGAGCGAGGAAGCACAGCCTGCAATGGTCACTGTTTGGCAAGATAATCACAGACATGGATGATGATCCTTGAGTTGTTAATTGTTTCTGATAAGTAACAATAGGAGAAGTCGGGACCTTGGTAGCCAGAACGACGATGGTGTTGTAGGCCGGAACGTTATCGGTTGTAAGGTCTTGCCTCGCTGTCCCTGGTCCCTCTTACTCTCTATATCTTGAATACAAGAGTATCTAGTACCTAGGTAGGGCAGCTTTTTGGCCTATGTGATTGTTACAATAAGATATTATTGTGTTTCCCGAGCTAACACGTACTTCTAAACAATAAGGAAAGAATAAGTCAACGCACCACTATTTCTGAATTAGACCTGTTCTAGATGAATTAAAACCCTTCTCGTCTCGAATGTCGTCGTGTCAAACGATCCACCATCGAATATTTCTACAAATGTATCAGTCACGCATAAAACGAAAGCGGAGACCAGACCATCCCTGGCATAGCAACAAACACTCCGTCTCAGTCGACTACATCCCAGTAAATCGACTCCGCTCTCTTAATCGTGCACCATAATAATACAAGAGGAAAATTCCCAATATACAAAGGACACTAAAGCTAGCCAGCAATGTGACTCCACCCGAGATCTTAATTCCATCGAACATAGGCCTGGCGAAAAGAATAGACGCGCCAGCCAACAAACTGCGTGCGAAACCGTTCGCGGCAAAGAGTGATCCAGAGTATCGGGGATACGTAAAGGGAAGGTAAATGAACATGCACTGGGTTATGATGAAAACACCGCACATGCTGATGGCGATACCCAGAAGGCTTACAATCCAGTGGATATCTGGATCTGCCGTCCACGCTATATTGGCAGTTGGTTAGTTGAGTTCGTAATAAAAATGTAGAGGGAGGAATTACCGAAAAGATATTGACCGATTGGGATGAGCCAGGTTGCGAAGAGACCCGGCCATATGCGGGCTTCCGGTGGGACGGGATCATATTTGCCAAGTTGGCCGGGTGCAATGAAGTAGAAGTAGCAACATAGTAGCACTACTGCAACAACAAGCCCACACAGTACGGCAAGAAATGCAAGACCTTGTTCGCCGAGGTTGAAACCGTACATATCGCCGTAGACAAGCGGGAAAGACTCAAAAAAGGAGTAGTAGATGCCGTATGTCAAGGCTGTATAGAAGGTAGAGAAGAGCACTGCAGGGTCAAGGGCGTTGATTTCCCATGGTTTGACTAGAGCGTTGAACGTAATATCTCGGGGGTCCATATTCGCCTGACGCATTTCGGATTGTGATTTGAGGTCTGTGCGACCAGTTCGGGCGCGGAGGCGTTGTGCTCGTCGGTAGAGGATGTTATCTGCTGAGGTTTCGGGCATTGAGAGGAACATTATGACCATTGCTGGAGCGGACAACCAGAGTGCTTCCCATGAGCTCCAGCGCCAGCCCATTTTTTCAACCGCGAATCCAGCAACAAGTGGACCAAGAGCCTGACAGAAAGCATGATCAGTAAGAATATTATTGATTAAGAATATTAGAAGCGTACTGGACCCAGAGTGGCTCCTCCGCCCCATAATGCAATTACGTAGGGCATCTGAGTGGCGCCGTAAAAGTCGCCGTAGCTAGCCCCAGCTGTTGCGAGACTCGGAGATCCAAAGAAGCCAAGCAGGAAACGTAGCACCAGAATGCCGGCAATGTTATCGACCAAGGCCATTGGGATGCAAAGAATGACAAAAATGAAATAGGTCGTGATATACGGGAGTGTCCGTCCCACTGCCGGAATCTCTGACAGAGGCGAGAAAAGCATCGGCCCTAATCCATACCCCAGAACATACATGGTCAATCCTAGCGAAGCTACGATGTTACCGACCCCGAAGATTTCCATGATATCAGGAGTGCTGGAGGTGTACAAGGACGAGGTAATGTAGACGGAGAATGTGTACACAAAAAGTAACATGGCAACCCAGAGCTTTTTTCCGAACGACCAGTTGTAAGGGTTGTCAGGATCATTGTCGCCGTACCAGCCGATCACGAAGATTTGGTCGTTGTTAATTCCAGCTTCGACGTCCCCATTTGAATCTGCCTTGGATGACGATTCTGCAGAGGATTGGCTCTGTTGAGATGGTTTGAGATATCCAACCGGTAATTGGAAGTCAGGTTCCTCCTCTGGGTACCTAGCCAGCTTGCTCCCAGTAATCAGACGTAGACATTGCCCGCAGGCGGAGTCGCGAATGATATTCCACATAGCTGTGGGATAGAGAGGGTGAGGACAAAAAGTTGGGGAAAACCATGATCATGAAGGGGAATAACACTTATTATGTATACCTGATGGCTTCATCCATTCTTCTGGCTGTTTAATAGTTTCCAAGGTTATATGGAAGCGCGCAACGCTAGCTGTTTCCAGTTAGCTTTGCGCGCAACCCAAGCTATTCCTCATCGAGCACTAAACTTTGTTACTTACCTAGGTAAGTAAAGGGAAACAATACATCGACACCCCCTGAGAATAGATCGACAGATTCGACACTCTCTTACTACTTTGTATGGCATACCTATGTCAGATATTTTTTCTCCTCTTAGATAGACACTATACAACTCAATACGCGTTCCCACTCAGTTTATCACAAATCTGTTGCCTACCTAGGTAGGTACTCAACTGGGTAACATATACCATACATCAATACCAGAACATGCAGACGGCCAGTCAATATCTACGTTTGAAAGAGTATTTATTTCCGAATCTTTCCTCGCATTAATCAATCATATTGTTAAGTATGCCAGTGATCTTTCGCGAATAGAGATTAGCTGTTGACGTATACAAGCTATTTCTTAATGCCTAAACGTATGCTTTCCGTTTGTGCAACATTTTTGAGAACTGCGTCTTGGTCTGTAATGGGCTCGTAGCCCAGCTGTTCCTTTGCCTTGCTGATATCCCATTGGCAACCACCCGCCAGGTACCTGATGCGCCGGCTGCGCAACTCCGGAAATTTTGTGTTGAAAGTGAAAGCCCAGTACAGCCATTCACCTAGCTGCGCAATCCCGACCACGAGCCAGAGCGGCACAATTTTGATTTTATCTGGCGCAACAGGGTGACCGGCACCAGCGTGCAATTTGCGCACAAAATCAAAGTAGGGGAGACTGACGCCGTCGGAAATGAAGAAAGCTTGGCCGCCGGTGAGACGACCTTCAAGTATGCGTTTGGCTGCCAGAATGTGTGCTTCGCAGGCCTTCAGTATGTAGACGAACTCAAAGACTGGTTTGTTATCGCCAAGTTGCACATTGTGCTCGCCTCTTTTGATTGTGCCAAGTATCGAGCCTATACAGTTATCGTCATTCTCACCATAAATTCCAGGTATGCGTACGACAGCGGTGGTCAGGGTGGGTGGTGTGTTCGCAGCCTGCACCTCAGCATCAGCAATGGCTTTGGTTTTGGCGTATGGGTTCGCGCCTTTGCTGTGCTCAGTATAGAGCTTGGCAATTTCCTCTGTCTGTTTGACGCCGGGCATTTGCTCAAACGCAGAGTCTGAACCAGTGTAGATAAAGGCGCGCGTGCTCTCCGTTTCACGAGCAACCTTCAAGAGGTTACGGGTGCCGTTTACATTCGTCCTGCGTAGAAGAGGCTCTGGAGCAACGTCTTTTGGCGAGGCAACGTGAAAAACGACACGCGGGTTGATTTTGTTGAAGAGATCTGCTACCTGCTGGGCATCACTGATATCGCCTGCATGGTAGGTGATGTCTGGATACAAGTTCTGGTTTGGTTTCCGGCTGATAACGTGGATAGCTGTGCATGTCGACTCTGCCTGTAGCATTTTGACCAGATTGGAGCCCAGGTAGCCACAGCCGCCGACAACCACAACAACTCCAAGATCGGAATTTGAGGCCATGTTGGGGGTGTTAATGCTTGGAGTAGTGGTTCTCTGGAGATGCAATGAGTTATGGCGACACTCTTTGGAGAGTAAATCGGCAATAATATATCCTCCTCCCTTTTCCCTCGACGTGTTTCTTGTTCTTTTCAAGGTTGTTACCAGAAAGTAGAACTTGGAGAGTCCGGGAAGTCGAGATACCTATTTATTGACACACGTCAGCCGCACCAGGCTAATACGTACCTACACGGTTACACGAATAGGAACAAAGGAGAACCACTGCGATGGGGGTGTGTGCACTGTGTAGCCAGCTCGCAATAGTTGAATTATGATCAGCAAGTGTTATGTCTGCTTTGTGAAATTTCACATTTATCGAGTCAACGACAATGCGTCTGGTCTGGTGGTTTTTGTTACGCATATCAGTTACACCAACACAAAGAGTGACAATACAGCGCTAGTAAGTTACAGGGATGGTGTACTGGTAATACTACTCTAATTAGTAATTACCTCCATTTAAATTACACGGAGTCATTATCAGATCATCTTTGTGACAATCTACTGGCCACCACTTCTGACAAAGAGACCCCTGCCACCAGCAACTATTAATGCATTATTAGCAAGATATGGCTTTTATGAGATTAAGCCGGATATAAGAGACTAATTGAAAGTACATTACTGGTGGACTAGCTAGTCTCCAAGGCTAGGTCTAGACCCTGGTTGTGATAGGTAAACACCAACCAATTGACACCCACCCAATTGACCATGCATTTGCCTGTAAGCTCAAGTAAGCACTCTACCTAGGTACATTTCAAATCCAACCACAGTTGTCGGCGAATATCTGTGATTCCTATTGTGGATAATTTTCTTTATCGAAATTTTCCCCTCTCTTTTTTTCTCGACACCTCAACAATATGCTCAAGATGGATTCACACAGCTCTGTCTTCACATACATCTTGATCCTCCTATACCACAACCCCTTCAGCTTTTGGTTCCTGGTACTGGGTATTAGTTGGCTAGTTTGGTATTATGTCCGGTTTACAATCGTGCCAATTCTAAGACCTAATGATCCCAAAGAACTGCCTTACTTGGTGCCAAGTTAGTTACCATTGACTCAAGATTGCTCCTCTCTAAACATTGACGAATGCCCTAATCGCAGTTCTCGGTAATATGGTGACTCACTTGACAGCATAAAGGGAAGATTCAGGGCTGAACGAGGAGTTATCTAGGTTCAGCTATTTCCTACCACCAAGACTCATGCGCGATAATCAACAAGGGCAGGTAAGCGAAGTTACATCTAGGTACCCTGGTTATGGGGTGTACATATATACTGATAAGGCGGGATCCGTTTACAGGAAATTTACCGGGGACGAACCATTTGCCATGACGCTTGCTGGAAGAACCTTCTACGTCCTAACTAACACCAGAGATATAGCAGAATGCAACAAGAATCTGACAACGCTCTCGTTTGATGTATTCGTAAAGGAGCTCATGCTCAATTGCGGATGCTCGCCGTCTTCCGTTGACAAAATGTGCCAGGAACCACCGATCTACGTAGATGGAAGTACAACCACCGCCTTGAATCCTTCTGGAAAATCCATTTCTCGATTAGCAATGGACTTTCATCGGACACAATTACTACCAGGGGGCACGAATTCCAAATTGGAAGAGTTGACCCGGTCCGTGCTGCCATATGTGGATGCAATGGTAACCTGGGAAAACCTTCGGGTTGATTCGCATTATCTGAAGGAGAACACGAATGGAACAGAAAACGAGATTCAAGTTTCGCTAATTAGGTTTTGTGGCAAGATACTCATTGAGGCTGCGACTGCGTCGTATTTTGGAAAAGCATTTTCAGACATTGATCCAAATATTGTCAACATCTTTTACACGTTTGACTCAGAAGTATGGAAGTTAATCTACAACTATCCTCGACAGTTCAGCAAGGACGTACATTTCGCACGAGATCGATTAGTAGCTGCATTCACAACACACTTTCAGCGACCGCAATCAGAGCGACAAGGGGAAGCATGGTTTACTAAAGCTTTGGAGGAAGAGCAACGGCGAATCGGTTTGACGGAGGAAGAAATGGCTGCAATTGTATTGACTGTTTACTTGGGGTGAGTGACCCTTTCCCTACTAGGCATTTGCACAGGCATAATTTTTCTGTACTGACTTCCCTACAGTATAAACGCAAACACATATAAGCTCTCTTTCTGGGTATTCTCCTATCTCCTATATGATCCCGATCTCATGGAGTCTATTCGCACCGAAGTCGACACGAACATGTCAGATGGAAAACTCAACATGAAGGGCTTGATAGACTTAAGCCCGCGTCTTAATTCCGTGGTCGATGAAGTCCTCCGATTAACCACAAACTCATTCAGCGTGAGGACCATCCTGGAAGACACGCAACTTGCCGGCAAGACATTCCGAAAAGGCAACAACATCATGATGTCTTTTCGCCCGTTACATCAAAAAGAGGATGTCTTTGGACCAAGCGTGACAACGTTCGATCCCGACAGGTTCGCAAAGAATCCGACACTTAGACGCAGTTCATCCTTCAAACCTTTTGGGGGTGGAAGCACTTGGTGTCCGGGGAGGATTGCGGCTAGGCGGGAGACGCTCGCCTTTGTTGCCCTGACGTTGTATCGATTTGAACTGTCACTAGTGAAAAACGAGGATGGATCCGAACCGCGTTTTCCTCGGCTTGAGGTAGCCAAACCGTGTCTTGGTATGATGGGAATGGTTGACAATGATGATTTGACTGTGAGGATTCGGCCTCGAAAGTGGTCAACGACTGCTCAATGATAGAAATAATGATTCGGTTTGCGAAGCAAGTATGTATTTGGAAGATGGGGTCGATATCTAATCCTTTCATGTTGATTAGCTATATACCACCCCCATAGTCCGCCTGTTAATGATATGTATTGCGAAGTCCCGATCGATTTACATAGGTAAACGTCGACTTGATGAATTATACTGCGTTATGCCTGGCCAGAAAATATGTGCATATTATAACCTCTATCTATCTAGCATTCGAGATTAGGGTTGAGGGCTATTGATCGTTTGCCCTAACCTACCCCGCAGATGCAAAGCCATCCATCTCACTTAATCTGACTCGTTACATCAGCCCCCAAGTAATCGGGTCGGTCTGCTGCCTAGAATTACGATCTGACTTTAGACACCCTTTTTATGTTTCTGACTCCGGTACCACTAGTTTGCTCTATAGCAAATATTTGATGATGGAAGCTGCTCAGAGCCATATCCCGGCAATCCTTCGATTACCAGATGAAATCCTCTGTCTAATTTTCTCATTCGCCTGCCTGCGCGAAGATGACTCTTGGTCAACCATTCGAAGAATATGGGAATACTATGGCTATACCTCAGTTTCGAACATTTCTTTGACCTGTACACGGTTTAGTCGCATTTCGCGTCCCTTCTTTTTCGAGTCCATCTGGATAAAAAACCGTCCAGGTGGAGGGGTCTCTCTATCTATTCAAGGCATCCATGCAAATTTTCGAGATAGTGCTTCGCTCCGTTTGCATTGCCGTAAACTTCAACTCGATATTCAGTTCGTGTCAAAAAACGATTATGGGCGCATTGTCGATTTACTGAAGTGGTTAACTAATGTCCAATACCTTTCTATCTCGGGGAATTTTACTGTTTCAGAGAGGAGCCGCCCTATTGACAGTAGAGGCGATGATGATCCTTCATTTAAATACAATATGCTGGATTGTATGCGGTTGGTTGTTCGACATATGAAACGACTCAGGGTCCTTCGCTGCCACGATACTTGGAGGCATGGACTGGGTCCTGGCTGCAAAGGAAACGATTTTATTCGGGAGATTAATATACCTACGTTGAAGAAGTTGGAGCTTATAGGCCTTGGTAAAAGCACCGGGCCTCCTCCTCCAAATAAGGTACTGTTGCTTGCTTCTCTGCTGTTATGCTAAGTAAAAAGCGAACCTTGGAATTTGATTTCCCAAGAACCGCTTCAGTACGCTGACGTGATATCAACAGCAACGAACTGCTTCATTCACGAGCCTCAGGCTCTACTCGTATAACGAAACGCCAGAAATGAGATTTCAACTAATTTCATGGCCTCAAACACTTATTGAATTCGAGTTCATCAGAGCGTATGAGGACCAAGTCTACATCGATCTCCCTATGGTCCAATCTTGGCTGCAAATTCACAAAGAGACACTCAAATGTATAAACATTAATCAACTATCCCTTCAAGGAAAGGGCCGGCTTTTTGACGCGAGGGGGTTCCTCAAATTAGAAGAACTTCAATTATCGCGATGGATGATGAGTTCGGCTCTCGACACGGCTAAGGAGGACGCGGAATTGCTGTTGGGTCCTAAGCTACGAAAGTTTGTGTGGGATTTTGATGCCGCCCTTGACGATGGATTTCGAGAAGATTGGACGGACTTTGCCGACAAGGAGGAGGAGTGGGTGAGAAGCCTTGCACGCGTCGCCACTGAGCGAGGACACCCCCTTCAAGAAATCTACATTGAGTTCACGCCTGAGAATATGGGTGAGGAAGAAGCAGAAGGGTACCCGTGGGATAGAATGGATAGGCTGCACGAGGAAGTACAGCCTTTTGGCCTGAAAGTGAGGTACAATGAACCTGTATATACTAGGGATGAATGGACGGAGGAAATACGGTGGAAGAGAGAGTGGAGGATGCACAGGGAGCCTTAGTCAAATGCGTATCTAAATATTATGTTGTGAACTGTATATTTGGGGCAACTAATGAAGAGGACATTGGAGCTAACTCATACATGCGCAGGGCTCACTACATATGTACTACAAATGCACGCATCGGTATGATATATATTACCAGTCAACGGGACATCTGGAGCATGTAGAAATATGGATAGACTAATACCAACTTTGCCCACCAATAAAGATACATCTCTACTTTCAACGTAGAGTTCTGCCAATACATGTAGTATCCAAGTAGCCAAGGCAAATCACTGCGGACGGTCAATTCTAGCGCTTCATAAACCCGCTCTGTGTCTCTAGCCAAGATCCGAAATCTTCAAGTCCAGGTTTATCTCTTTCATTCACCGAATGTCAGCTTGGTAGCCCTTGTCGTGGGACCATTTAAACAAGCATCCTTAGGGGTTAGGGTTACCTAGGGCTAGTCATGAAAACTTCTCTAATCATATACGCAGGCTATTGCATTGCACTTGCCAGACGCGAAGTTCCATTGATCGTTTCAGGATATACTCCATCACCTTCGTCTCTCCACATTCAGCTCGGCAGCAACGATCCCACAGCGGCTCCGCGTGCCATCATCACAGCTGGTGGCTACAGAGACGAAGCTTTCTAGGAGTTATATCAAGTCTGTGTGGAAGCATGCGGGTCAAAGGAGAATCTACCAGTACCTTTCTTTAGGACTAGTAATGAGCTTACAGATTGCTTAGCTGCTGAAGGGAAGGGCCCGGCTCATTCGTCGCCTGAGTATTTCAAGGCTATCACTGAACGACTAAAAAGCAGACTTATGGAGGCACGGATTGCGCCTGGGATCCCAACACAAGCGCTTGAGAATCGTGGCGAAATCTTTTTCTTTTGAGACGGATAATTGCCCAAATATTGAATGCTTGTCATTTCTTTGAACATATATTTCATGTACATGTCATTAAGCGTGCAATCAACCCCTAGTCGTTTATGATGTGATTCGGAGTTAGGGTTGAGGGCTATTTATGCATTTGCCCTAACCTAGCTTCTCCCTAGTAAGGTGCTGGTAGTCGAATGAGAAAGTTGCCTATAGCGGCTAGATACCCCCAATTTTCAAAGTTCATACTATTTCTTATTATTCCCAAAACTGAAGTCACCTCCGTTCTCGACTCTCGTTTCGTTCCAGTACTGGGAACGAAATCGTTCCCAGTAATCACCATAGTATTTTATATAAGACACGCATCGAATATTATTATAACAGACATTTAACCCTAACCCTAAGATGCAAATCACGTGCTAAAAAGTCACGTGGTGGTATTTAGTTTACAATACAGCGTATTTTTGGTTATTTATTATGGATATCAAGCGTTGAGGCTGTGAGCGCTAAATATTGTGCTAGCGCGAATATCGTTCCAGGCTCCATTATTAAAGCTACTACTGTCCATCTCATTCAACTTGAATCTTGAACCTGATGGTCTTCCAAGCACAGATTGCTGGCATCGATACTGGCATTTCGACTCTCTAGTCCCTAAATTTTCCGTACCGTACGGCGATGGAAGCTTCTCAGAGCCCTCCAGCAATCTTCCGACTACCAGAAGAAATCCTTGGTATAATTCTCTCAGATGCTTGCGATGGTCCTTCCAGTCGCTATAAGTTGTTCTTGAACATCTCCTTGACTTGCAAACGCTTTAATCGCATCTCACGTCCCTTCTTATACGAGATCATCTTAATAGGAGTGGGACCTCGTCCTGGGCTTTGTTGGTCCCCTGAAGTGATTCATTCCCGTTTTCAAGAAGATCCTTCGCTTCGAGTGCATTGTCGGCATCTTGTACTCGAACTTGACGACATCTCAAAAAATGACTATTCACGTATTGTCGATATCGTGAATTGGCTGACCAATGTCCGATGTCTAATTGTTCACGGAAAATTTACAATTACCGAGCCAGAACAACAGATTGATCAAATACATAATGACGATATTACATTCGAGTATGATCTGTCAGATCTTCTGAAGCTAGTAGCTCGGCGTATGAGAGGACTCGAGATCCTTCACTGTTATGATACTTCTTATGGACGGGGTTTCGGGTGTAAAGGAGCCAATTTCATGCGGGACATTGATATTCCGTCGTTGAAGAGTTTGTCGCTCTTTGGACTTGGTAGAAGCGATGATCCGTGTTCAAATAAGGTATGGCGGCGTTAGTTAGGAAAAACCTGATCCTGATTTCTCAATGACTTTTTCAGTACGCTAACATGATATAACCAGCAAAGCACAGCCTCTTTCACGGACCTTGATCTCTCTCTATATAATGAAACACCAGAAGTGACGTCTCAACTCATTTCATGGCCCAAAACACTTACCGAGTTTGAATATAGTAGATCTATTTATGATGTCGATTATGTCGACCTTCCCATGGTTCAATCTTGGCTGCAAGTTCACAAATCTACTCTCAGATGTATCAAGATTGGCAAAATCTCTGGTAGATTTGAAGAGGCGAGGGGTCAGGTTTTTGATGCAAGGGAGTTTCCCAATTTGGAAGAGCTTCATCTATCTCGATGGGACTTGAGCCGGACCCTAGACTCGGCTATGGAAGATGCGGATTTACTATTAGGCCCCAAACTGCGAAAGTTTAGATTGGGCTATATGGTCATACACGAATGGGGAAATACAAGAGTGTCGGATTTTGGTGAAGCGGGGGAGAACTGGGTTAGATGCCTCGCTCAGGTGGCGGTTGCGCGAGGACACTGTCTTCAAGAAATTTATGTTGATTTTTACACCCTTGAATTCGGTGAGCTGTCGGACGGATATCCGTGGGATAGGTTGGACAGGCTTCGTGCGGAATTTCAGTCTCCTGGTCCGAGAGTACTATATGGCAGACCTACGTATACTAGGGAAGAATGGATGGAGAATATAAAGCGGCGGAGAGAAAGAGCAGACCTACTTGAGGACACAGATGAGAACGCAGATGAAGACGCAGATGAGGACACAGAATAGGGCCCATTTGGTTGAGAATCTTGACCAGCCAGGTCTCGAGACAATTAACTTTGAGTTAACAAAAGAACAACCTTGGAAATTCGGAAGAAATAAACGTCTGGTGATGCAAAGGGGTGGGTACTATCGAGCATTGTTTCGAGATACAAAACAGTCAACTGGTCAATGAAAAAGTGGGTTGAAATAGATTGACAACATACAGCATATGACTCCTACATTCTACTTTTGTGTATTCTGGCGAGGTCGATATAATAATTGTTCCCAACGCGACGGACTAAACCATCCGACCCCAAAACCCTAACACTAAAACCCCTAATCCGCCGCTAATCCGCCGTCTCCGCAGCAGGGGTGCTTGCTGCTCGGTGCTTACTATTGGGCGTCAATAGTAGAAACTTAACAATTTCCTCTAATATTTGTCCTTGTATGAATGAGATAATTTTATACCTGTCACATCGGCGCTCGTACTTGACTTTTAGGGCAGTGGCTGGCTGTCTTGCAGCTCAGGGATATGCGGTATAAAAAGGTCCCAATAGCCGTCATTCAGATGTTAGGACTCATCAGTCAGTATTTTACAGCGATTTTGTTCGTTTGTTAATCGTCTCCATTATGGCAAAGACACAGCAGCCAGAGTTCCCCATCCAAATCAACCTCGGAGCTGCCCTGAGAACCTTTTTCAAATCACAGCTCTTCGTGACACCGCCCTACCCAGTCGCCTCTTTCACTAGCCATACTGTTATTATCACAGGAGCAAATACCGGACTAGGTCTCGAGGCTGCTCGTCATTTCTATCGCCTCAATGCCGCAAAAGTGATCCTTGCCGTTCGCACCGTCTCCAATGGTGAGGCCGCCAAGGAGGATATCCTTAGCAGTGTCACCACGAGGAACGATGCCAATGCTATTGAAGTTTGGCCACTTGATCAAGCCAGCATTTCGTCGACACTCGCATTTTCCGAGCGCGCCCAAAAAGAACTGACCCGTGTCGATGCTGTAGTATTGAATGCTGGTATCAACACTAAGCATTTCCGACTAGTCGAGGGCTACGAGCAGGTGACGCAGGTCAACGTACTCAACACGTTTCTGTTAGCTTTGGCGCTGTTGCCCAAGCTCCTAGACACGAAGACCCGGTTTGCGGATTCAACGCCTCATTTGACCATTGTGAGTTCGGAGGCACATCATCTGACCAAATTCGAGGAAATCAACGCTCCAAATTTATACGAGAAGCTGAATGAAGAGCAATCATACTCCCAACAACCGAGATATCAAGTCAGCAAGCTACTCGAGGTCCTCTTGACACGCGAATTGGTCGCCCGGCTCAAAGGTAATCCCAAATTCGATATGAATCCGGTCATCATCAATCTCGTCAACCCAGGTTTGTGCCTGAGTTCTCTCAGCCGGGACGACGTCAAGCCGCCGCTCCTCTTTCGAATCGCGAATAAACTTATCGCGCGCACGACGGAGCAGGGCGGCCGGTGCCTGGTGCTGGCTGCAGCTGCGCCGGAGAGTTCGCACGGTGAATTTCAGAGTGATGGCAAGAATCAAGATGTGGAAGCTTGGATTTATACTGAGTTGGGTGGAAGGGTTCAGAAGAAGGTCTGGGAACAGACTGTGCCCATTTTGGAGGCTAGAAAGCCGGGCCTTGTTAGCGCGGTTGGAATGTGATAATCCTTCAGCTCAGATTCTTGAAATGTCTTAAGAAAAAAAGAAAAGAAAAAAAAGATGGGTTAATAGCTAATGCAATGCAACATGTTCGTTTAGGGCTTTCTATCTTGAGCAGGCATCGTTTCCCCGCACTCGGTTTTCCTTCCTTATTTGTTTCCCAGCGATTAGCACTCCAAGAAGGCACCTCTGGTGGAAGTCACATAGGTAGTACCAGAGTAACAACAAGACTCAAATTACCAAACGTCCCTTTATCAATAGCTCTTACATCCAGTCAAACAGAATACGTTAAACGCAGAACCGTTTGCAATGCCGTTCAAAGTCAAACGGATCGTGTGATCAGCCATCTCCGCATCGGCCTTGTCCAGTCCGACTCTGATTAAGCTGCTTTCCATCTCTGTAGATTTCTTCTTTTCCTTGCTGTATCATCAATTCTCTTGACGGCGAATAATGGCAGCCCCAACAGAGAATATGGCCGAGATTCCACTTCCTCCAGTACCGGACGTCATCTCAAAGATGCCATGGATACAACTTGGGAATTTTGAGATTGCATCCTCCAAGACTCCACCGCCAAAGCCATATCCTACAGAAAGCAAGCCTGCAGAGCGCGCCGCTGCGAGGTTTGGAGTGCATGGAAATGCAGTTTGTATGAATCCGTTGCCTGTTCTCTACTATCAACAAGTAGCGCTTACGGAATATGCATATGCAGTGACTGGCGGAGCCGGAATGCTCGCTCTAACTTCAGCTAGAGCTTTACTAGAACATGGCCTCACTGGGCTCGCGTTATTCGACCTACCAAGCTCGTTAGAAAAGGGCCAAAATGCCATCGAAGCACTACGAGCGGAATTCCCATCAGCCAAGATCGTCAAACAAGCTTGCGATGTGACCGATGAGAAAGGTATGATAGCGGCGACTCGATCTGCAAAGGCGCAATTGGGTGAACTCAATATCCTATGCTGCTTTGCGGGCATGGTTGGCTGCGTCCCTTCCGCGGAGCAATCTGTAGATCACTGGCGGAAGATAATCGACGTCAATACGACTGGTTGCTGGATTGCTGCACAGGCGGTTGGACGGTATGTAGTTTACAATCACCTGACACGATGCTTTGAAAGAACCAATTTTGTTGGGATATGCAAAAGCAGCCCATATAATGCATACTGACGTGGTGGCACAGAGAGATGATCGCTAGCAAACACGGAGGTAAAATCATCTTCATCGCATCAATTTCCGGTCACCGTGTCAATTATCCGCAGCCGCAAGCCGCGTATAATACCTCCAAAGCCGCGTTGCTACATATGAAAAACAGTCTGGCCGCGGAGTGGACGCGTTATGGGATCCAAGTCAACACTATCTCCCCGGGTTATATGGACACAGTTCTCAACGAAGGTGATGACTTGGCGCCGTGGAGGCAGATCTGGGCGGAACGAAATCCGATGCGTCGTATGGGGTCGCCGGAGGAGCTTACGGGGCCTGTCATTTTGTTATGTAGTGATATTGGTGGAAGTTATATCAATGGCGCGGATATCGTGGTTGATGGAGGTGGTTTAGTTTTCTAAGCTCGACGAATTGACGGGCCTCAGCCAGGGGCAGACCTACTGGTGAGCCTTTGCCAGAGCATCAAAGAGCATTATTATGACATGTGAAGAGAACACGGCAATCGAGGTCTAGAAGCAATGAATAACCTAGAGCATAAACTTGAAAAATACGGGATGGATGTATTGTGCAACCAATCCTACCTTGAGAGACGGTGTCACCTGTGGAGTTTACACGTCCCATTGGCAGCGCTCCTTGCGACTGCCGCCTGTTGGCCGCTTCGTCAACACAGTGTAGTCTCGTCGTATCGACAGTCTTGTTATGTAGGATTTCCCGTCCCAATCTGCCGGAACACGTGGCGCCAATGCGTCAGGGCCCTTTGGCGCAGAGATCGTACGTTGAGCGCCGGATGTAGAGGAAGGCTGCTGGCGATGGCATCCGACCGAGCACTAAATATCGCGGAGTCATCTGTATCGCATCGAGACGATCATCTGGAGCGGGGTGCATCGATATCGATCATTAACAAGTTGGTGGAAAATATTGGATAATCCATTGAAGAAGCGATTCAGGGACGTAGGACGTCGACACTGGATGGACAGATGGACATGGGACAGATCGTGGAGAGCGGCTTGGCGGGTTGATGTCATGGGCTAGCTAGTTCAGGCACCCGAGCTTTCTGCCTTGTCTGCCGTCACCATCACCTGCCCATCAGCGATCGTCCCTTCCATCGCCAACCCTTCGTACAACTCCTTCACACCCCGATTGTCTTCTGAGATTCTCGGTTCTATCTCTATTCTTGTTACTTTACCAACTGTATACGCTTTGAATCCGATTATACCGTATCAGCCCCGCGATCGCTCTCGTGTGGATCGGCACTTGCGAAGCTAACGGCTTGCGCGACTCCACAACCAGCACTCGTCAACACCTTTCTTGCGCGCTTCGGATCGTTAGTCGCCTCTTCTACATAATCACATCTGTTTTTCTTGTATGACACAACGCCTGAAAGCACCGTCCGTCGGCCGAGTCTGGTAGGAAGGGATAGAAGACTGTTCGGCAATCGCCAGTGCCGGCTCGGTCTGGTCACGAGCCACCGGTTAACAGAATGAGAGGCCTGCACAACCTAGCTACAGGCTTGCTCTGTAGCACGCTGGTTTCTGCAGTTGTGGCACAGGGAATAACTTCTATACATGAACCTGGTCGATGTGCTATTCGTGGTCATTGCGGAAAGAAGAGCATCTTTGGCGGAGAGTTGCCTTGTCCTGACAATGGGCTTGCGCGCGAGCCGGATGATACCGTCAGAGAAAAGCTCGTCTCGCTATGTGGAAGCAAATGGTCTGAGGGACCTGTGTGTTGTGAAGATGAACAGGTAAGCATCACGCCCCGGATTATTGATTAGATTCCTGACCAACCTCGGTTACACAGGTCGACGCCTTGAAAAAGAACCTGAAACTCGCAGAGGGTATTATCGCCTCGTGTCCCGCATGCGTCGATAACTTCTTCAACATATTCTGTACATTCACATGTTCGCCCGATCAGTCGCTGTTCGTCAACGTCACCCAAACTGAGCCCAAGGGAGATAAATTTCTAGTCACGGAGGTGGACAATCTTTGGTCGGAAGAATGGCAGAGCGGCTTCTACGACAGTTGCAAAAACGTCAAAAATGGCGCGTCTGGAGGAAAAGCCATCGACTTCATTGGCGGAGGTGCCAAAAACTATACACAATTCATGAAGTTCTTAGGCGACAAGAAGCTGCTTGGCAGCCCGTTCCAGATCAATTACGAAACAGAGCCTCGAAACCCGGATCCCCACGGCATGGAAGCTTTACCCATGGTTCCCAAGGCCTGTAATGATTCAGACCCGGCCTATCGTTGCTCTTGTGTAGACTGTCCCGAAGTCTGCCCAACCTTGCCAGAAGTCAAGTCACAAGATTATTGCCACGTCGGACTTATGCCGTGTATGTCCTTCGCAGTCATTATCATCTACTCGGTATTTCTTTCTCTCGTCGTATCCATATCGAGCTATGTGGCCTACCGAGAACGCCGATATCGCAAGCCCGAACGGGTCAGATTGTTGCAGGATCCCGTTCAAAGTGATGACGAGGACGATGGCGAGCTTGTTCGCGGTGCTGGCTATTTGGAAACGCCCCATAAGCATTACAAGTTAAATGCTATCTTCGATAAAGCATTCAACCGACTTGGCAGTATCTGTGCCCGCTTCCCAGCGATTACGATCTCTGTGAGCGTTCTAATTGTCGGACTCCTTAGCTTGGGTTGGCTTCAATTTACTGTAGAGACAGACCCGGTTCGTCTCTGGGTCAGTCCTACTTCAGACGCAGCTCTAGACAAGGAATTTTTTGATGACAATTTTGGTCCATTCTTCCGCGCCGAGCAAGCATTTTTGGTCAACGATACAGGCCCAGTATTGAACTATGATACATTGAGTTGGTGGTTCGATGTTGAAAGTCGTGTTCGCCGCATGATATCCCTAAAGCAGGGTTTAACTCTAGATGACGTGTGCTTCAAGCCGACGGGTGATGCCTGTGTGGTACAATCACTAACAGGATATTATGGAGGGTCATCTGCTGGTGTCACTCCTAGGAACTGGCAGAAAACGCTCTCTCACTGTACTGAATCACCCGGTGACGTTACCTGTCTCCCGGACTTTAAACAACCCCTTCAGCCTACTATGATTCTTGGTGGCTATGAGGATACCAACAATGTTCTCGATGCAAGCGCTATTGTGGTCACTTGGGTTGTAAACAATTTTGCGCCGGGGACAGAAGGTGAACGCAGGGCCATTGACTGGGAAGAAAGCTTGAAACAAGTTTTGGAGGTCGTGCATGAAGAAGCACGCGAGCGCGGCCTCCGCCTCTCTTTCAATACGGAGATGAGCTTAGAGCAGGAGTTGAATAAATCGACCAACACTGATGCCAAGATCGTCGTCGTTAGTTATGTGATCATGTTCATCTATGCGTCTCTTGCTTTGGGATCAGGGGCACTAACTCTTCGGTCACTGTTGACTAACCCATCGAACGCACTGGTTCAATCCAAGTTTACCTTGGCAATTGTCGGCATCTTGATTGTTCTAATGTCGGTTTCTTCTTCGATTGGATTGTTCTCTGCCCTTGGCATTAAGGTGACCCTCATCATTGCTGAAGTCATTCCATTCCTGGTGCTTGCCGTTGGAGTGGACAACATTTTCCTTATTGTCCACGAATTTGATCGCGTAAACATCAGCCATCCTGATGAAGAAATTGACGAGCGTGTTGGTCGTGCGCTTGGTCGGATGGGACCTAGTATTCTTCTATCAGCCATTACTGAAACCGTGGCCTTTGCTATGGGTATATTCGTCGGCATGCCTGCAGTCAAAAACTTTGCTGCTTATGCCGCTGGTGCTGTTTTCATCAACGCCATTCTCCAGGTTACCATGTTCATTGCTGTGCTTGCACTCAACCAGAGGCGGGTCGAGAGTCTTCGTGCGGACTGTTTTCCTTGTTTCACCGTTCGCCGAGCAACATCTTCCGGTCTACCGGATGGCGCCGCTTATGATGACACGGCTGGAGAAAGCTTTCTGCAGAGATTCATCCGCCGCGTTTACGCACCAGCTTTGCTAGACCGTAGAGTAAAGGCGGCTATTATAGTCATCTTTCTTGGCTTATTCACAGCAGGTCTAGCCCTCATACCTGAGGTCGAGCTCGGTCTTGACCAACGCATTGCGCTGCCCACTGGCTCATATCTTATTCAATATTTTGATGATCTTGCCGAATACTTTCAGACTGGTCCTCCAGTGTATTTTGTGACACGCGACGTCAATATAACAGAAAGATCACATCAACGACAGGTTTGTGGTCGATTTTCCACATGCGAAGAATATTCGCTACCTTTCGTGTTGGAGCAAGAGTCCAAACGCCCCAATGTTTCCTATATATCCGGATCTACAGCTAGTTGGTTGGACGACTTCTTTTACTGGCTCAACCCTCAACAGGATTGCTGCAAAGAGAATGGGAAGATTTGTTTCGACGATCGTACACCAGCATGGAATATCACCTTATCGGGTATGCCTGAAGGAGAAGAGTTTATCCACTATGTTGAGAAGTGGATTGAATCGCCTACGGATGAGTCCTGTCCTCTCGGAGGCAAAGCCCCGTATAGCAACGCACTTGTGATCGACAGCAAACACCTGACCACGAAAGCCACTCATTTCCGAACGAGCCACACTCCCTTGAAGACTCAGGCCGATTTCATTAATGCACAAGCCTCGGCTCGACGCATATCGGATTACCTATCCAAGGAACACAATATTGACATCTTTCCCTACTCCAAATTTTATATCTTTTTTGATCAATACGCCTCTATCGTTCGCCTCACCGGTACCCTTCTTGGAGCCGCCATCGGTATCATTTTTGTCGTCAGTTCCGTGTTATTGGGATCTCTGGCTACTGGTGCAGTTGTTGCCACGACTGTCGTTATGATAGTTGTAGACATCATAGGTACCATGGCTATTGCGGGCGTATCGCTCAATGCAGTTTCACTGGTTAACCTGGTCATTTGCGCGGGTATTGGAGTCGAGTTCTGTGCTCACATTGCTCGTGCTTTCATGTTTCCGTCCCGCAACATGCTGGAAAAGAGCCCCAAGTTGCGTGGTAAGGATGCACGGGTCTGGGCTGCACTCATCAACGTTGGAGGCAGCGTCTTCAGTGGAATTACTATCACGAAACTGCTCGGTGTCTGTGTACTTGCTTTTACACGCAGCAAGATTTTCGAAATCTACTACTTCCGTATCTGGTTGGCCCTCGTGATCTTTGCCGCGACCCATGCCCTGATTTTCTTGCCTGTTGCTTTGAGCTATTTTGGCGGAGAGGGTGAGTAATGATCTTTACTTCCTTTCTTCCCAATCATTTACTAACCTTTGTGTCTTTCTATAGGCTACGTGGATCCCGAATCAGATGGCGGCTTGGAAGATAATCTCGCGGCTCGCGGCTATCGTTCGCTACTAATGAACGACGACTATGACTCTGAAGAAGAGGATTAATGCCGTATTCTCGGTATGCATAACGGAGTTTCGTGCCATATACCTAACTGCGATGACAGCTTCATGGAACTTTGGAAGAAATTATTGTTTCGTTTTTTTTTTTTTGGCGGATTTTTCCTTGGATGGAGTTGGTTTCTTTAACCCCTTTGAATAGGCAGGAAAAGCTGATATTCTATATGCCTATCGTATGAGGAAGGAATATGTAAATAGCAAATATCTGGCAATATAAAGCATTTCTCGAGCAATAGAGAAGAGATTCGTTGACATTATCGTCCTTGTGATTTATTTATTTTTATGGCTGCTTTGCTACCTAGGTAGATAGCTAAGTGTGTAAATTTCAATATAAACGTATGTCAACTCGAGTGCTCGTTTCAATCGTAACCATCCCATCAGATATCAATTGATGTACATCTGCTGCCTAGCAGTAGCTGAAAACAGATTATTTCTTGAGCATTATCAGACATAAATCATCACCTCCAAGTATCATCAACAGTCGCAGTCAACCCCTGACAACCCGTCGGCACCGTATAACTCCTGTTCGGATCACTCTCCCACGTGACAGTGCCATCACTATTCACAATAATAAACTTATACTGAAACGACTCGCCAGCAGGAAGATTCACCGTAACCGTCCACAACGGATCAGAAGAGGTATATTGAGCCGCCGACAACAGGACTGCGCTAGACGTACTCCAAGAGCCGAGTTGACTGATCGATCCGGTGAGATAGACTTCCTGGCCGTAGGTGGTGGTGACTACTTCTTCGAATGTGACTGCAACTGTTGAGGCGGCTGTGCAGCCTGAACTAACGCTGTTACATAACGAGCTGCCGGAGACGGAAGACCAGGGCAGGAATGCCCTCGGTGAACCAGATGCCATGGGCACGGCTATTGTGCCGCTGGAGCTAATAGTGACGTTTGTGCAGGTGTATAGTTCCGTGACTACAGTACCGGATGTGTACCCGCTGCCGCTGAGAGTGAGGGTGTAGGAGCTACCACTTGCGCCGAGATTGGAGAGCACGGTGACTAGTTGCAAGCCTGTTGTACCCTTGCGCATGGCGATGGTGTTGGAGTCTTGGTAGATGGGGTAATTCTATTTTGTGTTAGTCAATACTGCAAGCGTGTTTTTAGGCGAGCGTGCATCCCACCTGATACGTCAAGTAAGCCGAGTCCTTGGCTATGGCCAACGAACGGATTGCGTTTGAAGTTTTTGTATGAGTATACAACTGTGCGGTGGTCGAGTAAGACGATGTCCAGAGAGCTTCACGGTTGAGCGGAATGTTTCCTCCGCTGTAGTGCTGTTCTTGTCCGTAATACAAGATCGGGATGCCGTCTGTCAAGAAGATGAAAGAGATGACGTTCTTGGCTTCGGAGTAGTCGCTTGTGTAGCTGGTTGGCATTATATGTCAGAAAGGATTCCAACAATCTTCGGGTTGAGGAGGATGGGTGACTTACTATGCAAATCGCGGATTGTCGTGGTTCTCAATAAAGTTTCCGAGAAGAGATGTGTCGGTGCAGTCGGATTTGACGGTATTGATCATGTTGTACAGATTGCTGATGCTGCCGCTGGAGGACTCAAATGCGTAGAGCAATTGCCAGTAACTATACATTACACACCGTTAGTAACCTCAATAACAGTAACTGAGAGTGTGGATGCAGCTTACATTGGATAATTCAAAATGCCACTCAGAACGCTCTGATACGGGCATACAACTGCTGGGTCGCCATAATCCAGTTCCCCAATACAATAAACACCGGCTGCTTCTTCGAAAGCAGTGAAGAAGTCCTGCTGGATATGCATTGCGGAGTCGATCCGAAGTCCGTCGACTTTCAAGCAGTCAGTACAGATACGTAGAGATAGTCGGGTCCAGGGAGAAACATACTGGAATAATTGGCCACAAAGGACTTGACCCACGAATTCCAGGTATCCTTCACATAGGTCTGAGTAGTGTCGAGATCCGGCAAAGATACAATGGTGTCTCCTTCCCAGCAATCGTCCCAATTAGTCGCGTTGTAGGTGTTGTAGTTTATCAAACAGTAAGAATGGTAGTAACTTTGCGATGGGAAAGGATTGAAGATGCTGTAGTCGACGCTGGTGCCCGCTCCATCGTATGCCTATATCCTGTTAGTCAGACGGTTTGTCTAGGGTACTGATGGAGGGTATGGCGTACCATGTTGTTCACCACGATATCAACCATGAGGTACATTCCTCGCGCGTGCAACGCTTCGGAAAGTTTGAGCAAGTCTGAAGATGCACCATAGTGAGAGTTCGTCGCGTAACTGCCATGAAGTCAAAATCAGGTCGGACTCAACGTGGAGGATTCTCGGGTTATATTACGCATTCTGCTGCCAATAACCATGATAGGCTTCGCCATCGGAGGTGGAGCCTTCGAAGTTTTCGGTTACGGGTGTTATCCATATGGCTGTGAAGCCCATGCCCTGGATGTAATCCAACTGTGGAAAGAAAGTCAATCACTAGCCCTGGACCAATTCTAGTATGGCTGTGCTCAACATACATGGTTGATCACTCCCTGCCAGCTACCACCGCAGTATAACTATTAATCGAGTCAGTATTAGGGCTATTGGTAGTCAACGGATTGGGGGTTGTCTCAACTCACCCCATCAGCAACATCACATGAAGCTGTAGTAGAATTGCTAGTCAACCCAAAACGATCCGTGAGCAAGAAATAAATGGATTGACTACGCCATTCATCCGCAGTCAACCCCAGTGCTACACTTGCAAAAGCACTCCACACAAGAGAAACGCTGGGCAACTTCATTTTGGCGGTCAACTGATGCAGAAATGAATGCTCGAACTAAACAAGCGATTGCTCCCTGACAAAAAGCACATGTTGAAGGACTATCTCGGTCTTTATATACTTGAAGAAGTATGAAGAAGCCCAAATGCCGGCTGTTCCTTTAGGATTAGTTCCTCCGCAACCTGAACGGAGGGCCTGCAGAAGGCCGGGGTTAGGTGGAGATGCTGCCGGCAGAAGAAAAACCCTAATGCCGGCAAGTTTCATTTACCAGGGACTTCTCCCACCAGTCAGTTGACTTTTCCAATGACTGGCTTTAGTACCTACCTAGCTAGCTCATAATAGAGTAACTTATTCCTTTACCCAATCCTATTCCGTAGAGAACGTTTCATTGCCGAAACGCTAAACCCGCGCTATGCACTTGTACGCAGACGATACAGCCAATTCTAACATTGATCAAGCAACGTGGCGTCAAGCCTCATTGACCTTTTCCTGGCTAGCACCACTATTAAATGAGGTTGACTCGTTGAGTTACGCCCAACTTCATATAGACACTGTGTGACTAAATCTTGTTCGATTTGTTTCTGAGCAGTCCGTTCGTGTCGATTGGATGAAGCGGACATATGCTCTATTGTTGGCAAAAGAGTTTTTCCGGTAATTTTGAAGATCTTCATGAGGTTAAATTAATTACACAGATGAAGTTAATATATTAGGGTTCTCATCCCAGTCGGAAGAGTACGTACGCACCCCGATTGTTAGAACTTGACAAACGCATGTCTGGGCAGAGGCCTTTCTTCAATCCCCGTAGAGTAGGCCCACGGACAAAACCCAAGTATAACAGACCCTATTATTAATTCTTGCTACCCAAATACCATCACATTTCCAGCGGACACAAAATGTCGACTTTGAAATCCGGATTATTCTTCTACTTACGTATTTTGCTAACCACCTTGTCCACTAGCCTAGTGATGAAGCTATCCACGGAAAAGGGTTACATTCAATGAACGCCTCATTTTTAGACGCCTTTCATAGTCCGTCTTCTCTATAGGTACCTAGGCATAGTAGGCAAGCCTAAAACATACTGGTTTATGTAAAACCCCAAAGTCAAATCTCCGCACGCGGGCAATTACCGGACATGGATTATGCCATTTGTGGTATGTATGTAAATCGGTGCCACGCCACGTTGAAAACTTTATCATTCGGTTAGTTATGTATATAGTCTTTTGAGGTCTAGTATGAACCTCGATTTTTGCATTGCAGAATATGCAAGAATCATAGATTAAATTATGATATACCGTCATCAGTGGGAGCACTCGTCGTTGTGATGTTTTCCTAATTAGGTGTGTACCGCGGCGATAGCCTGTTTAGCTTTTGAACAACCAAGCAGAAGAATGTATATAGGAAATGGAGTCAAGATGAGCGTACGTACACTTTTCCGATAACTCTCCGTTCACAGTATATGAAATGAGTAATAATTGTCCTTCAAACGGTCAAAGTGCTTGATCAGAATATCGGTATCTCGGGAAGGTCAGTGAAATCCTGATAGAAAGCAAGGTATTTGACTCCAACTACATCCCAAAGATAAGTATTCCTCGATTCTTGATTTAAATAATTGCATTACGTCAATTCATGTCCTTTGATGGATGAAGACTTAGAAGGCATTTTGTCTTAGGGTTAGGGCTAGGGCAGGCTCTGACCGAACAACTGACTCTGGCAGGATTCTTTGCCAAACTATGACGAAATGCAGATCCGGGTAGTCAAAGAGGAGAAAGGAAAGCTGATATTCAGGGGAATTAGACTAAGGGCAGATCAACTTTCAAGCCTCATCTTAGCTCTTATGTTGATGACTTTAGTTAAGCCATAATCGGCCTCATCACAAACATCACAAAGATCAGAGCCGGGGAAGCATAACTTATACTATCGATAAATCTCTTAATGATGCTAGACAATGAAGTGGACTTTAACAACGGATGGGCAAGGGACTCGAGCCCATAAGACCGACACATATCATACAAGAACTATGTAACATTGTAGGGTTTCTAGCGGTCAAACCCTAACCGAGCTCTAGTTATAGGCAGTACGTCATATCCACATACCCACGTGAAGACGAATATACATCAAACACCCATTATTATACCCATACAAATCCCGGGAACTTTTGCAATTACAGAGAAAAGGGCATGCGTGAACCGTGAACCCTTGCCCAAGCGAAACGTTTTGCTTCAGTTCTCGGATAATTGCTGATGTATATTCCGCGTTGATGCACTATGTAGTTAATCAATATAGGACCAACCCGATCCAACGAATATTCCGAGTTCATTGTCAAAGTATGAACAGAACAACTCGCACTCCCTCTTATTCTCAGCTCTATCATCTACAACAAGAGAAGACAAAAGGAAAAAAGATGAAATGGAGGGGCAAAACAAAAGTCCCAAAAGGGAAAAGTGCGGGGTGGAGACGCGTGTGACGGTATGATTGGCTGGAGAGCTTTGTCAGAGCCACGCTAGGCCTAATCAGGTATAATAGCTGGTGGGACAACCGCGAAAAATTTAAGTCGTTTACTTTTTTTTCCTCCTCCTCCTTTCCCAATAAGTGAAAAATCAAAACACACACTTTTCTTTCTTCCTCTTTTCTGTGTTTTATTCTGTATTCCTTTTGCTCTCAGGGGGCTTTGAGGAGACTGCAGAAGTTGTTTGTGTTTTTCGAAAGCTTTGCCAGCAAGTTTCTCGCTTGTGACCCCGCATCTTGCAAGTTTTCTTTTCTTTTTTGGAAACCTTCAACACGACGTTCGCGTCAAAAAGAGGGGACAGAATCAATAAAAGAGAAGAGAATATAACATATACAAGCTGCCCGCCATGGATCAACAACGATTGTTGCAGCAGCTGCAAATTATCTTGAACCGTGAGGACATCTTCTTGCTTCTATTGATCCGTTCGTGCGAGACTAACCACCACGCGATACAGCGTCCACCGGGGACTTGAAAGAAGCCACTGGCGTCCTTCAAAAAGAGTACTACAACAAACCCGAATCATTCCTCTTCCTCCTTCAGCTAGCCACCTCCCACGACAGTGATGACCTTCGCCAGTTGGCTGCCGTCGAGGCCCGCGGTCTTGTAGGCAAATTCTGGCTCAAGGTTCCTGCAGACCAAAAACCCCAGATTCGGGAACAGTTGCTACGTGGTACCATGAGCAGCAACTCCGAACTTGTCCGTCACGCTATCGCCCGTATCGTTTCTTCCGTAGCCAAGATCGATCTCCAGGACGGCGAGTGGGCCGATTTGCCCAACTTCTTGCTCCAGGCTGCCCAAAGCGGAAACAAAGACGAGAGAGCTATTGGTGTCTATATTTTCTTTACCATTCTCGAGTCTCTGGGAGAAGGATTTGAAGATAAGTTCCAGGACTTGTTCACTCTTTTCAGCAAGACCATCCGTGACCCCGAGAGCGCCGAAGTCCGTATCAACACTCTTTTGGCTTTGAGCAAGCTGGCCATACACCTCGACTCGGATGAGGACCCTGCCCCAGTCAAGGCATTCCAGCAGGTCTTCCCCGACATGGTCCGAGTTCTCAAGGACGCTATTGACACTACCGACGAGGACCGTATCATGCAGGCCTTTGAGGTCTTCCAGACCTTACTCGGATGTGATCCCGCTTTGATGAACGTCCATATCAAGGATTTGATTATTTTCATGAACGAAGTTTCTGCAAACACACAGCTTGCTGAGGATACCCGTACACAGTCCATCAGCTTTTTGATGCAATGTGTCAAATACCGCAAGCTCAAGGTTCAGGGTCTGCGTGTCGGTGAACAGCTCACCCGCACCGCTCTTCACATTGTGACAGAGCTTGATGATGACGACGATGAGGATGAGATCACTCCTGCTCGCTCCGCCCTCGGTCTCCTCGACATGCTTGCTCAGAGCTTGCCTCCAAGCCAAGTTGTTGTCCCTCTTCTCCAAGCTCTTGGCCAATACTTCAACAGTGAAAACCCCGACTATCGTCGTGCCGGTATCTTGGCTTTGGGTATGTGCGTTGAAGGTGCACCAGACTTCATCAGCAGCCAGTTTCATGAGATCTTCCCGATTATTCTTCACCTTCTTAGCGACAAGGAACCCAAGGTCCGCCAGGCCACTTTGCATGGCGTTGCCCGCCTTGCCGACGATCTTGCAGAGGACGTTGGCAAGGAACATGCCAAGCTTATGCCTCTTTTGGTCCAGAACCTCGCCAGTGCTATGGAGAGCTACAAGGGTGAGGAGAGCGGCCCTACAGTCAACATCATGAAAGCTGCTGTCAGCTCCATCGATTGTGTCGTTGACGGCCTCGACGCGAAGGATGTCATTCCTTACCAGGATGAGCTTGTTCCTCTCTTGCACAAGCTTTTCCAACACCCCGACTTCAAGATCAAGGGTCTCACTGCTAGCGCAATCGGATCCCTTGCGTCTTCTGCCGGCGAAGCTTTCCTCCCATACTTCGAAAAGTCCATGCACCTTATGCAGGAGTATGCTACCAAGAAGGAAAGCGAAGACGAGCTTGACCTCCGTGCTAGCATCATTGATGCCATGGGTGAGATGTCCGCTGCTGCTGGTCCTCAACACTACCAACCTTATGTCGAGCCTCTCATGCGTGCTAGCGAAGAAGCCCTGCACCTCGACCACTCTCGCCTCAAGGAAAGCACGTACATGCTCTGGGGCTCCATTTCCAAGGTTTACGGAGAGGACTTCAAGCCTTTCCTCGGTGGTGTCTTCAAGGGCTTGAGCGCCTGTATCGAACAGGAGGAAGCCGATCTCGAGGTTGAGCTTGGCGATGCTGCCAAGGACCTCGTTGGTCAGGAAGTCACCATTGGTGGCCGCAAGGTCAAGGTCGCCGAAACCTCTGATGACGAGGATGGTGATATTGAGGACATTGACCTCGATGACGAGGATGACTGGGAGGATTTCACTACCGTCACACCCTTGGCTCTCGAGAAGGAAATTGCTGTCGAGGTTATTGGCGACTTGATCAGCCACACCAAGGGCGCTTATCTACCATACTTTGAGAAGACCATTGAGTTGGTTCTTCCTCTCACTGAACACCCTTATGAGGGCGTTCGCAAGAGCACTATCAGCACCCTCCACCGTGCCTATGCTACCTTGTTCGCTTTGGCTGAGGAGAACGGCCAGATGCCCAAGTGGCAAGCCGGTCTTCCCCTCAAGGTGCAGCTTCCCGTCGAGGTTCAGAAGTTCGCCGAAATTTTGATGACCGCCACCATCAAGTTGTGGGGTGAAGAAAGTGACCCGTACGTATGCCTTTTCCCTTGGTTCTTATTCCTCCTGTTTTACACTAGGCTGGCTCAAGGGCCAGTCCTACATGATGACAACACCGTTACCCAGCTCACTCAGACATGCTATAAAGCATGATTGATGTTAACAACGTATTCCAACGTAACCTGATTTGTTCCATCATCTACATAATCACTCGCATAAAACATGTTGATATATGCTAATGAAATTCAAATATAGGGCCACCGTTGGCGATCTCTGCGGCAACCTTGCCGAAAACCTTCGTTACACCGGTCCTGCACTTGTTGCTGACGAGAGTGTCTTGACCAACGTTGTCCAACAAGTGACTGATCTCATTACTAAGAAGCACCCCTGCCAGCAGGAATTCGCCGAAGACGAAGAGCTCCAAGAGGCTGGTGATGAGACCTCTGAGTTTGACTGGATTGTTATTGACCGTGCCCTTGACGTCGTTTCCGGACTTGCCGCAGCACTCGGCCCTGACTTCCCTCAGCTCTGGAAGATCTTCGAGAAGAGCATTCTCCGATTTGTCAGCAGCTCTGAGAACATTGAGCGCGCTACTGCCGTTGGCACCCTCGCTGAGGTCATCACTGGCATGAAGGATGCCGTCACTCCTTTGACTGGTCGTTTCTTGCCTCTCCTCTTGAAGCGTCTTGATGATGAAGACCCTCAGACCAAGTCCAACGCTGCCTACGCTACTGGACGTTTGATCGAGGCCACGAACGATGCATCAATCGTCTCTCAGTTCCCCACTATCCTTCAGAAGCTTGAGCCTTGTCTCCAGCAGCAGGTGTCTCGTCTCCCAGATAACGCCACTGGTTGCTTGTCTCGTATGATCCTGAAGCAGCACGACAAGGTTCCTATTGCCGACGTGCTCCCTGCCATTGTCAGCATTCTTCCCTTGAAGAACGACTATGAGGAGAATGAGCCTCTGTACAAGATGATTGCACAGCTCTGTGAGTTACACGTGATAGTATCACTCCATTTTTGACATTTGCTAATACGTTATAGACAAATGGGAGGACCCCACCGTGCGCCAGCTCACTCCTCAGCTTCTTCCCGTCTTTCAGGCCGTCCTCTCCGATGACGACCAATTGGAAGACGACCGCCGCAAGGAGGTGATGGAACTCGTCTCATGGCTCAACAAATAATTGACGAGTTTACACTCGATCCTTTATGGCCATAACCAGGATCACCAAACAAAAAACCCAAAAATCACCCCTTGATGACGAATTGTAATGACGGATAGATGTAATGATCACCAGGAGAAGGAAAGAAAGAATCAAATATCAGAGATACCCCGGAAATTTTGATGACGAGCGAAATGATTACAAAAAGTTGGAAGCGAAGGAAGAAAAGAAATATGGTCTCAACTGACTATAATTGAACTTGAATGACTCAAAAATGGAACTCGGAGGACATATCATTTCAGTTGGGCGAGTGGATTATGTTGCGTTTTATATGTGTGTGTTTTCTTTTTCTTTTGTCGATACATAAATAGCCTTTCCCCTACCCATACTTGCATCTCGTTCAATCTAGTATTGAGATCAGATAGTACATAGACAGTTATGCAAATTTTTGAACATAGCTTTGGATCTACCTTTACCTACCTAGGTATCTATAACTCTAATGTAAATCGCTTGTCCTGATGTTTGATGTTCCCCTCGGGATTCTACTATCAGCGAGTAACATGATCATCTCTCCATCTGTATGTTAACAACGTCTGTGCCTCAGGGATTGTGTCATCATACAGACATTGCTGTCAAAATGTTATGACGCTGTCATAGGTGGGGTGGGGTACTTAGGTAGAAAACACCAGACAGAAGATTGATTCATCACCAAGCATATACCCCGCCAAACCTAAGAGAACAGGCAAGCAATGGCGACATCGTTCGAGACTCTCCCAGTAATAGATTTCCAGGCTCTGGAAAACGAGTCAACAAAGTCGGAAGCCCTCGAAAAGCTGAAACACGCACTATTTAACGTTGGCTTTTTGTATCTCGCCAATACAGGGCTGGAGGCAAGTTGCCCTTTCCATTCCAGATCTGATGCCAGACTCTAAAGCTAACTGCTTGGACGTAGTCACTTATCGAGGAAACACATAAAGCGCTACCGGAAATATTTGACTTGCCTGAAAGTGTCAAGCAAAGATGTAATATGCTCAATTCCCCTTCGTTCTTGGGGTATACCAGTCTAGGTGCCGAGACCACGGCAAGAAAGACAGATCTGAGAGAGGCATAATACCACGCACCTTTTTGAGAAGAGTGGCTGCTGACAATTTGCATAAAGCAATTCGATTTTGGAAGTCCGGTGACACAAGTATGGAAGGAAGGCGATCTACCTTGGCAGCGCCTCGAGGGACCTTCGCAGGTTTGTGATTGAGTCATGCCCTTCCAATAGTTGAAGCATTCCTATTCACATTCTCATAGTATCCAAATAAAGGAGTTGAAGAGCTCGTCACACGATACACATCCGAGTTATCGACACTCTCAGGAGCATTTCTCGGAGCCGTAGCAGAATGCCTCTCCTTACCTCCAAACACATTTGAGACTTTTCTAGGCAACATGCACCGGCTCAAATTCGTCAAATATCCGCAATCCGAGCCTGGATCTCAAGGCGTGGGTCCACATAAAGACTCCACTGGGCTTTTCACTTTTCTTTCTCAGGATCAAGTTGGGGGCCTTGAAGTTCTGAACAAATCAGGACAATGGATTAGTGCGCCTTACATTAAGGGTACCTTTGTCGTCAATGTGCAGCAGGGTTTTGAAGCTATTACTGGGGGGTTGTGTCCCGCTACGACTCATCGGGTTATTGTAAGTTTATCTTGTCCATTCATCTTATTCAGAGATGATAGAACTATCTGTTCGGAATGTGCTGGGAACCCTCCACGGAATATCGAGCTTTTCCGACTCAAACATTAATCCGGATAGAAGACAAAGCAAGCTGACTGGTACAAGGCGCCTACGACATCTACCCGCTATAGCATACCATTTTTTCAAGCCGTCAGGCTAGATCTCACATTGGAGTTCCTGAAGGAAGCAGCCGTGGACATTGTCGGACGTATTCCTACACGGAAAGTGACAAACATTGAAAATGTTACCATTCCCAGCGAGTTTCTGTCACCTTTATTCTCATGTGTGAGTTACAAGCTTGAACATCTCTGATGTGTACTAATTGAAGTGTCAACGGTGTAGTTCGGTGAAGCTCAATTGAGAAACCGTATAATCAGTCATCCGGATGTTGGCCGGAGATGGTATCCAGAGCTATACGAGAAGTACTCACGACAAAATCTAAGCTAAAAAAGGAGCAGAGTCAAGCAAAGGCTCTAGAATTACGAATGAGAAATGTCAAGCAGAAATGATAGATTATTTAGCTTAAAAACGTAGTAAGAGATCAATCAGGCCCAGATCTCATCGATTCACGGAATTAAATTCCCAGCGATCTACATGATGATTTAGTGCCGATTCACTTCTATATTACCGACCAGACTCTGGCTAGTACGTGCTGATGGGGTAATTCGGACCGTTTATCCATCACTATAAAATACTATTCTCAATGGCTTCCCCTGGAACCTATCGATACTTGAAATGGAGTCATTGCATGTGACAGTTTGATGTTAGTTTATGAAAATTACGCTACCGTACACACGACGTGCGATGTCAGATAACTATGCTAACTAATAAACAAACTTGTAAAAGTATCTATCATTCGAGATGATCGGGATGCACATGGGTCTTAGTTACCGCTCTACCATCACGGTAGTCGTCCAGCAGGTTGTTGACTTTCATCGCATCAAGTCCGTCAATAATTTCAAAATCTAACGACCTCGGCTCGCCATTTTCGATCCATCCTGGCAACTTCCTCCAGAACTTTGCAGCTAGCTCTTGGTGCAAGTCGCTAACTCCGAGAATTTGGTTTTTCTTGAAGCCGGCGGTCTTTGTAGCTGCAATTGCAGGATCAGCCTCCCCACGCACCAATGTGGCCAAAGACCCTTTCTTCGTGGTCGACAGAAGCGAGAGCACCAGCCTGTGGCTGACACCTCCAAGTAATTACCGTTGACCGTGTCAAAGGCGTACAACAATTTATCACCAACTAACGCACGGATCTGATCTCCCACATCCGGTGCCTCCCGATCTATTATGATATGAGTAGCACCAAAGTCGCGGAGTAATGATTGGCCCCCATCACTGCGGACCTTGGCTGTTGCAATAATCTTCCCAAAGCCTGCAAGACGAGAGAGCTGAAGGGCAAATTTCCCACCATTCGAGCCGCCTCCAATGATGACAATATTAGGGTTAAATATTTAATTTGAACTAAGATAGATAATTTCTAAAATGGTAGAAGATGAAAAAGGGAATAGACAATGGATCATCATGCGATGAATGGCATTCTCAGGAGCAAGCGCTCAGAGGTTAGGGCTAGGGCTAGGGCTAGGGCTAGATCGATCGGACTAAGCCTCGATTTCTGCATGACGTCATACAGCCGCCCAACTGGATTGTTTACTTCTTTGTTCAAGCCTGGGATATCTCCTCAATCTATCTTCAATATTTCTTGCAGAGATAATCAATCGGTTAAATCATCTAAAGCGGATGCTTTGAATTATTTCAAGTGCTAGAACGACGATCTGAACATTACGAAAGGTAGGCGCACGAAGTGGGAGGGAGAAAATACTTGTGATCTGCAGCTGACTCGACGATACAGTCTTTCAGACTAGAACGAGTTCCCTTTCGATATCGATCATCAAATCAATATAAACCAGATTTCGTCACAATGGGCACCTCAAAGCTCGGACTTCCCGTGAACAGCACCCTCCCGACATCCTCGTCGTCATCGTCAACTTCAATCAAGGGCGGAGTGAAGGGCATCAAGAAGCCATGCTTTGGCTGTGATTGTGGTGATACGGAATGTGACTGTTGTATACTTCCCTGCAGCGTGATGTGAGGAGGATCTCGGGACAATCTTTAAATATTGTATCACACTACGATATATGATGGTGGAAAACCACGTGAACATGAGACTATTCGGAGGTCGAGGTTCCCTTCATTATATGAAGAGGACCACTGGCATCTTAACGACGGACTATTTCTCTTACGAGTATAATGATTTCAAGAATGATTAATGGTTTATCTAGTCGGCAGCTCATTCCGTAGCTCGTTAACTAGTCAAAGGATGTTAAGCGCACCCTTGGCCGTGATGGTATACTGACAACAACCCATATAATCCCCAGCCGACATTTTCGACTGCTATGTTCAATATGTCAATTGTCATTCTCAAGTAAATCTGCTCTACAGCCTGGGTTCATGACACAGTATATAGATGGCACATCGCAGAGGCTTTTGCTGCCAACGGAATGCTTACAGCTGGTAGGCTGTTTAGAGTAGAGACTTGCAATTGGACGTTGCAAGAACTTGTTTGAGCGAGCTTCTGTGCCCATGAGCTGTGACCCTGCGAATAAGAGTAGCTCTCCCATAGTTTCGCGGTATATGAGGACTACGAGCTTTAATGACGTTCATTCTGAGCATTGTTTTGTGTATGTTTGGGACATCTCAGAATCGAAAATTTAAAGAATAAAAATGGGCGGATTCCCGAGGTCATCTTTATTCTACAACCTCCAGCACGGATACCCTTTTCCCCTCAACCCACTGAGGCATTTTTCTTTTTTTGCTTTGCCTTTATTAGGTACCTCTCAATTTTCAGAAAACAATGAGCATGGCAATCAGTATCAATATTCTTTTGCCAATGGTCGTATTGCGCTGCTACCTTTCGATATCGAGATCGTCCGAGTGTTAGACAGGACTAAAACCAGAGCAATTAGATCTTGAGTCAATCCGAATCGTAATCTAACTAGGCTACTTTATCTAGATTTCGTCAGGTACATGCAGGGATCGGCATGTCTGATTCTCGTGGCACTACCTAGATATGGTACACGGCAGCGGGCCGTGCGGAAATCTTGCATGAACGGTGGAGGCAGAGAAATCTTATTTCGACGAATAAGGCCCCATACGCGCATGTTTGAGCTCATATCTTCATCGCCTCTGAGCGCATTGTACGCAAGTCCCGCATTTCAGCCAGCCCATATGAGTGTGAAGTGAAAGATCGTCAGAAAGTGGCTGGAGCTTCCTCTGTTGCTTGACTTATCCTACATGTTGTTGTGGTAATACCGAAAGCTATTCGATAAACTCTCAAAACCATAATCATGCTAGAAATGAAGATCGTGAGGGGTGCCAGGTCATCTTGCAGAACCTAGGTCACTGAGAGAGGAGGGGGTAGTATTGTTCTGCTTTCGTCTGTTACTAGGAGAAATTAGTATTATTCCCTATTGCTCACTACGAAGGGTTGACTCCTCATATAAGGTATAAAGACGAGACTCATCGTCACCATTCTGATTCTAAACTTTGTGTTTTTATTCTTCATCTATACAGAGGAAAGCTAGTCAACACTATCACCTTCGCTAAAACGCCTATCTAGAGAAGAAGAAGACTACGAAGAGCTCTAAGGTTGGTAAGGCGTTGTTAAAATCCATTGGTGAGGCAGATACGGTATGCTCGTTCCTTTCTCCAAGTGTCCATCATGTCCATAATCTAACAGAGAATGCCATTTATATGTTATCAGTGAACTAAAGGTGGAGAGAACCAAAAGCCGCAACATGGGAGACACCTGGACAAAGCCCGCAAAAGATTCCAAGTAGGTTACAGACTGGCAGGCGGCTGTCAAGAAGTAGAAAAAGGACGTACAAAAACTTGACACCAAAAATAAGGCCTTACCTAGGTAACCTCTGGAACTCAAAATCCCCACTGCCTGGTGCAAGCCTACAGTCGGCTGCATCTTCTGGAAGCAAGACTGCCAGTCAAATGGCCGTCGAAGCGGCTTCTTTCAAAGTGTATTCGGCACGAGAAATGTACAAGTCCAGTCTTGCCAGTGCCGATACTGCCAGGACTCAGCTGCTCTCATTCCAAGGCCAGTTGAACCACATCAAGGCGGATCTTGACAGTCTGAAGGAGGACAAGCTGACCCTAGTAAGTTCAATTTCACTTTGAGAATTTAAATCTTGCATCTTTTCGGACGTTTCAAAGTTAACCTAATCATCATCACAGGAAGCCGTCAAAGTTTGCCTGCGAAATTGCTTAACCTTGTTGGTAGAGCTGAAAGACTGCATTCTGCAGCTCAGGCTCTTCTTTACCAAGCTCTCTGCGCAGATCAAAACGCTGGTCTCGAGCAATGCTGTCCCATTCAAGGGTACAGCTCAAGATACTATCTCCTCCCCGAACGCTTTGATCGACCGCATGATTCTGCAGCAATATACTGTAGCCATCTGGGCGGGTTTCGATAAATTCAAGGAGATTGCCGAGTTTTATAATAGTGTTCACGACCCTTATATCATCAACGGAATCAATCTTGTCAACAAAATGACTCTTCAAACCAACGTCGTTACCCGGGTATAAGGAGATCGATACATACTCTCAAGCAAGTCAAGATGCAGTTAAAAGTCTCATCAATGCGGTAAGTCTATCAGGAGATTCTGCCCCAATCAAAGACCAAACTAACAGTCTTCTAGGAAACAGAGAGATTCAAGAATAGGATTGAGCAAACATACAAGGAGATTATGGAACTCGAAAAAGCGGCTATCCCGGCGACAGAAGACGAGCAAAATCTCATTGGCAGCGCAGTCCAAAATGCCGAAAGTGTAATTAAAGAGCAGCTAGACGCCAAGTCCGGGCCTATTCAGGACATATTACAGCCCCGTGAAAAGAGAGATGAAGAATCAGACAAGCTAGTAAGTAGAGTCACTCGCAATATCAGACACGGGAGCTCGCACAAGCTAACAATCACATAGTCCAATGCACTCAACCCACAGACGTTGCAGCAGCAAGCCGACGCCATGGCAGACGAAGGATTCTTTGAACAGAACGGTTATGAGTATCTAGGACTAGGCAATTGATTACTTTCCAAGCGACATCACAGCGCAGAGGATCGATTGAAAGAATTGGTGGTTTTTCTTGAAGCCTCGAAAGTTGTATATCCGAGAATTCTATCTATAAGTAGCGTACATTGTCTTCCTTATGAATCAACTATTGAGAGTCATAGTTGCATGTCCACTTTATAGCCCTATCACTGCAATTTCTTCAGTCGTTAAACTTCAGCACTCCGAATTGCATAAGCAATGATTTCAAATGATGATGTGGATAATTGCTTAACAAGAATTAGGCCGGTGTGGGATAGAACAGACATTTCCAGAATAAGACAAATACGCCATCGTGCATGTGACTCTCTCAAATATATTTCCAATCATGAACATACTGTTTGTTGCTCAGAGAAGTTTACCTAGGTACTCTCATAAATCGGTTAGGGTTTTCAGCGGCTTTCGGCGTTATCCCACACGGAAGTAGTGGATCTGATGATAAATATTGTATGCGCCTCAACCTTGGAATCTTTTCAAGCAGTCTTTACGTAACAATTATGTGAAATCGAAGGTGGAAACAAAAGAAAAGACACGGCGGTCGAATGACAATTGGTAAGCAAATGGTCATTAAAGTTCAGCTCACGGAACATTGCTCAAAACAACGAGGCGAGCATCCATCCCACCCGGCAACTCAACAAGACAGAAACTTGGAATCATCAAAACCTTCGAAATCATAGCTTAGCAATCAGGATCATCATGTACTTTCGAATGGAGGATGGAATCTATCGCAAGGCTATAAATACGAGCGTTGGGGAGCGGTTTGATATGGATGTGTGTCCCAACAATCATTCTCCGCTTCTGTTTATAAGCTATACTCTCTAATATCTCACCTCTTGCCGAGCTTCGAACCTAGAAATTTGCAAGAAGATACACTGAACTAAAAAAATGGCAACAGCTAAGACCGTCAAGCAGTGGACCATCAACGGAGAGAGAAAAGGGTTCGACGAGCTCAAGTTGAACACTGTCGCTTTCCCGGAATGTGGTGAAAATGAAGTGCTGGTTAAGCTTGGTGCGGCATCATTGAATTATCGTGATCTCGTGATTCCAAAGGTATGTCCAAATGTATAAGAGGTAATATTCTATGAAGGGAAGTTGACCCACTCCATGCTTAGGGCTACTATCCCTTCCCACTCAACCTTCCAGTTGTAGCATGCTCCGACGGTGCAGGTGAAGTCGTCGAAGTCGGATCCAAAGTGACACGGTGGAAGAAAGGTGATCAAGTCGTGACACTGTTCAACCAGGGCCATCAGTATGGACCAATGACTGCTGCTGCCGCTTCAACAGGTCTTGGAGGTGTACTTGACGGTACACTTCGAGAGTACGCCGTGTTCAATGAGAATGGACTTGTTCGCAAGCCAGAGAATCTTAGTTTGGTCGAGGCTAGCACACTTCCATGTGCCGCACTGACAGCATGGAATGCACTATACGGCTTGAAACCGTTGAAGCCTGGACAGACTGTTTTGGTCCTCGGTACTGGAGGAGTGTCAATTTTTGGTCTTCAGGTAGGCATACCCTAAGGACTCTTTGAAAATACCGAGTATTCAAGAAGCTGATATAATCTTGTCCTGTTCAGTTTGCCAAAGCAGCCGGCGCAAAGGTCATTGCAACGACCTCATCCGAAGCAAAAGCCGAAAAAATGAGAAAGTTGGGCGCCGACCACGTTGTCAACTACAAGACGGATGCGAACTGGGGAGAAACAGTGCGCAAACTTTCCGTGGGTGGTGAAGGTGTCGACCATGTCCTTGAGATTGGAGGGCCAGCCACATTGAAGGAGACATTCCAAGCCGTGAAGTATGAAGGTGTTCTTAGCATTATTGGGCAGGTTGGATATTCCAAACGCGAAGATGTCCCACAGATTATCGATGCGTTGCCAAAAGTATGCATCTTTAGAGGCGTCTATGTTGGGTCCAGGGAGCAGATGGAAGAGATGGTTCAAGCTATTGAGATTAATGATATTCATCCAGTGGTGGATGAGGAAGTTTTCGAGTTTGAAAAGGCTAAGGAAGCATATCAGTACCAGGTGAGCCTTCCTTGATGCACCACCTCCTGAAACTTTCGAGTTGAAAATTATGGGCATGTTGGCTAACCATACTCCAGTGGGATCAAAAGCATTTCGGAAACGTTGTGATCAAGATCTAGTAAAGGAGTGCAAGGAGTGCAATCATTGGGCTAGCAAATATGATTAATAGCACTGATTATACGCTTAAAAGCCAGGATGGAATGATTCTTCCTTGAATAAGCATATAGGAAAGAATTGTATTATTGTTTTCTTAGATATTAATTGGATCTAATTAAAACCCCATCCATCCAATACGTACTAACAAAAATACAAAATCATATGACCACGAAACTTTTATAGAGCCTCGGTATTAATTTGTCTTCAGACAGGGGAAGTCAGTCACCTCGATAGGAATACTCGAACCCCGCAATCAATGATAGGTTCGAAGAAGAGTTCCATGTTGAAAATCGACGATCCCGTACATTAGAGGAGTTGATTTGTTGTACGGAACTTCGGAATTGTTAAACATATCCAATAAGGACATCCCTCGGTACGCCACGATCACAAGGATTATTGAAACCAAACTCAATCAGAAAATGTAGGTGCCGGGGAGATTTATCCGGCGTTAGCTTTCGAGAAAAATTTCATCGCAGATATTGTTTCAAGCTCTGAGGCTGAATAAAAGTGTTCCCTGAAAAGTAAGACTACAGTTCATTTCTGAAAAGTATTCTTTCTCAACCATAAACTAAGTTAAAACAAGTAACGCTTTGCTACTGAACCTCGACAGGATCCTAGAAGATATGGAAATAAAATCATAAAAGAGTCATGCTTCTTGCCAGCGGAAGGAGGAACGGATGGTAGATCTGCATGGTGAATCTGACAGCCGTCAAACGTGCATCTCGTGTAACCCTAGCCAGGGCTCTTCCGAGTACAATCACACGATGTACAATGACGATATGGCTTCAAGCCAACAGGCGTAGGATTTTCAATGGAGTTAGTCCGAGTACATAAACATGGATTATTCCTTGATTCCTTGTTGAATAGCTCGTCTTGCCTATATTAGCAGTGTATTAAGACCTCTTACTGCATTAGACGAGATACCTCCTCATTTTCATCTCCTGGATCTGCGCGTTCGTGAAGTGCTGATACCTAGGCACGAGAAATCTCAATCAGAAGACCACGCTTCATCACAAAAGCAGAAAAAGATCTGAAAGGTTCAGGAGGCGTTCATCAGTTCTCCCTCTTCCGGACCTATAACGAGAATCTTATCGGTACCCAACAAGCTAGCCGTGCCGAAACCCACGCCAAGTTGTGACAAGTGGGCAATGGCTTACAGGCGACTTTTTAGGGCGATGATCTTATCTAGATTTCGGTCTCTTCTTCAAGCTGATATCCTAATGCGGCAATTCGAGGCAAGTAGCTATGGAGTTGTCATAGTAGTAGTTGGATTCAACTTCCCTCCTTTTCTCCAGTCGACTGCGGGGAAGCAAATGCGGGTTCTCGCAGAGCTCGTTCCACAATAATTCCGAGTAAACGTATTATAATTCGTAGATGAAGAGGTATAAGGCGTCCAGTATTGACAAGGCCGAAGTGTGATTGACAGCGAATCGGGATCATACATTGTGAAAGTCAGGCAACTCTCCTCCATCTGGAGACCAGAATTCAGGGGGCCATTTCCGAGATTTGTTGCTTCCATTCTAGGGTTTATAATCGCTGTCTCCCTCCCGTGGCCAATTTCCGGATCTGTGTGAAACACCTTTCCCTGCAGTCAGATCACTTGAAACCTGTCCTACGTATGATATAGCAGCATCATGTATACCCTACACAATCTCCCCAAGGCCCTTGCCCTATCCTTACTTGCATTACCAACCTTATCGTCAGCAGATATATGTTCCACCATCCAAACTGAGACCAACGCCGTTGAAGAACCTCTCTCCGTCGCCTATGAGTCAGAAGTCCAGGACTACTGGTCCGAGGCATGCTCAGCCCTACGACCAACCTGTATCGTCTTCCCTACTAGCGCCGAAGAAGTCTCGGAGATAATAACCACGTTGCAAGACACCGATGACTTGTTTCAGATCAAGTCTGGTGGGCATATGCCGAATAATGGGTTTTCGAGTATACAGGGTGGGTTGTTGATTGCAACCAAGGAGTTGAATAATGGGGTTGCGTATGATGAGAAGGCGCAGACGGCCAAGATTGGGCCGGGTTTGACGTGGTCGGAGACCCAAGAGGGGCTTGCTGGGACGGGGAGGGCTGTTGTTGGTGGGAGATTAGGAGGCGTTGGTGTTGGGGGATATATCCTTGGCTGTAAGATATCTTTGCATCCTGATATCTGAAAGGCTCCATATATGACTAACAATTCGGAGGTGGACTAAGTTTCTTGAGTTCTCAATACGGCTGGGCGGCGAATAATGTGGTTGACTTTGAGGTTGTTCTTGCTGATGGAACAATTACTCATGCCAATAACTCAACCAACACAGGTACGTCAGACAATTCGTCGAGTGTTATGAAGAAGTAAGCTCACAAAACAGACCTGTTTGCCGCTCTGAAAGGAGGCGGAAACAACTTCGGTATCGTCACTCAATACACTCTTCAGACACATCCCATCTCAGACCAGGTAAGTTATATGCATCTTCTTATTCAAATCAATCATGCTAATTCTAGAAATTGATATAGGTCTGGGGAGGCGTCCTGACATTCTCTTACGACAAATCCCCTGAACTGCTCCAGGCAATCCGCGATTTCACAGAGTACTATCCCGACGATAAGGCAGCCATCATCCCTACCTGCGAGCACACTGCTCTTTTCACAGAGTGGTACGTGTTTGTATTTTATGACGGGCCCACTCCGCCAGATGGAATTTTCAATAATTTCACGGATCTTGGAGCAGATATTGACACGACTAAGACGTGGGATTCGTATTATGATTTGGTATGTTCGACAAGTGTAGGTATGAATTGGTAACTAATGAGAGAAAACTACAGCTTCAGGACAATGACCAGTATGACTTACGGTAGGTTTATTTCCTTTCTCTTGGATTAAGGACACACCTGACTAATGTTTCACAGCGGCCAACGCTATGCCATCGCCACAGAAACAACACCTCTACCCGACGCAGCCGTCGGCCTAGAAGTAATGACAACCCTGTTCGAGACGTTCTACAACACCACATCGGAAGTGCTCCTAGACACAGGCGTAATTGGCACAATCGCATTTCAGCCAATGCCACGTACCATCACAAGTAAAGCCATTGCCTTGGGCGGCGTACGTTAAATCCCCCCCTTTTACAGTTGTGTATTCATCTAATGTCATTCTCAAACAGGATCTCCTCTCCTTCCCCGACACAACCGACTACATAATTATGGAACTCGACATCTCGCACTCGTTCGCCATCGACGACGACACCACGGAAGCCGCCATCCAACAGCTCTACACTGCACTGGACAACCACGTCCAGAAATTCATCGCCGAAGGCATATTGCCAGATGTGTATAGACCACTGTTCATGAATGATGCACACGGCACACAGGATTATTGGGGTCGAATCAGTACGGCGGATGAGGCCAGAGCCGTGAGGGAGAAGTATGACCCCGAGCTGTTTTGGCAGAAGAGGACTAGTGGTGGATTTAGGCTTGGGTAGAATAGCTACTATGGCGATGTATATAGTTACGTTTGGTGTAATGTCTGATCGGGAATGCAGGGAGATTGCTCAGGTGGATGGTTGGTCGTCAAGATAAACTTTTGCTCACATGCCATGTCAAACCCTAAGCAACAAGCAATTGCCGTATTGGGATATTCTTCGTAGTTTCCTTTTTCGGACTTGTACCATGTAACCACGTGAGTGTTCATTTCGTCACGAACTGGAGATGAACAAATTGAATAGGGATAAAGGTTATCAATCAATTTATCTTGGGCCTGGACTCATGTCTAAATGTAAATGTATCAGTATAACTGATAATTAGAATATAGGTTAAATAAATCTTCTAGATACATGTAAAATACATATTAAAGTTGGTATCGCGATGTGACCACAGAGTGATTGAGCCGACCTAAAGGACCGAAACATATACACGATGACGGTATATTGTTTAACAAGTGTCATCGGGAGGAGTGGTGTCACTCTCCTTCTTCAACAACCATAGGTAATCTCCAATCGAGCCATCATCACCACGGACAAACTCCCATTTGACGGCAGTTTCGTTGAAGACGGTCATCTTGCTCAAACCAAAGTGTGTCTGATCAAGGAAAGCGGTGATGTTCTGAACGCTCTGTTTGTTGCTTAATGTGCTGTGGCTTTCGATATTACCTGCCATGCCGTTGACGATGTGAGTGATGGCCTCACCGGGGCTAGTGTAGTAGGTGTAGTTGTTGACGATGGCGGATTCAAGAACAGTACCATTGGCGGTGAGAGGGAACATACGCTCGTACCAGTGGATATGACTATAACATGTTAGTCAGTTGAACAATAACAATGACTGAGAATTTATACATACCCGGAAAGATAAGCATCGACCTGGTGCTCCAAAAGCAGCTCCTGCCAAGCATTCTTGATGTTGGTCATGTAGGATGAAAAGGCAGAAGAGTACATAGGACGGTGAGACATGACAAAGACCCATGGAGTAAGGGAACGGTCAACCTTCTCCAAGTCGGCCTTGAGCCACTGGTACTGCTCATAGGCCTTGTTATCACTGTAGTTGCTGACATGGCCAAATGGACCACTATCGGTGATATAAGTTTCATTCTCTTTGGGATGAGTCTCATTGCCCTTAAGGTCGCGAGCAAATGGCCACTCGGGGCTACCGACGAAATCGGTCTCGCCATCGAGGGTGATAAAGTGAGCCAGGCCGTAGTCGAAGGAGTACCAGAAGTTGCCAACACCGCCGGTTTCATTACCGGGGTTCCAGAAACGATGCTGGTAAGCAGTGAAGTTTCTACACGGGTACTCAGCACCACGAAGCATATATAGAAATGGATTTCTCACCTCTGAGAAGGAGGGCAGCTGTAATATGTAAGCTCTGCCTTGGGGGCAGTGCTATTGAGCTCGCCGTTATCCAACAACGCAGTCAAAGGGTTACCAGGACCATCGAACTCAGCGCAAGCGGCTTCGTGGTTTCCGACAACAGTCATGTAGGGAACCTTGGTGGTAACATTCAAGATCCATTGCTGCCACAGGTCCCAGTTGGACTCGTATAGCACGCTCATGTCACCGCCTTCCGGACCACCTTGGTTGGGAATTTCACCTTCAGGCAGAGGGTCATTGTAAGAATCCGGATAGTCACCTGCGGGGAGGCTGGAGCTTGTTCCGTTATAACAAACTGGCCAGTCATCCGCACAGGGTAGGATACCAGAGTACCAATCGTCGGCATAACTCAAGTCACCACCGTGCCAAGCAAAGACAGCGCCATCATCGACGGCCTTTTGCAATTGCTTGAAGGTACCGCCGGCGTTTGTGTAACCCATGTCGTTCAACACGGCCAGAGAAAATTCACCGGGGGTACCTGCGGGGCGGGACGTAGTGAAGCTGAGAACGTCGGACTCGGTGGTGCCATTGGCCGCGGAGATCTGGTAGTAGTACTTGGTGCTGGGCATCAAGTCGCGTAGCTGGACCTCGTGGAAGAACTGACTGCATTGGGTGATAGCAGCAACCGCGGAGCAGGGAGGGGTTCGGTCGTATCTAGAATGTCATACAAAGCTTAGCCACAATTTTCTATTCGCAATTTCGGCAACAATACATACGTGTGAGAGTAACCGGTAGCTTCTTGGTGTAACTTCTTTGGATCAGTGCCATATTTGATCTTAGGGGCCTCTCCCAAGCCGAAGGGAGTTTGGTAATGAACGTTGATACCCTTTGGCATAAAAGCCAAGGAGATGACATTGATGTTGTTGGTGGGGTTCTTGTGCTTGGGCCGAACAGCAGGAGCCTCAACTAGACGGGGGAAACCCTTTCCATTGCCATTGACGGTTGGGTCGACCCAGTCACCAACAGGAATGGCAGGACCATTGTAGGGATAGGTTTCATCGACATCGGGAGCAGGTGCGGCATTGACAGCAGTGAAAGTTGTCGCCGACAAAGCGGCGAGCAACGCGGAGGCAGTGGTGACCTTCATCGTGAGCGAACGAGTGACTGAGACGCAGCTACTTTGTGAAATTCTCTCCTGGTGAAAAAAGTAGAGATATATAGCTGTCTGGCAATCGGCGTCCTCCGTCGAGCGTTAGATTAAATGGAGGACAAGCAATCTAAACCAGAGTTAATTACATAGTCCAGGGCTGGCTCTGTGCCTGTCACTGCCTGACCAGTTGCAACGTGAACAAATCCGCATGGTCGCATCTTGCATCAGAGGCTGATCCATGCGATAAACATGTGATAAACAAACAGGCTGTGATTGGTGCGAGAGTGTCGAGATTGAGATTCGAGCATTCCAGCTCTTTCCTCTGTTGAGCCTAGCGTTACCCCACGCGCGGATCGACTTAAGCCTTTTTGGACGCTTTGGTAGCACTCTAAGCGTGAAAGACGATCTGATAGGACGGAAGGGCTGGACTTACTCTGGCTAAACAGGAGGAAAGCATGAAACGGAGTAATTTAGCGAGATTGGTCTCTGAAAACACGAGAAGAGTTGAACTGAAGGTGGTGAGTCGTGAATTTATCCAGGAACAAAGTTGGGCAAAGAGATGTAATCAAGGAAGGTTCGGCCAGGCCGGAAGCCAGCCCAAGGAAGGAAGGAGCCAACCGGGCTCACAGCCAATCATGGCCTGTTGATTGATCACCTCGGTGGGGTAATTTCTAAGCATTGTGATTGGTTATTTATAATTAGTCATCTATTTGCCAAGCTATACCTTATTTGGCCTTGGCACCCCACCACAATCGTTCTCGCTTGTCTGGATCGCTTCATTGTTTACTGTCAGACCATACGAGAGACTTTTGAAGGGTTCAAATATTGCTCAAAGGTTGCAAAAAATGCCCGCCCGCAAAGGCGGAAAGGTCATTTTAAACCCACCCACACAATCAGAAATTCTCGAAGATGAGACGTTAGAAGACGACGAGAATATCTGGTCACCACTCCAGGTCGCCTCGCGTGATGGCAACCTCGAAGAAGCGCGCCAGTTGATTGAGTCATCCACATCAGCGGACAGTAAAAAAGATATCATCAACGAGTCACCGCACGGCTGGTACGGCCAGACAGCATTACAAGCCGCCTGTGCTAATGGACATTTGGCTATCGTAAATCTGTTACTGGATGCCGGTGCCGATGTTGATGCCCCAGGCGGAAATAATGGCGGCCGTACTGCCTTAACTCTAGCCGCCCTCAACGGCCATTTGGATATCGTTGAGCGGTTGGTGGAGGCTGGGGCCAATGTGAATATCCTTCCACATAAATACCGTGGCAGGACACCGTTACAGGGAGCCGCTGAGCATGGACATGTCGAAATTTTCAATTTTCTCATCGGCAAAGGAGCTGATATTAATGCGCCGGTGGCAAACAATGCCGGTGTTACGGCCTTGACGGGCGCAGCTGCGGGCGGACATGTTGCGTTGGTTGATACGCTTATCGAGAAGGGGGCCAATGTGAATCCCCCGTTGATGCGATATAAGGGCCTGACTCCTCTTCAGGCAGCTGCGTATCATGGTCACATGGAAGCCGTGGAGAGATTACTCAAGGCTGGCGCTGATGTGAATGCAGAAGGCTGTCACTACGATGGCTATACGGCATTGGCGGCTGCTGCTGAGCAGGGACATGCTGATATTGCTGAAAAGCTGCTGGACGCTGGGGCTGATGTATTGCAAAGATCGGGCAATAAACATTGGACAGCATATCAGCGTGCGTACTTTGTTGGTCAACAGGAGATTGCTGAGAGGCTATGGAAACTGGAAAGAAACAAAGTGCCGGCTTAATGATCTACGCAGGCTTTACCGGCGACTGTGATTTATATCACGATACTTATATTCACCACATAAATCACATCTCATACATGCATGACATCACCGACGCAAACCATCAACCAAGATTCGAGAAGACTCGAAAAAAGACTTAACCAAGCGCAATAGCCTTGAGCTGAGTCAAATCACCATTGAAGATATCCGAGTCACCTCCATACGCATAACTATCCGCATTCTGCCAAATAGTCTCATAACCCCAATTACCAGGAATAGTGCCTGGAGAACTGCCATACCTAGCCAACACCAAGGGGCAAGTGGAACTAAACGCCGTCGAGTCACCGGTACAAGTCGTCCACCAATCATTCGTGGTATAAATCAACGGGTAAACACCCTCCGAGGAATAATAGGTATTGACAAAGTCACTGATCCAGCTCACCATCTCGCTGGCCGAGAGACCGTAGCAAGTCGCGCCGCTGGGGTTGTATTCGATATCCAGCATACCAGGCAGAGTGATTCCGTCGCCGGACCAGCCGCCACCATGGGCGATGAAGTAGTTTGCTTGAGTTGCGCCGGAGCTGCTGTCGGGATGCGCGAAGTGGTACCCGCCGCGGATGAAGCCGGCGTTTGTGGCGCCGATGTAGTGGTTGGAGAATGTTGAGTCGATGTAGGTTGTGCCTTCGGTTGCCTATTCGATTCATTAGCTTGAAAGTTCTGTTTCGGTGCTAGGAGGATGGGTGGTACCTTGATAATGACGAAGCGGGCACCAGAGCTATACGCAGCGCTGAAATCAACGCTGGGTTGGTAGCTGCTGATATCGAATCCTTGAACAGTAGCCTTTGCAAGGCCGACAAGGGAGGCCGAGACGGCCAGAGTAGATACAAGCATATCCATCTTGATTTACAGATTCTAAGATTGACTTTGTGTAGATGAGAGCTGTTGTACTGATACTGAAATCATCAAGGTGATCCGGCCCTCTATTTATACACATCTCCAACCAACCGCAACTCTGAATAAACTACTGATGTGGGTAACCCATCCGCAAATCCAAGATCTAAATCATCCTTCCCCTCGAGAAAATCCAGTCCATACCCAAAATGCAACTCATTCTGCGAGAACTTACATCAACTCATCTACAAGGCACACCCTGATCGACAACGCCACTCGCTTATGAAAACTTCACCATGTAACGGAGCCTTGAATCTGTTTGGCTGTGAATGATGTACCTAGCTAAAAGTACGAGATGCAAACAGCGAATATCCAATCATTTCGGCATATGGAGTGTACCATCGAATAGATTAAAGGTGACGATCAGTTTGGGGCTCAAAGTTTATCCAGGACCACCGGTGTACCTAGGTGTCAAGGCTCAAGGTTCAGGGTTGCTCCACATGAAGTTAGTTGATCCATAGGTAGAGATATGCTTAAAGATGGTAAAACAAATGATTAGCCATGTAATTCATGGATCGTCAGCTGTACGGGGACATACGAGATAGCCTTGCAATACGAGGTGATCATCTAATTGCTGACGAGATATTTGACACATATCATTGGCTCGTCTTCGACTGACAAAGTCAAAGCATATTCCAGATGACCATATCGGTGATAAATTCGGGATGTATTTTCAGTACACTATCAAACGGAAATTCAGAAAGTGACGGTCCTCCAATCTCTTGAGGGAGAATACGATGTACTCGATGACCGGTGATGATTTGTTTTTGAGAGTGGAGGTAAACACAGCCTTGTTCTTTAGAACATTGGAAACTATGCTACATACGGAAGGTAGATAAGAGTGATAAGACTCATAAGAGTCCATTTACCTACCGGATGGGGTAAAGTGATGTAGTATTTGCTTCGATATGCGAGGGACGTTTCAATGCAGATTGCTTTGGGTTCATTCGGTATTTAGTGTTTATTGTGATGTTTACACGCCCTTGTAAGCTTTGTTGTTGGCTCGGGATTTGAAGAAGTACATGAAACGAGGCACGGATAAGTGTTTCAATGCAGATTATGAAGACAACATGCTTGTTGTTTAAGTTTGATTGGCTATGTACTGGGAATTGATAACCATTGTGAAATTAACAAATCGAGAAATGAATGATGCGAAAAGTCCATATATTCCCATTCCATACCCAGGTAAATACCATATTAACATCAAATAGTCTATAAATGATAGTATATAACAGAAAAATCGGCTCAAAGTGTTCAATCAAACGATGGGGATATTCGAAAAAGGAAAGAAAAGAAAACGCTCCAGAAGCGAAAGTCAAATCGAAATGAAATGAAACGAATCAGTGCCATGTGGACGGCCCGAAAGTTTGACCAGCCGGCAATTTTTTCCAGGGAGTACCAAGACCATCTGCGGTCTTTGCATAGACGGTGTTTCCCCACCATTCCAGTTTTCCGCCAGGGAGCATGATGCAGAGGAAGATGATGACTGTTGAGACCGCGACGCCGCAGTCGAGTGCTGAGGCAAGGATGTAGTCTATGCACATCTCGTTAGTCATATGAAACCGACTGTTTGCGGAAAGAGAAAGACTTACTGTACTTAGACCACCAAGCTCCTCTACGACGCTTGACAATACCATTGAAAATCGCATTGAACGCAAACCATGACGAGAAATTGATACCCGTAGCAGGCGGCACAAGACTCATACCACCAAACACCACGGGCCAGGCAATGTAGTTGAAGAACTTCCATTTGCGTCCCAAAGCCCACGTCAAAAGGACAACTAGTGGTCCAACGAGGAAGAACCAAAGCAGGTTTCCGTAGATCTGACCCGGGGAGAAACTACGGCCGGGACCTAGAGCACCCCAAATGAGAGAGGATGAGTAGGTGACGGTTCCGTGGGGACAGGTGTATCCGCCGGATTGTTTGGAGGTGCAGACGTTGTCGACGCCTTCGAGGACGCCGATTGTGAGGCCGGATTGAACTAGGGCTCCGACTAGGGTGGCAATGCCTTGGGCGAAGAAGACTGTTCGAGGGGGGATGTGGAAGTAATGGCCAAGTTTTTGGTCGGCAATGAACCTACAGATGTCAGAACACTCCAGCAATGAATAGGACTGAAGGGCTTACTCTAATCCTTGAGCAACACCGGCATAACCAAGGAACTTGAACGACATGTTAGCAATAGGTGTGCCCAAGAAAGCATATCCTCCAATGAACTCGGTAATCAGGTTGATTTCATTGGTGCTGATGTTGGTCAACGCCTTGATGATTCCAATTGGCAGGAAATAGACCAGAGGCAACAAAAAGCCTAGAAGAACAGCCCAAACAGGCAGACCGGTGTGCCAGACTTCGTTGACAATAATACTCAAAACCCACATCGCCAAAGTAATGCTGGCAAACCACCACCATGGGACTTGTCGATAGCCCTCGTTAATACGCGCATGGATATCCTTCTTGCCCTTGCCTTTCCAGATAGTCCATATCTCCTTGCCGTGATAGAGAGCGATATGAACAAAGATTCCGGTCAAGTTGGCAAATGCGATACCATAGGTCAAAGCATAGCCGGCAGGGAGGAACATAGGCGAATAGCTTTCGTACTTCTCAACGTTGACCGTGGCGTCGTGGTTCATGATTCTGGATGTATTGTACGATTTGCCGGTATTGTCGAATGTGTTGGAGCTCATCATGGGCATGTACGCGGAATACCAGGTGTTGGTGTAGTAAATAATAGGGCAAATCAGCCAGTAGAAGAAGACAAATCCGAAAATAACGTTAACGCCAGCCCAGAAGGGAGTCAATAGAGGGTTTGCGTTGGCATAGACAACCTGAGCCCAATCGAACGTCAAGACGGACATTCCTAATCCGCTCACCTGGCCAAAGAGCTGGTTGACCACCACGTTGTGGGGAACGATCCAGCAGATGAAGCTGAAATAACTCAATGCCTTGAACAAGAACCCAGGCAAGAAATACCACGCAAATCCGGCCGAAAACACAATAAGGAAGAATTTCCGACGAGAGATCGTCCACCCATCTGCGAGAGCATTAGTCCTAGAATGAAGTGCCATCAAAAGCGCAGAATTCGATAGCACACTAGGCCAGATCATAGCAGCTGGCTGAACGAGCCATCGTTGAAATAGACCCGCAAGACCGAAACCGAACAACTGCGTCGCAATGGTGAACAAGATACCGAATCCGGGGTTATTGCCGAGATTGTAGAATTTGACCATTGCTTCGATGACTTGGGTTGCGGAAGCGGATCCGAATGAGACATTAGCCATGATCGTGATGAGAGCATGCTCTTTGACGTTGAAGTGGCGATCCGGGTTCAAAATACCGATGGGCATCACGCGAGCCCAGGCCACTCCCACAGGGTATGCAAGCAATTGACCGACAAATGCAGAGATGGTGACACTCGGTTGGCGCAGACTGAACAATTGATTCAACACACTTCCAATCTTTTCAACCATCAGTTTGTTTCTTGTTTTTAGCGCGAAGAGTCGATATACTCACGATAGTGAACAAAAGACCAATCACCCACATGCGCACTGTATTCGTAGGCGTGGTTGGATCATCTTTAGCCGGCACTACAGCGCGCACTTCTGGGTATGGCGAATCGTTCGCATCATAATCGAGGGTTTTGCGAGCCTCATCATCATCGATGATCATCTCGTCGCTGCTGCTGTTGAGATTGTTCTTGTCCGTTGGCGAAGTCGCTTCATGACTCGTGTGTTCCTGAAAGTTAAATACAAAGAAAGGTGTCAATCAAATGCATTGTTCTTGTTATTTCCGGCGCGGTAGATGCAATGCAAGCTGCGAACTCCTATCCGCAGCTGCAAATCAGATAAAAGAAGAGAAAGCCTTGCCATACCTGATCTGCATTGTCCCGGATGCCTTTTTCTTGTGACTCGGGCGTCACAATCGCCTGCGGAGCGATCTTCTCATCCATGGTTGGTCACACGGCTTGTATGTTGTGCAACATCAGAGTTCGTTACTCAAACTTGCGTTCCCGATCTCGAGTATTTATACGTTATATCCGTATACGTATACAACAATAAATTCAATGCGTGACCGGAGGGTTACAGTCCATCCGCTCGAAAAAGCAGTGGAGGAAAAAGAAACAGAACAATTTGGCAAGCACGTACCACACCACCAGGGCAGGAAGAAGCACTTAAATCATACACATAAAAATGCGGCACAGGTCGAGCTCTTTGAGAACGAGCAGATTAATAGCAGTGGTGTTAAAAGGGTGAAGCTGCAAGTATCAACCAGGATTGAATTCTGGCGGATGGTGTTCTACGTAGCTCCAGTACCCCCGAACACGCGGGTGGTGTAAGCCCAGTTCCTCCGTACTGCCCTACTCGAGTAGAAGGTAACAATTGTGGCGTACTGTTTCGTATGGTATTGGGACAAATGAGACCAGTAATACGTACGCGTCCAAGACGATACAATACAACACGAGCCTGCAGAACGAGAGATTAAGTGGGTCTCAATACATCTGAATATGTTGATTGGACGAAACAAGAATCGGACTCGAAGGATCGGCCGACGTTATCAGCATTATCCAATCATAGCTTGTCCCGACCACTCCTTCTGCTCCACAACGGCTCAATGCGGGTCATGGCGGGCTGGTGCAGATAAAACGCTCCACCGTTACAACCCGTTTTTTTGGTGCTCGACTCCTTACTAGGCCGGATGTGTACTAGGGCTGGCCACGTATGACCAACAGTCACATGACTTCCCAGTTGAGTTTCATGCATAAAACCGGTGCCTCAGGCAGAAACCGACCACTCATGAAACAGTTTAAGTGTTTAACTCCGCCGATTTTGAAACCGACCAGACATATACAACGGATTGTATAGAAACGGTGGAGCATACCGATTAAATCTATCATTATTGTTATCAACTTATCAAACATTCGAGGGAAAGATTTTCCGTAGGACGTCTATAGTCGTATACCCAGTCACTTACGCAACAACAGTACAACAATACAACCCAGCAATTTATCTCAACACCTCCGTCTCAACAGTTCTTTATTCCTACTCGACAAAAAATCCTGAATCCCTGCCTCAACGGCAAACTCGGATGAAAATCATTGAAGCGTTTAATATGACATGCATCGGTTGTGGCGGCGGCCATACAGGGATTTTTCCCTCGCTTCCGTTGTGCTTGACTTAGTTGACTCTATTTTCGCTCCTCGCACCTGCTCTTTAGGGTCTTTGCTCCGCGGATTAATCACGCAGGGCCCTGCGCATACGTATGGATGCTGCACGCCCTTAGTAGTACGTAGATAGAAGTTGCCATCTATGGATGTTTGTTAGCGGGTGTCACCGCTTTGTGTCGAGATCTTCGATTCTCAATTTTTAGCTCTGAGAATGCTTGGATTGATTCGTATCTTATCAAGATGGAGTAATCTTCCTAGATAGGGATTGCTTCGGGGCCTCGGCTCTTTGACGAGTATATAGTCATGCTCATGCTGCCACATCATGAGTATGTCGTTAGTTATGGCTTACTCACCAGAGAGCATATTTCGTAACCGACTACCTAGGTAAGAATGAATAGTAATTGTCCCCGGCCTTTCGGTGCATTTCCAAATAAATTGCATCCAAAATTTGTTCAATCTTGACGCTTCATAAGAGTTCATATATATATCCATGGATATGTACGTACATACAGGCCAATCGCTAGCCCCAAACCTCTATTTGTTGTCTTTCCCGCCCGTGTCGCTCATCATAAATAAAAAAGAAGGCCGCGCCGACTCGTCTACGTACTTCAGATCGTCTTCAGATCTAGTCACGATTTTCAGACATTACTACATCCGGTAATAATTCAGAGGATGGACACATGCCAAGGGAGGACTAGGTGTGACCTTTGCGGCTTGCCTGTGCACACCAGGCGGCCCAAGCCGCTGTCTGTTGTATCCAGTTAGTGTTTGCAACGCCTTAAAAGGCTTGAGCCTTGAGGAAATGATCAATCGATCAGTCGAGATTGACCAATCCCATTTTAGCTTTGTCCGGTCTGGAACAGCTAGGTTAGGTTTAACGTTGAGCATGTGTTCCATGGCTTTTATCAGCTCGGGTAGAGGCACTCGCCAGATACCTAACCTACCAAGATGACAACAGTCTTTTGGAATGCCACCAGATGTTAAGCAATATATAATGAATACCACCGTATATAGTATTTATAGGCGAGTAATAAGTCACGACGGAATGACTGGTAAAAGATTGAAGCGCGGGGTCAATGATTCAAGAGGCCGAAGAAAGTGGATTGGAGCGTTTTGCTCGGTTTTCGGTAGCCTTTCGTGGAACGGCGGGTAGAGCCGACGGGCCATGGATCTCAAGGAGGGCTTGGGGGAGGGATATATAGGAGTGCAATTTGCATTCGAGTGTTTCTGAAGGGTTTTTGGATTATTCATACTCATTTCTATCTTTATACGACTTGCTTGCGACTGCGTGATCCTTTTTGAGGTTCCGGAGGCATATATGAGATCTCGTCATACGGACGACCGGGTGGCCAAATTATAGATCTTCAAGAAAGATTTTATATCAGCACGAACGACTGAAATTTTTCGAGATACAAACACCGGAAAATCGGCACAGAAAGGCCAGAAGTCAGCCAACCCCAAGTGAACGGCTTTTAAGTCATTTATATGGCTATCAAGCCAGTCATGCCAACCCCCTTTGCGCAACGACCCGTCATAATCCTCGGAGCGGGCATCATCGGCTGCGCAGCAGCCTACCAACTGCTCCAAAATGGCTTTCAGGTAACGCTGGTAGGCGAGTACCTACCAGGTGACAAGAGTATACTATATGCCTCGGCATGGGCCGGAGCTGCATGGCATGCAGCAGCAGGTCTGGACGGAGAGCAGAGATATATTCAAGCCGTTACGCATCGACATTTGCTGAAGATGGCACTGGATGATTCTTCGTCAGGCGTTTGCATTGTAAAGGGCAGGGAGTATCTTGATCAGGTACCGGGAAAGAACTCGTCGGCATGGGGGAAGACCGTTTTGAAGAATGTGAGCCTCTCCCTTCCTTTGTTCAATTGACTTCTTCTGACAAGTCAATAGTTCCGCACACTCAAAGCAGGCGAATACCCCTCTACCTTTGCCACAGCCTGGGAATACGACTGCCTCGTGGTCGACCCAACACTACACATGCCCTGGATCGGTGCCAAAGTAGAGGCTCTAGGCGGCAAATTCGTGCGTCAAAAGGTTTCATCTTTGGGTGACCTGTACAATATGTACCCGGAGTCAAGCATCTTTATCAATGCCAGTGGCTGGGGAAGTAGGGACCTTACGGATGTCCTGGACTCGAAATGTTTCCCCGACAGAGGACAGAATGTGCGTCTGAGAAGTCCAGTACATGATACGATGTACTTCCGGAATGGGAAGGAGTATACGTATATTATTCCGAGGCCGATGACAGGACATATTGTACTTGGAGGGCATAATTCGAGAGATAACTTGTACGTTTTTGCCTAACAATCAGGAAAGATCGGATAATGCTAACGAGACGAAAGGAGCGGAGAACCGGACATGGAAGTCGTCCGCGACGAAATCCGACGCGCCCACAACCTCGTTCCGGATCTTGTGCCCGCCGAACCCGCGGAGGAAGATATCAGCTACATAATCGGCATCAGACCGGCGCGTGAAGGAGGATTCAGGCTCGATTCGCAAAAGATTGGGAACAGAATTGTGCTCTCAGCGTATGGGTTTGCGGGTGGTGGCTATGCTTTTAGTTATGGCATTGGGGATGCGTTGGTGAAGATGGTGCAGCAGGCGGAGTTTGACAATGTGATCTTACCCGAATAACTTCTGAGGATCATGAATGATCTTGAAGATTAGGGAGGATGTTTGATGCATTTGAACGCGTTTTTGAGTCTGCATATACGTAGCACTTTTATATACATAGTCTTAGAGCTACACTAAGTCTAGAGTACGAACTAGCATGAGAATGAGAACCATCGTAAATTGCATTGTGCCAATAGATGCTATAATGGTATCCTTATTAACAAGGGTAAGCGTCGGTCCGGAGTGGACTTTCTCCATACGTAATAGGAGCGTCTAGTTTAGCTGTGGATAGATCCATGGATGCTACCTAGGTATGGACGTCTTTTGTGGAGAGAGATCAATGCAAACTATCTCCTTTTCGACCCTATACCGCTCCTTAGTAAATACCTAGGTATAGAGTATGCAAAAATCTTCGGTGTGCTTATTTTATGTATCTATGTACAGCTATATTATGATCTGGGTTTTTCTGCCTCGATGTTATTAACAACTCTACTGTATGGTCCATCTAAGAAACCGGGGGAACTCTAGGGCTCGATTTCAAAATCTCCTTTCCTTCCTCAAAGTCATCAATTCTCCCATCTTCATCCCACAATGCCGCAAGGACAGTCCTCTGACCCGTCCACGGAGACCGAGAGTGCATAACTGCATAATTCTATGCAACACCGTTAGCACAACCGCTCAAAATAACTGGAAATGGGTGCGGGCATACGTCAAGTAACACAATATCACCCTCTTGCCAATTCACCAAAACCTGCGACGACTCCGCCAACGAAAGCGCCAAGTCAAGATATTTTATTTCAATGGGTGTACTGTCGCCGTATGTCGGCAAGGGATGATATGAGCCATCGTCACCCAGATACGGTGGCTCCGTGGCGCCGTGGTATTTGCTTCTTCCGTAAGCGCTGGTTACGTTGCCGAAGAATGTTGTTAGGCCGGTCGACTTGTGTTTTCGGATCACTGAAGCCATTAGCATTCTGGTGGATGAAGGGAAAGAGGATATGAAAGAATGGGCGTACCAGGAACGATATGCGTAACACTAATCGATCCATCATCATGCCACTCGAAGCGATTACTATGTCGTCTCACTTCAGCCTCGACTTCCCGACGTATAGTCTCCGGGTCGTCTGTAGGTAGAACATGTTGTCCATATGCATCGAATAGGCTTGTTCCGGTGTTGGATTTGACTTCTTTGACGCCGTAACGGTAGACGTATTTTACACCTTTTTCGAGCAGTTTTTGGTAGAATTCAGGGGCTTGGGATTGGATTGCGGCTGCGAGGTCGATGCTTGAGTTTATGGGGGTTTGGCCGCCTAGATCAGATTAGATGATGCATTGATATGATAGATATTTGAGGGTGGCACCTGAGTTGGGTGTCTTTAGAGCAGAGAACATGATCCATGCCGGATTGATGGTTGACCATCCGTATTCATTATGCGGCCAGATTGGAAGTTCCGGTGGACTTTCCATTGTCAGTCATACACTTTTTGTCAAGATTGAGAAGAGAAAGCATACCCCTCATTAGCAGTCTTAATATTCGGCGCCAACACAGTACGTAGAGGCGGCCTGCCCACTTCCTCATGCGCCTTGAAGCCGAACGCATGTGCTATCTGGCTATAGTCATCCGGCGTCTTGATCGGCAACCCACGAAATAGAACTGCGCCCCCATGTTGTTGAACAAGATCAAAGATTTTGTTGTTTGAGCGCAATTCTTGGATTGCGGTCACTGCTTGTTGGAGGGTTGGGGTCCAGTTGTCTTTTGTTTTAAGGGCGAGGGGGAAGGGGAGGCCGGTGTTAGGGCTTTTTTGTTGACCTTCGAATGTGAAGGGCTCGAAGTTGTTCGCGGCCATGATCAATTTGTCCAATATTAAATAAAATAAATAAAACAGACAAAAATAAAATAAAATAGGAAATTGTCTTTCGTGAATACTACAATGCAGTTTCTAGGCATTTTTGTGCGAATAAGACTTCTCCTTGATATGAGGGCAGTATCGGATAACAGACTCCGGACCACCTCCGATTGTATACTTTTAACTCGTCTATGCTTCCTGGTTTACTGCAGTAAATTTCTTCAATCGGCGTGGTCACCGAAATTATCTTGCCATCCCAGCCCATTTTTGGCGTTATACCATTCTACAATGACGTGCTTTGCTTCCGCCAAGCATAACGACATGCTCTTGGTACTTAGGGCACGCGTGGACAGCCATAGTAAACACCACTTCGAATGCGTGTCTGCAGACTAGGTCAAGGGAGACCCAGTATTATGGTGCGCTACTGCTGCAATTGTCAGTTTGACTTTTTCTCTTTTCGCCCGATGGAGCAATATCTTACGGTGTCGTGAACCGAGTCTCGGGTGCAGGCTCCCTGCTAAATTCTTATAAAAGCTGAGATGTCGGTCAATAGTCCTGTAGATTATTCAACTACCAAGCAGCATAGTTGAGCTTGTCATCAGACTTGGTAAAATGACTGGAGTGCCAAACACAGCTAAGAATTCGGTCGTCACCGAACATGACCATTCTTCAGACAATGTTGCCGGATACAAGTGGCATAGAGGTGTATTTTTCCAGGCCACCGTGGTAGGGATCACTGCCTTTGCGGCTCCTGGTCTGTGGAATGCAATGAACTCGGTTGGTGCTGGGGGTCAGCAGAGTCCGTATCTTGTCATGTTTGTATTCCAGTCTTATCCCCGATTCAGAGTGTATGGCTAACTCACTTCTGTATGTAGGGCCGGAAATGCAATTCTCTTTGCTCTCATGGTAATCTCCTGTCTCACTGGCAGTCTGATCGCGAATCGTTTCGGGTTAAAAGCAGCTCTGATCTTCGGTACCACCGGATACGCATTGTACTCCGCAGCTCTCTACACCAACAATAGATACGGAACGGTCTGGTTCATATATTTCGGCTCTGCTGCCTGCGGTATCACGGCCGGAGTTTTTTGGGCTGCTGAAGGCGCCATCATGCTGAGCTACCCTAGTGTTGAGACCAGAGGCCGATATTTGTCTTATTGGCTGGCATATCGGAATAGTGGCTCAATCTTGGGTGGCATCATTCAGTTGGCCTTCAACTATTCCGGTGTCAAGACGGGTAAACTCGACTGGCGTACCTATATCGTGTTTGTTGTTTTGCGTGAGTAGTACCTGTTCTTTGTTTAGTAGATTCTGTACTGACAACATATTAGAATGCTTTGGTCCGGCAGTTGGATGCCTGCTCTCTTCACCTGAAAAGGTTCTACGTCGAAACGGAACCCGTGTACAGGCTCCTGAGCGAATCTCTAATATTGCCGAATTGAAAGCTCTGGGCAAACTCGCTCTCCGCAAGGACTTTCTTCTAGTGTTAGTACCTGCTCATTGTTTTCCGTATTGACAGTGCTGATCAACATAGGGTCCCCCTTCTTCATGTATGTCACCTGGGAGCTTCCCTACTCGAGCGCATATCTCTCGCTATACTTTAGCGTACGAGCTCGTGCTCTTGCCTCTCTCGTCTCTGCCATCGCTCAGGTAGTAACCACACTCGCCTTTGGCGCCTTCCTTGACCAGAAAAAAATCTCTCTGAATAAACGTGCACAAATCGGATATATCTTCATTATGTCTCTCGTCGGCGGTTGCTGGATCTGGGGCACCATCGTCCAGACCGGCTACCAAAAAACACAAACCCGCCCTGGATTGGGTTGATAGTGGCTTTGGTCGAGGATGGGCATTGTACGTCCTCTGGCAAGTCAACTTTTCGTTGCTGTACAATTTCGGCTACTGGTTAGTTGGCTTCATGGCTAAGGAACCTGCTGAGATCGTGCGATACACATCTATTGCTCGGGCGTTGGAGGCTGCTGGACAATGCATTGCTTCCGGTATAAGCTCGACTTCTGCACCGTTGATTGCGTCGTTGGGAGTCAATTTTGCTATCTGGGGGATTGCGGTTATTCCGGCTTATTTGGTTGTGCGACAGGTTGGGATTGTTCATGTTGGTATTAACCATGAACAACCGACGACGAGTGAGACCGAGCGGAAGCTGTCGTCCACGGATGAAGAGATTCATGGGCAGGACGTTTAAAATGTCATTAGCAGATCGAGTTCGATAGGCGTTGTGTATGGTACGGTATTGTACTCGATACGACAATACACGGCACGTGTATCCGTGATCCGTCTCTAGTGCAGGTCGCTATCCCCAGAACAGATAATGCAGTGTAACAAAACCCACGAGGCCAACACAGCCTGTAAATACCAGTACAGATTCAGTATTTTATCGTCTATTGTGTCTATTGTTTACTTGAGCATAAGCACTCGGTTTGAAAACTGGAGTCTGCACAGTCCTTCCTTATTACAAAATACGAAGCAGGAAAATGTGTGCTTTGAGAGAGCAGATCTAAACCAATGGTGTGCATTTTGTATGCCACTACAGATGCGCATCAATTTGGAATTGGACGCCGTAACTTCCAGGTGAAGATCCTTTCCCGATGTCCTGCTAGCGTACTGCTACTAGCAGTAAGCAGTTAGTACTCACCCAAGTAACACTAAGCTAACTACCGCTAACGACGTGGCCATTAAGGGACTCATTCCCAAATACGTAGCACGAAGAGTACACACAAAGTTGAAAGATAAGCATGAATGAAACCCAGCCCGTTGATGGCCCTCACTTGACGTATTCGACATGAAACACTGCTGTATAAATCCACTTTTCAACAAACAGTACGCAAATACGTGAAATTCTCCCCAAATACTGTATTTCAACCCACAATACAGTAAGTTTCCGTTCAATACACGAGCGGATATACTGATCCAATCAGCGCGCGACCCAGCCCGTCGCAGATCTTCTAGCCGTGGGTCAGCCTCCTCATGGAAGGAATCGCGGATGCGCCACCATGAACCGCTTTGAGAAAGCGTGAGAGCACTCGTTCTCCCGTCCCTGCTCGGGGCTGCATCTGTGATCAGCGACCTCGCAGTTTTCCTGTCCGACTCAGCGTCTCACGATTTGCGAGTCTCGTCACACGTTGATTTGACCATAACAACACTTACTTACTACTTAGGAATCTGTGAAACACGCCATATATCCACCAGTCCGACGTCGCGACTCGCTAGGAAACTTGTTCATCTCCCGGCAGAAGATCCTCCCCTCCCCATTCCCCACACATTCCCGAACAAACCGTTGTCCGAGTCGAGTCTCGACATAATGGTCTGGCCCAGATTGTAATCGTCTGACCGTGATCTTGTACAACCAACCGCCCGTGATCGAGTTCCATGTGCGGAGACAAGGCATCGCTGGCGTGGTAGATTGAGGGCGCGGCGATCAACGATCGAACGAACAAACCGCATCATGACAAATAGCGCCGCTGCTGCTAGACGCCCGTCGGATAAGGGCGCCAACTTTCGTGGCCAGCTTGGCCGATTTCGTCTGAATCCGACGGTATCCTCTTCACAAGCACCGCCGCCGCTGTCGTCGCAATCGCAAGCGCAACCGAGTAATGGCCATCCTACGCCGGTCGCTTCCCAGCGAACAGAACCGAGTGCGAGTTCGGTATCATCGACGAGTACCGCGACTATAAGAAGAAGGGCGTCGAGGTCGGACAGTCCAGAGACTGGCGCTGCGGGAAATGACCGAGATGGACACGTTTCGAAAAGCAAACGAGTCTCGACGGCGTGCGAGTTTTGCCGGAAACGGAAGAAGAAATGTGATTTTCGATATCCGAATTGTTCGGCTTGCACCCGCGCCGGTGTGGTGTGCACAGTACTCACCCTCGGTCAATCCGTTGCCCATCAGGTGCCCCGAGATCAGATAGAGAACCTCGAGAAACGAGTGGAATGGTTGGAGGAATTATTGCGGACGCAGGCGAACATAGATGTCTCCGGCAAGTCAACAGGCTCTCCAGTTGATGACCAACAGATCGAATCACCCGTTGCAGAACAGTGGTTTACTGTCCCTGTCATGCTGTCACAACCACGAGCCGGAATAGGATTGACAGCTGTGGATGACACAATTGATAGCGTCAACGGAACGAATAGTCCGACAACGCTGCCATCTTTAGATGGCGGGCAACTGCCCAACATTGCAGAGATTTTTCGCGATAGATTAGAAAACAGACGAAGTATTGTTCCGCGACCTGCATCGTCGGGTATTCCCCCTGTACGTCGACTATCCTCATGGGAGGAAGCAGAACAATTGGTGAGCAAATACTTCGAAGGAATAGGAACACAGTATCCATTCATACATAAAACCGAGTTCATGCGGGGAATGAGGGCGATCTATCAAAACAAGTCTGTTCCGCCGGACGTGCAGAATTCATATCACATCACCATGGCAGTGGCTCTGTTAACGACTTCCAACGATATCCAACAAGCCACCGCCTTTTATCGAATTGCCAGGGAAACACTAACCCCAACACTACAGAATGAAGATCGGGTATCTCTTCAAGCACTTTTAAGTCTGGCATTGTATTCCCTTTCATCCCCTGCAGGGCCCAGTATTTGGCAAGTATTGGGTACAGCTATGAAACTCGCCACTAGTTTGGGTTTGCACAAAGCGCGACCTGCCTCGACGTCAACAAAGGATATGGTTGATTATGAAATGGACAAACGTGCCTTTTGGAGTCTTTACAATCTCGATCGACTAATCTCGGTTACACTCAGTCGGCCGCTGGGAATATCGGACGATGACATTACGATTGATATTCCTATTGAATATGACGAAAACTGGGTCGAAGCGCCCAGAAACTGTCAGATGTCTATATCTGTTCAGGTGGTTAAACTACGTCGGATTTATTCAAGGATATATCGATGTTGTCAGTATCTTTTTCTCCTAATTTGATCAGAATATCACTAACGATTTAGCAGTTTACAATCCGCATGCGAAACCTACCGCAGATATGGTTCCCCTCTTACAAGGATTCGCGCAAGAGCTTCACGACTGGCGCACGTCTGCGCCCGTTATACAGACTTGTCTGCATTACTCAACCGCGTATTACGACTTTCTCTATTACGGAGCTTTGCTACTCCTCTACCGCCCGTCCGTTCTCAATCCCCACCCAGATAGCACCTGCATCATAGGATGCGGAGACGCTAGTATATTGATCATTCAGTCCTACTGGGATAATTATTCGGCAAACAAGATAAAATGGCTCTGGATTACATTATGCCATATCTACTCTGCCGGGGTCACAATGCTCTGGTGTCTAGAGCAAGACATCCGTGCCGTTCGACAGGGCATGTCACCTTTATGGGGCAATACAGGGGTGTATTCATCCCTCGAATATGTTCACACTCTCCTCGACGAGTTCTGCGCAAAACGAAAGGGCGCAGATCGACTAGCCATTCAATTCAAAACTCAAAGTCAAGAAGTTACCCGACGCATGGCGCTAGCAACTGCCGAACTTCAACGGCAACAGCAGCAGATAGAATCTGTGCAGCAACAAATGCAAAGTTCTATTTTCATCCCGGCGGCCGTTGATCCGTCGATGATGGTTCATCCCATGTTCTATAATTACGGATGGGCCGGGCAGGAAATTGCATCTTTCTACGGTTTATGATTTCTTTATTGTCTATATCACGTTATAGAGTGGAGGGATATCTGGTACTATGGTACATTGTCGGTCTTTTGATTTCTGTTTATAACTATATCACGATGTCTAAGCATATCGGCGGATCAGCGTTTTCAGCTTTTTGGATACCATCATTTTGGGGCTGGCGAGAGAGGATCATGATATCACGTTTCGTTTTAATCATTTCTATTGTATATGCAAATGTATATACCTCCACAGTACATATTGTCGAATAATGAATATATACACTGTCAATTCTATGGTAGTAAGGATAATGGAAGATCCGCTCGGGTATGAGATTATCCATGCTCAAGACCTCAACTTCACACAATCATTGACCAGCGAGTCGGCTATACTTTCGGGACGAAAGTGAGTCAGCCTAATCAGTCGCTTTGCGCCATTTTCAACATATACTCGTGACTTTTATTCTAGTCAAATTGCTCGAATTTGTCATCTCCAACGCTCTGAGAAGATCCGTACCCCACAGTGATCGGAACAAATATCTCCGCATCGATTCTATATCTTCTTGACCACAACTATTCTTCATCTTGTTATTGACATTCTTACCTAGGGAAATCGAAGAAGGTCTATAACATAGTCTCTCGACAGTATATAACAGTACCTCTCATTGCTCTGTAAAGAGAGACCTATGCTACGCCTCTCACGCTCCATACCACGACATCCCGATATCGGCCTCACTCTACATCACCGCATCTATAGCTATTCTACAACCTCAACAAGATCAAGAATCGGCAAAATGTCATCACCCATCAAAGTCGCCATCCTAGACGACTACCAAGACATCGCAACCCCCAAATTTGCGCATTTAGTCAAATCCAACAAAATCTCCCTGACCCTCTTTCCGCAAACCCTCAATATCCGCAATGCGGATGAACGAGAAGCTCAAATCAAGCGGCTGCAGCCGTTTGAAGTCATTTCGACGATGAGAGAACGCAGTCTGTTCAATGCCGATTTGATTGGTTCATTGCCCAACTTGAAGTTGTTGTTGACGACCGGCAAACGCAATTTCTCAATTGACCATGAATTCGCCGCGACAAAAGGCATCGTCGTCGCGGGCACAGATCGAACAGCTCAAGACGGCGCAGGACCCGATCCAACAACGCAACAAACCTGGGCTCTCATCCTGGGTCTCTCAAAACATATCGCCCGCGACGATATTGCGCTTAAATCAGACAAGAATTATTGGCAAGGAGACAGTCTTGCGATTCACCTCCCCGGTAAGACCCTTGGACTTGTCGGGTTGGGAAGATTGGGGACTGCGTCGGCAAAGATTGCGATTTTGGCGTTTGGAATGAAAGTTGTCGCGTGGAGTTCGAGTTTGACGCAGGAACGGGCTGATGAGGCTGCGGCAGAGAGTGGGCTGCCGGTTGGAAGTATTCAGGTTGCCGCATCGAAGTTGGATTTGTTGAAGCAAGCGGATATTGTTTCGTTGCATTATGTGCTTTCTGATCGGAGTCGGGGGTTGATCGGCCGCGAAGAATTGGCGGCTATGAAACCTACCGCGTTACTCATAAACACATCTCGGGGGCCATTGATCGATCAAGAAGCGCTGTTGGAGACGCTCAAGGCGGGAAAGATTCGCGGTGCGGCGCTTGATGTATTCGATGTTGAACCTCTACCGGCGGATAGTGAATGGAGGACAACGGAGTGGGGGAAGAACGGGCGTAGTGAGGTCCTGCTTTCGCCGCATATGGGTTATGGTGTTGAGGAGTATATCGGGGGAATGTATGATCAGAACGTGGATAATTTGGAGAGGTATTTGGAGGGTAAGGAGCTGTTGGTAAGGTATAACTAGATCTTCGCATCTCGGCATTAATACATAGTAAATCTCTTCCATATAGGACTACGACGATGTGTTATCTATCTTTTGTTATCAAGACGATTGTATGGCGATATGTAACGTAGTAGGGTGACTTAATACTATTACGGCTAGCACCTGCCCCAGGCAGCTATTTAAGAGTCTCAACTCATATCCCATCGTTCGCTGAAAGTCTCATCCTAAAAACCTTTCAAAATTCTTCCGTATACAAACGACCATGGCCGATCTACTAATAAGACCCTACGACAATGACTCCGACTCAACCAAAGTATCAACACTCTGGCAAGAGACCTTTCCACAATACCCTATTTCCCCGCAACATCTAGAAACACTTCTAACCCTAAATCTGGGAACGCACTTTGTTGCGTTAATCGACCTTCAGATTATAGGCTTTTGTGCGGCTTATAGAGAGCCATCGAAAGGAGAAACTGGATATTTGGCGATTATTGTTGTTCAATCCGACTTTCAGAGCAAAGGTCACGGCACAAAGTTGCTTGAACATGCAATGGAGCACTTACGGAAATCCTTCAAGAAAATCAAAGCTGGAAGCTCAATTCCTAGGTTTTGGCCTGGTGTTCCGACGGATTTGAGTATCAAGGATCAAGAATTTTTCGCAAAGAGAGGTAAGCAAATAGTCACAATCTCTCATACTATAATTATCTAAGTTCGGTGGCAGGCTTCAAAGAAGGCACAAAATGCAAAGATCTCTACCAACCACTCTCCACCTTCAAAGCACCTCAGTACCTCCTCGACCGCGCCACTTCAAGCGGCATCACTTTCGCGCCTTTAACATCATCCGGTGCTGAAGAATGTATTGCTGCCCAAGAATCGATCTTCCCTCAATGGGCGGGGGGGTATAAACTGCTTCATTCCGAAAACCTGCATGATGAGATCATGGTTGCATTTGACCAGAATGGTAGTAGACAAGTTGGATGGACCGTGATGCTGTCACCAGGTAAATCCAGACTGTGGCAGGGGTTTGCGTTCTTGCCGGTTGTTGGCGATGTTGATATCAAAGGAGGGACTGGAGGGAATGGGAAGACAGGATTGATTGCCGCGGTAGGTGTAAGGGATGATGTTCGAGGAAAGGGAGTTGGACTGGGGTTGATCTGTGCTGCGATGGAGGAGATGAGAAGGAGAGGAGGGATTGATGGTGTTTTTATAGACTCAGTGGTGTTGGATAATTTTTACGAGAAGGTGGGATTTAAGATTTGGAGAGAGTATAGGGAGTTCACGGTTGAGCAGTGATTATTTTAGACGCTCTACTGAACGTCTGGATTTTTAAGTTTCCAAGGTTCTTTGATCGGGGTTTTAACTCTCTTCCTGGACTCGTTGAACTCGGTGGTTCTTCTTGCGGACTTGCGCTAATGTCTGAGCTCTTCCAAGGTTGTGAAATTGTGATAGTCGGCGCTTTGACAGCCATCCACAGACTGAGAACATCCGAGCAAATTTGTTTCATACTCTCAGTTTCGTCTTGCCATAAAAACTGTAGCAGTAGCAAGCAAAAACACCGAAGTCACTTTTCAAATTCACAATTTCAGTAATGTCTTCCGGGGCTGGATGAAAGAGCGAGGCATATCTACTTACCCAACGACAAGCCATATACCACCTCAATCCTTTCGACAGCAGGCATCCAATCAAGGACCTTTCCCTCCAACTCAAGGTCTTCGCCGTTGCAGATGTTTGCATCTTCGGCTTGCTGTTGGAATTCTTGAAAGATAATTTTCTTCTCGCTTTCATTAAGCTGTCCAGAGACACGTATAATAGTCCTTGCTTCGTAGAGACTCTCAAGTATCTTCAGACTTCTGTAATCCATATCCTGGTTATGATCTTCCTCAACTTTTCTGCCTTGATTCTCGGCTTCCTTGCGTTGCTCGTTCATCATCCGGAGTATACTGAAGCCCGCTTGACATCCGGTCATTTTGGGTTTTGTTCTCATATTAAGAGCGCGTAACTGAACAATCGTCTAGTTTGAGTGCTGCCAGATAAGATAAACTTTTGCTAAGTTTCTTCCTCGAAGTAGTGCTGTGAGATGAAGGCGGAAACAACTGCATTTATACATAGGAGTTGAATGCTCGAGTATGAATGTTTCAAGTCTTTTACGTGTCTGAGCCTCACACTTGCAATCAATGTCATAATATCGATATTCCATACAAGGCTTTGTCAACATCCCTTGGCGGTCTCATGTCTTTCCGGCCTATTGTATGGGGCTTTTTCTTTTTGCTTTGAGACAAGTACGAATACAAAGCATCATTCCTTGACTGAGCACGGAACTGCGATGACTCGTGCAACCCCCATGTCCGGTAATATTATTTTTAACGCCATCAGAATATGTTCTCGTATATTTGGTCTGATCTACTGAATATTCAAGTACGAACAAAAGTGATAGCCTCCTCAATCTCCAAAACACCACTTCTCGATATCCGATACAATTTCGCGTTTCCATCATCACTAACACCAAAACTTTTGACAAGCAGATCTCTTCCATCAAGCAGGTACAAATATCCCTACGCCATCATAAATTAGCCTGCAAACACCATGGGATGAATGAAAACCAACTTACTCTGACGCCCTTCTCTGGGCTCGGCTTCAGTGGGAACCACATCAGCGGTTCTTTCAGCTCCGTCAACACGACTAAATCCGGCAGGCGGAAATCTTCTATTCTACACTTCTGCCTTTGTAGATCCTTGCGGATGAGACTGTGAAAGTGCTTCTGCAGACTTGCAAGGACGCGATGCGGGATGCAGTGGTAGACTAAAGGCGCGAGGATTCCACAAAGATGAGTATAGCCAAGTTCGTTGGCTATCTCGGCGGCAGTCATATCGCTATAGGGAAGTTCCTCGAGATCTGTTTTGGCGGTACGAAGGAGCCCTAGAATGGAATATTAGTTTTGATACTGTAAAGCTTTGTGTAACGAGTAGGAGGGACTCGTGATGGATTGAACAGGAAAGGGTCATACGCAGTGCTCCATAGTCTTGAATCAGAAGAGTAATATCCGCTTTAGATGCCCCTGTTACGACAGCCTGGTGAAGCGGCGTCCAGCCATAAGAGTGTTCCGGCGGAGAACCTATTAGTGTTAATGTCATTTTAGTGACGAGAAAGCATCAACGAGAGTAGGTTGCTTACACAGACGCGGCACATTTGCCCAAGACTGTCTATATGCTCTTTTCGCTTCTTCGAGTACTTTAAAAACCTTATCAAAGTCACCCCAGTATGCAGCATCTGCCAATTTATCTCTAAGTGAGAGGTAATTGGTGTCAAAGCCGGACCGCGACAAGTCCCCGAACCAGATTTGAAGTCTCTTAGTGGTCTGCGGTGACTCGGGGTGCTTCATAACAGTCGAATGGCTTGATTGACTCGACACATCAATTGCCGCATCGTTGTGAGAGCCTGGGAGGTTCTGGTTGGTAATAAGTGCCGTTACGTTGAAGCCGAATGGCGAGGCGACTGTGGAATTAAGAACAACAGCTTCATATATCTTTCGGATATCGTGCTCTGTTCTGATAGACGATGCTCTAAAACATCATTAGTATGGCTCAATAAGTCCCTTTGCAAGAAACTTACGTTACAATAGATAACATCACCTGCATGATCTCTTCCTCGTGTCGATGGAGCCTCTTCACCAGTTTATCAGTCACATTTTGATACAGCAAAACTTTCAATCGAAACCACGTTTTGCTTTGATCTATACTATGGACAAAATCCTCGAGCTCATCCAATGTCTCGCGAGGGCCGCGATCATCATATGTCAGAAGAACTTTGCTGCGATGTCCTAGTTGCTTCGTCAGGCTACGAAGCTGCTCTAGGAAAAGACCGACCCGCTTGGTCTGGGTCAACAACTCCTCGAGAAACTCTTTGGCGCCCTTTATTGTTTCGATTGTTCTCCAGATAATTTTTACGGCTTGCACGCATGTTGTCAGCAATCCTGCAGCGGAAGCACTGATTGAGAGGGGATCCATATGGTAGCCCTTAACACTTTCTTTAATTGCAACCTATTATTGACTTTTTCTTGCTCGACTTTTCAAGATCATTAATAAGTTCAATAGAGAAAATATATGGATACCTAGGTAGTAATAAGACTCTTTGCCATTTATCGCGGTCTGTCATATGATTGTGGTGCAATCAATGCATACGTGCTGTTCGTCCGACATGACTCGGATTACAGTGATATGACAGCAAGTGATATGTCAAATGTTCTTTTATATGGCAGTGCCAATGAAAAACTTATTTTACCATGATTTAGGTATGGCTGTGGATATTAAAAGGACAAATCCACCAACTCCTTCTATTATATAGGTACCAGTTGACTCAAACTGGCAGGCCCCAACCCCTTATATAAAATCAATTGATGTAAACTTTGGCAATAGTAAATGAAAAGAATTCACCTGGGCAGTCATTACAACCTTGGAAAATTCGCCAACCTTGAACAAACTATGTACCTATATGACTTCAACCTTGGAAGTTCACCCTAATTCATGTACCCAGAGTTCGTTGCTATACCTACCTAGGTAGGTATCAATATATACTGGCAAAGCATAGAGCAGACTGTTCCAACGTTGAAGTCTACATCCATGGATATATCGTCGGCTTTTAACTTAGTTACATATGTACCATCAAGGATATTTGTGTACAAAGCTGATATATTATCTTTCACTGTCTTACCATGAGCTTGTCACCTTCAACTGAGAGCATCAACGACCAGGAGCTTGATCTCGTACAGATGTCAACTGGTAGAAGCTTGCCCTGAGTTGTACAGTACATGTACCCTACACCGACACTAGCCCGAGCTAGGGTTTCCGGCTCCTGGGGCCGGGACTAGTCTACACTGAAACGCTTGGGGTTAGTATTCGGGTCTGCGGAAAGTCTGGATAAAAAATTAAGAATAAGAAGGATGAAAATGCTCTCAGTGGGGCTTATAAATGCCCGATATCCATTGATAAGTCAAAGTTATGTGAGACATTGCCTGTTACGTACGGAGACTAATCCAAATGCTAGAAATGCGGGCTATAGTTATGCTGCTAAGAAATCACACTTTTTACAATGATACATATGAGAAGTTTGTCATGATGCAAAGAAGCCTACTAGTTTCGAGGCTTGAATCCCAACACCTGGCTTCTCTCCCAGGCACCCGGTGTAGTGGATCGTACTTTCGATGTGACCGCGACCTCCGTCTGCTTCAAAATGTGTCTCTCGCTTCCTCCATCCCCGTCTGCATCCCCATCCGTAGAGTTGATTCGCTGAAGGGTATCCATCTTGACGCCTGAACCCAATGCGTGATGTCCACTTCTGGATCGTCTCTGATTGTTGCTGTTGCCGTAAGGAGCGTATGGGGTACCGTTGCTTTCGCCCGCGGAAGAACGGCTGAAGATCGGGAGGGAGAGGAGTGGACGAAGGGCAGGGAGAGAACCGGCAATAATACCAATGCCTTCTTCGATGACGGACCAGAGACCGATAGCGCCGGTACTGAACATGAATTCGGCTGGGTTGCTGTAGAGACTGAGATAGCGCAGTCGGACGATTGTTGCGCAGCTGGCACTTGGGGGAAGTTAGAATCCATGCATACATCGCATAAGGGAAACTCACAAAGCAGCCATTCCGAGAATGACGCAAACCGAAAACTTGACCTTTCTCTTCATCTGAATGTCCCACAACAAGACTGCCGGCAAAATTGCCAGAGCGAAATCTGTTACAATCTCAATGGCCGAGAAGAAGAAACTAATATCGCTGTTGAGCTTGAGATTGCATGATCCAGTCGTAGTTTCACCCCATAGTGTTGTAATAGGGTGACAGATATTGGCAACGCCAGCCATGAAGATGATAGCGGATGCACCACTAGCAACCATGATACCTATTATCGACCACGTGAAAAATGCTCTTGAGCCTGCAATGCGTAGTAGAGTGACGGCGATACTGCATTTGATGACTGCTGCGCCGGAGGAGTAGAAGAATTCCGCAATGAAGAAGAGCTTGGTCAAAATGTCAGTTTTCAATTGCCAATTTCTGGGACTAGGAGGTACATACCTTGGTTCCTTTCATTATAACGGCAGGCGTCAGCGCAGCGGCCAGCTGGCCTGAGCCTAAAAAGGAACACACGATACATAGGCTAGCGGTCACGGTGTAAAGTAGCTATTATGGCTTTAGCATGAGTGACTCGGTAGTACCAAAAGCAAAAGCACCCAACTCACCAGACCACAAAACATCAAGTAATCATCCAGACCCAACGCTTTCCTCCATACTCGCACTGCCACCCGTGGAACGAAAACGGCCCAACTTAGGGTTAACAGGACGATTGAAGTATAGAGGAGTGATACACCGTCTCCTGCCGGCTTAACCATGATTGCAGCGCAGTTGAATGATCTGATTCATGTCAATCCAGAGGAAAGGATAACGTGAAGAATGCGATGGGTATAGAAGTTATATATGATCAATATTGCAATCCTAAGCACATCGGCCCTTTCCCATGAAGGAGAAAAATTCGAGGGCGAATAATGCCATGCCTTGAGCACGGTAAGCACTCGGTAGTTGTCTAGTCAGCAGTTGAAGAATGTGTGGAGAAACTAAAGTCAAAGTCAAACGCCATGTCGATGTGTCAAAGCAAGAATTGAAAATCATGCTGATCGACTGGTTTTGACTCCACTGGCGGGAGTCCAGCCGTTGAGCCGTTTTTAATTTGAAACTATTCACACCCGCGCCTCTGCAGATCTTTCCATTGACAATCTGAGCGTTGGAAAACTTACCTTCCAAATTCATCAGCATTTAAAGTACATTTAATATACACGTCGAACCGTTGACAGGCCCTTGAACAGGGGGGAGACGAATGGTCGGGAAAGTGCCTGAAACGGTTTAACAAACCTATTTCAACAAGCGGCGCGGCACGGCCAACTTTCGAACTCGTATCCACTGGCCTGACCCAGTAGGGATCCACGAGCCCAGATCCCGAAATGAGTTGATGAACTAAAAGCAGAACGTACTCCGTAGTCCTCGGACGCTAGCAGGGATTTCGCTGTCAGTTGCTCCTTTGGACCATTATAGCGCCGAGTTTATTGGGTTACGTTGCGTAGCATTTACTGGCAAGTCAAAACACATAAGAAGGCATCACTACCTACCCCCTGGATCCGCTGCTTTAGTTATAACGTACGTATAAGTACATAATAAAGACTATTATATGCCGCGATAGTTTTGTAAATTTCTCCTTTACTTCATCTCGTATAGTGCTTACGCAAACGAACGACAATGGCGGAATTTGTTATCAAGGATGAGGAGTTGAGCAGTGTCAAGGGCAAAGTTGTGATTGTGACAGGTACGAACGTTTAATCTTTTTGCTGTCCGTGCTTCGTGACTCGTGCTGATTGTCATTGCAGGTACCTCGTCTGGTATAGGTCTCGCAACCGCCAAATTACTCCTCTCCTTAGGAGCCTCTGTCGTCGGCGCTGATATCCAACCTTCAACACTTACCGAGTCGTCGCCTTCCTGGTTGTTCGTACAAAGCAATGTGGCCGTCTGGTCTGATCTGAGCAATCTGTTCAAGAAAGCAAAGGAACATTTTGGACGGATCGACTATGTTTTTGCCAACGCCGGCATTGGACCCCGCGCCAACTACCTCGCACTGGAGACAGATGAAGCCGGAGAACTGAAGGAGCCATCATATGACGTTTTGGATGTCAATTTGAAGAGCGTTATGAACACAGCGACGCTTGCTGTTCATTACTTGAAGCAGCAACCCGAGGGCGGTAGCATTGTGCTCATGGGCTCTAGCACTGGATTGCAGCCCCTCCGCGCCCCGGATTATTGTAAGTCGCGTTATAGCCATCTCATAACGCACGAATGTGAAGCTTACAGTATTGTGTAGCCACGGCCAAACACGGCGTCCTCGGATTCGGCAGAGGCATTGCGCGACTTGTGGAGGCAGCAGGACTGCCCATTCGCGTCAACACTCTCATGCCATCATGGACCTCAACAAACATTCTTCCAAACCTGGACGGCCTGATGCAGGGCATCTCTCACGAGGCACAACCGGGTCTGATAGTTGCTCGCTGTGCTACTTATCTCATGGTCAACACATCCAGGCATGGAGAAGCGATCTATGTGTCGGATGGAAAATACACGGAGATTGAAAAGGCCGTCCTCTGGCCTTGCGCTCAGACTATCATTGGAGAGGGAAACCCCAGTGATGATCAGATTTTGGAGCGTATGTTCGCACTTGCCGCGTAGTCTCTTGATCAATTTGATAGCAGTTGAGCGTAGAGTAGTCAGCATTCTTCACGTCTAACTAAGCATGAAATAGCAATCTTGAAATAGAATCCATGGTGCCTCCGCGTAATGACAAGAACGATGTATAATATTTACCTTCAAACCTCGAAAGGGCATCATGAGCTGCAACCATGTCTCAAAGTGCTCGGCCGAGCTCGGGGAAGCTGTGAAAAGGAAAATACATTAATCCAGGTACTTTTCGTGAGTGACTTCATAGATAAGGAGCGGGTGGTAAGCGATAAGCCCCGCGATGGGATGTTTACCTTCAACCTCAACTTCAACATTGTACTTTCGCGATTTCAAAGTCTCGTTTAAAGCCGAGGAAATTCCTCAGTGATCAATCGTTAAATTCCTAATGAGATAAAGTCAAAATGTCACAAGAAACCACAATCCCGCAAATGCGCGGCCTCCCAATCGCCTTCCACGGCACCATGATCCACACACTCGACGTCGCACAGCTCGAGATTCTGCAAGACTGCCTTCTCATAATCGACGATGAAGGCAAAATTGAGAAGATATACAAAGACGTTTCCGCTGAGAAAGTGAATGACTTTATTTCTGAAGCTGGCCACACGCCCGATGTGTTTCCCGTGAAATATCTCAAGCGAGGAGAATTCTTGATCCCCGGGTTTATTGATACTCACCATCATGCGCCGCAATGGGCTCAGCGGGGTATGGGTCGGGACCAGACATTGTTGGACTGGCTGAATAATGTCACATTCGCGCATGAGCGGAAATTCGAGGATGTCGAATACGCCAGAAAAATGTACACGGCTTGTGTGCAGGCCGGAATCAAGCAGGGTGTGACTACCGCGTCGTACTATGGCAGTGTGCATGTGGAAGCAACCAAGATTCTGGCAGAGATTTGCCTGGAGCAGAATCAGCGAGCTCTGGTGGGAAAGTGTAACATGAATCGCAGCTCGCCGGAATGGTATCAAGATGTGTCGGCCGAGGAGTCGCTCAAATATACCAAGGAACTGGTAGCGCATGTACGTCGGATCGATAGTGAGGGGAAGCTGGTAAAACCGATACTCACGCCCAGATTCGCCATTACGTGCGACGACAAGTTACTCTCTGGATTAGGTGACATAGTCAAACAAGAGGCTCCGAACACGATCCATGTTCAGACACATTTCAACGAAGCGGCTGATGAGATGGAATTTACCCGTCAGCTATACCCACAATTTAAACATGAGGCGGACCTCTACGACGAATTTGGCCTGTTAGGTCCAAACACGATTCTAGCGCATAGCATCTTTCTGGAAGAAGAAGAAATGGACACAATCAAATCCAAAGGATGCGGAATCGCGCATTGCCCCATTTCGACTGCGACTTTGGGTGAGTTTATGATGGCGCCAATCCGAGAGTATCTGCGTCGCGGTATCAAAGTAGGTTTGGGTACGGATGTTGGCGGTGGATTCTCGAGTAGCATGCTCGAAATCATGAGACATGCGTTCATCATATCCAAGGCCCGCGAGACGATGACAAAGGGTGCTGATCCAGCCTTGAAACTACATGAAGGATTCTTTCTGGCTACACTGGGTGGTGCGCAGGTCTGTGGCCTAGAGGATAAAGTCGGTAATTTTGTCGAAGGAAAGGAATTCGATGCGCTGGAAATTCATGCTATAGGTCCAGATCCGTTTAGTAGTCTCGGTGTGATGAGTCCGATTGAGGACGAGGATTCTATCCAGGTGATCTTTGAAAAGTTTCTCATGACCGGTGATGATCGTAATATTGCAAAGGTGTATGTTGCTGGGAGGTCGTTGAAGGAGACGGTGCCTTGATTATTCTTTCGGTCTTTGTTTAACGACTTTATATGATATACACTGAGACGAGAGCTAATGATACATGAGTTGCGTTGCCTTTATAAGTCGGAAAATCACTCCCATAGCTTCTGTTTTAAGAAATCTTCAAAAAACTCCGCCCGTCGTGTAGCCCACCAGCACTCCTCCTTCGGTAACAGTTGGTTGATCATTCGGAAGAAATGGTATAAAAGCACCAAAATTCTTGTATCACTTCCAAACAGCATATCCGTAAATTTTGGATGGAACATTATGGGAAATGTGTATACTACCCTCGCGACATCGGGAAGCAGATCTGGACAGATCTCCAAGACGGATGGCTCTGACGTCTCTTGGGAATCAATTGGCAGCAATGAGAGAAGTGCCGAAAGACGATTGGTCACATGCGTGTAGGCGGCATGTTCGTCCGCGGACTGATAGTCTAACCATTGTAGAATCTGGGCTTCCTGTAAAGTGTTTCCATATCTGAAATGTTGTGGTGATGGAATTTCAAAAAATTTCTTGGAAACGACCTGGTCACCTTGACCGTGCCATAAGTGTTCGAAGAATGCGTGATATTCATTACAGACTCGCCCAACGAATGAAAGTGTCTCGTAAACAGACCATATAGGTCGATATAGCATGACATTCTTCAGCACAGCTGAGTTTTGTGCCAAATCCGACATGGTGTACATGCAAACATGTCTCATGCCGCTGCCCAACGTAAAGAGCTGATCTTCAGACGCACTATATGTCGAGGGAGGAGTTGTAGCATCTTGTTTTCCCGGATTACGTTCCGGCGGTAAGAAAGGAGTATCAGACCATGCTTCAAAGTAAAGCATGAATGAGGTACATAGAATAGCATCCCGGTTTGCGTCCGTAATGTCAGACGACAGTGCCTCTCGGAAAAGTTGTAATGTGTGAGAGAGATACTTCCGAGATAGAGTCATTTCTCCCACTCCTTCTTTGTGTCGACACGAGTACTCAAGATGTCTAGCGGCCAAGCACAAGGCTGCATTCATCAGATATTCATATTCGAACGCCTTAGGAAGAATACTCTCCCAAATCTGGCCGATCACCGGAAGGGAATGTTGGGTTGTTGATTGGAAGTGATGAAATAGTCTTAATTGTTCCATGTTCAAGACTCCATCTCCAGGCGAACGAGATGTTGGTGTTGGCGAAGGTAGAAGATAAGGCAACGGTTTTGTTTTCCCTTGATTATTCTTTTCATCAAACTTGGAGGCTTGTTGCTGCTGCCGTGCCGGACGCCGGCGACATACATCTCCTCTCTTCATGCAACGTTGACAGGTTGGTAAGTTCTCATCGCACTACACGACAGATTAGAGCCCTTTTGTTGAAAGCTGTTGTATAATAAAATATATGTGCATGCTGTTTACTACCAACCTTGACTTTTCGTTCTCTACAAGTAAGGCAACCGGTCCGTGACTTGTAATGGGATTTCTTTTGCTTAGCAGCTGACGAGTCTCTGCACCATCGTTCGAAGCCAGATTTGTCCGTAGCAACAAAAGTGTTTATGAAATATTCCGGAGATGAACCCGGGGAAGAAGCCATGTTCGGATCGGAGGTTTTGGGTAGACCAGATATCGATCGCACGATGGAACCCTCACAGTGCAGATGGCGCTTATTTCGCTTGTTTTTACGGGAGCATGCAGATTAAGCAAGTATTTCTTCGCTATATTCTCGATGGTAAGTGTATGTAAGATGAAAGGGAGTAGTCGGTGATCGTTCACTTAAAGCTGAAAAGAAAATGGAGCTAAGCCATCCTAGGCATAGCTCTGTCGCCCTCGCATTCCCAAAAAGGAAAGCGAGATTCTATACCTATTTAGGAAACTGTGTGAATGTATGATCGACAGATGTAGGCTGTGTATTCCTGAAATAGGATCCAGTTTGTAATCTATGTGACATGAAAGATTGACATGAAGTACGGTAAAATAGTCATAAGTAGAAAATAATTTACACTAAACACGTAACAGAGTGGGCGGTACTCAAAATCAGACAGGAGTTATTGTAGTATGTCTCTGCTGACATATGAGTCTGCATCCCCGGCGCATTTAGATCATCGTGTATCCAAGTCTTGAGCAGAATCTCTCTTAAAGGGTGCAACAATCCATGTGATTTGGACGCTATGGTTCGATCCAAAACGTCCAAAACGACCGCCCGGTCTCGATCTGTGCGGGCCTCGCAGCCAAATATAATGTATGCAAAGGGTTTGTTGCAATAAGGAATGCGAGAGAAGATTTCCAATGCATCGTTGATCCATTCGGTCTTTTTCATCGAGGGGCTGTGGCCGGTGGATGTTTGTTCGATGTAAAGAACCGCTGCTATGATGAATAATTCCTTGACGAGATTTGATTCCGATTGTGTTGTGGATGTGTTCATTTCTGCATCTTCTCGCTGGAGTTGGGATCGTATATTGAGTAGCTTGTCTTTCATACCGTTAATCCACGATATGTACTCCTCGGAATGGCCATGTATATGAGTGGTTGGCGCTCGATGGGCGCAGAATTCATAAAGCAGGTTCAAGACGTCGTGGCCAAAGGTAGAAAAATTTGTTATCTAAGATAGTGATTAAATAACTCCTTAGAATTGTTTTGCGACATACACTAAAGACTTAGGTAACATACCTCATCAAGCACCAGACGGTCGAAACCAACCTCTTTCTGTAGGTGTTTCTGAAATGTCGTCTTTCCACGCCAGTGACTGACTCCTAGACGAGCCATCGTGTCGTAGTAAAATACCCACTGAAACAATAGTGATTTATCCTTATCTTGGAAAGAGCTCTCTTCATAGAATCGAGAAATGATTTCTTTTGCATTTGACAAGTGTAAATACCATGTGGAAGAGTCCAAAGCAAATAGGTGCATCTACTCTTCGTCAGTATGTTTGTCGATATCTATGAAGAAAAAGGTTGGTTCATACCTCGACAGAACAAATAAGCATACTAGCAACAATGTGCTGCAAACTCATCTCTCGGCTCAGATAGGATTGCGCTGAGAGACGAAGAGATCTCAACGCCGCAACGGTCAATTCGGTGGTATGTTGTCTATCTCCGGTTCGATAAAATGTCGCCAGGGCTAAAAGATTTTGAAGGACGGCCTGGGTTGCAGTGGAGTCATCTGAGAATGCTAATCGTGAGATTATACCGCTCAATTGGCTAAGGTTGATATCAAATGCGGGCAAAGCTGACACGACAGCTGAAAAGACTTCTCGATGTCAGTATATCGCCGCAGTGTTTAATCCAAAACTGGAGAGAGAATAATAGGTAAGGCCTTACAGTATGGGACAAGGTTTATATTTTCCTCTACTGACCGAGACTGCATGTGCATGTATTTTGAGGACGGAACTCGAAGTAGAAATGCTAACGGCGTGACAATTTTATGGCTGTGAATAATTGTTCCTTAGGAGGTCAAAGTAGTCAGTAACCAAGACTAACACTTCAATGTCAAATATATGTGCCCGACATTCCAGATGTCGATACACCAAGTCAGTCAACTCAAGGTAGGACTCACTAGGGTTAATGCGACGTAGATGAACATTAACGTCCCAGGAGCTCGTGTTTATGAACTTCCAATTGGTGCATTTGTATGATGGATTTGGATGAGCGACACTTAAAGCCCGTCGTCTATCACTGGCTTTGGGCCAAGACAGTCGCAGTTTATGATATATGCAAGACCGATTTGATCGGATGCAGTTCTTGCAGATAGGCTGAAATGCATCACATGCAATTTTGCGATCTGTTCGGTTCAATCGACAGTAATATTGTTAGATGAGATAGATCTCTTCATGATAGAGCAACTCCGCAGTCCCAATCTCTCAATATGCTTTTCACGCAAGCTCGTTGAGCGCTAGCTTGAGCAAATTTGAGACTGTTAAAGATATGGCCATACCTTTGCAGGTTGCACAACTGATCTTTGTCCCTGTCTCCATCTTATATGCACATGGATGTCACCCATCGACCAACGGACCCCAGTTGCAGGAATGAGGTTTCTTGATGTCTCTTCTGATTATCAATCTAAGATGTATCAAAAATTTCGAAGTGTTGAAAAGGAATTCGTGAGAGCGAATGTGAGGATTACTAAAGCTACGTTGTTTACCTAGGGTTGACGCTATTCCCAATTCGAAAGTAGGGCAACTATCTGCGACGCTCGGACCAAAACGGAAATGGGGTCAAATTTCCTATTTGGGACTATGGGCAAGAATCTGCGAATGTCCCATAGGAGAATTCTTCATGCCCAAAAATGTATTTATCAGCATGAATGCGACTGGAAGAAAAGGGAAAGAATACCCTGTCTTTTCGAGCCGAAGTCTAGGACAGCAGAAGACATAAATAGGGCGTCCTCCCTCTCCGGGATACCTCTTCACTGACAGAATCATTTCCACTTCGCTGGCCTCTAATACACAATACTTATTAGAAAAATTATTCTGTGATAGCTTCTTAATACCTATAAGAATGCCTTCATACTTCATCACCGGGGCTGCTCGGAACATTGGTGTAAGTATCTTCCGATAGTGATTCATCAAGTTAACTTTGTTTTACATGGACAGAAGTCATTTCAGCAGCTTCATTGCTAATCTTTTCATCTATATTGGGCAGTACGGGTTCCTCCGCCAGATCTCCGCAGACCCAAATAACACTGTCATCGCACTTGTTCGTGACAAACCTGCTACTGATACCCGCATCTCCGCCGAATTGTCTAATAGGGAGAATATTTTCGTAATCCAAGGTGACCTGACGGATGTCCAATCACTGAAGGTCATCACAACGAGTTTCAAAATAAATCACAAAATTAGGCTCACACCTTGAATATAGACTGCCGTCGAGGAGACTAGCAAAATTACAGGAGGCTCTCTCGATGTGTTAATCGCCAACGCCGCCTATACGGGCGGTTACGCTCGCTTTGATGGACTTGGAGACTTGTCAGTCAAACATTTTCAGATTTTCAGTTCAAATTGCAGATTATTAACACGTTAGTTGCAATTTAGGGACATCGAGCCTCTCGGTGCAGACATGCGCCAGCATTTTGAATCGAACGTCATGGGAAATATCTACCTATTCAATCTCTTTGTTCCATTGATCCATAATGGCAATCTCAAAAAGGTCGTTGCTATCTCGACTGGATTGTCAGACCTGGACCTAATCAGAGAACTGCGTATTGCCAACGCTGCACCATACTCGATTACCAAGGCGGCCTTGAATATGGCTGTGGCCAAGTTCCATGCTCAGTATGCCGAGGAAGGAATTCTCTTTATGGCTATTTGCCCAGGGTCTGTGGCTACGGGTAACTTTGATAATCGTAAGTCTTTGGTTCCTGTTCCAAGACTACGTGATCTATGCTAATGTTCCTCCCTATTCTTTTTTGAAGTTACGCCCGAACAAGAAACCAAAGCAGGTGTCATGTTTCAAAAGCTTACCAAATATGCCCCTCATTTCACAGGTCCGGCGCCTATTGAGGATGCAGTCAAGGATGTCCTTCAAGTGGTGGACAAGGCTACCATTGAAACGAACGGCGGGATTTTGGTGTCTCATTTTGGAAACAAACAGTTCTTGTAAGCTAGTCATTTCTTGAGCTCTGTATCACACATGTATAGATAGAAAGTACAGCCAATGGCGAGGATTTCCATCTATCTATAGCGAGAAATTTGTCTACCAATATTATACAACTGCCTGGAATATGGTATGGATTCCCAACTATATATACCCAATTTAGATTATGCCCGACCCGCACCCCTACTATCCAGCCTGGAATAATCCAGGTAGTTGACGGCGGACGCAACTTCACAGTGGTATGATGTTTCATGTATACGTACCTCGGAATTCAACCAATGACTGAGCGCTAATTGCACCCCAGGGCATCTTGACGGACGTCACAACTTTGGCTCACGAAAATATGGATTTCCCACGTTTAATTGCTAATCTTCGCTAGGGGCTACCGTTGACAGCCGGGTGGAAACACATAGCAATCGATTTTTTGACGTGGTTAAGGTGTCTGTTTCAGTCGGAAAATCTATAATCCTTCCGACGGCGTCTACCGCAGGCGATATCATTAGAGATATTCAGCTCGTTTTACTTTTTGAATTCTATCATCCACGCAGCTCAAAAGACCCTTCAATCTTCATAGCGTATGGGGCTATTCATTTAGTACCTGATCACGCCTTGTCTCAACCCAAATAAGTTCTCAGTATACTTCCCTGGGTAATCCTCTGTTCTTGCTTATCCCAGTGATGAAACCTGGCGATCATAAAGGAGTTGGGGAATCATCTCCGGGGTTTTTGCCACAACGCAAACTCCTTATGGTTGGTATGAGCGCCAAGACATATCTCTCAGGGAATACAGTGAGGAAGGAAGTTCATGTACTGCCTGATGATCCTGGAATTACACGGCAAAACATCGAGGCATGCCGCACCGAAGCTGATATCTACCTTATTCTGGGGCCGAGCCCACTTGTTGCAACGTGTTCATCTATTGGTCCTTGCAAGGATTTCATTGACTTAACATACTATCGAAACGGCAATTTGAAGCAATATATTGAGAGCAATCGGGAACATATCACTGAGACAGATCTGAAGCGTTGGGCTCGTCAAATGATTGAAAGTATTGCATATATCCATTCGAAAGGTGTCAGACATTCTGATATCAGGCTGGATCAATGGCTTGTAGATGGAGCTTTGAGTGTTCGGATCAGTGATTTCAACGCGTCAGGATTCGACTGTCAGCCGAGGCTAGGGCTCGAGGCAAAACCCGCTGTAGGGTTTGAAAAGGCTAGTCATTGTCTGCCTAGAGATATGGACGCGGATAGCACAGTTCAGTCAGATCTCTTTGCGCTGGGATCATCGCTGTATGAACTTCTAGTCGGTCACAGTCCCTATGAAGGGTTGAGTGATGAAAACATCGAGTCATTGTATCGAGAGGAGAACTTCCCGTGTACCAAGGGACTTTTACTCGGAGATATTATCGAAGGCTGCTGGAAACAGAACTTTCAGTCGGCCGAAGATATTCTAAAATCGTACGACTTGCTATTAAGAGCGGAAACAGAACAATATAGCCGTTGCATTATTCTCTGACTTGACAAACTTATCCATATTCCGATATAAAGCAGCTATACTAATGAGAATAGAGTAATTGTTAAATAGGTTCAAAACTTTTAGATACAAGAATCAATATAGCTCCTTCTGCATTATATCTGCTTCTTTATGTGATTCATCCGGGGCTGTGAACAATGGTATGTATGGTAATAAATAAGATCTTTTCTGTATTAGGCAGCACTCTCTCCATCACTAGAATTACTATGATTATGACTAGGATATGGTCCCTTCCTTCTGGTAGATCTAGCTTGCTTTATCTTGTATTTATAACAATTTCAAATGCCGCTAGATGGCTTGTCCGGGCAGGAGCAGCTGTATACTTGATCTTGTTGTATACTCCAATTTTACAGTCACCGCTGGAATATATGTATATGGTTTTGTATTCTGTGCACATGGTAACTGCTAAGGAGCTTATCTTGAGAATAATAGAAAATTGGATTGTTATCGAGAGCGGCCTTCAGAGGTGTTAGCATGAAATGATGTATATTGTCTCGCTTTAAGTAGCCTCGCAATTCAAAATGTCAAAGATTGTATAAATGATGCTACTCACTATTAGGCATGGGCCGTACGGCGGGTAAGATAATGATGAAACAGGCAAGATTTGATGAAAATGATTGATGAAAAGAGGACAGAAGATAAGACAAGATACCACAGACCGGAGATCTAATGTTGATTTATACATTGCTTTGGACTCGTATCACATGCTTCAAGTTTTTTTATTACATAGACAAGTTGAAAGAAGATGTGTCTATCTGCATTTATATTCAATGAGCGATCCGAGCTCTTGCCCTAGGCGCGTAGAGGTCTTGAGTGATTCGTGGGTTACTGGGTTTATGATAGCTCATTCATGCAGAGTGTCTTGATATTTTAAGTATTTGAAGCTTATTGGAAATCATGGCTAGCAAGTCCAAGGGTCATTTGGAATATGTTTAGTTAGCCACGTCTTGGCTGCGGCAGGCAAGTGCGACATGGTTGGATTCTTTGTTTAGGAATGGATCCTAATCGAAGAAGTCCACTGTTTGGCTGGGTTTATACGTATGTAATTAATTTGCCAATTCAGATTGAAATGTGATTGGAGAAGAATGATCTGCTTTTAAGCTACTCCCAAGAAATGAACGTCCAAGTACAGATAGAACGACGGCAAAAAAATTGGGGACCAACTTGTCGTTATCTTGCTTCCAACAGAAACAGCAAATTCAAGGATATTCCATTTGAACGATTTATCCCTCTAGCATTTCACGCCACGGTCCCTCAACTTCAAGCCGCTAACCTCGATGAGCCCGGGCTTGTCAATCTTGTTTGAGCTTAAACGCCGTTTACGCTTTCAATCGGTAGGTCGTGTAGTGTGCTCGCATGCGAATCTGGTGTGGATGAGAGGCAAATTGCATGGTATAACAACTAAACTCATATAGACAGGGATCTATTCCAACTCACTAAGTTAGTAGTGACTTTTCCAGGTTTTGCTTCCAATATTGCTATGGATTGATTCTTTCCTTTGCTTTTTGTCCGATATCTTCTCTGTCCCTTAAAATGGATATCAATCTGCCAATCGTGATTGTCATCACTGCAGGCTTATTGACGGCCCTCTACACGGTGTCGAGGCCAAAAGGGAAGAAGAACAAGAAACCACTCCTCAAACTACCCCTCATTGGAGATCTTCATAGTTCGCCCATCGAGACACCTCTTAGCAACTGGGATGCCTGGGCCAAGGAAAATGGCCCAATTGTCGTCCCCAAACTATTTGGGCTCATCCCGATTGTTGTGCTTAACTCCTTTGATGCAGTGACAGAGTTGTTTAGTCGTCGCAGCCAATGGTACAGCAACCGCCCAGCATCAGTAAGCATGGAGATGATCACAGACGCCAAACCAGGACAGTGTAAATTTACTTTGATGCATGACTATGATGATCAACTCAAACTACACCACCGTATACTTTCTCCCAGCCTCGGGGCTCCAGCTGTTACACACTATCAGCCGTTAATGGAACTCGAGTCCAAGCAGTTGTTATTTGGCCTTCGTCACAATACTACGGGGGCGTCTCGAGATGGAATAGTCAGTACTAGAGCAATCTACCCACTCCTAGAGCGCACTCAGTCCAGTGTGATTCTAGCCCTGCATTATGGACTTCGTATTCCAAGCTACGAGGAAGAAATCCTCCACGAAGTCATCAATGTCCAAACCCAAGTCACTCATCTCGCAGCCAACCCAGGGCTACCGGACATGATTCCACCCCTTCGGCACTTACCGGCATTCATATCACCCTGGAAACGTTCTGCGGATAAGCTTTATGCTGCACAAGTCGACCTAAACATGCGCCTTTTCAAGCATGGTAAGAACTCGGCCGGTTGGAATGCAACAAAGCAAGCACTTGCTACGGCGAAAAAACACTCCACAAACGAGATTCCGGAACTTGATATCGCCTTCACTCTTGCAACGTCAGTACAGGGTGGTATGGAGACATCCCCACGGCAGCTTCTGTGGCTCTTTATAGCGGCTCTCCACAGGCCCGCTTTCATGAGCAAAGCACATGCTGTCCTCGATGAAGTTGTCGGCCGCGAACGACTTCCGCGATTTTCGGACAGGCCCAACCTTGCGTTTATTGATGCTATTGCGCACGAGCTGTTTCGGTGGAGACCAATTGCCCCAGGGTCGATTCCGCGTCGAGCCGACAGAGACGATGAGTTTAACGGTGTCAAGATCAGCAAGGGCTGGACTATCATGGCAAACGCTTGGGCTATCGGGCGGGATGAAAAAGTTTTTGATCCTGCACTAGGCGATCTCCACGACTTCGTGCCAGAACGATGGCTGCAGCGAGGTGAAGAAGATGGAGAAACAAAATTACGGACGGACCTTCCGCTACCAGTCTTTGGACAGGGTAGGCGAATTTGTCAAGGGAAGAGAGTTGCCACAGATGGGGCATTTATGCTGATTGCGAGTTTGATATGGGCATTTGACATCGAGCCTGTTGATGGGGTGGTCGTGAACCCGTTGGAAATGGTTGTAGCTGGATTCATGACGATGCCAGGCGAGGTGGGATTCAAGCTACAGCCAAGGGGCGATTGGGCTGTGGATGTCATTAGACGAGAATGGGAGACGGCGGAGAAGGGTCTAGGGAAGATCATGGGGGGTGCTAATGACGTTGAGAAGTGAATGTATCAGGGTAAATTTTCCTAAATGTCTGTATATAGCCCTTGACTACAACACAGTGCATATATCGTCGGCACTTTGATATTTCGATGTCTTCGGCCGTGATTAACTACTTCTTTGATAGTAGTGATTTCACTACCTTGACGACTTCTCTGGTGGGGGATATTTGCTTAGAAGCCTACCTAGGTATTTCGGATAGATTTGACAAAATACCAGCCAGAAAGCTTTTCATAAATGTATAAATATTACGAAGAGGTAAAGACAAAGATATCTCGCTTTCTTAAGCTCTCAATTCTTCTGACCAGCCAGCTGGCCTGTATTCGATCTAATGGCCGTACAAACTGCTTTCAATCAGCGTGCGTTCTAAACCCGTACAGAAGCAAATCCTAAGAAGGATTAAGGCCAAAACGAAAAACAAATCAATTCTCTACGAGTGGGTAGTTGACCTCATGAGAAAGACGTTAGGGCTAGATCTAGGGCTAGGGTTAGACCCTTGAATCCGGACGAAATTCATCCGACGAGGCGCAGCGAAGTGGAGTCATATCACGATCATTATAACTAGCCAATCACTTAGCTCGACTTGCTTCACTTCATCTCGAGAGCTTCTACATATTCTTCGTTATCTTGCGTGATTGAAGAAATTATTTCACATTTCTTATCATTTTGTCAGATCTACTGGAAAGAATATCTGCGAGTAACAGTTGTGTGGTTTCATTTGTCTGAGAACGTTATACTGTCGCAAACAATCGGAACGGCGATCAATCACTATCTAAGGAGACATTCTAGGCTACAGCTTTCTTCAAGAGAACCTTGGCAAAGAGCGTATTATCATTTCAAAATGGTTGCAATTTCAGAAATCCGTCAGCAAATCACGACCGTCAAGAACCTCGGTCCTGGCCTAGTTGCTGTCTTCGGTACAATCCCTCCTCCATATCACGACGACTTTAGCTAACGGCTGGAAACAGTTGGTGGAACAAGCGGCATCGGCCTCTCAACAGCGCGAGAGTTCACGCGCTACGCCGCTGCTCCTCACATCTACTTGATTGGTCGAAATGAGGCTCAAGCATCTGAGATCATATCCGAGCTGCAGACCATCAATGAATCGGCAACCGTGAGCTTTATCAAGAGCGATGTCTCTCTACTCAAGAATGTCGATGAAGCCTGTCAAGAGATTTCCAAGAAGGAAGCGAAGGTGAATCTGCTATTTTTGAGTGCGGGTATTTTGACTACCAAGGGGCGGACTGGTAAGTCGCCCTCTTCGCATTTATCTTTCGCCGCCAATTGACATAATTTAGAAACAAGCGAGGGAATCGACAAAAAACTCAGTCTGCACTACTACTCCCGCATACGCTTCATCCAAAACCTCATCCCCCAACTAGGTCAAGCAGCATCATCCGGCGGCCTGGCACGCGTCGTCTCCGTCCTAGGTCCAAGCACAGAGGGCAAACTAATCGAAGACGACCTCGATCTACAAAAGAACTACAGTCTCCCCAACGCCGCTACTCATGCGGTCACCATGACATCTTTGTCTATGATCCATCTAGCAGCCTCAAACCCCACCATTAGTTTCATCCACAGCGCCCCTGGAGGCGTAAAGACCAATATTATGAGAGACTTTAACCCGCTCGCAAGGGGGCTCGCACACGGTGCTTTTACGTTATTATCGCCTATCGGGTCAAGGATTGGGCTTATTGGTATCAAGGAGAGTGGGGAAAGACATGTTTATGCCTCTACTTACGAGGCATTCGCGCCGAGAGAGAAAAAGGTTGAGACTGTGGGCGCGGATGGGGAGAAGGGTAGTGGAGCGTATAGAGTGCATTTTGATAGTTCGATTGTGGAGTCGAAGCAGGATTTGATCAAGGAGTATTTGGGGAGGGGGGTGGTAAAGACGGTGTGGGAGCATACGGTGGGTGTTATTGATAAGGCTGTGGGGAAGTAATTGTAAGTAACATTGAAGTTTGTATATTGGACAGATAATAATTAATGCACATCTCCATTCTATCCACTTTTCCCTCAAGAGTCCCATCACTATATGTACAACCTGTAAGCCCACATCAGAGAACTGTATATACCATCCTATATACTACCAACCATATCCCAAATCTCCAGATGTCTATCGATCAAGTCCTATTGGCCTGAGCCCAAATATCCCCCGAAGCAACCAACGTACTAACAATCATCGCAATACCCACCTGCGTCGACGAAGCCGGAATCCATCCGAGCACACTACCAGGGATCACAAGATCGCACGCATCAACAATAAGACTCTTGACTAGAGGCGTCAAATCCGGCTTTTTCTGCTTCTCAGCAGGCTTCTTCTCAGACTGTTTTGCGCTTGAAGGTGAGACTGGCTCAGAAGCAGGAAAGAAAAGATTAACGGTAGAACCCATAACGCTCAACGCAAGTCCAAAGAACCACCATTTGTGGCATTCGAGGAAGACTTCTTGGGCCCAGGTGGTTGGCCATATACCCATTGCATCCAACTACCACCATTAGCAATACTCATTCCGCAAAAGGTAAACATGGCGAGAACTTACAATAGTCACATTCTCCATAAAGAAATAAACACCCAAGAAAGACCATTTCCCGACATTGGCAATTTTCTTGACGGCGTCAGCCTCAAGTGGTGCGGGGACAAGCCATGCTTTATAGCCTGCGTCGAAGCAGTCGATGAATTTGAAGAATCTCAAATACCGGCGGGCTATTGAGCAATTAGCATCACCTTTACAGACTTAGTAGGGTAGATAGTGAGAGCGAACCGAGACCGATCTGATTCTTTGCCGAGGCAGATTTGACGGCGTACACGGAATTGGGTACATAGGAAATGAAAATACTAGAAGATAGAATCGTGCAGACGGCTTGAATGAAGCGGAGAGTTTTTTCGATGCCCAGCGGGTGAGCATTTGTGAAGTTTGAGAATTGTTTCCATACTGGTGGGGGAGAAGGAGGAGTTGGTTTGGCCACTTTGGTGGTTGTGGTGGTGGTTGGTTTTTGTGGTGTTGCCATTTTAACTCGGATTGGAAATTTTTGACGCGAATCTAGCCGAGTTATACCTTTCTTGTGGGGGTGGCAGGATCTATACTTGATCCTACAATTAGATGGTCGAGCAACAGAAGAATGAGAGGTGATATTCGGAGATGAGATGGCAGATATAGCTTATCAAGAGGATCCACCTAACCTTACCTAAATGGTTATGGACTTTGCCTGCTCGTTGACCAATCATGGCATTGCAATCTGTGAATTTGATGTGAAAGGCTTCATGTATGATTTCCCATTTCCAATCAGGGCAATGTATGGTGGGTTCCCTGTCATGATAACATTTACCTAGATATCGTAGTAATGGAATAGCCTTGGAACCTAACAGCAGGTTAGATACGGGCCGAACCATCGTATGGATGTCTAAAGCTATAGACTGATATGTTCTACTAAGCATCATATACACGCGAAAAAAACGATATAGTGACCGCACCCCCAATTCAACTCTCACGCTGACTCGGGACAATCACCTTCCCTTCCCTCCAGAAATATCCTGTCCCAGCCGATATCCCCCAACCCTCTCCCACTCCACCTTCTGCCTCGTAATTGGCAACTGTCGTCTCAAACTCTTAAACGCGCCCTCCGCCAGACGACTAAACGCTCTGTTCAACTCTTCCTGATGATCGCGCTCAGCAGCACCGATCTTGGCCATGATTGATTCAGCGGATATATTTGACAAGGACAGAGAAATGGGCTTGGTGGTGCTCAGGGCCACGTTGCCGTCTTCGTAGTAGTGCACGTCGACGTGAATGGTGCCGGTGATTGTGGTGGAGGATGAGGAGATGGGGATTTGGTAGATGGAGCGGTAGCGGCCATTCCTATTACACCAGTATTAGCATCAAGTCTTCTATGTTCCTTCGGATGGGGAAGGCATACCAGAAATTATTCGGAGAGTATCGGTTAGCGACCAGGACAACAGCAACTGCGGAATCGTTTTCGATGGGGTATACTCCGTAGGAAGAGCTAGGGTAGTGCTCCTTGGCATGGGTAGAGAGGGATCGAAGGAGAGATTTTCTATCTATCGTCAGCACCTTCTACCGGTTTCAAAGGTTCGAATGTAACATACACAAGGTCTGCGTTTTGCGAGTCGAGGGGATATGATTGCGCGGCGGAAGCTGTCTGTAAAGCATTAGTGTCAGCACCGATAATCAATGGCCGAACGCAAATAGACGACGTACCTGTGTAATATGATCAAACTCAAACGACGTCGAACTCTCAACATCAAAGTATCGATCTCCGTCCAGTCTATTGAACTCGCTCACAATCACCTATTCCCACAGAACGATCTCAACATCAACAAGCCGATAGTATATAGGGACGCGGTGAATACCTGCTGACTACTTCCGGGAAGCTTTACGGTCGCCAATTGCTTCTCGTTATAGCTTTTGAAGGCGGGTGCGAGGTCGGGGAGGATGTCAGGGCCATCTGAGGTGAGGGCTTTGATGTCTATGTCACGGTTAGGAACGATGTGTTCACGATGGATGAGCTCAAGGCTCGGAGCCTATTTCGAAGGAATTGGGTTTAGGCATACCGGCGACGACATCAGACAACTATCAAATGTGTTAAGAGTCAACGTGTAATCTAGGTGATGTTTGCGGACAGTCTGGAACAACGTACCTCTCCCGGAGGAGCTCCCTCAATGAAAGAGGAAGCAATTTCAACCGCGCTCATTCTGATTGTTCAATGGAAAATCGGGCAATGAGCGAATAGATTACAGAATCAAAGATGCGCAGAAACGAAGGTGGTGGTAGCTCGTCAAGTTGTGTTGATGCTGATCTTGCGGGGTTGTTGCGCGTGTTGACACTCGTACAGCACGAAGGCGGTCAGCCTGGAATCACGTCACCCTAACCCTAACTCTAGGGTATAATGTACAAACATCTACCAATGAAACACCCGATGGTTGAGTGATATCATTATTTAGATCATATCTATCTGAGTCTATATATCCATGCAGAAAAACTTGGTCTCCATCTCCGCCCAATGACACTGCAACTCCTTCTCCAACCTGCCAGCAACCGAATACCCACTCAACCTAATCGATTCGACGACAGCGAGCACTCTATCACGTTCCTCATTATCAGCCGAGAATTGGTGCGCAATAATATGTAGAATTGGGGCGTATGCAACGGCATCCAGCTTCAAAGAGTGGATATTACTCTCGACATACTCAAAGGCTCGTTCGGCCTGTTGCCGGGCGAGGGATTGGGTCATGACGGGTAGTGGGATGGCGAGAGTGCACCATGATCGGTGGGTGAAGATATGAGACAAGCTGGTGAGAAGCCAATAGTAATATGGTAGTAGGGAGCGACAGAAGATGTCTTCCGTGTAGGAGGTTGAGTATAGCACGATGGTGGAGATGATGCGTTGTTGGATGTGGGTGGCGCGGGTTACGAGTTCAATGCCATTGAGCCTGTGCAAGGCGTCTGCAGTAGCATCTGGAGTAGCGTCTGGAGTAGTATTTAATGAATCTTTGATCCATAGTAGCAGCCTAGAAAAACGTGAGTTCGCAGAACCACTGCTATCCAAGGGAAGACTTACTTATGTTGCATCTTCCCACACTCTTCTAGAGCCGATGCTAGATCATCCCAATGTTTATCCACATTATCCACATCATCCAACATATTCGACGACATATCCTGGCCTGGCGGTTGAATTTCAAGCAAATTGTGCTCTGAGGTACTCCAGAAACAATCTTGATCAAAACAAATCGCCCACAGAGCACCACTCGTCCTCAAAAACAGGCGCAGTCGACGGTTCAGAGACGAGAAGTAATCATCACCATCAGAGGCGGAATCATCTTTCGGCGACACTGTCGATAGAACTTGATACACCAGCGACCCCCATGTACTCCCACTATCATACATCAACAGCTCCACAAACTGCAACAAACATGCTGCAATTAACGAAGCCGTCGAATCCTGCGGTGTCGGCGACGGAGATCTGAGTAATTTGAGCATATTCACTCTCAGCCGAGCAAGTAATTTGCGCGAATCATATTTCAGTCGCGAAGCCGGTTCCCAGGATGCATTCCCATACGACCCTTGCGAAACATAGGCTTTGCCCACGAGGCGGACTGTATCCTGCACCAGTTCGTTGGTATGAAGCAGTTTCCCAATAGAAGCAAACGAGAACAGCTGTATAAACGGCGAAACGGAGGACTTCACAAGATCAAAAAAGAAGGAGATGTATTTCGTGTCGGTGTCTATTAGTGGTTGGTTCATGGGCATGGAATGGTGGATTATGGAGGGGTGTTGGTAGGAGACTATGTTGAATTTGGAGGGTTGTAGAGAGGAAGTGCATTTCATCCCTCGTCTGAGGCATGTTGAGCATGGTCGAGCGCCGTCGCACTGTTAATCAGTTCCAGGTTACTTGATGCTTCTATTGGGATGCATTATGTCTATCACGATGGCGGAGGGAAACAAATACCTTTGCATGCTCGCGCTGACAGTAGACGCATCGCCGTCTTCTGAGTCGACGGTCCGCTTGTCCGACGGGCATGATATATCGAGCTTCTATCCGAATTATAAATTGTTGAATTCTAGAGAAATACAAAGGAAATATGAAAAGGTCTACGTCAATTCAAGGTTCTGAACTTCTGATGGATGATGAAGAATGGATCCTTCTTCTAGTTAGCCTCTCGTGTCAGGGCTTCGAAATCCGAGACCTTAAACCGAAATAGGAAGTGTTTGTGCGCCTAGCGCGAGGTAAGGCTCGTATGGTACGTAATGATGTTGTGTTTGTATGTGTTTCTGGATACGATACGGTATTATTACGGTATTACGGTGAACGCATGTTACGAGATTACATCCTTAACTCCGGTTCGCATACGTATTATCAAGAAAACCGAAATTGAGATTATCATAAGTCCTATGTAGCGCTAAACATATTAATGGGTATATGTGCATACAGAAAGAAGATAAGAAATAAAGCCATACTCCCTGACCAACCGCCTTCGCCATGTGCCAAAAAAAGAAAAAGGAAAATAGAAGATATCGCTACTCAATACTCATATTCATCAATCCATCATTAGTCTCATTCATCCCCTGCAGACCAACTCGCTTGATTCCCGTCGGCGTTGAGTTGCTTGACGAGCTGTGTGTTTGCTCTGTCAACAAAGCCGACGCCGCTTTTGAAGGGATGATCCATGATCCGTTTAGGCCATTGCTGTCCTTGGTAGTTGATTGCAAAACAGGACTGCTCTGAACACTCATGCCGGGTGACACGGCGCGGCGCTTGAATGATTCAGCGTCAAAGCCATCGTCGCGACGACGTTTGCGACGGATCTCGGTTGCTAGTGCGGATGTGACTGCTTGTGGTGTTGGGGATCGCCAGCGGCCTTCTCGTCCGATATTTGATACCGGTGTGTCCATGTTTGTGTCTTCGCTCATGACGGAAGATTGTGTCGATAAGCGGCCCGGAGGTGGTGGCGTGCGGTAACGGCCATCAAACGTCTCCCAGAATTTGGCACCTCCTGAGTTCAACGAAGCCTGGTTTGAAAAGGCAGTTTCAGGAACACTCCTAGTTGGGTTTTCAGATACAGAGGTAGTAGAAGTGAGTTCTTCAAGTTGCTCCAGAGGAAAGCTAGGTGTTTTCGTCTCGCTTGTTGGATCGCTTTCGCGGACCTGGCGGATGACCTCAGCCTCTTTCTTTGCTTCAGTATCAAGAGGCGCACTTTCCTCCATAAGAGCGGCACGAATACGAGCGAATGTTTTTGTTTTGGGCTAAGCAAGTCAGTAAAGTGTAACAATAGATTGACAAGAGTTGAACCTACTAGTAAATTGCCTCGTCGAGTAACAGCGCGACGAACTACTCCACGCGGACCACTTTCTGCATTAGCTCCAGGACTGTCTGCTCGCAACGCACGAGCTTCATCATCGTCACTCAAATCTGACAGCCGAAGATCTCCAGTCCCAAGACTCAGACTCTCGCGCCTCGATTGTAAAGCACTTTTGGACATTTCACGAGCAAAGTATCCCCCATTTGACGCCTCGATGCTCTTCAGTACTGGCGGAGATAGTGGTCCCGGACTGGGCTTGTTACTATTTCCACTAGCGCTACTAGAGCTATGACGACTGTTTCGCGACTTGCGAAACCGTGCTCGCTGAAAACTGGCCAGACTGGCAGCGGCCGAAGAATAAGTACCCATCCAGTCGTTCCCCGGACTAGGGACCGCGGCTCCAAAAGGGTTGGATAAAAGTCCGTTGTGCATTTTGCTCGCCTGTGGTGTAGAGGTAATCATCATCTCATCGCGGTCTCCGTTCATTGGCTCGTCATCGTCTTCTTCGCTGCTGCTGGTGTCTGATTCTAGCATGTTCACGCTGGAAAGTGAGCTGGACATTGTTGTTTGGTTTGCTGATCCTATGCCTGATGGCTGGACAAGGCTTGTTCCAGGTGAGCCAAAGGCAGATGAAGTGCCCGCTCGTCGTTGAGGGATATTCACACCACGACCACCCACGTTGGGTGAAGAATCAGGTGAACTTTCGGCGAGAGTAGAGTGATGTAGATTCGTACAGGCGCGGGCGAAGTCTAGACCTCGTGATCGGCGAGGAATCGCAGATGCTGGCGAGCCATAAATTTGCGCAGCATCAAGCTTTGGCGAGAGAGGTGTTCGGTTGGCAGAAGGTGTAGAGAAGGACGGAGTAGACTGTCGCGGAAGTTGAAGAGAAAGACCGTTTAGAGTCGACAGACGTGGCTGTGGCGTCCTTTGCGGGGTTGACGGACTATTGTTATTATTGTTGTTGGCGGTGTTTGTAAGTCCTATGTCATCTTTGGATGAGGGTGGAAAGTCCCGTAATGCTGAAGGCTGCAACGCTCCGTGTTTGGAAGCATCGGACAACGAGCGCGACTTCGGGGATAGACGCGGTATGGGAGGGCGTTTGGAGTCACTGCTTGTTGTTGTGCCACTGCTATTATTCTCGTCGCTGTCTGACTGTTCGATGTGCCTTGACATCTGCCTCTGCAGCCAGTACGGTTCTGCCACTTGCATTTCGGTCTTCATGAGTTCGCGGGAGGTGAGGGGAAGGTATCGATCGTGGTGTTGATGGCGGTATAAAGTCCGGTCGTAATTTCAGACTCTTGAAGAGATAGTAAGACAAGTCTGCCTCTAAGGAGCCATGTTGGCAAAGGCCGTGGAGTAGTAGAGAAGCCCTAGGCAGTGTACTAAGCAGGTTATCAGCAACTGACGGTCGGAATTGAGAAAAAGGGACACTGTAGGAGACAGACATATGATAGAATGATAAAACTAAAACAGTTCCTGCAGATGAAGCGCTTGTAGAATTGACTAGTTGGAGTAAGTAGAAGGGTGATTCCGTTCACGTGGAGTTACAATGCTGAGATTCTTTGACGTCGTCGATGACTTGAGCGCGAAGGCAGATTGGCCAATGAGGGCAGCCCGTCTACCCGCCCCCGCCGTTCCACCTGATTGCCAGCGCTAACAGTGACTGCCAGATAATTACTACTGAGGATTGATTAACGCTGATAGAAATCAAATTGAATAACAAGTAATGGTATGCGACTAATGTACACGCAGTACATCAAAAAGGTTGTTGCCCTGTGGTAGAGACGAACCCGCGTCTCAGTCATCCGGAACTCCATCGAAAATCACCATATTCCACTTTCTGTCTCATACTTTGAGATCGCCGGGTCTCCTCACTGAAGCACCAACACTGCCTTCATGGTATGCTGGTGGCGGTGCCGACATTTCCGAGTGCGGTGCATATGTTGACTCCGTCGCGACGGAGGATTTAGAAGGGGAGAGGTCTCGTCGTGATTGGGGTGGTGCCAAAGAGAACTCATTATAATCGGGATCGCGACTCAACCCGTGTGGATCATTGAAGGGATCGGCGTAAGCGGCGGGATTGCGGTTGCGATTGTTTGCAGTGGGTTCGTAAATATCGATTTCAAAGGATTCGCGTTCCTTTGCTTCTTCGGCGTCGAATTGTCTGCGTCGTTTTCGGGCGATGATGAAGAATACGACACCGGCGACGAGGAGCATACTATACTCGATTTAGACCTTTACACAATCAAGTCTTTCTCAAAATACTAACACTCCGACAATTGCCGCTGGAACAGCATCGAGAAGAACCTTGCTGGTGGGTTTGTCGCATGCGGCAGAATTGGGGTCGGACTCGTCGCAGGCCCGGCGGTAGAGATTCGTAATCATATCCATATTTGCTGTAGAAAATGAGGGAATAACGATGGTGTGTCTGTCGGTAATGCGAAAGGCGATCGGAAGTTGAAAGCGCCGCTGAGTGAGTGAGTGTGGCTGTCTTGGAAGTATGGCGACGTGGACCTTCCTCGTAAACAGAAGAATCAGAGATAGCGCAAGGAAGGAGTGTATCGTGCAAATAAGTCGCTAGTCAATAGCATATCACATCAATAATGAGCGTAAGGTGCGAAAAGGAGCGTGTTGGGATATGTTGTGAAATGCCTCAACAGGTGTCCGTCCCCCTTATTGAGAGCACGATGAGACAGAGGCGCTCGTGAGACAGACTTTCTCCGTACTCCGTGTAAGCAATCGTGGCTGATGCTGTCCTAGGCTGGACGCGGTTAGCGACTGCGGAGAACCCGGGCGTCCCTGGTATGGATGGTGTATTATGACACACGTGACCAATGACAGTTTGAGAAAGTGTAATTTATGTTTCATGATACATACGGAGTACTATGTACGGAACAATCAAGCATTCCATCTCCGAGGCGGGATGGATCATGTGCGGATATACGCAGAATCCTAGTTAGGTGCTAATGAAGCATCGGCAGCCTTGTAGTATGAAGTTGTCGAGTGTCTGTTAACAGGACTTCGCAAGAGGGCCCTCTTTTTGTCTTCTAGGCAAGTATACGGAAGAATCTCAAGAACCAATCTCATTAATGCATAGCGAGTTCATACCGAGTTAGAGAGTAGAGATGGAGAATTCAGAAAACAAACTGGGGTCATTAAGACATTATTAAAGACAAACGATACCGGTTTGACGCGCTATACCCGATATGGTTTAATGGGATTTTATCTCGTTGCCAGGGACGTCGATTTGGACCAATCACAGCGGCACTAGCCACGGCGAAACGATGCCCCACCGCCGCGTGGAAGAGGAATTGTGACGCGATGAAATATTGCTCGTCGACCAACTCTGGACGCAGATTCTTTCTTGACAGACCTGCAGCGTGGGAGGAAGGGTAGGACCGTCAACGGCACAAAGGAGCACACGTCCATCTGAACTTCGACCAAGCGCCTCCTGCGATTCGACCGGTCACCTCCGACCTTAAGCCTTGTCGCATTTTTTACCGGGCTGGTCCTGCCAGCAAGTCTACGCCGCCTCGCCGCTGGACGTCTCATAAAAGCTCCCATCATGGCTTCCTCTTCTGACGATATGTCCATTGAGGACATCATCGACGAACTCGATCTGAACAAAGCCTTGCTCGAGAGCCTCATCGAAACCCGCCCTGACGATCTAGAGGAGAGAGAAGAGCTTCAAGCGACAGTAATGGATCTTGAAAGAAAGTTAGCTGAGCGTCGAGGGGTGCCGTACAACCCACCAGATGCACAACCATCTCAGTCCATTCCTCGAGTGACTCATCAATATGATGGAGCATATTCATCTCAGGGGTCAGGAGTCAATAATGGTTACGACGATGATGACGCTACATTTTCCTTACCACATCGTGAAACCCCTCATCGCAAGCGCAATCTCGATCCCTCTGATATCGGCGACTATTCTGATTCTCCAGTTTCGAAACGAGCTCGCTCCCGCCACTCAAGATCGCCAACTCCAAGTGGCCCCTCCAGTTCCAGTGTTTCGAAAAACGATTACGATCCCCTCGATGACTATTTTCAAGACGATGACATAGACTTTCGAGAGGGACAATACGAGGCCGAGAAATGGTTGGAAGAGCGTCGTCTACAGGAACTCAAGGATGAAGAATTTGCTAGACGTCTTCAAGAGTCGTTTGAGGATGAGTTCTCTTACGTGCCATCAAAGCAAGCACAGCCTTCTCAACCAGAAACGCACAACCCATATTCCACGAATCCTCTCAAGCCAGTGTTGAACACGCAGTCTCCGTTCATGCAGAAACCAACGGCTCCATCGTCTTCTCGCGATCAGCCAGCCTTTGGCACGACGGGTTTCGGCCACCCCTCCTCTTACCAGTATCCTTCTAATGGACCTTCGTCGTTTGGTTTCCCATCCCAACAACCACAATACCCGACACTGGGGGCTCCATCGGCCTATCAAGTCATTGATAGCAGTGATGAAGATGAGGATTTTGCTGAAATCGGGGCGAACGATTTCTACGGGAATGACCGGCTTCCAATTTTGACTAGCAAGAAGACCAAAGCAAGCATGGGGACTGGTGTTGGTAAATATGGCTCAGAGATGTTGAAGCGGAAGACTGCGCTAGACTACTTGCCCGCTGGTCGCTCTCCTAAGCCATGGATGGAGAATTTGATGGAGAATTTCACTGACCTGCCTGGTTCCGCCCCGTGGCTAAACGTTGAGTAAGTCCATCCGCATCATCGATTATTGTTGATGTGAACTAATCCTTTGTAGGGACGAAACTGTGGACAGCAAGCAGGCAAACCAGGAACTAAAGTCCTTACTAGAGGGGCTTCGGCCTGATTTCGATATATCCCGAGAGACAACGCCTGAGCAATTGAACTTTCCTCTCTTCGAACATCAAAAGCTAGGACTGGCGTGGATGAAAGCTATGGAAGAAGGGAAGAACAAAGGTGGAATTCTAGCCGACGACATGGGTCTCGGCAAAACCGTGCAGGCTTTGTCGCTGGTAGTTGCGCGACCATCCACGGATCCATCACGGAAGACTACATTGATCATTGCGCCTGTAGCCTTAATGCAGCAATGGAAACGAGAGATTGACAGGCTGGTCAAACCCGAACACAAACTCAGCGTTTTTATTCTTCACGGCGAAAATCGAAAGACTGGTTTCGATAAGCTGAAAAAGTACGACGTGGTTTTGACTACATTCGGTAGCATGGGCACAGAATTGAAAAAGAGGCAGCAATTTGATGAAACGAGGAAATTTGCACAAAACAACAACAACCTCATTGCAGAAGCTCGCGGTCTTCCCCTTCTTGGGCCGGACAGCACATGGTACCGCGTGATCATCGACGAAGCGCAGTGTATTAAGAACCGAAACACAAAGGCTGCACTGGCTTGTTGCTCTCTGAATGCTACTTATAGGTGGTGTATGAGTGGCACCCCTATGATGAACGGTGTGCACGAGCTTCATTCATTGCTTCGGTTCTTGAGGATTGGGCCGTACAATAGTTTGCAATTGTTCAACCTCGTGAGTCGAAATCTGAGAAGCATCACTTGGAATGTGTTTACTGACCGATACAGACATTCACGCGACCTTTGAAAGGCACACGCAACGAAGACCGAGAAAAAGCCCTTATACAACTCCGCGTTGTGCTCAAAGCTATTCTCCTTCGGCGTACCAAATTTTCAAAACTAGATGGCAAACCCCTCATTCAACTTCCACCACGTACCACCGAAAAGGTCCATGCAGTTTTCAGCGAGGATGAACAGCAGCTATACGAAGCTCTGGAAAGCAAAACGCAAATCCAGTTCAATAGGTATCTCAAGGCAAATTCCGTTGGCAAAAACTATTCCAACATTCTTGTGCTATTGCTTCGTCTGCGCCAAGCTTGCTGCCATCCTCATTTGATCCGAGATCTAAGCGTGGATATCTCTGGCATTACAGAACAAGCCGACTTCACGGAGAATGCAAAACAGTTCAGTCCTGATGTCGTGCGACGTCTCAGGGAAGATCCGCCTCTGGAATGTCCTGTTTGCATTGATGCCGTCCAGAATGCGGTCGTTTTCTTTCCTTGCGGTCATGCTACTTGTGCTGAATGCTTTGCTAAAATTTCAGATCCTGCTCTCGCCGTTCAGCAAGGAGTTGACGGGTCAACCGAAGCAAAGTGTCCCAACTGCCGCGGCAAGGTTGATCCCAAGCAGGTCACGGATTATTCCTCTTTCAGAAAAGTCCATTTTCCCGAACTAGCCATTGGCGAAGAGCTCCCGGAAATTGCTGCTGGTCCAGAAGACTCTGACTCAGATTCGGACGACGATAGTGATGACGAAGAAGATGACGACGACGAGGACTCGGACCTTGACGGCTTCATTGTCCCTGATGACTATGACGAAGAAGAAGACGACGAAGACGAAAAGAAGAAGACCTCAAAGAAGAAGGACGATGACTCCGAATACAAACCCGAATCCAAAAAGTCCAAGCCGTCCAAACCCAAAAAGTCCAAAGGCAAGGGCAAGGGCAAGAAGAAGGAGAAAAAGACCCTCGCCGTCCTCCGCCGGGAAGGTCAACGCAATGCATCCGCCAAACGCAAATACTTCAAACGCCTGGAAAAGAACTGGATGACAAGCGCCAAGATCGAAAAGGCCATCGAAATCCTGGAAGAAATCAAGGAGTCTGGCAAAGGCGAAAAGACAATCATCTTCAGCCAGTTTACGTCTCTGCTGGATCTACTGGAAGTGCCCATTAACCGCCGCGGATGGAAATATCGCCGTTATGACGGGAGTATGAACCCGCGTGACCGTAACGAGTCTGTTCTTGAATTCACCGATAAGCCGGACTGCGATATCATGCTCGTCTCCTTAAAGGCTGGCAACGCCGGCCTCAACCTAGTCGCGGCATCGCAAGTAATCATCTTCGACCCCTTCTGGAACCCCTACATCGAAGAACAAGCCATCGATCGCGCACACAGATTAGGCCAAACGCGTCCCGTGCAAGTTCATAGGATCCTGGTTGAGAAGACGGTTGAGGACCGTATACTCGAGTTGCAGGACAAGAAGAGGGAGGTTATTGAGGGGGCGTTGGATGAGAATGCCGCCAGTCAGATTAGTAGATTGGGAGTTAGAGAGTTGAAGTTTCTTTTTGTGAGTCCCTTTATCCCTCTGACATCGTTGTACGAGCAACTACTAACCCGTATTATAGAATGTGCAGTAGAGTCCAGACTCATCTTAGTGGTCTTCCCTTCGCTGTGTTCCTTTCATTTCGATTCATGTCTAATTTTTCACTACCCCGAGAGGATTATTTTCTGTTTTACCAATGTCCGGAGGAGCAAATTGTCCTACATCATGATTTGGTTGATACCCCTAGAAGAACTAAGAGGAGGCGCATTATGGTATGGTATGGCTTGCTACGGAATGGGACGCGGGCGGCTTTCTCTCTTCATTCTTTTTTTTTTTCTTTTCGTTTGTTAATGGTTTTTTTATTCGCTTCGATGTATTAATTCGCCAGATCTTTCGGGGAGAGTTTCGTGAAGAATGTTGATGTTGTTGTTGCAAAAAGAGATGTCAGCTGCTCAGTGCAAGCTAAATGAGATTCTATTTCGGAGATTCTTTCATTACTTTCATAATCTTCCTATTGTGTAAACCAACTGTCATGAGATGCGGTAGGTAAAACAATTATATTCTACTTTGTATTGCAAAATTCGATTTCTCGTGCAACTAAGCACTGACTGGCATTCATTTATGGCATAACACAGAGGGACATGGGTAAGGGGGTGGGCATTTTTAATGTAAAAGAACAAGACCAAAGCAATTTGACGATTTAAGGGAAAGAAGAGTTTCGTGCAATCAATCCGTCAATCAATAAATCTAAAGGTCGGCGTCCTCCTCATCGGGCAGAGGTTGAGCAGCGGCGTCTGTGAGTTCCTGCTGGTACTTGGCCATGACTTCGGGGTCGACCTGGACCTCGGGAGGAGCCAAAGCGGGAGCAGCGACGAATTCCTATAATCCAACAGATTAGTTTTGATCGAAATGCCTAGAAGAGGAGAGAGACGTACCAAAGTCTGGTTACCGACAAGCTTGCGAGCAAGCCACAAAAAAGGCTTCTCAAAGTTGTAGTTGGACTTGGCAGAGATATCGTAGTATTGGAGGTTCTTCTTGCGGTGGAATGTGATGGTCTTGGCCTTGACCTTGCGCTCCTTGACGTCGACCTTGTTACCGCAGAGAACGATGGGGATGTTCTCGCAGACTCGGACCAAATCGCCTATCGATTATTAGCTTCTGAACCATAGACGCGAGCTGGAAGGGGAGAAACGTACGGTGCCAGTTGGGAACGTTCTTGTAGGTAATACGAGATGTCACGTCGAACATGATAATACCGCACTGGCCGTTGATGTAGTATCCATCACGAAGACCGCCAAACTTCTCCTGACCAGCAGTGTCCCAGACATCGAACTGAATAGGTCCCAAGTTCTGCGTATGTCAGCCATGTATCCAGTATCTTGTATAGAGAGCGAACATACGGTGGTGAAGCCAAGAGGGTGAACTTCCACACCCAAAGTGGCAATGTACTTCTTCTCGAATTCTCCGGTCAAGTGGCGCTTGACGAAGGTGGTCTATTCAACTCGTTCGTTAGTACATAGTTCGGAAACGCGAATCGCGATGATGATGATGATATCGATGTTGACGAGGATGTCGCTAGGATGTAGATGGGAATAAAGGGCATCGAGCAGAATGCGGGGTCACGCGATTATCGCATCGTCAGATATCGATAGAAGCACGATTCGATGTTCCGCCAGAGAGGATATGTATATCCTGATGACTTGCCTTTCCAGTACCACCGTCGCCGACAAGGACAAGCTTAAAGGTGGGAATTTGTTCGGCCATGTTTGATGACGTGAGAGGGGTGAAGAAACTGAGAGAATCAACAACAACACAAGACCTGAAAATCGCAACCTTGTGTGTTCAGAAATCAAGCGGTGCGTATAGATTCTAGTAGACGAGCAAAATGCAGAGCGTGTCTCAGAGCCCGTGGAAGCAAGGGTTGATGATGTTTTTCAAGAAGGGAGGGAGAGGAGAAAATCGAATGGATTCCTTTTGGGGATGGAATTTTCGACTTTGCCAGGGCGGTGACCACAACAACCGGCGCAGTCACGTGATACGTAAACAAATTTTGCCCCTCCGCCATTGAACATTCAAAAGAACAAAGCCCCGCCAAGACTCCTACAAGGCAGGCTGATGCTGTCAATGATGGATATTCATTCAGCTATTCATTGATGTGGTAGTTTCAGAAGGCTACAGAATATTGCCTGATTCTTTATGCGCTCTACAACTTCACCGCGGCCCAATCCTCCGACTGTCTGCATGCAATTTGGTTGGCGGGGTCGATTTTGCTAAGGGCAAGACAGGATATTCGGGTTTAGAGACGCCAACCACGCGACAAAATATCGCATTGATGCCATACAGGGGGTTGTAGTGTCATATCATGTTATGATTTCTTCGGGCAGCCTTTGCTGTCTTCAAGGCGGAACAAAGCCAATGACGTCGGCTAAGGCTGGCTGGCTGGCAAGGCTTGCCGACAGCACTCACCATTTGGCAGCGCAATATCGCTCTAGTCAGATGGTTATGATCATGATTAATTTTTGCTCTTTGAAATGTCCAGCATATCTCCCAAAATTCGTTCGCGTAGCCTTGTAATTCATGCCTAACCGGTCCAGAACTCCATGAATGTTGTCTCATAAATCATTTTTTATTTCTCATCTCATAACCCCGTTATAAGGGCACCAAGTGACAGCCCAAAAGACCACGGCCTCCCCAGTTCCGACGCGGTATCAGACTGACACTCAATTCTCGAGTACCCTGGCCTGATTCGTTTGGTCGCGATACCTTCACCACGAGAGGACGCTACAACAACCATTTGTCAGCACAAATTCACCTACGTGGCAGACGTGATCTCCTTACCCCCTCATTCTGCTGCACAACCTCTCCAACCTTCGTCAACCGCTCGTGGTTCACCCAGTTGACCGTTCCGAAACTCCGAATGACATCTCCAGCTTTCAAGCCAGCTTGATCGGCGGGACTGCCAGGCGCAACGCTGTTTACTCGTGCGAAAGGTGTTTCGGTTATTCCGTTTTGTGTAGCATGTGTGCCATTTTGTTGTTGGGTAGGTAAAGCTGTAGCGGGTGTCGTGGAGGAAGCTTGTGCCTGTTGTAGAGCTTCAAAGTGTGCGTGTAGACCCTTTTCTAAATGTTTCATGACTTCCTTGTGATCGTTTCGGAGGTGAATAATTCGAGCGCGCGTAGTTCGAACTGTTCACCAATCCATCAGACTATGTACCTTTCAAAATATTGGGGGTAATCGTACTCTGTGCCACATCGATGTCGTCGCGAGGGAATCCGTCAAAAGTCGTCAGGCTCGTATCCATGGTAACACCTTGCTAGAATCGAAGTTGTATTAGTTTGCGACCAAAAGACAGAATGCAAAGGAGCTATAGCAATCTTACAGATGTCAACACGCTACTATAAGCTGATAGCTCTGCTTCGATGCGTTCCTTCTCGCTCATGAGCTCAACCATCGATAACTTTGACAGGTCTCGGAAGCCCGTCCCCGCGGTCGTCGGACCGGAGGGGACAGTTGGCGCATGGATATCTCTGTTCATTGTGACGCCTTTATCACGAAGGTCTTGTCGAAATTCGTGGATGCATTACCGTTGAATTAACGGCGGTGATATGTTGGTTGATAGCAAGGAGGAAGCTCTGGTGGAGGAAGTGGCGGAGTCCAGACGGCAGCTACAAACGGTTCCATATAAATCGGAAATGTTAGGTAAGTTGCCGCTCCATCAAACAACACCAATAATTCGACAATCAACTACCATTTTGAGTTGATAGATGAAGAACCAAGATAGATTGTCAGGCAAGAAAATCAGTTGTGGGGGCCTATCCAGAGTGTCCATGGATATGGGATATGGAATCTTAAAGTGATGGATCTGAATATATACTTTCAGAGCCAGGAGGGTACACACATGCACCCATGGACAATAACCTTGGAAGGACATAGCTCAGAGGCAAAGAGATATATACTTGGTATTTTTTCTCGGTAGCAGGATTCAACACAAGATGATAGCAAAGGTTGTTTCAGTTAGGAGGGTTGTTAGGTGGTTGCATTGTGCTGAGGTTGAGGGTGAAGCTGGCCGGAGATGGCCATCGTGCCTTCCCTGAGGGTGCCCTGCCTTCCCTTTGCACACCCATGGACATCATCCTGTTATCTCTTGCTGCCTACCTCAAAGAACACTTCACAATGCTCACCATATTGCCGGAAGGATGTCAATCTTTTCTTAACCCATGTATCTGAAGTATCTATAGCAGATGTCTCCGCCTTTGGAAAATGCCTGAATGCACGGAGGATCCCCCAGTCATCACGGACGGGGAGGAAGAGGAACAGACATTCCAAGACTTCGACTCGGACGCAGAGACAGAACCTTGCGAATTACTGCACTCTCCCCCCTCAGGTTACCCTCCGCTCACGCCATCGCTTGAATCCAGTGCAACTTATCCGTGGTCAAAATGGGTTGATAGCCTTCGCTTGAAGAAACGAGGCTACCAAACAGGAACTTATGTCGATGGATGGTTTGATGGGCCCTCAGTTGATCGAGATGATATCGCCTCGACACTTGGCAACAAAAGACCTTGGGATCAGGTATCGGGTGGAACAGCGTCGATACTCGGAACGATGAAAACGGCCAGCTTGAGCGTACCACCGTCCAGTGCCCCGAGGTCAAGAACGAATACCATCACCAGCAACAGCATGGCGGTTTCGAGACAATCGATGGAGAGCACACGGTCCAGTATCTACGATGCAATGACGCAAGCGAGCAAGGTCATGGCCATCAGACGTCGACATGTGCTACGTGAAATATACAGCTCCGAGGCGCATTATGTTGATGGTTTGCAAACTGTGGTTCAGGTAAGCCTCCTAGAAACTACGATATGCGGTTGGAGGTACTGATGGTGTCAGATTTTGTCGACTTATCTTACAATGAGGCCTGCTATATTACGCGACTTGCAACGATTGTATGACATGCACGATGCCTTCAAGAAGCAATTGGAATCGGTTAGCCCACAATCTGCAGAAGCCTGGATTGATGGAATCCCACTCCGAAAGTCCACCATTTTGCAGAAGTTTCAGAATCAGTCGCTGTTGACTAGACGGCGAGTAAACTCTCAAATCGTGAAAGAGGGCGCGGATCCGTCCGAGGCTTTATTGGTTGCCAAAGAGATTGATAAATTGGTAATTGTCATCGTCCTGATTTCTTACATAATTCTGACAGCGATAGACTGCCAAGTTCCATCTCTACGAAGCTTTCATCAGATCATATGATGTGCTTTCCGAAGACCTCATTCTACTACGACAAAGCCACCCAGCCGATGGATTCTGGACCGAGGGTATTGAAGCTTTACAAAAGTCTGTGCATTCAACCCAAAAGAAGAAAGAGAACCATAAGAAGGCAATGACACTAGACGATCTAATTGCCAAGGTACGTATATCCAGTTTTGTGATGAGCGATGACTGACAATCGAGTAGCCTGTGCAACGAGTCTGCAAATATCAACTGCTTCTTACCGAGTTGCTCAGAACAATTCCGGAGACCGCTTATCCCCTGACGTACTCGGAGATCAAGAAAGTCTTGGATAAAAATGCGCAGGCAGTGGACCGTATCAATACTGTTGTTGGAGACCCCAATCTGCGTATTCGGATCAAGAAGACAATTTCTTTACACGAGCGTCTGGATTACGGTGATCAGGTTAGTCAACTGAAACCTCATTATGTTTCCATATCTGATGTTTGCAGACTGTTCTCGAGAACGTTTACCAAGAATTGGGACCCCTTATTCTCTGCGGAGTTCTTCATGTGGCATATCAGTCGCCCAGTGGCATAACAGGACAGTACCTAGCGTGCATACTGTTTCCGGGTTACATGGCTCTGGCTAAGCCTGGAAGCGATTCACGTAGGCTGGCTCTCATTGCATCCATTTACCTATCGGATATGACTGTCGACAGTTCAATGAATGGACAAGGTAGGTTAGCTGCTCTGCAATCTCAACATATCTAGTTGCTAACACTGTTAGGACTTGCTTGCTTGGATACCCCATTTACATGGAAAGTTATCTTCCAGCACAATCAGAAGCACCACGAACTTATCTTTAGCGCCTCTTCCTCAGCAGAGGAACGGGGCTGGAAGACCGAGATTCTGAAAGCATCCGTCATGCCGCCGAATGAAGTGCCGAATATATCCTTAGAACCGCGACGATTTTCCTGTGTGTGCATGTCGTTGCAACCATTAGAAGACGACGGTCGATCATTGCTCCTCAAGCGACGAGGTTCTCTTCGAATTTCATCACCACGCCCTCCTCGACATCAACAAAATCAAGTGACTATCAAAAAGACACACAATCCTATTTACGATACCGAGGTTCGACTTCTTCAGGAGGCAGAACCGATACGCTCTCGGTCGCTTGCCAAAGAGACCGCATGTATGCCGACTGTCCTGATGCCCGCAAGATCGCATCGTGTCAAGCTCGAGCGCAACATTTCGGGTATATACAGTCAAGAGCTGCTTCCATATCCAGGAATGACTCTGGGACGGGGTGATTACATGAGTCAGACCATGGTGGGCAAGACCGTCATGCGTGGATTGTCTATTCGGGGTGTTTTCCACAGTCGGCGCTCTGCATCTCTTAGTAAAGCGGCATCGATTTCTTTGGATGACAGCCTAGAACAAGACGAGGATGAACAAGGCGGAGGAACAGGGTTGGAGAGAGCTGGGGCAACAAAGGATCCTTGTGAAACGTTATGCAAATCGAAGGATGTGATGGAGGATGAGAAGCTCATGGTTACAAAAACGGCATTTGGCTCCAATCGACAGAAGAAGACTAGATCAACTTCTGAACATGTTATCGACGGGAATAACGTGGCCAAGACCAAGACCAAGCCTCGGGTGCTGTGGAAGAGATGGCTTCCTCCGGCTATAGTGGGATATTTGGATACAACAAGAGAGGTGGCATGATGAGTATGCTCTAGAATGGGATGGATGAATGCGAAGGAGTGGGTCCTGGCCGATAGACACGACGTAATTGATATTGGAGTCGAGCTGCTGGGCCTGAGGGAACCCCTGTATCACTAGATTCGGAATAGAAGACAGAAGAGCTGATTATCGTTAAGAACACAACCAATTGAGTGATTGAACAGAATAAAACACAGCAAGTGTTGTACTATATAGGTACTACAGTAGGTGTAGGGAGAGAATGTATGGGGGAGATCCGCAGTGAGCGGGCCCTATGACGTCGACGTGGGCATACCTACATCATCGCCGTCATGCTGAGTATATAAGCAGTGCACCTCTCACTCCTCGTCTACAACCTCATCTGCTATCAACAGTCTCGTGATACTTTACTACATTCTCAAGTACGCTCTCTCCATCAACATCCTCATCCTTTACTTGAGAGACAGCTCTAACAACTACCACTCAGACTCCATACAACCAACTACAACCACCACAAACTATCAAAATGCCTCGCGGAAACGACCAAGTCACCAAAGTCTTCTACCACGGCAAGGCCGACGACTTTGTCATCTTCGTCGACGACGTCGCCGCCGCCCAGCAATGGCGCCATGACCGCACCATCCCTCTCGCACGGGTCGTGTCTGGATGGAAGGTCTTTGTAACTCACAAGTATGTCCCCGAACCTCTCAACCTTCATATAAAAGATATGGTGCTGATGGTTTCGGTGAACAGGCAAGGAGCACAAGGCATCCTCGACGGCGCCAGCAAAGCCATGCTCGAGAACGAATTCGGCACACATCGGGACGAGGATGTTGTGCAGCAGATTTTGGAGAAGGGCGAGATTCAGGAAGCTACCGTACGTCTATTCCCTTTCGGCCTTCAATAGATTGAATTATGCTAACGTTAGTTTTGGTAGAATCGCGAACGCCAAGCTGATCGCAACGTCATGAACGGCGGTAACTTCGTAAACACTTTCCAGGTTTAAATTCCTAATGATGATGATGGATATCTGGCTACGACATTTACCAGATTGGCGTGCAATGGTTCATGGATCGAAGGGGCTTTGTATTTTTAGTTAGCATGCATTGAACGTTTTCTCCTCGTGAAATGGGAATGAATGATGATGACCTCTACTTTTCCTCGGATAGATCGTAAACTCGGTAACATAATTTGGGTATCAAGCTATGACTGGGATGGAATAAGACTACGCTCCTCTCTTCGTTGTCTCACCCACGTCCCCAACTCATTCCACACCTCCTGCTTCTCCTGCATACTCATCGTAGCCGCCAACCCACTCGTCGTCGTAGCCACAAACACCCTCGCTCCATTCCACCCTTCACACCTCCCCATATTCTCCTCGTCATCTTGCCATCCATACCGAAACTCCTCCTTTTTTATGTTTCGTCCATGCCGGGCCCTCCATACACTTTCCCATATACTCTTCCCTACTAGGGCAACCGCTTCCGGTCTCGAATTTGCGATTTTGGCCTCGAGAATGGGTACGCCGGCATCCATCTCCGCCTTGGAAAGCATACTTGCGTCCCTCGTCGGCCTTTCGACGATATTCGTGTTTCCGACGCCGTACAATTCTGGAAGTTTGTAGGTATCGCTGGGCGGGTGGCGGATAGATGTTATCCCGGAGGAATGTAGAAGTTTCCAGAAGAGGTTTGAGGGGTGTGCGTAGGCGTACCCTGTTGAACCGGTCAGGAGGCCAGGGTTGACACCGATGAGGAGGAGGATTAGGTTTGGAGTTATGGAGTCGCGGAGGCGGGAGGGGGGTGAGTAGATTGTTGTTGGAGTTGTCGCCTTGGGTTTGGATTTGCGTTTGCGGATTGGAGAGCGGGCTTGTTCTTGTAGAGTCGGCACGCCGGTCTTGCTGGGTGAGGAGGGTGGCGATTTTATGAATTCGTTCGGCGTGGTGATAGATGGAGAGAGGGATGAGGATTGCGAGCGAGTTATCCTTCGCTGAAGGACTGGCGCTGTGCTTGCCATCTCTGTGACTGTGGTCATTGTCTCGGCTTTGTGAAGAAACTGATTTAATCGACCTTCGAAGCTTCGCGCTCTGTCCACATCATGGTCATATCCATTCTTGATGTCAACGTCTGCACTGGCGTCTGCTTCAAGGTTAGTAACATCCATAGCTGCCATTCTGATCGCATCCAACAATCTTCAGCCTCGCACGACTTGACTGTCCCTGCTGTTCGCTGTAAAATGAGTCCCCGTTAGATCACCCAATAAGTTCAGAAAGACATTCGTCAAATTCCATGTAAATCTACACGGTTCGCCACTCGTGCTTCTGCCTGGACAAAGATTTTGTAGGTCGAAAGTTTGGATGGTCAGGGACGCGCTGGCGATTGGCGGGTCGCCGTAGGACACTCTTCAGCCAATCAAATCGGGTCAGCCGACTTGTCAAGCCCTAACTTCTCGACATCGATGAGCATTCATCGTGACTTAGTTGTGTGTGTAGGATAGATTTATCGCCGAGTAGTCTGACACACTTCTACACTGCAACAAATGCGCTTCTAACATATTCGCCGCAGGGTCGATTGTTCATTCGTGAGATCTGGCGTGGATCTGCAGAAATTGGCCGCAAAATAGAAAGCCGAAACCATTAAGACTGACACGGTCAACTGGTCTTGATATAGGTATTGCAGGACTTCTCTATAGGGCTCAAATTCCGTTGCCATTAGACCAAGGTCGGAAAACGAGATGTCGTGGCAAACATATGGAATAGTCCGGGACTGCAGCGATATCACAATATCGTAGCAGTGGAGGAAGCGAGGAGTTTGATAGGCCCTCTCGTTCATAGGAAGAAGTTTTCTTTTAGAACTCGAACTTCAGAGATGGCTTAGTTTTATGTACATTTCTCATACATATTATCTCAATATGTCATTGTTGCGTTTCCTAAAACGATCAAAGGCAAGGAAGATCGTACATCTGAGGTCAATGGGTTGTAGTCAAAGTATACCAATGAAGCCCTTTGATTATTCTTTATATCTAAATGTGTAACTTAGTAGCACAATACTTTAACATTTGCATCAATCAAAAGTGTCACAGATCTCTTTGTAATTCGCAAACCACATGCAGAAGAAGAAACATCCATGGATGGAAGCTATGTAAACAAAGAATTGGAGATCCCTTCTTACAAGATCCATGTAGAGAGTCAATCCAATTTTCGTCTATAAATATATAGAATTACCCAAGGCTAAACGCCCAATGTATCATTTTTCAACCATTTCTCAATCAGCCCGTGATCTAAAAGCGTCTCTGAGACACTCGATAAAGGTCTCCAACGCCAAGAACAAAACGAACAATCCAACGCCAAAGTCGTCGGTTTCAAAATGACGATTCAGCCTGAAAGTCGAGCGATTGCGGTGAATGAAGATGGGCCACGGAAGCGGAGAAAGATTGGAGTTGCAGAAGTAAGACATGAGACATCTATTATTCTTTTTCTTCGGAGATGTTAACGAATACGACGGCACATAGGAATGGACTGCAAGTCTCTATAAAACCACATCTCCTCCTCCATATCAGCTCGTATCGGACCCTACAAACAAGAGCGAGCTCGAAAAATTCATCAAGACATTGTTCCCAACAGACGAAATCATCATGGAGCCGGAATCAAAGCGAGTTGGAAACAGTGGAGGGTTCAACCTGATTGAACTTCTAAATCGCATGACGAAAATCGAAAAGCAATTCGCGAACACGAATGAAGAACACGACAGAAATGCTGGGGAACAGCAAACAAAGATCGAAGAGCTGCAGCAAAAGCTCAAGGAGGAGACGCAAAAGCTTGAGGAGAGGCTTGAGGAGAAGACGCAAAATATTGGGGAGCTGCAGCAAAAGCTCAAGGGGGAGACGCAAAAGCTTGAGGAGGTGCAGCAAAAGCTCAAGGAGAACGAGTATAACCTATTAATGGTTCATGCAAATGAGCTGGAATGGACGGCTGGATTACACGACACGGAGACTCGCTACAAAAGGAACGAAGTTACCCATGGTGGTGATATCAAACTTTCTATCAGAGCAATTGCATTTCTTAAAAGACGGGGCGAGATTCGTCGGGCTGAAAATGCATCTATTGGATTCAAGACAACCTACGGTTTCTCTCTACGTGAGCTAGGACCTGTGATTGGAACTGCCCCGGAAGAGATAGTGGAACTTTTTAATTTGGGGGGAACACTACGAAAGCTTGATATATGGACAAGGAAATTCCCTATCAAAAGCAAGCCATGGATTGATGGATGTGATCAGATTATCAAAGATTGGTTGCGTGCAGGTGGAGGTTCGGATTCATCTATCAGGAACCAAGCCAAGGAAGAATACATGAAAATAAGCCAACAGATGGCTGATTGTCGATGATACCAAAAGGTTCAAGACGTCAAGACATACAACGGCTTTATTTCTGTACGCATGAGCATACTAGAGGATGTTTCTTACTATTTCAGTTTTGTTTTTTCTACCCTTCCCTTCTTGTTCAACTGGTCTTGCTTTTTATGTCTCCGAAAACAGGTTCTTTTTTTCTTTTTAAATTGCACAGGCTGCCATACACCCGTTGCATATCTATAAGACTGCTCTTGAGAGCAACGAGATACTGCTTTTAAACCCAAGTCAATTCGTCCATCCGGCCTAAAGGAAATGCTTAGATACAGTTGTAGCAATTTGCAAAGCTTGTTACAGTCAAACACGGTGACTTAGCTTAAATAGAACATCGTTGCGAGCAAGAATAAAACGAACAAGAATCAGTGTCACAAATTTTGCTATAAGAAAGCGTACATCAGAGATACAAAGTCTGAATTTCAGGAGTGTGTGCATGAATCGTTCGGGTCTTGCAAACTAAACTACGGGGCCATAAACCCATTGATCCTTGCCGAGTAAATCATAAAAAGAACGATGCATGGGAACAAGTATTTTGTAGTTTTGTGAAGAGCTGACTGTATTAACTGATGGGGGTATGCCATTTCCTCTGGAGCATGGGGCTAATGTTGATGGATTTCCTTCTCCTGGCTGAGGCACAACCCAGCTGGCCGTTTTAGATGCACTGTTATCGGGCCATGCGAGCACAGTCCGGCTTTTATTCATGCAAAATCTACTATACAAAACCCTAGCATGGAGCTCGGAGCCTTGGTAAATTGCGCAGTTGCCAAGGGAGAGATATCTCCCCTCAAATTATTGGTCGAATTTGAAGTAGATCTCAACACTCCCTGGCAGTGGGCTTATCCTTTAAACAGAGCTGCCAATCTCTCAACAGAGATAGACCAGTTCCTGCTGGATAATGGCGCAGATATAGGTTTGGCGAATGGTAATCCTGGCATCCTCTTAGACCAAGCGATCCACGGCACAATTGGTACCCTTAGTCTATTGCTTAATCATGGAGTAACCTATCCGCCGGATAGATTTGAGAAATGGATTGTAACATGGGTTGGCAGGTGCACGCTCGAGACAGTGCATCTGTTTCTCGAATACGGCTATGCGCCGAATCTCGAGGCGCTGTCCATTGTGGTAACGGCTCGGCGGGGAGGCAGCTCTTGATTGACTGCAGTGTGGAGCTGAATATGAAGGGTACGAGGTATTGGCAATTCTCCACGAGGCCGTCCTTCGCTGTATACTCTCAGAACCTCCGATGAGAATGGCTGCAGAACCACTGTGTGTGGGTGAGGAGAATCCGGTGCGCAAAATAGAGTCTGTTCTGTAGTGAGTCTTATCTACGTGTATGAATGACAATGTCGAAGTGGACATAGCGGAGAAATTCGTGCGCTGCGTGATCCACGGGGTGCAGACCTCAATGGCTGGATGCTTAGGGACGCACGTCGCTGGCTCTCGCCAGAGAATTTCGTACAGCGATACAGCAGATACTTGTCGATGCTGGAGGTTGGGGAAAGATGGCACAAATAATAAATTTCTAGCTGCAAGAATATCCAGATATTCTTCAACAAGTATAAATAACTATGATCTTCACCAGGAATCTTGATGTCATAGCCATTTATCCTTTCAGATCCTTCAAGCCTAATGATGAAGTTACCCAAGCTCACAATATGATATAGTACGAAATCAAGATTACACATGTTTTTTGCACCTCACCTGCACAACCTTACTCTTCCCACCATCCTCAATAATAAATGCACTTAGATCACCACCATGAACACATCCAGAGTTAAGTCCCTTAGTATACTGTCGAATTTCGAAGGACTGGCCGCCATATATGACAGTCGTCAGATTGGTGAATGGAGGTGCAGGCACAATTGAGCCTTGTGAGAGGAGCATATTGAACTGGTTGTAAATCTAGGAAGATTGTCAGAATCCGAGTTATCCACTACTTGGGGGAGGAATGAAGTAATTACTCTGAACCATGGAACGGCTCCGTAGAAAGTTGTTCGGATTGACATTACACTTGTCAGTTCTTGCTCATCGAGGGGTACAGCAGGATGTAGTCCGTCGTGAACAACAATCACCTCGCCCATGCCCTTGACCTGTCCGACCTTGAGGATCACAGGACACTCTTGTAGCCATGCAGCCTGGTTATCGGTCAGAGAGCTGGCTAGCTGACGATCATTCCTATCATATGCGGGTAGATCGTATTCGTTCACAGATTCCGAATTCAGAACTCCACGAGATTGTAAATCTGATCGGATGAGTAATATGCGGTCCTCATGATTTCCCCGGACGCACGAAGCTCCTAGCTGTCGCGCAAGATCAACGACTTTGCCGCTTTGGGGGCCTTTGTTGATCAAATCGCCAGTGAAGATCAAGTGATCTCGCCGGGTCAAAGAGATCTTCCCTAGGAGTTCGTTCACTATGAAGGAGTCAGCGAGAGTGATGTCTTCGCAAGTCCGAAAACCTACGTTCATCAAAGCTGCCATGTACATCGCCAATGAAAACAAGCCGTCGACGGCGAAACGAAAAGAAACGTTGTTCGTAGTTTGGCAAGAAAGCAGGATCTAGGGTGTTCATGGCAGGAAAATCCGTAAACTCTGGCCGCCTATTGGGCACCGCCCAGTCGCTTAATGATCCAAAGATCTCCATATTGAGCGGCTCAAAGATCACTGGGTATTCCTCCTGGCTGGGTGGCTGCAGCATATAAAACTCCCATGCCATATAAAGTAGCATTAAAGAGGCAGCGCTGCCGAGCAGCGTCCGCTTAACTATCGGTGCCATAAGGAGAGATATTATCCAGGCGAGCCTAGCCATGGCTTCTACTGACGGGCGATGCTAACATCGAACGATCGTAATGTCAGCGTTTCCAGTTATTTGTCTTTAGGAAAAGTATGCATTAATTGTTGCCGGTCAGGTGTACGTTGCAAAACCAACGTTCTGGCTGAGCGCACGAATGATGTGAGGGATAAATCTGCCAGCCTTACGCTACGCTCAGTTAGGATGACTGAATCAGATAAGACCATGAACCATGTTTTGTATATTTATTGGTGGCCTTATACAGCCTATCAGGGCTCTTAGTGATGTTCCTATTTGACAACATTCGAATAAAATAGCTCACTTTTATACGCTAACACTTGCATTACTTTGGTTTTTCCCCCAACACCCGTCCCTTTTTACAAGGGTCAGCCGAAAGTCTCTCACACAATGACTTGCGCTGTGTCCTAACAACTCACTTTCTCCTACAACTAGCCAACGACTGTACCTCGTGCTATACGTTTCTGATAGATCAAGTCAGTCTTCAGTATTTTCTCCTGGGACAGCTTTCCGTTAAATCCAAATAGATTACTAGCGAAGACCTGGTGAATACGTACAATATGCTTACAACCCCATTTATAAGACGGATATGATTGGTTTCAAAGGCTGTGGCTGTAGTAGTGTAGTCTCGTCGACCTCTTGGGGGCGGCCGCCTAATCTTATGCACTTGGTTAGTTCCACTTTGGGCTTGGATTCCAGCATGACAGACGATACAAGCTTTTTGTGTGGGCCATGATTCTCGATCAGGACTCGCTCATTCCATGGCGAGCACAAATTGTCAAGTTCTAGTCAAATACCACATTGGAATAGTGCACTAATTTAAGTTTTCCTGTCATGTTCGAATAAAATCCATATGCTCGAAGCCCGGACTTGAAGCAGGAGCAGTTCCCGGATATTTTTCGCCCTCGAAGACGCACTGTAAAACTCGTATAACAAGGGATTTAGATTCCAGACCACTCTGTTCACAATCACAATCAATGAGATTGTTATAATCGAGACGATGTTGTTTTTGTGTTACCCTACCTCGCTCTGATTGCTGGTTGGAAGTGAGCAAATGTTGGACAAGTTTGCAGTGAGGCAATGAATTGTTAGGACTCGTTTAGCGCTCGTAAATGTTGTACCATATGCTTACTTTCAATAATTACATATGTACCAATTATCATTTAAAGCCGAAGTTGTATTGAAAATATGGCCCTGGAGTGGAAGAAGAGATCACAGCCTCGCTCGCGAAGAACATTTACCTAGGGATTTTGTATTTTTTTTTTTTTTTTTTTTTTTTTTTTGGTTACTGGGAACTGTAATTATATATTGAATATTTTTTTTGCACGAGTACAGAATCGACGTGATGAATTTTACATGTATTGTCCGTTCAATAATCATTTAGGGCTTAAACCTTCCTTCGGCCTTTCCAATGTTCGGGGTTGGCATAACCACAAATTTCAAGATAGATATCGAATTCTATAAAAAATGCGGAGCAATTGAAGATTAGGAATGTACGATATGTCAGATGCTATAACCATATGGAATGTGCTCTATTATCTTACCATTAGAAGTGTCCCTGGATTGCCCTACTTACGTAAAGCTCTTCAAGGTACTTTTCTTCTTCCGCTGTCAGCTCTTGATCTCTGGCAGATAGCGCTTCATCTATCCTCTCGACTGTACTGAACCCAACAATCGGGCTCGTCACCCTTTTGTTGATCCACGCTAAAGCGACAGTACTCATCTTCCATCCTCTTCTCTGTGCTATCTCCTCTACTCGTTTGATAATAGCATGATCGGTCTCTGTATGGCCAACGGATAGGATACGTCCGAGCCTTTGTTCCTCTAAAGCGCGCGTAGAGGTTTGGCCTGATGATAGAGGTCGTGCGAGGTGGCCTCTGCAAAGAGGAGCCCACGGAATGAGCCCAACCCCAGTTTCGTTGCAGAATTTGTTCATCTCCCGCTCTTCTTCTCGGTAAAGTAGATTATAGTGATTCTGCATGCTGATGAACCTTGTCCATCCATGGCTCTCTGCGCAGAACTGCATCTTTGCGAATTGGTAGGTCTGTATGAAAACTGTAAGTTAAAGTCTCCTCCTCAACCTGATCTAAGGAAAGATTCATTGGCTTGTATACATACCCACATGCTAGAGGCCCCAATGTACCGTATTTTCCCACTTTTAACGAGATCATGTAACGCTGCCATTGTCTCTTCAACTGGTGTAGTGTAATCAAACCGTTGGACTTGGAGTAGATCGATATATTCAACCCCAAGACGCCGAATGCTTGCATCGACGGCTGAGAATAACGCTTTTCGAGAGAGCCCACCTTGATTAACAAAGTCTTTACTGTCTCTGCATTTCTCTCTGTACAACCAAGCCCGAGATTTGGGCGAGTCACCAACCCAACTAGAGCACTGGGTCATGATGACCAACCTCTCACGAGGAATCTGAAATTTCTTGATAGCCTATGTAAAGTGAGCCAGAAGCCCTGCAAGTCTTATAGGTACAATACATAGCCCACTACACCAGGATCAGGCTGCTCAAACTACACGTACCTTGCCAATAATTTCCTCGCTGATGCCGTTACTGTACACGTTTGCTGTATTCCATGTGTTGACACCACGATCATAGGCTGCTTTTAGGATGTCGAGAGCTTCCTCTTCTTCAATCACCCAAGGCTGCCAATCTTTATGGCCCAATGACATTGCACCCAAAATTGGAACAGAAACATACAGCCCACTTTTCCCAAGGCGCACATATTCGGCCTTGGTTTTAGCGATGGAAGCAAGAATAGGGTCACTGACGTCCGACATGGTCCGTTGCCCTCAAGACTAAGTGCTGCTGTGACTAGCGGGGACAAGTGTATGAAATTATCACAAGACGAGCAAGCGGAACAGATCAAGGGACTTCAAAGTCAGTAATTGATTCAAAATTTCAGAGTTCTGTACACTTCATGGCCTGCACATATCCATGGATGTTATTCCCTCCAGCAACTTTCACTGTACGTCAACTGGTACTCCGCATCCATGGATATATTTTGTATGAGACGGAGCTCGGTCTCCGATTCAATGTTCCCTGTTGTTACTGTCAGGGTACACCACCTGGGGATAGGGAATCAATATCCACGGAGGTAATTTTCTAAGAAGTTGTGCAATTAAACCTCCATTTTTCGAAGGTTCTGGATCTTGAATTGTTCATGCGCTTCGTATTCAAGCAAGTCTGGACTAGAATTGGTATCTCATGCGGACAAACACGAGACTTTATATGCGAAGCACGCATTTATGAGGTCGGATTTTATCAAACAGTATTCCAGGAATCTCGTAATCGGTGCATTATTTGATGCCTTGACCTCTAGTGTGTGTTACGGTCAAGGTCTAAATCCGAGCCTAGGCATACCATAATCTGGAATTGTTTCTATTAACTCAAAGAAAGATCGAAATCAAATCTACATGTACACGTACTTGCAGTTGACACTTTGAAAATTATAAAATAAATTTAAAAGTGTTACAGGATGAGGAGATCATCTCCGCGTAAGATGCGGTGTTAGAGTGTGTGGATATTACTGAAAGCCAGTATCTGCGAATTCCCATCTACACGAGGTGGAGCAAGTTGGATTTAAATAGCAACCGTGAAAATATGACTATGGATTAGTAGGCATTATACGAATGGCCTTCCCTCTCCCGTATAATGTACTTCTCGAACCTCGTGAAATCTAAGCGAATTGCAATACCCCCCTGTACATAGTAGCTTCACTCCCGACGTGCAAATAAGTCGGGTTCCGATAATATCCTAACAGGTTCCGAGGCTTGGATCAATTGGATGAGCATCAATGGCTTGATTGATGCTCGGCAATAAATGTTGAGTGAAATTGAATAGGCTGCTTGATCCAGACGCATCCAATGCATTGCCCGTGTAATGCATTCCGCGATATCCCTGAAGCGCATTCAGCTGGTCGTAGAAACCATCTGCCACGGCTTTTGCAGGCACTTGTTGCTTGAATGGAGTATGACTTGCAAAGTCTAGGAACCGGGGAGTTCCAGAATTGCCAGACAGGATTTGAATATTCTTTGATATCCGTTCCTTGACCTCATTTTCGGAAAGTTCCTCCGCAGAGCCGTAGTAAGCGTAGAATATGGTGTTTACTCGAGTTGCTCCAATTCGGAATGTATATGGCTCGATGGGAATATTGTATAGCGTATCGTTCGCAGCGTTTTCATAGACATATCCGGGCTGTAATCCTGTATCAGCCACTAAAGCAGTGTACCAACACGAATAATAGATTTGCGAGAAGACGGAGTGTTCCGTCGTATCAAGGTCAAAAGTATTGAGATTATCGAGCACGATTGGTGCGCTGAAGAGCACTTGAGACGCAAGTATCAATTTCCTCGTTGTTGGAGTCTGCACGACGAGTGAAACGCTATCATTAGACCGTTTTGCTGCAATCACATGTGAACTGAGCAAGGCACTGTCTCCAAATTCTCCTTCAGCCTTTCCAAACAGCTCAGAATTGTTTCTTGTAGTTACATCAGAGCCTTGGCCACCAAGCAATGGCGTGGATGCTGCGTTACACCCAAGTATCACATATAGAGTTAGCTGGTCAAGGATGTTTTTTGGACCCGGACTGGTGAATCTCCAGACAGTATACGCGGTGTTTTCGAGAGAGTATTTGCTGATAAAATCTCTAAAAGAAAGTAGGAGATCTTCCGGTACAGGTTGAGGTAGATGTACGCCGAGTGCTGGATCCGGATAGTACGCATTTGTCTGCTCGCCGTAGGCGACGAGACTCTCAACTCCCATTGTAGTCATTACAGTCTCTCCTGTGTCAAAGTCTGCTGTAACTTCCGCATTTGGTGGACTCATTGGAATGAGCGGGATGTTGAATCGAGAGAAAAAAGCCTGGGTGATGCTATCACTATCATATCCCTGTACTCCAAAGTCCAACGCAAGCCCAGTATCCGGATCAGTGTACTATATGAACCAAAATGACAATGATTAGCAGTTCCACAGGCTTAGGGTGGTAACCTTCAACTTACTGTATTCACATGCCCTCCAAAATGAGGCTTTTTCTCTACTACTGCAACACTTCTTCCCATATCTTTCAATGCAATCGCTCCATACGTTCCAGAAGCCCCTCCCCCTATCACAACGACATCTCTTATCAGCACATCCTCTGGTGCGTACGAGCAAGGACTCAACATTGAAGAATTAGATGCTGACAACGCGGAGCCTATGAATAGGCCCATGCACAATAGTCGTATTTGACCCATAGTGTATGCCGCAGTCGAGCACGATCGTACTTCGAGTTTCAACTCAATCCGCAATGTCCAACGAGCAGAGGTTACAGCCTTTTTATGCAGGTCAACAATTTTGAAAAATTACAATCTGGCTGCGAGTGAATGGCACGATATCTAAATATCCGGCAAATCCGTCATCTGAGCGTAGGCTATTTCTGCCTACACAGACTGATGGTATGACGGAGACTTTATCATTTGATATTCGTTTTTTTTTTTTTTTTTTTTTTTACACAAACAAATTAGCTGATCATCAGCCTTCAGTAAAACATGTGCATTGCGTGTCCTGCTAAATTTGACCAATCAGACAATCTAAATTGGTACGGAAAAGTGATATGCTATTGTATGACGAGTTCTATTTCGCTCCGAACCAACTACCGTACAGTCATTCTCTTGGTTGAAGATTGACTTCAAAAGAATGAAGTTATGAAGAAATCTCACAAGTGAGAAAATTAAAAGCCCGAAGCAGGCAGATTCAAAACTCAAGCATAACGGCATTTGCATGTGTTCATGCCGAGGGAATCTTGTGTATCAAGGAAATTGATTGCAACGTAAGATTCTTGTGCTCCCTACATTGGTTCTGTGGGGGGTTGCCTACTCAACTTATACATTCTTGATACTTTCTGCTACCTGGTCAAGAATAGTCCCTATGGGTTGATAGTGAAAATTTCCGATAAAAAGTATTACGTACTCATATCAAAGATTGTCCAACCAGACACCCCAAATCATTATTTCACCGGCCCCAGGAAGCACTTGGCGCAGTTGTTACTGTTTTTGCATTGGTTAGAGGCTTTGCAAGGTCTAGGATCACTATGGGCATTTCCTGGAATTCTTTGTGCTTATTTCAAACCCGCCGGCAGTTGACAGGGTTTTTGCTAGAGAATCTGAGTGCAACAAGTTATAGATCTGCTTAGGCTTAGCCATGCAGGGCAGAACCCTGGGGCAAGTCCTTCCAAAGTTATGATGCATAGTAAGCAAAGTCATAAATAGAAGCACTCGCTTTTTAAGACCTAGTCCTAGAGTGTAGTTTTCGCCTGTATAGCATTTTGGCTGACACCTTTCCTACTCTGCTTTGTTTATACCATTAGCTTTGTCAGAAGATTGATTAAACTCCATAATCCAGGCTATCCTAGGAAAGAAGTCGGACCACAGTTAAGCTTGTGTCAAGATGCCGGCCGACAGACGGGTAACCAAGACCATGCAGCCGCAAAGAGATGAAATAGATGCTAAGAAACCCGCATTAGAATCGCTCGGAGGAAACCATTCCTGATCTTGCATGCACTCGCTGTCGTGAACGAAAGATCCGCTGTGGTAGAGAACGCCCTGAGTGCAGCAATTGCCAGCGGGACGTCGACACAACTTGTGTCTACCAGAACCCTGTCAGGCGAGTGAATCATACAAAATTACTGTATGTTATTAGACTCATGGGTATTCGGAACTAAAAATTACTGACACGAAGTAAGATGTGACAGCGTCGATCAGCTTCAGAGCCGCTTGACTTCCATTGAATTGCAACTTGGCCGTCTCTCTAACGCCATGTCCCGGAATATAGACTATGACGAAGACGAGTATGTCGGCACGCAGGCTTCTTTGGGCAGACCAGATGAAGATGGAACTTATGAGCATGACGAAGAAGAAGAAGGAATCCAAGCCGAAAGCCCTGTTTCTCCGACAGACGATTTGGCCCATTCCCATATTTTCCACAGCGATGTTGATATGATTGACCGCTATCACGGAGTCTCATCTCCCTTTGCACTTTGCAACCGCCTGTATCTACGAACTCTGGCAGTAGCAAAGTCAACGGACTTCGATGATCTTTTAGGGTTGTTAAGAGATCTATGCGAGACAGCTGGTGGAACTGAACCGTTTCCGACATACAACGACCACTTCCCAACTCAGCTACCTCCCAAACAACAGGCTATCGCTGCTGTTAACTATTACTTCAAGCATATCGACTGTACAACTGATATATTCGTGCAAAAAAATCTGCTTAGTAACGTTGAGCGTGTCTATTCACAACCACACAGGCCAGGAGATGATACATGGGCGGTATGTCTGAAGGCTATCACACTGCTTGTACTAGGCATGGAAATCTCGACACAAGCAGGTAACGCCCTCTTTGGCGACTTTGCCTGTTCAATACTCCCTAGTCGTGCTGCACTGGTCAGCTCTTCCTTATTGAATACGCCGCGACTGATCAATGTGCAGACACTTATCCTTCTAGTAAGCTTAAATTTGTCTTTCTGAGTGTCACTACAAAGCTAATCTCTGTACTCTTAGAGCATTGCAGCCCAACAATTTGATCCACCTGGCTGGTCAGAGCTGCTGTTTGTCAATGCTTGTATACTGGCTAGGACTATGGGATTACACAGAGCCGAGCTTTTACCTGACGATGCAAGCCCTGATGATGCTGTTGAACGAGCCAAAGTTCTTCGATCGTTGTACGTTCGGGACAAGAGTCTGTGCATTACCAGGGGATCTGTGTTGTGGTTGACCAGCTACGACTGCAATATCACCACTCAGCTCAAAGTCGCTGTCGAGCGACAGGTGCCTTATTCGAGCCACATTCAACTGGCAATGATCCAAGATGAGCTTTACCACATGACCGGTGCACCCTCGGAGTTTCGAAAAGCTGTAGTCTCGAGAGTCTCGCAACCAAAATCAAAGTCTATTAAGCAGCAGTTAGATCAACTCGCTACCGACTATACTCTACTCAGTGGTCAGAGTGCACCCTTTCTGCCTCATGACGTTCTCATCGCGATGGAATTTCTCAGCACACGCATTGTGGCGCTAAGTCTAGACTCAGATACGCGTCATACGGAGAGCCTTATGTCAAATGCTAGAGCCAGTTGCTTACTCTTACTGATTGCGTATGGGGACCGAAGTCCTTCGGTGGTAGAAGCATACCACTCTTTCACTACCACAACTGTCTCGTCCACCAACAAACGTTCTTCTCTCACCAACGAGGCAGACAATAAAACTTTCACAACCCTACTTGATACGTTCTCGGTGCCAGCATTTTTTATTCTCTTTGAAAGACTTGCTTTTCAAAAAGTCGAAAGTGATATTGATATGGAGTCAAGTACCGACTGGGAGCTGTTACGCAAGGTCTCTTCGTGCTACACCAAAGGCAGCTCACAAATGCCACCCCAAAGCTACCATAGCAGGGTAGCCAGGATATTCAATCGACTAATCGAGAACGCTCATCTGTTCAAACGACGCCAATCAAGCTCATATACGTCTACGTCCTCGATGGCAGTGGCGGCTGAGTCAACGCAGTCAAACACATCTGCAAATCAACAACTAGCAACAGATCCGGAGACTACCATGATCTCACCAGTACCCTCATCACTCTTGAATGGGCACATTGCCGACTTATCCAACCTAAATTCATCAAATGGGTCATTTTCATGGGAGAGTCTGTTATCTGTGCCGACTACATTAGATACGTCAGTCTCCATGAATACACAGAATTTAATCCTTCCATCTGGAACAAACGATCTGCTGAATCAGCTACTAGAGGTGCCTCAACATCATCAAAAGGAGTCTATGCAGTGGCATCATATGCCTCCAAATCAGCATCGTGCAAAGAAACGTTTGAGGACGGCTGACGATTAGGTAGAAATCTCACAGTTTATCGAAGTCATATTACCTATTACTCTTCTTGGTGTGCTTGATACGTGAAGCTAGCCCTAAACCTACGATTTCGGGAATACATGTATTAGAGGTTTGGTTTCAATATACTGTTAGGCTTTACAGAACTACCTAGGTCCAAGTATACCTCATAAAGCTATATGTTCATACATGACGATGAATAGACATGAACAAATCGCAAGTAATATCCATCGAGGTATAGAACAGACAGCACTTGAGTGCCCAGACAATACAATAAATACGAAATTAGAGGCAACCCTAAAAAACGATTCATTCCATATTCGTGTACAGCGTCACGCAGTTACATTTTGCTTCAATTGAACAAGCAAGGGCGGTTTGTCCCAAAATCCCCAAACCTTCTGATGTTCTGTCCACCGATTGCCAACACTTTTATCCAGCTCCATATCAAACAAATATAGCAGATTAGCTGTAATTAGGCGAACCTCAGCCCAAGCCAAGTTCTTACCCAAGCAATTCCGTGGCCCAAGAGAGAATGGCTGCAGACAATTTCTCTGATCCTGACTAAATGGGAACTCATTTTCGGCACCGGGCATCCAACGCTCGGGAAGAAAGTCATTGGGACGATGGAAATTTCTCGGATCATGGTAGCATGCGAAATGATTGACACCCACTGTTGTGCCGGCTGGAACATATCCGCCATCTATCACCTCTCCACCCTCGGGGACAACTCGCGGCAGTGTTACAGCAACGGGTGGATAGATCCGAAGACATTCCTGTAGAACCGCGTTGAGATATGTAAGATGATGGACATTGCTCATCACAATTTGGTCATCTGATTGAAATGCCTCTCTAATCTCCTTCACGAGCTTTTCGTGAACCGTCGGATGGGTGAGGGTATAGAAGATAAACCCGCACAGTAAGGTCGCCGATGATTCTGATCCGGCAATACTCAATGAGAAAGTATTGACATTCATTTCTGCTCGAGACATGCCTTTCTCAGTCTCCATAGCTACAAGAATGTAGTGTAGGAAGTCCTTTCGATTTGTTTGGCTCTTGATTCTTCGGTCTACTGTTTCGATTACCCGTTGCATATTCTGTGCTCGCGCTCCAGCAATAGCTTTAGGCATGAAGAAGCGCCTCAGACCGAGGAGGCCGTAGTATTTGAACATTTGTATCATGGTAAGCTCTTTCGATATATCTTTGATTGATTGAACGAATGGGTCGTAATTTCCATTCTCTAAGCAACCGAATTGCTCTCCGAAGGAAAGGTCTCGTATCAAGTCGTACGCTGGATAGAACCCAATTAGACCTCCATAAAGTCGTTTTACAGCAACAACATACTAGTGAAATTAAACCACTTGACCATATCTTGTGGCCCCTTCTTAGATTGTAGGCAAAGTTGATCCATCAATTTCTTGACATATCTCTGGATAATCCCTTCCTGTTCTCTCAACGCCTTTTCCGAAAATGCATGAGACAGCAATCGTCTTTGTCTGGTATGTGTAGCTCGATCGGCAGTGAGAATATCTAATATATGCAGAAATTAAGACCCAAACGCTTAGAAAAATTTTAGAATGATAGGTAGTGATTTACTTGGCACCCCCGTTGGTGTATGAAGCGAGAACACTGGATCCTTCATCATTTCGTTCGATCTTGATCCGTATATTGTCTTCCATGCCTCTTCTGAGATGAAAGATAGCTCATTTGGGGCTACTCGCACAGTTTTTCCGTATCTCTGATGTAGTTCGAGCAGTTTCCGACTAAGGCACCCTTGGTATTGGTACCAGCACCAAGGCAATCGTGTCGCACGCCACGATATAGGCCCGGGATAATGTCGTAAGGGGTGAAAAAGTGCATTATAAAGCATATAGACCGAGATCCATACAGATAGCTGCCCGGAAGGGTCGATTAGCAGAGTTTTAGGATTTTTGAATTCAAACTAGATTGGACATTGAAGTACCGCTATCAAAAAGCCTGCGAGGATTGTAAATAATATCTCCAGAGAGGTCTTGTCGTCTACAAATAGGGCGATGCTCTCCATCATGCTCCGATAGTATATGACAAAGGCACATCAAGGTTGACCATCGTTTCAGAAAAGAAGAGTATAAAGTATCCTCGCTTATGATCTTGGTCATTCAAATGTTTGTGATACGTGTTACTTGAGAATGCACGCAATGTCAAACCCTAAAGGGCAAGAGGGAATCCGAGCCCCGAAGGCGTTCGGAGCATCCACCTCGAGAATATATGAGCTCAGCGAATTTTCGGTCAAGACAATTATTCTTTTCGTATTTGAACCGAAAAAGTGCCTCTCACAAATCCAAGTCTTTCATATTGGGTCCTTGTACCCTCGGTCAGATAACGCAAATACTAGTCATTCATTCCTCACTCGTATACAATGCAATCCAAATCACCACAAGAGGACCTCCATGTCCTTATCATTGGTGCTGGAATAACTGGACTCATTCTAGCGCAGGCTTTGAAAAAGGCAAGAGCATGTGCCCGTTTGATACCACTCTGTTGAACCTCTAACAAGCAAACAAACAGGAAGGGATTCGATACTCAATCTTTGAAAGAGAGGTTGCACTCAACTATCGCAGCAATGAGTGGACGATGGCTATCCATTGGTCTCTCGATCGTCTTCAACGTCTACTTCCTGAGGACCGTTTCGAAAACATGACGCAAGTGTCTTGCAACCCTGCCATTCCTATCGATGCCGGGGGCAACTATCCAATCATCCACGGCGAAACGGGTAACCTGCTGACGGGCGTACCATACGCCAAAGGACTACGTGTCCCACGAAGCAAGATGCGAGAGTTATGTGCTGTTGGTATCGACGTTCAATATGGGAAGAATTTGATAAACGTTGCCTTCAGCGAAGGAGACAAGGGAGTGGTGGCATTCTTTGCAGATGGAACCATTGCTTCTGGCTCTATTCTCGTCGGCACTGATGGACCTCGATCTAAGGTGCGAGAATTTGCGTTGGGAAGCGCAGAGAAAGCCGCCGTCAGCCGATTTCCTATCTTCCACACGAACATGAGCGTTACATACAATGATGCGGCAAAGGCTCTCTATCTACGCCATAGGTTTCCTACGAGCTACTTGGCGCTGAGCGATAAATCATTCCACGCTTTTCAGTCTAGTAAGTTGATGATATCGGATTATTAGAGTAGCAGCAGACTAAATATACTGTCATTTCCAGTCTCCAGCATGCCGGACGGACCAGATCACCCCGAATCATGGATCTTCCACCTTGCGATGGCATGGTTCTCAGAAGGTGATGATCCTGCTACCTACAAGGAAAGACTCGACTTGATTCGTGCAAAAGCCGAAACACTAGGCGAGCCCGCACATTCAGCATTTACCTGGATTCCAGACGATACCCAAATTCACAAGGCGGATATCAGCTACTGGATTCCCGAGCCATGGGATAATCACCAGGGACGAATCACTCTTGTTGGCGATGCGGCACATCCGATGCCTCCATGTAAGCGCTGACATTCCGTCATTTGAAAATTATGTACTGACTGTTAGGACCTGTTTGCAGACCGAGGTCAAGGATTGAACCACTGTATATGTGACGTCTCAAACCTACTCGAGGGGTTTCGAGCAGTTACAACGGGACAATCTACTCTCTCCGAAGCCATAACTGAATATGAAAGGGAGATGATCCCGCGCGGCCAGGAGGAAGTAAAGTGTTCCATAGAAAATGGATACATGCTACACGATTGGGAAAAGGTTCAGGAAAGTCCCGTATTCCGGAATGGATTTAGACCGATGGAGGGGCATGATAAAGCTGAAGTAAAGCAAGAAAGCCGTCCGGTCAATCAACAGCAGGCACAACCTGTCTAGAATTATTTTCAATCAAAGTGGATAGTAAAGAGGAGTGGTTACATGCTTACGACTTTTAGATAATCTATGACTCTTTTCCGTTAAGATGTGTCTCGAAGTGTAAAATCAGATGAACGTGGTCATGATAACTATATGACAGGACTGGGTGCCTGCGTATACTTTAGGAGCACTTTTGCAAATAGATTTATTGAGCTTCGTCCTCCGGAGTCCGAGGGAATATATTTGGGTTCGTTCATATGCAAAGAAACTTGCGAAATAGGAATTTCCCACAATCAAACGATCGTTCAGAGGTATATCAAGACACTCATCACGTCGAAGCTGGCCTAATTTTCATTCAACTCTATACCTACAACCAGGTGATAAATCATGTCAAGTTCACGACTCTACACTTTGACTATTTGCGCTTGTCGTAAAGATGGCATGGACGAAGACGAATATCACCGGTATATCAGCGAGCATCATGCCAAAATCGTGGCTACTCACTTGGCGTCTCACGGCATTATAAGTTATACCATGGTAATAATTGCTCTTCCATCCAAAGCTTGAAAAACAAGATACAAGACCCAACTAACCGATTCTAATCAATTTAGACTCACAACACGTCTGAAACCAGAATGATGATGGGTCGGATTTTTGGCAACGTTCCGGAGGGCCAAACCGCTGAATACGACTGTTTTATCCAGATCGTTTTTAAAGACGTGCAAGACTATATTCGAGCAAAGGATGATCCATACTACAAGGAAGTCATCTTGCCGGATCATACCCGGTTTGCGAATCCCGAGAAGACCTTTTTTGTGACTGGATGGTTGGAGACGCATATTCTAAATGGACAGTGTTTCCGGAGTAAAACAGACCAGGACCAGTAGGCATCGACCTAGAGGGAATGCTGGGATTGATTTCTGGACTGGATTGGTTTGCCCTGATTGCACCATTGATGAGGTGTTCTGTGCTACCTACATGTTATGGTATGTTTGAATCAATACTCACAAAATCCTTCTTCCCTGAAGCTTGTATCCAATCGGGTAATGCTCGCGCATATGTTGCCTAACTGTACCACGTATCATTTGAAAGACGTCCACATGCCGGATTTGTTAAGTCGTAGGGAAGACTGATCCATGTAATAAACATCGACGCGTGTTATTTCAGTGATGGCAGGGCTAAGTTGATCACAACGGGAAATAAAACGCAGCTCGAGAACTCCCTCAGATGAACAAGTTTAACAAAGAATAGATGGTTAGGATAGAGACGGATTCCGCTGGGCGACGTCCTTCCCTTCTTTGCTCGTCATCACGTGCTTGTAGGCAGCATATAAAAGTGTCGGGCGTCATTGTCACACCTTCCTATTTTCACCTCTGTTACCCCTCAACCTCAACCACAACCTCAACCTCCCACCATTTCATCTGATCCAAGCTCTTTCACAGAATGGCTTCGGCCAACCGTATCAAGAACGTTGCCATTGTAGGCGTATGTGACCCGAATACGCAGTCTATACCTTGCTAGGTGACATGTTACTGACTGAAAATAGGCTGGAGGCAAAGTCGGCAGCTACATGACAGAAGCCCTCCTAAAGACAGGCAAACACACTGTTACGGCTATTACGCGACACAACAGCCAGAGCATTTTGTCGCAAGGTATTATTTCAAAGAAGGTCGACTACGACAACCCAGAGACACTCGTCGACGCACTTCGTGGCCAGGATGCCCTCGTAATCACGCTCAGTGGGTACTCTCCGATTCAAGAGACCGAGGAAAAGCTTGTCAGAGCCGCTGGCGAGGCAGGTGTACCTTGGATGTATGTAAAACTCAAATTTTTGATATTTGTCATTATAATCATGGACTAACATGAACGATAGTCTCCCAAACGAGTGGTCCCCAGATACAGGAAACGAGAGCACGGTGAACGATCTTTTTATTTTCAAACCCAAAGGTTAGTGATACTTACAACAAAACAAAGTCTATATTTTGTGTTTACTAACCCCAGCATGCCGTGTTGATAGTTGCCACTCGCAAGCTCATCGAAGCAATCGGAAAATCATCATACGTCGCCCTTTCGACCGGCTTTTGGTACGAGTACAGTCTCGCCATTGCGCCCAACTACGGCCTCGATTTTTCCAATCTCGCTGTCAAATTCTACAATGATGGCGAAGACAGGATTTCAACATCTACATGGCCACAGATAGGTCGCGCGGTCGCTGCCATTCTAAGTCTTCCTATCAAGCCCGAAGAGCCCAATCAAGAAGCCTGTCTTGAGAAGCTAAAGAACAGAGTTGTGTATATCAGTTCTTTCACCATTAGCCAAAGGGACATGTTAGAATCTGCTATGCGCATTACGGGCACAAAGGAAGAAGACTGGACCATCACCAAGGAACCCGCTCAGGAAGTGTATACCAAGGGACTCCAGCAGCTCAAGGAAGGAAAAAGAGAAGCTTTCGCCAATATCCTGTATTCTCGGATATTCTTTCCAGATGGATCTGGTAATTTCGAGGACAGTAAGGGGACGCTTAATAGTATGCTCGGTCTGCCAAAGGAAGACCTTGACGAAGCGACCAAGGCTGCGATGGAACGTCAAAACGCCCTAGGTGTCGGAGGATATTAGGTGTTAGTCACCGTTGTGCCTAGTTGTCTACATGTTGCTTAAGATAAAAAAGGGAATCCCCATTGAGATTCCATCAATAGGGGGAAAACCTCTTTTGCCTGATCTATATCCAGTACGTTGGATTTGGTCTTTTACTAAGCGATCGTCGGGTAACTTCAATATAAAGTACGTATCTAGGTAATAACTGCTAACGCTATTGCTATGCGAAAAACTTCCAACGTTATTGTTCATTTATTTAAGTATAGATGAAAAGAGAGACACCAATTGCTGTTTTTCTTACTATGTAACTACCTAAGTATCCATCTCTCTAATTTTAGCTTACGTCGCGTTCAGAATGAGGCCCATCATCTTTTAATCAGATGTTGCTGGAAAAATTCTATGAGCTGGGTGTATCTAAAGCAGCAAGTCGCGTCAGCACAGAACACTTTTATTTCAGACTAGATTTTCTTACCCCTGTTTATATCCAGCATAAGTATCTTCCTCAACTAGATTAGCTTTTGATCCCATCCAACCATGGTGCATTGTCGTATATGTGGTCAGAGACGATCCGGCTATGCCGTTGGACTCGATAATTTCCTTGAAACCCGCAACCTGATCGCTTGGTTCGTCCTTGGATGCCATCACCAAATGGGGGATTGTTATTTTCTTTGCATCGGTAGGATCTAGCATGCTGGATAGATGGTTCATGATTAGATCATTAATTGACATAATTCTTGGAGCCGAGTAAGGCAAGTCTCACCCTGGATGCGCCTGCACGGATACTGCAAACGGGGTTTCAGACATTGACGTTAACGCCACAATCTGGTCAAACTCTGACAGTAAGTAAACTGGAAGTGTCTCAGATCTCTTTTGAATAGGGAGCAAAAGAGTTACCTTCGCACCCCAACACAATCCATATGCCCCCCATTTCTTGACTGACGGAAACCGAATCTGAATTTGCTTCACCAACTCCAAGAACTCGCTAATATACTTATGAGGCGCGGCATATCCTCTCAAGAAACCAAAGAATAGATTCCGTTTCTCCTCCGAGTCAAGAGGATGCCATTCCATCTTTGCGTAAGTCCCCTTGAGTAAATCTGGAACGAGGACCACGGCGTCGAGTGACTTGGCTACGAGGTCTGCGCCTTGTTTCGTATGGTTTGAAATACCGAAAACATCGTAGACGTCGATGACGCCTACTGATGCGTCCTGTCTACCGGTAATGTCTATGTATCATAATTAGAATTGCGAATATCTATCCTTTAAAATAGGGAATATCACATGTCTTCACGCCGCCGATAGTCCCTTCATAGCCACATGGCTCGTAGCCCTCTCTTATGACAGTTAGATACACATTTTCTGGAGCCTCAGATGTCATCTTTCTTCTCATTTGGGCTTGATGCTGCGTTTGGTGTTTTTGAGGGTTATTAGGGTTATGCCCCAGTTCTGTTCGAAATAGAGTTGTTCGCGATAGGATGACTGTTTGTGCCCGTATCCATACATTATCAAGTAACATAGAAAATTATCGGCGTCAGCTATGGCATCGATTTCTACATTCCGAAGTCCGATTGCCGGAAAGAGGAAAACACAGAGGACGAAAAAGAAGGGATAGGGTCACTACCACCAAGCCCACGGTATCTGGAATCCGAGACTCCGGGTGTTGCACAACATCAAATACGTAAAAAAGAGGAGAATCCGACAATGAAAACCTTGTGAATTTAGAAGGAGGCTCACATAGGAACATACTGGCCGCCGGACTCCGGGCTTCTTCATGCCGAATTGACAAATTATTGACCTCATGAGCCATTACCTAGGTAGGGCATCTGTCTTCGTGATTTGTTACTGGATATACCGAGAAAATGTCCACAATAATAGAGTGCTGGAGAGTTATGTTCTGGGAGCCGTGCAGAAGTCGATGTGCTGAAGCTTGCAAGGCCCGTTAGGGTTTCGTCTTCGCAAGCCCTAAGATCCATGGAGTCCCGTTTCCAGATATCATGGCGTAGTTCATATAGAAATAATAAGTAGTTATATAAAACGGAGTTGATTTTTACAGTAATACACATGTCTAGGCGCCATGCGGAGGCTAAATCATGGCCGTTGAAAAGGACTACTGTTCTTACGACACGCGTTGGAGTGAAGTGAGAAGTGAGGCAGTACCTACAATTAGTTATGAATTTTCAACGAGGAGACATTTTCATTGTCATTAAGAGCTTCTATTTTTGATCTTGCCTGAGTCTATAGAGAATTGACTCCTACTGACTGGACTAAAACGCAGCAAATAAACGTATGTATTCCGAACTTTGATAGTATAAGACTGACAATAATAACACGCATAAAAACTTGTCAGATTGAAATTCTTCAACCACGTGTATCGGTAAGAAGAATCAAGGGAAATCAAGCAAACCATCACTACAAACCCGAGGTTCATGCCATTGCCCTCTGAAGAAAGGTCGCAAATTGTTCCATGTGCGGTCCCTTGTCCATCATTGAGAAATGATTCACTTTATCCATGACGGTGATTTGTAGATTCTCTCTACCTACTAGCGACGCCCATCCATCACCACTAAAGTCTGTCCGGTCATTGATTAACCAGATCATTTCCCGAGGATCGTCAGGTCGGATTTCTGGTCGAGGTACACTAGGATCGCTGCATATGCCGTCGCGAGCGTATAGCATATAGACTTTCATGTGAGTAGATGCCTTGACGTAAGGTTTAATCTTGTAGTCATCTAGTAATCGAATAAATGCATCGAAATGTGGCCGAAGCCAGCTGGGTGGTGCTTTGTTGCCGCTGCTACCGAATATGCCAATACTCTCAAAGAAGTCGTACATGCGTTGTGGTGGATTCTCAAGTCCGATCGGATTGGGTGAATCAATGAGTATCAACTTTTCGGTCTTGAAACCATCACGAGCCAGTTGCTGTGCAGCTTCAAATGCACAGATACCACCTGCTGACCATCCACCAAGGAAATATGGCCCCGTCGGTTGGCGTCGCCGAATTTCCACGAGATACTTGGAGGTCAATTCTTCTAATGTGCAGGTCATATCATGGGGTGTCTTCATCCATGGGCAGTTCAGTCCGTATACAGCAATGTCAGCTCCGAACTTTGGAAGGGAGGAGTATGATGTCGCTGATCCTGAGCCGTCGGGAAATAGCCAAAGAATTTTCGTCGCCCTTTTAGGGTTTCCGGATAGAAGAATTGACGTCGATTGAGGACCGGTGTACGGATCAAAGTTAGATGTAGATTTTACTTCGACATCTGAAGCATTCTGTACTAGTCTTGCCGGGCCAGAAGTTGGTGACGGATCTAGTTGTAGACCCAGCTCCTTGCTGACTTCTTCCAAGTTCTCATTCTCCATGAGCAGAGTGGATGGAAAATCCATATTCAGAACTTCCGTCAATTTGCCCACAATAGTAAGTGCCAGTAACGAATCCACTCCTAAATCGCCAAAACTGCTAGTATTTGACAGCTCGTTAGTCGGAATGCCCGTTTCCTGCGCAATAGTTTCACGAATGACTTCTAGTACCGAGGATTCCACCTCCCCGTCCGCCACAGAACTTTCAGAACTTATTTCTTTGTTGTCAGGGGTTTTGATCCCATCGTCATCAATAGAAGACGAAGAACTATCGTTACTACTAGCGAAGTATCGGCCAAGTTCCAGCGGAGTGGGATAGTCGGCAAATAGTGAAGATGGGATCTCAACACCTAGCTCTTCTTGTATTCGACCAACAATGGTAAGAGAGAGAAGAGAATCTATCCCGTGGTTCTGGAAGTCTTCGTTAGGTTGAAGGTCGGTAGGATTGACACCGGCTTCTTCCCCTATGATAGCCAGTACACGAGATGCAATATCGGTTTGTCTGGAAGCTGGTGATGGAGCTTGGGGTATTCTTTTGTCCGCTTTTGTCGCCTCGGGCCTTTTACTTGAGCCTGCTTTTGTCGGCAATGCAATCGAAGGCTTCGACTCTCGCGTTGAAATATCTGAATGAGCCTGATTGTGGCCTACGGCTTGTTTTGATCCTTTACTTGATGGTAGTAGACGATCAAGGAGCTGGCGTGGAACACCTTGGAACTGTCACGTCGTTAGCCTGTCCCTAATAGTATCAGTTCTTCTTACTGTAACTTACACGGATGCCTTCGAAAATAGCGACCAGAGTATTATCCTTGAAGATATAAGTGTCACCCACGTATGTCGTGCCGCTCTCCAGCTGCATCCGGTTGTAAACCTGATATTGTGTTCCCTTCTCGAATTCGACCGCGCAACGCATTCGGTCCCAACCGTGATTGATAAAGACCTGAGATTTTGCGGGTGTTGCATCGCTTGCATTCATGATAAATCCGGCGATGTGACCGAGACTATCAACCCAGCATGGATTGAATTTGAATCCGCGGTCATCGACTTGGAATTCAACCTTGGCAGTTGCTTCATGCTCGTCACTGTCTAGTATCACTTCCTGCATTCCTTGATAGTCTTGATTGTAACACACCAGCGTCGAGAATAGCTGGTATGCCAATTTTCGCTTAAGCATATGAGCATTGCCCTCTTTGATGTTGTTGCAAAGTGCAGATATCCTACTGCGAATCAGATAGGCTTGACGCTGCCAGTCTGCAATCCAGTTCTGATTCGGGATAACCACAACAGAAAAAGTTGCATGGTCCCCGGTCTTTTTTCCAGCATCATTGACACTGAAAAGCTTGAACGAAATTATGTTGCGGTTCCATTCGGCTGAAGCCGTTACCCTGAAGAGTTGCGCATCGGAATCCGCCTTGAAGACTAAGGGATTCATTACCTTCATGTCGGCAACATCCAGTCCGGTTGTATCATGATATATTCCTATCGCTCTCGCCATATGCTGCGCGATGGTGATGGCAATGTCTGCATACAGGGACTAATTGTACAGTTAGCAAACGCTCAGTTGACAGGATGAAATCACATACCGAAGGACAAAGAAGAGCACCGTTCACGACATGGCCTTCTAATATGGGAGCCAGCCTCCGGTCGTGGATATCGGACTCAACGACCAAGGTAGATATATCCGCCCCATTATTCTGCTCCAATATCTTCTGCACAGAAGGCGAGACATATACATATGAAGGTGTTGGCCTCTGGTCGGTTGATAAAGCCGGAAGTATCTGCGCCGGCACAGGAATATCATCACCCTTGGTAAGACAGAAATTATTTCGATACATGATCCAATAATTCTTCAAATCCCAAGCGTATCTTGGCAAATCCAAAACCTCCTGTTGATCCTCAAACCCCCTGTGGTATTCTGACCATTGAATTTCGATCCCGTTTAAATAAAGTCCTTCCATGGCAGGCATCATCGCTGACCATGCGTCCGTGTCCTTTCGGAGTGAACCAAAGATGGAACATTGCCGGTTGAGAATATTCTTAATCATTCCACCGCAAGTTGGGTGAGAGCCAACTTCAAGCCATATAGTCTTTTCATTGACCAGCGAATTGGCTTGCGCCGCCTCAATTCCGCCTTGAAAGTTAACTGCTTGTCGACAGGCGTTCGTAAGGTAGCTGCCATTTAGTGTCTGTACATCCCCTAGAGGGATCACCTTTGATAACAAAGGAGATATATAAGGCATTAGAGGCGCCTTGTAGCTAATAGCAGTAGCCACTTTCTCAAATGGTGCCAAGATTGGCTCAACTTGGGCGGAATGAAATGCAAAGGGTATATCCAATAGCATGCAATCTATATCTTTTGTTTTAAATCGATCTTTGAGCAGACACAGCTGCTCTAAAGGACCAGTAATCACGTTGTTTGAAGGCTGATTGAGACAAGCTATCTCGCAATTGGTCCCTTGCAATTCCCGCTCAATGGCCGTAGTAGATAATTTGACCGCCAGCATGGCATGAGTCCCAGCAGTTGTCGTTTCAGTCAGGAGTTGGGCCCTTGTTCCAACCAGGTAGATCACATTTGCTGCAGTCAAAACTCCTGCGGCATATAAGGAGGGATATTCGCCGAGACTGTGACCTATAGTAGCGGAAGGTGTTATTCCCAAGGCTTTCCAGAGATTATACAGCGCCATTTGAACACAAACAAGCGCCAAATGAGTGATAATGGGTCCGCAGTCTTTTTGTGTATCCGATAAAGCGCCGGTCACTAGAGGTAGAAAACTAGGGAAGCCTTGTTGCTTCGCAATATTGTCGAATCGTCTGATACTATCGCGGAATATTGAGTTTGTTTCATAGAGTTGCTTTCCAAGCCCTTCGTAAAATGTGCCTTGTCCAGTGAAAACCACAATAATCTTCGGAAGTTTAGCCACCGTTGTTGGGACTGGCTTCGTTTCTGAAATAGTTTCCAAGGCCTTCTGTAAGCATCCGTGAATAGACTCAATGTCAGGTCCGGAAACAACTATTCGATAATTATGGTGCATCCTCCTCGTCGTAGTCGTATACGATAGTGAAGAAAGAGGAGTATCCGGGTACTGGCGAAGATAGCTAATCAGATTTTCCACATTACCCTTCAGAGAATTGAGTGTCTTTCCGGTTACGGTGACTGGCTGCCTTGAACGTGGATCATTTCTACCATCTTTCGAGGATCTAAGTGGTGCATCTTCCAACAGCACCGCAGTATTCCCACCCGCTGCGCTGAAGTTGTTCAGAAAGACCATGCGTTTGCCTGATGACATATCCTGACGGAACCAAGGTGTTAGCTGGAAGGGTATGTGGACATTGCGTTCTTTTAAGTCCTTAGGATACCCCTGGTTTATTTTGGTTTTGATGCCACAATGAGGTGGAATGGCATTGTGCTTCATCATCAATAACACTTTTATCAAAGATGAAACGCCCGATGCAGACTCAGCATGGCCTATATTAGCCTTGACTGTCCCTAAGTGTAAAGGGAACTTCCTCGTCGTGAAAGGCGCGAAAACAGACAATACCGACCTCATTTCTGTCGCATCTCCTGCTTGAGTACCGGTTCCGTGCATTTCGACAAAGCTAACGTCTAATGGATCAACACCGGCATATCGCATGATCCGGTTGAAGACAGCTGCCTGGTCATCTTCAAATGGTCGAGTTATGGAATCTGTACGACCACAATGATTTGTGTAGGCTCCGCGAATAACTCCAAAGATCGGATCATTGTCCGCAATCGCGTCCTCCATCCTTTTGAGTATCACAGTTCCAACAGCATCAGAACGACAATAGCCGTTTGCTGTGTCATCAAAGGAATTACAGTTTCCTGCCCTTTGTTGTCAGCTTAGGACTAAAACTTATGAATCAGAGGAATGGCTTACCGGTGGTAGACAGAAAGTGGCCTCTATCCAAGCCAGCAAAGTTATCAGGGTTGGTCAGAACGTTGACTCCACCTGCTAGAGCAGTATCGCACTCGCCACGCCATAGATAGGCACAAGCTGTCTGAATAGCGGCGAAGCTGGACGAGCAAGCCGTGTCGAGACTCAAGCTTGGTCCGCAAAATCTGAAAAAATAGCTGTCTTACATTCAATATATATTGAATAACCGGAAAGGAAAGCTCTTTACGTACCTTATCCGGCCTGGAATGAAAGCGCGGTTGCCCCCTGGGATAAAGTATGTATCCACATCTTGACCACTATTGACCTCACGCCAGTCATCGCTCGTCACTCCATAGAACACACCGATGCGGTCCTGCTGCGTGGATGGTGTTGTATTAGGAACAAGTCCTGCCATTTCAATTGCTTCATAAGCAGAAGTAATTGCTAGACGTTGCGCAGGATCAGTATTCTCGCATTCCCTAGGAGACATGTTGAAAAACCGAGCGTCAAACAGCCCTGGTTCTTTCACAAAACAACCGTATTTCACCCGACTAGTATTTTTGGTCTTTCCGGTCGGATCGTAATGTGCTTTCCAGTCAAATCGATCTTCGGGAATTGTTCGATGCACATCTCTTCCAGCGGCCAATAGTTCCCAAAATTCTTCATTTGAGGCCGCTTCAGGGTATCTACCCGAGTATCCAATCACGGCAATGTTTGAATGAGAAAAGTCCCCCGTAGCAAAAGTCACGTCAGACAGATTGCCCACATCGAACGAGTTGATAATGTCGAGTTTGAGCTTGTCATTTTGAGATAGGGCCGAAGAAAGAGACTGGCCACTTTTGGAAGAAATCGGGTAGATACAACATGACGTGAATTGTTCACGTAAGAGTTCCTCGCTTATGGTGGAGGTCATAATATCCAACCGCATGGGTTCAAGAAACGTCTCAGAAACAGCATTTCGTAGCATTTCCCTGAAACTTGAAGAACAAATAACCTTTCCGGACGCGATCGATACGCTCGTGAAGCATTGCCTGTAGTCTTCCAATGACACATCCGAGAAGGGTCCTACTAGTGTGTCAATTGCTGATGGGTCGAAAATATGTGGTGCATGATATGGTGCCTCTATTGGTAATGACAAGTATTTTAGAGATTTTGTTGACAGAAACTCAAGTAGGAGTTCTGGAGGTCCACATATAGACGTGTTGTTGCGATTCATGCAGCTTAAATAAAGTGAAGAGACAGGAGGAAGGCACTGAAGTTTGCTCAACCATGTATCAAATGAGATGGATTTAATGTGCCTTACCTTCGCAATGTTGAAACTTCTCACAAGCTGGGCTGCTTCCGATTCTTGAACGCCCAAGACCACCGACCAAGAATTTGAGCCTGTAGAGGCGCCGAAACCGGTATCGTTTCTTAGATTCAACGAGTAGTTGGCAGTCTTGAATGCTACAATCACGGCTTCGACTGCTGGCGCAAGAAGCTCTCCAATAGACTGGGAGGTGCTGATTGCGGCAACAGCAAATGACCCCGTGCAAGCACCAGTCAAATATGTATTTGTTGAACAAGGATAAGTCCTTCGTCCTTGCCCGTAGTATCTACTCAAGACATCAGCGGTCCATGTAATAAATAGACTATAATTTCTCAAATTTCTCTAACCTAATGAATTGGGCAATTTGGGTCACGCATAAAAGAGTGAATTTCAGAGCTGGGGCCCCAGCGAACTGCTCATGCCGGGCGAACAAATCAACTAGGGTCGTGAATTGTGGAAAGTTGTCTTGCTCATGCAATGGGAGACTGCCTATGTAGCCTCGAAGCTGGAAGCCGACTCTTCTAAAGAAGTCCGACAGGGCTGCATTATTTTTGACGTTGAAGAGGCTTTTCAGGGTATCTTCAAAAGCAACAGTCTGATCTCCAAACATGTATATCTCAGCTGATTTGTTTTTGTTATTGTTACTATTGATACCATTGACGATGTTTATAGCCTTCGTAGAAGCCACAGATGCACCAGCCATGGTGAATGACTATGATAATGGGTATGATAAACAACAAGAAGTTCATGTCACGAGGTGCTTGGGCAAACAAGTGTCAATCTGCGGCTTATTTCTGGTAATGAAGGATGTCAGTAATCATTCTAAATTTCTCATGTACGAGAAAGATACACACCTTTTCGCTGCCCAGGATTGATATATGCTTCGGAGTTCGGATTCCAAGTCTACGCCAAAAGACGGCCCACCGTAATAGGAATTGAGAGCGTCAAATCAAAGTGTTGAACAAAATAATGGACTTGGGGGCTTTTCCGTACTTGGATTCTCTATCATACTGGAGCATTCCGTTAGCTAAAGTCCCGACACCATAGGGAGCATTACGTGCCGATTTAAATTAATTTGAAATCTTTCAACGAGAACATGGCCGAAATGCAATATTAACCGAAGTAGGAGCACTTAGTGGAAGTTTTGAAGTTTAAGTTTCATTAGGTACTGTTCGCTTTATCGAAGATCCGCCAATGCTATGGAATATCTATTACTGGGTCATTGTAGCAATCATGCCCCTTTGCCATATTACTTTGTTAACTTCTTGTGACATGAAAGAAATAAGTGGCAAGATAGGTAAATGTACGTAGATATAATCTGTAAACAGTTCATAAACAATTTCTGCTTCCTCGAGTGAAGTATTTATTTGCATTTCAGAGATGTTTGGATCAAATGGCACTCGATAATATTTACAGATCAATTGATGCTGGCGACCTAGTACATTTCATTACCTTATGAGACTCCTCGTCAGGTACGTTGATATGTCCAAGTCATCACGTTTACATTCGAAGTCATCCATGACACCTGAGATTTTCCAGGTCATTTGGTGTCATGATCGAATTCTTCAGTCAACCTTGGATTTGCCGACCGCGTATTCATGACGCCGTAGTATGCAGATACGACGCCGCTGATTCTTAAGTGCATGCCTGTTGTTAAGCTCCAAATAATGACCGTCCTGCAAGCGGTAAGTAAAAAGGTGTGCCTTCATCTTAGAGGGTTCATGGTTAGAGTATGTGACAGCAACAGCAACAGCGAGGGTCTACTCTCGACTCGCCGTCGGTATTCCGGGTCCCGACGTTCAAATTGATTGGAATTAGAGATAAAAGATAGAGAACATGAGGATAAGATATCAGAACAAAAACACCCTAGCAATAACTAGCTTTGCAGTCTTTACTATTGCTCACTATGTCAACCTTTCCAAGAAAACAGACAGATTTGATTTCAGGTCATTGGAAACCGGGGCTAACAAACTTGAAACATATCTATTATGGTCCAGGATGTGTTGAGAAGTATTTGTTTAGTACTTTGGAAAGCTCTTTGTCTAAGGTATTTATCATCACTGGTACTTCTTTAGCGACGAGAACTCCTCTAGTGCGTCAACTTGAGACTCTCTTGGGAGATCATCACGCAGGGACGTTTTCTGGGATCCGGCAACACAGTCCCTTGGAAGATGTCGACCGGGCTGTAGCAGCCATTTTAAGCCACGGGGAAGGTGTTGATACCATCCTATCTCTAGGTGGCGGTTCCCCAATTGATACGGCGAAGGTGATTTCTCTGCGTGTCAATGATACGCGAGGAACGTTTCTCACTCACTTGGCGGTGCCCACCACACTCAGTGCCGCTGAATGCACTTCTGGTGGCGGGTATACTAAGCCCGACGGAGTCAAAATCGGATTTCACAAACCAGAAATGGGCGTTTCTGCCATATTCTACGACTCTGAATTTGCGCGGCACACGCCCAAAGAACTGTGGTTGAGCACCGGTATGCGTGCGATGGATCATGCTATCGAGTGTATGTATCATCCACACTCGACCGAGGTACCCTGGAAGGCCCTATCCCAATGGGCCGTCGGGGAACTCTTCGAATGTCTGCCACTAGCCAGAGAGTCTCATCCTCAAGACGAGAATGTTACTACTCGTCTGATGCTTGCAGCTTATGCCAGTTCTGGATTGAAAGGTGAAAACCTCCCTGGTGGGATGGGCTTGTCACACAGTTTAGGCTACGCACTGGGAAGCCCTTACAACATCCCGCATGGATTTACTTCATGTATGACATTGGGGAAGGTCATAAAGCTGAAAGCACATGAATCACCAGAAAATGCCAGTCAAATCGCTCGCCTCTTAGGAGCAACCGGAGGCAAGCCTACCGGTGATGATTTGAAAGATGCCCTTGAAGTCGCTGATCGTGTACTCGCACTCGTGCAATCTTTGAAACTTGGTGTCGGCAATCTCTCCAGTCGGCGAATCAATAAGGATGGAGTACCTGTGATAGTGCAGAGAGCATTGGGTGGGATCACTGAAGGACCTTTGTATGAACAGGTGGAGGATCTAGTACAGTCCTTGTTCTAGCCGTATTGGTGTATATCGCAACTAAGAGTGAAAAGGTCTCTATTTGATTTTTTCCCACGGCACATTTTCAAGGTTATATTCAGGGAATAATCAATCCTTGTCATGTTATGATCAGCGAAGCTTTTCAATATTGAAGGACTTTAGAGTTCAGGTGATTTACTGGCTTCTCAGCATTGATTTCTCGTACATTTATTCTTATCACATGATGTATTTCGCACGCTCTCTAGACACCCAAAACCGACGCCATAATTTCATTTATTCACTTGAGCATGCTGCTGACCGGCATACCGGATGCCGTCCCCCGGCAAACAAATTTCTTTACGTCTCGTATCTCCCAGTCTTCCTTTGCACAGCGCTTGTAAAATTCTAGTCAATATCAAAAATAGCTTTTAATATTCGTCAATATTTTGCATCGGAAACAATCAAATGAACAACGTCCAAGAGGCACCGAAAGTGTTGGAACAAATGACTATCGACCAGCTAGCTGCTGAAATATTATCACAATGTACTTCCATGCGGAAATACTGTCAAGAAGCCAGCATCGCCTCACCATCTCTAGTCCCACGCAGTGATAATACATTTTGGTCGACTGAATCCTGTCCAAAACTAATTGCATCTCGCACAAAAACACTTGGCTTATTGGAGAGGCTCTCAACACTCATCCGGGGACCTCATGAATTTATTCATGAATTTGTAGCCTCCAACTGGGATCAAGGTGCCCTGTACGTCTTCCTACGTGCAAAGATATTGGAACATATAGCTCGGCTTGGAGAGCAAGCCAATGTAGGCAATCTTGCTGCCGCCTCGAAAATTCCCCAAGACAAACTATTTCGAATTCTCGGCCTACTTCGCTGCAAGGATATTATCCATGAGTCGGATGATGGAAATTACATTCTTACGGCTATCTCAGAGGATTTGCTTCGAGATCCGGACTTTCGTGCATGGGTCGAGTTTCAGTAAGACAGACTGTCTTACTGCGCCAGGATTGTGGGCGCTAATTATGATCATGCAGATTATTCGAGACGCGTATAGCTAGTGTTCATTTAGCTGATGCACTAGCATCCAAGCCGAACGGCTATACTGATGGCAAGTCAGCGTTCAAGCAGGGGTAGGTTTTTCAAAATTTACTCCTAATATACTGCTAATATAAGATTCAGATTTGACGTGGAAATGTATGATTGGCACGCCACACATCCTGAGGAAGGAGACCGATTTCGTCGAGCCATGAAAGGCGTGTCCAAATGTAAGCTCTTCATCAACTCGACTACATCAAGCAGTGCTAAAGCCAGTATGTAGCTCTGGATCCCGCGGATTCTCTAATCCGGGCATGGATCCACAACCGCCCACCCTCTAGCCTTAAAAAAGTCGTTGAGATTGGTGGACGATACGGTTTTGCTTCAACAACCCTTGTAAGCGAGCAACGAGAATTATCTTTTGAAGTCCGTTGTGACTCAAAGGAATTCTTACATCGTGGTCAGGCCTTAGTGGATCCTGACTCTATGAATCGGATCTCTTTTACATACCTTGACTCAATGTTTGATCCTCCACCACCGAAAGATGTCAATCTCGTCTGCGTATATGTGATTCGCAATCTTTTCTGGAATTGGACTGACGATGACGCCGTCAAACTTCTTCGGCAGCTGGTTCAGACATTGCAAGGCAACCCTTTGACACGGATCCTTGTTGCGGATGGAGTGTCGCCATCATCGGGCGAGTTTCTGCCCCATGTAGAAATCGCATACCGCCGACGGGACATAACGACCATGACCATGCACAATGTCAAGCAAAGGAGTCAGGCCGAGTGGCTGGAATTATTTTCAAGCGTCCACCGCAGTTTGAAAGTCAGCAATCCTCTCGCGTTATTACAGGAAGATTGGCTAACGCTAGTATAGATTACGACTCGATTTGGAAGCAGTTCTCACGTATTCAAAGGCCTTTGGGAGCTTCGCATCGATAACGCAGGCGAGTAAATACGTAACACGACATTATGCCAATCTGGTTGTTACCTTTGAAATTGCTCAATAATAGCTAGAAATATACAATCTTGAGACCTTGAAAGCTTAGTGTAGCAAGAGATTCAATCTAAAGCATGTTTACCATACTATCAAATGAACTTCAATCCGGTTAGTGGGAGCAACGATATAGTTGATATTATTAGAAAATCAATTTTCAAGGCTTCCTATCTAGACTTATATCCTGTTTTTCTCGCCGAATGGCAAAGCAGTATCGACGCAAAATATTTCCCAATTAGGAAACATACTACCCGATTAGGCTATTTCGCTATCGACGCACGTCACATTTCTGGGCTTGCGATATTCGCTTCCAAAGCTATATTGCGTGCTGATTGATCTAAATACAAATAAATGAATGTACAAAACTAGGTGTATTCTGTTCTGAATGAAGTCTGATTCTAAGATCCGCCTGCCCGGTATCAAGTTAGGGCTTGATGCGTCAGATGATGCTCTGGATAATTTCAAGGTCACATTGTCGCACCCAAAAACATATCAGTGGCAAACTAAAAGTGCCAAAAGACAGATATCTCGAAGTGGTTAATAAGATTTGTCCGCCAAACGCTTGCGGTTGATCAATTATTAGCAGGCAAGAAGATTTCACAGCTGTCGTACTTTGGGAACAAATTGAATCGATCTACCATCACCATGCTTTCATCGGTCACAGATGGAGCCAGTTTTGCCCCTGGATATGTCTTGAAGAACAAGGCTGCCATTATGCGTATCTCCATCATGGCCAGATGATACGCACCGCACATTCGACTACCTGCGCTGAACGGCTGGAAACGATCCGTTGAAAGTGATTGACTTTGAGACGGGTCAAGCCACCTTTTGTGATCCCACCTGTAATAATTTTCAGCCATCTATCTTGCAGCCTTAAGTGAGTTTAAAGATAATACCTGAAAGGGTCCTTCCAGTTGGCCGGGTTGCGATGCAAGGAATATGCCTGCGTGGAGACTACCGTGCCCTTGGGGATATGGTACAATCCACCAAGAACTGTCCCCCCTTCCGTGATATCCTCCCTTCTCCTCATTGCAGTCGCGTTCCCTCCCCATAACCGTAAAGTCTCCAAAATGACAGCCGTAAGAATGGGTAGCTTTTCGATCGCGGAATCAGAAACTTCGACATCCGCAACCTCTGCCTCAACTTGCTTCTGCACATCCGGCCGTTGCAGGACGCACCAGACTAAATAAGTCAACGTGACCCCTACAGGCTCTGCCCCGGCCAAACGGAACCCCAGCGCATCTGCGGCAATCTCATCGTCGGTCAAACGTGTCTTGCCATGGCCTTTAAGTAATTCGTCTTCCTTGGCATCCTCAATGGCCCGGGCGAACACTGTGCGCCCTTCTTCATCTTTCTTCTTCATTCTCAGCTGCGCGATGGCTTCATCCTCTGTTGGGTTGAGGGCCACATCAGCACGGAAAATCGCATTCATTCTTTTCGAGAAGTGTGACAAGACAAAACGACCAAGCAGAAATATCGGGATGGAAATCTCTGTCCAGAAAATCATCTTATGAAACTCTACCGGAGTCACAACACTAGCTTTCCTTTCGCCTTTTTCCATCAACCCAAAGCCCTCACCAAAAGTAAGGAGGTACATCATATCGTTGCCAAAAAGCATAAACCATTCGTGTACATTGACAATTCTCTGTTCGTTCCCCACGGCATCGGCATCCTGCTGCATTCCTCGAATCGCCATTTGCGCCGTCGACAAAACCGCTGGCTCCATCGTCTGTCTGAGAGTCAACTGGCTAAACGCCTTTTTATAAAATCTTTGCCGAATAGCATGCTTCTTTGGGTCTACGATACTGAAGATGTTGGGAGTGACACCATCTGGAATATGGCTCCATTTGCGCCAATTGGTGCCAACGGCATGTATTTCTTTTGCAGCAGCGGAATCGCAAGTCACGACCTCTTTAGGGGCGACGCGGACATACGGACCGTACTTTTCGTGAAGCGATTGGACGTAGTTTACCCTATTTCCGTTAAGAATATGAAGCTTGAGGACGACGCCGGTCAGGTGGGCATGCCATGGTCCTGGTACACGGCGCAATGGTGAAAAATAGGCTATGCGAAGACGCTACTGCTTGTTTTAGCTGGGTTTCATCTCTTCAATGGCTCAAAGCTTACTTGTATGACATTGTAAGAAAGGTATATGGCAAACAGAAATGCAGCTGTTTTTAAAGTCGAGTTTTCCGTCCTATACCTGATTGCTTCAATGGTGGAATGGCTGGCTTGAAGCAGGAAACCGGTGTTTTGTGTAGCCATTGTGAGATATACATCAAACTGAACTACCTTCAAAACGCGGATTGCGTCGTATTATAATTTTAATATATCCTCGGATCTGTCTAGTTGGGGTCAATTGACTGAAAATGAGCGAGTTTGACGAGACGACTTGAAGTGAGTATACTGTACGGGACACGGAAACCGAGCACAGCAATGCCTTATAATAGCTCTACTAGTTACACAATAGTCAAAGAAGTCTCACAGATGTGCTGGCATAGACCAGATCAAGGTATACAAACGGAATCCGATATAGTGAAATTTAAATGGTGTCCGCAATGCGGTTCAATCTAAAATTTGCCCTCTCTTAATCTAAGGTACGGAATTTCCAGTCAATACAATACAGACGTTGAATAATTTGTACCTTTTGATTCATCTTCAGTCCATATTATCGCACGTTTCAGTCCCCTCGCGATATGGATCAAAAACACAAAGACTACATCAAAACTTTGCACGTAGGCCATGTTCGACCGGAGGAAATCCCATGGCGCAGATTAGGACAATGTAAGTTCATAATATCTTGATCTGTACATCATATCACTCATATTCCTTCTCTCGAAGATCTTTATAGGGTCCTAGAAGATGGCTCGCAAACGCAGATGCGCCTCTGTATGATTGAGAGTCTGATTCCCCCTCGCAGCGATGGGCCGGTTTTTCATTTCCATGAGATGCATGATGAAGGATTCATTGTGACGGTGAGTCTATTCAAAGTAAGTAGTATCATCAAACAATTGACCCTCGGCTTGTACCGTGCAGAAAGGCAAGATTCGTTTCCACACCCCCGGCGCTCCGCCCATTGACGCCAAAGCAGGCGACATCATTACTGTAAGTAAGAGATATACTTCTCGCATAATGATGCTTGTTATATTAATCTTATTAGGTTCCCATCCGCCTCCCTCATAAATTCAGCAACCCCTTCGACGAAGAAGGCGTCTTCATCAACACGATAACTCCGGGTTTCTTTGTGCGATACTTTGAGTATCTAGAACAACTTGTAGGGGATGGAACAAAGCTTACGCCAGAAGCAAACATAACAGCTTTGAAGCGGTTTGCGACTGTTCCGCTAGATGAAGAGGCGATAATGAAGTTGATTGAGGAGAGTAATGCCAATGGCGTCGCCGATGTTGAGATTGATATATAGATTTTGCTTTGATCAAGGTTTGATATGGAGACTGTGATGTGGCCATTTATAGATATTACTGGTTTGCTATATTTCTGGTGCACAATAGAGCGTGGTTCTATGTCATGCTCTTCAACTAGAAGTTCCCTACGTTTGTTGATCTATACATCATGAGACTGCTCTAGCGAGTTCAAAGAAAAATCAGTTGACAACTCGGTTTGATTGATACCAGGATAATCAATGATCTAATGCCATATACACAGCTACAATCGTTACACTCTGTATATATATATGGTTCAAAGTCATTCTTTAGTCTTCAGAAAAAGATAAAATGCATTACATAGATTTCTCCTCCCGCTTCTTCCTCAACCCACAATACCAAAATAAAGTCCCATTCGGCGGCAACACCAATTCTTCCCCATGACTAAACGTCCACTCACTCAAATCCAAATCACGCTGACGGCGGAGAAGATCAAATGTCTCTTCGGGTGTCCGGCCGCGGATGCAAGAGACAACTCCATCAAAGACGTAGTATATCGGGAACAGAGGGATCAGATACGTGAGTATCAGATGGAAAGGCGACCACCAGTATTCTATCCAGGTTGTACTCAATGCGCCGAAGAGGGATGCAGTTGCTGTGTATATAATTGAAGGGAGTGTTCGATGTGTAATTTCAAAGATACTGCCCAACAATTATGGTAAGTCCGCCATCTTCTCGAAGTCAGTTCCAAACTCACAGGGGTAGCGAGCTTACAAAAACGCATCAGCAGTCTCCACTGCACTTCTGAGCACCTTCTCCGCCTCCGGATCATCAAAATGATGAAAACACAAATTGAAAACCCGACACTCCTTCCTATCCAACTCCGCAATCCTCACGGCCTTCGACGCATCAATCGGCTCGGGGACGTATGAGATATTCGCACTCTGCGCTGCAAGCGCCTCCCAGGCCTGCACGTACGGGGCCCAATCTGTCAATACGAACTGCACGGGGGGATGGCCACATGCTTCTAATTGTTTGTTGATATATTTCTCGAAATAGGGCGTTGGGCCGCCGGCGCCGGCACAGGAATCTACAAAGGTGTACTCGGCGGCGGAGCTGATGCCGCCTAGTCTCTCGAGGAGGATGTTGCATGCTTGCGTGGCGAGGGAGTGTCCTTTGCTTGATTTTATCTGCCATAGGCGAGCGAGGGAGGCGTGTGCGTGGTCACGAAGCCATGACGGACACCAGTTTGTGTCCTCGATTTCGGTGAGATGGAAGCGTGGGAAGAGTACCCGCGCCATTGTGAAACAGATATAACTATTTCTCACCAAAAATATATAACGCCTGCTAAAATTCGGCGCTATATCGCTGTTTTTATTTCCTATATTAGGGCAGACCTGACTTCGTGGCAATGGTATGAAGCTCCCAATCGGAGAGAATCCGGATGCCGAAGTATTAGATCTTTCTGTAAGCCACAAGTGTGTATCCAGATACCATCAGTAATACGATGTGCTCATGTGACTATTTTATGATTTGTTCTGCAAGAAAGAAGTACGTCGAGATCTGCAGTACAACATGAAAGCTTACGGTATGCGGATACCGAGCTCCGGCCAGACAGAACCCAGACATAACGCCATCTACATTACTTCCAATGCTTTATATCATGATGCTGGAGGTTAGCATGTGTCACAATAAAATACCTAAGTAACACCATGTCGATATACTCTCACAGACTGGAGCTCTCGCTCCTAGATCTCATACCACCCACCCCGTCTAGCTGTAGGCGGAAATTGAAGGCGAGATTGCACGACTTAAGTTGCGTATCCTTGATACAGTACTGTCCTCATCAACCGGCTTTTTGTCGGATATATCAATTGATCCATGGACATATCCATGTAATTAGTTAGGTTGTTGTTGGATGGAAACCTAAGAATTTGATGCACCCGCTCCATATATACGAAGGTTACTGTCAATATATAAAACTTCCAAGGTTGGTTATGTGGATAGTACCCAATTTTCATTGATATAACGGCATCACGGAATACCTAGGTATAACATTACATGAACAACTCACTTGCCTAGGTATCTAGGTAATAACATGTGCAATTGACTTCATATCAAAGAATCGAAAACTGAGGTTATATCCTCATCCCCTTGCCAAAATTCCTCCTTTCTTCTAACGTCTTATCAATCTTGGGAATAATTTGATCCCGCCACGGCGTATTCGTCGCCCGCTTAAACTCCTCCGTCTTGAACGAGGCCATACTCTCCCATTCATGAATAGCGAGAAAATCTGACAATTTCTTCTTCTCTTGCTCTTTAGCGTGGCTGTATGATATCACTTCTTTCAATACCCAACGAGTCGACTTGAGCCATCCCGGCACAACTGAGAGCAACGGGATGTGCTCTTGTTCGTACCAGTCGTTGTAGTCCTGCACCGGGAGATCGGGACCGGGTTGTAAAGAGAGGGTGCGGAAGACTCTTTCTCCATTGTCGCCGGCGACATCTGCATGGGCGTGTTTGGGGGATGACTTTTCGCTGTAGAGGGTGTATACCCTCAACTCTACAGAGTCGAAATGTGTGGTTTCGGCATTTTTAAGGATTTGAGTGAGGTTTGTGTTTGAAGAGTCGGACAGTTCGTACACGGCTAGACGTTCTGGTTCTTGGCCGTCGAGGGCTGAGTATGTTGTTGCGGCGAGAAGGCCGGGGATGTTTGATTTGGTGGTGGTGAACCAGGTATGCACTTGATCTGTCGAAACCGCTTGGCCGGGGGAGATCAGGATGTATAGTATTCCTTTCGCCATTGTATTAACTGTTAGATTCCTCTTTCTTGTGGATTTCAAATGTCCAATTATGCCGTACACAGACTGTTGAATAAAGTATGGATTAATGGGGACCCGGACAATTGTCCGCCTTACACAGTAGGGTTAGACTAGGGTTACGATGCAAACAATTCCTTGTGTCCAAGGCTTCATTTTCTATTCATGCAAGACTCAAATGTCATCGTGCTATGCTAACCCAGTTCCTATCGTAACGCCATCCGCTAATAACTCAATGCAATCAACCAAAAAAAGTCCAACAGGTTACACCTTTCCCACCATCGATCTTTTCGGCAGTGTCCATGGAACAGCACATACCACCTATACTTCATTAGCATAAAGTCCATCAATACGAGAGAAAAGAAGACAAACCTCTCCCTCACTATAGGCCCAGAAATAAGCTCCCATCCCAATCAGGTAATAAATCGCAACGTCACCCGACTGATACATAAGCGCACACGCCAGCGCACTCAATGGGTAAAACAAAAGCCTCAACTCGATACTCCGATGCGGCGGTGTGCCCGCCAATGGTTTGAGTGGCCATTCCCATGCCAGCGCCGCGATGCCCAGGATCAGGTTGATGATTTGGAGGATTGGGACGGGTTTGACGGCGGCGTCGAGGTTGTGCGTGATAAAGTCCCAGAAGACTTTGGGCCAGAAGAAGCCTTCTATTGAGGCGCCGACTTGCCCTGTAGACCGAAAGTTAGGACCGGAAAGAATAGAATTTTGCAGATAGGATGAAATGGAGACTTACAGCCTGCGGCGGACAGGATGATTAGACGAGCCCAGTGGTTTTTGATCAGACGACCCATTGTGGATTATTGTGTATCGACCGGCGACACGAAATATAGACAGAATTGAATTGAATTGAAGGAAAGAAAAAATACCCTCGGCCAGCGAAGGTCTAACGAACGAGAAGAGAACGAAAGAAATGGGCGCACGACTTGATTGTTGTCGCCGTCACCGATTCCAATCGTCCTTCAGTATCGAGTCGACCGGGTCGCAGACATGAATGATATATTAGTGAGCTCTGATAATCTGATTTCGTCGGCGGGTATTAAGATGAGGCTCGAGACAATCGTCAGTTTCGTTATGGCGTCAAGTTGATTATTTGGTATTATGTGTTCCAGAATATCGGAACGTTTATGCCTCATCAGATAACCAGGTACAGTACGTAGCAAGTATCAGGTATCAAGGGGATGGGTCACACGGAGGCGGTTTTATTTGAGCTTCGAGTCGGCGGCACCCCGCGATCACACTGATCAGTGATCAAGTCCATCTCGCTAGATCATGCAACCTGTGACTTGCTTAGAAGAGTGCAAAATGCAACCCGGGCATTGCCGTGTTGAAGTTAGTGCTGGTGAGCTGTCGGCCAGTCAGACGGAGAAGATGCATAAAATACCGAGTCTAGAGGTGATGGCGGGCGCTATGGTGCAGACGATGGGCCAGTCAGCGCAGAGAGAGCTGGAAAGAGTCCGTGCCGAGGGTGATCCGCCGTGCATGCAGCATAGTCTTGGCGTGATGGTGAGGCCGGAGATGCATCAGCCAGACTCTCCTTCAGACACACACTGCTGCAAATACTATTCTATTATTCTATTATTATGCTCTTATATACCATTATCAGATAATCAGTCGAGTATTGTTATTCTACGGATCAATGCTGACTCGAGAGACTGGAAAGAGGAATAAGTCCGGTTGATTATCAGATTATATGTAGATGAGATAGGTAGACGCACGGATCTGTACCATCACATCACCATCACAGTGCTCGGACAGTCACCGGATGTATGAAAATACGGAGTATACGAGTACTAATGGATGCTAAAGATACTCGCCTGTTTTTTACCTCTACACGTGCTTCGATTCTTCAGAGTGAGAGCAAATATAGTAACCCTAAAGAGCAAAAGCGCTTGTTCTGGGACGCTGATTGGCCAAACTAAAAAGCAAAGACAGCCCCGCCATGCGTGGGCCGGGCCGGATTGGTAGCTCTCCAGCCAATCAGCGGCATAACCCTAAGTTAGATCCCCCGCACCATGATTTGCTCCTGGTACCTCTTAGTACCTAGAAGTATCACCGCTCTTCTCTGCTGTTGGCGATACCTCAGAATATTTCTCGGATAGTACCTAACTAGCTATCTGATTGACTCGCAACTCATTTCGCTAAGTTCGAGAGAATAGACACTATCGACCCATCACAAGGTACAACAGACTTCGTATAAGCGAAGTGTTGGTAGTGGCTGGCCGCTATGGATCTGTAGAAATGACGATAGCATCAATTGATATGCCTTGGCATACTTTCTAACACACAGTACCTAGGTAGAAATGGCACTGCGAGCAACGACTGGACATGCGGTGTTAAATATATCCCTTCTCGAAGCGAGATCCTCGATGCTAAATATACTTGGAACCCACGCATCCGGCCAGCATGCAGAGCAGGGATCGTAAAAATAGATCGAGAACTCTTCAGCGATGAAGCTGTCAATCGATTGGGTACTTCGTCCTCAGTAAAGCCGGAGTATTTACAGAAAACGGTGTAGTGGCCTCTAAGAATAGGCCCACTATGTACTGCAGAGCTAGTGTGCTGCACCTGCCACTACCTAACCACCGAACTCAACTTCTTCATCACCTCACACCACACCACACAACACCGCATCCCAACAACACCACCCAACATTGAACGATACCAGCAACCAAATAGACTTTGCACATATTCCGCTGACTTGATTGAAAAATTCGCATACGTATACGTACTCGTCGCATCCCACCGTAATTCCCGCCAAGCCGCCCTCATCTAGCCGCTCATATACTTGCCGCAATCCTAAAACGTCCCCTGTTCGAGAGCACATCCAACCGCCATCGTCTCGTCTTGCAACAGAAAATCTCGGTCTACTCTGACACTGTCGCAGTTTGGAACATCACAGAGCCGCAAGAAGATTAAATCGCTGCAACATATTCATCCCGAGATAATCTCCGATCAGCAATTCTGCGGAAATACATCTCAAAATGGCTACGTCGTAGTTCGCAAACTCTGCTTATCTGATCTCGCAACGCACCGGGTCTCGAAGAGATTGATCAGGGGCTCTGCTCCATACGGTTCGTGGAAGAGATAGAGGGCCGACGAAAAGCTTAGATTCCCTGTCGTTCTTCATCATCCACCTGGACGCGAACAAAAGAGCCGCAAGCCCCAATTTCTCTCTCCCTCTTTCTATTCTCTCACCACAGGGTTTGCAGGTCATTCCCAGCCAGTCTTTCTTTCGTTTCTTCGCTTCTACGCCGTCAATTTTATTATTATTCGCTCTTTAATATACACTCACTATATGTGTTAATCGCTGGTCGGTTTTGCTTTAACAAAAAATGGATATCAATTGGAAATCGCATTTGGCGCCGTCCAAATTGTTCTTTTATACCGTCTTTTGGGGAGGGCATATCGGTCTTTTCGCCCTCGGATGGTATCTGCAAGCAGTGAACCCAAAGCTTGCGCCACTCAACACATTGAGATTCTCAGTATGGATTTCACGAGGTGCTGGCCTGTGTTTGAGTGTGGACGGGGCATTGATTCTGCTGCCCATGTGCAGGACATTACTGAGATACATACGCCCGAAGATTAAATGGCTTCCTCTCGATGAATCGCAGTGGTTCCATCGTCAGGTTGCATACTCTCTACTCATATTTTCTATCATTCACACGGCGGCACATTATGTCAACTTTTTCAATGTTGAAAAGGCGCAACTACGACCAGAGACCGCCATTCAAATTCATTATACCCAGGCGGGAGGTATCACAGGGCATATCATGCTGCTATGCATGCTACTAATGTATACAACCGCCCACCACAAAATCCGACAGCAATCCTTCGAAACCTTTTGGTACACGCATCATCTCTTCATTCCTTTCATGTTGGGACTTTACACCCATGCAACGGGCTGCTTCGTTCGAGATACAGCCCAGCCTTTCTCTCCTCTTGCCGGAAGTATCTTCTGGCAGCATTGTTTGGGATATGAAGGTTGGCGATGGGAGCTCTGGGGAGGTGGAATCTATCTGATTGAACGACTGTACCGCGAAGTGCGAGCACGTCGTGAGACAGAAATCACCAAAGTCATCCGTCACCCATACGACGCGATGGAAATTCAATTCCGCAAGCCGAGTATGAAATACAAAGCCGGTCAATGGCTCTTCCTTCAAGTACCAGAAGTCTCCACCACGCAATGGCATCCATTCACAATCACCTCCTGCCCTTTTGACCCTTATGTCAGTGTGCATGTCCGTCAAGTCGGTGACTTCACTCGTGCCCTCGGTAACGCACTCGGATGTGGTCCTGCCCAGGCAAAAGACTTGGAAGGCCTCGACCCAATGGGCATGTACGAAATCGCCATGCAAAACGGGCAAACAATGCCCAAACTCCGCATCGACGGACCCTACGGAGCTCCCGCCGAAGACGTCTTTGACAATGAAATTGCTGTCCTGATCGGAACAGGTATCGGCGTTACACCCTGGGCCTCCATCCTCAAAAATATCTGGCACTTACGCGCCGGCCCCAATCCACCCCAACGTCTCCGCCGAGTCGAATTCATCTGGATCTGCAAAGACACCTCATCCTTTGAATGGTTCCAAGCCCTCCTTTCGTCTCTCGAACAACAATCCGCCATCACAGCCGGAGCCCAAGGCGGCCCCGAATTCTTGCGGATACACACCTATCTGACTCAACGCCTCGACCAAGACACAGCCACAAACATTTACCTGAATTCCGTAGGCACCGAACTCGATCCCCTAACCGAACTAAAATCGCGCACAAACTTCGGCCGTCCCGATTTCAAGCGCTTGTTTGGCGCAATGCGCGACGGATTGATGGATCAAACTTACCTGTCCGGGTTGGAGAGCAACATCACGACGAAAGTAGGTGTGTACTTTTGCGGACCCAATTCGGCGGCGAGACAGATTCGGCAGGCGGCGCAGGAGTCGTCGTCGAGGGATGTCAAGTTTAACTTTTGGAAGGAGCATTTCTGATCTTTTTGTCTTTTTGAGATGTGGAATGCGTGTATGTATCTATCGACTGACTTTTGTCATGGATTTTATTTCTTCTTGTCCTTGTGTATGTATGTATGTAGTTCAATTTCAAGAGGAATTGATTCATCAACTATCCATACTATCTAAGATATCATGTAGAATGGTCCGTATCAGCATCATCAGGTAAATAAACTACATCCCTCGCTTTATCCTTCCTCTTCCTCTTCCCCTCTCCTTTCTCCTTTCCGTCTCGACTTCGAGTCTCAATTCGTCGCTGCTCCCTCTCAATCCACATCCTCTCCCCCTCTTCGAGCAGGTCATCATTAATCTCAACGTGTACTCTCAACTCCTTGTCAAGAAAGACATTGTATATCCTGCGCAGTTCCCACCAATCTTCTTCACCAGTCTCACCGTCCACAAACAATCCACCCTTTCCTTGTTTGTCGGTTGATGGGGCAGAAGGGAAAGCGAGCATGAGTATATCCTTTGACCAGGGACAGGCCCTCATAGCCCTGAAAAAGAGTTTTTGTGCTGCGGATATGTCTTTGGTGCGATGGAGTTCGAAGAGGATGTATAGTTTCCAAAGGGAGGGGGATGGTGTTGCGTTGCCTGAAGAAGAGGGTTGTAAGGCACGCTCGAATGCGGCGCGGGCGGAGTGGATTGTTGAGCCTGTATAAACGGGGCGAGCGAGTTCGGTAAGGATGTTGAGGAGGGATGTTGTTATTGGTGTTTCTATTGTTGATAATGATGTCGGCTGGATGGCACTGCGGATACGTTCATCGACACGGAAACGGGATTCGTTCCAGGTGAATAGTGACTGTAATAAAGTGTTGTGCGGAAAGAGGGTTGTGCTTTCGATGAACAGTTCGCGTATAGCGGCTGGCTTGTAGGTGTGTTTTGTTGTGATGTGATGATATACGATGCGGGAGCGGGATTGGTGGAGAAGTTCTAGAGCAGAGGACTTAAAGTCTTTGGAGACAAGTGACGATGATGCGAGACGACTGAAGGTACTGGCATAAACCTCGAGAGCGGAGGACAAGCTAAACGAGTTGAGAAGATAGTGCAGTAAAGCTGTCAAGTCCGTCCACGCTGTAAAGGATGTCAGATCCTGGATGGATAAAGAGTGATCACAAGACTCTATCAAAAACCGCTCCGTCTTCAGACGCTGTGCTGGACTCATGTCGCTTTGCTTGGCCTGCTGCAGAGTTTCCAGATTGATAGCAAAGTCTGGAATTGATCCCAATACCTGGGTTGCTGATTCTGGTTTACTTTGGGCCAGGTATTCCCACACCCAGCTGCGTATAAGTGTACCATACTCCAATCTTTGAGCCTCCGACAAGTTTGCAGCCATAGAAAATGTAGTGGCCCACACATGCGAGGCTGTCGTAAAATTGCCGGAACGACTCTCCATCAATGCAAAGGCATTATAAAGCCGCAGACTGGATGATCGCTTTTTGAGTAATGACTTGGCATACTTCTTGCCCTCAGTTGGGTTGATAGCATATTCAACTGCCAGCGCAAACTCGGCTAGTTCGTCATCTTGAGAGAACGCTCCGACCAAAAGCCTCATAGACCGTCGAACCCAATCGGCGTCAATTATTGTCTTATCGTTCATAGTGATCTCGTTCCAGGTTGCCATTGACTGAAACCAATTACCATCTGCAAATAACGTATCGACAGAGTGTATCATATTTTGCAATGGGGCTGTGTTGAAAACTGTGGAAGGGTTGAGCTGTGTCGCTTCGTCAGGACTAGCACTGATCATGTTGACAATAGACGAATCTGACAAGTGGAGTATCTCGGTACGCAAAAAAGCGTTTCCTCCTGAAGCTGAAGTAGCTGTCTGCCGTAATGGGGGCAAATAACAAAATTTCAGGTATTCCTGGATCAGTATGCTTTTGTCTTTCCAGCTGGTAAAGAATAAAAGGAAAGGTTCAATGTCAGACCACAGAACTACACGAAACGGGTCGTCATTCTCAACAATATCCACGGTTCTTGCAGGTAAGCGAGCGCTACCAGTCAATCGTCGCTCTTCAGTACTCCATGATGAGAAGAATTCCTCCACCTTGAGTTGCGTGTGAGTATCATTCGTAACCGACTCCAGATCAGAGCTTTTGTCACTATTCCAACCTTTCGATCCAAGCTCTCCGATACGTGCGACCTCTGACTCCCAGAATGAAGCGAAGTCGTTCAATAAATCCCCATTGTATGCAGTCGAATATCTTTCAGGGCGGAGCAAAATGAATTCAAGGACGGCCTGCCAGAGGCCAACACCGAGTTCAGCATATCCTGCTTCGCGCATGAACAACGTCATCCGCAGGAAAAGATATGCTTGAATGGCTTCTTGTTCGGCGTTACTTTCACTCGATGCATTCAGATTCATGCACTCCAAGTAGACGCTCTTACATCTCTCAAAAGAAAATTCGAGGAAAGCAGTCTGGCGAAAGTCGATGTAACGCATCCATAAACTAATGTAGCCTGGATTGTGTTTGAGGATGGTATGCCATTGTTCAGCCAGTCTCTTGGATTCCCATAACGTAGATCCCTCCTCCAAGTACCCCAACAGCAAGCGATCTTTTGCAATATTCTTTCCAACCTTCTTCAGCGCTTTTTCGTATAGTGATAGTTTGATATCAGCAAGACTGCGCTTTTCGGCTGCCGTCAATTGCCTACTACTATCCGATCCGGTCAGAAGAGTATTTTGATACTGTATCACTTCAAGCCAGGCATCGACATCCCCGGGATTATCTTCAGCTCGCCTCAGAAGCTCTGAATTCTTCTTATTCGCCTCTCGATCCCATCTGACCGAACCGCCTTCTTCGTCTGTATCCGACTCCAAAGATGCTTCCATGTCGCTCGGAATGTCTTCTTCGGGTTTCGCTTTTCCATGAATTGACCGATATCCGTACTTGTCAGCTTCATCATCAGAGACGTCACTAGGAATATATCCACCCGACATCTTTCGTCTCTTTCGGCTGCCGCCCTGACTGAGGGGAATGAAGCCTTCGAAAACGTCATCATCATTATCCGTGATGAGCTTCTGGCGAACCCGAAAAACATTTCTTTCTTTTGTGTCTGCCTTTGCAAGTATGCTCTTGGTCTTGTGGCGTGCCCCGTCAGGAACCCAACCACCTGTTCGAATTATTACATAGTCTTCTCCGTCGTAGGCGCGATCGATCTTAAATCGCGCAGGTAGGCCAACAATGCTACCGCGTCCTGCGCGGCGATACTGAGGTATGCTGTATCGATGGATTGTCCCGTAAACCACATTGTGAATGTCTCCCTTTCGATCGATTACATAGATGTCCTGCGATTCGTCTTTGGTCGGAGGCACTGGAGAAGCTTCCCGAGCTGGTTTTTCCTCTCTATAGGATCTGCGTTCGGGACGTCTGTCTCGAGAGTGCGACCGATGGCGGTGGCTGTGATGTCTCGATCGGTGTCGGCTTCTTTCATCTCGACGTTCGTCGTCCGCGCGACGCGATTGCTTCACATCCTCGATCGGCGGGGTGGGCTTCGCCTTGAAGCTGGCGAACTTCGGCACAGGCTTTGCTTCTTGCATTCAAGAGTATCAAGAATTAGCCTTGGACGACACTTCCCAGATGTTGAGCTAGTCGAAGTCCATGTTGTCAAGATTCAAGATGAGTTGCGGCTTCCTTCTTTGAACGGCTCGGTTAGACTTGCTCTTGCCGCCACTTGGAGCTCCGCGGGCCCGGGAAAAACTTCCCTCCCGACAAAACAATTTTTTGATTCTTCAATCCGCAGACTCGACAACTCCGTTTTCCTACAACAACATCTGGTCTTGCCTCGCGCAATCCCACAACACATTTTACCACGGGATGGGGCATTGAGACGATAAAGCGCACAACTAGTTCACTGACCATGGCATCCTCTCTCGCCGCGCAGTTGGCACAAGTTGCCGCCAAGTCGACGAATCCTCTCGACCTCAAGGCGCAACGGGTTGCGCATTCGAAATCTCTGATCTACGAGTACAAAGTCGCCAAATCGCAAGATTTTGACACATTATATCAAATATGCAATGATGCTTTCCAAGAGCTGTGCCGGCTCGACGCACGATTCACAACGTTCGAGCGAACAATATTCAGCATCCACAGCAAGACAGAAGATCGTACGGAAATGACTGCAGCACAAAATAAAGAACTCGATGTTGCACTGGAATCATTCATGGGCTTAGTAGGAGGGAAACTGCAATTGACTCCAGCAGTCAAGGCATTAGAGTGGCTTATCAGGCGGTTTCGGTGCGTTGGACTTCCAATCATTTGGCGATGTTCTGCTAATCTCGTTACAGCATTCACGAATTCAATACTGCTTTTCTTATCCTTACCTTCCTTCCTTACCACTCATTACCAATTTTCCTCAATCTTTTGAATATATTGCCGGACGATTTGACGCCGACCTTCAATTTTCTCCAACCCTACAAGACCGAGCGGGTTAATCCGCCTATGGAAGCCATAGTTCGCACTGCAGCAAAAACTCCTTCTTTCTCATCGGCTCTCAATAATTATACCCTTCAAGTTTCGAAACAAAGGGCGCATTACCATGGATTATTAGCATTCTGGTCCGGAGTGATGGCACAGGCATGTTCGGAGATGCTAGTGGCTGGACGTGCTGGACGTCGAGACGTTGAAAAGAAGAATCACGAAGATATCTTTATCCGACTTTTACCGGTTCTGAACGATGGCTTGGCAATGAAGAAAATATCGGAATTGGTTATCGGCTGCTACATGATCATTGTCGTGTTTGTCACGAAAGCGGCTCTTACAGAAGATGTTCTTGATACTTTGATGTCCGCAGTGGCCGGTTCTTGGACTCAAGAAACCGTGAACTCTGCAGCGGTCACACTGGCAGTTTTAGCCGAGCAGAAAACTAATCCAGCACTACCCAAGAGAGTTATTCGCTCTATCACGAAACTCGACAACCCTATCAATCTTTTGACAGACGTTGCTTCCCAACATAGAGCCTCTCGACTCTCTCTAGGCTTGATTAGCGGCTGTCTTGAGAGCTTGCAAAAGGATGATTCTCAAAAGAGCCTTATTTTGGTATTACAGATCCTTCAACAAGGACTCTTGGATGAGGCCGCCAGCAAGCAGGCTCTGAAGATGCTATTTCAATCCACCATGGATGCTCAGAAAAGCGATAGTTTGTCGTTGGATGTGCAAACTAGAGTGTCCGAACTGGTGCAGACTCTCAACTCTTCCGAGACTTATCGACCACTCTTACAAGCTGTGACTACCGAGACAGACATGGACATAGACACTCTAGAGCACAGTCTACAGACTACCATCAGGACTCAACCTGCTCTTCCGGCCAGCGAAGACGTTGTCATGATAGACCTGGAACAAGAGGAAGAAGTTGATACCTTCTCTCCGTTAATAGCTTCTCTGGCCAAGGAGCCTCTTGCAAGCTCGTCTTTCCTTTCTGGAGAAACTTCACCTACTTTTGAGCAGATCATTCAAGCTTACACAATTGCTGGCTATTCTTCCGACAAGCTGAAGCAAATTTCCAACTTGCCATTTATTGGAAAGTCTCAACTGGTGCAGAAGCCTCAATATTTGTCCTTCCTTGTCCGGGTGTTCTCCGGACCCTATGCGATTCGGACTAGAGTTGCTGCTATCGAAATGATGTCTTCCACTCTTAATGCAGAAAAGCCAGCAGCAGATTTGCAAGCTTTACTCCCCTATATAATCGCAGCTTTCGCCGACCCATCACAAGCCATCAGGACTGAGGCTGCAAAGCTTTTCAGCAATCTCATTTGGATACAACGCAAGGCAAAGAAAGAAAGCGATACTATCATCCCATGGGGCAAAGATAGCCTCTATGATCAACGAAAGGATCTTCAGCCGGTCTGGTTATCAACTTCTGATGCGCAAAAGATTGTTGAGCGCGTGCTACTTGATGGCTTAGAGGGCTTTGTCCACGATTCCCGTCATGTTATTTCCACAATCCAAAAGGCGCTCAAGGGCTCTAGCTCCGATTCCGACAAGGATGCTAATACCGAGTTGAAGAAAAGTCTGAGACAGAATTTCTTGCAGTTCCTATGCTACCATATCATTGCTACTCCAATCTTCCAAGTCAAGCTTAGCCTCCTCAAAATCGTCAATGGCGTGGGCAAGGTTGGTTCTGTGACGCGAACTAAGCTATTGACACCCTTCATTGATTCATGGAGAGCTCTTTCTGAAGCGCAAGTCTCTCAGATTTGTGACAGAGAGGATATCACTTTGTCCGAGTTGGAGCAAGAAGTTGCTGCTATCATCAGTCCCAAGGATTCAAATGCTGAGAAACTTTTGTTCAGCAGCCTTGAAAAGTCCAACCTCAGGCCTACATTCGTTTCTGCTGTTTTCACCCGCGTTGAACAAATCTGGAACAAGCTCGGTGAAAACAGACAAAATGCATCTGCACGGCAGATCTTCGACTTCTCATTCAAGGGTCCTGAATCAGTACAAAGCTACGCAAAAGAAACACTACGAAATGTGTCTCTCAGTGGACCAGTTCTTGTTGATTTCCTCAACAGGATACCCGAGTTTGTTGCTACTTTGGAGAGCCACAGCCCCTCTCCGAAGAGGCGGCGCACAAATAACAACAACGCCGTGGCTACCTTGTCCGACTCACCCGAGTTGGATGAAGTCATGGGCAAGGTGACATTCATCCTTGAACTTGTCGACAATTCCGTTCCCGAGGATCATCCAGAACTTGCCGCCGGCCTCTTCAAATCACTAGCAGCTCTACATCATCTCAAAACCAGAATCCAGTCAAGTCTCGGCTATCTACTCAGTCTGGTGCTCGGCAGCTTGTTGGCCATTGTTAACAAGGCCAAGAAGTTGTCCAAGCCGTCTTTTGACACTTCTGCTATCCGTACTGACCTGGTCGTTGACTGTGTTAGAAGCTCCGAGAGCCCTCAAGTACAGAATACCGCTCTGCTCTTGGTATCTGGTCTTGCTGTTATTGCTCCTGAACAGGTGCTTCACAGCGTCATGCCAATCTTCACATTCATGGGATCCAGTGTGCTCAAGAAAGACGATGACTACTCGGTTATGGTCATTGATCAGACAATCGACCAAGTTGTGCCCGTTCTTGTTCAGTCATTACGCAACCAAAAGCGCGATGTTGTTGCTGGAACTTCCGAACTTCTTCTCAGCTTTACGGCCGCCTTCGAACACATCCCATCTCATCGCCGACAGCGTCTGTTCCAAGCATTGGTTACCAAACTTGGCGCAAAGGACTTCTTGTTCGCAGTCTTGGCCATGCTTGCAAACCTTCATGGCCTGGATAAGAATGTTTCTGTCTTGATGACTTACTTGGCTTCTAATCTTGATCCTCAAGACCAGCTCATCACTTATCAAAAGTATCTCAGCCTAGTCAGCGATGCTTTGAAGCCAAAGCCCGGCATTTCTCAGATACTGTTGGGTGTTGGAAACGAGGGTGCAAAGGACAAGCACGTCATTGCGGAGGGTCTTTTGCGATCGCTTTCATACTGCTTGAAGCATTCTAGCTTGAAAGCGCAGATGGCTGTCGTCTTCAATTCTGATGCGGAGGATACTGTCACTCAAGTGGCTGGTCTTTTCTCTCAGATTCTTGAACAGGTCTTGGTCATGTCCGATGCCGTCCAAGATGTCAAGCCTTTGAGCAACGCATGCAGCGAGACTCTTGGTTCGGTCTTGGGAGTCTTGTCTCTTGTTGATCTTCTTGACACTGTCGAACAGCTTCTGCAGAGACCTAGCCCAGATCTTCGCCGCAAGGTTCTCCGATTACTGGAAACTCGACTCCGCCAACAGCCCGAGCGCGAAGGTGCGGCCCAAAATAGAGTCTTGGAATTCATCTCCTTCCTTAACCAAGTTGTTGAAACCTCGGATGATATTCTTCTCAAACATGCCGCTATCGCCTGTATTGACCGAATTGCCGAGAAGTATGGCCGCAAGAACCCAGACATGGTACTCCCAGCGGCTATGGTCATTAGCAGCGATTCATGCCTTGGCCAGGAAGACAACAGGGTATGCGTCATGGGGTTGTTGTGCCTTGCATCGATGGCAGAAGTCCTTGGAGAAGGAATTATTCCTGCTCTCCCAGAAATACTCAAGAAATCCCTCGCGCTCTTGGAAAGCAGTATCGAAGGAACCGTCAACGAACAACTCCACAATGCTGTTTACTCTTTGTTGTCTGCTCTCCTCGTACAAGTTCCGTTCATGCTGTCTGGCAAGACACTCGACACAATCCTTCGACTATCCTTCAAATCTGCCGAGCTTGAACTGTCCGAAGAAGGAAATGAGACTCGCCGTGATGCCTTGAAACTCATTGCAAAGAAGTTCGATGTCAAGGAATCTTATGGCGCTGTCGAAAGAAACTGGACCACGGCAGTTTCATCCGGACCGATTGCTACGAGGGAAATTCTTGACATGGTCATTCTCGCAATCGAGAAGCATCCCAAATCTGCTACATCAAAGAACGTTGGAATTCTCTCGAAGCTACTATATCGTGCTTTCGACTTACGTCGGGAACAGCAGTCCGAGGAGACAGGTGCTCAATTCGAGGAAAGTCAACTCCAAGCAATCGAGGACCTCATCAATAATGTTGCTATCAAGATGATCTTCAAACTGAACGACACTATCTTCCGACCTCTCTTCATGGAGATTGTGGAATGGGCGACGAATGGCGTATCCAAGAGCGATGCCAAGGGCCGCATTCTCCGATTGACTTCCTTCTACAAGTTCTTGCAGAAGTTCTTTGGCACGCTCAAATCGATCGTCACTAGCTACTCAAGCTACATCATTGAGAATGTCATTGAGGTTCTTGAATTTGCCAAGCCGAACGTGAAGGAATCGAAGGATTTGTGGTTATCTGCAGTTCGGACGCTTAATGCCGCATTTGAGCATGATCAAGATGGTAAGTCCAGAATCAATGCTGTCCATAACATCGCTGACATATCTAATTTTATAGCATTCTGGCAATCTCCATCTCACTTCAGCGGCATCTCCAAAGCCCTCATCTCTCAGCTTCCACGCGCCACCAACTCCAACACTGCGACAATCATCATCGACGAAGTGGTCCCAGCCCTCTCCGAACTTGCAGTCGCAACCGACTCGCCCGACAACTACAAGGAAATGAACACCGCACTCATGAAATACCTCCGTCCTTCAACCAGCACAGCCACAGAAGGCGGCGATAGCGCGCATACCCGGCTCGCAGCCCTCAAAGCCGAGCAGGCATTGACCGACCGCTTGGGCGAAGAATGGCTTACCTTGTTGCCGGAGATGTTGCCCTACATCAGCGAGTTGATGGAAGATGAGGATGAGATGGTCGAACGAGAGACGAGGAAGTGGGTCAAGGGTATTGAGGATATACTCGGAGAAAAACTTGATGATATGTTGACTTAGATCTGTGTATATTGAGGTAAAATGTTGTGACTCTGAGATGATAATAGGCATGATTGGCGTTTTACTAGTTGGGTTATTTGGAGATTGGTTATATTAGCAATTAAAAGTTGATATTTATTGTTCAAGCATGAAGCAACTAGACCAAAGGTTATGTAACCTTGGAAGCTCAAACTGACAACCTGCCCTGCCATAATGAGCAGAGAATACCAGCTCAAGCAGATTAGAGAACCACAGTGCTCTCCATTCCCATACTAAATAAAATTTCTGGCTATAAGATCTAGAAATTGGGGAAATTCCTGCTCGTTACGGAGTATAGCCAGGTTCTACTCTACTGTATTACAATTCGAAGCTCTCATTGGTCAGCTGCGTGCTCCATCTCCCGGAGTTAACAACATCCTATCATCGTCTTCGCATCTCAAGACTTCCGTGTTATTCTATGCCCAATGAGGCCGCGGCGGTGCATCATGCATAAACAGCTTCGCGCTAGTCTGAGGTGGCTTGTCGCGAATCCGAGTTGTCGCAGCTCAACCTCGTTGATGATTGTGTTGACAACTCCCCGGAATCGAACCTGAAGGAGATAAGAAGAGATGAAGTAATCTTCAATCTGTATTGCTACAAATCTTCCGATATCATTATGTGACGAACAGAACAAAAAGGGTTATTCTCGCTACATAGCCATCCAACGTCGCGGGGTTCCCCGGTCCAAACTCCGACTTCATCATGGCATTGGCGTTGGCAACCGCTTCGCGACTGAAGCCGGAAATCAGGCTGGCGCAAGCCGTATCCGAATTCGAGGCCGACCTGACTATGGAGCAAAAATTTCGTTTTAATTCATATAAAACCCAAGTCCACGAGTCCCCGCCGGAGATTCACGATGTCATGCGACTAACAGCCGAGATCGATCAGAAAATCTCACCCAAGATTGGTCGGGGTCGTTGCTACGGTCCACGACTTACAAACTTTCTACAAGGTGTACAACAATTCGTTAGTTTGGGTGATATTCTCGTCGGCGGCTCTCAGAATCTTGTCGCCTGCGGCGTGTGGTCGCTCGTACGAATGTCCTTAATGGTGAGTGATGTCGTTGCATGACCGGGCGTGTTCTCTATTGAACCGCGTCGCATGTATGCGAATCACTGCTCGTCTTCTGGACATGGATTTGCATGGTCATTCATTTGTATGTGTATGTGAGCATGTATTTGTATGGGTTCCGAACATGTATTCGATACAGATCTGTGCCCCCATATTGTATTGATTTGCATGGCATGATTTGTATCGGGGACATGCCTGGGTCCCGTATCTGCCTTGCCTGTATAAGCACCCGTTATTTGACGCAAATGGGATCCGGGCGAGGCAGGTATGAGATCCAGTCATGCCCCCATGCAAATCAATGATCCCCTACAATGGAATACGGCTGACACGCTTTAGTCGCTAGTCAACTCTGCTTCATATCTCGAGAAAGTATCCCGACTTCTCATGATTATTGGTCGAGGAGCGCCCCGATACCAAACTCTTGCAGCCATATATCCTCGTTCAAAGGAACTGCAAGCAAACCTCTGCGAGTATTTTATCGTGGTAGTCCGTCTATGCCATCATATCCTCAAATACACCCAAAAATCGACAGTTATGCAGTTCACTTCTACTCTCAATGCCTCAAATCTGGAATCTTTCCAACCGGAACTTGAGATTTGGGCTACAGCAATTAAAGAAGAAGTGAATATCTTGATGGCCAAGAGGTCAGAAGATGAAGCGGACAAGAATTCAAAATTCAGAGATTGGTCCCTCGGTTTCAGAACTCTCGAATCCCACCAAAAGCAGCTTACGGCAACCCGACGAGTGCTTGATTTGTGTTCGACGTACGATTACCAAGTGAAGTGGAAGCAAACCCGAAAGATCGGAAACGCGACAGTATTTCAGTCAGATGACAAGTATCAGTTTTGGAAAGGCCTCCAAACTTCAGCCACTCTCATGTATACGGGAAGATTAGGCTCTGGTAAATCCGTTTTAATGGCGAATATCGTTGATGATCTGAACTTGCAGAATGACACCATGGTGGCATATTTCTTTTGCCGGCATGATGAAGCAGAAAGTTTGAAAGCCAAAACGATAATCGGTTCTTTAGCCCGACAACTTCTAGTCGCCGGGAAGACTCCCGCTCTTACTTTAAAAAAATTTGGTGAGAACGAACTGAAAGACGTAGAAGGTCTTATGGGAATGCTATTTTCCGCTTTACCAATCCAACACAGAGCATTCTTTGTATTGGACGGTCTTGATGAATGTGGCTATTCAGTGGCAAAGGAAGTGATTCAATATCTCCGATTAATGCAAGAAAGGCTCAATTTGCATCTATGTGTTTCGCTGAGGTTGGACCCGAATAAACTACTGCGATACCCCCCCGAACTATTTGTTGAATGTACCGTGACTTCCATTCCGGTCGAAAACCCAGATATCGAAGCCTTTATTGAGCGCGAATTGGAGAATCGTATCCAATCAAATGAGCTGACAATAGGCGACCCAGAGCTAATCCTCGTCATCCGAGATAGCCTCATGGCCGGGTCACAGGGGATGTTCCTCTGGGTGGCCCTCCAGATCGATCTTCTTTGCACAATGAATACAGATGATGGGATTCGCCAAGCGCTGGCTAATCTCCCCAAGGATCTTTCAGATACCTTTACACGTATTTTGAAAAAACACGAACCAAATACGAAACCAGATCAGCGAACGATTCTAGAAGTGATCGCGGTATCTCAGCGCCCTCTCACTAGCGAAGAACTTCGTGAAGTTCTGAGCGTAAAACCTGGTGACACTACATGGGATCCAGGGAAACTACTCAACGATGTTAAATCAGTCTTGGCATATTGTGGAAGTCTTGTCACTATCGATGAGGAGGACTCCACCGTCCAATTTATACATCACAGTGTCAAGCAATTTTTACTTGAAGAATACCGTGACTCGAGTGGCACGGAGTTTGATATTGATGCTGCCAATTTGAACATGGCAAGGTTGATTCTTACATATCTCAGTTACGACCAATTTGACAGGCAGCTATCGACATCGGTTGTTCCTCGCATGAAGGTTGCGCCGTATAATATCGTCAAGTCGACAACATCTTATTCTCATAGCAGCAGCGTTCAAAATGTTGCTCTGGGGCTCCTCAAACTCAAAAAGACAAAGGGATCCATGGATATAGGAAGAACGATACAAGCAATGAATCCGCACCATCATAAAGCCCATGAGTACGCCTTTCACTTTCTGAGCTATGCGAAGCTATATTGGATATACCACTTGTGTGCAACGTCAGCAAGTGAAATACCAGAATTACCTTTGCTGGCCAAGATCCTTGAGAGGAAAGTTGTCTCCATTGATGAAGCCGTTGCGTACTCTGAGTCATCCTCTGATGACCGGAACCCAGGAAGAGCGTTAATTTTTTGGGCCTGTAGCCTAGACGATTCTTCTCTTTTACGAAGATTGATCCAGGTCGATCGTATTGACCCCAATCAACAAAATTCGCAAGGACAAACTCCATTTTTACAGGCCGCTATGTGTGGATATCACGGGGCCGTTCGGGAGTTGCTACGTACCGGCAATGTCAATATTAATTTAAAAGATACGACCGGTTGCACACCACTTATATGGGCTGTGCGCGGCGATCATACATCCGTCGTGCGTGAAATCTTCAGAGTACAAGAAAGGTCGCCCGCACCATGGGGAGAAGTAAAGAGTATCCGAAGTCTTGATGTCAATTTGGTAGATCCGCACGGGCGTACGGCACTATCATATGCTGCTCAAGTTGGTTCATCCGAATGCATTCGTTTATTACTTGAATTCGACGCAGACCCTTATATAGTTGACGACATGACACGATCACCGTTGATGTATGCTGCAATGTCTCGCAAGGCACACGCTGTTCAGATGTTCTATGACTCTCCCTCTCGGGTTGCCCATATCAATGGTTCTAACATCACAGATGTTGACGGACGGACAGCCCTATCCTACGCTGCTGAGCGAGGAACACCAGAAATTCTCCGAATCCTTCTGTCAGATCGACGTATTGACCCAGAGATACGGGATAAGAAGAATCGGTCACCCTTATCCTATGCAGCACAGTACGGGACACTTGAGATGGTTGAGAGTCTCCTGGCCGAATCTATCGGTGTTGATGCAGATTCATTGTGTTCCGGCGGGCTCTCGCCTCTATCATGGGCCATCGAAAGGAAAATTCATTCAGTGAAAAGGGGCGACGTCCTCTCAAAGGACGAAGATACGCAGCGCTCAATAGTCCGAGCTTTTCTTGATACTGGGCGAGTTAACATCAATACAAAGGACAAGGCAGGCCGAACGCCGCTGATTAGGGCGGTCTTTCATCAACGCTACTCTATCGTTGCACTTCTTCTCGACTATGGCTGCGACATTCATATCCAAGACAATGGAGGGAAAACCGCGCTAGATTGGGCTGAATGGAATAGAAACGAGGAAATCATTCAATTGTTACGTGAGCATACCCCAGGTGCGAATGGAAAGAAGATATACACGTCGTATGGTCACTTAACACATCGATTCAACGACTAGGTTGGTTTGCTTGAAATCGCCATATTGTGACAGAGACATTTTCGAATCGAGGTCTACGTTGCTACGGCACACGTTTACCCTAATCACATTTAGAAAAAGGAGTCAAAATCAAATTTGTGCATATATATTCATCAATGCGTCTTAAACAAGATTCTAACAACATAATTAGATATTATCATATGCCTACATATGTAGGTACTCAAAACATTTTTCTAGCAGGATGCATTCCATCCCAACCTTGGAAGTCATAAAACCGTCTGTGGTATCTCCCAGCATGGCCATCTTTTGCGACATTATATTAACCATTGTTCACATGCAATGCAATAAAACCAGACAACAGACCCGAACAAAAAAACAAAATATCAGTGGAGACTATCAAGCATCCACCCCGGCGACAGCGGGTTCGACGTCCGCACCCCAGCCCCCGACTGCGTGAGCGTCGAGTACTCCGGAGGCGCATGATCACTACCACCGGTATGAGACTCGACATCATCTTGGAACGAGCCCCTCGACGACCGCTGTGGCGAGTATGACGACGAGTAGTGATCTTGGTAATCCTCTTCAGATGGCGGCGCAATGGTTCGTGGGCGATAGTATTCTTCCTCGATTTGGGTATCGGGGAGTAGAAGATCGGACACATCTGCTAGAGTGGCGAGGCCGTTGCCAGGTGCGGATGTGATTTGGATGGGGATGTTGAGGGAGATGCTTGGTGCGAGGGGCAGTTTTGTGCTAGCTGGTTGGTAGGATAGGGACAGGTCGAGAGTGTATACTCGCGACACGAGACAGGAGTGGAACGTGGGCACGAAAGTTCGGTTTGCAGGTAGGGTGACAGGGACGAGTATAGATGCAGTATAGAATGTCTTTCCGCAGTATGAAGATGATGCTGATGGATGATGACTCAGACTATCCGCCAGCGAGGACGATGATTCTGATACCAACGAACTTCGTCGTGAGCCATCCAACGAAGCATCTGTGCCGTCGTGCTTCTTCCACTGCGCTGATGCCACGCACAAAGATGACAAATTGATAGTCTCGGGATATACACCATGAGCCGTATGGTTATACGCCGCCGCAATCTCCTTGGACGGAAAGTTCGTCCACGGCTGCGTCGCGTAGAAAGTCGATACTTTCAGCTTACTCGAAGTCGACTTGAGTCGCGGCGGTTGCTCATCTTCCGTCTCCGGATCAAATCGTACATGAAGTTTGACATGACTGCTAACCGGCGCTTTGAATCCTGTACTTCCCGGTGCAGGTAACTGCAAAGGCTTCGGCTGTGCAGCAGAAACCACCAATCGACCCGTCTTCCCTCCCAGCAGCGCCTTTCGGACATGTTTCTCCCGTCGAACTCGGTATCCATCTGCATTATTACATCCGATCTCCAGCGGTGGCTGCTCCATCGTCGCAGGGATAATGCGCACTTTCTTCGCTACTGAAGCAATGGCATAAAACGGCTTGGGGCTTGCAGGCGGATTCTTCTTCATAACGGCGACTTTGAGTTTGTATGTGATTTCGCTCATCATGGGTGCCATGTCGTTGATCATTGTCTTTCCATCGTCGGAGAGCATTGCGTCGCCTAGGGTTGGGGGGAGTTGTGTATGCGCGGCTTTCAAGTGTGGGTTGTTTGTGAAGTGGTTGCAGGCATGAAGAAGTAAGTTTTCGGGCACGACGAATGTGAATGGGAAGATGTATGTTTCGAGGGGTTTGAATTCGCGGGATTCGGGGTATGTGCTTGGGTCGATTGGTTGGCGCAGTTTGAGAAAGGGGTGGAAGGCGTTGAGGTTGTTTGCTACATGTGCGACTGGTGATTGTCGTTGGATGATTGTTTTGGATGTACCTGTATATTGGGTTAGATTCATTCATTCTTAGGGTTGAAGCATAAACGAACCCTCGAAAGTAATCTGGACATGATCAAACTCTGTATCCCGTTCCGCTTGGATATGGACCTCGCCCTCAATCTTGTCGAATGTAGTATACGACGGAACGAGGCCCTTGACCTGCCCGTTTAGGACAATGTCAATCTTGAGACGAGAGCTTCGCATTGGCAGAGATGGCATTGCGTTCAACGTAGTAGATGTGAGGAACTGACGATGAGTCAGGATTGATATCTGCAATTCGTTGATGTGTATCAACAATGACTGCCTGAGAGTATTGCGATCCCATAAACAGCCTTTTATACAAGACCAGAGACGATCCAAGAACGATGAATCAATTGACCCCAAAATGACGAATGAAGAACACAGTATGAATTAGAAATCAAAAACTTATAAATCAGAAAACGCAATTCTGTAGCCTCAATATATACTCCTCGACTATACATGTGTAGAAATATATGGATCAATCCTCGTGTACAAAAAGTTTAAGCCTGAGTCATCCCATCCATACCTGCAACAATCTACTACGGTAAACTTGGACCACAAGGTTCCAGTCTCTAGATCGGCCAGCAAACTAACGGGCACGGTCAACTAGCCGAACTCCATAAATGTATGACTCGATTGGCAATAACCTGCCTCTAAGCGTTAGCCTAGCCATTCATGTCTGGGATAAGTTGGTAGATGTATTCACGGATTGGGTATAGGCTGGAGCTAGGACAAGACATGGTTGGAGCTAGACTCCGGGAATCACAAGCCCATGGAGAAGTGCTGGCTTGGGGGACTAGGCAGATGACGAAGATTGATTAGAAATACGCAGACAGACCGCTTGCATAGCCCTAACTTAGATGTATCCCGCCCTGTGACAATCCATCAACTTCGATCCAGATGTCGTTTAGAGGGTGAGCATTGACATTTCCAAGGTTGCGATTCTGCTGCTGATGGCCTAAGCGGACGGATTCGCTGGTTTCTAATACTCAAGCATGTTCTTGTTGTATATCTAGGAGAAAACATGTGAACCGATATCGCTACGGAGTAAGCATTCATCGCCCGGAATAAAACGTGCTCAATCCATTCCGAAGGGCTATTCCGAACTACTTTAGATGACCCACCACCTCTGTACGGAGTACATGGCTGTATACATCCACTCAAGTATATATGGAGTAGAGAAGTAGACGCTAGGAGAGTCCCCGAATGACTCACTGTGCAAGTTACTTCTCTTTGCTTAGACATAAAGAGGTACATTTGAAGTAGCGAGTTGAACGACAGACCCGCTATTCCTGTTCGGCATCTTAGCCGTGTTCCCGTTGAGTCACCGTTAATTGACCAACTACAAGCTAGCTACAGAGCTAGCTAACATGTACTACATAGTAACTAACTGTTAGGGCTTTGTTAGGGAATGCTTGTCCTTACTTGCTGTTTAGTGTTCGGTGAATGATCCGGAGTCGGTGAATAGACTACTTAGTACTTCCAGCGTAGAATCATTCGAGTATACAATTCAGACAGAATGAATATAGATTTTTGTCCAAGTATAGAGTCAATTCCCTTTCATGACATTCTTGAAGATTTCTCCCAGATCTGGTTTCCACATGGTCTACCTAGGTATGGTCAATGGCATGTCATAAGGCGCCAACTCCAAAACTTAAACTTTTATACAAATGGGTCTGGTCCCTCTCTTCGTCAATGAGTGGATTCCATTTCTCGCGCCTTATGACTACATTCCCGAGGAACCCATACGAACAATCTATTTAACCTTCTATACCTGTCCCTGTAGGTATATAAGAAGCGAGGGAGTACGTAATTCAATTGCTCATTCTACACACCTACCTAGGTACGAAGTAGGTACATAGGACTTCTTTCTCCGCGCTTTGCAAGTACAGATTTAGTTGTCTTGATTATTAATCGGCTAGCTACGTACGGAGTACATCTACTCCGTACTTTTATTCTGAACTCCGAACACCACTGCTGCCTAATTCTTGAGGTATCCAATTGGGCGGCAGACAGCGAGTCGTTTCGTTTTGCGCCTTCTAGCTACAGTTAACTATGTTATGGATATATTCCAGAATATGGTTACGTATCGGAATTAGAAGTTCTGCCATCATGTACTTTTGTGAAATCATGTAGTCATTGTACTAAGCAGTGAATCAAAACCTAAAGACAATTATTCATTTGAAAATGTTTATTTACAGGATTTTATTTTGCCATGAAAGAAATAACCTATAGACACGAACAGACAAATCATATCTATCTGTACAATCAATCAAGTTTTCTTTCCAAGCAAGGTCATCAGACACATAAACCCTGTTTTATCAACCCATCCTCATAGGCCCATGCAGCGCTATACCCGGCAAACTAAACAATTGCGTGCTATGCATGATAAGAAAACAGAGACATGTGAGGGGCAATCAGATTAAAAAAGATCTAAGGGTATAAAAACACAAATTGCTCGCTGAATCGTGCAACAACAAAGAAAAAAAATCGTGAGTCATGGGACTTTATATGGTCGGTTGATTATTGATTGGGTTTTTCCTTCCTCGGACTAATATTGGTTCGTGGGTGCTGGGGCGTTCGCGACACGCGGCCAGCGAGAGAGGTATTCGACGTTGTCGAGGTTGCCTTTGCTTTGGTTACGGACGTATTGGGTGCTTGGGTCGATGCGAGGTTCGTAGTCCCAGACCGTGGGAACGCCTTTGATCAGTGCGGAATAAACGATACGCCGACGACGCTGAGAGCGGACTACATCCTCGTGAATGGCGCGCAAATTCCAACGGGAGTGGACTTCTTCGACGAAATGTTCATAGACGGTTGCTGGGTCATCCTGCTCGGGGAGAACAAGAGGTAAGCTGGGACTGGGTGTGCGAGGAGGTGTAGGGACAACCTCAGCTGGGATCTTCGGGAAAAATGACTTTTCGGTGCTCACAAAAGTGACTGCATCTGGTGCTTCGCCATTAGGAGGAGTAGGCAATCCTGTTGGTTTGATCTTGATTTCTTTGGTCTTTGGTGCTGGAATCGGGAGGCCTGCAGCCAAGTTCGTGGTCTCCAGAGGATCGGCTTCGAGATCAAACAGCATGGGCGGGTCGATCAATGAATAGATGAATTTCCACTTTCCGCGGCGAATCATAATAACCGGAGTTTGCGATCCTTCAGCCATGTACTCGCCAAAAACAGTGTCGGTCTTGAGTCCTTCGCCGCCGGTCAAATAAGGAACCAACGAAACTCCATCCATAGGCAGGCTAGGCTCTAACTGGGCTCCGACCAACCCGGCAAATGTGGGAAGAATATCCATAGTCGAGACATTCTCCTTGATGCGCTTGGGAGTGAATCGATTGGGAGCGTGAACGATGAACGGAACGCGCGCAGAATTCTCGAACCAGGTCATTTTGTACCACAAACCACGCTCGCCAAGCATATCACCATGATCTCCGGTGAAAACAATAATGGTGTCGTCGGTCAAACCGCAGTTGTCGAGCGCTTTCAATAACTTGCCAATGTTGGTGTCGACATAGGTGCATGCTCCGTAGTATGCGCGACGAGCGGCCTTGATGCGCTCTTCGGGCATCTCTTTGCCCCAGAGATCGATACACTTCAACACACGCTGTGAATGAGGGTCTTGCTGGTCGTGTGGAATTGCAGCTGTCTTGGGCAGAGGAATTTCGACATCTTCGTACAAGTCCCAGAATTCCTTAGTCATCGCATATGGGTCGTGGGGATGAGTCATGGAGACCGTCAAACAGAATGGCTGATCACCGCGGTGTCGAACGTGGTCGTACAAATACTGAGTCGATTTATAGATGACCTCCTCGTCATAGTCGAGCTGATTGGTGCGAACAACTGGGCCAGCATCTAGGACAGAGGACATGTTGTGGTAATAATCAGGGCGAACCTCCTATGCTTTGTTAGCTTTTATGCACAATTTACGCGCGCGTGACAGACAACATACAGGCTCATCCCAGTTCACAGACCAGCCATAGTCTCCAGGATAGATATCACTGGTCAATCGCTGCTCATACCCATGCAGCTGGTCCGGACCACAAAAGTGCATCTTCCCAGCCAAAGCAGTGTGGTAACCCTCACGACGAAGATAGTGTGCATATGTGGGAACATCAGCAGGCAAATCAGCTGCATTGTCGTACGCGCCAATTTTAGATGGAAGCTGGCCAGTCACCATGACAAAGCGGGATGGCGCACACAGAGGAGAATTACAATAGGCATTGTCGAAGGTGACGCCTTCCTTTGCCAATCGGTCCAGGTTGGGAGTTTTGATGGGCGAGTTGGAGTCGTGGATGGACAGGAGTGGCGCGGCCATCTGGTCGGCCATGATATAGAGGATGTTGGGTCGTTTGGCTGCCATGTTGTGTTGCTTTCGATCTGTCGGTTTGTTCGGATTTGAAGTTCGATTATCTATGGAACACCAGCCAACAGTATGGACAGGTCGTTGAGCTGTGTTCAACCAGGACTTGCCTGGCTACTGGATTACAAAGAGAAGAAGCAGAAAAATATATTGGCTCTTTGCAAATCAATGGTTGACAGATGAAGAAACAAACAAAGCACGCTGAAAATATGGTTGAGAAAAAGAAACGAGCAAAGGGGAAAAGTATAAATGGAGTGGAAGAGGCGGGCTTTTTTAAATGACGCCAGAAAAGGTCTCCCTCTTTTTTTTTCCTTCTGAACCTTTCCCGGGGCAGCCTGGAACGGGAAGGAGGTGGGCTTATCGAAAATTACGTGTATGGTACATGTATGAGTGTACCGTTACGAGAGCCTGTCAAGTACCGAATACTGATAAATTACGTGCCACAGCGGCTGGTACATGTACCACACGAGTACAGCGATTACAGCAGGAATGTTGGAGTCATTCTCTGGGGCGATGTCGTGCGATGTCGTGATTGTGGGGTTAGTCAGCTACTTCCTTAAACCTTTACAAGATCAAATTAGATGGCCGAATGATTATGCCTGCTGGAGGATAAATGCGCCATGGGTACAGACATGGCGTCGTCATGGCGGTGTTTCATGTGGGATTTTCAGGGGAGCAGACAGCCAAGTTGACTATTCGATGTGGTTAATACCGCTCGATTCTGTCGTTACCTAGGTACTTTCGCGAGATATACTCAGTACCCTCAAACATGGTCAGAACATGTATTGACCTCTGAAGAGAAGACGATGGATGGCACTCCCTGATTCAGCAAGAACTTCCTTCTGAGAACTAAACAGGACAAACATCGCGTGATCATTTTGTCAGACTGTTGAATACGGTGTATTTGAGTATTTCTCCGTACGTACACTCAACAATACCAAGCTTATCAGAAAAAAAGACAAAACTTCAAACCCCACATACGCTAACAAGGCTTGTTGGCAACTCGGCGTACGGCGCAGAGAGAAAGAATCATATGGAATCGACTGTGCGATAAGAGGCCCACATGTATTTATCCAGTTTACACACAGCCAACCTGAAATAAATATTGTGCAGATATCCGGCTACTCCGCCAATAGCATCCCACTCCCTCCCAATACAGTGGCTTCACATTAAATGGCGACAAGCCCTCCAATGACATGCCCAGTTCGACGGCGATGCTCATTGGGGCCGCGGATTGCGTGACTGTCGCGGTTATGGAGTATCCACTTATCCGCGATGGTTTCTGTCTGTCGCTCTATCGTTCCTCGCACGCAATTTTGTGCGGCGCTGATTCAACCTGATTGGACGGGATTTCGGATGAGCTAAAAGTTTCGCCGAGATGGTGCATGCGCGCTATTCTATATGAGGACTAGTTCAATACATGTGCTGTACGAGTAGTCGAGTACGTATTATTTGACTGCGAGTGAGTGACTTCATGCTGATCGAGATGCCATCATACTCGTACATCAATCAGTATCAACAATGGAGACTATCACGCCATAATACTTCTTACTGGAATGTCTTGTCTGGCGAGATAAGAATGTGATGGTATAAAGATCTACATATATATATTTAGTAGTATGACTCTATGTTACACAACGATGGCACCAGTTGACGATTCTGACTCATCACTTAAGTGTCAAGTATCAAGTATTATGGGCAAGATTGAAAAATACAATCCAGCTCCAAAATCGCGTGTATTGAAACATTCAATATGTGGAGAGAGCCACCAGTCCTTCTATCTGTTAGTCAGAGAAACCAGTTGGCATCCTACATACGCAGGGCCATGGATATTCTTACCTTGTTTGAACAGATGAGCATAAGTACTAGGCAAAAATATATGGTGTAGTTACATCCGTCTCGCATTAGTATAGTTTCATAGTATGCCAAGTATGATAAGAAAAGAACTAAAGTATCGTGTGCGGTAGAAGTACAAAATATGTATTGATGCTTTCTTCTCGCTTTATTCAAATGCATCGACTCATCAATCGGCCTTAACAGCACTATTATAAAATCAGCATCGAAGCTCCATATGGGAATAACAGAAGGGGGCATACCTGTATATCCTCCGAATAAAAGCATACGCCGTCAAAAATCCCACCGTGCCAGTCAAAAGGCCATAGACAGCGCACGCTAGAAAACTATAGCTGAAGAAAAGCAAACTCGACACGAAGCCCGTTATGTGTAGTTTGTATGTATAGTACCAGATGCAGTAGGCGAAGATCCAGAAGGAGCTGCTGCCGCCGGTGAGGAAGCTCTGCCACCACCAGTGGTAGTTCTGTGGAAGTTAGTCAAGGAACTGAGTTGATTTTAAAATAATTGAGAGAGGATTACCTCGGCGCAGAGCTGGTTATATGTTGCGATAATTGTCACTTCGCTCACTGTGACGATCAAGATCGTGCTGACCACACTCAAAAAGCCAAACACGTAGTAATAGCCGCTCTTATCTTGCCAGAGGTTCTTGAAAACGAACAATAGCTCGATAAACAGTACGGCAAATGGAATCAAGCCGGTCAAAAGTACTCCATTGATGCCCCGGAAATACCACGGTTGTCGCGGGATCTGTCGGGGAATAGGTGATGTTTTGGTTGGATGTTGCCATGGCTCTGCTCGTACGTATCCGAACCAGCTACCAGCATAACATAAAGGTACCTGGACTAGAAGCCAGAGCGCGACTAGTCCTACTAACGTGCCGAATGGGAGTGCTGTACTGGACGCTTGAGCCCAGACAAACAAATTCAGTACGAAAATCAGACAGAATGTTAGTCCAGGGAAGAGGGAGGCTGTCTATTATAAAATTAGTATACAGACAGCATAATAGTGGCGGTATACTTACGATGATGGTGTTCTTTCGCCAATTCTGTCCTCCCAGTGTCTTATACAGCCTAGCAGAAAAGTAGCCAGAGAACAACCCCGCAAATACGAACAAGCCAAATCCAACCGTAACGAAACCACCTCGGAAGCTAGGATTCAGCACTCCCAAAGAACTGAGAATGAGTAGACCAATTGCAACGAACAGTAACTGCGTTCCTGAGCCTACCAATGGTGCGAGTAGTCCACTGCGAGCCGGAAGACGGAAAGCATCCGCATGAAGCAGTTTCCATCCGGCAACATCCTCTAGTTCATCGTCAGACAGCGGATCGCCCTCACCATCCTGAGACAGCACGCCTTCACTTGACTTTTTATCCTTATTCGGCGACTTGGAGCAACGTTTCTTTAGTTTCCCCTCTTCCAAGACATCATCATCTCGTTTGGCATTGCTCTGGACAGTTCGGCCCCAGATGACGATGACAGTCACACCGAGGACACCCGATATCGTCAAAGAATTAATAATCGCCAGCCAATGTGTCATCGAGCTGTCGACTTGATCGGTAAAGAACAAATCCCACCGATTCGACCATTCGATAGACGTTTCCTCCCGGAAGTAGACCGAGTATGTATATGGAATCTTCATCGTAGCACCATCGTCCGCATCCTCACCACGCTGAGGAATATATGACGAATCGCTGTACTTTTCCTCAACTTCCTTATTATTTGGCGTAATGAAAAGCTCCAAATGAGAGTTTTCCGCATGCACATCGTACGGACATCCGTCTTCGTCTCGATTCTCATATCCTATGCTCTTGGGATAAACCTCAAACCCGAGAATAACACTTTTCCCCTCCTCGCCTGCCTTTCCGGGAGCCTTGCGCCAACGGATAACAATCGTGAAATGGTTGTGAATATAAATTCGACCCAGGCCCTCGGCTGGAGAAAAGTCTTGGTATCCTAGCTTGAATCCGCTCGAGTAGTACTTTCGACTGCGATCGACGGTCACGAAGCTGGTTGCCGCGGGGAGATTATCGACAATCCATTCGGCAACATATCCATCCTTGATGAGTTGGCGACCCCATTTCACAGCTTTGCGATCGACCTCGCGCGTGCAAAGTGCGCGGCATCCGACGTCTTGTTTCATTACCAACTCATAGTCCGAAGTCATGATACGATCGCCGCGCAATATCTCGCCCAGGTTCAGGGATAAGCTGTGCCCAGATGCGAATGGAGAGTTTCCGTGTTTCTGGCCGGTCGGTGGGCAGACGAAGGGGAGGTCAAAGTAGGCATATTGTAGTTGGGTGTGGTCCGAGAAGATCTTGTTGACTAGCAAAGGGATGGGTTCGTTGTCTTGGTAGCTGACGACCGAGTAGCCTGCAGTGACAACAGAAGCTTAGCACTGTTAACTAGCGACTTATGAATGTAACTCACCTGGGATGTAGAATGATTGGCAAACGGAGATCAACAGCAGCCAGGGCATTAACCGCCAGCTGTAGCTGTAAGATATAGACCTCATTTTCGACAGAACGTGACTCTCTCAACAGGCTCCTTTGCTACCGAGTATACATGAATCTCTAAAACGATATCAATTGGCGATTCGAAGCAGGGAGGGAAATATTTGCGATCCGATCGTAAACGTGTGCTAGCGCTCGACAAGGGATAAACCCCGAACAGCTCAATAACGAATGTAAACGGTACAAAGTACCTTCAACTGATACTCGGTTTCTTCGCGTCGTCAATTCGCACAGATGATTTACTGGAGATCAACACGATCGCCCGGCATCTTCAATGTTGAGAAAACGATTGATCGATTCAAGGGGAAAACAGTGGAGGAGGGAGTTATGTTCGGTTTGCCTAACTCCGCGCTAGGTTCACGGGCAAGCTGGCAGTTTTACGTATTTGGTTTAGCGTGTACGGGAGCTTATCCTCGAGGTCCGGATAGCTTCAGTCTACATGCGTAATTTACATATTAGGAAGCAAAGAGTGGCATCAGTTGCGTTTATCATTGAGGCTGCAAAATAGTCAGACATAATTCATTATACACTTCGACCAAGTTATGCACATAGAAGAATCAATGAAGCTGAATGGTCCCAGGTATCGACCAGCTGAATCGAATAAGAAGACTTCACAGGGAATATCGAATGTAAACATAATGCTGCTCGCAACCCCTTGTTTAACCACCCAAGAGAAAGTTAACAGCACCTTGCACGCTACCACCGCTTCTTCGTAAGGCTGCAATATTCTGATCAAAGTCGTAAAAACCCATGTCATTCAGTTGGCGCAATTGCTCTGCATAACGTTCCTCAGGGGGCCGGTTGTCTACTGGGCTAGGAGCAGCTGGAGGAGCACCAAAAAGAGATGCCCAAGGGTTCTCTGCGCCAGCGCCGGCACCGCCTCCGTTCATGGCTTGCATGACATTCTGTAGCAAAGCGGGGTCTCGCATAAAGGGATTATTCTGAGGGTTGAACATGTTGTTGAAGTTCGGCTGGGCCGCACCACCTGCGCCGGCCTGGCCTGAAGGTGCTCCGAACAATGCAGGATTGAAAAGAGCGGCAAATGGATTCTGAGCTTGTTGATTCTGTGCGACGGAATCTGTGGTAGCTTGTCCACCAGTCGTGGTTGACTCGGTAGCGGTGGTAGTCTGTTGTGCGGTGGTTGATGGCGGTTGAGGAGGCATTCCAAACAAACCGGCTAAAGGGTTGGCACCAGCGGTGAACGGATTCACAGGTGGAGTTGTCTGGTTGGCGTCCTGCTGTTGACCACGATTCTCCTCTGGGGTAGTGTTTGTGACGCCAGGAGCGGGAAAGGCTGTGTTGCCGGCTCCAAAGCCCATACCGCCACCGCCGAAAGCGCGTTGCATCTGTGCCATTTGGCGGATCGTCGCAGGGTCAGTCAGCATTCTTCGGAATTCTGGACTTTGCATCATTTGTCGGACACCGGGGCCCATCTCGCGCAACATCGGGTTTTGTTGAATCATTAAATCAATAAGAGCGGGGTTCTGGAGCGCCTCGTTCATAGTGGCCTGCACTTGAGGATTCTCAAGCATACTGAGCATCTGGTCTGGATCTGGAGGAGGTCCCATCTGTAATTTGTTAGTCATGAATCTACAGTCCACTTCTCAACAACTACTTACGCCACCATCTGGTCCAAACATTCCAGCTCCAGGGAGCTGCGCGAAACCGGCATATCGTGCTCCAGTCAAGCCAGCCAAAGGGTTGTTTCCAGTGCCGGCGGCAATATTTGTAGGTACTCCAGGTACAGATGAAGGTGTCGTACCAGCAGCAGTGCTGGCAGGCTGAGGAGGGGGGTTCTGTCGTTGATTACTAGCTGCGCTCTTGACTAGGTGAATGGTGTGTCCATCTTTGATCTTGTAGGAGGCAAGAGTCTCGTTATCTTTGAGCACTCGACCAGAGTAAATCAATCGCTGGCGCTCTGCAGGTGTGTCGGCGTGCTCAGAGCTGGAAAGTTTTTCTTTCAAGTCTAGAACGGTCGTCGAATCAGGTAATGTGAAGGTATATTTGGCGTCGTTGGATGCCTTGACGCTGAATGTGATGGAGGCAGATTCCGCTGCCGGGGCGTCGTCCGCCATGATATCACACGCAAGAGGGGTAGATTCGTGAGGTTGTTCGATCAATCGCTAGCACCCGACTTAGAAGTAAAATATTTGAGGTGAGTAGCAAGTTCTGGTACTTGTAATGGAAATGTGACAAACAATGTCACAGTCAAGTGAGTGATCGTGAAGTTGGAAACAGCCGTCGTGTCTCAGCAATCAGTAGGACAATCAACGGGATAATGTCAGCCCGTCCGGAAGCTGGCAGAAACCAATGGATTAAGGCAGAGATTAAGGCAGTTCTGTGTGGCTGCCTTGTTGCCTTGTAGCCTCACAGGTCTTGGCACTTGGCACGCTAAAGCCACAGCTTTTCTTTTTTTTGTGCAGGTTTTGCAAGCTCCCACGCTCACAGTCCTTCTTCTCCCACTTTGACGGCAGGACGCGTCGTCCTTGATCAGCAAATAATACAATATTATTCTATCATCAACTGGTCTTGACTTTGAAGGCTGCCATACTGTCTTTGCAGTTTGGAGATGGAAACCTGATCTCGACCAATCTTGTCCTCGGCAACGCGACCAACCACCCCCAGTTCACAGCTCGATTCGAGCACAGTAACTGCCCACCATGGCGACCACATCGAATATGTTCATGTATTCCTTGACGTTACAGAATCCTACAGCTGTAACGCAAGCTATACTCGGACAATTCGCAGGAACAAAGGAGCAACAGATTGTGACGGCTTCCGGTTCGAAGCTTACCATCCATCGCCCGGACGCCGCTCAAGGCAAAGTCACCCCGATATATACCCAGGATGTCTTTGGTATCATAAGGTCTCTTGCAGCTTTCCGGCTGGCCGGAAGTAACAAAGGTACGTTGCGCTCTATTCCCCCTAAAAGAGTCATTTTAGTGATTCGTGAAGCTCCCGGGAACCAGCCACTATCGTCGGATGTGCCTCGGTCGGAAGCATCGAAGCGTTGAAAGCTCTGCAATGATATCGTTGATCCGTGCTGAAAAGTGTACAGATTACATCATCATTGGGTCGGATTCGGGTCGTATTACCATCATTGAGTATGTACCGTCACAGAACAGATTCAACCGCATCCATTTGGAGACATTTGGAAAGTCGGGTGTTCGACGAGTTATTCCCGGCCAGTACCTTGCAGTAGACCCCAAGGGACGAGCTTGTCTCATTTCTTCGGTGGAAAAGAACAAGCTTGTCTATGTTTTGAATCGTAATTCTCAAGCAGAATTGACAATTTCCTCTCCCCTTGAAGCACACAAGGCACATACTCTTGTCTTTGCTCTTACTGCTTTGGATGTGGGCTACGACAATCCGATCTTCGCCGCTATCGAGGTTGATTATTCCGAGTCAGACCAGGATCCCACCGGTCGAGCATACGAGGAAGTTGAAAAACAACTTGTATACTATGAGCTTGATTTGGGTCTGAACCATGTGGTTCGCAGATGGTCGGATGTTATAGATCGGACTTCGAACATATTGTTTCAAGTGCCTGGAGGCGCCGATGGCCCGAGTGGTGTCCTTGTTTGCGCAGAAGACAGTATCACATATCGTCACTCCAACCAGGATGCATTCCGTGTGCCGATTCCTCGTCGCAACGGTCCTACGGAGAATCCCGAACGGAAGCGATCTATTATAGCTGGTGTTATGCACAAAATGAGGGGCGCTTTCTTCTTTTTGTTGCAGACAGAAGATGGTGATCTGTTCAAGTTGACAATCGACATGGTCGAGGATGAGAATGGTCAACTCACCGGTGAAGTCAAGAGACTAAAGATCAAATACTTTGACACCGTTCCGGTTGCAGCGAACCTGCTTATCTTGAAGAGTGGTTTCTTGTTTGTTGCAAGCGAAACAGGCAACCATCACTTCTATCAATTTGAGAAGCTTGGCGATGACGACGAAGAAACAGAGTTCTCGAGTGATGATGTTTCCGCCGATCCAGCCGACTCCATTACCCCTGTTTACTTCAACTTGAGAGGCGCCGAGAATTTGAACCTGGTTGAAAGCATCAATTCGTTGAATCCCATCATGGACTGTAAAATCACAGACGCTATTGGAGAAGACGCCCCACAAATCTATACCATTTGTGGTACCGGAGCTCGCAGTTCTTTCAGAACTCTCAAACACGGTCTGGAGGTTTCCGAAATTGTTGAGTCCGAACTTCCTAGCGTTCCGTCCGCCGTCTGGACGACGAAACTGACCCGCAACGATGAGTTCGATGCTTATATTGTGCTCTCGTTCACAAACGGAACCTTGGTTCTCAGCATCGGTGAAACAGTTGAAGAGGTTACAGATACTGGCTTTTTGCCCACAGCACCTACCCTGGCTGTTCAACAACTTGGCGAAGACTCTTTGATTCAAGTTCATCCAAAGGGTATTCGACACATTCTCGCTGATCATCGAGTCAATGAATGGCCTGCGCCTCAACATCGAACTATTGTTGCTGCTGCCACCAACGAGCGTCAAGTTGCAGTTGCTTTGAGTTCTGGTGAGATTGTGTACTTTGAGATGGACACGGATGGCTCGCTGGCCGAGTATGATGAGAAACGTCAGATGTCAGGCACAGTTACATCTCTGAGCTTGGGTGAGGTACCCGAAGGTCGCGTACGAAGCTCATTCCTTGCTGTTGGGTGTGATGACTCCACAGTAAGGATTTTGAGCTTGGATCCTGACTCAACGCTTGAAAACAAGTCCGTACAGGCCCTGACATCTGCGCCATCTGCCTTGAACATAATGTCTATGGTCGACTCGACATCCGGTGGCTCGACTTTGTACTTGCACATCGGGCTGTACTCTGGTGTCTACCTCCGAACAGTGCTTGACGAAGTTACTGGTGAACTTTCCGATACCCGAACTCGATTCTTAGGCGCAAAACCAGTCAAGCTGTTTGGAGTTTCCGTCAAAGGTCAACCCGCAGTTCTTGCCCTTAGCTCTCGTCCATGGCTAGGTTACTCCGATATCCAGACAAAGAGTTTCATGCTTACATCCTTGGACTATGTCGGTCTCGAATGGGGATGGAACTTTTCCAGTGAGCAATGCCTGGAAGGTATGGTTGGAATACAGGGTCAAAACTTACGGTACGTAACCTTTCCTCAGTTCTTGCAATTTTACCCCTCGTATCATGATGAAAAAGGAATCCGAACCTTCGTGTGGAAGAAAAAATATAAATTTTTATATCCAATTGTTCCTACTGAGATACTTCTCCCATTCACTATCACTCCTGGTTGCAATTGATTAGTCACTTGCTAATTGAGATTAGGATTTTCTCCATTGAGAAACTAGACAACAACGTGTTGCAAGAGTCGATTCCTCTAGCATATACACCACGACACTTTGTGAAACATCCAGAACAGCCTCTATTCTACGTTATTGAGTCAGAGAACAATGTTCTCGCTCCGGCCACACAAGCTCGTCTATTGGAAGACTCAAAAGTACAGAACGGAGAAGCCGTGATTCCTCCAGCAGAGACATTCGGCTATCCACGCGCTAACGGACATTGGGCTTCATGCATTGAAGTTTTAGATCCCGTCAATGCCAAAGCTGTTCTTTCGCGCCTTGAACTTGAAGAGAATGAATCTGCTGTTAGCATTGCAGCTGTTTCCTTCGCGAGTCAAGACAATGAGACTTTCCTTGTCGTCGGCACAGGTAAAGATGTTGTGACGTATCCCAGATCTTTCTCCGCTGGCTTTATTCATATCTACCGTTTCCAAGAAGATGGCAGGGAATTGGAGTTCATTCACAAGACCAAGATCGAAGAGCCCCCGCTTGCCCTTCTCGCATTCCAAGGACGTTTGCTCGCCGGTATTGGCAAGAATCTGAGGATCTACGACCTTGGTATGAAGCAAATGCTTCGAAAGTGCCAAGTCGAGGCCGCACCAAATCTCATCGTGGGCCTACAGACGCAAGGCAGCCGTATCATTGTCAGTGATGTTCAGGAGAGTGTCACTTATGTGGTGTACAAATATCAAGAAAACCAACTCATCCCGTTTGTGGATGATGTTATTGCACGCTGGACTACCGCCACGACAATGGTGGATTACGAAACAACTGCGGGAGGTGATAAATTCGGTAACCTATGGCTTGTTCGTTGCCCGAAAAAGGTGTCCGACGAATCAGACGAAGACGGTTCGGGTGCCCATCTCATCCACGAGCGTTCATATCTCCAGGGTACAGCAAACCGGTTGAATCTTATGGTCCATTATTATACCCAGGATATCCCTACAAGTCTCCACAAAACCAACTTGGTTGTCGGAGGAAGGGATATTCTCGTATGGACTGGTCTGCAAGGCACTATCGGTATCATGGTTCCGTTTATCAGTCGTGAAGATGTTGATTTCTTCCAAAATCTGGAGACTCAGCTCGCTTCCCAAAACCCGCCGTTGGCTGGACGTGATCATCTTATCTACAGAAGCTACTATGTACCTTCAAAGGGCGTAATTGACGGTGATCTTTGTGAGACTTACTTTTTGCTTCCCACGGACAAGAAACTCATGATTGCCGGTGAACTTGATCGGAGCGTTCGGGAGATTGAACGCAAGATCTCGGTACGTCCCTTTTTCTCCTTGGATATGATACACTGCTAACTTGTCATAGGATATGAGGACCCGCGTGGCTTACTGAATCCATCAATCGTTTATTGTCTATTTGTATATCTAACGGAGTCTCGGCAGGCGTTTCAAGGGATCGTGAGCGCCTGATTTTTACCTACTTAACCTTATGATATCAATCAATGACTAATCGAGATATATCCCTTCCTTTCGCTTCATTATCAGCAGCCATACATAGAACGTCTCTTGCCTCGCTCGATCAGCTGTTATTTCATCAACTGATTTTGAGCTGGATACACCATTACTCCCTCGGGAATAACGGTTGTATGAGACAAGAATAACCTAATCGATGATCTTTGAGTACGATTTTATCTGTTATGCCCTACGGATATTCATCGTAATTTATCCATCGGTACAATCAACTACCACAACCGAATATATTGATACCTGAATCAACCACCTATATATGTTATATCTTCTTGCTCGATGTCCTAAATGTGTAGCCTAGAAAGGAGGCGGATTCAAATCTAACCCTTCAACCGTAAGCTTAAAAGCATCATTCCGGGAATAACTCCCCGCGACATCCAGATCCAATCTTCCTCTGGCACAGTCCTCAAAGTCGATTTCGGCAATGACTAGGCCATCTCCGACTGTACTCGAATCACCATTGTCGTCGTCGGTGCAAACGTCCCAGATAGGACCGCCACAGATCTGCCCTAGAGGACCGATTATGCACGATCCGCCGTGGGAGATGTATTCTTCTGTTGATAAGTCCTTCTTTGAAGCTGAGTTTGATAATATAGATTGTTGAGCGAGACCCTTTTTCTTCAACTCGGATATGGCGCCTGCGTCATCTTCGACGGCTAAACTGGCGTACATCTGGTCTCGCTTTTTGTCTGGATGGAGCTGTTCGCCTGCAGATTGCGGCCAGGTGATTTCTTGGGGTTCTTTGGTGGGTTCCTTCGTCGATGTGCCATCCGCAGAAGCACCAGTAATCCAATTCGGTAACTCAGTCTTTCGCACACATTGGTTAGCAGAGAGTACCACAGCGCGTCCTTCAAAGGCCACTGTCCGCATCAGCGGGAGCCATGTATCTCTTCCATCAGCTGTAGGTGCAAGATACAAATTGACGTTTTGCGAGTAGAGGCTTTGGCGGAGAAGTGGCATGTAGTTTTCCCAGCAGATTGCTGATCCGATGGTCAGATTCACCCCGTTGATTTCGGTTGTTACGGCTTTGAGGGTTGAGGGGGAGCCTTGGGCCCAGATTAGGCGTTCTGTGGCTGTCTACTTTACGGTCAATTAATCGAAATCCATAAAGATGGATGGTGGAGGGCTCACTGGCATAACTTTCCGTCTCTTCCCCAATACACCTCTTTTCGGATCAACATAGACCACAGAACAATACAAACTGCCCCCAGCCCTCTCAATCAATCCCACGCCAATAAACACATTGGTCTCACTCGCCACACGCTCCAGAAACTCCCTCGTACCATCACCGCGATATTCCTTCCCCTTGGCACAGGGTAATTTCCTGTCAACCCAATCATCACCCGCACCGGATGGAGTATCACCCAGATCAACGGCGGAGTTGAAATATTCCAGGAATTGGTCCCGACCAGCAGGGTCACGGGAACCAATTGAAGTGCCAAATGAACATGTTCGTGGATATCCGCCTAGATATGCTTCAGGGAAGAGCAGAACGTGAACGCCGCGGGATGAGGCGTGACGGGTTGTTCGTTCGAGGGCGGCGAGAGTGGAGGATGTTGTGTCGAGGGTGCGGGATTGGGCGACGGCGACGGTGAGGTTTTTAGGCATCTTTCTTTGTTTTATCAGTCTATATTAATTGATATGGTTTTCGGATCTATTGATAGGAAAAGAGAGAAATATGAACGGATTCATCATGAAAGAAGATGAAGTCATGACTCATGTGAGCAGTGCGGGGAACAATTCCGGCTTGTTAGGGTTAGGTACTACATACCGTACTAGATATGGTAGGTTTAGCAATTGTTGATTTCGATCCCTCGCACTTTCGAGAGGATGACACTCACCTAGACTTAGATACAGTTATGATCATCAAAGGAATCGTTCGACTGTTAACTACATGTATATTTGCCCTGAAATCTGATCTTGATATTTTCAGACTCAAAGTGAGAGAAAATAGTTGACAGGAGATGAATTTCCAGACACGATCAATTGTTCGCAAAACATTTCCAGCTTCAAAACACCACGGAGTTCATGCTTATAGAGTGCCTTCAAGCCCTTAGCCGTCGCAATGAGCCGAGTCATCATCACCAGACTCTGCGAATGCATCGTTCAAGCGATAACGACAAATGATCTCTTGAAGTTTTTCAGACTGTAAGATCTCCTTAGCTTCGGGACTATTTAGGATTTCTTTCTGTTTCGGAATAATAACCGCCTCCTCAATTTTTTTGACCTCAAATTCCGACAAAGCATTTTTCAGGTGTTCAGATGTTATCTATGTACTAACTTATGTAGTATCAGTTCTTCCTCAGTAGGAGCTACAATCTTGTTATTTCCATAGATACATGATTTGTAGAAATGATCGACAAATCATTACATATAGCATAGTCTCTGGTCTCTGGCGCAGCTGCAATTGTAGCTAACTTCTTGATGTCCGCGCAGTTAAAGGTTTTAGGGCTTTATTCGAATAACCTATAACCGACGTCAACTTGTCAGTCCACCTTGAAAATCACGTTGTTCGTCTTGAAACGTTTTTCTACTACACATCGTATCGTGTAATGCGATGCCCAATAGATTCAGAACCAATTACCAGTTGACGGTCAATGTACCGGCGTGTAACCTTACAGCCTTGCGAGATATCATATCATCCATCCACCAACCCCGCCGTTTTCCTATTCTCTCATGCGGCTCAAAATCTCCCGAATCACAAAAGCCTTGCGGTCATTATAATCCATAACCGTCCCACCATCCTGACACGTAACATCCGCAGCCTCGCGCTTCACACTTGCATACAGCAATCTATCCTCCTCACACCCTCTCAACCAATCCCGAAACGCGACATGACGCAAATGCTCCGGGCACCCCGGCGCAAAAACATGCACATTCGCGTAAGGCTCTTCTAGCCCAAAGAAGCGATGATCGTACCAGAACGGTTCTCGGAAGACGAATTGAAAGCCCGCTGCCTCCAGGGCCGGGACGTAGTCCGCTTCTTTGGTTGGATCGGCGATTAAGAGGTCAATGTCAATGACTGCTTTGGCGGGGAGGCCGGGCACGCTCGTTGAGCCTATATGCTCAATTGCGAGGGCGCGGCTGCCGAGGGCTTGGTAGATGCGTTGGCATACTATCGAGAATTGATTGGCCCAGATGGGGTCGTATTCGATTATGGCGATTGGTTTGTCGAGTCGATGCGAGATTTGCTCGATTAGGGAGCGGCGCCGTTTGAGGGGGGTGGATTCTGAGGCTGTGGACATTTTTCTTCTTTTGATTGTCGGTGTATGCGATGATCGATTGATCTTAGGGCGATGAACTTCAGACGAAGGAGAAATGAGGAGACAACGATAAGTTCTGTCATGAATGACTCATATCTCGTTGACTCTGTGTCTGCATGTATCTCTGATATAGATACCCGTGGACACGATCAGAGTATGTAGAGTATCTAAGCTTGAAGTGGGGTACAGCAAGGCTAGATCAAAATATACACGGAGGAGGTCGAGAATCAGGCTTAGCTCTGATTTCGATCTAGGATGAAGATACCTCGTTAAAGTCCAAACTGTACGAAGGACTTGAATCTCCTCCATAGTAAGTCCGAATCATCCAGGTTCAATTTGGGTGTTGAAGTAGAATGTTGGTGGCGCACAGTAGGTAGCGGCCCGCACGGAGTACCCACAACCTTATTGATAGGCCCACCCTTGAATATCAATTATTATTCTGACCTCAAAAGGCTCAAGTTCGTAATATTTGAACCCGAAAAGCTCGAAGATTGGTGATATGACTCGTATAATACGCTCAGGTACGAGGTGGTGGTAGATGCACATAATACTACACAAGCACACTTACCGGTTTTACCTGCCTGACAGATGACCAGTCACACCAATCACATTCTTATCCGATGTATTATTATACCTCTGTCCCAGTGTCCCACAAAGATGCGGCTCTGCTGGCGGGGTAGTTCATATTGGTATACAAGAGCAGAACAAAACAACATTGACTCACGCAAATTCTTTTCATTCTGCACCACATGGAAATCTCCAACAATGGCTTCGATTATTAGTAGCACGACTCTTACCACGAGGACCAAAGCGCAATGGCACTTTGTCCTACACGGCGGGTGTTCCGAGACCTGCGCTGATGCTGATCGCCAGCGCGAGACCATTGAGAATCTCCAAGCGGTGGCTGAGAGTGTCACCAGGGCGCTCAATCAAGGAGCCACAGCTAAAGAGGCCGTGGTTCTGGCCGTTGCGGGCCTGGAGGACTGCCCCACCTTTAATGCGGGACATGGAGCCGCCCTTAATGAAGATGGAGTTCACCAGGTTAGTTCTTTTTACTCGTGATAGGTACTACGTGCTCACCATTTGACAGCTCGAGGCTGGCCTCGTAGATGGCGCGTCCAAGACCTACGGCGCTGTCGGATTGATTGAAACGACCAAAAATCCTATCCGCTTGGCCAACGAGCTCCTCGAACATGGTCCTCACACAATCATGGTTGGCAGTGCGGCGGATGACATGGCCAAGAAACTAGGCCTTGAGACTGTGCCGAATAGCTACTTTTCCACTGCGTTCCGTAAAGGGCTCTGGGAGCGGTCCAAAAGTAATAAGATTGTAAGCGGGGGCAATGGCACGGTTGGAGCCGTTGTGCTTGACAGCCATGGCCAGTTGGCTGCAGGTGGGTCAACGGGAGGAGGGACAGGAAAAATGGATGGGCGTTTGGGAGACACTGCAATCCTCGGAGCAGGCCTCTATGCTGATGACCGTATAAGCGTTGTTTGGCAAGATCGCATATCTGTTTTCTGAAGAAGGACATTCTGACAATTCCACAGTAGCGGCGCTGGAGACGAAATACTGAAGCACTCTGTTGCTGCCGCAGTTGCTCGGTATCATGCTGACGGCTACACATTGCGTGATGCTGCTCGTCAAGCGTTGTTGCCTGTCTCGCGAGCGGGAGCATCTTGTGCAGTGCTGGCCATAGACGCCAATGGAGAGTCTATTGTAGAGTCCAATGCTCGACACTTTCCCGTCGCCTGGGGTTCGTCATCTTCCCCAAGCCCCAAATCAGTCATTCATCCTACGACTATTCCTGTGCTTCAGACACACGAAATTTATCACGATGATCAATTGGTCATTGGACATTCACGCTATCCATCGACTCGGGGTCACACATTGGCTGCGTTTAAGACGGACGTAAAGAGCCTGTTTGCCTTGACCTTAGATGAATTTTTGCGTGCCATGAGTACCCTTCGCACCATCAATTCGGCACTCCGCAAATTCTACCAAGTGGAGCGCTGTGCGTTGATCACCGAGGGCAAAGATGTTCTCTCAATTTGGCCTCTACACGGCTTGGGTCGCGATTGGAAACCCATCACGAGTGACGTGAAAGAGTACCACAAAACATTCCCTGGTTATGTGTCTTCTCATGATGGCCCTATGATGGCTTCCGAGCAATTGGATGGCATCTGTTCCAAGATTCGATCAGTATCAGGGCTATCGGAACCACTGAACTACCGTTTCGATGGTCCCGATGATGACAAGAATCTCTTTGCTCGAATTATACGGGGTGAACTGCCGCAGTACCGAGTTTGGGAGGATGACGAGCATGTCGCATTCCTCACCCCGTTTGCTAATGCTGATGGCTTTACTGTTTTGGTGCCTCGAGCCCATCTCTCCAGTGACATCCTTTCTCTTGAGGAGCAGTCCTACACCAAGCTTATGGCAGCAGCGCACGGAATGGCCGGTATGCTGATGAAGGCATTTGACACTCAACAATGTGGCATGATCTTTGAAGGATTTGAGATTGACTACGCCCATGTCAAACTCATCCCAATCCACCCCCCGGCCGATCCAGCATTGGACGCAGTTGCCTCCTTTCATGAGAGATATCAAGGCTATGTGAGCTCTCTTCAAGGACCGATATGCCCAGACTGCCCAGGACTTGTCCGAACATCCCAGGCTCTGCGACGCAAGATTAGGGCACCAGAGAGTGTGACTCCGCCGCGTTCTTGGAGCAATCCCGACCGCCACCTATTGACAGTCTTACAAGATCCTTGGTACAAAAGCCTGTTTACCGTTCAAGACACACTATTCCACACCTCGACGGACTTTTTCAACAAGTCTCATGGGTACCAGTATTGTCTTGTACCGTCCACAACTGACGCCGTCAGTTCGCCGATGGGTCTCGGGTCAGACTCTTTGCCTGTTTCAGTCTCGCTCCTAGGGCAGCCGACCTACTTGGCTGACTCGATGCAATTTGCATTGGAGTATTTTCTCCGCATCAGGGACACAGTGCCCGGTGTATATTATGTCAGCACGTCTTTCCGTGGTGAGGATCACGATGCAAGACATGTCAATCAATTTCATCATGTGGAGTGCGAGCTACGCGGCTCGTTTGCGCAGGGTATCAAGATTGCAGAAGGATATATTGTCAACCTCGTCGCAACGCTCCTCCGCGATCATGAGTCTATCATTCAGGCGAGCACTGCCGACGGTACTGGCCGTCTGGACCATCTGACGTCGCTGCACGACTACGCAAAATCTCATGGAGGTGGGTTCCCGCAGATCACACTCGATGACGCATTGTCTCTACCAACCATGCAAGACGGCAACGATGCGATTACCTGGCGACCGGTATCTGACTCAGATCTCAGCAAAGGTCGCGCGCTGACTCCGCTCGGTGAGAAGCGACTTCTCGAACATTTCGGCGGCGGCCCCGTCTGGCTAACGGAAATGGATCACCTCTCCGTTCCATTTTACCAGGCCTATACCGATCCCGGTCGTACCAAAGCTCGCTGCGCTGACCTGCTTTTGGGAAAAGGTGAGGTCCTTGGTCTTGGTGAGCGGCACCTGTCTGCCGGCGAAGTTTGGGATGCGTTGGATCTTCACCAGGTGCCAGACAAGGAGAAGTATAGATGGTATGCGGAAATCCGCGAAAGTAAACCGTTGCAGACGGTGGGTTGGGGCATGGGTATTGAGCGGTTTCTTGCGTGGGTGTTTCGGCATGATGATATTCGGGATATGTTGATTGTTCCTCGGCTGAAGGGGATGTCATTTGCGCCATAGGGGTTTGTCATGTCGTATTAATTGAGAGACTGTAGCAAGATACCACGCAATGCCCTGGTAGCAATTGATATCAATCAATTGATGATTTTTCCCCTTCGAAGCTCGACCGCTAAGTAGTAGTACGGAGACAGTGACAAAAGATGACTGGTGGGGCGCTAATGATGGGGCCTTGCATACATTAGTGAGGCACAGAGCGACTCTTGGCAGGGGTCGTACCATGTTGATCTTGTGCTCCGTCCATCGCTTAGATCAATAGATGGTCCTTGATGAATAAAGGACTAATCAGTCTAACCTGGCACATGTGAGGGCTATACAATTACTATATCCAGGGCTGAGTCTTGTAGAAAATGATTGGTCGGAAGACACATTTCCACTTCCGGCCTAGTCGACCCGAGCTGCCGGATTTGACGTCAGTTTTTTTTTTCTTCTCTTTTCTCTCCCACAAGTTACAGCACAGTGTATACACGATGCCATACAGGGCACATACAGTCTGTATGGACAAGGGAGAGAATGAGAGAGCTATAGAAAGCAATAGAGAGCATCTCGAGACCGGCGTAGCAAATTCCGGAGCATTCCCCGACCAGAGATGGATGTGACAGGTCAGTTACGCGTCGGCATGTAGCTGCTTCGGGGGAGTACAAAGTACCACAAACAGCTTGAATACTCCGGACGGAGCTGTCGAAACCGATTGGTAGATACTATGTGAGGGCGTAGATAGACAGCCTACTGAGTAAATTCTATAGAAAAGAGGGAAAGAGGGACGGAAACAGCCAGAAAAAGCGAAGAAAAACGGGTCTGGGGAAGGAGCTGGCCGGAAACATCGAGGGACAAGGAAGGGCCTCAACTGGCTTATCAATTGCAATTCCCTTGTGATCTTCTCAGTCTACTGTACTATATCGACTGAATCAACCAATTCATATTGTATTTGTGTGCGCACCAGCTGATCGCTGGGAACGTCAGGATCCGGATCCACAGCCCACTATTCATCCCTTGTCATTGGCAGAGAGCAAGGTGTCTTAGCTAATAATCCACTGTTCCAGCCACTTTGCCTCTACCACAGCTCTGCTAATTGTCTCACTTGCAAGCTACATCTCTTTCTACACCACCGATACCTAGAGATACTACCAGTTACATCGCAATCTCGATCACAACTCGAATAGACCTCACTACCACCTCGATCGAACCGCGACTATGCCGAAGAAGGGAGGAAAGAAGCACAACAAGAAGAAGGGAGCTGGCGGCGGCGGAGCCAAAGTCCCGGATGTCAAGAACGTCATGTAAGTTGGAGATATCTCGGAATCAGTTACGACTGTCTAGGACCGCGCGTCTAACGTTTTGAATAGAAGCCCCGGTCACAAAGAAGAGGATAAGCTCATGTACGGCGAAGGAACCGCGGCCGGACCAGCAGCTGCAACCGCTCCAGAGACACAGGAAGCTTTGGCGCAAGATATAACCAAGACAGAACCAACAGCGGCAGTGCCGGAGAAGGAGGAAGAGCTACCAGTGCGCGAAAAGGGTATGCATATCTTCTACATTTTCAACGATCGAATTGTCTAATCAGATTGGCATAGATATCGTTCCTACCGAAGCGACCAAAGAACAACGAGGCGATGAGCGAACAGAAGCATTGGCCGCTGCCGCACCCACTGGCACGAAAAAGGAAGCTAAAAAGGAGGAAACTCCAAAGGAGGTAGCCAAGGAAACCAAGATCGCCGAACCTGAACTCGAACGCCCAGCTACTTCTCATTCTACAGAGCGCGCGGATTTGGTGGCGGCTACACAAGGCAAAGCAGAACCAGCTATTGCTCCAACGGCGAATGGTGTCGCCGAAGTGGCTAAGAAGGAACAGGTACCTACAGAGGAGACTGCTGGTCTTGTCACAGCTGGAGGAGTTGGCGCGGCAGCATTGGCTGGTGAAAAGACTACCGAAGAGGGCCGAACACAGCCAGGTGAGTATCTCATATATTACGATAAGACCTGAACTGACTTCGTACAGCTCCGGCTGCCTTAGAGAAAACAGAAACGGCAAAGGAGGCACCAGCTCAACCTGCTGAAGAGAAACTACAAGGTACTGAGGTTGCCACAGCTGCTCCTCTTGTTGCACCACACATCAAGCGCGCTCACGAAGTACCACCATTTGTTACCGAAGAGCGGGATCAGCCATCCAAGAAACCGCGTGTGGATGAGCCTGCTGAAGCTCAGCAAAAAATGGCTATTCCCGGACGTTTCCCCACCCCTTCAGTAGCTGGGTCAACAGCATCTGGAACAGACAGCGCCATTGCTTCAGAGGCACAGAACATTAGCAAAGGAGAGACGGTCGCGGAAAAGCCCGAGACCGCCGGCACTATAACAGCCGCTCCAAGCACTCAACCAGCCGTGACAAAGGGACCAACAGAAGCAGCCGTTACTGCACCGGCAGCTGTACCCGTCGCTACCAAAGACACCAAGGCAGAGCAGATCAGCACAGCCGATACTGGCGCTAGTGCTAATACTGCAACAATTTCTACCAAATCGCCAGCTGGAGAAATCTCGGCACAAAGAGAACCTGTCTTGCCCGTCACCCCTCAGAAAGTCGATACAACAGCTAAGCCGACCAGCCCGGCGGCAGCAGCAGCTGCTGCTGCTTTCCGAACACAGCCAACGCCAGAGCAACAACAAAAACAACAAGAAGCCGCTGCTGCCAAGGCAGCCGAGGAGACAACACCCTCCAAGCCAGCACAACAAGCACCGGCTCAAAAGGAGGCCAAAAAGGGAGGATTCATGGCCTGGATCAAGCGCAAGTTCAAGGGAGAAAAGTCAGCCACTGCTACTACAAATGGCAACGGCCGTTGATCAGTAGAGCTGTGTTGATGTTTGGTCTAGTTGTATTTTGTTGTACATTAGTACTCCTCGTGCGCGAGTCGAGTGGTTTCGGCGTTGTCTGGATGGGTGGGTGGACTGTATGAAAGGGTACGGTATATTGTGGGAGGTACTCCGTACAGAGGGGACTGATATCTATGCTAAACTTCTTTGTTTAAAAATAATTATGCAAGGATAGAAAATAATCAAATAATCAAGATAATCAATCAACTATAATTGGACCTCGTTCATAGTCGGGCGTGATTTTAAAATAATCGACAAAGAACTCGGCCGTAACGAACACAAGCGGTTCGAACATTGTTGCGCCGCGCTATTTGTATGCATGCATGAATGAGTCTATACAATGGAATACTCGATCTTTTACTGACCCTGTACCTACATATATGCATAACTATGTAAACTAGGTAACCTTTGAATGCTTTGTCCGGCCGCAAATCTTTAAACCAACAAACAACCAGTCGGGCATATATTCGCCGAGAACCACAGAATCTGTATCAAGGTTCTTTCATTACAGATTGTCCCATGCTGCATGGGGAAGTATACCATATATGGCATATGTGTACCCTATAGTGATGTTGCACCAGTAAAAATACCTATAGAACAATGGGCAGCACACTGAGAAGAATGGTCGGCGCACCAGGGTGTAACAGTACGCAGATGCTAACATATCTTTATAAGCTATTTTTTTCCGGGTTTGTTTTTATTCTTCTCTGTGAGGAAGACACCCTCGAAGTCTGGCAATTTCAACAGTTATATACGCTTTTTGCTATATTGATTCACATTGAAGCTTCATATATTCCGATGGACAACGCCAGCAACAAGATGGAGAGCATGAACGAAAAACTCGAAACGACCTCTAGATTAGAGCCTGAAAATGACGAACAGAAGGCGTCTCCGTATCTATATCAGTAAGATCTAACCTCGTGTCAATTTATTGATCCGGCCTCCTCCAGATCACGAAGAAACTGACAGCTTTGTATATTAGAGTGCCCCCCCCCCTCCCCCCCGTTCCCATATATGTGAATTTGGTGGATTTGGTGGTTAATTTGTTTACTTGGAAAGAGGGGCGTCAATTAGGGCTAGCAATTCGACGGAAGAGGTGCAAGGGGGTATGATGATGGGCGAGGAGGTATAGAGAGAAAATGTACCACCATCATTTCTATATATTAGATTGATACTTTGAATCGAGAGTGGTATTCCTTAAACTATCATTGTAGGGGCTTTGGATTACGACCTCCGGTTAGGGCTAGGGCTAGCATCTGATGCGGTGCTGGGCCCCCAAGTCAAACATCACGAATATTAAAAGGATTGAAAGAAATTAGAAGCCGTCGTTTCTGAATTTCTCTTTCTCGGCTCGCTTATTGTATGTTCAGGTATTACCTAGAGGGGAAGGTGACTTCCTTCCTTTTCCTCCCACTCCCGTCCCTCCTTCTCATTCTTCTCTTCACCTCCCAATCCTCCTTTCTTTTTTCTCCTACTCGCATATCAGATTTGCATAAGGACAGTCCAGCCAATTCTACTTAGGATCTGTTCATCTTCTTCGTCTGTATTGTCTTCCTGCCTTCTCTTTCTGAATTTCATGTGCATCTGCAAAGTCAATCAGCATACAATCGATCTAGCTACAGCTTTGCAGTGGTTGGCCTTGCTTATGCTCATCTACTTAGTATCATAGAGCCAACATTGAAAGTCATTTGGAGGAAATAACGTAATGAGAATCTGAGTGGGATGTGTAATTTACCGTATTGTTTTGTGTCTATCTAGGAATGAATCTCTGGCACAGGCTGCTATATAATATAGTGCAAAGTTGTGCTAGTAAATGGGTCTCCTGAAAAATCCTTATATTCAGAAGTAGTAGAAGTAGTCGATATCCAATAAGTGAATAATAGACCGTGAAGATATTACATTTCTTCGTCGGCCTTACGCATTGTATCTATTTCGACCTCCTCAATAGATTTAGTCCTGGGGACTCCTTGGGTCAATTGTATGGAATGAGCTCTTTTGTCTTGCCACCATACAATGCAAATCCACATGGCAAGGCAAACCGTGACGACGACCATAGCGATAGTACCCTTTCGAAATCCCTGGACGAAACAGTTAGTGTCTGCGTCGTTTTGCGGGGAAAGACCAGGTACTCACAGTAGCGGCGTCAGTGGTGGGATAAAGCACAATTCCCCAGAATGCAAAAAGAACCGAAGAGGCACCTGTGACCTTAATCAGCTGTATCCAAGGCAGAGTGGTCTGACAAGGCTCACCATTCATCGAGTAAAGAATAATTGCTCGAGCTGCATCATCTCCATCATACGACAAGATCTTGTTAGCCCAAACGAAAACGACGGGCTGGATCATGTAGGCAGTTCCTGCAAGATCTACACGAGTTAGTTATGTGCAGAGTTAACTATATTAGAGCAGCCTTACAAAAAGCTCCCAGTTTTGCACCAACACCCACCGAGTCCCAGCAAAGAAGGATAATGCATGTAATCATTTGAACGCCGCACGCAAAAAATCCATACGGTGCATGGACTCCTGTAGCATCGATTGCAACAGACGTAAAGAGGGTCAAAACAATTCCTGAAAAAAAGGTATTAGTCTCATCTAGTCTGACATTGAATGAGCGTTGAGTGAGAGATTTTGACCTACCAATTGCAGTAATTCCTAGGGGATAAGTGTTGTTTTGCGGAACAGTAAACAATTTAGATGCCTTCATCCAGAGCACCATGCATGTTTGCGTAGTGAATGCTTCCAATGCTCCTCCGAGTACCCAGAAAATGGTAAATATCCAGCTTTGAATTGCATGTTACCATAAAATGGATATTGCAATCAATACAGTGATGTGAACTTACAAGTTTAAAGTGAAAAGAACCCTTTTCACCAGTGAAAACCCAATTTCGTGGCCATTTGGATCTTTAGGTGGCAAACGGCTTACGACAAGTTCGCGCTCACGAGCGTTCAGGTAGAATGCCTTGGTCGATTCAGGAAGATCAGGAAAGAAAACAAACCCGAAGACAGCTACAGGAACAGTAACTATGCCGTCAATGATAAAGGACTAATATATTTATAAGCTGCGCCGATAACAGACGGGTTTTGCATTGATCTTCACACTCACCCATCTCCAGCCAGGCAAACCTGACTTTCCATCCATAGTGCTCCAGATTGCCGTCATTAGAACACCTAAAATGGTTATCATGTGGGCTCCGCTCCATGGGGGGGGGGGGGGGGGGGGGGGGGGGGGGGGGAAACATACCAGAAAACATGGTTCCAACCATCCCTGAGGCCTGGAAAAGTCCAATTCTTTTTCCGGCCTCGTTACCTTTGTACCAGCTCCCAATGATATACTGTGTACCGCTGTATGTAGATGCCTCTGCCATTCCTTGGAAAAACCGGACTGCTGCTAGATTGGAAAAGGAGTGGCAAGCTGCGCATGCCATAGTCAAAAGTGCCCAAACCAATGTCATCAAAGGGAACCAGATACGTGGAGGTACTTTTTGGATCACAAGAGCGTGTGGGACTTGTCCCACGATATCTATATTCTAAGTTAACGGGAAAACTACATAGATCCCATGTTGGCAACTTACAACCGACTGAAAGACAGGTGACCAAGAGATTGTATTGATTTCCTGTCAGGCCTATATCTTCTTTCATTCCCGAGACATAGGCATTAGCCAGAACGGCACGGTCTGCATACACTCCAGTCAGCGTCCCCATAGAACAGTGGTAACTTTCTTCCTTACCCAGGTAGTTGAAGAAAAAGGCAATGCAGCAGTAAGTCTACGCATATTCGTCAACAATAGCGTATCGTTGGGGACTAATGGATTACAACAGTTCCGGAAACATACGAGAATGAAAAAGTCGATTTTTCGCAAAAGCTAAGAGTGATGATGTTAGTAAATGAACCATATACTCGGCTTTCAACTCGACATTGAAAAATAAATTAAAAAGGTAAATGATAAGCAAAAGAGAACTAATTACCTTACGTTCCTCCGGAGTGTCTGGAGCCTCGCCCCAAACCACAACGCGAAACTTATGAACTTTCTCGCCCATGACTGTAACGAGAGAATCCAAATATCAATGTTTGAGACAGAAAGCAAGACTGTTAAATCTGAAAAATGTTTGGAAGGTTATGTCATCTGATTTCTCAAGACCCCGGATGTTGTTGCACACATCTTCCAAGGTTTATTTATGTATTTATATACTTATTTTTGCAATGATGGGCTTATCAACCCCTCTTTGTCGATCGACTGTACGAAGTTCATGAAGTATGGTCAGAGAGATTAACATCCATGAATTATGCTCCGAACACTCCGAACACTCCGAAGGTTGGGTAAATCGGAGCTTCTTCAGGTCGAGTTGATTTTTGAATAATAAGATGTCGTATATATAGAAATAAGTACTATATAGGTGTTAGATATCGAGAAACACGGCTGATAGTTACCTTATAGATTACACAAAAAGGTCGGCGTGAGCTCGGATTAGTGCTCTCCGACTAATCCAAGCTCACGCCGACCAGAATTCAGTCCACGTTAAACTGTAAGACAACATGTTCGTAAGCATAAATTGATATATCTGTACATCGATAACCAAGACCGGATTTCCTCCAAAATCCCACTTACCTTTGACTGTGGATAAGATGGTGACCCTGAATGTCCTTGGATTGAACTGTGGCACAAGCGTTGATGGTGAGTTCCCACCACATTTCCGCTTTGCAGCTGATAATGAATGATATCGTCTACTCTACTACGATTTGTCGATGTGCATAAGCACGAGAGTCCTTCAGAAGACTGTGTCGACCTATTAAAGGTGGAGGAAGCAAGTTGACAATTTTCCCAGGTATCGATGTCGCCCTTTGTCGAGTCTCATCACTTCCGTCATCGAATAATGTGCAGATCGAGCTGATTTCTTATACTGAGGTCTCCATTGACCCCAAAATTCGTAACCACGTCCTTCGATTGTGCCGTTCTCATGAGACAGACGCCGCCACGTCTTTGGCAGAGATTTGTGACCTGAACTTTGCTCTTGGAAAAGAGTTCTTTCGCGCAATTGAGCAGTCGAAGGTGGACTTGGCTGAAGTTGACCTCATAGCAAGCCATGGTCAAACTCTATGGCACCAACCGTTGGGTGAAAATCGCTCCACTCTTCAGATGGCAGAGCCTTCTATAATTGCCCACCGGTCTAAGAGGCAAGCTATAAAGCCGGTGACCTGCAATTTTTCCTTTATCTGACAGCAAATTAGGACGGTAGTGAGTAATTTTCGAGTTGCTGAACTTGCGGCAGGACGACAAGGAGCTCCATTAGCCGGCTTCTTCGAAGCTGGACTTCTTTTTGATCAGACAGTGACACGAATCAGTCAGAATATCGGCGGCATGGGTGCGTAGTCAAAACATATAGAAGCTGCTTTAACTATCAAAAACAAAAGGCTGAGCTCATCCAATACTATTCTGATAGGAAATGCAACCGTATTGCCCGCGTCTAGCAATTCAACATCCAACGAGCTTAGCCCTGTCTATCTAGCCTTCGATACCGGGCCAGGAAACGTCTTGATTGACGCTGCGATGCGTATCCTAACCGATGGCAAACAGCACTTTGATCGCGACGGCATTCTTGGTGCCAAAGGCGAGTCAGAGATCGATGAGGATCTCGTCGATAGCTACTTAACATCGGAGCCCTATTTTCAACGACAGCCACCCAAAACTACTGGCCGTGAGTTATTTTCTGATGATATTTCTCGTGCACTTGTGGAAAAGATGAGAGCGTCGGGAAAATCTCCAGAGGCCATTATTGCCACTATTACTCGGATTACAGCAGAATCGATTGTGAGGGCATATCAACAGTTTGTCATACCATTTCTTGAAAACGGCCATGGCATTGATGAAATTTACGTCTGTGGTGGCGGTGCTTACAACCCAAATATTCTCAAGCATTTGCAGGCTCGGTTCCCAGAGAGTCGTGTTCTGAAACTTAACGATGCCCCCATCAAACTTGACCCCAGTGCCAAAGAGGCTGTCATGTTTGCGCTACTGGGCTACCTCTGCGTATGTGGCCGAAGTGTTCCAATTGCAGCGGATGCCGAATCATTAGATCCAGCTATTTTGGGGGTTGTGACTCCCGGAGAAAACTACCACGAAATGCTGCAAAAAGTAGTACGAGCTCAGGATTTTGGAAGTATTAGGGGGTTAGGGAGAATATCAATACTGGAATCGAAGTGCGAAGTTCAAAAGCATGATGATTGATTGCTACATGACAAGCTAAATTTCTTATCGTCAGGAGTGGAGCATTTATGTGATTCTGTGACGCTGATCAAATGATCAATAAAATTATGGAATTTGAAAATCTAGCTAATGATGGAGGATTACTCTGCTCGAACCTACCATACTACTAAGTCCCGCGGTTTTACTGAGCGCGACCATAGTAAATAAGCGAACGAGTCACTCCGACATCGACTTTTCGTTCCTCTAGTCTACGTTCGATGTATACTTAATGCTTCCATAGTGTACCAGCAGTCCGAGGACCAATCTGCCGCCAAGGAGAGGATAAGAGCTGGAACTGGGGATTGAAATACCAGCTATAACTGGCATCGTCGTGATCTTCGTCTTCATACGACGACGTCGTCACATAAAGTCGTGCGGGGTTGTAGCTCAATTCTGGCGTTGAACGCCAATCTGATGTAAGAGTTGCAAAAAGATTCGAAACACCAGGTGTCAAGTCCAAAATGATGCCTGAGCTTGAAGCAGATGCAAAGAATAGAGAGCTGGCCGAACTGGGAAGCACGGTGGTCGTTGACAAGAGTCATATAAAACGACAAGAGCTAGCTACATAAGATTGGTAATTCAAACGCATAATATATGAATATTAGTACATAGTTAACAAAGTCTAATTATATCGTATGCAGAGAACGATTAACCGTATGAAGGCAGTAGGGCAGGGATAGTTCAATATAACACTGATCACTTGGAAATTTGAAGCCCATTGGATTATCAGACAATTAGAAGGTAAGAAATCTTCATACCAATCGGACTGTAGTAAGAAATCGAGCATTCATTCCTTCAGTAGCCATTTCAATAGATACATATGTACCATGGCCAGTTAGGGCTAGGGCTAGGGCTAGCATCTCTTGTGGTGCCACACGACAAGTCGACAGATCAACACACTCAAGACTTGAAAGAAATTGAAGAATATTTTCATCTAGTAATCTTTTCCATTCATGCTAATTATTTCGCATGTACCATCAAGCACATCTGCTATGATTAGAAATGCATCTAGGCAATCCTCTTCTCAACCTCCTTCTCCGACAACCGACTAATAACATGAAACGAAAAATCCAGCTCTCCAACTAGATCTCTCACACTCCTATCCCACCACCACCATTAGCTCTCTATCCTCAATTAATGTTAGAAGAAAAAAAAGGGGGAGGTCATACTGAATCAACCTCTCCAAATCCCCCACAATACACCTACTCGCAAGATGCAGCACACTAAACGCCGCATACCCCGGCTCAGCCGCATGGCAAATATTCAAAATATCCTTATCGACTTCCTTGAGTCGTTCACTGAATGCGTCGGGGCCGGGGACTTGTAGATATGGAGGGAGGGGTTGGGCGTTCATTATACTTGCCGATAAGAGGGCAAGAATGGATGTGATTTGGTGGGAGGTTACGTGTGTTTGCGTTATGAGTTTTGTGAAGTCGGTGTACCATTCGCTCTGTTTCGAGGGGTCGTTGTATGGTGTATGCGGCGACAGAGAAGAGGAGAAGGTTTTGGAGGCGTATTCGGCGAGATTGATGTAGTTCATTATACTGCTCAAGTCAGTTGACCATCGGAACTATTCTTGGGGATGGTTGGGATGAGACATACTTTTGCATGCAATCAATAATCCGTTCGTATTGGTCTCTCGGAAACCGTCCTCCGACTTGAATCTCCCATTTAATGGAATCCGCATACGAGCGCAATCCGTTAATAGCCATGGATTGATTGGCATATGCTTTATGTCTGGCTTTTTCGAGTCGTCTGCCCGCAGATGACTTGAGCGTCATATCACCCTCATCGCCCCTCGCACGCGCAATAAGCGTCTCATGAGTCAGCGAATAATACTTCGCCAACAGATACAACGAAGCACCCAGATTCTGTCGCAGGACCGAATGATCGGAAATAGGATACGGGAATATCGTCCATATGAACGCAACCACAACCCCGCCTAGGACGACAGCTAGACGGTAGACCGCAAGCAAGTACGTAGGATAGTACGGCTGGCCACCGGCTTCAACGGCCCGTTCACCGAGTTTGACAACTTCCATTTCACTGGCAATGATAATGATTATGGTAAGCAAGCTCACGATACCGGCTTGTTGTAAGACCGCTCTTTTCAAAGGGATCCACCACATGCCGGTTGTCCAGATGAAGAATAGAACGATTACGCCGGCGATGTGGCCTACTGGTATGTACCAGACTACCATGGCGCCGATCATGCCTATCACTGTGCCGCTGGACCGTAATGCGAAGTTTAGGACGGTTTGACCGGCTGTAGGACCCATGCTAATGGTCTGCATGACCATAGCCCAAACGAGACGTTGGCGCACGAAGAAGGCATGCGAGGATTCAATATAAGCAATAACCCCAATCGATGTGGCGGCACACGCAACCCTGAATCCATACAGAGATCGCGACGAACGCAGGAAACTAGGTACCACGCGCAGCCATTCTCCCATTGACTGCAGTATATTTTCAGGCGGTAAATGCTCCGGATCTTTACGTCGATGGTATGCTTCACCCAGATCGAGGATCACTCTCCGACGGTAGACGTCTTCGCCAGTATTCTCATTTTCCTGATTTCGATAGAGGCTTTCGATCCATTTATGGAATTGTTTGCTGCCGGGGACGATTAGGCGGTTGGTTGAGTATTTTCCGCTTGCTACGCGTTGGTCGGCGAAGCGGACAAAGTCGAGGATGGCGAGGCTGGAGGAGTATAGCATGTGTTCAACCTATTCGTTCTGTCAGTGTCAATAACATCGATAGAAGTGCATGGACCTACATAGAGTAGAATGTACAACTGCCGCTCCGTTCGATCTCGAGGCAAGGCTCCCGGCACATTCTCGGGAAGTTGTATAGGCTGATCTGCCCTAGGACGATAAAAATAATCCTCCGGAAGTTCAATACCCTTCTGCTCGCACCATTCCCTTAGAGTAACCAATCTCGCCTTGTAAAAACCCTCACATTTCGCTTCCAAATACTGCGCAAACCCTTCTTCCCCGGGACTTGCATGAGACGAAGCAGCTTCAATATCTTTCTCTACTCCATGCTTCTTCCTCTTGAACAAATTCAATTGATACGCCACATGCTCCAGCCCGTCATGCATGACATCGATAATCTGCGCAAAATGGTCGTGCGTAGATGCCATGATCGCATTCCAATCATGCACCATCCTCGCATGCACCACATCATCCTTCGGATCAACCCCGCCTTCTTCAACGGGTTTGATCCAATTATTCCATTCCATGACTCGATCGAAGACATCTACCACCGTACTCAAGCCCATAATCGGCACCATAGTCGCTCGTAATTGTTTGAAGATCATGCCGAATTCGCTGACGCCCGGTTTGCCGTATGCAATCTCCCGCTTCGCATATGGCAGTTCATTCGTGAGCGATGCATGAATCTGCGACACCCGTCTCGCCGCATTTTTGACTGCATCCGCTTTCGCTCTATAAAGCATCTTCTCGTCTGTCGGATTGCGCGTCTGCACACGCACAAACATATCCAGCCGTTCCATGGACTGAAAATACGACTCATGGACCCTGAGCGTATGCTGCAATGCTCGAATATACTCCCCCATTACATCAAACACGGCATCACGACACGTATCCGGGAAGATGAGTATATGTGTCACAGTCGCCAACGCCATACCGGTCAACATTGCCAGTAAAAGTCTCTTTACAAGCGCAAATCCATCTGATACAGTGACGAAATCCGGTGCCTCGGTAGCAGCCACGAAGAAGAGCATGCAATGCATCTGCACTGGTATACCGAGTTGCGGATCCTCGCCTCGGAGCGTATTCACGATATATGTCTGAAAGAACAGCCAAACAGCCGCGACCACAGATGCAGCTGTATTATACGGAACAGACAATATCTCTGCCGTTGAGATGCCAGCAGGTAACGGCCCGGAGGTGTGTTTCCGCGCTTTCACACAACAGTAAACCATCAACAGACTACTCGCAGCGCCGAAACAGACCAACACAAGACCCTGCACCAAAAAATGGAAATACTTCCCGCGTGGAGCGCTGCAGCGACTGAACATTGCGGAGACGGGCATTAGATAGGCCATTGTAGCGAATTCTTGGGCTACGAGGTCGGATTGATACATTGCCAGTGCGATTGTTGCTGGGAGGGCGGCCCTAGTCGAATTAGTATGATGTTCAATTGCTTATAGAAAAGAGGGGCGTACTTCATCATCCGCAATAAAGTCGGCACATCAATATCCCACCGCGAGAGAACTCGCTTGATAGAATCTGACGACCACATTTTGTGCTGGTGATTGGGCGCTATTCCGAACCTATCAAACAGCATCCCACCAGGAAAAATGAAACAAAGATGACCGATGATTATAGCAATGAATAAGCATATCTTGCATTTTAATGTCTGCTCCCTGAATCCTCCAACTCGTAGAGAAGATCAAATATTGATTTGTCGACACGGTCAAGCGGCAGGCCGAGGATCAATGGCTTGCATTTGCATTCGTAGAACAAGTATCGATTGGCCTGTCATTTGGATGTATTCGCACAAATGCTCACCGTATCGATGAGTATGTTAGTAAATTGATAGATCTCGCATGTTGAGTCAAGCCATGATTCTCGTCATTATATATTAATGTTGAATTGTGGAGAAGGAAAAAAGAAGCAAAAACTTGGAAGAGAAAAGTCGGGGAGTGTAACGGCAACTACGTCGTTAGTTCGGCACGCAAAAGCCGGCTCGGTATGTACTATATGGTACTGCGGGCACAACCAGGATAGTCATTGTGTATGTATCTACACCGGGAAAAAAAAAGACATGGTCGTAAATGAAAAATGGAAGAAAAAGAGAAAGGTAAGAAAAAGTCAACTACTCTATGGTATATACCGGCGCTTGAATAAGGACATTATTCGGCCCGCGACCCTTTACCTCCACCGTCATGAACGTCGAGAGTCGCACTCGTGGTCGCTTATCTTGTTGTTGCTGCTGTAATTGCTCGTCTCGTTCTTTATTGTTTGTAGCATTGTCAGGAGATGTAGCCAATCCTGGAGGCTGGCTCTGTGATTGTGCGGGTGCGGGATTTGACGATGCCGACGATTTCTTGCTCATCAGACTCCCGAATGGATACTTCTTTCGCTGTTCGCGGTTTTGAGGAATATGCGCTGGATTTTTGCCTTGTTGATCGGGTTGCTGTGGTTGTGATGGCTGCTCTTTATTGTCTGTTTCCATTTCTTCGTTGCCCTCGCCTGCAATGTCATCTCTGGCTTCGGCAATTGGTCGCGTCAACGCTGGAAGACCAGTTTCAACTTTCATGTTGATTTCTGACACAAGACTTCCCGGCTGAATGTAATCGACGACAATATCTCGAGCTTCTTGTGGAATCTTCTCGGCAATGTTAATTGCATTCTCAACAATCATCCGTGTATAGTGAGCAAGTTCCGGCGGAGCGGGTTCCTTCAAATCGCACTGTAGCGTCGCCGAGAGCTTCTCGACCAGATACTCTACCAATTGATCCAGATTTTCCTGCGTAGTCTTGGATTGAAGCACATCCCCCAATCCATCTAGCGTAGTCCGTCTCCAGTTCGAGATCCGAGCCACCTGATTTTCTTTGTCGTCTTCATTGAAGACTTGAATTTGTTGGCGGCGCAGATTCATCTCGATGGTCTTGAGTCGTTCACTAAAAGTGCATTCCAAACCAGGATGGAAGTAACGGTTGAATACATCCTCAACTACCCATCGGGTAATGACCGCACGACCGACACCAGTCATCTCTTTAGTGCCCACAGTAACTGCATCTTCATTGACAAACGGGTGTAACCAGTCAGGAATAGCTCTCCAGTCTTTTCGTATAGAGAATGCAAGTTCTTTGATAGCACCGTCAAGACGTTGAAACCTTGCTGTGTACTCGTTGTCATCTAAAACCGTACGAGAGACAGCCATTCGTTGATGAGCCACTGTATTCTGAAGCGCCGTGACCTGCGCCTCTTTTTCAAAATAATACCTCTTGACTTTTTGATATTTGGCCACTTCATACTCTAGTCAGCACGCATCTTAACTTTCGAGAGAGGAGCAGACATACGAAGTTCTTCATGCCGCATGATCAATGCACCAACGTCCAAATTCTCCAGTTCCTCTCGCAACTTGGAGTTCATCTGTGCCGACGGCGGCGTCTCACGACCCTGCATATCATGCAGATTCTGCTGTGACGCATTCTTGAACGACCCTTGCGATGCATTCTGGAGATACGGCTGCCCACTTGGCGCCGCCAACGAATCCTTACGAGCTGGAACCTGGGACTGCGACTCCGACGGCCGCGTGCCCATTGGTTGCTGTGAGGTCGCCATATCACTTACTGATGGATCAACGCTTGTGTGTATAGAAGGTCGACGAGAGGAGGTCTTAAACTATTAGAATATATGCAGAAAGAAAGGCGATGTTGACTTACCTGACTAGGAATCGACTCAAAACTCTCAGACCGCCTATGCTGCCACCCCGGATGACTGCGATCTTTGATATCCACCCCCAACCGTTGCGACGATTGCGTATTCTCCAACGGCGTAAGCGGCTGACTCGGTCTAGTCGGACTGGCAGGCGTTTCTGCTGTTGGTGGTCGTAGAGATGCCTCCGACTCGTATTGTTGACTGGTATTGTCCAATGTCGACCGACTCTGGTTTTGGTCTAATGAATGTCCACTCGTCGATGTCGTCGTTACTCTTCTTCCATACTCCGAAGACGATTGCGGCGGATGTATGATGCTGTCCCGTCCGAACGAGTGCTTGATTGAAGCCGAACGACCGAGCGATTTTTCTTTTTTGCCGGATTGTTTTGTGGCTGGGTTACTTGACGCGACGCTCTGGTTCCGACTGAAGAATCCTTTCTTTTTCTTTTGTAGTTTGCTGCTGTCCTGGAGTAAATCCGGGGTTGACGTGTTGTGTACGCTGGTAGTCCACGGTTGTTGATCAATAGAATGTCTGACACGGTCTGGGCTTTGTTGATAATTTGAAGGCTCGTTTGGATTCTGTTGTTGCTGCTGACTAGGGGTCACTAAACTAATCGTCGGCCGGTCGAGAGAGGGCTGACTGGGGTTGTGGTGTGCAGGGTGGCGGTATTGTTGTTGTTGATCTTCCCGTCCGTACCTTAAATCGATGCCAGCTGGATACGGGCTGTGCGGGGAATGAGGGCGATGGCCGTGAAACTGATGGGCGGGAAACGGCTCGGACGGACGACGGTTCGCTTCAAACCTTCTGTCTGCAAACTCCTCCAAGGACTGTTGTTGTTGATGGAGGAGCTGATAGGGGTCGTCGGGTAGCGGTGGTGGAGGAGGTCCTGGAGGAAGAGGAACAGCTGAGCCCGACGGAGACTCGCCCGCGGCCTGCTGGGAGCGGGTCTTTTTGCTGAAGAACGAGGGCATGGATGGAGAGAGAGCTCTCTCCAGTTGATGATGAGGAGACAGAAGAGGAGAAAAGGAATGCTTGATTAAGAACAAATTCTTAAAAAAGGGTGTCAGGATGGTTGTGTAAAGTTCAAAGTGGCATCTTGGATGGAAGTGAGGAGCGACTCAGCCTGTTGCACAAGCAGACTAGTGACCTGCACACTGAGGAACTAGCTCAGCTGTTGGTACTCTGTCAGCCAGGCTTTACTATAAGAGTATTTAAGAGCGATTACGTAGGCTAGAAAATACCTAGGTATTGCTGGATTAGTAAATATGAAGCATATTGTTCTCTAAACATTGATTCACTAGCAAAGAAGAGAGAGGATGAGGGCAACCGCCGTACGGAATCTATAAATAGAGCTCTCCTCTTAAACACCAATAGTACTAACATGATAACATCAAACAATAGAAACGAATTTATCTATGCTGGTCACACAAACAGAAAAGAAAAGAGCAAATACCCACTGAGCGACTCGGAAGCTGAATCGAAACGGGCCTTTGTTTGCTTACATACAGTATTGACTTTAGGTACTCCGGACTCGTGTTACGGTGAACGCCGCGGGGCTGTGTTGATCGCCAAAGACGAGAATCAATAGCTGGCTGAATTAAGCGAGACGCCGGGCGACTTCCAGGGTTGTATACGTATCCATGTACGTATGCGCCGAATCACGTTCTTGGGGTAGCATGATCATCAATCAATTGTATCAATTCATAATTCGTCCCTATCGTAGCTATATAATCCAACCATAGATCTACATGTCAACAAACTAGCAAACAGCATGGGTCTTGCCATGCTTTCCCTGCAAGGAGTGCTTCTCCTTCTTGTATATAGGGTGGTTGTGGTGCGACTTGTGCGAGTTGATAACATGTTCCTTGACGTGTTTCTGGTACTTGTCCATCATGCCCTTGTCCATCTCGCCAAGAGTCTGGAGAGCAAGTTTGATGTCGTTGACGAGAAGGTCGGCGCGTGGGAGAGTGAAGTCCTCACGAACGACAACTCGCATCATCTTCAATCCCTCGCTGTGAGGGGCCATGGTGTAAGCAGGCACAACCCAGCCGCGTTCACGGAGGTGGTGCGCAATGGTGAATTCGTCGTAGAAGTGTTCGCGGTCAGGGTCGAGACGGAATGCGACCAGAGGCAAGCCGTGGCCGCGGCCTTGGCTCATGATGATGAAGCCAAGGTCTTCGAGCTTGCTGGAGAGGTAGTCGGCGGTGCGGGTAAGGTTAAGCATGATGGAGCGGTAGCCTCGCTTACCGAGACGAATCATCTGGTAGTACTGACCAATAACTTGGGAAGCACCCTTGGAGAAATTAAGGGTGAAACTGGCTTGGTCGGCTCCAAGATAGTTGATGTTGAAGACCAGCTCCTGGGGGAGATATTCAGGTGATCGCCAAACAACCCAGCCAACACCAGGATAAACCTATACAGATTAACAATCGTAAACTCTTATTCTCTGGTGGGCAACCTACCAAGCCGTATTTGTGACCAGACACATTAATCGAAACAACCTTCTCCAGTCTGAAATCCCACTCCAAGCTGGGGTTGACGAAAGGAGCCACGAAACCACCACTGGCGGCATCAATATGAATAGGGACATCAAGGCCCTTCTCAACCAACAAGTCATTGATAGACTTGGCATCTTCATATTCACCAGTGTAGGTGGTTCCCAAAATCGCACAGATACCAATGGTATTCTCATCAACCAAGTCCACAGCCTCCTTGGGGTCAATGACGTATCGCTCATCAGTACAGTAAACGTACTTTTCCTCAACATCAAAATACCGAGCGGCCTTTTCCCAGCAGACCTGGACGGCACTGTTCATGATGATGTTGGGGCGAGACCAGTCTTTACCTTCGGCCTTGCGCTTGTTCTGCCAGCGCTTCTTCATGGCGAGAGTCGCAAGCATGATAGCCTCGGAAGAGCCAATAGTCGAAGTTCCCATGGCGTTGTCGCTGCCGGCGCCTGTGGGAGCGTTGAAGAGACGGGCAATCATGTTGACACATCGGTTCTGAATGTCGGCGGACTGGGGGTATTCTTCGTAGTCGATGAAGTTTTTGCTAAAGGCTTCGGTCATGAGTTTCTCGGCTTCGTCTTCCTATATACTCATTAGAAAGGAAAATCAAAGCTCGAGGAAGACCATTTACCATATAAGTAGTAACAAACGAAGCAAGACTTTCCAAATGTATTAGCTCTCTTCTCTATTTTGGATTAACCGGGCATCATACTTGAGCATAGGGTTTCCATCCAGACTCAAATCATCCTTGATCATGCGATAGGCGACTTCACGAGGCATTTCCCTCTCTGGCATTTCCAGAGAGGGAAGCGACTCAGCCGCATACCGAGTTCCGTAGACACTGGTGGAGAAGTCATCGTCTCCTTGGGCATTGAGGTCGAGAGTCTCGACGCGATGAAGTTCCCTCGGCTCGAATTTGGGAGCCTCGTGCTCTTTCTTGACACTTGCTAGATGGACCATTTTGAATAAAGGATAGATGGCAATAGATAAAGAGTGAATAAGCGCGGAGAGTAAGACTAATTAGAGGGGAGGCGAGGGGACAACGAAGGATCGAGCAGGGAGCAGGAGCTCTTTATAAGACAGTGGTCTTTTCTTTTTCTCGACCTGCGTACGGAGTAGTCCCCTCTGGGCTTCACGTTCTCGTGGCAGCGACAGCGACATCCTTGAGGAAAGCTCTCGCGGTGGCTTGGGGTGGGGAGCCTGATCCACGTCAGTTTCACCATCAGACACGCTAGTACGTGTATTTACATGATAGCACGACATTAAAGAGAGCAAGTATGGTAATTATGGTATTGTCTTGTACGCAGCCCCTCCATCGACGTAATGGTCCCAGGCACCAACCAGGCACTAAGGCCACCAGTGGCTGGTGGCCTTCCCTGAGTCTCCGGTCGCTGCCAGCACATCCTTGTTTGCTGAACAAATGATATTTCTCCCAGAGCGACTATCCGCCAACTAATGTATCTGTCAGCAGTTGATAACAGTACCCCTACTATGCCACGTATGTGGAACATGCATAGTGCAGCATGAAAAAGCTTAGCCTCGACGATCTCGTGTTGGAACTCAGACGGTAACAAAACGGTATACCAAATACCAGCTGCACCAAAAAGGAGTACCCCTTAGTGGGGGTTTGTGGTAATGGTATGTAACAGGTACAAACGTTCCATATTAGATATATCCTACATTAACAGTGAGAAGACACAACAATCAACTAAAAGACCCAGGTATGTTTGCGAATCTCACTAGCGTTTGTTGTTTTATTCATGAACCTACCACAATTAATGTGTTTCATCTGAAGAGCTCCCAGCTTGTGTCAAATTCAGCCAGCATTTGTCGCACCTCATTCATACTGAGATAATGACTTGAAAGGATCTTTATGTTATATTCAACACCGACGAGCCCGACCAATACCATTCAAAGAACTTGCCAGGGGGCGCTTCATCAACAAAGAAAGCATTCCACGATCACACAAGTATTCAAACAGTTGCCCCAAGATAGGCAGAAAGCACGGATATCTGCGCTCATGTACAAAGATATCTACAGTGACATATCCATTATAAAAAGGCCATCGAATCTGCCCCCCAGTCCAGATTTGAATATGCACAATCACAACCTTAGAATCACTCAAACAATAACAACAAAATATCTTATAAGGCATCAAGCCTCTTGATTGACCCAGGTATGGATTACTCTTCCCAAATCATTTTGTTCTCCCCTGTTCGACATGATGTCAGCTCTCCAGGCATCTACAGTAGGCCTGGCTGCTGGAAACCATTCATATGAATATGAAGAGTGCTCCGAATCGTTATTGATCGGACAGGTTATTATACCAGAGTGCTCTCCATCCCCATATTGGTCAAAATCTCTAGATATCCAATCAAGATGTTGGGAGGCCTTCTGTTCGTTATAGCCAGGGTCTACTGTGTCATCTGCAATATGTATCCGCTAACAAGCTGCTAGCTACAACTACCCGCCCCTCCAACTACGAAATCCGCCGCAGAAGCATGACGCCAGAGTTGAAAATCGACGATATCGATCGGCGCTTCAAATACCGGGTCGGCTGGCCGCGCTTGGTCAATGCACCAGTGGAAACAGCATGGCTGGAGCTAGGCCCAGCGGACTTGCGTCGTGGTTTACCTGGCGTTGACATGGAACAACTTGCTGGCCGAGTTCGCCAGATCTTAGATCGCCATCATATCGTCCCCCAATCCAGTATCTTTGCGCAATTCCAGTATCGAACGCCAAGGCAAGGTTGGGCCAATCCACCTCGAGAGCATCTCCGCCTTACCGTCCAATGTGACTATGATCCTCGGCAGCAGGAGGAGTTCCCCGACTCGTGGGCACAGGCTGTCATTGAAATACACGACCTAGTCCGCCAGACTACCAGTCACCTATCACTTAAGATTGGAATCGAACTATTTGACCCATCCTACGAAAACTCGATACACCTCACGCAGATACCCGATACACATCAGCATATTATCGCCAACTGGGACGACGGTCTTCACTATCGCCAGCAGGTCCTCCGTCTATTTGAGAATCGACCTCGGCTTTGGCAGGCAATGGTGTTGGTAGGGCTCCGTGCGTCTAACAAGCACACGCGAGACTACAAATGCGTGCTATGGTTCGACGCCTTCGATACAACCAATGCTATTTGGCCACAAATTGAGACGGAACTCCGGGAAATTCTTCCACAGGATATCTCGATTGAGATATGGCAGGCGAGGAACAGGCTTCTATGTACTACTTTCGATGGTGGCGAAGGAGAGTCTATCCAAAACGACTCTAGTGGTCTTAAGCCTTCAAAGACCCTTGTTGACTTCGATCCACGGTTTCTTGAGCGACCTCCCAATCCCGGATGCAGTATCGGAGTGGTAGGGGAAGAAACCGGGACTGGTACATTGGGTGGTTATGTCAAAGTATTGGAACCCACAGTTGACGCCGAGGGGAATTCCACACAGTGTGAGCGTCTTTATGCCTTGACATGCGCCCATGTAGCGCTAGGAGGATCTCCTTTATTGAAACTTCTCAAGTCAAAGGGTCGCGTCCACTATGGCAAAGAGGATTCACTTCTTATGCAATCACCTTCCGTGGAAGACTGCATGAAGTTTCGGGAAGATACCAAATCGGAAATTGCACGTTATGAATCACGAAGCCTTTACTTTGACAAAAAAATGGCTTCATGTCGGGATGCAAACGATATTCAATCTACTGAGAATTTTCGCCGCCTCAAAGACGTTGCAGAAGGGGCTTTGGCAGTCTCGAGGCGAAACTTTGAACGACTTAGTGAAGACTATTACTTGGGCAGTGTGAGGGCTGCAGCATTTGGGCAACGTGAATATGGAAAGAGCGAGTTAAGCAACAGCCGCCTTGCAATGGATGTTGCTTTGATTGACGTCAGTGAGTTGAAGGTCAATCCAGAAGCTTGTGATTTCGATGCGGCATTGCCTTTTAGTATAAGGGATGGTCTATTTGACACATGGGAACCGCTCAATTGGTCTCGCAGATTGAGCGTGGACGAGAAAGTTGCGAAGATCGGACGAACCAGCGGCGTCACCACAGGTTTTCTAAACCGTGTTAAAGGGAACTTCGATATCTCCCTAGTGGAGGGGCCAACCGTGCCTACGAGCGTGTACGTGGTGCATACTGCATCAAACTCACAGAAGAACTTTTCATTAGCGGGAGACTCGGGTTCTTTCGTTTTTGCCCAGGCTTATTCGAAATCTGGTGAGCAGATTGAGCATCACAGAGTGATAGGCCTACTCATTGGAGCAACTCTAAACGGGGATTTCGGTTATTTCATTCCATTCGATGCTGTCGTTGCTGAAATTGAGGCCCTCACGGGAGGAAAAGTGATCTGGCCGGTGCGGTGCGATTGACAGAATATTCTTATTACAGTGTATCCCACCTAGCTTTAGCAATTAGACCATCTTCCTATTTCTATATGCCGCTTCCACTGTAACTACGTAGATTATGAGATCAATAGATTCAATCCAGATCGTCAGTCTGCACTGATCATACAAGACACGAAGCGTATGCAACTTGCGATTGCTTGAGAATGGGATATCGTTTGAGCCAATCAGAATCTCGGATCTGATAATGCCACCTGTTTGTCATGTTTGCATCGCGTATCTCTTCCGCGGGGAAAATATGCTTATCGAAATATTTTTGATCTGCTCCAGTTTAGCTTCAATCCCTATCCTTCTCTTTTCGCAGAGAACATATTACTCAGATACGTATACAGAAAATGGGCCAAATAGAAGAACTCCCCGACGACTACGACGAGTCCCAACCCCAACCCCAACCTCCACCATCTACATCGACAGCTCCATCCACAGAAACACCGCCCTCCCTCCTCTCCAACGACAACATCCCCTTCCCCATAATACCAGAAAAAGTCCAAAATGCGGACCCCTTGGCGCCCGAATTACCGCCTGCGATGGCATCGATTCGATCGTATACGCCGGATCAATTGGCGGATATGATGAATAAGACGCCGTTGTTTATGACGGATTTGGATAATGCTGGTGATGAGGGTACATTCCCTTTGCTCTCGCTAATATAAAAGAAGAAGAAAGATGAGATGCTGATGTTTTTTGGTGTATAGAAGGAGAAAACGTCATGCTCGAAGCCATCCGCGCCCTGCAATACGAAGGAACACGAGGCGAAGTCGCGCTCAGTTTTAAGGAACAAGGCAACGAAGCTGCCAAGCTCAAAAATTGGACGGACGCGAAAGAGTTCTATACAAAGGCTATTGCGGTGTTGAACGTAAAAAAGGAGGATGATAAATGGGAGAAACCGACTGATTTGGAAAAAGAGGAGAAGATGTTGAAGGAGGCCAGGGAGGCGTGTTATGCGAATAGGGCGTTGTGTAATTTGGAACTGAGTGAGTCCTCTCCGTACCCCCTCTTATGTGAACGCAGCTGATGGTGGACAGAAAATTATAGATCAACAACACTCGACTGCGCGCAAGCGCTCAAAGTCAACCCTCGAAACGTCAAGGCCTACTACCGCTCCTCAATGGCGTTGTTGTCGCTCGACAAAATCGCTGAGGCCACAGATACCGTCCTGAGAGGACTAGCAATCGATCCAAACAACAAATCCTTACAACAAGTCTCCGAAAAAATAACCGCGCGAAAAGAAGTTCTCGATAAAATCGCGGCCCGAAAAAGGAAGGAAGAAGAAATAAAACAAAAAGAGAAATTATTACTATCCACAGCGTTGCAAGCACGCCAGATCAAAGTACGCAAAACGGACGCAAAGCCGGATATGGAAGATGCAAAAGTCGCTTTAACGCCTGACCCGTTATCGCCGGAGAGTACGCTGGTGTTTCCGGTTATGTTCCTCTATCCGATGGACGCACAGACAGACTTCATAAAAGCGTTCTCGGAGATGGATTGTATTAACGATCATCTGGAGTATTTGCTACCCTTACCCTGGGACTCGAAACAAGAATATCAGTCTGCGACGGTGGATTGTTATATGGAGACTGTGACGGGCGGATTGATCAAAGTGGGCAAGAAATTGCCGCTACTACAGGTTTTGTCCGGTGGGAAAGTAGAGGTTGTGGATGAGTTGGTGAGGATTATTGTTGTGCCGAGGGGGAAGACGGAGAAGTTTGTAGAGGAGTTTAAGGCGAGGAAGGGGAAGTCTTGATCTTACAGTCTACAAGAAGATATAAATTTCATGGTGGGAAATATTCATTGCATAGACCTGCCCATTCGGGCGTGCAAAGGCACATAGCGAGGGAAACCGGGTGGTTCTTGTGTATGGACACTCGGAGCAAACCTCACCTCAGGTCATTCTAATCTATCCACAGTACATCATAGTTCTCAATCCAACAAACATGTCAATCTAGTTGACGGGTATCTCTGGGTATCTCTCAAAACAGGACATTCAACATACAAAAAATCGATGCGCATCAAAATTGGGAAAACATGATTTTGGCCAAGTGACAGGAGTAGATGTTCCGGAACATATTGTAAAGAGCTCTGAAAATAAAGGGTGCCTTCAAGGCTTGTGATAGTCCACCAGGGATCTATCCGTTCGTTCGTTCATTCGTCGTTCAAATCCGTAAAGTCATTGCTGACTTAGTACTCGGTCTCAATCTCAATACCATGAGACTTCAGATACTCTATAGTATCATTCTCGGTAAACTCGACACCAAGATACTTTAGGTACTCTATGGTAGCCTTGAATTCGTCATCAATCCTCTCAATTTCCGATTCGTCAAAAGCCCGAGCCCAGAAGGTGGGAGCATCGGGTGTCCGCGGCTCAGCGGTAGCCTGCGTTTTTGTGATGGCGGTGGTTGGTTGTTTTTTTGCTGTGTATGCGGTAAAGCTGGATGACTGGTCGTCGAGACGAAGACCGAAAACAGCGGAGAGGTTGTTTCGTTCGGATTGTTGATCGAGTTCTTCTGCAGAGGTCATGGGCTCACCAATTGAAGAGAAAGAGATCGAGGCGCCTTCGATGCTCTTACCATCATGATGGGTGTTGCCCTGGCAGATATTGGTGATGTGGCACTTGTAGCCGGTAAACGTTTTGGTACCAGCGCGCCAGATAGCTTTGTAAGCTCTCGCAAAGACGTTGGTGGTAGTCTTTGGTTTGGCCGCTGATTCGGTGGAGGTGATGGCAATCTTCTCGTCGGTCAATGCAATTGACCTCTCGAGGGCGGGGAAGGAGGTGTAGTCAATATCGTCGATATGTTCGATGAATCGAGAGACACGAGCCATGTTGATAGAGGTAGTGATAAACAGGTGCGTTGCGTCGCGAGCTGGATGTTTTCAATTCAGATTGGTTCCGGTTGATTCGTTTCAGGCGGGTTTTATCCTCGCAATTTGTTTTGATTTCTGAGTATTGGTTTTTGTTTTTGTTTGGCCTTGGCAACTTTTGAGCCACTGGCAGTCAGAAGGTTGAATGAATGGAAACTTGTTCGGAAGGATTGGAATTGTATGTCAAGAGCTCAAGCGGAAACGTGGTGTTTTTTTTTATCTTGGTGATCCTCGATATAACAGGCTGGTGTGAAGGAAGAAGGAAAGAAGAGAAACCTCTGGGAGGAACATTCCCTCTCTTCTTATAGACGACGAGGCCTAGGCTGCCAGGAATACCTGCCATGATGGTGTTGAATGATCCGCGGTTCATGGTGTAGGCATCGATGCAGCATTGTGTGTATAGCAGTAGATCCATGGATTGGCGGTGATGTTGCCTGAAGCTTGTTCATGTAAACTCAATTGAATGAGTTAATTGCAATTGAGTTTGTCCTCGACAGGCAGCACTGAACCGTACTTCTGTTATGCTAAATTTATGTGAAAATGATCATATGTTAGTAGTCTCGCATACTCTCAGCAATACTGACTGCATAGAAGAAGGTTCAGGCAACAAAGCCATGATGTAATCAGACTAGGCAGTACTCGAATTGAGTTTGCCAGTTGCCACTTCCGCAAATCAAAGTATTGAGGGAAGATGGAGAGCAAAGCTCATTCTGTACAGCATAGCACACTCCGTACTCGATCAGTCAATTTGAGGTTTACGTGATAACGGTGTTAGGAAGGATAAGATCGGTGGAGACGATTACTACGGAGTATAAGTCTTGGCATGTCAGCATCAACCAATCATAATCCGGTATCTTGGGCTAGCGTGTTAAGCGCAGACGCCGCCAAGAGCCGGCGTTGCAACTGCCCGAAACGGCCTAGCCGCTGCCCGCCCCGAGATTTCTTCTGCGGTCTGTCAGTGTGTCTGCCACTGCATCACAACAAATCTCCCACGCTGTGTCAACACTAGCCCCGTGTTGCTGCTGAGATAAATACTTGCCGGCCAAAATCCTTGCTCTCTTTTCCTCCGCCAATCACGTCCCTTCTTTTCTGTCTTATCCCCCCTGTTCCCCTAGTGTCAACGAGTCAGTCTGCCGGACACCCGACCGTTGACCTGTTCGTGTCTGTCTGCTCGCTCTCTTTGTGTTGCCACGCTCAAACTCTGATCTATCCTTGTAACTGTGGTACCGGTACCTGAGTGTCGACGTACTGCGCCAAACAATCATCCCATTCTCCAAGCAAATTAGAATAAGCACTGTCCAGCAGTCACACTCAGATCGTCCCGCTCCTCCCACCACAGATCCATCATCTGCCAGCCATGAATTCCAACCCCACTGGCTATCCTACGACCATGCAGCAACATGCTAATCCCATGTTGGCGGCCGCTGCATATCCTGTCCAGTCAGGAAGTCCAAGCAATCAACAGTTCCCTTACTACGCTGCCAACCCGATGGCTGCCTATCCGCCGCAAATGCAACAGCCGTCGCAGGCACGTCCCGGCCAGATGCAACAACATTCCTTTAACCCCATGCAGATCCAAACCTCCGGCCCTGGTGGAGCGATGATGCCCGCTAATATGGTTGGTAAGTTATGATTCTTTTGTTTTTCGTCACTTGTTCGAGCGACCCGGCTTCGTCTTTCCTGTCCTCTTGATTCGTCTCTTCGCTGCGGTCATGGCGTTGCGTCAACTTGCATGTTTACACCCACTTCAGCCTCTTGAATAGGACTGGCTTGGCTTGTCTAACTTTGTCCTACTTGTTTATTGTCTGGCCAATCAATGTATGCACATGATGCCTCGTCTCAAGTAACCATGCTACCTCAATCTCATCCCGGCCTGTATCCACCATCTGTATCCACCAAGTGCCTCGTGGCTATAACACGCAAACTAACGGAGGCCTCCACCACAGCTCCGCATGCCAACATGGCTTACTCTTCGCCTTCTCCCTACCATCCGACTTCCATTCCGACTACCTCTGCCTCACCCGCGCACTCTCAGAGTCCTGCCACCGCAGCAACCGTCTCTATGCAGATGCCATCTCAGAATACGACTGCTGTTTCCAATCCTGCAATGCTACTTGCGCAACAGCAACAGCAGCAACAACTTCAACTTCAAATGCAGCAACAGCAGCAGCAGCAGCAGCAGCAACAGCAACAACTCCAACAGCAAAGAGCTACACCGCAAGCCACCCAGACACCACCAGGTCAGCAGCAACAACAGCAGCAAGCAGCTCCTCAATCTCCTGCCGCCGCTGCTCGTGAACGAGCTCGCGTCACTGCTCTTCTTGACATCAACTCTGCTCTTTTGCAGGAATTGCTCAATCTACAAGCAGCAGGCAAATCTGGTGGCGCTCCACAAGCACCTTCCACATCAACTCCCGAGCAATCATCTTCACCAGGGTCGGCGACGGAACCAGCGAGCGCTTCAAGTGATGCTCCAAGGAAACCCAGTCAGGAATATGTAGAGTGCTTGAAGCGCCTGCAAAGCAACCTAGTTTATCTCGCCTCTGTTACGGATCGCAGCAAGAAACCAGTCTCGGCGGCACCGGCCATTCTTTCTCCCCCGCCACATATGGGCAATCTGACCGAGCAATACACGAAACTGAATGAACTCTTTGCTGGTGTTCCTCGGCCTGCTGCAGCACACCAGCAAAGACCTAGCCAGTCAGGTGTGGCCGCCGAGGCTGCTGTGTGACGGGAATAGCAAAGAAATGCTAACTTACGGTCACTCATCGCTTGCTACACATGCGGCGCGCTTCACGCGGAATATATTCAACGGCACCCGGTCGTGTTCGATCCTAAACCCAAAGGTATCGCGACCAGGAGCCCTGGCAAGTGCCTTCTTGGCCAGAATGCGCCAATGCCCATCATTCACATCGTCTCTAGAAAGAGACTCACGCTTCGTCTTGTCTTTAATGAGTCCAAAACGTAGCGCAGTGTCGGCATGTTGAGAAACGGGCCAGGGTGTTACACATCAAAAGCGCGGGACATGATTATGTTTCGCTAGCCATATACGGACAGGTTTTGCGTCGGTACTTACATACTTGCTTTCTATACAGTGTACAATATATGACCATCAGGGTGTCACCCTGAAAAGTATAGCATATCATGTGAACATACAAACTGCATTCTCTCCAATCTATTTTTTCTAACCTCGTAGAAGCGGTGCGGAGTCTCGATCTATCCTTGATTTTACACATTAGCGCCGATCAGGATAGTCACACCTACACATATCAATCTATTCCTCAATTTAATTTCATATTTCTTTCATATCTCAAACTAGAACTCCCTTAATATAGAGGGTGTCCATCTCATCCAATCAAAATGGCCAGACCCAAGGCGGGAGATCAGCCATCAGAGATTTTGCCGTGCACTAGCTTCAGTGGTGGCTCTGCTGACCCTGACTACATCGCTCACGCGCCGCTCTAGTCTCACCCTCCTCCACAAATTCAGACAACAAGGCAATTCGATCCGTTCCGTCTATTTTCATTTGAACGGGGCATTTGGTGGTTGCTGCATTGTTGTGGATGTCCCCCGTTTCATTCAGGACGACGCTCGGGACGGCGACGGGCATCCTTTCTTCTTCTGCTTCTGCTTGGACTTTTAGCTCTTCGACTGCTGTAGCTGCATTGACGCCACCCATTAGAGCTTCGAAATCGACCAAACCAGGTTTTTCATCCACATCTTTCGTGCGTCGCGCAAGTCACAAGCTCGGTTTTACTCGTCCAAAAACTCAAGTTCGGTCGTGCATAGATTTCTTACCGCCCTGGAAGCTTGCTCGGTCCTCTTCTTATAGACCGTCGATCTCCGCGCAAGCCCTGACTCACGAGTTACTCATCTCGCAAAGTCAGAAACAGCTACAACACAGATACTACAGCACATCATCTTCTCCTGAAAAATCTCCCGACACATCCCCCGATACATCCTCCAACATGAACGGCGAAGCTCGCCCCAAGCGCAAACACAGCCCAGTCTCTGCATCCGACAGACCGGCGAAACACCTCAAACCCGAATCCACCGTGCTCACCCCCGGCGACGAGACGCCCGCAAACGGCACCGTATACGACGTCGAGAATGGTGAGGACATCACACCCATCGTTGCTTTGGGCGCAGCTCAGGCGGATTCGCCCGAGTGGCAGGCGACTATTGAGTCGGTGGTGAAGAGTGTTGTGTCGATTCACTTTTGTCAAACGTGCTCGTTCGATACGGATCTGTCGATGTGTAGTCAGGCTACGGGCTTTGTGGTTGATGCGGAGAGAGGGTATATTCTCACGAATAGACATGTGGTCTGCGCGGGACCGTTTTGGGGGTATTGTATTTTTGACAATCATGAAGAGGTGAGTACCAGACCTTTAGGTGGATGACGCAGCACTAATACTCTACAGTGCGATGTTCGACCTGTCTACCGAGATCCCGTCCACGACTTTGGTATTCTCAAATTCGACCCCAAGGCAATCAAGTACATGGATATGACGGAGCTTAAGTTGAACCCCGACGGAGCACAAGTTGGTGTCGAGATTAGGGTTGTCGGTAACGATGCCGGAGAGAAACTCAGTATTCTGTCAGGTGTCATTAGTCGACTGGACCGAAACGCGCCTGAGTACGGCGAAGGATACAGCGATTTCAACACAAACTACATCCAGGCTGCTGCTGCTGCTAGCGGTGGAAGTTCTGGTAGTCCTGTCGTCAACGTGGCTGGTCACGTTGTTGCTCTGCAAGCGGGTGGTCGTGCAGATGGCGCTGCTACAGATTACTTTTTGCCGCTTGGCCGTCCACTACGAGCGTTGCAGTGCATACAAGAAGGTAAACCTGTTACACGTGGAACTATACAGACACAATGGATGATCAAGCCTTTTGACGAGTGTCGACGTCTTGGCTTGACTCCGGAATGGGAAGCGTATGTCCGAAAATCAGCACCCAAAGAGACCGGAATGCTGGTGGCGGAGATTGTCCTGCCTGAAGGTCCCGCTGATGGAAAGCTTCAAGAAGGAGATGTCCTGCTGAAAGTGAATGGAGAGCTGCTCACTCAGTTTGTACGACTTGATGATATTCTAGACTCGAATGTCGACCAGTCAATTCGGCTTTTGATTCAGCGCGGTGGCGAGGATCTTGAAGTAGACTGCACTGTTGGCGACTTGCATGCTATTACACCAGATCGTTTCGTCAGCGTTGCTGGTGGTACATTCCATGATCTGTCTTACCAGCAGGCTCGTCTCTATGCTATCGCGTGTCGTGGTGTATATGTCTGCGAGGCAGCAGGGTCGTTCAAGATTGAGAATACTTTGTCCGGCTGGATCATCGATTCGGTGGACAAGCGGCCGACTCGAAATCTACAAGAGTTTATCGAAGTGATGAAGACGATTCCCGATCGCTCTAAGATCGTCATCTCCTACCGACATATTCGGGATCTTCACACCCGAGGAACAAGCATCATCTACCTTGACCGTCACTGGCATCCGAAGATGTCTCTTGCGGTTCGTAACGACGAGACTGGTCTATGGGACTTTTCCGATATCGCCGGTCCGTTACCTGCTGAACCGCCGGTTCCTCGAAAAGCAGACTTTATCCAGTTGGATGGTATCAGTCAGACCGCAGCCGCTGAGATTGTTCGCAGCTTTGTGCGCGTCTCTTGCACCATGCCTTTGAAGTTGGATGGTTTCCCTCAAGCTAAGAAGACCGGTTATGGTTTGGTCATTGATGCAGAGAAGGGCCTTGTTGTTGTTTCCAGAGCTATTGTCCCGTATAACCTGTGTGACATCAACATTACTGTCGCGGATTCGATCATCGTCACTGGAAAAGTCATCTTCATGCACCCTTTGCAAAACTACACTATTGTGCAATATGACCCAAGTCTTGTCCAGGCACCTGTCCAAAGTGCGCGATTGAGTACCGAAAACATCAAGCAGGGACAAGATACGATCTTTGTTGGATTCAACCAGAATCTCCGTATTGTCGTTGCCAAGACGACTGTGACTGATATTACGACTGTCGCTATTCCTGCCAACGCCTCGGCTCCACGTTATCGAGCTATCAATCTTGATGCCATTACAGTGGACACAGGGCTAAGTAGCCAATGTACTACTGGTGTCTTGCTGCGAGAAGATGGCGTCGTGCAAGCCCTTTGGCTGAACTATCTTGGTGAGCGGACGGGTAATTCGCACAAGGACGTTGAGTACCATCTCGGTCTAGCAACCCCATCTCTACTTCCGATAATCAGTAAGATTCAGCAAGGCGAAATCCCCAAGCTGCGTATCTTGAACATGGAAAGCTACGTTATTCAAATGAGCCAAGCACGCATCATGGGCGTATCGGAGGAATGGATCAACAAAGTGGCACAAGCCAACCCATCCAGACATCAGCTGTTCATGGTTAGGAAGCTAGACAGCCCGCCTCCCAAATTCACACATGAGGCGGATGCCCTGAAAGAGGGAGATATCATTCTTACTCTGAACGACAAGCTCATTACGCGAGTGTCGGAGTTTGACATTATGTACGATAACGAAGTACTTGATGCATTGATTGTCCGGAATGGTCAGGAGATGCACGTCAAGGTTCCCACGGTGCCGACAGAAGATCTAGAGACGGATCGAGCAGTAGTATTTTGCGGAGCTGTGTTACAGAAGCCGCATCATGCTGTGCGTCAGCAGATTTCGAAGCTTCACAGTGAGATTTATATCAGTGCAAGGGTACGTCCTCTCCATCACTTTGCAGAATTCATTTGACTAATTTGAACAGAGCCGAGGTTCGCCTGCATACCAGTATGGATTATCGCCTACGAACTTCATCACGGCAGTCAACGGTGTTCAGACCCATGACCTTGACAGCTTTGTACAAGAAGTCAAGAAGATCCCCGACAACACATACTTCCGTCTTCGAGCAGTTACCTTTGACAATGTGCCGTGGGTAGTCACCATGAAAAAGAACGATCATTACGTGAGTCCATCCTTCCGTATTTGCTATAATTACAACTAAACTAACGAAATGCTAGTTCGCCATGTCGGAGTACGTAAAAGACGCCTCAGCACCAGCTGGATGGAAAGTGATCAACTATCCCAAGAAAGACGAGTCAGCAGACCAGGGTAATCTGACTGCAGATGCCATGGATGAAGGAGTTGAAGATGGCGGAAGTGACGCGGAGCCTGATTGTTAGGCTGGTGAATTGATTGAAAGGAATCTTGTACAATAGAAAATACTAATTCCGGGCTCGATGAGTTGTATATTTATCGAGTGAATCGTGTAAATATAAAAGTGAATATCTTTACCATCTATTCCCTCCCACCAACATTGAAGTCAATTGGTATAAAACCCCTAGGTAGGTACCGGATCTAATGAGCAAATCTAAAATCCAACCTCTTACTACCCTGCAACTTCGTATCTCTGATATACCTCGTCTTCTCCACTTCCGACATCCCCTTCCAAATCCTGTCTCTGCGCTGGTTGACATATACGTAATAAATCTTTGTCAAGATAAACACGACGATCACGACGAGGTTGATAATTAGGAGATTAGTGTTTCCGCGGTGGTATTTCGGTTTGTCGTCTTCGCGGTAGATGAAGAAGGCTGCTATGTCGCCTACTTGGACGGACATCTATATCATTTGTCAATATGAGTGTGAAGGGGGAGGAGGGGAGGAGGGACTGACGTTGTATAGGGCAGCGGAAACAGAGCGAGTGCCGACGTTGTTGGAGTTGCGAGATATCCAGCCTACGACGATTGCTATACCCAGTCAGTAACTCGGACACAGAGAACAAAGGAATGGATGGATGGATGTACCATGGCAATACGGATAACTCAACAGCACAGTAACAAGCGCATACGTCCCCCACGCGTTTTGAATAACGCCCGGCCAAAACCTCAACGCAACAATACACGGCAAAGTCCACAGAGGCTGCAACATCGCCACCAACGACCTCTCACCAACCCATTCCGAGAGCCTCGTAAGCAATAGAAGCGTCACAATATGAAACACACTCGACGGAATCACCAACAAATTCGTCGTAAACGTACTAAACCCAACCGACCTCAGCGTTAATGTGAGGTACGTACTCGGCGGCGATTGCGGGATATACGCCAAGAACCCAATGACATAAATCGGCCACAGATGATAGTCTGTAACCGCATTCCACAGCCGTCGAAACGTGATGGCTTGACGGTTATGCATATCCCCCTTTGATGGGTCATCGCGCAACACACGGTTTACGACGATGGAGACTTCGCGGTCGTTGAACCACCCGTTGGGACGGAACCAGGATTTGGTTTGGACGGCGGAGGCGGGCATCATGAAGAATGACCCCAGGCCGACGGAGAGGGTGATGATGCCTTCAATCAGAAAAAGCCAGCGCCAGCCGGCCCAGCCGTGGACGCCGTCGAGGTGGAAGATGGCGAAGGCGAGGAGGGAGGTTACGATGCCGGTTACGGAGAGGGTGGCCCAGAAGAAGCTGTTCGGACTGTTAGTTGGGCTGTCATCTTTCTATAGTAGAGTGACTTGCCTAAGGCGAATAGGTAGCTCCTTTGACGTATAGAAGTACGACAACCAGAGAACTATATCCGGAATAAACCCTCCCTTCAGTCATATCAGCACAATATCTCACATATAAAAGGGAGAGAGAATACCTCAAGAAGCCCAAGCAACGACCTCGTAACAAGAAACGTCTCTCGACTATGAATAGCACACTGCGAAATTGCAACAACAGACCACAGAGTAATCTGAATCGGAATCCAGCGGTCTGGGCCAATCTTTTTGGAGATGAGTTGGGAGGGTAGTTCGGCGCAGAGGAAGCTGACGCGGAAGGTTATGTTGCCCCAATTATAATCTGACCGAGAACAATTAGTGATTGATGATATATGGGAGGGTGGTGGGCGGCACCATTCGTATTCAATTTCAGATCCTTGAGGAATGTACCAGAAACCGCTTGGGTGAGGTTATTCCGATCAACTTGTAGTCCGAAGAACATGACGCACTTCCTCTTATCAGCCAACTCTTCTTTAAGGGAACTGTAAAGAAGATACGTACAGCCCACAGACAAATCCTCCAATCCAACTTCCGAATTAACCGCTTCTCCTCTTCCTCCGACCACGTCAAACTCGGATCAAACACATGCCGACACTCATACTGCGACTTTTCATATGTAAGCCGCCAGTGCTCCGCGACTTCTGGGTCTTGGAATGGATTTTTCCTTTCGGAGAAAGCAGTATTCTCATCATCAGATTCCGTGAGACTAGATACGAATGTATCGAATTTCGGTGGTGGATCGGATTTGCCGGCCATGATGGACAGGGAGTTTTCTACTATCGAGTCTGATTCCGGAGTCTCCAAAAGCGGTGCTATTTCATGTACAGAGTCCCGTTTGGTACTTCTGAACCACCACCGAGAAGCCATTTTGCAGGCTCTTAAATACTTCAAATCCTCCCCAAAAAAGCCAAGCAACTAAACTCCCCTCTCTCGACTTTGACAGGATTGATAAGGTTATATCATCTTTTCTTTGAGGATTTCCGCGCACCCATATAAAACGCGATTATATCAGACTTGGCAATATAGAGTCATACGGTCGTGCGGCCAATAAGTATTTCTTTCGCTGGTGCTTGGGGACGGATTGCGTGCTTTGGGGGGTGGTTGAGCGAAGCTTGTATGCAGGTAGACATGTTTGTCGTTGGAGAAGGTGAATGTTGCTCCAATGATATGGATGTTTATTAGGGAGATTTAAGCTTAGTTTAAGTATAAATCATGTTGTAATTGAGAGATGGGATTGCGTTACATGTCGAGTCGAGTCAGCTGGATTGATCGACTTAGGGCTTTTTTGGTAGGGTTGGGGATATCAAGTGACCCTAGGGTTAAGACATCACGGGACGCTTTCCAGATGTTGAAGATGATCACGTGCCAAAACGAAGATCAAATGCTAGAAACAGTTATTGTTACTCGTGTACTTTACCTATCTCAGCAAGCCCCGATGGCTGCCTACCACTAGCGTTAAATAGAGGTAAGATAAGGTCTTGAGGTTTCCAGTTGAGATGTCAGATCAGAGCTTCACCTTTTCAACCTTGGTGATCATCACATAATCTTACATTTCGTCTACTCTGACCTTCGATACTTGTCAAAATGGCGGACAAACCCCTCAAATCAACCTGCCATTGCGGCGCCATCACCGTGATCGTGCCTCGTCAACCAGAGGAAATCAACGAATGCCAATGCACAATCTGTCGGCGCTACGCCGCCGCTTGGGGTTACTACAAAGTGGACGAAGTCAAATTCGACATCAAAGAAGGCGCGAAACTCAACAAGTACGTTTGGGGGGATAAAGAGAAGTCGTTCGATTCCTGCGCGAATTGCGGATGCGTGTAAGTCTTGATCTCAGCTCATTGTTCGTGAGCTCAACGGTAGCCAACAGTGCTGAAATCCTTTGTCTGAACGTAGATGCTATTGGTGGCCATTTGAATTGAAGAATCCAGACGGTACTGCAGCTCAATTCGGCCTCAATACGAGGAATATGGATCCCCTGGAGATCTATCATGTCAACCGCAAGATTGAACGAGCCTGGCTGTTCGCGCCAATCAACAATAAAACCGCGGCGCATGCAGAGGATCAAGCCAACTACTGAACATATGAAATAGGTGTAGAAGCTATTGCAATTGTAGTTAAAAGGATGTGTTCTCAAGTCGAAAATAGTGACTTTGCGTTAGGGTTAAATTAAAGGTTGATAAGCAACCCCTAGGTACCCCACCATCGCGTCCCGTCGCGTCTTTTGCGTTCGTCGCGTCAGCAACATTTCAATTTATCCCACTTCGGCTTCCAGATCACCAAACTCCATACTCCTTCTATCAAGCGCTGCATCAGATTTAATTGAAAAATGACTAAACCACACGAAGAAAACCAATACCTCGATCTCATTCGCGAGATCTTCGATCACGGCGAGCGACGACCAGATCGGTACGTTGCTGACTGAAGACACAGCAAGGAAACAACTAACAAAGATCAGAACAGGCACAGGAACACTATCCATCTTCGCGCCACGGCCATTCAAATTCTCACTCAACGATAACGGACGCCCGATCTTACCTCTCCTCACAACAAAACGAGTCTTTCTCCGCGCCGTCATCGCCGAACTCCTCTGGTTCATCGAGGGAAACACATCATCCATAGCGCTCAACGAAGTCGGCGTAAAGATCTGGGACGGCAATGGCTCTCGCGAGTTTCTCGATAATCTGGGTCTGACTCACCGTGAAGTTGGCGACCTGGGCCCCGTCTACGGTTTCCAATGGCGCCATTTCGGCGCGGAATATAAAGATGCAAAAGCCGACTACACGGGAGAGGGCGTTGATCAGATTGCCGATATTATACACAAATTGCGCACGAATCCGTATGATCGTCGGATGATTCTTACAGCGTGGAATCCGAAGGATTTGAAGTTGATGGTTCTGCCGCCTTGTCATATGTTTGCGCAGTTTTATGTCTCCTTTCCGGGGCAGGGACTCGCCGACAGCACTTCCGAGAACAAACCGAAAGGTCATCTTCATTGTCAATTATATCAACGATCTTGCGATATGGGACTTGGGGTACCGTTCAATATTGCCAGTTATGCGCTACTTACGCATATGCTGGCTCATGTTTGTGATCTTGTCCCCGGCAGTCTTACGCATGTCATGGGAGACGCGCACGTCTATCTTGATCATGTCGATGCTCTCAAGGTACAATTGGAGCGTGAGCCACGACCATTCCCAGAACTGGAAATCACACGTGAAAAGGGTGGAAGTATAGATGGTTGGAAGGCAGAGGAGTTTGTGGTCAAGGGATACGACCCTCACAAAGCCATTGCCATGAATATGTCTGTTTAGCGTGTATATTTTGTATAGGTCAGTGGGAAGTTACCATGTATGAATCTTGTTGTATCTTATCGACGTTGTATTTACTATAGACTGTATTCCATATGTGGAAGTGCTCCGATGCGTCAAGTAGGAAAGCCATGAGTTGGGGATGGTACCAACTTCGAAGTCGTCCTCGCCTACATCCCGGCAGATCGCGAAATATCAGACCTTCTTCGTCTCTTATAACGTGATTGGGAGCATTCTCGAGTCAACAGCCAAAACGCTTCACGGATGTCGCCAACTCCGCGCAATACAACCTCTTTCTGGTGATATGATAAGTCTTAGTAATTGAGACATCAAATCATCACATCTACACATTCTTGCATAAATCCATGACAGGAAAACGTACTCATTTAACGGTTGTATGTTGCAATCCTACTCGGTGTTGAGGCGAGATCCATCTGTCTAGGACCGCGGGCTAGTCGAACGCCCACGTTGCATCGGATGTTTCTTCTGAATTTTAAGTACTTCTGTCGTCGTCTATTCGGCTTACTAGTCAACTGATTATTGAGGAGTTACATGCATAAAACAGGATAATTGAGGGTTGACATGCGGCGAAATTAGAATAGGTAATTATAGGGCAATCGCCCGATTCGGCATCTTGATATTCACGTCTTCCTAGGTACTATTTTCTAAGCTTCACGTCTTTGGAGATGCAATCATCCGTGGGGATAACTGAATACTGTATTCAGAATCAAACATTTATTCCAATCATGAATGCCACTTACCGAAGAAATAGTGCTGAAATCAAAAGGAAGAATGTACATAGGCACGTCGCATCAAAAGACCTTGGCGGGGCTACGATGTTTCATTGATCCGGACAAGTCCACCTTTGAAGCTATATCTGCCAGTGAATGGCCATTCAAGAACTTGTCCGAGGTCAATTCAGGCTGAATGTTTCCTATTATGGAAACTATGTCGTGCTTGACTCGACGGTGCTATAGTTTTGCAGGTTTAAGGCAAGGCTACCAGGTTCGGAAAAGTACAAAATAATTGATGCTTCTGTCATTATCGAAACTTCGAGTAAAGTGCTTTTCTCAAGAAAGTCTATCAAGTACCGTAAAGTTTCTCGGGCTTTATCAAATTAGGCAGGTGAGAAGCTTAATCAAAACGATCAGCATCTACCAGTGCCACAAATTAAACACTCCGAATCTTCATTTCCGCCCAACAGCACCAGTTGACGAGAGTGGTCAGAAACGTGCCCGCTGTGGAGAGAAGGAGAATTAGGCTATTGTTAAGCATAATTGTGGCATCGTGCCAACACTGCCAAGTACATTCTGCTTGTTTTTGAGGGCTGATGCGCCTCTATCATTGGCCATTCAATGGTGGCCTATTTAGGCAGGTCCGGTTCTCTTTATCTTCTCGTTATATGCAAATACAATTGTACAAACTCAATGCTCCATTTCGTAACCTCTTAGTCTTCCGATAGTGAACGCTTCTACCTAGGCTGACATATCCAGCAGCCACAGGCCAGGAACAGCATGAGTGGCGTTTTCTCGAGGAAGGGTCAAATCGAAATTGTCATGTGCTACAAACCAAATGAAACCTCTTGGCTCCGTTGGTGCTTGATGATTGGCGTGCGGTGATGGGAAATTTAATGCATCTGTAATGGTTGTACAGACATGTTCACCGTCCAGGCCTTCATTTACAGCGAATAAGATGACCATATCTGCTGTCATTTTGGCGCTATTATCCCTAATGTACCTCGATGTTCGGAAAACACCATAAACATATCAAAGTAGTCAAGCTAGATACCAGCCATAGGCGCTAATGATGTTACAGGGGGTATGAGATGATAGACAATCAAGATAACGACTTTGGAACCAGATATCTTGCTAACGAGTATTCAAAGTGTACAACACATTTAGCGCCATATTTACTCAATTTATCTAATTTAGAACAAAGACTTGAGGTCATCTGGTAGGTACACATATGTAACCTTGTAGACAAAGAAGATGGCTTCAAGAAAACTATATAAAGAGCATGAAATCTCCCCCGAAGTCCCATGTAATCAATCAATATCACAACTCACTTCTCAGTCCTCTACTAGCTCAAGCAACCCAACAGAAATTTCTGTAAATCTCCTTTCAAAATGAAGTTCTCCGCAACTATCATTGCCCTCTTTGCGGCCGGCGCTTTGGCTGCTCCCTCAGGCCATGGCCTGGCTGCCCGCACCGAGGCGCGCGCCGCTGGACGCAGTCGTCTCAGCAACCCTCGTCGTCCTGCCTCTGGCGCGCTCAACGCAGAACTTAACGACGAAGCCACCAATGCCACTCACGTCGACTACTCCTCCAACTGGTCCGGAGCTGTCTTGACCTCTCCCCCCGCCGGAGCCACTTTCACCTCTGTCTCTGCCCAATTCACCGTCCCCACCCCCAAGCCCGTTAACGGCAAGGCTGGATCTTCGTCTGCCTGGGTCGGTATTGATGGTGATACTTACAGCAATGCCATTCTCCAGACTGGTATCGACTTCAGTGTCACTTCCAGCGGCGCCGTTTCCTACGATGCCTGGTACGAGTGGTACCCCGACTACGCCTACGATTTCTCCGGCATCTCCATCAGCGCCGGTGACAAGATCGCCGTCTCCGTTGTCTCTAGCTCCTCCACTGCCGGAACCGCTGTCATTGAGAACCTTACCAAGGGTCAAACCGTGAGCAAAAAGCTCACTGCCCCCAGCTCCTCTGCCAAGCTTGGTGGTCAGAACGCTGAATGGATTGTCGAGGACTTTGAGGAAGGTAGCAGCCTTGTCACTCTTGACAACTTTGGCACTGTTGCTTTCACCTCGGCTTCTGCTGGTTTGTCGAATGGAAAGTCTGTTGGTACCACTGGTGCCGACGTTATTGACATCGAGCAGAGTGGCAAGGTCTTGACCTCTGTATCTATTCCTAGCTCTTCTGAGGTCGTTGTCACCTACGTTTAGACTCATCGGACACCGAAATAATGAGCAGTCGAGCACTGCTGATGCTATGAGTTAGTGATGCAACTGAGAAGAAAGAATTGTTCGAGGAAACGATGGAATAAGGACTTATACATTGACTCATTAGTATACATGTCAAGTTAATAGTTATCCGATTGACTATTTCTATTATGCAGTAGCAATTATCAAATCTATTGAGTCGAAGCTTAACATCCATGGATTACTCGTTTATCTTGTTTATGTAAACCACAATCGACAAATTTGTCCTCGGTCACATTCATCTAGGCCTACTGCATGACTCCGTATGCCACTATTTATAGTATATTTAGGGCTTCTGATTTAGTCCACTGACCTACTATCAATGTCTGACTAGGCTGATGAGGTTTCAATGAGAGCAATTATAATTACACACAGTTCTTGTCCAGCCACTCCTCTACTGATTCCGTATGTATTCCATGCTGCTGGTTCCATGTCGAAGCCATATCCCATGCAACACCGCGACCCTGGCCAAAGACAGCCTGGTATTTGAGTAGTCCGTTATCTGGATCCTTCGATAGAGCAGCTAGCACATTCTCAACTTCGAGAACATTTCTTTTGAAAGCTTTTCCTGTTTTCTTTTCAATCAATTGCGCCAGACGTTCATAACTGACTGTATCGCCACCGATAAAGATTGGCTGATTGTCAAACAAGTCTCTCATCACGATTTCTGCCGTCAGAGCTCCGATATCTTCTGGCGTAGTGACAGTGACGCGGTTCTCTAAGCTTCCCAGCGCATTGATAGTACCATTTTCCCGATCCACAACGCCAAAGGATGGATCAAAGAGAAAGCTCGTGAACATGCCCGTGGAAACGATTGCCCAGCGAGTCTTAGTTTGCCCCGGTGCACGCAGCAGATCGCGCACATCGAGCTGCTCATCGAAGAGATCCTGTGGCGAGCCACGCCCGATGGCATCGTAGTCCACACCAAACTGCCACGGAATATAGCGTGGGGTTTCCGCTACGATCACTGCGCGGGCGAGCTTCATCTGGATAGCTTTACCGGACACGAAGCCACTGCATCCGATCACAGTATCGTAACCTGCGAAGATTGCAGACAGAGTTTGTTCAGAGTCCTCAACAATGTCGCCTGGGATGAGCTGCACACCCAAACTCCGTAGGGCGTCATTCTGCTCTTGTTTTTGTCTTGAAGTGCTATTGATACTGCTGGAACGTTGCAGCACTGCGACTTTGGCGGGTTTGCTAGGATAGGTTGCCAAGGCACGCAGTACTTGGAAGCCCAATTCACCAGCTCCGATAACGAGGATCTTCTGAGGAGCCATATTTATCAATGATGTTACAGATTGATGATATCGGAAAAGAGTAGGTAGATTTCCTTGGAATGTCTTTTATGTATCCCTTCCTCGTCCTAACTCCACTTAACTCCGTCTGCTTAATAATATCAAATTCAGAAATCCACAAAATGAGAGACCTATCCCCCTCCAGAATACGAGGTTCAGGAGGCGAGTTACTTTCGTGGAGATTCTATTTCTGGTCTTTTCGTGACGTAGAGTTGGGCTGACAAATCCGATCATTCTGTAGCTCTTGCTACTTACCGTGATCAAATTAGTCGGGCCTCTTTCTATCCATGAATAATCAATTTGAAGTGACAGCTAAAGAGGCCAATTATTATACGACAATTTCTGTCGCAATGATTGATTCAGGTGCATAGCCACCTAGGCACCACTCTGATCAATTCAAGCGTACTGAAGTTCTCAGACTGAGAGGTATAGGGGCATAGGGCTAGGGTTTAAGCTAGGGCTTAGATGCATCGGGTCGGACAAGCATTGGATCATCACGTGGAATCACATATGACTACGTATTGTGAGTAAGGTCTAAGAAATGTAAAGATTACGACTTGAACAGCGGATTCTGAATCTTTCTCGTTCCTGAGCAAGGTTAAAAGCTAGATGTCCGGTTGTGAAAACAAAGTAGGAATTTCCCGTTTAGGAAAACTTGCTTCCCATGCGCTCATGATCTTGATCAGGATATCTTCCCGATGTTCTCTTGTAACTATCGAAGCTCCGAAAGGGCAGCCATTTGTGGTGCGACACCCAAGAGGAACAGTTGCAACGGGGTAACCTAGGAAAGGACATTAGAAATACAACGAAATCGCACAACTCTTATGGCAGAGCTTACCGGCTGAAGAGGCCAAAGAAGAAATCGGGCTCTCCGTAGGCGCAATGATAGCTTCAATTCCATGTTTATTCAAAGCTCCATCAATTCCATTCTTGGCTATTTGTTTCACGGCCATTCTAGCGCGTTCCACCTTCTCGATTGGCGTTGTGTCTTCCAGCGAGCCAACTAAAAGATCTTGTCCCGGTGAATCTGATCAAGCCGGGTTTAATGGTTAAGCCTAGAGGAATGAATTTTCAAGTTTCATACCTTGGGGCAGCTCGAGAGACGCATGGTCCTTGTTCCACTTCACAAGTTCTTCGAGAGAGCTGACTTGACTTTCTTCCACACACTCGGTGAGATAAGCATCGAGTAGGACACGGAACTCATGGCCTATAATTGGTTAGCTAGAGTCATACTCAAACCTAAAAACTGCACCTTACGCATTATTATAGGCATTGCGGCCTCATCATCGAGCTTCAAAGAAGATGCGGGGGGAAGCTCGACAGGATTGATGACCGTGGCACCTAACTCCTTAATCTTGGCAGCAGCCTCTTCTAACGATTGTTTCTGACGAAGAAAATTAGCGAGAAACGTACATATATCTACTAGACAAGATGAATACCATCTGCTTCTTGTACTCGTCATTCGAGACAAGAAGCTTAGGAGGTAACTGCCATAGGGATGCATCCACAAATCCGACCCGAATACCTTGCCAGCTATTGACCAAGAACTCTGAGAGACCATTGGAAAACTTTCTACTTGGACCCGGATCAAGAAGAACGTCTGTCAACATGGCTACATCCCTGACTGTTTTACCCATACCTCCCAGCGAATCAAAAGTGGACGAGATTGATATAATGCCATCTCGAGAAGCTGCACCGACGGTGACCTTTAGAGCAAACAACGCTGCTCGACTGGCAGGTATGTTGAGAGAACCGTCGGTTTCAGTTCCAACACCGATTGGACTGAAACCGGCAGATATACCGACCGCAACGCCCGTCGATGATCCACCTGGACTCTTTTCGCAAATCATTAGCTTGTAGTGGCAAATATTGTTGGAGAAAGATTGATGATACACTGTCAGCTAGTTTGTAGTCTCCCTTCACGACGCCACCGACTACATAAGCAGACTGTGTCTGTCCTCCAATAGAGTTCCATCCGGGATAGGTTTTGCTGTCTCTGTACAGCGTTAGGATTTTGTTCAGCGGTTAGATCTGGAGCGACTGACTTATAGTTTGAAAATTCCTGTGACATGTGGGTTTTAGCTGCTAAGTAACTGTCCAAAAAGAGGACCTATATTGCTGTTACTTACAGTCATACTAGCCTTTCCGAGAATAATCACACCAGCATCAAGAAGCTTTGACCATGTTACTCATAAGTCCTGATAGCCTTTATATGGACTTGGCTAACCCTGTCAATGACCACCGCATTCTTCTTTGGGCGAGATCCCAACAATGCAAACGAGCCTGCCGTCGTAGGCATCCCAAGATCTGGGTGTGTTGCAAATGCATCCTTATATTTTTCTTTTAGTTCATATAGTACTAACCATAAGACGAGAAACCGACCTTGACGATAATGGGAATACCATGGAGTGGGCCTCGCACTTTTCCAGAAATACGCTCGTCGTCTAGTTGCTTTGCTCTGGACAAAGTTAATTTCCTTGGGGCTGGGAACAGGATTGCATGGAGTGCGTGTCCATTCAAGTTGTGCTTGTCAATCTGGTCTAAGAAGCTTGTAACTAAAGTAGCACTTGTTACTTCTCCGCTGTTCAACATATCCCGGAGCTCTGCAACTGATAGTGTGAGCATTTCCGTTTCGCTGAGCGTGCGTGCCATTGTAGAATGCCTTTTCCAGGGGGCCTCGAGCTTTAAAAATCCAGTCGGTACCATTTGGTAGGTTGAAGGTGATATGAACGAGTAAAATAATGAACCCAAGGGACCCAAGCCCACGATAATAAGCAACAGCGTGGAAAAACGATGGGACCTTTGAGACATTCCGAATGACACAAGAAGGAGAAACCGAAGAGGAAGGTCGGGGTACAGTGAGTAACACGTAGTGCCTTTAACACAATCAGACGAACACCGCCTACCTGGAATCTTTTTGATAGACTCTAGATGATCTATGACTGCATTACTCGTAAATTCCCCCCCCCCCGTAAATTGCCTTACGAGTTTACACCCGAAATGCCTTAGGGATGTTTCAATCATCGCCTGCGGCAAAAATGTCATCACAACCTTGGAATATGATGACCTTCTAATAGCGAGAAGTATTTGATGTCTATAGATCTGCAAGATCCGAGAAATTACGTCTCGATGAAAATATATTTAATTTTGAATTGACGATTGCTATATATTCGATCTCAGACTTTGCCTAGATACTCATCCGCTGATAACGCAACATCTTCAAGACTGGATGGTTTATTAAATTTCCCTTTTCGGAATTCTAGTGGGCTAAGTAAAGCTTTTCAAGCTATTTGGGCAGCCAGCCCTCTGTATGGCCGACCATCATAGTGAGCTTTGGGTGATAGCGGATCTGATGACATGAATCTCATAAATTATTAAGCAGATATAGTACATATGTAGTTTTTCCTCTTCATATCCATATTATCTACATACATCCCAAGCTTGTCATCCTATCTACTAGCAGCAACCGCAGCCTCCTTGTCAGCGGCCAACATCCTCTGTATGGCTGGCCGATTCACGCAGCGCTCCCACCAAGCACTCACAGCTTTGCGGCTGACGACGATATCTCCATATCCGCACGCAAAAAGTCTTTGGATCAACGGAACATAGTAGATATCCACGAGAGTAAATTCATTTCCAGCCATGTACTCTCTTTCGTGTAAGAGACGTTCCGCAACATCGAAAAACATCTCGACCGACCGCAGTGCATCCGATACAACGGCTTCATTTGGGGGCAGCCCAATGAACTTTTTGGCGAATATCTCGAAAGCGATTCTACCTGCAGGCTCTGCGAAGTAGGACATTTCTGTGCACTGCGCTTGGTCGAATAGCGCCGCAGCTTCGACGTCGGAGTCCGGGGGGAGAAGAGGAAAGGCGTACGTCTTTGCGAGGTATTTGCAGATTGCGCGACTCTCGTAGAGGGTGAATCCATCGGGGAGGGCCAATACGGGTATTTTACCCCATGGGTGACGTTTCGTGTGTTCTTGAGACTGGATATAATAGTGTTAGCTCCCTCGAAAATCGAGCCTTGCAGCGACGAAAGAAAGACGTAAGTGACCAAAAGATTATGTGAAGAGGAGCCACATCAGTCTTGAAAAATCGGGTAACCCACCTTCTGCTCTCCTTTCTGAAGGTTTAGAAACACGAGTTCGTAGTCTGTAAAGCCACCTTCGGCAAGAGTCAGACGGACCCTGTCGGTGTTTATCGAACCGCGAGCGCCATATAGAGTAAAAGCTGGCATTTTTGAGCTGTACAGTAGTTTCGATGCGAATCCTAAGCTGTGTGTGAGTCTCGGCATAGTGCAAATACTCCATTTTGTGAGACATGGGGACATCCACTTGATATATAAGCGGAAGGCATCAAGCTAGCGGCTTTCACGGAGCCTTGATGTCTTAATTTGCATCGAAAAATTTAGAACAAAACAAAATCTTCCCAATAGATATTACCTAGGTATATACCATAGTAGTAATTGGGCGATATGATTGGTGGGTTCGCTCTCGCTACTCAATCGAGTTAGCACCAATGTCTCCACTATTTAAGTATATATTAACCTCCTGCTGGACTCATCTATCATCTTCCTTCTGCATTCAAATGTTCTTTCATTTGTCTGTTCGGATTTTCCGCTTGTTACAGTCTTGATAAACCTTTGGTCATCTACTTCAATACGAAGCGTGGAGAGCCGAACCCATTCAAGTAACCAGTACGAGGTTCACAGACTCTTCGGGCGATGATTCCGAAACAGGTTACGAAGACACGAAGTAACTTACTTCTGTACTAAGTGTTTTACGAAGAAGGTTTTTCTCTCCATCTACCGACCAACGTGAATGATCTCTCCGCTACCCAAAGATGGCTGGGAGTGTTGCCGTCCATGAATGGAACATGAAGCGTAGAACCAAGGTGAAAAGCGGTTGCCTTACCTGTAGGTCAGTTCATACTGTACAGTTCCGCATGTGATTTAAATTGGGTATTAGCTCTTGTGCCTAACCAAGAATAGGACTAGAAAAATAAAGGTAATCGACTACATTCATTTCTTACGACTACCCCATTCTCCCCTCACTACCATTCCTTTTTATGCTGGCCCTCACTGGTGCCGACAGAATCGGTGGTCACCGTATCTCGCTAACTTGGGTCAAGTGCGACGAGAATAAGCCGTTTTGCAAGAAATGTGTCAGCACTGGTCGTACTTGCGACGGGTACGAATCCCCCTTTAGGTCTTTTGCCAGTCAACCCATCAACAACGCCTATGCCGGCGGCATAAAATCGGATATGGGTTTACAACCCACCTTGATTGAGGTCACCCCTCAGGATATCGACCTTCTCAGTCGTCACTTTTCAATCAAAACCATGTTTGACGTAAATCTGGGCTGTGACGAAGAAGCCCGGCAAGTTCTCCAAGCCAGCTTAACTGATCCGCCTATAAGACACGCACTTTTGTCTCTAAGAACTCTTCGAGAAGATGTTGAGAAGTTCGGAGACGGTCAGCAGACCTCGAGCTATCACTATGGTCTCCAGCAATACACTACAGCATTGGGGGGACTTGCTTCTAACTTGTCATCCCCCAGTCCAAACGGGTTAAAGTCGGCATTACTTTGCTGCCAGATCTTCATGAGCATTGAGCAAGTACGGAAGAATTTTGCTGGGATGGCCCAGCATATCATTCGAGGACTCAATATCATGCACGAATACCGGGCAAGGCCAAGTTTTATTGCCCCAAACAAATTGGTGCCAGCAAACCATGATCAATTACCTCTACTAGATGTTTTCGTCATCAAGATGTTTGCTGCGCCATGTAAATTTACCACGCCTCCAACAGCATTTGAGGCAACTGGAACGCTGTCTCATCAACAGCCCGCTGAATCTCGCGATCTTCGCACGATTGCACCCGAAATGCGGACAGAGCTTGCGAGGATCTCCGCGTTAACGCTTGAATTCCTCGACAGAGTGTCGCAAATCAAAACAGAAGAGATTGCTCTTCAGCTACTATCTGAGAAAGCAGCTTTGCTAGATTCTTTAGAAAAGTGGCTCATTAATCTTGAACTCGTTCAGACAAAGGCTCGGCTTTCTGGACCTGAGCCGGTTTCAGTGTCTTTCCAACGCCTCTTCTATCTAACATTGAAAATCGTTCTACTGGGGGCACTGGACTTCTCACAAGATGTTTATGCCGAGCTGCAGACTGAGAATGACCGTTTTCAGGCCGTAGCCAACAACATAGGCGAAAGAGTCAGCGCTTACAGATATAGGGCGCAATAACGCAATGGATATTCATATATCTACGGAAGCCTTACCTACAAAACCTTTACAAAAATCCACCCACAGCAACTTCTTATAATCAACTCTATTCTCGCTCTATACCCAAAACTGCAGCGCCAAGTCGATACGTAGTGACGTTATATTGGAGGAGCCACCAAAAGCAGTCTACGCTGGCCTAAGTGAGTAGCAGGGAGATGTACGTAAATTCGAGAGAATAATGCATTGATATTCTAGAAAAGCGGGTAATGTTTTCAGCCTCGCATCTAGGTACCTTTTCACAGCCAATGGATGCCAGCAGCAAGGGAAGATACTATGGCCTAGTGCTGTTCAACATATTAAAGAAGATGAACGAGTGGGTCGACTTCCATTTACAGTGCGCAGACCGAATAGACCAATCAGCTTCTGGCTTTTATCTAAATCAGACTCACTCGTCGATCATGGTCATCTGTCTGGAGGCCTGGTCGAATTCATAAAGGGATGCGCAACCCCGTCACCTTTCTGTAACAAAGTCTCTTCCTCTCTCCACAAGCATTCAGGCGGACGACTACTTAACGGCATCACTCATCGTCAACAGCCATGCATTTCCTCCTCCTCGGCGCCAGTGGGCGGACCGGCCAGCACGTCGTATCTGAACTACTTTCTCAGGGTCACACAGCGGTAGCCCTTGTGCGTGCCTCTAGCAGCCTCGCCGCTCGCCCCGGCCTCACTATCGTCACTGGCTCCGTACTATCGAAACCCGACATACGCAGCGCTCTTTACGCGACACCTTCTCTATTACCGTCTGCAGCGATCATCACCTTGAACACAGTTCGCAAGTCGGACAGCCCCTTCGCAGCTCAGGTCTCACCTCCTCGCTTTCTAGCCGACTCATGTGCCAATGTCTGCGAGGTTCTGGAGCAGTCTGGCATTCGCCGCGTGGTAATCATGTCGACAGCAGGCGTGGGAGATTCATGGGCTAAACTACCGTTGTTGAGTAAGGCGTTCATGTCGTGGACCAATATCAAGTACGCACTTGAGGATCACGGCCTCGTAGACAAGGAGATTCGGGAAACGAAGATGGATTGGACCCTTGTGAGAGCTGTGAGGCTGGAATTCGACGATCAGAAGCCGACTAAGACGAAGGACGTGAGGACGCTGGGCAGTAAGGGCGATGGAATGAGCTTGACCGACAGTGTGGGTGTTGCTAGTGTAGCGAGGTTCTTGGTCAAGGTTGCGGTTGAAGGACTTTTTGTCCAAAGCGCGGTGGTCGTGGCCGATTAATGCAGTTGAGGAGGTTGTGGGCTTTGTTGATATCACTCTAGTATGCTGGAAGACTTTCTGAACGGATTCTTCTGATTGTTTATAGTTAGCTAATAGACTCGATCTTCAGACCAATTCTTCCGAGCCTTAGATGAAAGCCGTATTCTGGTTCCCATGGAATATTTCGCAGAAAGGCTCCGCTGTTCCTGCTCCAAGGCCGCATAGTCTTATTGAGCTCGGCCACTTTCGAGCTATGTTCATGTCATGAATCCCAGGTATGACTTTGGCACGAGCATGGCCTTGATTATCGCATGAGGGCAAACAGCAGATTAATCACAGCTAGATGCCATTTTGCATCGACTGAGGATTCCTCGACAATATTCCACCACTACTAAAATACCCGGGGGGCTTTGTGGGGAGGGAGTCAAGGAGCTCCGAATTGATGAAAGTTCCGCACAGCATCATGGCAGCAATCCTTAGGTTCAGTCCATTCTTTCCTTTCTGAACCACAACGACTAGACAATGAAACAGAAACCAGGGTTTACGCATGGCGACGTTCCTGATAACATTATGGCGAAGAAGGAATCTACTGGCTATGTTATCACTGGTGTCATTGACTGGGACAGCGGCTTCTAAATAAATGCACTATTTTGACGCGTACCTTAAATCTCACCGATGGAAAAAAGATTGGTATCTCTATCTGCCGAAAAGCATGGCGCCTTCGACTTTTTCTACACGTTGGCTGGGTGATCGGCTTTGGCCTCTTCATCTCAAGACCACATACTAGTCGAGAAATGTTTGAATTCTGGAAGAGCATCATACAATGGTGCGCAAAAGCATGGAAATAGAGGGGAATTCATTTACAACATGTCTCAATGCCGAGGGTAGCAGTATTTTAAGATTTTTATTTGTATTCCAAGATGGACAAATGATGAGACTCTGGGGTCATCAATGAATGCTTTGCTTTCTATATCTAGCACCTGAGATGTACTCGAGTATGGCATGAATCCTCGAACTTTTCGCTAACTATGTACGTAAAAGAAGACAGTCAAAGTTTGTGACATGTCACACTCCGCTCAATAGCTAATTATAATCAGAATACCCTAAAAATTTTGATTACTCTGCTAAATGTCGGACCCCGAATCAGTTACCTTTATACAAAACCAATCAATCAAGATCCTCGGTTATTGGCTGGCTTCTCGCAATATCTACCGAATCTGGAGCACAAATAGCCAGGTATATTTGCCCTGTTATGTGGAAGATAATTGGTCAATGCCTTGATGAATTTTAAGAAGGTTGTCATCCAGACCCGGAGTCCCCGGTACGTCGTCCAGTCATGTTAATTTGCTGACATGCATACGTACCAGTGACTTTTCAGCTGGTATAATTGAGGCGTCAGTTTGACATCTGACTAGTTATCTTGTACGTATCAATTGTACCGGTATCAGCGCACGCCGCACGCATGTATTTCTATACGACTATACGAGCTCCCAAGCTCTTGAATCTAGCCTTTCTATAGCCTATACTACCTATAACAGTAGATAAGATCGTCGTAGGGGTCCTATCTTTTAGAGTTTAACAAAAAATTCAGGTTTATCGCCATCAGATCTATCTATCTGGATGACATCAACCAATCTTATTGTCTTGATACGAATTCGGCCCCCAAAGCCGTCGGGGGTATTGTTGGTTACGATGTCGGTCAAAGCCCGTACGTACGCAGTACGGGAAAGGCGAGTATTACTTACCCAATTTCAGCCATAAAACATTTCAAATACCAACGGCGCGTAATGTACCTGAAACGAGACGCGAATCCTATGAGTTAGCTTAAGTGCTCGGTATAGATTGCATTTAATGCCATTTGTGGTAAAATGCGGAGCTACACCACACAAACTCCCCTTTAGCGAAGAAATAGGCTAGCATGACTGATTGAAAAGGAATATAGCTTTCTCGACTATAATTTTTATCTGATTAGTGATACGTTAAGAAGAAGTCCCGGAACAAAATCATGAGAAGAAACTTGGGTCCGTAGGTGGCGGGGTGTTAGGGCTTTACTCCGTTAACGGGATTCACAGCTGAACTCCCGAAGTTCATAACAAGAGACTCACTCATACGGTGTACGAAGGATAAGTAGAGACCAAGACTGACATGTAACTACTGGGCCTTATCGATCTCAATTGGCTGGTTTTACGCGTTCCCAATGCCCATACCTACTACCTAGTCGAGGTATCAAAATGCGAGTCTCCGTAAGGGGACATGACCTAGGTAAGATTACAACAAGTGCGGGGCAAACGTCTGGACTGGATGCAAGGAGAAGACAAAGGAGTTAGCGGGGTGAACTACAGAGTTCAGCATTGGAGCTAATTACGGACTTAAATTGCTCTATTCATAAGTCAGGCCACAGTAGGCATTTTGTTGAGAGCGAAAAATCGTGCCTGGAGGATTATGTGGGCGTACGAATTACGCCTAGCGAGGTTCAGGAACTGCGCATGATTCGAAATTAAGGTCGATTATAAGCGAGTTCTGTATTGTGGCTCTCGACAAGAAAGAAAGCTTAGGCATGAGGTGAAGATGTGTAAGCTTGCCCTAACTATCCCAATCGGGCCGTCCCCGGAATTTCCTAAACAAGTAATTTTTGATACAATCATCTCGCATTCGAATTTGCATTAATTGATCAAATCGACGTCAAATTGAGTATCTAGTCGGTTTTTAATCAATAATTCGAACTTAATTCATGCGCATTTATACGTAAAACTACCCATAACCGCAATACGCCAAGGTTACTAGCGATGGGGCTGATTGCATTGTTCAGTAGACTGATGCAGGTCTCCGATGCCGGTTGTGTTCCAGCCTGTAACGGCCAGCTTGTGAGTTAGTTTATCAAGTCAACTGGCTCTTCGTCAGTTGGATACCCAATCGTCACACTAATTAATATCGATCGGATTATTTCTTGCTGACTATACTTCAAAATTATAATAATACCCTTCGCAGGATTCCTGCACACGAAGGACCCGTAGCCCTCGCACTTAAGGAGGGGCTCCGGAGTTTCTAACAATCTAGGGCTGCGTGCTGATTACCTAAATAGATTAAGCCGTCAAATACTACATCTCTAGAAATTTACCAATACACTAATTAGATTACTCAACAAGCAAGAAATACGTATGTTGGTTCATGTAATCAGCGCCACAAGTAATTTACCACACTGTCGGGACCAAACACATGCTTTCATTTGCTTCGAAAAGGTGGATATAATCCACAATTTGCGTAGAAAAATTGACAAAAATCTCATGTCCCAGTAGTAATGAACATTATGAAACACCAACAATGCTCCGTTCCTAGGTTACGCCCTTGTAAGGTCTCGGCGAACTCGGTTTCCGAATGAACCCTGGCCATATCAATTGGCGATAATCATCGTAACATGAGCGGAATGTTCGTTCAATATTGTTTTCATGCCAGGAACCGTTTTTCGTCCGCTGTTCAGCTCATTCCCTCTTTTATCGTAAGATTGTCTCTTATCGTGAAAAAAGCAAAGCGAATATTTGTTAGACCGAGACTGTAGAGCTGTCATCCAAATTCACCGGGGTTTTCTCGAAGGAGATAGGGAACCCTCGGTCAAATCTGAGGCCGCAGGTCCGCGACGAAGGATTTATACCCGGACATACGGATCAAAAAATCCAATACTATGAGCAGGCATTTCGTCGGAGATCCTTCAAACTTCAAACGAAGCTAATGCGCACACTCGGCCAACAAACCCAAGCTTTTGTCGGTCAAACAGAGAAAGCGGTCCGGGAGGACCAGACTATTTAGACTATCCCATAAGGAAAAGACCGATAGTCTTGCGACGCTGTTCCATCATGATATTGACCGCCGGATGCGTCCGAATTCATTCTCAATTTCGCGCGCCTTGTCCATTATGCCGAGCTGACGATACATCAAGACCAGATTACGCACCATCAAATTCGCCGTCACGGTCCGATTGCCCAGTTGGCGACGACACCAACTCAGGACCTGATTCTGTAAGGCCTCCGACTCTCTAAACCGGCCGTCTAGTCTCGCATATGCAACAGCTAGATAGTATTTGAGCGAGATGGTATCTGTTTCGTCATGGCCGATACTTTCTTCGAGTATCTCAATCGCCTGTTCTAGAATAGCTATCGTCTTAGCGTCGGGTACCTTGCCGTCTCCTTCGGCGGTCATGCGGCCATGTGCTTCTGCTAGATGAACAATGCAGCGGCGTGTTGTGGAATCTCGAGATCCCAAGTGCACCCTACCAGCCTCGGCGGCATCTTGCAGTAAACGCACTGCTTCTGGTAAGCGGCCTTGAGAGACGTAATCTCTGCCAGTGCTATCCATGACCGCGATCGTATAAGGATGACCTGGTCCAAGAGCCGTGGTAGACAAGCGTAATACGGTCTCGTGTAGCCTAGCAGCTTGTGCCGGTAGGTTTTGCATGAAGAATGTATCAGCTACATGGCACATGCGAATCAGGATGTCCATAGCCGGCGAATGCTCGATACCGGATTTTGAAGGACCTGCAGCAACGCTTCTATTGTTCCTAGTAGGACTATCCCCAAATTCATCAGGCCAATAAATCTGAGCGGCGGCTTCGAGAACACGTTCTTCGATAGCCAGTCCTTCCAGTAGTCGTTCGGGCTGTAGCTTGATATCAGTTGCTAGGTGATACATAACAACCAATGTATCCTGAGCATCTGGACCAAGCGAACGCTGGCGAGTCTCAAGGACCTTCCTATCTATACTTTCAGCATCTTGAGGTCTTCCAATTTGACGGAATATATGCGCCAGCATCAGCTTGTTCTTCTGCACCTCAGGGCTATCGTCAACTGGCGTCGTCCGTCTGTTCGTTGGCGAGACCTGATCTGCTGCATCTGCATCTGCCAGCAGTCGTAGAAGTACACTCTCGGCGTCTTTCCACTGACCTCGTTGGACGAGAGCATCTATCTCGATTTTGCCTGTGACGGGGTCTCGAGACAGAAAGCTCATTCTCGTTAACCGCGGTGGTCGACATTTCAACAAATGTTCGTCTCGCGTGTCTGCTAGTTCTACGCCTAGAACATACAGATTCATGCGGTCAATGTGTAGGATGTGGAGGTGGATATATGGAAAGAGGTGTGTATCAATGTAGAAAAGAGAAGAAGGGGAGACAAGCAAAAGTCCGTAGAAAACCGGATCCTGTCAACGAGTCTGAAAGGTCACACGCTAAACCCCAACCACAGAAGCACGTATATCTTTGTACAGCTGTAAAAAGAAGAAAGAGTGGAGAAGAAGGTATAACCAGCTCTCGTTCCCCGTGAACAGCGCTTTCCCACGGAGGCTACTCCGAAAGTTAAACCATCATATCGCTCTCATGTATCATGCCTTAGATTCTTACCCGAAAGCTCGCTCGTTTGCTCGTTCGCTTGAAGGAGGGGAGAGTGGGTAGGGTTCCAAATCCCCCATCAGCGTATATAATTCATTCAATGCCTTACCTTGCCTAGTCCAGTAACTAACTAGCTGGTTAAGCATTAAGTTAGGGGCCCAAGTGCAACCGTAGTGATCTTTTCGTACATACATAGCCCACTCGCCATACCTACCGTATGTAAGAAAATCCTGTTATAGTTATGCTTAGCTGGAATGCAAATAAGTGGTCAGGTTACCGAGCATAACTGTTGGAAATACGAAGCAAGTACGAAAATTACACGTTAACAAACGTCAACCCGGCCAGTCTAACGAGCTAGTCAAGCCGAGCTAGGCAGTATACCCCGCGAGCCACAGTTCATTACATAGCTGGCTCTCCTCGTATATCATCCATTGCATTAGGGCGGGCAGATCGGGTCGAAACGGACCTGGTGCCATTGACCGAGGGGCTTTACCACACCTTAGCACTTGGATACTTAGTGACTCAGTGCACTTGTGATCATGTAGATTGTAGGCAATACATTCAATTGATCATCGAGTCATTTTTCTTCGATCCTTGGGGAAAATATCTGCATGGCCAGCTAGACTGTGTTGTTTCTGTCCACATCTGCAGGGATAGAGATCGCTTGTTCGTTGTTATTATTCGTAACTTGGCCCGACATCTTCCCATTTCCAGCGCCTTGGGTATTGTAGCGTGCAGATTTTTAATTTATATGCCTACAGTGGGTGGTTTGAATGCAAGAGTCCAAATTTAGAGAGGTTGATTGATCCCTAGGTATCCGACGGAATCTCTTCTAGTCCGTAGGACTGAAAGGACTGAAACCATGCTGACTGCCGGTCAAAGCAAACTCTCATGTGGCCCCGGAAATACCGAGCCAGTTTTCAAAAACAGTCAAGTCATCTATTTTATCTGCTTCGTTCTTCGTATGGAGTCAAAACAATGGTATCGGCAAGTTGGGGAAACCAACTTTGTGCTCAAGTGACCAGCATAGGGAATGATGGAGGAGTGAATTAGTTCTGTTTCCAACAAATTCCTCCACGATGCCCTACGTATAGTCAAACTTATGCAGCTTTTACTGCCGAAGTGCGCAGTAAGGCGTTTCAAAATAAATGCGAATAAGGCTTAGTTACATAATTACTGGTTCAAGGCTTTCACAAAGGGTGAGTACATATGTGTATGCAGGTGCGTATGCGACGATGTATGTATGTATCCGTCTGAGCCCTCGTATGTACGAAACAGATTTGAATCTGAACCACATTAGTATGCAAACTTGCTATGTCAAGTCATCATCAGCTGCACAGACTCCGTGTCGTGAGTGAGGCTAACATCGGATCATACTCGAGCCCTAACACTTGCGGATGGTAGGTAATCTTTCGGAGGTGCTCCGCTTAAAATCGAAAACAAGCTGATTATATTGCTAAGTTAGATAATTCAGCTTGTTACTTACATCTTGGTCAATCGACACAGCATAGTTCAATACCAAGGTATCAGCGAAGGGAAAACCATACGTCTGGTACGTACTACCGAAATACAAAAACACACCCAAATTTAGCACGGTATTTTATCCTGCATTTGTCCCCCGAAAACCACATTGGGGCTGCATCCTGCAGTGCGTAACAACGTATCAACGCTAACTTCTGTACAAATCATGTCGATCAAAGTTTGTGGTCCCTCGTGGCCGCCATCTGCTCAGCTGTTTCTAGACGTTTTCTATGCATTGATTCATGGCTTGTATCTTTCACGTATTACGATCGTAATAAATCAAGTCGGGGCTCCGGTTCAAGATGGTTTGAATTTTGCAAACTTATCTATACGTACGTAGTATAACTGTCTTTCTTGTAAGATACTCAATACTCGATCAGTGGTAAAATAAACAACAACTGGGCCCTCATGGTACTGATTTGGAATTGTACCAACTCCCAAGTTCCAACTGATCGATGCCACTTTCACCAATAAACATCCATTCGCCCACACTAACTCCAAACTCCGTTCAGCCCAATAAGCCAAAACGCATGCACCCATGTCAATGCAGATGATAGCTGAACAAAACGTTCAAACAGGGATAATTATAGCAACAAAACCCGCGCAAGTTAGAATCCAACGGCTTGCATGGCCATGCACACATCGTCGGCTGATGTCATCACGATAGGTTGAATGACCACCCACCATTTGCACGCATTACCCGACGTGCTGCCAAGTCCCGGTTGATCTCTTCTTGAGTCAAGCCATCCGGTCCACCCCAGTTGGCACTGCTTGTGCGCTCGCGGAATTTCTTGATCTTCTTATCGTTCTTGAACGCCTCTTCCAGTGAGAAATCTGGTATAGATCCAAAGATACGATCCGGATCCCACGCCTCCTGGGAAGTCAGTGCAGCATGCAGTTCTTCACCCTGTGCCCAGTTTGGCGCTGGTATCATGTCCGCATCAGAGTCCTCTTCTTCGCTGTCAGTCGGGGGTTCGGGAAGATGGATACTCTCGCTAGGTGGGTACTGCGGGGATGGTTTTGCAGGTACACGTTGAGCACTAGGGCCAGGCTTAGGAGTCTTATGACTGGGTGTCTTGTGTGCTGTGCCCGACTGTGCAGTGTGGGCTGGTGCAAATGGAATCTTTCCACTGGTGTACTGCGCCATGTCCATCGGGGCCGCATGCTTCAGTGGCTGGCCCGCTGTACCCAGTGGCACGGGCCCAGTCTTATACATTGAGCCTGTGTGATGATGTGCTGCAGGTGGAGGTGCCTGTGGATAAGCATGTCCCAAAAGCGAAAGCTTCCCATTTTCCTAGAAACACTGTCAGTCACGCGGATACCCCCGCGTTTTCGGTGTACAATCTGAGTGTAATTTATGCGTTGTTCATACCTTGCGTATAGGTTGCTGCTTCAATGGAGCAGCTTGATTATACTGTTGCTGGTTGTATTCATCCTCGGTCTTTCTCCTCTTCGGTTCGACTACCTGGCTTTTGGCTTGTGACACAGATGCCTGACCCCGATGCTGGGGTTCATCATCTAAGGGCCTCTTTGCTGGCTTTGCTGGATTGGTTGGGGGCTGATTGATTGATCGATTAAAAGCCTGCATTGACGAGCCCAATCGCGAAGGTGGTCGTGCTGGTCCCACATCAGTTCTGTGAGTTGCTTTTTCTTGCTGAAACGTCGATCCCTATACGGAATGTTGTTAATTGTTGAACTCTACCTGTCTGGGTGTAGTAACTTACCAAGTCATTAGCTGGTTTCGGTGGTTGGCTTCCTTGTCTCAGACGAGAATTTTCGAGTCTACGCTGCTCAGCTTGTTGTCGCTGTGTCGCTTTCTTGTTCTCCTCTGCAACAGAGCGTTCCCGCTCCTGACGCCGCGCTTCTTCTTGTTGTTGCTTTAGTAAGGCAGCACGTTTCTTCTGCTCTTCCTTCCGCAACATCGCCTCCCGTTCCTCCTAAAAGAAGCAGTCAGTGAACTGAATAGACATGTGGGTTGAAAAATACTCGTACCTGTTTCTTGGCTTCCGCTGCTGCTGCCGCTTGCGCCCTGCGCTGAGACTGGGTGGAAGTCGAGCTCTTCAAGCTTGTGTTTGACGACGCCGTATGTAGAGAAGAATTACTGGCTTGCTTGGCTAGTGTGGGCTGCTTGGCAGGGACAGGTGCTGGTGCCGCACTAGACTCCTGGCTATTAGGAGCTACAGACGGTATCGGCATACGGGTAATCGTGCTACCAAGACGAATCGACACGGGTTGTGGTTTCTGCTTCTGGGCCGGTTCTCGGGTGGGTTTGACCGGCCTTGTTCTTGCAGGCTGCGATTGGCCATGGTTCGAAGTAGGGGGGAGAGGAAATTTGGGTTCTGAGTCGGCGGCAGTCCCTGGGTCTCTTCGGACTTGAGATTGTACCGGCTGGGCTATCTTAGCATTGGTGCGGGTCGATGATGCGGGGATGTCACGTTCCTTAGACTGCGCTTTCTGTTGACTTTCTGTATTGGCACTGGGTCCGATTGCTTTTGCTGCTGGGCGGATTCGTTCTTCTGCATCGAAGGGATCATCGAGCTGAATGGGTTTGGTAGCCTGTTTGCCCTTCGACTCGTTTGCGACTTGATTTCGCGCAGGTGACCTTTCTGGACTGGGAGAATATCGTTCGGGACTAGTTCCCACGTGCTGAGGATTCGGCCCAGAACGGAGAGCGCTTGGAGATGACAACGTCTCCAACTTGGCCGCCGCCGACAGACCAGCACTGCTCGAAAAAAGACTCTTTGCGGATTGCATTATTGTGTGGAATCGTGACTTTGGCGTGCCATCAATTCGCTTTGGAGATGTAAGCGGTGTCGTAGATTCAGCATTTGTATTGGAAGTTGGTTGGACGGGTGACTCCATTCGACGAGATGGAGGCGTAGCTGCAGGTACGTTTCTATGCTGATCGAATGCAGAAAAGATTGAACGTTTCGTAGGCGTCCGGGAGCTTTTATCAGAGAGGTCATGGAAAGTCTCCGTGCGTGTCATCTTGCCCTTCTCCAGATTCCCAATTGTCTCGTTGTCCACCACTCGTTCCATAACAGCTGCAGTCTGACTCTTCGTCATTGCGGGCCGCTGGGGAGAAGACAGAGGCTTGATCCAATCCTCTTGAGTGGTCGAAACCAATATGGGAACGCGCTCCGTGTCTGTGTTGGTATTTTTAATATCCGGCAACTCGGGGTACTTGGCTTGGGATATAGCTGCCTGAGACAAAGGTGCAGTTTTCGTCGTTCTGGGAGCCTGGGTCTTGCCAAGCATACTGATTTTGTCATGAAGACGCTGAGTATTCAACTTGTTATGTAGCACAGACGTATCATATGCTTGTTCAGTCTCACTCTGCTGTAATTGCTTTCCTCTTGCATTGTCCTGTTGCAACTCCTCCTTTTCTGTGGCAGCATTGTTAGAAGCTGATTTAAATCCTTCCATATGGCCAGTGAAGTAACTTTGCCGTCCCAGTGCCGTCGACTTGATCATGTCAACATGGCTGGTACGAGAATCTCGTGCGCCCATGCTTTTCTTAGTCTTTAATGGGTCGCGGGGAGGTAATGATGCAAAGCCAAAACTACTATTTTTCCGCATGGCAGGTCGAGCTGGAGCTGGAGTTGACCCATCGGACGGAGATCCAATGTCATCAAAGTTGTCATCAATCATGACATCACCATCTTTGTCAAGGATATCATCTTTGACTGGAGATGCTACCCGCTTGTCTTGAGGCTTCTCCGGAGAAGCCGACGGCACAGGAACAGATTTAACGAGGGGGCGTGGCGTGTCTTCGTCAGCTTTGTCTGGCTGGTCCTCGTCAGTATCCATGGGTTCCGCGGTTTGCCCGCGGGAAACAATATTCTCCTGGGCGGAGACGAAAGAGCCTTCGGTTGTGCGTCTGTCCACGGATAAACTTTTTCTGTTGTTCATGCCAGTGTCAAGGGGCAGCATTGATGGAGCTTGTACATTTATAGTAGTCGAGACTTGCGTTTCGGGCAACGGCTGTGTGCTCGGTAGTACAAGCTCGTCGTCATCGTCACCCAAGCCATGATAGCCTGAATCGGTGTTATAGGTAGAAAATGAATTCAGAGCTTTGTTGGGCGGTAGATCTCGGATAGGTTGTTTGCCTTTAATATCAGCGGTCGTGAGTTCTGGATAAGATATTGGCTTTTCAGGAGCTGTATCGATTGGAATCTCGATTGCAGTCTGGATCTGTGCCTGCGGTTGTTCGTGGACAAGTTTGCGCGGTGATACCGATTCAGCTGTCGGGGCATTTGCCATTCGAGAAGAGGATGGTTTCTCGGGCGACTTGGAAAACTTGGAGGGTGATTTGAGGTTCTGGTTCGCGGTTGAGAACAAATTGCTGAGAGGCTATTTCATGGTTAGCACACGTTACTTGCCATAGTCAAGATAGATGACGTACCACACGCGCTTCATCTGGATTGCGCTTGCGTGCAGTGTAAGGAGTTTTGCCTCGTAATTTTCCGGGTGTTTTGAAGATTTCGGTCATATTACTTCAAGTTATTTGTTAGCAACGAAAGGCCAGAGAACGCCAGGGTATAGTCGCCACGCACAATTGATTAGTCGAGAAAATCTCAGCCATATGCTCGTTCAACCAGTCCATCTCGTGACGGACTGGATACTCGACTTCTTCCATCTCCTGCCCCAGCAAACGCGTGACATTTTCCTTCTCCGCCGCAATCCAAGCGGCGGAGCCAATGGCTTTGGTTGCGCCAGCAGCCATGACTATGTAATCGCGAGTGCTTGTCGAGTCAAATGTTGAGGTGTACGTCGATCGGGTCGCGCAACACGGGTTTTTCGATTGGTCGCGGGGTCGTTCAGAAAGACTCAAAAATCACGTTGAAATATATTTGCTAGAACACATGGTGAGAAGTTGAAGGTGGTCGATAAATGATTGTTGGCGTGGTTGTCGTTGGTCGTGAGGTCGGGATGGGAAGTCGCGGTTTGTGTTTGGCGGGCATCAAAACATCCAACCTGGATCTCGGGAAGGAGCGACGCGCTAACACGCTTGGTCACGTGGTGTCCGTCCATATTCAGGCAACAAGGCAGTAAGGCAGTAAGGCAATCAGGCATCCGGCCACACATTTAGGCAGAAATTTAGATAGCTTGGTAGCTAAGAGCTTAAGCTCACGCTCTTATCTCTAGCAGTCCTCTCTTCTTGCAAGTTTCATCGGTGAATGTGATACATATAATTTGATGATAAGAAGGTCATTCTACAGCTCGGCTGACACGATAGTCTACCACAGCAAGCCCAGGCTGCTACTTTTCCGATCATTATCAACTTCATTATTTTCCATTTTAACTAACTGTTGCAGGTCCGATCACATGCCAAAGGTGACGGTGCTTGCAAATGGATAGCACCAACTATGTCGCGTGATAGAATACTCGTTTGGTGCTTCTGATGGCCAGAATCCATTGACTGGTGGCATCAATTATTCTGTCTAAATCCACAATACTACCACAGTAAAATACGTAGAAGGAAAATCATGCCTTGATGCCTCAGTAGTTCCCGTGTGTCTCGGCTCGGCGGTTCCAGCCAGAAAAAAAAAATAAACCATCAATGATTGCATCGATTGCATCACCTGTCTAGAACCAGCAGGAATCACTCCCCTTGCTTTTCTTTCATCTCCTACAACCCACCATCACCACACAATCAATCCATCCATCGCTGTCAACTATCAACTCTCAAGCTACTCATCAACCTCGTTCAGTCAGTGTATTGACATTTTTTCGTCAGCTTCACAGTTGCTGGTCGGCCCCCACAGCTTATTATTGTGTTCCAACTTCCTACACCCACCCCTTTATCACCTGGGACCACATCGGACATCGCACAACACCCAATTTTCATACACAAAAATGGCTTCTTCAGGCGACGTCAAGTATCCTGCTGTCAACGGACCTGGTAAGGTAAGTCAAGTTTATTCCTTCCTTTGCATTGACTGTGTCTGTTGGAATCAGCCAGAGTGCTCACGCTTGGTATGACGTACAGTGATGCTTTTTCGCCCTTCTCCTCTTGCCGTTTGTTTTGATCTCCGGTGTCCGAATCCTCGACGATAGTTGTTGCATCACAAGCGAGGAGCAATGCAATCAAGTCATCTATTCGAATATCGCGCTCAAACGACGATTATAAAATACGAAATTAATTACTAACAAATCGCAACAGCAGCCGTTGCCGACAATGTCGCAGCCGAAGCTTCCAAGACAACCGCGGAGCTTCGCGGACTCAAGGACGCAAAGGTCACACCTTCCACCAGAACCACAACCGGCCAACAATTGACTCGTACGTGGCAAATTGGACATTCTACTATAAGAAAGAAGTGCGACTGACATCAAAAGTCTACCATTCTCTTGTGTACAGCCTTTTGAGCGTGAGTAGTCCGACCACTGTCAGATACATATGGTCCAGCTAACGTTTTATAGTGGGAACGCCCCCGAGCTACTGCCATCTCTTTCGCTAGCGTCGTGTTTTTCATTCTTGCTGCTCGATTCTTGCCTCTTTTGCGATGGGTGTTTAAGTTCTTGTACATTTCACTCGGAGGTGAGCATTTCGTTCTGACATGCGTGTGGTTACCATACTAATTTGATTCCCTATAGTGACCGCCGCCGCTGAAGGAGCCGGCAAGCTCATTCTCAATCAAGGCTTGACAAGCTCTTTCCGTCCTCGCAAATACTACACCCTGCCAAAGGAAACCGTCGAGGGAATCTTGGAAGATTTGGAGCAACTTGTCGATTTCTTCCTAATTGAGTTCCAGCGCATTCTATTCGCCGAGAATGTCTTGCACACTACTGCTGTAAGCCACTCATCTACAGAAATTGCAGACTGGTGAAATACATTAACTGACAATAATAGGCTTTCGTTGCTGCCTTCCTTTCCTACTGGCTCATCAAGGTTGTCCCTGTCTGGGGTCTTGCCTTGCTCGGCACAACCGTCGCTTACCTTGGACCCTTGATTTACATTAGCAACCGTGAAATCATCGATGAGCAGATTGCCCAGATCCAGGAGCTTGTCAACGCCCAAGCCAACCATGCTAAGGAACTCGCCAACCAACAGACTGCTCGTGCCACCGGATTGGTGAAGCAATATGCCAACGACTACAGCTCCAAGGCCCACGAGTACATTGGCAACCGCCGCTCTGCATCCCCAGAGGCTGTCAAAGCCCCGGCTCCAGCAGTCAAGGTCGAGCCAATCAGCCCTCCCAAGTTCCAGACCACCGACTTCCCCGAAGCTCCCAAGACTGAGCCCGTTGTCGACTCTCACGAGCCTGAGCCTGCCGCGTCCACGGAGAACAAGCAAGAGCCATTGTTGGCTTTGTAAGACTGACTGCTCGACTTTGTCATAATGAGGGGTTTCTTTTGAAAAATCTTCTCATTGCGAACAAATATGGGCTCTGATTTGACACGAAACTCCTTCTCACCGTGTCAAATTGTCTTGATCTTCAAATGAACGACGGACAACAAGCTCTGACTGACTTTCGAACGAACTTTCGAACTTACATCTTGTTGCTCTTCTTTTCTGTAAGTATTCACGTTTGACGACGATGACGACTATACCGCCAAAAAATTGAACAAGCTCAAGTGAAGGGGACGTTGAGGCAAGAAAGTGGTTTGTTGATTGACTGTGCGATGTTTCAAGAACACTATGATGCTTTTATTCTTGTGTGTTTTCGGTGCTTCTGGTATTTCCTAAATGCCGTTTCTCTTCTATTCTTTCTTTGTTCTTCGAAAGGGCATGGGTTGATTCATGTTTGGATTCGATTCTCTTTTCCTTTTTCACCCTGTGTACCTATTGTTAATCGACATGTTCATTATGAAGTGTTATGTTTAAAGAATACATTGATTTATTTTATTAATTGTTTCCTGGCATATTATTATAGGTATCCCGTCTATTGAGCCCAGGTACGTACTGATTATCCAAGCAGCCTATTTAATGGAAGAAATGATATGAAATAACATTATCAACATTGATCTCAGATGTCATAAGATTCATACAAAAGAAACAAACAAAAGAGCGAGAGAGTGAAAACTCCAAAATGCTAAAAACCCGACTCCTCCATCTTTCTATTCTCTTTCAATTCCAGTATCAGAAGCTGGCCCTTCGCAACCTCTTAGCCATCCGCTCAATTAAATCCGACTGCGAATTGACCGCGAGACTGAATCGCTCCAGTCCTCCTCGTGCACCAGCTTTGTGCTTCTTTTGGTGGCGGTGGTGACGGGATCGCTTCTTCGCATTCTTCACGGATTCTCGTTGATCCTCGCTTTCGTCTTCGCTGAGGGTACTTGATCCGCTGCGAAGAGCCAACAGTGTCTCTGCGGCAGTCAAATCATCGCCCCGACTATGCTTTTTTGGCTTCTGATGATGGTGGTGGTGGTGGTGTCTGACTGATGTCGGCGACGCGGAGGAAGATGACAATGGCGCAGTTGGTGGAGGCGAAAACGGGGATACAACTTGCTTGTGCTGAGGCCGTCGAGATGATCGTTTCGTGGTCTTCCGTTTCTTAGAGTGGATTTTGTCCTCTTTCCGGGTATGGTTTTTGCGTTGTGAGTGATTTGTCCTGCTCAACATGGAGCACTCTGAGCTGATATCCAGCTCAGAGATAGCATCTGAATCTGAATCGGAAGAGTCGATATCAGAGTCAGAGCTGTACGATGATGCATCGTCGTCCAAGCTCAGTTCGTCAGTGAAGCCATCCTCATCGTCGTCATCCTCAGCACAAAGCTTTCGCAACGACACCGGTAGACGCGCCATGCTAATAAGAGGCCGGGAAGAGATCATCTTTGCATCCTGTTCGTCATGGACATGAACATCATTCAACAATCGACGCTTGAGTGGATTGGCGCACAGGTACTCAAAGCTCTCAACTCCCAACGCCTCCTTGATTGATGGCAGTGTATCAGACGTCAGGATCTTGGATTTAGAAGAGACTCGCGGAAGCCCAGGCTGGTTTGCTGCTAGGTTGATTGGTGTGAATGTGTTATTAGCACAGGCATTGCCCTCAGACCACACACCAGCGCCAGCGCCAGCACCAGGTAGCCTAGCCACATCTTCAGGTGACATCAACCGATTCTGCGCGTGAACAATGCTCTTCGACTCAAACTCCATTTGACAATATCTCCTGGAAAGCTCGGTTGCTCTCTTGATGATCTCAGGATCAATAGTCATCTTGCCGAATGCTCGCTCGTGTGGTTGGATGCACTGAGATGGGAAGTCGGTGCCGAATAGGGGTGTGAGCGCGAAGCGGATGTTGTAGCAGAAGGTTGCTGCGACGGCTTTGGCGGTTTCGAAGGGCATCCAGTATCCTTTTTTTCTCCATTAGTTACTGTAAGATGCGAAAATTGGGGGCTTGATAGTAACTAACCTTGTGCGGCTAGTGCACCTCCAGTGATGCTATGACAAATGTCTCGAAGGCCTTCGTTGGAGTTCAACATTTTTGCGGGTGTTGTCTAGGGTTCTGTTAGCATTGAATAACGTTTGTAAATGAGGGAGATGGGCATACCTTTGGATAATCAAGACACTTGAACAAATGTGTCGTCCGCACAAGACCAATATTGTAATCCCACATCATTGTCCAAGTCTTCTCATCTCCAGGCAACTTGAAGGTATATTGAAACACTGCACCAATTCACCATTAGCTCAAATAAAATACATAGGGCTGGGGGAAAAGAAGGGAGACATACCCTCAAAACTCTCCCTCCCCGTCTTCTCCATCAAACTCTTCTTCTCACTACTGTACGGAATATGTCTCGGATAATCCGCAATCTCTTCGACGGGTGGATAAATGCTGAATTTCGCACGTTCTGCCGCCAATGTTGCCTCAACTTGGTCTGCGCAAGGAGGGTAGCGGACTTCGCCCCTAACGCTGCCGGGGATGAAGATGGGTGCGTCTTTTGCTACCCTGGGCTTTTTGTTGGGCGGAGTTTGAGATTGGGATTGGCTGAAGGGGTTGCTCATTTGGCGATCTGGAAGAGATGATATGCTGGAGCGATGGAAATAGGAGATGTTTGCATCGTCTTCGTGGTAGTGTTTTGACCCGGTTCGGTCTGGGAGTGGGTTCAGGAGTGATTCGATAGAAGCCATTGGTTATGTTGTTTTCTCCAAGTTGAAATGACAAGGGTATATTTTAATTGAAAAGGGGATGAAGAGGTGCGACTCTTGTTGATATGTTGACTTCCAGGTAGATGACAGTTGAGATTTTCCAGAATGGCCACAGGAGGGTATTTGAGGCCCTTTTATAGAGTGGTCAGTTCTTGCTCAGACATTTTGAAGATATGGTTCGACTTACAAAAGATTTTCCCTGTATACGGTCCAAGTTTAAAGAAATATGCAAGCAATATAGTAGATATGGTATACATAAAAGTCGAAACAAAAAAACAACAACCACAACGAAAAAAAAGACCCAAAAGATGAAGAATGTGTTGTGTAGTATATCAAATAGGAAAACAGTATGCAAACAACAAGGACATAGGCATGTATACAATAGCAAAGTTCTCTTTCAACCGTTCATGAAAGAACCTAAAAATGTGTAGGGATCTCTTCAAACAACGCTGGCCTTTCTAGATGGTGGAGCTGTCATTCTGTTTGTTCTCTGAGCTGCAAAGAATTGAACAAATGAATGGATGGAGATCTAATACATATCAAAGCTTGGATTATAACGTTTCAGTAGATGACCAACGACGTCAAATGGAAGTAAAAGGAGGTTGATTCCTATTTACCGATCTATGGAGCCGATGATACGATAATGGTAGCAAGACCGGGCCACCTGCAGATTGCCTCGACACCAACGGCCATCCTGGTGTAGCTAGGCACGCAATGGCACGAGAGACAAGTAGATCAGACTGACAGACAGGGCTAGACGTCCGAGGAACCGTTGAGACCATGTCCTACTTTGGAACAGTCGCAGTATTGCGAACAGCGTAGTGTGTAAGAGTGAGCTTGGTCCCACCAGCAGCGCAAAAGATTGATTAGGGTAGGTAAAAGAGCTATGACTTGCCTCGCCTCAAGAGCCCTCGATGTTGTCTTCTCAGGGACAGGGGTGGAGGTAGATAGATAGATAGACAGACAAGACAGGGGGGAGAGAGAGGCAAATGAAACTGACGCATCATCCGGCATTCGTCATTGGATGGGACCTAATGATACACATAATGCACGTACACAAGAATCACTGTCTTGTTTTTGGGTCTAAAAATTCGAGGGCAACCTTGTGTTTCATAACCGCTGACAAGTTACAACGTCAGAGCAGAGAGAGCTTAACCTGGCGAACCACCAGCTGACTGACTATACAGCAAAAGCAAAAGGGAGGCATGCTCCTTTCTATAATAGGAAACGAATATCCACCTACCTGTCCATAGAAACTGGGATCTAGAATACCAACATGACAATGTACTCATTCTTCAGTCTTCTTTCTTTCAAAGAAAGAAAAACAGGGGAATCATTCCGTTTGGTGCATTGGCCCAATCTCATGTGAATCCTTATCGAGCCATAGATAGCTTTCTATCTCCCTCTCTTCTTGTCCTCGTCTTTCCTGGTCGTACACTTGCTCGGTCGGTCGTGGCTACTTAACGTTGCATGCAGAAATGAATCTGGGGTACACAGACTCACACAGCGTCGTAGTAGCTAATTTGAAATAAGTGATAGCAGCCTCGCATCAGGTCAACTCTCATTGGAAAATGGAAAATTGCCGAATCTGCCTAGCTGTCAGTGTCAGTGTCAATCTTCTGCGTCTATTTTCCTATGTAACGCTTTGACACTAGCCCAAAATCGATTTTAACATTATCATGATAATGATAAAATTGATTTTTGGTTAGCCTAGCCTGGTGTCTTGCATATGAGCGAACCATTAGCAGCATCATCAGCCCTATTTTGGGGCTATGTTCCAATCTAAAAACCCATCAATAGAAAGAAAGAAAAAACGCTTAAAAGTCCCGACAACCAGAAAGAGAAAAACCAGTTTATGAGGCACATCAACATATGCAATTACATACCTAGGCTATCAAGATCCGGCAAGCCGCATATGGAACATGAACCCTTTCAGTTTCGTCTGAAATCTTGAGGCTGCTATTTTTCCCCTGACCTGGCCAAAAACGGATTGGATCAGATCGAATCGGAAACAATGATTTCAATCAATTTTGAATGACTAGCATTGGTTCGGATGTAAACATCCTAGAATGGGAAGAAGGTCAGAAATGGAATATATCAAAAGAAACGTTGGGCATGCATGTCATAATGGGATAAAACAACCGAGCTCTGCTGAGCTGCCTGAGCAGGACGAGAGAAGAAAAAATAAACGGTCATCAAACAGCGGCAACAGGCAATAGCTCCCCGGAAGCTCAGTGGCTCTGTCTCCTCCATTGAGGGCTTCAAAAAAAGGTGACACAAAACGATGAGTTAGCCAACGATTTGAGGCTGGGATGGACTGGGCTGGGCTGGGCTGGGCTGGTCTGATCACTGAGAGCTCTGGTTAAGTAAGTCAGTGCTTTTTGACTAGAGCCACTTCTTTGAATCAGTTGATGTTATTGTTGCCATTTCTCTATCTGGTCAGTGTCTGTTGACGGTCTGGTGCATCTAGCCGTCAAACCAAGTCAAACCAACGAAAGGAACATGGGTAACTCTAGAGAAATGGAGTTTGGTGCGACTTCAGAAAAGTCTTCTTTGCAAGCTTCTTTTTCTTTGTAGAGAACTTCTGGAAGGTGGAAGATGACAAGAAGATCAAAAAGAGATGAAAGGGGGGGAATTGTTGATGTATGTCTCATTTGGACTCATTGTTTGATTCGCCTGTTTCGCCATCCTGGGCCTCGCCTGGTCTGATAATGTTATACATACTGTCACCATGCCAATGTCACCATTTAACTAAAGTAACTCAGTAGCATTCATCCAAGTACATCATCTACATTCTACAACACTTTCAAGTCTTGCCATCAAACTCACGTGGTGAGCCTTCTGATGTTGCCCCCAATGTATCACTGTGGTACCTTCTATGGTCCTCTAGAAGGCCGTGATGGGAAATCTGCCCGAGGACTTGATTGCTTGTGTCCTCACGGTGACTCTTGTGGTACCTTTCATCTACGTAGATCATTACTGGCTTGTGTAGCGTGAGGAACTCGAATCTCATTTCTTAACCGCCTAACGAGGATAAACCCCTGTACAACAAGAATGTAACTGCAGCAAAAAAAGAAATACGATTGTAACTCTCGTCATGATCCCTATCTGCGCCCTCAGTTCCCAGTAAAAGATGGGCCTGCCCCTGTCAACCGTTTCTCGCCCGATAAACGTAAAAAAAATTCAGACTGAAGAAAAGTAACGAATGCCATCAAAATAAATACATTGTCAGGTCACTTGAATTGATCACTCGGAATCGTCATCAAAGGCATCCGCCGAATCCTCGCCGGCAGGGTCATCCATCTCACTCTCGTCGTCGTCGATCACGTACTTTTTAGCCTTAGTCGTAGCAGCGCGGCGTGATGGACGTGCCTTGACAGGTTCGTCGTCCAAATCAACTCCACCGTCGGAATCAAGGATGTCATTTGCCATGGCGTCGATGTCATCATCAGAGAGATCGTCCACCACCTTCTTTTTGCCCCTTCCCTTGGCAGCGGGTTGAGCCTTCTTGGCAGCTGGGGCAGCAGCAGCATCTTTCTTTGGCCGTCCGCGAGACTTTGGCGCAGCAGTGCTTGCCGCTGGCTTGGCTTTGGCTGCGGGCTTGGCTTTTGTGGCTGGTTTGGGAGACTCGTCAGCATCGTCATCCGTTATGACTTTCTCTTTTTGTTTGACAAGGAGTGAGCGACGAGGCGACGACTGTGGAACAAGCTTGCTGTAATCCGTCTCGTCAGGGTCGAATTCACTGCTGATCTTAGAGGCCCTAGGAGTAGACTTCTTCAAGCCTGCACTGGATCCAGGCTTAGTGAACTCCGAGATAAGTGCCTTTCCATTGGAGTCACCAATGCCTTTCACCATCTTGCTCACGTCATCCAACAGGTCATCCCCAAACTCGCTTTCTGACTCACTCGACACGACGTAGCTGACTGGCTTCTTGCTTGTGGTACGACTCTTTGGCTCCTTCGGCTCCTTCGCTGCTGCTTTCTTTGCGGCGGGCTTTGAAGCAGGTTTGGATGCAGCTTTGGATGAAGCAGTAACCTCAACCAAATCATCGTCCTCATCCTCTTTTTTCTCTTCAGCTGGTGCCGCTGAAGGCTTTGAGGTGGCGCGACTCTTTTTAGGTAGAACTTCAGCTTCAACTTCAAAATCGTCGTCTTCCTCCTCCTTCGGGACGGCTTTGGGCTTGGCAGCTCCACGGCTCTTCTTTGGCATAACCTCTGCTTCAAAGTCATCATCAAGATCCATATCATCATCGTCAACGCCATCATCTTGAGCGATCTTTTTAGGCTTGGGAGAACTCTTAAGGTAACTCATCAGGCTTCCCTTTGCCACAGTCTTCTTGTTTGTCGCGGCCTTTTTGCTCTTTGGAGCGGCGTAGTCGTCGTCATCATCGTCATTCTTGCGCTTCCTGCCTGCACCCTTGGAAGCTGCAGTCATGAGCTTAGATGACTGGCGCCGACCCATTCCTGCTACCTTTCGTTCGCGGCGATGCTCTTCTTCGAGTTGGAAGCGCCATTCGTTGATGAAGTCATCAAGATCGCGGCGCCAGATGTCCTCCTTCGTGAGTTTGATCAGTTCATCAATCTCGGTTTCCTTCTCTCCAATCTGGCGGAGAAGCTTCTCGACACGCTCTTGGGTCAAAGACCAGATAGCCATCTGTGTAGAATATAGTTAGTTATAGTTCATTGGTCTTCGAAATTCGAAACGTACCCCGAGCAAATAATCGTAAGCATTTGAAGCCACTTCAGTTTTTGCTTCTTCTTCTTCTGAGCCTTCTTCCTCGACAACCTGTTCAGTCTCACCGGCTTTAACAGCTTCGGCAACTTTGGGGAAAGCCTTGAACCCTTTCTCTTTCAACTCGGTGATGAGGATTGACTTCTTCTTCTTAGAGACGACAAGCTTCCCATCGATGATCATTTGCACGAAACGCGCTTGGTTGGTGAGTTTGTCCAGATCTTTCTGTAGCTCTGATAGCTGGTGCTGTTTGCGCCTTTCGTAGTACTTGAGGCGGACAGCGAAAAACTCTTTCAAGATGTCGCTGACTGTTGCATACTTGGTGATGCGACCTTCGGGATCAAAGGCCACCAAGTTTGTAGTCGCAATGGTCTTGGAAAGTTTGAATTTCTCTTCCAAGCCTTCTTCGACTGCAGATTTCAAGTGCTTCTCATCCATCTGGATTACGAAATGGACTTTGGTGTGGGTGTTGTAATCTTTGTAATCCTTGATGAATGACGGTGTCTTTTCTGCCTTGATGATATCCTCCAATTTGTCTTTAAAGTCCTGGGTCCAGGTACGAATGGGAAGCTCGGTAATTTCCACCTCCTTCTCGTTCAATTCCTGGATTCGGCCACTGAACTTATATCGATCAGGACCCTGAGGAGTAACATCACCGTGGAAACCGCGGAACCAAGGCTGCATGGGTTCGGGTTCTTCTCCGTCCATCATACGCTTGAGGTTGGCAACGATATCTTCGGGGTTGTAGTTGGGAATAGATGAACTCCATCCAGTTCCAATACCGTCAGCACCATTGATCAGGATCAAAGGAACCACGGGGACGTAGAGCTCTGGCTCAATCTTTTCGCCGTCATCCTCGTTGTAGGTGAGGAGCGGCTCATCCTGCTGGTTGAAGACACGTCGGGCAAATGGAGACAATCGAGTGTAGATATAACGAGCACTAGCGCAATCGGCACCACCCTGAAGACGACTACCAAAGTTACCACTTGGCTCCAAGCAGTTCAAGTTGTTAGAGCCGACGAATGTCTGAGCCAAACCAACGATTGTCTGTTGCAAGGATGTATCACCGTGTTGATAAGCGGTCATACCAGAGACGTGACCTGCCAACTCCACGACTTTCATATCCTTTTTGACATTTCGTTTGAAGCAGGTGTACAAGACCTTGCGTTGACCAGGCTTGAGACCATCGACAACCGAAGGGATGGATCGCTGATTGTCGGCCATACTGAAGAGGATCAACTCCTTGTTAATAAAGTCTGTGTATGTGATCTGCTTGGTGGAGTGATCCAAAAATGTGCCTGGCTTGTACTGGCGAAGCCATTCCTTTCGCTCGTCTGCCTTCTTTTTGGAGAAAGCCAAGTCAATGAGCTGAGCCTCGTGATCTTGCATCGTGTGGAACTCTTTCAAGTGGCGATCCAAATCTCGGAAATAGATTTGAGCATCCTCCGTAGTACTGGTACCCAAACCCTTGTAGTATTTATGCTGCCACGCACGATCATTCTTGTGTTCTTCCTTCCATTGTTCATATTCGGGCATGGTGAAGAAGGACTTCGACTTGGTAGGATTCTTAGGGTCACCCTTCCACACCTTGACGATTGGAGTGATGAACTCAATCAGAAACTCTGGGATCTTGAGCAAGCTAGGGAATTGCACTTGAAGAAAGTTGATCAACAGACCCTTGATGTGACTTCCATCGTGATCCTGATCAGTCATGATCATGAGATGACCGTAACGTAGACCGCGCGTGTCGGTATATTCTTTCTTGTGCTGCAAGCCAATGAAACTCTTGATGTTTTGGATTTCCGCGTTTTTGGAGATTTGATCAATCGATGCGTCGCGAACATTGAGAAGCTTTCCACGAAGAGGGAAAACGCCAAACAAGTCAGGACCAACGACGGCACGACCAGCCATTGCAAGACCTTTGGCGGAGTCACCCTCGGTCAAGATCAAGGTACAGTGATGGCCGTCTTTCGTACCGGCTTTGTTGGCATCAGTAAGTTTGGGGTTGTTCATTCGCGATCGTTTTCCTCCGTCGGTCTTTTTCAGTAGCTGGTCTGCTTTCTTCTCGGCGAAATGAAGGATGTTTGTCATCACCTCGGTCTTCAAGACTTTCTTGTAGAAATCGTCGTCCAAGACACATTTGCTGCCGAACTGACTGGGTTTAGTGGTCAATTGTTCCTTAGTCTGCGATGTGAATGCAGGATTCACGATAAGAGCGTTCACAAAAATAAAGATATGGTTACGAATCTGCGACGCCTTCAGGGTTGCTCCTTGCTTGTTCTTCTTTTTCACAGCTTCTGCAAGTCGATTACAGATCTGATCGGCGATGTAGTTCACATGGCTACCACCAGAGGTAGTCGCAATGGAGTTGACGAATGACACTTGCTGGAACGATCCATCAGAAACGGCGAATCCAACCTCCCATCGAGGGTCGGGGCTAGCAGTGACTATCTCGCTCTTGTCATTTGCTGCCTCTTCACCACGTTCCTTCTTGATGGCCTTTGTGTACATCTCCATGTATTTCTTGAAGTTGCGGACCGGGATTCGACTGCCGTTTAGCTTGACTGCAACTTTGGCAGTCCCAGCCAAGTCATAGACTCGACGCTTCACAAGGGCCTCGAAGTCATCGTCCATGCCCTCCATGCCGAATTTCTTATAATCAGGCTTGAAGGTAACTTTGGTGTAGTCTTCGCCTTTAGCTGACGTAATTTTGGCTTTGCCCACCTTGCTCATATTGTCCGTCCATGTTTGCACATATTTTTTGCCCTGACGAGAATCAACGGTCTCAATGCTAAATTCCGTAGAGAAGACGTTACATAGCTTCGCACCGAAACCGTTACGACCACCCGTTACCTTCATCTGTCCATCATCGTAGTTTGAGGAAGTCAGAAGGTGGCCGAAAATGAGCTCAGGAACATAGATCTTCTCTTTCGAGTGGATCTCGATAGGAATACCACGTCCGTTGTTCCAGACACTGATCACACCAGATTCTCGATCAATGGTGATTCGAATTTCGTCCATCTTCTCGTCATTTTGTTTGTTATCCGCAGCATTCACAACGATTTCGTCGAAGATTTTGTACAGACCGGGGACGAAAGTGACTTCTCGAAATTCCATCGACTCGGTCGCGGAATCGTAAACCCACATCTGCTGGGTGGCTTTTTCGATGGAACCAATGTATGTATCTGGACGTTTAATGATGTGTTCTAATTGCGTGAGCTAGATGAACTCCATTAGCACGATTTTCGACAATTATCAAAGTTCTAGAAGACACCACTTACCTTCTGGTACTTATCACCAGCGCCCGTTTGTGTAGGAGCATCAGCCTCCACGTCATCAGCGCCATCGCCGCCAAACGACTCATTAGCGACATCTGCTAATGGCTTAGAGCCGGCTTTTTTAGCAGGAGCTTTCTTTGCTTTTGGTTTGCTTGGAGGTGTCGTAGACATGACCGAGTCTAGGAAATCGTCAATATCATCGCGGTCCGAAGCTTCGTTCTCGGAATCGGCTTTGGCCTTTTTCTTCGTGGCCTTTGCGGTGGGTTTTGTTTTGAGGGTTGTTTGTGTTAATTTCTTGGCTTTGGTCGCAGCTGGTTTTGCCTTGGCCTTTGGCTTCTGATGGTGAAGTTAGTCAATCTATTGATAATTTTAGAAAAGGACGGGTAAGCGTACAGGAGCCTCATCTGGCACGAAGTCGGAGACCTCGTCTTCGTTGAAAGAATCGTCCAAGAAGGAATCCATCTTGTCGAGAGGCCTGCTCGGCCGGTGTCAATAGAAGACGAGCAAAGAGACGAAGCAATGAGATAGTAGAGCGAGTGACTGTAATCAAAGGTAGATATGAAGGGAAAATGAGTAGATACCCAAGGTAGGAAGAGAGTGATGGTCAAGGAAAGTGGCATGCCATGTGCTGTGTTGACATGAAAACGCGCTGAAATTGCAGTCGCGGCTTCCTTTTTTGAGCCTAGCGGGCCGGAAATAACTTGTTCCGGTGGCACATGAGACTGGCGCTAGGCCCAAAACTGAAATGCCAAAACAAAAGCCGTTTGAGCCAATCACAAGTCGCCCCGCTATACTCCACTGGGAGCCTCGATTTCGACTCAAGAATCACATGTGCAGTGCTCTCTGTGCTACATGCACGATTATATTGGCGAATTATGTATCTCAGTGGTAGCTAATCTACTCCTCGCGCTGTGAGCTTATCCAATTACGTACTTGTACCTAGGTAATGGCTGCACGTGTTGTTCGGGTCTGATCGCAGCACGTGGAGATTGGGAGAAATAAGGTATATATGTCCATCCCGACCTCTGTTTGCCTTCCCAAACCTTGGAAGGTAACACCTCCTCAGACCTTTCAATCTATATACATGAACGATCAATTAGTCAAGCTCATGATTGCCTTAGACTCAGCTCTGAATCATCCATGGAAAGTAAGGCCATAGATGCAGGTGGGAGTCATCAATCGGAGTCACTCAGCATGTTCTAATCAACATTGAAAGTTGCCGCACGGCGACTGACATGTCACTATCAACAGGACCAGCGTATCCAGGTAGTATCGACAAATGCAGGCAGATGCACGCGATGATAATAGTACTGATCTCATTAGGTAGTTTTATGGAATATCTTCTCATATTGGTACGTATATATGAATGGTCCTCCGACGTACTATAGGAGTAGAGTTATCGAAATTCCAGATAGCCGCGGGTGGCACAAACGTCAACCAGACGAGATCTAGCCACGAACCTAGTCATTCTTGACCAACCTCTATGTTGTGCAATCCTCCCTTTGACGGTAGCATTCATGTTGTAAGTTAACTATCATGTTCACTGAGTTCAGTCAGCATGGCCCTTGATAGAGACGAAGGGCGAGTCTGGATTTGTCGGTCAAATGCACCAAAAAGCCACCAGAGGGGCGCCAAGGGGGCTAGCCTTAGTGCCTGTTAGACGCGATGGCACCTCACAGGCTCATGCTGACCGCTCAGATAGTTATTGAATGAGGTTGAACAGGTGGTGTTTCGCGGTATGACGGAGATCTCCTTTGTCGAGTGATCTCCAAGTAGTGAAGAGGCAAAGAATGAGAGTGGTAGTCATCTAGAAGTCATCCAGGGGAATACCTAGGTAGGTAGAGAGGGGCAGGAGCGGCCCGCTGGATCAGCGACTTTTGGGAAGGAACGGCGCAGATTGGCTGCGTCTGGTACCTGCGTGCGCTCCCATTAGCCGGCCAATCCAGACGCGGCGCCCCCTTAGCGCGGTTTCCTCTTTATTGACTAGGCTAGTAGGTTATCGCCAAAATAAGGATGAAACCACCATCCCTTATTCCTTTCCTCCTCGCTTTGATTTTGCGTGATTATGATTGTGTTGTCATTCTTTGAATGATTCAGTCCAAGGATTTCTCTTTGGAATGCAGTCAGAAGTCGCAGGCGGCAACTGAATGATTTGTTTGTGACTCGGCGTTCTATATTTACTCCTTTTATCAACATCAACAATCGCTTTGTTATCGCCGCGACACAGCGAATCGTTCGACTTCGGGTTGATCCCACTGCCTTATACAGTTTATCGTCCGGACTTCATCGAATATGGCCGTTCCGGCGAGTGTTATTGTGAATACGGAGGATATATCCTCGCCCTCTCTTGCGGAGGAGCTTATCTCTCCAGTGACAACAGATTCAATGGTGACAGTGCCGCTGTCAGATCGCCAATCGCTTTCCGAAAGTATCGCAACCGAGTTCGATAGTCCCACGACCCCGATCGATGAGAAAGCGGATCAAGTTTCTTTCATGGGAACCGCGACACAGGTGGATCTGACGCCAAAGAGCGAGGTTACCGGGAGAGTGGTGGAGACATCTATAACGGGAGATATGAAACGTTCATCGAGTATATCAAATGAAGCAGCGAACAATACCCAAGACGGATATGAATCGTCGTCATCTACGGAAAGCGCCGGAGGAGTTGATTGGGAAAAACTGGATAAATCAGAGGAGCAGGAACCGCGAACACAAGGAACAGACGAGGTTCGTTTTATAAGATCTTGTTCTCATTAAAAGAAACTGACTGACATTTATAGTCCACGGCGTTATTACTGGCCCGCCTAGAGCAAGAGAATAATGCCCTCGCGACGAATCCTAAATCAGGGCTCGCAAAGAAAACCCACCGAAAGTCTCGTCCTCCTTCGATACAACACTTGCAAAAACTCGTCAACGATCCACACTCATCTCTACGATATTCTCAGTTACAACCGCCGCCTATGACCGAACTCGAGTTCTGGGCTGCTTTGGTCGCGGATTACCCATCGACGGCACAAAGGCTGCCTACATTGACATCGCACAAGATTCGCGCCGGAGTTCCGCCGCCGCTACGCGGAGTAGTCTGGCCTAGTATTGCAGGGGCTAGGGATACTTTATTGATAGAGGAGTTTGCGCGACTATGTAACGAATCGAGCCCCTACGAAGGACTGATTGGCAAAGATATCGGCCGCAGCTTTCCGAATGTCGAGATGTTCCGCGATCCCAACGGGGAGGGCCAGCAGATGCTGGCCAGAGTACTGAAATGCTTCAGTCTGTACGATACAAAGATTGGATACTGCCAAGGGCTTGGATTTGTCGTCGGCCCTCTCTTGATGCATATGACCGATGCAGAGTCATTTTGTGTTTTGATTAGGTTTGTTAGTTGCTCTACCGCCATGTTCATCTTGGCTAACTCTGTGTGACAGGCTCATGGAACATTACGACTTGCGCTCATGCTTCTTACCAGATTTGTCGGGTCTACATCTGCGCATCTACCAATTCCAGAACCTCCTCTCCCGCCACATACCTGCGTTGTTTGCCCACCTTCAGTCTCTGAACATCGAGCCGATCTATGTCTCGCAATGGTTCCTTTCATTCTTCGCAGTCACATGTCCGCTACCGATGCTGCTTCGTATATACGATGTTCTGTTGTTGGAAGGAGCTTCCGAGACACTGATGAGAGTTGCATTGTCGCTCATGCAGCGCAACGAGAAGAAGATTATGGGATTTACCGAATTCGAGGATGTGTTGCAGTTCCTGTTGTCTCGAAGTTTATGGGATACCTATGCGTGCAACGCTGACGACTTGGTTAATGATTTTGTCTCATTGACTCCACTTGTTTCTAGAGAAAGCCTCCAAGCATTGGAGGCAAGTTATAGCCAATCTCAGGGCGTGCCAACGGGAATTTCATTCCCACAGATGCAAGCTACAGCATCTCGATTCCTCGGTCGATTGTGGGCTGGCTCTCACAAATCACTGAATCCTTCGGCTGCACGGCCCGAAAGTACAGTCAGACGTTCGCCGTCTAAGCAGAGCATGGCGTCTACACTCAACTCTATGGAGACGTCGGTATCCGACGCCAGTACTGCTCCCACAGAAGCTTCTTTAGGAGGCGAACAAAAGGTCCGAGCAAAGTCGGCGATATCACATAAAGATAGAGACTTGCATAGCCAAATTGAAGATCTCCTTACAGCATTGAGCGACATGCAACGGGAACAGGCAGAGCTGGCTAGAGATTTGCAGCGAGAGCGCGAAGAACGAGAGGAAGACCGAGAGATTTCAAAAGCTTTGCTGAGCCATATCAAGCAGTCCGAGATAAATGAGGATACTGAGGAGCTAGTTAGCAAAGCGGAGGAACGATTTTCGTCGGTGAACAAACGAGACTCGATTCTACAGACGAAGCATCAGTTGAGAGACGAGGCAGGCAGATGGAAAGAAAAACATGAAATGGAAGTGGCACGATGCGTTGATCTTAGTCGACAGCTTGACGAGCATGAAAACGAGAACGCTCGTTTGAAAGAGGAGTTGCGTGAAGCCCGGTCACGTATTCAAGACGGATACCGAGAGAAACAGAAATTGGAACGAACGGTCCAAGATCTTCGTGCACGCAAAGGCGTAGTCGCCGACAATAGCAGCCAAGACAATTCGAGTGCGGCCAGTGATAATGAAGCATGGCCTACTTCGTCTACCGGTCTACGTGAATTCAAGCTAGGCCGATCGAAAACTGAAGCAAAGTTTCCCAAACGGTCTAGTAGTCTGGGCCTACAAAGTCTGATCAACCAATCGACAGAACCAGACAATAGGGTCTCTACGGCTACAAACCCTGGCTCAGAAGATTCGTTATTACTGGAGCTTGTCAACGCCAAGACAGCAGAAGCAGTAGCCAAACAAGAGTTGGAAGAAGTAAAAGCCAAGCTCGACTCTCTTCGCCGACTGATGAACGGACACTCTCGAGTGAACACGTCGACCGGTGAGATGTCGACAAATTTTTCCGCAACACCGAATAAATTATCGCCCGAAACAGCCAAGCCCACCCCGACAGGCGGTGGGTTTTTTGGCTGGGGGAGAAGAAGTGCGTCAACAGTTGGTGTAACGGATTCCAAGTGATTTATTACACTTGGCGGTTCTATATATGTATAACGATCTTGCATAGAGTCTCTGATGTCTCTTGTCTTTTTGCGAAAGTTTATATATTTGTGCTTATGATACCTTGCAGTTTGTTGATCCTGATCGAGTCTTGGAAGCTCTGTACATAGGATATATATTGGATATACCATGATTGTTACATATGTACCTCCCTGTCAATTGATAACTTGAGTATCATAAACTTCTTTTACATACCTAGGTAGAAGATCCATGGATGAATGGAAACGACCTGCCCCTCAAGTAACAGATCAACACAGCTCCGATCCATACATATATACCTACCTAGGCAGCATGAAGCGAGTTACATGTAACTAGAGACTCGATCCAAGATCCGAGGCGAGGTCAACTGGTCAGACATGCACGATTTTCACGTCCGTGTCCGTTTCATCTTCATGGTTGTCCATGTTATTGTCCATGTGTTGTCTCTGGTGGCGAAACAGTTACGTGTTTGGACTGGACCCTTGGGGCTAGGTACGTAGACCACAGACACAGACATAGAAGAGAAAATGCCTCACTTAAACTTAGGTACGTACCTATTCTTTAGTAACATAACATAAATAAGCATTGAATACCAGAATAGTTGGGTTATTCACCGTTAGTATTAAAGGTCTGTGATACTTTACCTTACCTTTTTGAACTAAAACAGACTCAATTTAGTTTCAGCTGGTTTTGGAATTACCACCAAACATCAATTGATGACGGTCCCGACCAGGTTCATGGGTAAACACCCAGACCAGAGGCAGACGACACGATCTAGACCTCTCCTCTAACTGTCTACACCTATTGAGAGAGGGGTGTGCTCGCCGTATCAAATATACTAACTATGTAGTAAAAGTAGGAGCGCAACAGGCGGCACTGGCGGCTCAAATAGTTACGTTTTTTTCATCATCATTCAAAGTTCAGCCAGTCCTTTACGTGGCTTGAACGCATGGTCCTTGTCTATAATATTTCCGGAGTATGAGACTACGTATGAGTAAGTAAGAGAGGGGGAAGGGATGCATAACCCCGGATCTTTTTTTCAGCGCACTAAGGAGGTAAGAATACGGGGTATGTATGTACGTATATGTCTCAAATACTTCGTATGTAACGCAGAAGAGAGTCAAAAATAGAATTGAATATTGTAGTCGCGTGATCCGTGAGCGAATACGAGGTATTTTCTGCAAAAAAGTACGGAGTAAAGGAAGAAAAGAAAGGAAAGATTTGATGTGGGAGATTGATTGATCCTTGATGGAAGAAACGCGGTGTGACGTGGAGTGTGGACATGGATCGGATCCTGTCAGGACATAATAGGCATGCATCCATTCGCTGAGTGAGTCGCTGGCGGCTGGGGTAATTATAAGCTGAGAGGTTGGACCTTCTAGAAGAGAAAAATGCCTCATGATCAGCGACAAGTAAAAGCTTGTCTTTGATCTCCTCTTCTTCTCCGCGAGTTGACAGTCTGACAGATGGATTAGGGCTAAGCCCTGCGGGAAGAGACCCCTTGCATGCCACCTTGGACGATGATCATTGTTCACCGCGACTTGGCACATCAAGAGACAATCTTCATGATCTACAGACTCGGAATACTGTTCTACGTACTCGTATGGAGTGGTGACGGTACATTGACAGCAACATGTCGCGTGCTGGTTAATATCGATTGGTTGTTTAGAGGCGAACCCTGCAAGTGCAAGACCCTGCAAGCGCTCGGGGCACGATGCTTGACCTAGTTTCCATGTAAGCTGACAGCTGTAAGTCGATGGCTGGCTGTTGTTGTATTGCATATGACGACTGCAAACCAATCAGAACGATCAATACTGATCCTCACGTACTCCGTACATAACTACATATCCTTGAGCGGAATCAGCGGATGGATGGATGGATATAGATCGGAACAAAATTGCCGAGTGGAGGCAAGACGTGGCCAATCACGAAGCCAATCGGCCGAAATGTCCCGGGAAATGTCGCGAAATATATACATGGATAGGAGACGGAGTACGGAGTTATCTCAGATCGTTCAATTCATGGGATTTGAAGAGACTAAAGCGGAAGATATGGTTGAGAACGGGAACATTTCTCCTTCTACGCTTATCTACGTCTAAAGTGGTGGCGGTAGTGGTGGTGGCAGGAATTGAGCGAGATTGATCGTACCATGGATACAAAAGACGCTTAATATGAAGTATTAAAATGAAAAATACAAGCACAAGTGTCAAGGCGTTCTTCTGTATGGATGGAGACTGGTGTAGCCGCGGGATGCGACGAAATCTTTAATAACTGCTCAATTATCTGCTGGGAAGAGGCAAGGCAGGTCGATTCACGATGCGTCATTTTCAGTTTTACTTTGCCTTGTAGGTTGAGGTTCGTATAGTTTGTTCAGACTTGTCTTGAGGAGTCTTATTTTACTTTCTTTTCTTTTTCTCCCCATGGAGAGGTAACCTGGAGAGTCTTGGGGACTGGAGGGAACTGTAAATCAGAAGTTACATATACTTAGTAATGTAATACATACTATGTAGTAACTAGAGAACGGACAGCCGGTGAGACCCTTTTGAAACTTGCCCTGATCCACTTGATCCATATCCATGCACCATTGGATGTGCCAACTATTGGCCGGGATTAGAGGATCGTTGGGAAAGGTTAGATTTTGGTGTTGATAACAGTAACACAGACATGGCTAGTGAGATTGAAAGTGGACAACTTATCAACTTATCGTCTCCAGTATTGTAAATTTGTAATTCTGGTCAGAGTAAAAAGAACAGACAGAGAACAGACAGAGACTGAACAGAGGTTGCAGTGAGAAAATCGTCATTCCAGCAAACTTGGCGGCGATGGCACAGTTACATAGATACGTACACATACGTACGCAATGAGATGAGTTGTATGTCTGCTGTATGTAGGGCGTACATGTGCGTGTAATCTACCAGTACAGCCTGTAATACCAATACACAATACGAGCGCATCGGCCATGGTTCCGGCGGCATCGCCGCTTCGAGAGCACCGACTCTGTCAATCCCACGACGTCGTAGTCGTACCAGAGCAGAAATCCACTTGGATCTCTGGAATGGTTGGCTCACGGCGTTTCGCCATCGTCAGAGAAACACTAATTTCACTGAGCGAACTTAATCTACGATAGCTAGCATGCTCTTAACTATTTACTCCCGCTTTCTCCCCTCCTTCCCTTTCCGTTCTCTTTTCTCTCACTTCTGTTACTAGTACAGACACACCACTTCTATGGTTTCGACATTTGCCTCACTTCTTCAGTTCTTAGTACGGCTACAGCAGACAATGATACCACGGTCGACACGCATACAAGGCTCGTTCGCGTTCAACCAAGCCGCCACCAGCTGTGACTATCCGCTGTAGTCGATCTATCAATCCGAAACAACCCCCCCCCCCCCCCCCCCCCCCCCCAAATCACATAAAGAAAAGATCGGGTTTCCTTTCTGTCAAACGAAATGACGTTCCGTGAAAAAGTCAAAAAAGCCTTCCGCCGCAATTCAGACAAGGACAAAAACAACAACAACAACGGCAAACCCAAAATCGAATACTACCGTCGAGGCGAATGCCCACGTTCCAAATACCGTGGCCCCGTTGACCCGGAACATAGACGGAAATTGTACGACTGGAACTTTGAGACGGCGACGGCTGATCGGGAGCGTTCCTTTGAGTTGGATTTGTCGCCTTGTACGAGTTTGCCGGATCAGCCTCATGATGGTAATGACAGTGACGCTACGACGTTGGAGGATGTGTCGGAAAATGAACCGGAAGTAGTGCGGGAGCATATTCAGATTATTGGTATGTTTTCTAAGGGCTGGGAGTATGATATGGGCGACATACTGACTTGTGTTCAGGTTCAGGTTCTATCACCGTCGCGCATCACGAAGTAGTTCTCTCCGGCTCATTCGACACCAACTCAGACCAATCCACGGCCGTCGGGTCGAGCTGTCATTCGTCCTCATTGACACTGAAAGAGAGCTGGGACTGGCCTGTGACCAAGCGAGATGCGCTTGGTTCATTGAAGGAGACACTTGCCATGACGGCGCCTGTAACGCGTCGCATATCGGCACCAGAGAAGCGTCTGCCGTTCGATCCTCAGGAATTGAGTATGGCACTGAATGCCGTCAGCATTGTGTCGTAAAGCCATTCGACATCCTACACTTTGAACTCTAACATCCCGACATGACGATTCTCACTCTATCAACCACCTTCACATAACCACGAGTACTCTCAAATTACTCAACTGCATGACATGACATTGCATCAGGATCCAAGGCGTTTCCTACATCATTCAACAACAACTTGCATACAACACATCCCAGGGAAGAAGGGCATGGATTTAGCGTGGCGTTTTGCTTTTATACAATACATTGGAGGCTGTCTGAACTTTTTTACACTTGCAAAGCAAACTAGATTGATAGATTTGACCATTATCTACCGCGATTGCCATTGTACATAGAATCAAAATCAATCTACTTATCGACTTGAATATACCTAGGTAGAATTGAATCGAGATTCAACATGCAACCACTGACTCAACGACCTCCACGCTAATCCCGCGATAAGCGACTAATCCCTGCAAGTCCGCAATATGCCATACATGAACCAGCGTTCACTAAACCTATTACGTGTGCTACTGTGTGGATTTAGCCTGATTAGCGCTCTTTAAATAGGTGAGCGATTTTAATAGAGCGGTATTATAGATGCAGCTAGGCCTAGTCGGATCGGCGTGGGATGTACAGTGTCATTGCGTGCATTATTGGGAGTTGAAGTTAGGGTTTGTGCATCGGTTAGGGTCGGGTTATGGGCATGGGTTTGACTTGAGTTAAGCAGACTGAAGTTAATTTGTACGTACGTATAAAATTGTAAGTATAAAGTGGGATTCTATCGAAGAGTCACCCAACATTGAAGTAGAGTCATCGCCAGTCTTGATCAGATCAAAGATGAATGTCACTCGGCAATCGGCACAGTATTAATACGAGCAATACAATCGATACAGTCAATACGATCGGCCGTAAATAATCGGATAAATTACAGTGATGTAATCCCTTTCCGTTCGTTCAGCTTCATCTTCAACAATTTCGAGTCTTTGACTGATGTCATTTTTTTTTCTTCCTACTATTTTTACGTGAATAACGAGATGGACCCTGCCGATGATGTCTGATCGGCGTGAAGGAAACGTGTGCTGGCTTATGGGTATGAATCCTGTTCGGCATTGTTTATAAATCGACACGATTTTGAGCCGATTGATCCTTGATATTTATCGCCACGATGCCGACTATGAGCTGCATCCGAGTAACCGTTGCGTCGGAAATGGTATGCTATGTATGTTCGAAGGTCTAGATCTTTGGTACGATTACAGGCATGATTGTTCAAGGCTGGTTACGATGACTGGAATGTGAGAATGCAACCTTGGATCTTTGTACATGCCGGATAGGGCTGGGACAAGCACGTGGTCTGCAATGATCAGTCGATCACGACTTCCAGACTTACTGAAGTAGATTTAATTAGTCACTCCACCCTATCTTGACCCGATACATGAGCAATTTCATGAATCGCTCTTCTGTGACGCTGGCATCTTCAATTCCGTCATCGACTTGACTTCCGCTTCCTTCGACAAGGGCATTTGCCGCGAGGTTCCCATTTCGGCTCTGATTCTGATTCTGATTCTGATTCTGATTCTGATTCGTCTCGTTGGTATTATTACTCGATGATGACCCCGTCGCCGAATCACCGCCAAAGAAATGCTCAAAATTCATAAAGTTTTTCCTATGCGGAGTGTGGTTCGTAGGGTAGGTGGGTTGTCCTGCCGTGGTCGTAGACGGAGGAGTTGAAATAAGCGGACGGCAGATAAGTATGATCGATCTATATAAATTGCAGATGCGAGTAGCGAGCGGGTTGTTGTCTGGCGAATTTTTGATGATGCGCGTGAAAATGAATCCGGCAAAGTCCTCTAGAAATTTGAGGTCTTTTGCGTCGCGGTTGCGCACGATAGTGTAGGTGAGGACACATAATGGAGAGAGAGAATAGAGTAGGAGGTCCCTATATCGGTAAGAATGTTGAGCTCCTCTCTTGCAAAAGCGAGGGGAAAAGACTTACCAGCTCAAATCGATCATCTCGATTTTCCGCTCATCCTTGGTCAAATCTCGAAAAGACTCAAAACACTTTCGAGCACAATCCACGGCTACTCGTTGTAATAGACTGCTCTTGGCTACATCTGTTGACAACTGCAGTAATATCGTCTGCGTTGCATACCCTCTGAAACGGAGATATTTGACGTCACGGACGAATGAATCAGACACAGTGCCTGGACTTTCGCCTTCCCACTGTTGACGCCTCTGTTAGTTTGAAAGTTTTGACTGTATGGGATAAACGCTTACAGTGTCAAGACGCTTCCATAGGTTGTTTAATTCGTTATGCAAAGGCTCGAGGTCCTTCCACTGCATTTTCTTCTCCGAGTCTCTCGTAAGAAATGATATCAACCCCTGGATATGGGTAAGATCCAAACTCAAATGGATAAATTGAAGTTTCCATTTGATCTCATCGTCTAATGCACTGACCGAAAGTCGTGGTGGTATTGATGACTTTGGTAACAACGGGGGACGATGCAGAAGCAAACTCATTGATCGATCGAGTTGATAACACCAGGCAATGCAAGCTTCTCGGTCTTCGTCTGGATCACCTGACGTTTGCCCATCTTTTTGAAAAGTGTCACAGCCCAGAGCGACGAACGTGCGTGACGCGGCGACCAGCATACTCCATGCCTCTGGCACATTCCCAAAGAGTTGAAGGATCGCTACGCCCATACATTGTGCTCGGAGCATATGCAATGATGGCGGGGTGCGGAAAGTGATCTGATCCAATTTTGATAACACGTCAATGAACTTTCGTCTCTTGATAGGTTCAATATGTTCCTGTAAACCGTCCGGAAGCTCTTCTTGTCGACCAAGTAACATAGCAGCCTGGAAATTCAAAATGATCTTGTGTAGCAGTGTCTTTGATTCATTCTGTACCTTGCCATCGAGCAGCTCCATGCCTATCGTTTCCGTTGATGCAGACCTTGCAAGTGTGGAATTGGACCAGTGAAGACTCGATGTTAGTGTGTGCGGCGTAGCGAGGACATTGACGATGTCGCTAGGCGCCAAGTCGTACAGACTCTTATCAATTCCTGCATCGTCACGGCTGCCAACGCTCCACTCTTGGAGTGATGGAGCTTTACTAAACTCGTCCAACATGGTGAGTATTTTGGTCAAAGCCACGCGTTGCATGACTGAGATATTTGTAGATCTGGCTTGCGCTGAGATCTGACTGGTAGATGGCTGTCCTGCCATGAAATATTCCGGAATGTCAGAAGTTTGTTGATTTGAACCCACATCTTTCTCCGCACCTCCAGATCCATCGTTTGCCTCAGTTGAAAGCCCCAATCCCTGTCCAGGAACGGCAGGCGCATCAGGTAGATCCTCGTCCAGTCCCGAGAAATCATGAACCATATTCTCAAGCTGACGCATACGCTCCGTCAACAAGCGGATTCTCTCAGTCCTATAAGATTAGTTAGACATAAGTATCGCTTTATTGAATGACGAAAGTGATGACTTGCGGGTTCGTTTTACGTGGTCTGGTCTTGCGTCGCAATCGACCGCAGACTGTATTGGCCGAAACACAGTTTTTACATGGGTCTAGTCTATCGCATTTGACCTATAAGATAGACATAAATAAATGTCAGTCAATTTATTATACAGCATCTGGGATGCTCGATTTAAGAACACCTACTTTTCTGAAATGACATCTATCACACTATTCAAGACGATCAAGTTAATATAACTTCTTCTGGACAGTACCTAACGCACGGCATTTGGATCTTCACTAACCGCAGTTTGCGCGGAAGCCGGCGCACTCGAGCTCTCGGCCATATTTTAGGCTGGATTCATGAGGTATCTTTTGTCATTTGGCGAGATATACAAGAGTAGACTTGCTTCGGACGAACTTCAGGAGGACGGAAACTTCGGGTTCCTAGCGCGTAGCTTGTAAGCCAATGGGCGAGCGGTATTCAGGCTGACTAAACCGAGTTTGCTGCGACGCACAGACCATCGGATGTGTCTGATTTCCGTCGGGATAATTATCACCAGAGCTTCAACAAGGCGTAAACAAGGAAGAAAGGGGCATTTGTTTATAAATAAGAGTATTTTTCTAGTTTGTAATGTAGAAATTGTATTTCAGGCCTCTACACTGCTTTTACTGCGGCAAACACACTCAATATACCTGAGTTGCTTGACCAAATCCCCAATTTCCAGGAATTTCCTACCTAGGTATTCGGGACGGAGCCGACAAGCCCTAAAATCACCGAGATGAGCGCCAACACCAAAATCATCCTGATCCTCGGAGGCTCCTACGCCGGTGTGGGAGCAGCACACTACATTCTCAAACATGTCGTTCCTTCTCTACCCAACAAAGACAACTATCATGTTGCCCTCGTCAGCAGTTCCTCGCATTTCTTTGTTCGGCCTACCTCTGTACGAGCGCTCGTTTCCGAAGATGCCTTCCCGAAAGACAAGCGACTCTTTGCACCACTGAGTGAAGCGTTTGAGCAGTATGCGGATTCTGCAATAACTCTGTACCATGGTACAGTGGTCAAGCTTGATCAATTGACTCGTAAAGTCACGGTTATCCCAGCGGAGGCAGGCAAAGCTGAGATTAATCTTGAGTATCAAGCTCTAGTTATTGCCACTGGAGTAACAACTCAGTCTCCTTTGATGGGTCTCTCGGGTGATTACCAGAACACGATAGATGCATGGACGTCCTTCCGAAAGAAGCTCTCAACTGCTAAGAGCATTGTCGTTACTGGAGGAGGTCCTACTGGCGTTGAGACAGCGGGTGAATTGGGACAATATCTGAATGGTACTGGTAGCGGAAAGCCAAAGGTTGCCATCACCGTCGTCACGAAAAGTAATCAGTTGCTTCCATATCTCCCTCTCTCACTTGCCCAAAAGGCAGAAGAGCAGTTGTCCAAGCTCGGTGTTTCGGTCATCAAGAACAGGGCGGTCGAGAAGGTGGTCTCCATCGACACTGATGCAGTCAATGGTGCGGGTCAAAGCCTCGAGCGACTCACCGACTCAGTGACCGTGTACTTGGATCATGACCAGACTCTTCAAGCAGACTTGTACATCCCAGCGACGGGTGTGTCGCCAAACACTAACTTCTTGGGCCATCAACTGCTCGATAATGAGGGCTATGTCAACGTCAAACCATCATCACTTCAAGTAGAAAACGCCGGACCCCGAGTCTACGCCCTTGGCCATGTGTGCTCATCGAACCCACGCGCCATTCACGCCATAATGAAACAAGTCCCCATTGTCGGAGAGAACTTGAAGCAAGACCTTTTAGCCGCGGAGAACAAGATTCAAGCTGGAAAGGAGGCTTATCGTGCATACGAGCCAGAGACAAAGGTTACTCAACTGGTGGTCGTTGGAAAGAAGGGTGTTGGAATGTTTCTTGGATGGAAGGTACCAAGTTTCTTCGTTTGGTTGATCAAGGGGAGAGATTACTGGCTTGGTATGACGCCGCCTATGTGGAATGGGAAAGGATATGCGAAGCCTATCTGAGTACAAATGTATATGTATCATAGTTGAGGTGCTTTGTTTCGGACTCTAGAATTTGAGCTTTGTTAATATAAGATCGTGTTATAACTTTTGTCAAACTATGTACATTCGTAAATCGTTCGGGTATAACCCATGCCATATGCCAAAATAACTATGCAAATCGTCAAGGAAGATCTATTCTAATCTTCATGAGTAACGGCCATATCAAGCACTTCCACCCTTCCACGCCCACGCGTCTCACTAGTGACAAATTCACTCAACCCTTTGAAAGCACCAGGCTCAGCAAAGCCCACAGTCTCCCATTCTTCGCCCACAATCTCTTGCGACTCTACCGACTCGATAAAGCTCAGAATCTTCTCCTTCACATTCGAAGGTGCCTTGGGAGCGGCTTCCTGTTCCTCGGCTTCATCTTCGTCTTCCGAGTCTTGATGTTTCTTGCCTTTGCCTTTTTGGCCCTTTTTATTACCGCCTTTGGACGGCTTGCCTTCTTCCTTTGGTGCGCCTCCCGCTGACGCAGCGCCTTTGACGGATTGTTTCAATAATGATACGGGACATGTCACTCGCAAACGCATGCGAGCACGCATGACTGGAATGGGTTGCCAAGCGATAAGAGCTTTCATGGCTTCGAGGGCTTGACTTTTTGCTGACTTGGTTGTTGACACGCCCTTCCACAACGGCTTCCGAGGCTCTCCAGGTGTCGCGCCATGTTCTGGTGTCTCCTCGCCATTATGTTGGTGTTGCTGTCCACTCGTCGCACTCAACTGATCCAGCGCTTTCTCAATCATCGTCGGGGTGTATACTCGCTTCGTGGAGGGATCGACCAATCTTCCAGACACAATATCCACAACTTCCTTCTGGACTCGTTCGAGAATATCTTTGCGCTCGCGCTCTCCTACTTGCACTTCTCCCTTGCGCAGAATCTCCTGAATGATCTCATCTTGTGAAACACCGGCACCGAACGATTTGGCTAGATCTGCTGAGGGGGCGGTTTGGGCTTTTTGCACGGAGAGGAAGACGGTATGAATTTGGAGGACATTGTCGAGATCTTTCTCGACGCCGGAGCGGTATTCTAGGAGTTTATTCTTATAGCATGCTAGTTCGAAGCGCTTTTTGCCTGAGAAATATTAAAGTAAGCGACGTTGTAGCAGGATCACCAGTGGGAATGTTCTTCGTACCTTTTTTTAACTTCACGATGGATACATTTGTGAACTTGATCTGATTTGAGGGCTGATTAATAGGCATTTTGAAGACAAAAACAAGATCTGTATGCACGTAGGGTCGATCTTCAAGCGCTGTACGTACTATGTACAGAACAGGTGAGAATGTTATTATGGTGAGGATCTGGAATCATCTGAAAATGACGCCAGTGGGGTAAGAAAGTTAGGCCACCTTGGTGCCTTAGTATTCAGGTGTTAAAGAAGAAGTAGTCACGTGCCTTATCGGTCATGTGCCCTAGTTTGATTGGTCAGGTGCCTGCCAAGCGGTCTCCTGCCTAAAACGGATTCGGGGTTGCCTGGAGAACGGGGCAGTGACGATAGCGGCAGTTCTTGTGGTTGGCTGCCTAGATGGACTGTCCCCCCCGACCAAGGTACTCCCAGTCGTGTGGTCATCCACTCTCTTCCCCAACTCATCTCTTCATCTTCATATTCATCTCATTCCGGATTTCCCCAGAGAGCTGTACTGTATCTGGGATACACTGTTCAGATCTTTGTGCGAATAGAATACAACAATTATCTTGTAAGTTCGTTCGTCTCTGACTATCCGGCTATCGTTGAGTCACCGCTGATAACGACGTCATCTCCAGATTCGACTGCTCGTACCACCATCAACATGAAAGGCTTGGCTACCACGCTCCTCGTAGGAGCTGCAGCTGCTTTTTCTCCTGCTCAGCAGGTCCTCAAAGCCCCAGAGGACGTTGTTGAGAACACCCACAAGACCTCCTCTCCCTCGCTAGCCGAGACGCTCGCCCAGCCTCTCCATGAGCTCAATGAAGAGCTCAAGTCGTTCACCCATGAAGCCGAGGAGGTCTGGGAACAAGTCTCGAACATGTTCCCAGGTGCTCTGGATAACATCCCTTTCTTCTCCTCACCTAAGAAGCACACCCGTCGCCCTGACTCACACTGGGACCACATCGTTCGCGGTGCCGATGTTCAGAACATCTGGATCGAGAATGAGAATGGCGAGAAGGAACGTGAGGTTGGCGGTAGACTCGAGGCATTTGACCTTCGTGTCAAGTCTGTTGACCCCAGCTCGCTTGGAATCGACCCCGATGTCAAGCAGTACAGCGGGTACCTTGACGACAACGAGAATGATAAGCATTTGTTCTACTGTATGTGCACACTTTTATCTATCAAATGTATCACTGATGACTGACAACTATAGGGTTCTTTGAGTCCCGAAATGACCCCAAGACTGACCCCGTCGTCCTCTGGTTGAACGGTGGTCCAGGATGCTCCTCCTTGACCGGTCTTTTCTTCGAGCTCGGACCCAGCTCTATCGGCAAGAACATTAAGCCCATCTACAACCCCTACTCCTGGAACTCCAACGCCTCTGTTATCTTCCTTGACCAGCCCGTCAATGTCGGTTTCTCCTACAGCGGTAACTCCGTCAGTGAGACGAGCGCTGCTGCAAAGGATGTCTATGCCCTTCTTACTCTTTTCTTCAAGCAATTTCCCGAATACGCCACCCAGGATTTCCATATTGCAGGTGAATCCTACGCCGGTCACTACATTCCTTCCTTTGCCTCTGAGATTCTTTCCCACAAGAAGCGCAACATCAACTTGAAGTCTGTCTTGATCGGAAACGGTCTCACCGATGGCCTCACTCAATACGAATACTACCGCCCCATGGCTTGCGGTGATGGTGGTTACCCTGCTGTTCTCGATGAGAGCACTTGCCGATCCATGGACAATGCTCTCGGTCGCTGCCAGTCCATGATTCAATCTTGCTACGACAGTGAAAGTGCCTGGACCTGCGTTCCTGCTTCCATCTACTGCAACAACGCCCTTTTGGGTCCTTACCAGCGCACTGGCCAGAACGTCTACGACGTCCGCAAGCCTTGCGAGGATAGCAGCCTCTGCTACGCTGATCTTGATTTCATCAGCACCTACCTCAACCAGGCCGAGGTCTTGAAAGCTGTTGGAGCCGAAGTTGACAACTTTGACTCTTGCAACTTTGACATTAACCGCAACTTCCTTTTCAAGGGTGATTGGATGAAGCCATTCCACAAGCTTGTCCCTGGAATCCTGGAGGAGATTCCCGTCCTCATCTACGCTGGTGATGCCGACTTCATCTGCAACTGGCTTGGCAACAAGGCCTGGTCTGATGCTCTTGAGTGGAGCGGCCACCAAGAATATGCCGCCACTGAGCTCGAAGACCTCGTAATCGTCGACAACAAGCACAAGGGCAAGAAGATTGGCCAGGTCAAGTCCTCTGGCAACCTCACCTTCATGCGCCTGTTTGGCGGTGGCCACATGGTTCCGTACGACCAGCCCGAGGCCAGTCTCGAGTTCTTCAACCGCTGGATCGGTGGTGAGTGGACTCAGTAAGCGAGCCCTACTTGGTTTGACTTCTCTGGATAGTTGTTTCCTACGATTTATATAGCTAGCATCCTTTCATTTACGTCTTGCATTTGGTTGAATCTGTTTTTTCTTTTCTTTTTTTTGGAATACGTATACGTACGCAATCTGTCTTGGTGGAGATGGAACATAGACTGAATATTGTCAGGTTGCAGTAAACGCAGACTATCGCTTGCGATCTTTCTTTTACATCCATGGATACATAGGTAAAGACCAGAACAATACATCTCTTGAAGTACTTCATTCTCTTTTACTAGTAGATTTGAATTGATGATCGTATTTGATCAATTGTAGGAACCGCCCGAGCATAAACGATTGAAACGTTTTCTTCCAGTTGAGGAGCAAGATAATCACACCAGGTTGAATTGGAAACCTCGAGGTCCATCCATCACCTGCTGCAATAGGTACCCATGTCAACTGGTCCACACAAACTAAAGTCTATGTGTTCGAAGAGAAGTAATTTTAAATGTTTTATTGTGGTGTTCCAAATCACATGTAAACACCGAGAAGCCTTGGCCTTTAAATTTTTATATCATGATAAATTTGCCATTTGTTTGACCCCCCGCAGAGCAACATACAACCAAGAATAAAACACCGCACATGTAAGAGGGAAACACGATGCAAAGTACTGTAAATAATGAAAATGGAATCCTTTTTTTTGTATTGTAAAAACTCCGATTTTTTGTGTCTCCATAATTCGTTAGCCCTTCTTCTTGCTGACACCGACGGTGCGGCCACGGCGACCAGTGGTCTTGGTGTGTTGACCACGGACACGGAGACCCCAGTAGTGACGGAGACCACGGTGAGAGCGGATCTTCTTCAGGCGCTCGAGATCCTCACGGAGCTTGGAGTCGACACCGTTGGAGATGACCTGGGTGTCCTTGCCATCGACGATGTCGCGCTGTCTGTTGAGGAACCAGGAGGGGATCTTGTACTGGGTGGGGTTCTGGATGATGGTGACGATACGCTCGAGTTCCTCGGAGGTGATATCACCAGCACTGTTTATCAAGATCATCAGTAAATATTCCTTATCAAACCAAGACTTGTCCCATGTCTGATATGTAGAACGTACCGCTTGCTGAGGTCAACATCGGCCTTCTTGCAGACCAAGTTGGAGTAACGACGACCAACACCCTTGATCTTGGTCAAGGCGTACATGATTTTCTGCTTGCCATCGACGTTGGTGTTGAGCAAACGGATAATGTACTGGAAGTTCGACTTCTCGCCGGATACGAGCGCTGTAATTGACAAAAGTCAGCACCATAATTTCCCAAGAATTTTTCCACAGCATCCATCTTGATATGAGTTTCGGTGCGTTGAGAATCCTTTCTCCTCGATATTTTCAACACTTCATCCACGCGATCTTCAAAAACCGATTTTTTCTCTCCCTCTTCTCCGTCGCCCACGATCCATCTCTTCAATCCCCTCTCAAGCACATCTCGAGCACACTCATATCAAGCCGAATATAACAAAGGAAAGGTTGAACACGTACACATGATGGGCAATGGCGCTCCGCGGTAGCCGGATGTTGTTGATGCGAAATTGTCGACGGCTAAGTGCGAAGGAAAGGGAAGGCAAAGGGAAGACACTTTGAGGTGTGGACTTAGTTGTGGGATGGAGTGCGGACTAGCCGAGTTGGGTATGGTGCGTGGATGGGCTTCGCTTGAAATGCGCTACGGCCCGTTTGGGTTAAGCGATCACGTGGATTGCCCAGATCGTCACTTTCTCTTGACTGTAAGAGCTGTGCTCCCTTTAGAAAAGTACATTAAACTAGAAAATTGATTCTAAATGGAATAAGAAGATTTTTAAATTTTTGATTGTTTCGTATGATTTCTGTTTGGTGGTCGCAAGTGTACGGACGTTTCTCCTGAAGCCTTGCCGAGTTTCACGTGACCTCCGCTCCAATAAAGCTTAGAGTAAGCTAAACGCCCAAAACGGACTAGCTGCATAGCAACCAAAGGTCCAAACAGCTCCGATCAAAGGCCTCAAAGAACGTCTGGATGCTTACTACCTTCAGTCATCACTCATACTGGACAATTGAAGCATCTTCGCCTACCTCAGTAATGCACATCAAAACCTCAGAACTGCCAACAAAATGAACGCGCAGCTCTCCTCCGCCCTCGACGGGCTCGAAAACAAACTCAACTCTCTATTGACCTCTCTCACCACTCCAGCTGCCACAGGAGCTCCCGCAGCAGCAATCGCCCTCCTCGAAGCTGACGATGTCGTCTCTTCCGCCCTAGACACGCTACGAACACACCAAGCCAACTATGCCAAAATCCTACACCTACGTACCGAAGCACAAAACCTGGAAGAGCGGATAAAGACTATTGTACGCGACATCTCCGGCGCTGGGAAGGAGATTGCTCAAGCTACTGGGGACAACGATGACGATGACTACGAGATAGATACAGATGATGAGGACGAAGACGATGAGTCAGACACAGAGACAGATAGTGAGACTGGACACTCAATCGGGCAGCAGAACAAACCCAAAAAGGGTAGAAGGAAAGAAGTGGATTACAAACTCCTTCTAGAATTTGCGCGCAGAATCAGCAAATACAACACCCAAGCAGCGGCGGATGCAGCGACTGGAGTCCTAGGAACAACTGGTTCAACAACAAAGAAACTACAAGATAAGCAACTCGAAGATGCAAAGATGATTGATGCCAACGGTCTAGCCGAGCAGGAACAACAACAACCGGGCGGAGAACAGGAAGAAGTCACAGTCGGAACCGTGACCAAAGAAGCTACAAGCTGGCTTGAAGAGTCTGCTGATGCAGATCGGCAATACTTTATGATCCCTTATCCAAACGAGGATCGTATACGCATGGGATTGATGGGTCAGTTGCAGTTGGCTGCGGTGGGTGGGAATGTCGATCCGGAGAAAGAGGCGGAACGTATGGTGCAGGAGGCTGAGGGTATTGCCGGTGTTGCGAGTGGTCTGGCGGATGTGCAGGCTCGGCCGCAGACGCTTGCTGATGAGGCGGGCATGGCGGCTATGAATGCTGGGGCACATGCTGTTGCGAGGCCTGCAGCGAAAGCAGCAGCGGCGCCTGCTCAGTCTAGACCGACGCTGGACTTGGATCTTTATGATCCTGAAGATGATGATTGATTTTTTACGCGTTTCGACCATGTCACCTTCCAAATGATACCATACCAATTTACACACTTTTCATTCAATCCAAGAGCAGTTATTTCTTGATTAAGAACGCATTCATATTTGCATTGAATATACCTGCCTCCAAAGATATCGATTCTTCTATCCCTCAAATATCACTCATCTGGTGCACATTCGACTTTGCACTCCACTTCCGACATTGCTTTCCCCAGAAATAAAACACAATTGCAAACGAACACCACAAGACATGCAGACACATATTCAACATGATTGGCGAAATGTACCCGCTCATATCAATCCAATTGGTGATGAACTCACTGAAACCATAACCCCACAGATTCTTGTTGATTGTGATGTTCACGAAGAGAGAACCGGCGATGGGTTTGTAACTATCGACAGCATAGGTACTAGCGATGGCAGGAAGGGCAGCGACTTGGATACCGGAACAGGTGTAGCCGATGATGACGATGATCTGTATTCCTCATTAGCAAACGACACATGCTTACGCTTGTAATGGAACAAAGAACTTACCCTCCAATCCCAGCTATTCTGATATCCAAAAGCAACGATAAAGTTTCCCAAGATCGCAATGAGAACGTATGGAATCATAGCAGGCAGACGCATCTCAGGTTCACGAACTCCATTATTCTTACGTGTTGCGCGCATAGAAATCCAATCTGACAAGGGTCCATTCGTCGCCAAACCGATAAGTGCACCGATGAACGTCGCAAAGTTGGTAAAGCCAATAGACTGACTGGACCAGTTATATGGAGGTGCAGCAAATACTTGACTTTGGGTCAGATTCACCGTCAAAAACACCGAAGCAGACCATGAAACCACAAATGCCGCAAATTCGACGATGGGGAAGAAATGCAATTTCCAAGGAATCCATAGTGTGATGGCCATTGTCTTCACAGGTTCCGGGGAAAGTTTCCAGAAATTGAACTGAGATTTGGATGGAGAACCACGATGTAGCCATTCATCCACGGGTTCGACCTCGTTCTTTGTACTCTCGATCTCGGTGGGCTGAACTATCTCGTCCTTTGGATTGGAAGGCGTTTGTAGTTGCTCTGCTGGCGGAGTAGTGACGGTATCCGCCTCCAGCGACGGTTCTCGGTGCCATTTAGTTTCGGGGAAAAAGAATATCAAAAGAATAATCAGAACTGCGAATAGGGCTACATTGAGCCACCAGAAATTCGCCCACCCGACGTGATAAGCCATTGGACCTGAGATGATTGGGCCGACCTGATTTCTTAGCCACGTTTGGAATCATAATAATGAAGGCTGGGGAGGCTTACCATCAATGACCCGAAATAAAACGTGAAATAAAGCGTGTTGTATGCTCCTCGGTCATGGAGAAATTGAGTGTCTGCAATGACTTGTGGTTGAAGGGACTATACAAAATCAGAACACGAGGTCGATTAATTCGGTACAAAGTCTTCTTTCCTACCTCAGAAGGGCCAGCTCCGATTCCGTTCAGAATACAAGCGCCCATAAAGCTCGAGTATGTGGTGGCTTTAGCTCGCCAGATCATAGAAGCTAGACAGATCAGAGATGACAAGATTGCTACCGGACGTCTGCCGATGGTTTGCGACATGGGGACCCTATAATTCATTAGTTGACTTGCAAGAAACACGCTCGGTAAGCCAGTGACTCACCAAATAAAGTTACTGAATCCTAGAACTAGGATGCAAACTCCTGTGAACCGCACCACCGAAGCCAAATCACTATGAAACGACTCCATGAGTTGTCCAAACATTGGCGCAAGAGCAAGAGGTCCTAGACCCTGTGCAAAACTCAAGGTGGTCGAAAGCGAAATGACGGCGAACTTCCAACGTCGGTTCCAGTTCTGATCCATTTCTATGTCAGTTGCTATTCCCTTGTGCATTCAAACCACCTGAAAAACGTAGGCGTGAGAACATACCAGAGGGTCGTGCTTGTCACTGGACGGTTGTGGTACAAGGACCTGTTTGGAATGGAGGGAAGATTTGACGAAATGATGGGATCCAAAATCTGCCATAATCTCGGTTCCGGGGTAGATCTTCGTGTGAAGCTCCTCCTCGAGGCTGGAAAGAAAATTGTCAACAAATGAATAGATTCTGACGGTATCCTGTACAATCGGACTTACTGGTGAAGTGCCTAAATTTGTGAGTTAGCGGACTTTCAACGAATCAACAAGGATGTGTTTGAGGATACTTACACCATCATGATTTGTCCCCATTTTGGAGGGTGAAATGTGTCTGACACAGTCTGAGATCAACTACAAACGAAGGCTTTGCGAATACTCTGTAGATCAAATGTATACAGAGTGATTACAACAGCTAGATTCTAGCTATATCGAGTTGATGTTCGGAAACGGCATGTCGGAGGACGGACGTAGTATTTATCATCTCGCGGAGACGAGGAATATGCACATGCGCAATATATTTGTCGAATATAGGCTATACTGATACGGACTTGCATGTCCGTTCTGTTAGTGATAGCCCCGTTTAGACGGACTGCGATTGGCAGCGGTGATAGCCCCCATAACTATGTGAGGGCCACTGATGGGACTTTACCCCAAAAAAGGTCCACTTTTTCTCCTCATTCCCTCATTTCTTCCCCGGATCCGTACCCTTTTGTTGCTTAGCTTTCTCCCCCGGTCAATGGGATCGCTGCTTGGTGAAGCTTGCATACGTATTTATCTGCTGCCTAAGAGTCAGGGATTCTAGACGGCACACCTCAAGCCACGAATTTCGGCTAGAGGAATCGGCATTTCTTGACTCGTATCCTGCATTATCAAGCGAGGCACACCGATGTACCTAGCTTCATTAGACCAATCACTATTGCTCTTCTGGTCTTTCATCAACGCTTTAACTTGTTTCATCCCGACACCGACTTCGGTCGGCTAAAACAAGCAATACACTTTATCCAATTTACTCGGAGTCTCGGAGATGATTCATCATTGGTGGCTGATTCACTTAGACTTTTGAGCAACGTGGTGACCCCAGATCTCGACGGTAGATAAAACATAGTGCATCTCCCGGTCGAGGTCTTGGGCCCTCGGGATATGCACTGTGGAAACCTGGTCTTTCCTTGATGTCGGGAAGGTAAGCTGTTTATCTTTGTGGCTTCGGATAGTGAACTTCGGAGAGTTAAATGGCATCTTTGTTCTCGCATGAAAGGATGAGGACGGAGTTTCAAAGGATAATGACGATGACAACGACACCGGCAGACTCTTACTGTCAAAGAGTCAGAATCAGCGACTGTTCAAGTATAGGAAGAGATAATAAGTCGATAGATTGATATCTATTCAGATCGTTTCGCCATGTACAGCTCGTCTCCTTGAATATGGCACCACTTCGTCCACAGAAGGCACAAATGTTCTGAAAGTCAAATAAATTGTCTTACGAAATAAAATAACGAGACTTCTACATCTTGTCGGCTCTTCAGCTCACCTACGGAGGAAAGCCCTACTTTCCTAAACAGGTATCTGTCACGTGCAGGTCCTTCCTTCCTTTTTGGGACATCGCGAAGAACTTCACCTTCGTAAAGGACAACCTTTGAATTTAAAAAATATCTAACTCTTTGGCATCTACTTGCAGTTATGCTCGATTCACCCCGTTATTCTATCAGGCATTCTAGCCTTACCGTTCCGATTTCATCACGTGGCACGTTAAGATAATCTATCGGACTTCAAGTGGTCATCGACATTCGCCCACGGCCGTACTTTCCAGCAATCCCCACGATTCCGCCATGTGGCCTTCAGTACAAGTTCATTTTTGGAGGAATTAGACGGCCAACCGGTGATGCTTGAGGGCCGTCATATCATTGGCCCGGGTTTCCCAGCCATAGATGCCAACGTCTAATGGCTCCTGGCCACACTGGAAGATCCTTCCGGAGATAGCAATCCAGCAATGGGAAAAGTGGACGAGAGTAATAGCTGCACCTGAATAATCATCATTATTCTCACCGGAGATCCTTCCGTCCTTAGGAGTCAATCAACAAACTTTATGAGCTCCGGATCTGACGTCAAACATTGCCGGCCTTACAATGCGCACAAATCATGGCGTTGCCCACAACATCATCCCCGGAAAATGGCAAAATGTACACATCCCCAGATGCGGACATTTGATGCCCGTCGATTAGTTTATTATCGACTTGCATCCCCAGATGGACCATCTATTTTCCATGCTCGGGACACAACTTCCACTAAGCATGGTCTTCTACTCTGGAGTACAGACTCAACTTCATCAACACGATAATCTTTCTGAATTAAATTTGCGTTATGCCTCATCCGTTACATGATGGTGTTCCCGACGGAACAACTGGTGCTCACGTCGCTGACGGTGACCTTGAGAAACAGGAATCCGAGGATGGACTAGACGGCGCCAGCCGACGAGTAGCTGGTGACAAACGTACCTCAGATGGTGGAGTGATTCTCACAGAATCGGATGTGTACGATAAGTTGGGATTTACTTTTCCCTTCTGGAAGAAATGGGGCATCCTCAGCGTGATCTTTCTCGTCCAGGTATCAATGAACTGGAATGCTAGTTTTTATGCTGGCGCAATCACTAGATTATCAAAACAATTTCATATCTCGAAGCAAGCTGGACGTGTGGGACAGATGATATTCTTGGTCTGCTATGGCTTTGGCTGTGAATTGTGGGCTCCATGGAGTGAAGAGATGGGCAGGTGGCCGATCATGCAGCTCAGTTTGTTTCTCGTCAACATCTGGCAGATACCTTGTGCTCTAGCCCCCAATTTCGGTACAATCATAGTGTGCAGAGCTCTCGGTGGTCTATCTTCTGCTGGTGGTTCAGTCACCATTGGTATGGTCGCTGATATGTGGGAGCCTGATGATCAGCAATATGCTGTTGCTTTCATGGTGCTGTCTTCTGTTGCCGGATCGGCCTTTGCACCTATTGCAGGAGGCCCTGTCTCAGAATGGCTGAGCTGGCATTGGAATTTCTGGATCCAACTGATTATCGGCGGTGCTGTTCAAGTCATTCATTTCTGGGTTCCTGAGACACGCTGCAGCATTCTCGTGACTCGCGAAGCCCAGAGGCGCCGCAAGAGAGGTGAAAATGTCTACAGCTACAGTGAAGTCAAGAACACAAAATTCGAATGGAGGCCCATCATCACGGTGTGGCTTCGGCCGTTCCTTATGTTTGTGCGAGAGCCAATTGTCTTGTGGCTGTCTTTGCTGTCTGGATTCTCCGACTCTCTGATCTTCACTTTCCTTCAGGCATACACTCCGGTCTACCAGCAATGGGGTTTTGGAGACGTTCGACTAGGTCTTTGCTTCGTGCCGTGAGTATGAGTGATGTCCTTCATAGGGCCAAGGCTAACTTTATACAGGATCATCGTTGGATATGGAATCGCGTATCTCTCGTTCTTGCCATGGATCCACAAACATACAAAGATACGGAAACGCGACCCAGATGCACTTCAGCCGGAGTCTCGTCTCTATTGGCTCTTATGGAGTAAGTCATGGAATCTATTACGAAGGAGTTCAACTGACATTGAAATTTCTAGCTGCACCACTAGAAACCATAGGTCTGTTCGGGTTCGCCTGGAGCAGTTTAGGTCCCCCTCACAGTCACTGGATAGCGCCGATGATATTCTCCGCTTGCATTGCAATAGCCAACGTGGGTTATCAAACACATCACAAAAAATTTCGAGAGTTTACTGACTTTTCTAGTATGCAATCTATATGGCTACAATTGATTACATGGTTGCAGCGTACGGACCGTATTCCGCTTCGGCTACTGGTGGAAATGCTTTGGCTCGAGACTTCCTGGCAGGTATTGCTGCAATGTACTCAACTCCCAGTAAGTTATGAATGATGGTGCTTTGTTTTTAAGACAAGGAGATAAACCTAACCAATTATAGTGTATGAGAACATGGGCACCACACATCGCTTGCAATGGCCTACCACCCTGCTAGCCTGTGTCTGTATCTTCGTCACTATCCCGATCTACATCTTCTATTGGTTCGGCCCAAGAATCAGAGAAAAATCCAAATTTGCCCAGGTTCTTGCAAGCGATCGCAAAGCTAAGGGGGAGAGAGCCGTTCGCTGCGGTTCAGAGACCCAGGGTGCAGAGGCTACTTACTTGGGCAGGGAGAATGCTCATACGGGCTCTCTCCGTGGCACTCGTGGATCCGCTTCTGCGTGTTCTGCTTAGCAGGGTATGCCTTTTAATCGATCCTCCTGCTTCAATCAGACCTCTGTGGTTTGGAAAAGATTACCCAGCATGACGATGAAGAGGATGTACACTTCGGAAGGTGCACTAATCGTGGTATAAAAGTGATTGCACCAGCCAAGTTGCTATAATGGTGAGTGCCGTCAGAAACGATGCAGGCGTCGGACGGCGTGGAAGAAGTAATTACAAATCGCCTACATAATATATGCTTTCTGTCTACAAACACTAAATTGATCTTGTACTAATGGCTATAGATAAGAGTCTATAGATGAATGTCATATTCCTCATTCTTGTCTCTATGATCTATTACGTGAAAATTCAAACCTAAGAAATCTTGTAATTGAAACCAATACCTCTTGAATGAACACCCCTTGATTCTATTTTTTCGATTCGTCACGCTGAAATCCACCACCGGAATGCAACAACGTAGCAAGCGACCCCAAAGAACAAGTCGTCATCAAAACCGGACCCCAGATCGCAGGCACAAACCGTCCTTGAATCAACGTCCTTCGCACAGAGACATATCGAAATATCCCATAACCGAATGAGCCAATGCTGATTGTCCAGCATAGTTGACTAGCCAGAATATCGCTCTGGCCGCCTGCAGAGAATGATTTTTTGTCGTGATTATCCTTGTCGGCACTGATAGTCGGCTTTGTTTTCGTGGCTGTCTCTGGAGAAATATTGGTGATGTTGTTGCTCAATTGTGCATTGTATTTGGCGAAAACGTGATCAATCATCCCCAGACGGCCTAGGGCAAGCGCCATGGCGGCAAAGGCGAGGCCCATGCGAGTCCATGATAGGAATGTGCGCTCGTTGGCGAGATGATCGCGTAGTTGGGACCCGTTGTTGAGTACGGGTTTGGGGAAGAGGAGTTGGCGGAGGCGGGCTGCTATTGCCATGTTTCACTTTGAATGTGACTTCTAGTTGATCAGATTGAAGGATATAATTTAAGAATTTATCTGACACGTGTAGAGTAGTCCGGAAGGCTGTTGCGATGGAATGTGGTGGTGGTCGTGAAGTTAAGAATAACAACCTTGGAAACACTAAATCCAAGCCCGAAACGCTCTCGGCCGGGGTGATTAGCGGCAAATCAAGCCTAAAAGCTCCATTTTCTGGGTTGACCAATCCTTACTACTTAGCTTTGCAGTATCTCTTCGGCTTTATCGATCTACATATTCTCCCGGCCGACTGATGTGCTACGATGCAATTATCTTATTGGCATAAAAATCGATAATCGGACGGCGAGCTTATTTTCAAAGTATTCAAGCCCATTTCCCACAAAGTCGCCGTTCTCGGGATCTCGACGGAGGTACTCGGTGAGGACCCAGTTAAGATGTACCTAACGGCGACTACATCCATGGATATTTTGTTTCTACTTCGCGTCAACTGGCGACGACTCCGAGGATGCGAGAATAAGGGGAGATGCACGCCGTTGTAAAACTGCATTGAATGACGATATTTTGTGGGAAACATCGCGACAAAGTGATAGAGCTGGGTGGACCTTGTACAAAAAACTTTTACTTAACTTTAAAATCGACTTGCCTGGATCAACCAATCCGAAGTCTCGAATTGACATTATAGCTTCGACCAAACTGATGCATCTGAGATCATTATGTCTGGAATTACGGAGAACCCATTCAAGTCTCTGCTTGTCACTCCCTCAGAACTTCACTCGGCCCTTTCCAATGCTTCATCCTCACCCCGCCGTATCGTCCCAGTGGCAGCGGGGCGCGAATCGAGACTGAAGTCTTACGAAGCCAAACATATCCCAGGCTCTGTGTACGAATATACTCTCAAAACACCCATAACCGATTGAATTAGAGACATTTAGCTAACAGACAACAACAGCTTCTTCAACGTAGACCTGATCCGCGACACCGCCTCCCCATATCCATTTATGCTCCCTTCACCATCCCATTTTGCCCTCTGCATGACCGAACTGGGGATCCGAGCAGACGACATTCTCGTAATCTACGACACGCTCGAAACTGGATTCTATTTTTCGCCCCGTGTGGCGTGGATATTTCGCCATTTTGGGCATGGCGATGTTCATGTTCTGAATAGTTTCCCGCGGTATGTGGAGCAGGGATATGAAGTGCTCGAGGGCCAGAAGGTGGAGGTATTGATAGCTGGGGAGGACTATCCGGAACGAGATACGTTGGTGTCGAATGATGTGATTGACTTTAGAGAGTTGCATGGATTACTTTCTGCCGGCGCAAAAGCGGAAGGTGGTCAATATCAGATCCTTGACACGAGACCAGAAAGTCAGTTCTCTGGATCGGATGCCGGTGCTGCTATCACAGGGCATATGCCATCTGCAGTCAATGTGCCACTCGGCTCGTTACTAAGTGACGATAAAAGTCTGCTTCCTGCTTCACAACTGAAAAAATTGTTTGAAGCGAAGGGTGTCAATGAGGAAACACCCGTTATACTGACGTGCAACTCGGGCACGACAGCGGCAGCATTGGGACTGGCATTAGATGTGAGTGGTTATCAGATGCCGAAGAGGCTTTATGATGGAAGCTGGTTCGAATGGAGGGATAAAGCAGCCAAAGAGGAAGGGTTAATCATCGTAGATTGATATAATTCTCCATTTGATATATATCTCTAAAAGTAAATACATACCTAGGTAACTTTCCACAATTTAAGGACTATAAGTATCAAGCCCATCCTTGATAGACTGCTCCAACGAAACCCAACCAGGCTGCCCAAACCACTCCTTGAGCAGCTCTTCTGCTTTCTTCGCGGGTGGAACCACACTCAAATCATGACCTTCATTCTCTGGCGGGTTAGGAATTTTCTCGTTGTCGGGACGATATTTGCGCATAAGACGGACAATCTCGGTCCATTGGAAAGGAGCGGCGAATGCGAAGAGGCGTTCGGATTTGACTTCGGGGTCGAGAAGGGCGATGGCGTGGATGCGGGCTACGTCTTCGACGTTGACGTAGTATTCTAGTTACGAGAATATGATTAATATTGACTGGAGAATTTGGAATTGGGGATCTCGAGGGCTTACGAGGTGGTATAAGGTCCATGAAGAATTTATCTCCTTCCAGAAGTTTGAAGATGTATTTCCCAGAAGAGCCGTTGAAGTTAGGATGAAGGAATTTTCCCACCTTAATTTCAAGGTTAATTTAGTCAGAAAAGACTTTAAAAGATAAAGTTCGAGTGGTGGTACTTACATTAAGATTCGGGAGAACAGCGTTGAAAACGAAAGGAGGGTTGTTTTCTTTTACCCACTTGTGCGCGAATCGTTCTCCTTCAGTCTTGGAGGCACCGTAGACATGCACAGGGTTGCGAGTCTCGGGGGTGCCTTCCCAGGCGAGTTTGACGATTTCATCGTTCCATGAATCTGTATTGTTCTCAATTTAGCGAACTGTGAGAGAAGACTAATTCAAAATATCAAGTGCGAAAATTGATTGACATACCTTCCGTAAGAACGATGCCCTCCACGTTAAGCTTTGGAAGAATAACTGCAGAAGAGGACGAAGTAAGGACGACCCTCTTGATGGACTTTTGCTCGGCTGCTGCTTCTAGCATAGCTCGAGTGGCAGCGATAACGCCATTGACGACCTTGTCTGTATCTGTACTCAGAGATAAATCCGATGCCTGGATAAAGCGAGATTAGTGAATGCTTCCCTGAATTATGAGCTTGATTTCTGCGCATAAAGAGTGCAGCAAATCTGACGTCGGAAATTAGGGCTATACATACCACGTGAATAAGTCCGCTGACATCACCCAACACCTTGACCAAAGACTCTTTCTGAGCAACATCAGGGACAACCACGCTCTCGTACTTTCCAGCACCGTATTTTGAAGTAAAGTACTCGTCGAGCCAGGGCTTCTCTGCACGGATGGTGCCTCGGACAAGATACCCCAGGGACAGAAGGAGGTTGACAACGTGTGAACCAATATAACTATTTGCGCCGGTGACCAGGACTCGCTCCCCGGGCTGGAGGGCTGTAGATTTCTTCAACAGAGCAGGCATGATGAATCTTAGGACTCGGTACGTTGTATACGTCAACTGAAGGTATCTTTGTGCGAATTGTTCGTTTCAATGGGTTTGTCTCGAATTTACACAACCTCGATATCTGCATGGGGCACATGCATCTCTTTATACATTTGAGCTTTTACAGTCTATCTAAGTAAGTATCCGCCTAGAAAATATATGTGGGTTATTTTCGTCCGTCTTTCTTAACACGTTCGGTGTGATTATTTAGAGAAAAATGGATCGTTTCGACCGAAACAGTAGCGGCGTCATGATTCAAGCCGGGACGGATATTGGACCACCGGAAAGATTCAAATCGACCATTAAGTACGTATCCGATGTGAAGTTCAAGGTCTGAGGTGCAGTGCAAAGTTTTGGTGATATTGATCATTCAAGACGCTAATAATTCTAGTGCTTATTAATTATACATTCGTCAGCTGGTCGCGAGGCCGAACTTACGATGGTTAATGATTGATTGGCTGACTTTGGGAATGGATGAGAATGATACTATGATAGCACTGAAAGCTTACTCAGCCTTACTGTAGAAGAGTGATTAATAATGATGCTAACTGAGCCTGAAGCATTCAATAACTTGGCAGAGGCGTATGAATTCTTGGCTTCAGGACTCTTTTTCGGGACTTGCTGTTGTTGATGCTTCCAAGGTTCGTTAAGCTCGCTAAGTCCGAGACAGCCTACGGCTTTATTCCAATTTCCGCGGTCCCTTGTCTGTGAGAGTAAGCTGTGGAGTACTGAATGGTTATTTTTATAATGGTTTCCACTATGAGGTTCTCATGATCATGGATATTGTACGCTGTTAAGACGCCGTTGAAGGTTGAAAGTTGAAGGTCGAAAAAGAGAAAAGTTTGTATTTCGGGCCGTAATTGACTGACAGGAGCTAACTATATTTGGCTAGTGCATGGCCACACCCATTGAAATTCGCCGTATTTTATGTAACATGACGGTCACATTTTTCCGACAGATATGAAGTCATTTTAGGGTTATCAGGGCTATCTCTAACCATAGTACGTAGTCACGAGATGAAGATGTTGCCAAAACTGTAGCGGCCCAGATGGTCCGGCCGTTGAGAGTCCGATGTGCTACCTCCGTGGCTGACGGCGCTCAAATGTCCCGGCCGACATGAGCTAAACTTTGTCGGCCTTCGAGTCACCACACGGCACACGGCTAGATCAAGGACCTCTGGATGCATTGATATCTGCAGAACCAAAAATCACCAATCTCATCATGCTCTAGGTTTGAAGAATAGCCAGGGGGTCTGGAACTTTAAAGGAAAAATGGAGGTCCAAAATATTGGGCCTTGACTCACTATGCCCACTTGCGGTATACCGAATACTCGGTTATCTTTCGAATATAGTCGACACTGATAGATCCATAAAATGGGCTAAGCAACAGGACAAGGTCGAAGGCGAGAAGGAGCCGATTATTGCTAGAGTCGAGGACGGTGGGTATCAAGTGCTGGTTTGATAAACCTGAGGTGTTCACAATACAGGATTTCTGAGTATACATGTATAGTTGTTTAAATGTGAGTGTTTGTTCCTGAGAAGATTCCAGGATAAAGAAGAAAGATGGATGATGAAGAATGATGCTGATTTTGCCAAGACTTCAGGAGGCAGACATGCTGCGCGACCTCTGATTGGCTGCAATCTGAGAGCATCACGTGATGCTATATCATGCTTTCTTTGTTTTGGCTCAACTCTTTCGCCCTTTGAGTTGCTGTCTAAATTGTCCGTCTGGCTATTTACGGCTGATCGAGCTACAAGCGTCAGATAAGGCTAAAAATAGTGCTGTTGCCAAGATTACAAGCGACAATCATCGACTGATTCCCTACTTTGAGAAAAAGATACATATCATACACATCCTGGTCCTCCAAACACGCAGGTTACCTAGCAGCTCTCACTGAGAGTTACCTCAGCCTATTGCAACATGTTGAACGACCTCGACCTTGAGAAACTAAACAATGACTTGTCGGCCATCACCCAAACGACCAAGACGTACCAAAACAACCTACAGATCGTCCTTGAACGCTTCCAAGATCTTCTCGAGCGATACAACTCCCTGAAAAGTGACTACGAGGAGGAGAAGGCGGGGCGCGAGAGATACAAAAGACAGGTCAAAGCTAGAGTAAGTCTGACTGAATCGATACGAAAGAAATATTGAACATCGAAAACTGAGCGAATAGTCAGATCCAGGACCGTAATCCGTTCGTGCTGGTACTAATTGACGGTGATGGCTACATCGTAAGCTCATATTTCATGCTAGCAAATTGCAACAAATGTACAACATGATCTGACGAAATCCAGTTCAAAGAAAATTTGATCAAAGCTAGTGCAGAAGGCGGAGTTAGGGCAGCCCAGCTTCTAAGCGACTCGATCAGAGCAGAGCTACCCCGCGATCTACCAGATAACTGTCGCATTATGGTCCGCATATATGCTGATGTTTTTAGCTTGAGCGCTACCCTAGCTCGTGCCAATCTTGTTGGAAAAGAAGCGCGGTCCTTCTCAAAATTTACGTCATCCTTTACTCAAGCCCAGGACTTATTCGATTTTGTTGATGTGGACGCCAAAATGGAGGGAGCAAAATCCAAGATTAGAGGTAAGAGCGAGTCAATACCTCCTGTCTCACTGTTGTCAGTGGCCAAAAGATAGCCCGTCGACTGATCATACATAGAAATGTTTCGTCTGTTCGTCGATAACCACCAATGCAAACACATCTTCTTCGGAGGATGTCACGATGGGGATTACATGTCTATGTTGGCGCCATATCGAGATCGCATCACTCTTATAAAGGCGGCCAATACGAAACCCGAATTTGAGGGCCTTGGGTTATCCCTAAAGGAGCTTCCTTCGGTATTCATGTCCACGTCCATCGAAGATCGTCCATTGCCGCCAATTGACCCCGACAAGCCCGTCTGTACACACTTTTTCAAGGTAATATCCCGCCTAGTTGACGCGGCTCCGAGTTTAAACTGATCCGTTTTCAGGGAACCTGTAGATTCGGCGCTTCGTGTACGAAATCACATGTGTCGGAAGGGTTCAAAATCCAATTTCGTGAAGCCCCTTTCAGCTCACGGAGCAAATCTCCTTCAAAGAACTTGTCGATCCCCAGTCGCAGACAGAGCTATGCAAAACTTCTCCCTAAAGCAAGCGGAAATACCACCAGTCGGATACCAGTTGACAAAGATGGAGGTCGGATTGATACATATACACCCCCACTATCTGACGAATCGTTCCAGAGATATAAAGACATATCACCGCGCCCTTGCAACAAGTTTCACCTTTTAGATTGCTGCAACGATACCAATTGTTCGTTTGCCCATGGCCACGTGGAACCGGAATTCCTCGACATCATGAGATACCAGGCGAAACGGCGCCAGTGTCATCAAGGTCGCGATTGCAGGGTACTGAAATGTATCTACGGACACCACTGCCAGATCGATGGCTGCACGGGTGGAGGCTTGTGTAAAATGAGTCGTCCTTTTCACAACTTCGACCCACGTGTGGCTCGCTGGGTTGAGCCAGATGACCCCACGAAAGATGCAGAAGAAGAGATATTCGAAGCAAAATGGAATGGCACTGATGGCGGTAATCAGATTGACGCAAAAGACAAAGAGCTAGAGGAGTTCGAAGCTATGTGGAATGGTACTGGTGGCCAGACCGAGGATCAAGAACCCCAATCAATCTCAGTAGCGGACACCGCCAATGAGGGTACGAGTCCAGACCTTCTGGCTGCTGAGGAGACAGCATCAAATTTTTCTATAGAATGGTGACAAGCTTGGTGCCATTCTTGATGAATTGTTGATTTTTCATCAGCGGGCATTTTGGGATATTCAAATTTCATTCTTGGTTCGAAAATGTTGTCTTGTTTGGTTATAGATCAAGTGGTGTTTCTATCTGAGCGCTGTAAGGATTCTTGGAGTCGCACGTTTCTATATGGCACTGATTGTGAGTCGGTGGGTATCTGAAAATTTTTTCTTACTAACATCCTGTTTGTCCTTCTCCTGTGAGGCTGATCAATGCGAACGCATTCCATGAGAAACAACACAATGCGTGAAAAAGCAGCGGATTAGCTACTTCTTGAGATAGTTTTTGTCGATTTTGTTGGAATAGAATTGAAACAGGTTTACCTTTCTCGCTATTTCGTTATAAGCACAAGAAAGTTAGGTAATGTCATTCAGTCACTTTGTTCTGATGAACAGCCCTATGCCCTAGCCCTACGTCTAATCTCGATAAGGGTTAGAGTTCACGATAAGATAAGATTAGGGTCAGCTGTCATGAATTATTAATCTCTTCATGCCGCTTTAACGCCTGGACGTCGTATGAGCCAACATTCATATTACACCATCCAATGACATGCTACGTCCAAGTTGGACATGCTAACCGATACGAGTACTCGCAATTGTGACTAGTGATCCGGTTAGTTGCCTAGTTTCCGTTCAAGAATCAGAAGCATCTGTTCCTTATCATCACTCTTTCCAGCTGCTGGCGACAAGATGTTGACGTTCAGCCATCTGAACGCGGACGCATTCGAGAACCCCAAGAAAGGCAGCGGTCGAAAACGGCCACGTATTCGGGAGCCCGTGGTATGTAATCATTGTCGGAAATCAAAAGTGCGCTGCGATCGCAAGTCACCATGCAAGCCGTGCCAGGATCGTGGACTGGAAACACAATGCGCTTATTCGCGTCCCAAGAGTCCAGCGGTCTCGGTTGCGGAATCTGCCAGGCAATTGGTAACTTCTCCAAGCACGGAGATCGATCTACCCGCTTTTGAACAGCCGGAAACGCAGTCCTTCGATGGCGAAATCCCCGCTGTCAAGCATGCCAATGGCGCCTTTACAGGGTCGGACTTCGAAACAAGGCTGATTGGAGGCACCCACTGGATGGCCGTGTGCAGCGATTTGCCTGTGGTAGAAGCCATGATGAAGAAGACCACCGACTTTCAATCGACGTGGAGAATTTTCGCGGAAGTCAAGTCCTTCCTTCGTGCCGCAAATTCGATACCAGCCGGAGTATATGGAAATGGTAATACGAAGTTAATAAATCTCCTTCCTGATCGACTTACTTGCGAAAGATGGATCAGGCGATATTATGAGACATATGGTAGAATCTACCATGTGGTCGACCAGAACTTCCTGATCGGCCAGCTGCACGGAGTCTTGATTGCATCCGTGAATGCCGATGAAGTGTACATTCTCAAGATACTGTTGATTATTGCTATTGCCATGCAGACAGACAAGTCAGAGCGATTACGTGGAAGACTGATACTGCAAGAAGCACAAAGCCGTATTTATACATCGCCGCCGTTCCAAAAACCTTGTATAGGCGTCATGCAAGTTTTAGTGTTGTTGATTATATTGAAGACCATCACTGCCTCGGACACTGATAGTATTTACGGGCTTATGGGTATTATGGGGTTGACTACGCAAATGGCCATGAGTATGGGCTTGCATAGGGATCCAGCCTTATTTCCCAATGTCACTCCGTACTATGCAGAGTTTCGGAAACGGCTATGGGCGTGCTTCTTTCGACTAAACCTTGATTATTGCATCCGGAGTGGATCTCAATTCAGCATTCGTCTGGAAGATGTGGATTGTCCTTTCCCGAGCCCTATCGACATTCGGACCCTCGACCCGGGAACTACGGTAGAGCCAGTTCTCTTGTTGAGCCAGGCGCAGCAGGCATCGGACCAAGCTTTCAATATCGCTGCAATAAAGCTTGCTATGGTGAGGGCTCCACTACATCAACGACTTTGCTCCACAACGCCTCAATTATCAAGCGAGGAACGGGATCGAATGCGCGCCTCCTGCCACAAGATTCTGCGTGAGCTGCCTCCGAATCTGCAACAGGGAGCTTCGTCATGCAGTCCAATCGAAAAACTTCAGCGAGCCTTAATGATAGTGCATGTTCATAGCTCCATGATTATCATCATACACAATGATATCCTCGGAGTACCCCCTCATAAATTACAGAGGGACGTTCTTTATGAAGCATGGGACAACTCGGTGCCTATTCTCAACCAGTTGCAAGAAGTGTTACAGAGCGACTCTGAGCTGTCCAGCGTGGCTTACCATCTTCTTTGGACTGACCTTGGCCGCGCTGCATTGACCGCATGTCTGGTGGTTGGTCGCTTGCGGAGCATCAATCTGGAGACCACCGTCTCCAATAGTCCCCCACCCACGCTGGTCATGTTCCAACAGCTATTGCTGAAATTCCTCGAGTCCTTATCGCAGATCCTAGCGGGCAGATATCGTCTCGGGCATGTTGTAGCAAAGACCAGACTTGTCTTTGCCGTCGCAACAAAGGTCACCTCAAGCCTGATTAGCGACCTCGGCGGTGTACAACAGTATTCCAAGTTCATGGAGCTTGGTATCACATCTGCAGAGGATATAGTCACCGAAATGGAGCGCTCTCTCAGACCGGAACAGCAAAACTCAACACTCGCCTTGCTGGAGTTCAACGACACCGCTAGCATGCAAGCTCAATCAAGTGCTCCCACCTCTCTAGTCACGAACTGGATGGACCATGCACAACTTACAGATCCCTTGATGCAGGCGTTGTTTCCAAGCAATGCCGACTTCCACCTAGGTCCAAAGTCTGCGGATCTGGGTATGCAGTCCGATCTAGGTTTGCAATATTCGATGGCTTCATTCGAACCTATTTCGGTGATTGAGTCTGCGCCTAACATTTTGTGGGGAGATATGTAATTTAATTTAGCAAACTTTTACGATGAGAAGTATATGTAAGAGCATTGAAAGTGTTTGTTGTAGTTTTTACGTACTCAATTACATCAACATTAGCATACATGTACATATTTGCTTTTATGATGCCTTCAAATACTTTCTATCAAATTATGTTCCTGATCTTGCCTCGGACATGCTAAAATGTTCAACGTGTGCTTATCTTACTTACAATGAATTGACTCATATGCAAGAATTGGCTCAGGAACGAAGCCGACTACAAACTAAAACCAAGGATAGAAAACAAGACGATTGTTGAGTCGCAAGATGAATCAGATGGACGAGTTCTATAGAAACTTTCTATATTATTATGGGCATTCTAAATTACATAGCAGCGTGTTCTAAATGTGGACAAATGAAAGAGGCTTTAGTTCTATAAAGATGAAGATGTGAAATGGCAAATGTGGGATGTCAAATAAAGCGCGTGTGAGATAGCGAAAACGAAACAGGATATACCAGGGAGAGCTATGTCAGGGTTAGAACGAGAGCGAACCTTGCCCAGGTGATATCACCCAATCTCAGGCCTTCGTCAAAGCAAATCCCACCTTCACCACGCGAGCAATGAACAAGAGTATACCTCCCGCCAATATGAAGAGCGCAGAAAAGGTCAACGTACCCCAGAAGACGTCTCCTCCAGAGGTTCGCTGGTGGTCTAGAATCACACCCGCCACAGGGCTACCGATTAACAATCCCAGCCCCGAAGCAAAGAGGGTCATGCCAATGTTTGTGCCCAGCTTAGACAGATCGGGACAGAGAAAGGGAACCGTTGCAGGAAGGACGGCCTGAATAGAGCCGCTCGTCAAGCCGACAAAGAATGAAATGGCGATCAAACCTGACTGAGATTTTACACTGATCCATGCGAGCATCAAGATGCCAGTGAGCAGAACGGAGGGAATCATGACCGACAGATTACCAATTTTGTCGGCAATGATGGATGGAAGGATACGACCGGGGACCGAGCCCGCGTTCATGACGATCAGCATGTAGAAAGATAAATCTTGCGACATGCCGAGGTCGAGACCGTATTGCGCCACGTAGAAGAACGGAATATAGAGGCCAGTGAAGATGAAAAAGACGGAAAAGAGCCAGAGAACGAAGGTCGAGTCCCGGAGCGCCTCGACGTTGATCAGGGGGCCTGACTTGCGAGGCGGAAGGCGAGGCTTCATGACCGCGATCGAGATGAGAAGTGTTCCTAGCATGATAAACGCCATGACTCGGACAGCCCAGGGTAATCCGATTTGGACGATGAGACGTCTCAGCAAGACGGGGTAGATGATACCACCAATGCATGAGCCGGTAGCAGCCATGCCCTGGGCAGTGGAGCGTCGTGTCGAGAAATATGTGCCCACGATGGTCACACTAGTTATAAATGACATTCCAGCACCAATGCCGACACATATGCCCTGGGCCAGGATAACCTGCCAGTACTGCTTGCAAATCGAAGTCACTGTTGAGAGTCAGTACTTATTTAGCTGTATAAACAGATGGTAAAAGCTCACTCATCATGCCAAACACCTCAAGGAAGACACCCAGAGTAATATCCACGTAGAAATACCCAGCATCAAGAGCGCGTCCACACAGAACTCCAATCACCAGCATCAGAAACGCCTGTAGAGACCCAATCCAAGCAATCGAAGACTGCGACGAGTCCTTCAACAGGCCCGTACTATATTCAGACTGAAATGTGCCAAATGTGTTTATGAGACCCCAAGTGTTAAAGTTCAAGAAAAAGGCGCCAAGGACTTGGAGCCATGCTCTTGTGCCTCCATTGGGCGGTGGAGGGATCCCTGCGGGCTTTGGTGGTTGTTCTATCACTGCTTCTGTCTTGATGTGACTGTTGACAGTCGTGGCGTCGGATTCGACGTCTCTTCCGAGCATGGAAGACGGCTGGGAGGTTGCCATTTGAGGTAAGTATACGATCAAACTGAGGGTAAATTGAAGGACGAAGTTGAATGTACCGAGGAGCAGTGTAATGAAGAATACCTAGGTATCACCATGGAAAATGCTCAATTTATCGAAAAATAAGTATAATAATTTGACCACAACCTACTGGCGATGCCCTGAATTATACTCCATGAGCAAGCTTCGAATCCACAAGACCAAGCAAGCCGGCCAAACCGACCAAAGGGTCATAATCAAACTACATCCCCATCCAAAAAGGCACTGGTTGATTCGCGATGCCCAATAATCAAAAGAAATCAACACCAAAATGACAGATTTGGATTCTCTCCAGCACATTACCCCATTGGGAAATTTCACGATCCGGAGCTAAATTACCCAAAGGGGAAGTGGATAGGGCTGAGAAGTGGCGAAACCCTAAGCTCCTCATTCATGTCCGACGGATTAGGAACTTTAGAAATCAGACCGGGACATCCGTAATCGAAAGCGAATGTAATTCGTTTATCTGAAATAACATACTGGGCCTGATGGAGATACGATCAACCGTAACACGCTCGAAGCCATTATGTCTCATTTCCTCTTCTATATCGTTTACCCACCTGGCATGGTTGATTAACTTATTCGTTCCAATTTTGGAAAGAAGAAAACACGCTACTTACAACGCATAATAATCCGGAAATGGCATCTTCTGTAGATCTATAAAAGCCTGTACAGCTTCCCTGGATGCGCCGGTTTTCGCTGTGACGGTAGTCATGTTCGGTCTGTCATGTTCGACCCATTGCACATGTCCACCTCGTTCTGATTTCAGTAGTTTGCAATAGCATTGCCGGTTTTAGAGCACATATCGAGACTAACCGAGTATCGCCATTACATTTTGCAGTTTTCGGGTGATTTGAGAATCTGACATAGTGAGGAAAAGGCGACACCATGTCATATCGGGCCAGTAGGGTGTAAGGGAGCGGCTCGAATATACATGTATTGCAGCTCAAGCCTAACATTGTTCGGTATCCAAGCTGGGGGGAAGTACGTGTCCTGCAGATAGAACGCGTCCACTCTCATACCTAGGTATCAGTGAATTGTGTATCCTCGACAACATCCACAGCCCAGATACTGCCACAATAGAGGTTCAGCACGAGTGCAACAGCAAACATAAAAAAATAACGCAGACAAAATGGAGAACAATGAAAGAAATTATGGAATCATTACCCCGTCTGAGCACCGAGGTCAGTAATGTGGAATGGCCGGTATTCGTTCAATGCTGAGGTGAATGGTGTAACCAGTGCACTGTTTTAGGAAATAATGGAAATAGTTCATCCTAGCAAATTCACTCAGTTCTTTCTCCAATTGTACTACCCCGGGCTGGGTTTAGACTATAATTAGATACGTACATGTAATTACTAGGTAAAAAGTATCCTGGTGGTATTGGTATTACAGATTTACGAGAGGTTACACTGAAAGTAGTTATGATTGTGTTGGCCACATCAACTAAGGAGCGACCAGGACTGGTAACTGCCCCCTCAAGCTGCTTCTAAAACACACTATCGCCGTCTTCTACATCACCTTGCCACTTGAATAGCAAGCCTCCACAATGTCGGAACCCATTACTGTTTGGTTGACTCGGAAGTGCAATCCTAGTTTGCAAATGAATTAACCAGCGACTAACCACTCTGAAAGCTCCCGGCCCGAATCCATGGAAGGTACGTTGCTCTGCATGCTCTTTGGGTCCCCGTTTGACAAGATCTATTTACAGGTAATTCTTATCCTCGAAGAGCTCGGGGTGCCGTATACTATCCACTCCTTCAAGTTCGACGATGCCAAGAAGCCGCCTTTTATGGATAACAATCCGAACGGGCGTGCACCAGGTGTGTCTATCAATTTGCTGCGATCTAATTAGTATGCACCTCATTGACGTCTTCTGTCCGGTTGAACACCAAAAGCAATCGTGGACCCAAATAGGAACTTGACACTCTGGGAATCTGGGGCCATTATCCAATACCTAGAAGAGGTATACGGCAAGGACAAGAAACTGACCTATGACTCTCTCAACGAGAGACAACTACTGAATCAGTGGCTTCACTTTCAGATGAGTGGGCAAGGCCCTTATTATGGACAATGCGGCTGGCGAGACATGAAATCTCCCCCTTCTCTATGATCTCGAATCTCATCAGTCTCAGGTTCAACGTCCTCCACCCTGAAAAGGTCCCCTCGGCCATAGAACGTTACAGAAATGAGGTTATCCGAATACTAGGTGTCCTTAACACTGCGCTGGAAGGAAAGACTTGGTTAGTGGGTGACAAGTGTACCTTTGCTGATTTAGCATTTATGCCATGGAATACACGTCTTGATTCAAAAGGCATGATGGGCCATATCTGAACGTGCGCGCTTGGCATCGTCGCATGGTTACACGCGATTTATGGAAAAGGGCAATGGTGCTCAGAGACAAATACATGGATGAGCAGGGACTGCAGCCGAATGGTATGCCTAAGGGGATTAAGACCTTCCAGGAGTACGAGGAACTCATTGCAAAACAAGCTGCTGAGAAAGCATGGGTTGTCATCTCTCACTTCTCATCCTATTTTCCTTCTTTATTTTGATGTATGTGGCTAGGGAATGAGCAGCTATATAAGTATTATTCGGCAACTGCAGACTGTTAAAGAAAAAGCTTTATTCCCTAGATACTCCTTGGCTCATTCATGTCATGTCTTGACCTCATGGAAGAATTCTTAATATACAAGTACTTCATACAGAATAAATTTCTACATGTCTTTCAATGGATGTATAGATATTTAATTTCCATGAGTAGAAAGCAGGAACATCCATCATTCGCATGAAAACATTCAGTAAAACTAATACATGACAACATTTTCAGTTAGTACTGGATACTAAGACTGTTCTTCCTAGGCATCATTATCCTGGCCCTTTGGTCGATATAAAAAAAATTGTAGATGACTCATCTGCGTGGCCGCTTTCCTTTGTCTGTGAATTTGAAGTCGTATTCATCAAGCAGCTTCACTAGTATGTTTTTGGCTACAAGAGATGCAAGATGCCTACTAGCACATGCCCATCTCCCAGATCCCCATCTAAAGTCATCATTTTCGAGGGTCCTGAATCAAACTGCAACCCGTACCTATATAACTAGTGTGACGTTACTTAAGAAAGTGTTGCTCATTTTCTAGCATTTTTGTTGCTTGGTAATTTAAATAGAAACAAAATGTCTCCACAACAATGAAGCTTTACAGGAAAAAGAGTGTATATTAGTACAACATAGAGTGCCTATGGATATCTTGTATATAGTATAAATCGTTCTGCTTCGACAAAGTACTTCTCTAACCCTAGCCCGGAACAATCCCGACAACGTGGTAGTCAAAATCCATATCAATTCCAAATGTACTTGATGGGACGTATTTCAAAAGTTTGTCAATACTATGTACGTATTTGCCAGGACATGGAAAACCTTCCATGATGATCAAAAACGCTCCCAATTAGGAATTAGCATACCAAACGGGATTCAACTCCACAATTTTGTTGAAATGCTTTCACCAACCAATGGTGCGTCTTCGGGGTATGATCATCTCGGCTTCACGAAGAAAAATGGATATTGAAGAACAGGAACGAACGAATGGCTTGATGAGGTGGAACCTTGGTCATGGTGGCCAGTCATCAACGCCCGTGGGAACCATGCCGAAGGAGCCATGCAGCTTGCAGGAGACTGCATGAGTTGGGGGCCAATTGCCCTTTATGACTGCCAGAACCACGATGACTGGTCCCTGAAAATGTAACATCGTACGGTACATCTTCTGAAGTTTGCACGTCGCCGTCATGTGAAACAGTTATTTAAGTCGTAGAGGAACCCCAAGGTTCGATCTGGATAAAATTACATCTTTACACAATCAAAGCAACGTATATAAGGTTCCTCAAGAGGCAAAATGGGTTTCAGGAACATTCTGGTTTTTCTTTCTATCGCGACCTCAGCCCTCGCTGCCCACGCAGTAGGAACTGGACCTTGGACTTCAGTCAGCACCACTTTCAATGTCCAAGAATGTGCTGGGGGAGTGGTTCATGGTGACACTTTCTCGCTTCCCAAATCACCAAACGGCAGCACAAGCGGCAGTGGCTGTTCAAACGGCCACCTGCGGGCTGAGCGCCGGTACTTGAATGATTACACCTCGGGTGTGCACCAATTCGGAGGAAATTTCCAGATTACATCCCTGACTGGCACCAAGATTGCGCTCAAGCAAACCTTCAACGGTGACAATGGCCCGTATTTCATCATGGGTGTTAAGAGTAATGGCGATCTCTACGATGTAGAGGGAGGCGGAATCATTGCCAGCGGCGTGGCTACTGTGGGAGCGACTGTCACCATCAACACTATTCACGATGCCGATAACCAGCTATACTATGTATATGTCAATGGCAAAGAGACATTCAAAACCACCGCCCCTGGAGGCAGCTTTTACGACAAGTGTGGAGCCTACACAAGCGACAGTGGCACAGGCGCGATTACTGTCGTTTGGAGCGACATTTCATTTTGGACCAAATAAAAGGAATAGAGCAGGCTGTATGTACTCAGCCAGTGGAGTGCATGAGAGTTTGGACATGAGAGTTTGGCAGAACTTGTTGTGGTGGCAGTGGCCATTTTAAATTTCTAGTTGTACTCGGCGTAGGTAACATACTCTTAAAGGATGTACCATACCCATTATATGAGGCGAATAGCCTTAATGCAAAGTCCAGTAAGAAAAAAAGGCTTGGTTATCGCTTACAAGCTACTCTGAAATGTATCCATACTGCTTTGTGATATGTATCTCACATTAAAATTTATGTCAGAGGTTGTTCATCTTCTTTATCTTCTGTAAAACCATTGGAGTCCAACACGGTACATGCAAAGATAAGTTCCCGATTTGTCCGTATCATTTACTGCTTGTATCGCGTCAATTGAATAGACTTACTCTTTGGAGTCAATCATGAGTTGTATCTATCTTTTCATACACGATTTTGTTGTAGACTTTTGCATCAGTAATCCTTTTATGGTGGCTTTTATTGTGGCGCTCTCACTCCACCTGTCGCGTTATTTTTGCTACTATGTATTCTTTAATAAATCTACTCCGGTGAGACCATTCAATAGTATTGCTACCTTGATTGAGCCTCGTCAAATTCGCCCCATTTTCCCTTTTCGGATGGTAGTAACCGGTCATACATTTGGCCGATACGGATGTAACCATTCTGCATCAATGGCCATCCTGTCGCTTTTTTATGTATAGACAGTGTAATTCCAGAAGCTCAACTGAAAAGTAATTTTCATCTTGACATGTAGACTGCTCTCCAGGGATTCGGCTATTTATGATGCCAGTCTCACCAGTGCCACTCAATCAGCATGCGGTGCAGATCCCGGGGCCGCTTTATCCATGGATGTATTGGAAAGTCATTTTTCGACTCCTACGACACTTTCTTTGAAGGAACCACGTGCTCGCACAACTTAACCTGGCAGCGGCGAATCCTTCTGGCTATAATAAATTTCAAGAGACGGTCCCCGCATGCAGTGCACTGCGAGGGCAAATGTATGGGTGGTTGGAAAGAAACCGGATCTATACCTGGAAAAATGGCGCCCTTCAAATTGGATAGTCGAACAGTACCTGTCCGACTGGCAGAATACCACTATTTACGTCCACCTGAGGTCCAGAAATATTTGCAAGCCGCTTGTCCGGACAGCATGGATCAGTGGTCCTTTGGCTTGATGACTCCCTCTGTGAGCTCACCTTCATCTGCGCTTAATACCATAGATAATTTCAGTTCGAGAGGAGACAGTGGAAACCGTGTGAAATAGATTCCCGTACATAACTGCATAGCTGCTGCTATGCTCCTGTCGGAAACTCTACATGGCGTCTACCCCGGGCCATAAATTAAACAGCCGGGCCGGCGTGGACATACCAACCTGGGTTGTAAAGAATAGAAGCGAATGCTCAATATTTCGCATTAATAAATATATGATACCAGATGAATTTGACTCTTGTCACGAAATATCGAGAGGTGGAATTGAAACGTTAACATTTCTAGACGTAATATCGCAAATCTTGCGTTATGGAGACGATCAACGTCGACGTGTTAGTCTGCGGCGGTGGCATGTCAGGCATGTCCTGCGCCTCGTTCGCAGCAGAATCTGGGGCGAAAGTACTAGTTGTCGAAAAACAGGCACATATTGGAGGTTCATCGAAGTACTCAGCGGGCATGTTGTAAGTAACGCCGAATCCTTTATTCTCTAATTAGCGGCCTCTGACAATAGTTGGAATGATAGCTGGGCTCCTCGAGACTATACGAGCCTGCGATCATGGGTCCCAGATGGCGAACCAGACCTACAGCGCGCCTTTCTAGACGACTATCTTCCTGCGGTAGAATGGATGCGCCAGAGTGGTGTTCCAACAGCGAAGCGGTTTGACGGTATCATGACAATTGGTACGTATAGCATTAAACAAAGAAATTATTTTCTGACCGTCTTACAAATTGGTGATATATCAGACTAATCAATTATGCGGTAGGCATTGGATATCCGATAAACGTTCCCCATATGTACTCCTTCCACCAACACCGAATCGCGTCCAGCGGAACAGGCTCTGAGGTATGGACAGAGACCTCGGTCGTTAAGCTCATCCAGGAAGATCCTGGTTTACCTGGGTGTAGAGTGACAGGTGCGGTGATTCGCCGCGGCGAGGGGAAATATCTTCAAGTCAACGCGAAGCTCGTAGTTCTTGCTACGGGTGGATTCCAAGGCAACAGCCAGCTAAGATCGCAACACCTCGGCTTTGGCGCAGACAATCTTTTTGTCCGCTCAAATGCTGGGTCTGTCGGAGACGGTATTCAACTTTCCGGGGCCGTTGGCGCTGGAACAAGTCGTGGTATGAATACGTATTATGGCCATTTATTGGCCGCACCCCTCCGAGCAGAAGGCGTCGATCCAAGCGAATTCCTCGCACTGGCACAATATCGTATGTTTCAATTCTCTTTCTGTCGTGACGGTATTATTTATTTTGAGACTGACAATGGGTAGAGAGCAAATACTGTCTCCTGATCAACGAGTCCGGTCGTCGTTTTGCCGACGAAACGACCGGTGACGAGATTATCAACCAGTATCTCGCCAAGCAAGACAAACGTCGTGGGTTCCTTTTATTCAAGTATGTTTGTCCGACAAAAAGAAGACCGATTCAAAGACTGACATTTTTATAGCGAAAAGACCAGACGGGAACACTGCGTTAAAGCCCTATTCCCCAACGCAGGCGACGTTGACCGGCTGGAGAAGGCACGTTCGTACGGATGCCACGTAGCATCTGCCCCAACGTTGGATGGACTGGTTGGTATTCTCCAGGGATGGGGGGTCGATGGTGCGCAGGCTTTGACAACGATTCGACAATATGACCGGAAAATACGTCTGGGAGAACGGGACGTCATGCTCGACGCACCAACTGGAAAGGGAGGCTCTCCGGCGAGTCCCTTGATAGACGGTGACGGCCCGTTTTTCGCTATGGAAGTACAACCATCGTGAGTTCGCCATTTCGTTTAATTTTACTTCAGAATTTCTGTATCTTCTTATCATTGTCAACCCAGAAGCTAACAAAACAGTATCACATTCACCTATGGGGGTATTGCGATAGATACTCAAGGCCACGCCCTAACGCCAGACAAAAAAGCCATTCCTGGTCTCCTTGTAGCTGGAGTTGATGGCGGTGGATTCAGCAACCTAGGCTACGCCGGTGGTCTAGCTTTGGCCTTTGTCACTGGTCTCTGGGCTGCACGTCAGGTTGCGAAGGAATTGCGCTTGTCTGAGCCAAAGCTACCTGCGGCAAATCCAAAGGATCTACAAGTCCAAGGCCGGCTGTAATTAGACTTTGGAAAAATGGATACTAAAATTGAGGTAGTTATAGAGCTTTCAAAGCTATTATCTGTATGAAATGGTAGTTAAGGATAGATTCAATGTTCTTCACTTGCAACTTTGGGGCAGTACATTAGGGTAGGGCTAGGGTAAACGTCCTGATCTACCTGCACATACTCAGCGAAAGTGCAAGGTAAATTGAAAGATACTACTTAAACTCCTAAAGCTTAGCAAGCTTCTTATGTTGTTTGGCTATCATATCCAACAAAATTTCCTCGCTCCCACCGCTTACCACCAAGACCCGGACGTCGCGACTAATCTGCTCAATCCTCTGCCCCTGGCCAGAGCGCGAGTATCCAAGCCCGCCAAAGACCTGTTGCGCCTCTCTAGATATCTTCTCCAGGTTGTGCGCCGCTTGTACCTTTAGCAAAGCAGCGACCGGTGCGAACTCGATCGAAGGCGTGCGCACGGAGCGATACACTAATTCCTCCATGAATGCTTGGGTCGTTTCGAGAAGGCCCATCATCTTAGCGAATTTCATCCGAATGGCTTGGTTGGAGAACAAAGGTTTGCCAAATGTCTCCCTTTTTAGTGAGTAGAGATAAGAGTCTTCGAACGCAACACGACCGAGCCGTAGAGCAGTGATGCCAACCCAAAGACGTTCGTGGGTGAAAGCTGTTGATGTGTGGGGTGTTGTTAGTAAATCTTGTTATTATGTACACCCGTGAGTATGTTTCACGTACTTGACATAATAATCTGGAAACCTTGGCCTTCTTGTCCAAGGAGACCATCAGCTGGGACGACCACGTCCTCAAACTCGATATAGGTAGAACCTACCCGATACGACAGGAATAAGTTAGAACAGTGTTCAAAATAACCACGTGTAATCGGAAGAGAAGCAAAAGAAGGAAATCATTACCGCTCGAATTGACACCAGAATTCTCAATCTTTCTCTTACTGATTCCCTTCGACTCCATCGACACGATGAAAACAGACAGGCCTTTCGCACCAGAGGAGCCTGTTCGCGCAGCCACAAGCGCATGAGTGGCCCATTTGCCCTGGGTAATCCACTTCTTTTCGCCGTTGATGGTGTAAAATCTCCCATCCGGGGATTTGACAGCAGTGGCAGTCAAACCAGAAACATCTGATCCAGCTATGTACACTAGTTAGCCATGGTCTAACCCTGATGTACGTTCATCTATGTATTCGTACCAGCTGGCTCTGTTACTGCTAAACAGTGTCTCTGCTCGCCTCGAAGGAGTGGAACTAAGTACTTCTCTTTTTGTTCATGGGTCCCGTATTGTGCAATCGGGGGTCCTCCCACGGTGGCACCCCCGTTGATGCCCCAGACGGTGCCCAGAGAGCCACATCGTGCCATCTCATCGATAACCTGTGTGGTTCAGTTCAGTATCCGGCTATAAAAAGTCACACTAGCCTGCCTTACTATTGAGTCATGAAACTCATCCCACTCATCAACGCTCAACTGAGCTGGCAGGGCTATGCCCCGTACGTAGTCCTTTGGAATGGGGAAGGCTGAAGCAGCCAGGAACCCAAGAGAGGCGTGCCGTTTGAAAGCCTGAAATTTCGACAAACCCCGTTATTCATTGATTCTGAAATTCGAAGTCTTTGATATGAAATACATGAAACAAACCTTTTCCGGAATATCACCTGCCCTTTCCCACTCAGCCACATTAGGTGTGATCTCGCGATCGACATATTCGCGAACAAACTTCTGCAATCGATGGTGACTGTCTTTAAAGTAAGGATGATCATGACGGCGATGCCATGAAGGATCTGCCGAGGGTACTTTGGATGTTAATGCTGTCGACATATTTATATAGGAATAAGTTTGTATAGGTATGAATAGATAAACCCAGCCAGGAAGCAGGGAGATTTGGCCGCTGCATAACTTATATAAAGCAACCGTTCAATTGTGGATGAATTAGATTGCCATCTACCTAGGCAAATAACGAAGTACCGAAGTTCCAGTTATGGCCCGTTTCATGCTACCTAGGTATACATATTTCTGCGGCCGAGGTCGAGATGTCAAGCGTTCGTTTTGCCTGCTCGGAAATCCAACTCGGAGTCACAACCCGAAGTTCCGAATCAACCACACAGCATTCATATCAAATTGTGCTCTTGAGTCAAGCCGAGCTTAGAATTCCGATGGAAAGTGATAAGTCAGACCAAGTAGCCGAACTGCTTTTTATCTTGCCAGGTGCTGTGAAGAATTGATAAAGAAGGAGAGAGGTTACAGACTACCTTTCTGACTCGGCATATCTCTTCAATGAGAAATATTGATTAAGGTAACTACAGTTTGCCATCCTCTCAATTTAATCAAATACAATGCCGCCAATTGATCGAATCCAGCAAGTTGGGGGTCACCTAGAAACTCCTTCAGACCCGATATTAGACCCGAGTCGGGTTGACAACCATGTCATCATAATAACTGGTGGTGCTCGCGGTAGGTTAACTACAAGTTTGATGACCGAAAGGCTAAAAACTTATGTTTGTATTAACAGGGATCGGTCGAGCAGCAGCCTCGCTTCTCGCGCAAAAAGGCGCCCGGATTGCCATCAGCGACGTGGATGCACAGGTTTCAGAAGAGGCATGCCAGGAATTGCAAAAGGCCGGTTACGAAGCTGCCAGCTTTCCAGGCGATATGCTTGATCAGACTTTCCCCCAAAAGCTGGTCGAAGATGTGATACAGAAATGGGGCAAGATAAATTGTCTTATCAATAATGCGGGTATGTTGGCTTACGATGTGGAGTAATGCTTCAAATTTAAGGTGACTGACTTCTCTAGGATTTACCCTTGATAGTGCCATTCACAAAATGCAGGATGATCAATTTGACATCGTGATGAAAATCCATAACTACGTCCCATTTCGTCTTCTGCGTGCCTTGTCATCGCATTGGATGGATCCAGTCAATAAAAGCATGCCAAAGAGCATAATCAATGTTTCGTCCACATCCGGCTTGCACGGCGCAATGGGCCAGATCAACTACGGCACTGCAAAGTCCGGCGTGGTAGGAATGACAAAAGTGATCGCAGCAGAATGGGCCAGATACAATGTTCGCGCCAACTGTATTGCCTACGGCTGGATCGATACACGCATTACCAGGCCACCAAATGACTCCGAGGTCTTGATGGTGGGTGGTCGTGAAATACACCCGGGCATTCCCCTGGCAGCGAAAAAGTGGCGAGATGTGTCGGACATCCCACTGGGCAGACCGGGTTATGCGCATGAGGCTGCGAGGGTGATGCTGTTCTTGGCTAGTCCGTTGTCATCGTATGTTACTGGTACTTGTGTTGAATGCACAGGAGGGAGGTTTATGTAGATATTGTGATTCATTTATTATCATTTGTTCAACCGATTGTGAACGACTTCCAGGTGGCATTCATGGATGTAATAGCTCCTCAAACCGGACTTTTAGAATAATGCACCGGATGTCGGTAAATCATCGGCTGCGTCTGCCACTTTGCGTAGCGGTCTATTCAAATGAATTTTTTATTTTATTGGTAATAGAGTGAGGAATGTTGCGGTTTAAACAAGTATTCCAAGTCAACAGTTGAGGAATTGTACCAAGAACGTGGGACTCTACATATTGGCATTTCTTTTTTCTCTATCTGAATGAAGCAAGAGATCCTCACGTGGGCAACTATAACTCGGAAACTTTGAAAGGAAGTCACCCCACCCGATGGCGAAGAAAAGAATGGTCTCTTCAAGCTTGAGCGCAAGAAAAAGACCAAAATATATCAGCCGTGCATGGTACGCAATGATTTCCTTAACTGAATAGGTCAATCCAGGATAGGCTGACCTCCTGTTCTAGTCAAGACTGTAAGCGTCGGAAGGTGAAGGTATCTTTATCTCGAGAAAATTAGACCGTCACTAAGGAACTGGCTAATGAAGTTCCTACTATATATAGTGCTCTGGGGAGAAAACATGTCGACACTGCCGAATACGCGATACTCCTTGTATCTATACGGCGTACGATGGGAGGCGTGAAGGGAGAAGAAGGTGTGTGAAGTGATTTGGCTATGACTTTAAACGACTAACCTTGAGTTCACCGTATTCAGTGTTATCCAAAAGAGTGATACGGAGTCGGCTACATCTGACGTGGCCGAGGATTCGATTGACGAGGAACCCATTTCTCGGTTGCAAACTGAGATGAAGTTCATCACTAGCAATCTAAAAGAACTCCACAGGCTGGTTAGACAGTAAGCGCATGGAATGATTCAAAGTGTTCAGTCAGTTGATTCTAACTACAACCACCAGTGCCATTGGCGATAGACGTTTCCACGACGAAGCATCCGCAGACCTCGCTCCGCATATGGACCATGGAGACACAGACGCATTTAGCCCTATGGAGACACGACCGAGAAATCCGTCACTTTCATCACAGCTCTGTGCAATACGGGAATTGGTTTACTCAAATACTGCGATAGAAGATAAAGCAATTACATCTGCATCGATAACACAAGAATGGGCGACATGTCGGCGTAAATGTTCTATTGAACTGCCAGATCCCCAGAGGCTACGAACCCTTCTTGATGTCTACTTTCGGGACCTCAATTCATTCTTCCCATTCCTTGATCAGTGTTCAACCGAGAGCCGGATCTATGACACACTGAAAGCGTTGGAATATAGTCCTGAGAACGAATATACAGTGGACGTGAGTTATAAACACCATTCTGTTATAGCATTGCTCTGCAACATTCTCAGTGTCGCCGAATCATTCACGTCACCAGGGAGCATCACTGAAGATATTAGGCCAGGGTGGTCAATTTTCCGACGTGGTCAGGAGTTGATGCAGTGTTTTTCATCTTTGAACCTGGCAGTCATTGACCTCGACCGTATTCGATACTACACTCTAAGTGCGGAATATTTCATGCAGTCAGAAATGCTTCAGATGTCCTCCCAGGCAATCTCAACTGCTATTCAGTACGCTACGTTCGTACGTTTGAATGACGAGAGCGCGTGGGGAAAATGCTGTCTGAAAGAGGCAGAAGCCCGGAAAAAGCTTTGGTGGGTGATATATTTTCTCGATCGAAAGATTGCTCAACGGATTGGGTGCCCGTACCTGATTCGCGATAGCGAAGTAGCTGTTTCTGAATTCAAAAATGGCTCAGAATGTCATGATGAAATTACCACTGACCCAACATCTCCTATATGCGAGGATGAAGCATACATGCAGGCTCTGATAGATCTGGCCAGGTTGTGGAGCAAGATCTGGGATACATTCTTCTCCGCAACTGCCGCTTCCAAACAGTTCCAAAGTTGGAGAGAAGCTGAACTTATGGAAACCAGAATCGTTTTGGCCTATCGTGAGCTACCAGCGAAGCTGTGCTGGGACACCGACTCCCTTGTGACTAGTTACATTTCCAACGGCGAGAGAGAGCCCCAAATCCGACGGCGGCTAGCTATCTTCATTGTAAGTTGTAAACTTGGCAATGGTTGAACTAACTAATGAAAGATATTTGCCAGAGATTCAATCTGTTACGTCTAATCGTCAAACAAAATCCCCTCCTAACGTACGGCTCAAATGACCGAGGACCCCAGACCCTGTGCGTGGGGCTAGTCACTGAAATCGTCGAAGCCATAGCGTCTTTCATCAAAATGTGCCCTCATTTGAGACCATCCGGGTTTTTCTTCACGTCTGCACTAGTCGAGTGCATCTATCACTTAGTCCTCATCATCCGAGCGAAGAAAAAATCCGAAGATACTAGTCGATCTGCCGTTCGTTCATTAGAAGTGTCGTATCAATTACTTGTGGAATTTTCAAAAAGCTTAGACACTGCCAAACGCGCTGTTGATGCACTGCATTGGGCGGTGTTTAAGAGCGAGGAGTTTGGAGATTTATTTAAGGTCACTGAGAGGGTAGATGATGATGCTGAATGCGCCGGAGAGGTTATTACCACTTTGCAGGATAGCGGTATGGCGAGTTTCTTTGCTGCATATCCTTGGGATTGAAGCTGTTGGGATTCTGAAAGAGTTGGAACATCGTGCTTGTACTGAACGAGTCGTTGTTATCGCTTTATTATCGGACCTTCGACTACAATGCTAATTTCATGTTCTATATGAGAAGGAACAATATGAATTAGTACATTTACTTCTATAATTTTGAATCTGGCATTACACTTTTCTTCTCAGATGCCAGCTCCCAGATTGCGGCCAGGGCAGCTTTCTCCCCAGCTTCACTAGGCTCCCTTTCCAACCAGAGTATTTGCTGCGCTATGATTACGCGAACAAGAACTTCAGTCCCTGAGATCACCTTCCAGTTTTGATTCTTCGCCTCCGTGAACAATCTAGTGAAGGGACTCGGCATATAACACATATCGAGTAACACACCCTTGTCCTGTCGTGCGAGAAACAGATCACAGACATCCCGACAGCTAATCTCCCCAGGTGTTTTCGCAGGATAGTCAGGAATCGTGCCGATAACAATATATGGCGTGGGAAGCTCTTTTGCTGTATCCGTGAAGCCGATATATCGCAGCTTCATCTCCGGCACGGTATCTCGAAAGGAGGAAATAATATCGTCGACTTCAGACTGCAATCGATTCGTAATGTATATTTCAGATGGCCGCATCCATCGCCACAGAGCATACACAGCGCTTCGAGCAGCACCGCCGCCACCAATGACCATTGCGGGGTGACCGCGCGCACTCTCCGCGATCCCAGGGACCGTTTGGACTAATGTATCGCGGATACCTATGCAGTCGGTATTAGCACCGATATTTCTGCGTCGGCCATCGTGACGGTCTATTCGCACGAAGGACGTATTTATGGCCCCAATAGCGAGGGCCTCTGGTGTCAGATCGTCCATAACGGCTTTAAAAGTCACCTTGTTAGGCATTGTGATCGATGCGCCGATGAAGTTTTTCTCTTCACGGTTGTGTACCAAGTCCAACGTATCGGTGGTTTCGGTGAGCGAGAATTGCCATTTTGCGGAAATGGAGTTGAATAGGATTGACTGTAGTAATGGGGAGAGTGATTTGGAAATAGGCTTGCCGTAAAGAGAGATTTGCCAAGGTTGTTGGATGGAGTCTGGCGTGAGCGGTGATGCACCGTATTGATATGAGTCGTGCAGGATATCCATGGCGTTTTGTCAATCACAATATTGATTGAGAAATTCAATGTTGTCATGTGGAATGTTGACATTATGGTGTAGTATTTGTTTACTGTTAGAGGGTCAATGGAACCTTGGAAGAGATTCGACTCCGGCCAGTTGTTTAAAGGGCCGGGGTTTGGGCATCCAATACGCACATATTGGGAAGTCTTTGTATGACAGCAGAAAAATATACCTTTCCAGAATCTAATGGTGTATTTCGAGAATTCAGCCGATTAACAATCTACCAATAAAGTAATATGATGGCTAAATATTAAATGAAGGTATTGAGAAGGCTAACTGCAACCAATATTGCGAGCAAGGATCGCAGATGGACGACAGGAAAGCTAGTCAACTCAGAACCAGTAAGCGAAGGAACCATTGGATTCGCTTTTGAAGCTGTCTTTGATACGAGAATAGTTGTTATGGAGCCCGGGTCACCTGCCGTCCTTGAATGACCGACAATCCCATCTGGAGTCGACTGCGTCTGATTAGTTATAGGTAGGAAAATGCACAGGAACTGATATAGGTCAGACAGAGAAGAAGGACTCAGTGCAAGGGACGTTGCGATGAATGGTGACAATCTCTGCCTCCACTTTTGTGCTGTACCTAATCTATAATACATAGGTTAGATTTAGTTTCAGAAAAATATAAACCTAAACTTAGTAGTTTAGGAAGAACACCTCCCAAAATCTGACCTAACCCAACCAATTACCATGTCTAAAACTACTTGATCAAGATAGGTATCCCATCACGTTTTGTAAGAGCCTCTATAACTGCCTCACAAACCTTGACAGCAGCAAGGCCATCATCACCAGAGCAGCGAGGCTCCTCTACTCCCCGAATCACGCGAACAAAATGCTCCGTCTGTTGCTGAAAGGGAATTTCGTCCGCCGCTTCCATCTGTTCGCGTGACATTGGAATGTTCCAACCGACTTCTAACCCCCTTTCCTTCGCCTCTTCCGGTCGATACGTCCAAAGGATCCCGTCAGGTCCGCTCAGTGTCCCCTTTGTGCCGAAGATGCGATAGCAGTCCACCGGTGCACTCGCAGGAGCATATGTCGGATTGTCGCCTGTGGCAGACTCCCATCCATACGGACTAGCAACATTATCACAGACAACGAATGTGCCAACGACTCCATTGCCAAATTGTAGCATGATAGCTGCTCCTTCTTCAACCTGATCCTCCTTTTCAATTCCAACACCATGCTCCCGCCGAGATGGAGTAGCCGTTGCCCAGATTCGCACAATTCGTGATCCCGTCAGGTAATGTAGAACGTCGATGTCATGCACAAAGTTAGTCCAGATCGGACCACCGCCTGCCAACCGGGAACAGCGCCAGGGAGCTTCTGTGTAGTATCTATCATTCTTTTTTGCAGTCCACAACCCGGAAACTGCTGTGATAACGCCTATCCTCCCGGCTTGTATGGCTGCCTTGGCCGCCGAGACCCATGGATGGAATCTTCGGTGATGACCAACGACAAGTGTACAATTCTTCTGGTGCGCGAACTCGACCAACTGTGACCCGGAATGCGAGTCAGTCGAGAACGGCTTCTCGATCAAAATAGCCCGTGGTGCGGCTTTTTCAATGATCTCCTGTGACACCGAGACATGCAGACTCGACGGGACACAGACGATGTAGGTATCTGGATGGGGACCGGGAGATTCTAATAATGTTGTAACGGACTTGAAGTAGGCAACGCCGAGCCGTTTGGCTAGTTCTTTTCCTGGTGAGAAAGGGTCGATGATTGCAATCAATTCTGCTGTTAGGGAGCTCTGCAGATAGCGGGCGTGCAGTGGGGCGATTGTGCCTCCTCCGACGAGAGCAACGGAAATCTTAGAGTCGGTCATCGGAGCTATAATAAAAGGACTTTGAGAGGAGAAAAATGATTTTAATAGTTCCAGAATATCTATCTGTGTCCGTTCAAAGATCTGTCCCAGGCTCTCCGAGCAAGGACCTATACGTTGACTAGCGGATAAATATTCCTTTTGGTTAGGGTTTCTTTCCCCGCTCCCGGGCATTTAAATAAGCATACCGGTGCGGGGATGACATCCATTGATCGGTTTGGTCTATTAGCTCTCGTCTTGCAAAAAAACACATTTTAATTTGATATTGGAAGGTCGACATTTACAATACTAGACGATTAATGCGACGTTACTCGTGTGAGCGATCTTGTTGTGCCATATGCCACCCTATCCGGCATATAAGTGGCTACCAGAATTTATTCGTCCGGCATCAAACTGCTCTTGAAAGAAAAAGGATAAGGCAAAATGTCCATCGCCTGGCCTCCAGAACAAATCAAAAATGAATTTGGCATTGCCACGTTATCGCTCGGGAACTGGCGCGAGCATACACTGACTCCGCGACTAGAAGCAGCTTCAAAGGCTGGCTTTAAATGGATCGATCTATTCGACGAGTGCTGGGCTGCATATTTGGAAGAACATGGTCTTACTGGCGACCAGCTTTGGGAGCCCACGGAAGAAAATCTCCGCGTGGCGCGGAAATTAGGTGACTTGGTTAAATCATACGGAATGAAGATTGCGTGTACGCAGCCATTGCGCAAAATTGAAGGAATTAAGGACACCACAGAGAGGAGGGAGACGCTAGACCTTGTCGCGAAGCGGTTCCCATTCATGCGTGCTTTCGATACAGATCTAGTGTTTATGTGTGCCAATATCCGAACAGACAGCGGTATTACCACCGACCTGAAGTCCGTGGCTAGAGATCTTGCCGAGCTGGGCGATATGGCTGCCTCGTTTTCTAAGGCTGATGGGGGTCGCATAATAAAGATCGGATATGAGGGTTTGTCTTGGGCGACGAGAAATAACACTTGGTCGTCATCTTGGGAAGTTGTCCGGTTTGCAAATCGACCGAACGTTGGCTTGATCGTTGACGCGTTCAACGTCCTCGCTGTGGAGTTTGCAGATCCGTACAACCCTGCTGGACACGGTCGAATTTACCCTACTATCGAAGAATCGATTGAAGTCTTGACTATGTCGATGGCTAGTCTCGCTGCGACGGTACCCGGTGATCGCATCTACTTCTTTCAGTGCGGCGATGCTGAGTTAATGAATCCGCAAAATTTCCAACCACCGAAAGATCCCGAAACACCAGCGCTGTTACCATGGTCAAGAGGTCATCGATTATATCCATTTGAGCGTTCCAAGGGTGCCTATATGCCCGTCGAACTAGTCGCTGCTGCGGTACTGGCTACAGGATACACGGGGCCCATTTCACTAGAAGTGTTCAACAACTCCCTCAATAAGCCAGGTGTTGATGTTCCAACCGTGCATGCAAAGCGTGGAATAATTGGCCTTCAGCGACTAGCTGACGTGTTGAAAACAATACCGGTGTTTTGGGACACGCCTGCGAGGATTTCGAAAGCAAAGATGCAGTTAATCATTGATGGTGTCCGGTCAAGGCAGCACCGGTTATAGATCACACATAGTCATATATTTAGCATTTACAATCACTTAACATGTATTTATCCCATCCATATCATCAAGAAATCGACGCAATAACACGTAAAATACACACGAAATGAAATCATAACTTTGCTGCATCGCCGCGCGTATATCCTCCCTCTGTTATCGAATACTCCCTACCTTTCTTCCACCCTATCCACTTTTGCAGTACGTCTTCCCCTCCAGTCCCTGGCTTCAACGTGTTCGGTATCCAACCATCATTTTTATCGCCTGTTTGCACAGATGGGGTCCCCTTTAAAGTCACCGCCGGCCGCTGCTCGTACCCATCTTCATACAAATCCCTGTGTTCCAGTACAGGCGTACAACAAGCATCCGTGCCATCGAAGATATCCTCCCACTCCTTCCTTGTCTTGGTCCGGAATCTATGGGCAAATGCCAATTTCATAGCTGGCCAGCATTTCCTATCTTCCCGGCGGATGCCGCCCCAGTCCTTGTCGGTAAGGTTGAGACCACGGATCAATGCGTTGAAGAATTTTGGCTCGAGTCCCGCCACCGCCATATATTTTCCATCATCCTTGCATTCATAAACGTTGTAGTATGGACATCCACCGTCGACGAGGTTCTCCCCTCGGGACCGGTCCCATTGACCGGGAATCATCGTCGATAGCCGTGGTGCTGTGGCTAAGTACGACACCCCATCGACCATATTTGCCTCCACCACCTGTCCTTTACCGGTGCGGAATCGGGCGACAAGAGCCGTCACAATCCCTGCGAAGCACATCAAACCTCCGCCAGCAAAATCAGCTAGAAGGTTTCCAGGTGGGCTCGGTGGCATGGCACGGTTCAACGGTGGCACGTTTTTCACCGCAGGACCAAGCATAGAGAGAACCCCCGAAACGGCCAGGTAGTTGATATCATGTCCTGCCATAGTTGCATATTTACCATCTCGACGAAAACCCGTCAACCGAGCTACAATGAGCCGGGGATTCAACTCGAGTAAGACTTTTGTTGGATCCAAGCCGAGTTTTTCAAGAACGCCGGGCCGGAAGGGATCGATCAGAACGTCGACATGAGGGATGAGATGTAGGAGAAATTCTTTTCCCGCTGCAGACTTGAGGTCGACTGTAATTGATGACTTGTTCCGTACGAGGACATCTGGGCTGGGAGCGACCCCCGGCTGTACGCGGTCGACGCGAAGCACATCTGCACCGTTGTCTGCAAGAAGGAGGCCAGCAAAGGGGCCGGGGGCAAGTCCAGCCAGTTCTAAGACGCGAATTCCATCAAGGGCAGCCATCTTTATAAATTGACTGTTGCTATGATATGGAAGAACCTTTCAAATGTTAGGAATGCTGTTTATATAGGTACTGAACATGGCATATCAATGCTGAATAAATCGGGTACTTTAATTAAGAACCGAGGTCCATGAGCAGGGACGATGAAATCCGACAGTGAACCAATCGTATAATTGCTCAATAACTCTTTTTGCGCTGCCTCCTGACCGAGGCTGTTTTATTTCTCTTCTATGACGGCAGTTTTCCCAATTTCCGCCTGCATCACGAACTGTGCATTCCAAGGTTGTGTCTATCTGCGTATATCGTTGGCAAAGAAAGTCACTCTGTGCTTTCAACAAATGTATCATTCCTTCGCATTGCATAGCGTTACAAGACTGTGTCCAAAGGCAATAAGAAATTTCTATAGCTTTGCCCTAACAGCTGCGCCGCTCTCTCTGAGCTCTCTTCTCAACAGCTTCCCTGTTGGATTTCGCGGTAACTTGTCAATAAACCTTATACCCCCACGCAGCTGTTTGTAACCAGCCACCTTCGAAGCTACTGTGTTCTTGATTTCTTTCTCTATCCGATTATAATCTAAGGGCTTGACATCAGCTAACGGGACGACGAATGCGGTTGGCATCTCCGTTGCTTCTGCGTCGCTCCAAGTTCCGACTACCCCTGCATCAGCAACTGCGGGGTGCTGAACAATCAATTCTTCAAGTTCCGTCGGATTGACTTGGAATCTGCCAAATATTAGTCGTAAAGCGTGACTAGGCGCAGTATCAGGCCTACCCCTTGTATTTGATAACGTCCTTCAGTCGATCGACAATAGTTAGATAGCCATTTTTGTCAAGGTACCCTATATCACCCGTACGATACCAGCCTGGCTCCAGCATCGACTCTCGAGTACCGGCCTCGTTGTCTTTGAATCCCCTATGAATGCAGAGAAAGTGGTTAATGAAGAGGTTGTTGAACTGGTTGACACATTTTCGCCACTCACATCATAATCGTCGGCGATGAGACGCATATTTCACCGGGTCTGTTTGGGGGAACGTCTCTCCCGTGCTCGTCAACGAAACGAACTTTGAGATTCGGAAGCAAAGTGCCCGTTGCTACCAAGGGGGCGTCCTTGTCACGGACGCCGCTCTGGGAAATGCACGAAGAGAGCTCCGTGCAACCATAGGCTGATTGTATTAGTATATAATCAACCGCAATCTACGTTAACGCAGTGAAAAGAATGAAGCAGCACATACTCTGGCAGAGACTGACCCCAGGAAATTTGTCTCGTAGTTTCTTTGCTACCGTTGGCTATATCGAAATTAGATTTGTCATTGATGGAAGACAGAAAAACCCATTTTATTTTACCTTCAACGGAGCGGCCGAACAGGAAAAGTATTCCAGGTCAGGATACCTGTATCTTTGCGTGATAGATGAATCGGCCAATGCCAATGCGACAGTGGGAACAAGTCTTGCAAGCGTTGCCCGTTTTTCTTGCAAAAGCTGTACATAAAACATTTAGAACTAGTCTTTGCCTCCAACGAAGATCTTTAGCACAAAAGTACAGTCTTACCTGACAAAAGCGTTCTAAATCGAAGGAAGCTAAAAGGCACGTATAAGAACCGAGCCAAGGTCCCATCAGGGCACACACGTAAAGACCGTATATATGCGATACTGTTCTAGGTCAGGCCAAAGGCATATTACCAAAACTTAAGAATGAAGGATTATCCTCACATGGCTGGGCAAGTAAAAGAAGTAAGGTTAGTCCTCTAGATCTACAATAATGCATTGAAAACGGAACTTACTGGGAAGAATATTTCCCGCATCGAGCCTCTCCAGTTATCGGGGTTGTGAGCACGAAGCATCTCGCAAATTGCAACCAAATTGTGATGTGATAGCATCACCGCTTTTGGAGATCCTGACGTGCCACTGGACAGAACAATTGCGGCGCAGGCTTTATGAGCGTCCTTTCCGTCCATGGTGTACGCTTCTGGCTCGATACGGTTTTCGTGCGTAAGAAGATCACCCGGGAACTATAGAAAACAAAACCTGCGTCAATGGATCATTGTAACAAAAAAAAAAAAAAAATTAAGAAAAATTCAGTAGGTTACCAGTGGAATGTCCTTCGCCCGAGATACCAAGGACATCATCCTTGAAGGAACCCTACGGCCGTTCTCCTTGAGCAACTTGCAAGCCTCACGAAGTTTTTGTTCCACGACAGTATCGAAGATAATCAAGTCCGGTCCAACAGTTTGGATTGCTTTTACCAACTCATGTACTGATGAAGAGTGGTTGATGGTGCTTGTCTCATCAGTAACAATCGCATTTGAACATATTCTAGGGTTCGTCCGGCGCACCTGACTGTTCCTCCTGCGGCCCATATCGCATGTGCAGCGAGAATATAATCAACCTACCGATATCGTTGAATCAATTAGCCCTTCTTCACCATATATTATCCTTAGCGATAAAAAGAAGAGTAAGAGCTCACACAACTTCGACCGATGATAGTCACAATTCCACCAGGACGGACATTATGTGTATATCGAAGAGAATAAGCAGCACGGAACGCATCACGTCGAAGTCCCCAATATGTCAGACATTTTCCAGTCAATGTGTCCTCCGATATTAATTTTTCGGGATCTGCATTGCATGGATTTTCGAGCATTAATTGTGTAATCGAGCGGTCAGGTCGTAGGTGAATGGTCATGGGGGAGGTTATGACGGCCATGGTTCATGTAATTCTCATACAGAGTGAGGACTTGTTTGGATGAACTTCGATATGTCTTTCTGTGTATAGAAATAACCTACAGATATGATGTTGATTTTCGTTGTTTTGCAGCCATTACACCGCTCTACTGTGGGTATTCAGCCAAAGAACCGAGTATCTCGCCATATCGGAAGTTCATTTTAATGTAATTCCGAAATCTAATTTGTCCCATGAAGATGTCTCTGGTGTTCAAGTCGCAAATGAATGCTGCGTGCGGCCGGTCTCCTTATTAAATGGCCGGACCTTGTACAACCAGTCTCACTGTATCCTTGTCAACATCACTTACTAGAGATCCATGTACCAGCTCTCTATGGTCTAATACTGATATGAAAATAGTCTGGGTTATGTCAAATCATTCCTAAGTCTGTCACATAAGCCGATATTTGAAAATTGAATGCATGCAACAATCGTTTCCGATGAACTCAAGACAAAGCGAATTGTCCCTGATTCAGCGTAATCTCGAACTTATCCCCGTACCAGAACTCGGCGATGGCAGCTTCAAAAATGCTTATCCTTTATGGCATCCCACGGGAGCGCGCGGCATCTTCGGTGGCATCGCCATTGCACAGAGCCTCAATGCAGCCCAAGCCACCATTTCTGACGAGAACCTACATGCGCATTCCATGCATTTGTCGTTTCTAAACGCTGGCAAAGTGGATACAGACATTTTTTACCAGGTGACGGACCTCCGGCGAGGGAAGAGCTTCATTTCTAAATCGGTCAAAGCGGTACAAAACGATCGTACACTAGCAGTTTCAACAATAAGCTTCGCTCGAATAAACGCTGGCAGCAGTAGGGATAATGAGAGATCCATATCTCATGCTGAGCCGATGCCCAAGAATGTCCCTAGGCCGGAGCAAAAGGGAGATGAGCCTGACGAGCAGCCGAGCAAATTAAGAAAAACCAACAAAGCAAATATCTCTAGAGGGCCTTATGTCAACTGGAGTTTAGGAGTTGCCAAGTCTCCCGACTTAGGAACTAGGAAACCATATCAGAAGCGTATACACCAATGGATCAAGGCGCACCGGATAGTGTCGTCCCCTTCGTCTAGCATCAGTCAGTATCAACATCGAATTCACCTGGCCGCACTAGCCTACATGTCGGACAGTTACTTCCTCGCAGCGGTACCCCATACTAGCGGCGTTTTCGATTTTGTTAGCCCGCCCTTGACGGAGTTTTACATCGATCCTGAAGGCCCTATAGGAGTACACAACGGCTACACCACAATCCCCAGGCCATACCTACAACATACACGTGTTACGGACAAACCTAACCATTCTCCGGCAAATGAGAACCGAATAGGAATGATGGTTAGTTTAGATCATACAATTTATTTCCACTGTCCGCTGGGGTTCCGCGCCGATGAGTGGATGTTGGCAGAAGTACAGAATCACTGGGCTGGAGATGGCCGGGGACTTGTTACACAAAAGATCTGGAGTAGGGATGGAACCCTAATTGCTACTTGCATACAGGAGGTGAGTTTTGATGTCGATCATAGATCGGTTCACATGTAGCTAACGCAATCATTCAAACAGGGAGTTATCCGGTTAGAACGACATAATACAAAACTTCGTAGTGCCCTATGATTAGTATGAGTGTGGCGTTGTTTCCGTTTGTAACCTTGGAATCAAGATTATGAGACCTTGCTAGGATATGCATAGGGATGGATGTCATCCATACAGCAGTATATGATTTGTGCAGAACTGTAAATAAACTAAGTGGTGTTGTGTTGTATTTATTGCTTTTGAATTTTCGAGCAGACTCTAGTACAATATTTTTTCACAGCATCAAGAAGTGAAGTAAGTGACACTTTGGTTTTTGATTCTCCATATCCAAATCCATACTTTGAACGCTCACGCTCGGCTTCGACATGTATATTTGTTAAAATTCACAAAAACAAATCATACTTCTCCATTGCATCGCGTCCGGGCGCGCTCCCTGCTCCGAACTCAATTCAGTATTTCGTGTTGGTCGTAGGAAGGATACGGCATGCATACCTTATGACTCAGTTGGAGAAAGCAATTTAATCAGTAGTGGCGCACTGGGCCGAGTTTCCCGGGTTTGAAGGCAAAGTGCAGTAAGCCACAAGCGCGTCGTTCTCATCATAGTAGGAAAGATGAGTGCCACGGTCACCACCCTGGAAGTCGGCAATGATAGATGAGCTGCCACAGAGCGGCTGGGACACAGTGCCCTGGATGTCGGAGCAGTTTTGTGAGCCACTGAGAACGACAATTCCGTCGCAGCCAGTGTATGAGTCGACCTCAACGACGCAGCCACTGCCGTTGGAGATGGCGTCGTTTCCGAGGTAGAATGTGGTCAAATAAGGAGTGGCAGAGGGAGTAGGAACAGCAGAAGAGGAGGCTCCGGAAGGAGCGGCAGATGCAACACCGGCGACGGCGGCGACAACAGCGAGGATGGTCTTGGAGGCGAACATTTTGAATGTAGATTTTTGCGATCCTTTAAGGAGGCACGACAGTTGCAGGAGAATTGGTTTGGGTGGTGATATTGATGATGATGGAGAGGAAAGAAATATTCATTTAAATGTGGGATAAACAGTCTGCTTTATACTTTTGGACTCGAACTGGAAATTCTGTAGAAGGTAGATTTTACTCATTTTTTTCTCGAATGTCCTCCACGCTTGTTTGTCGAATGAAACGATGGTGCACTTCAAGTGTAGCTACGTAGTATCCCAACAAGCACATAGCTACAAGAAACGCATTCGTTGGTATGTCGGAGATCAGGCACATGCCTTGCTGCATACTTCCCTATTGGTAAATGCTCTGAATAGAGGTCAGGTACCAAAGAAAAATTGGCACATGTTGGTCATCATTACGAGCTACGTGGTAAGGGGATGTAGTACTGCCCTTGTGGTAAACCCTACTCTAATCTTCTAGAAGCAACGGAAGTCCGGGGGGTAGCATGCCTGGGGCCGAAAAGAATATGCCTGGATCTCGACCAGAAATGAATGGGCTTTTAGCATAAAGATCTATGGAGCTATAAATCGTGGTTCTTCAAGAATGCTTCGAAATAACAACCTGGAAGTTCCACGTAAATGAACATGCTCGCGCTACTTTATAATGATGGCACTTCCACGAATATAACATTGAAATTTCCATCTCGAGCGTGAACTTCGGAAGCCTCTATCCGAAGCCCGGTTTTGCACCAATCATTTGGATCCGTATTCCTTATTCTTAGGTTGCAAAACCCAAGACGACTACTTCCGACGGTAGAGAAATCAATAGACAGAATGAGCCACTAATCGCTTCGGTTGGTGTTGGATGTGGGAAGGCCAAGGTCCAGAGTGACATCTAGAACTCTAGACCCAACTGCTCGCAATGGCTCACACTCACACGAGGGATGGCCCTGAGAGGCTAAGATAGATTACCCATGCTATGTACCTGCCTAGATCTGATCTTTTCTAGCGCCCGTTTTGAGGCGTGTCGATCGCTGACACAACCCATGGCCCCGTTGTAGTTTTGGTATCGGGCCGAACCAACAAATGCTACGTACAACCTGAAGATCACAAAGTCGAAGGCTGGAAATGGTACTACTACTATCCCTCTCCTGGAACCCTAGCTTATTGATCCCTGCTTAAGAAAAATGATCATATGACAAAAATTCTACAGGAGGGGATATTGTAAGCCCTCATCTTTCAGAGGACAAAAGCTAGACAGCAACATTGTTACCCATAACTGAAGAGGTATATATGTGATGTTTGTACAGATTTGGAAAAGAGACCGGCCATTTTCACATCAGGACCGCTATCGTTTCTATTGTGCTAGTCGCATAGAACACACAAGAAGTGGGCCATCAGGAGATATTTTCAATCTCCTGCTTGACAACGTCTTTCTCATCTTGATGATGATGACCAAGCCGGTCCAAAATTTTATCCTTGGCAAACAGAGTGTCAATCTCTTCCAATGTTTTCCCAGTTGGCTTTAGGTATTCCCGTAATCAGACTTGCTATTCTTTTCAAATATCTCATGGGCAAATATGAAACTCACATCGGGGCACATAAAGTAGACGAATGGCACCGCCAGCGCATTGAAAATCAACGGCCAGATCCATATTTTCCATCCGATAGTACCAACTCCGATCCCTCCTGCAAACACAGTGACAAATGTAAAAAGCCACTCGCCAAAGAGGCCGGCTGCGGAACCAATGTGTCTGTATTTCAGTGGAGCGATCTATGTTTGGAATTAGAAGATCGGTTTATAGGAATGAAGTTGAGATTGAAATATTGGTTAACTGACCTCTGGACCATAAAGCCTACTCGTGGGGCAGTGACCATATTAGCAAACGACTCTCAAGACGCATGAAGCTTGCTTACCAAGGACATGCAACCCAGCCCCAACCATACATGAATAGATATGGAAGCATAATGACGGCAGCCGCCCACTCTGTCGCATCGGTCTTCTCAGGGAGACTATTAAGCACAACGAAGACCAGCATGCAGCAAAACTGCACGGACGAAGTGAGCAACATGATCTTGCGCCGACCTAACCTCTCAATTGTCGGTATACAGAGAAGAGATCCGCCAAATTGAATAGTCAAAGAGATTGCAGCCAGTAGCGAGGACATGAAACTGCTCAATCCGACCTGGGAAAAGATTAGAGTTAGGTAATAAACTAGAATGTCGATACCCATCATTTGCTGGATCGACAAAATCATGAACGAGATTCGGATGCGGCGCCCTACGCGCAAGGGCGTGTTGTCCCAGATAAGAGAGACCCAACTTAGACGGTTTTCTTGTTCGGCTTCAAGCTGCAGGTTCTGTAAGATGTTTGATTTGGTTTCTTGCATGGCAGAATGATCATCGTAGTTCTCTTGGTCCGCTCGATATATCCCGTACAACCTTGCCAGGGTCTGGTCTCCATCGAGCAATCGGCCTTTAGCATAATACCAGCGGGGACTATCCGGACAAAACGAGATACTGGTGCCGGCGATAATAGCGAGCAGCGACTGAATAGCAATTGGCATTCTCTGTAAAGGTATTAACAGCGAGCTCCTATACCATGGTATAGCCGCATTGGGAAATCTCTTCTTTTTCGGATTTTACATACCCAGGAGATCTGGGTTGTCATGCGAGTGAAGCCAAAATCGACCCAATATGAGATAGCAACTCCGGCAAGAAGTGCCGCACAGCTCATAGCAACCGAGGGACCGCGTTCTTGTGCATGAGTACTCATCTCCGACTATAAATTGATTAGAAACGGATCGATCGCGAAATAGAATCGTTAGATATACCATATACATCGGCACATTGCATGTGATCAACTGTTTTATAGTCGAGGTTATCATACAGTGACCTCAACCGAGTCTCATCATGACAACTTACGCCTATTCCAGCTCCCTAATGTTTCAATGTCAGCGATTCTTCGACATGTATCCCCCAGAAAGACCAAACTCGACATACACATATGACTCGTGCTACAATAATCTGAGGCACTGAAAAAGAGGTGGCCTGAATGATTCCGCCAACCACAATGGTTATATTCCCCAGGAGGATGGATTTTCGGCGACCAAGAGGCATTCCCACAACCACGACCAGCAAAGAAGTCACGATAGCTGCCAAAGTGTAAGATGACGCAATCATTGGAATAATATAAGTGCCTTCAGGATTCTGTAAAGATCGGCTTCATGTCAATGCATGGCTTTTGTTGGATCTCTGTGCACGAATGGGAAGACAGAGCATACTCCAATGGCCGAAAGAAACGGCTTGGTATCCTGTACACCCCCAAGAATGCCGGCTTGATAACCTTCAATCAGGAAAGACTTTTACTCTTCACAATCAGCATGATTATTGTGATCAAATCTATCATGCAGATACCATAGATGGTGAGTTTTACTTACCACGGCACAACTAAAGCGAACAATCCATCGGAGCCGTTTGCTCTGGATCTGTTCCTCGAGCATATTCACAACTTCAGATGTTGAGAGCAATAAATTATATCAGCGGAGCAGTATCTAAATGACTATGCAAATTGAAATTCTTGGCTATTCTTAGGTTTCATGGGGCCTACTGAGTACATAAATACAAACGGCAGTCAGGAATTACCCTACCAGTGCGATTGCTCAAAGGTGCCAATCATAAATTATTGTTTAAACGCCATTTACATGTAGACTCCGGTCATATCGTATAAGTATAGTGCAAGTTACCAAGCTTTGTATAGTGTTGCGCCACAAAAATAAAGTACTTGAGTTTGGAAGTAGGGTTTACCTCGCCGTCTACAACCGGCGACTTAATAAAATGACCGGGGCCTACAATACCTGGAGAATTTCCAAACTCTCCGAAGTTTAGGGATTGTTGCGAAGAGTATCTGGGGCCCTGGGTACCAATCAAAACAATCTCATTAAAAGATTATGGCTTTCTGTGGAATACGTATGTAGGACATATCCACACTCTGGGGAAAATACCCGGGGGAGTCTCCAGTGGCGTTCCTTTGATCCACTGTTTATTGTTCGAATATTACCTGCCTGGTTACATGCCTAGGTACATTTGTAGCTAGATGCGGACTTCCAAGGTTAGTAAATATAACGAGTATGAGTAGCAATATAGGAACCTTTGTGTGGCTTTGAAAGAAGACCCATCATTGCAACTTTGGAGACAACACATAATATTGTGAAGTTCCCTGATTATTGAAGGCTCTATGATCCAATATGTTAGAATCCAGACTCGAGCTACACTCAACAGCAAAATAACTACGTAGGAACAATTTCGAGGGATATTTACGTTGACGTAAGAAGTTCAATAAAAATTAATGTAACTGCGAGAATGAAAGGCTCAATTTTCGACATTTTCATAGTTTAGATTCCAGCTGAGATTCCAAACTACACCAAGCAACAATCTCTCGCCACGAAGCCATGCCCCGCGCAGCCCAGTCGTCAGGAACACTGCATCACAGGTTGTCAGTCATTAAATTTGTATACAACACACAAAAAAGTAAATCTTCAAACAGACTGAACGATGGAAAGACATACGATGGCCTACGATCCCACAAATCAACGTGAAAAACTTCCATCGACACCCAGCCTCTATAACCCAACTGAAAGACCGTCTTCGCTACATCCAAAGCCGGCAGGGTTCCACCATATTTGGCTGGCTCACATGGATAAATGCGACAATTACGTGATTGTGTCATAAAGGTCGGCTGCTTCATATCGGGTACCGGATATCCCCTTTGCTCTCGATCCGCTACAGTCGCGTCGCTTAGTTGGAAATAGCCAATTTGGTCTGGATGAATCGAGCGCCTCATCTGGTCCAGGCTGGCGCGAAGGTCCGACAGACCGCTCGGTCTCACTGGACTCGTATGGTTAAAGGGATCACCGGCCACACGCGCCGCAATGTGGAATGTGTCTAGACAGTGTTTCACATTCGGTAAGTTGACTAGTGTGATGATCTCGTGGATTTGCTCCCAGGTATCGAGGTGGATGCCCCAGGCTGGAGCTTCGTAGGCGACTATCAGGTTATATCTCTGAGCCAGAAGTCCTAGTTCGCGCATGTTACGAGCAATGTGCTTTGGGTCGGGTGTGATTCGGGATTCGTTCATCGGGTACAGACAGGATGTTGTCTTCAATCTGATCAATACACATAATTTGGACGACAGATCTATCTCTTCATTTTCACATACCTGAAGTATAGGGATATGCATTATTTCACATAATTGACACCATAGTTCCGCTTCTTGTAATCGTACATCGATCTCGGCTACACTGATGAGCCCATCGTACGCTCCGAACGGATTGAGCGCGATCAGGGGTAGAGACAGAGCCACCGACTTCTCATAAATCGAACGCGCTGATGCACGCAGACAGTCTTCCCTGCTAGATATATTCGAATCATTTGCAAGAGTCTTGGAGTGTAATTCAAGACACTCAAAAGCTAGCTCCATTCCCTCGAAGCCGTGGATCTTGGCCGCTTCCATTTTGCGGAAGATGTCATGGCCGGCTTGAGACTTGCCGAGAGAATTCGAACTGATAGCTATTTTGGGAAGACTCATTTTCTGTTGAACATCATTTGATAGTATTTAGACAGTCTTATGTATTGACAAAAATTCAGCTGGGAGAAATAGCATAGTCCATCCGGAGGTTAAATCTGGTATCCGGGAGCATAGAATTTCTGTAAAACATCCGTTATATTCCATATCGTTGATTTAAGCTCTGTGGAAGCCACTAGGTATTGTATCTTCTATTTATGTTTATCAACTGCATTGTAATAAACCAAAATTCCTCCGAGATCATGGCTTCAACTTCCAACGTAGTCATTGTGACAGGTTAGACAATTTTTCACCCTCATCGTGCATGTGCACCACTGACAAACAATTTCTAAGGGGGCGCCGATGGCTTCGGTGCTGCTATAGTTGACCGATTTAGTCAGGAAGGTTGCGCTGTCATTTTTATCGATTTGAACCGGTCTAAGGGCGAGGCGAAGGCGCGAGCTGATACCCACCTCCATTATATATGCGGTGATGTGAGTCTGCGTGAGACCTGGGAGGAGGCCTTGTCGGTGGCCCAGAAGAATTATGGGAGGATTGATGTGGTGGTTAATAATGCAGGCAATTACATTCGCTCCAAGGAAGTATGCAGCTCAAATGGATTCTGACTCCGGAAAGGTATTACATTCGATGCATCCGTGAGTTATTTGGCCATCTCATTGCTATCATTCAATTCTGAGCGTTCCGAAGCCCATCCACACCAAGTCGATGGACGAATATGAAAAGACTTTCAACGTGAATGTGAAGGTGCGTAGTGTCAAGCATTCAAAAAACCGGTGTATTTACGAACAATCGCCACAGCCAATCTTTCTCAGCGCCCAAGTGATTGCCCCAGTCATGCTCGCTAGTAGAGGGGGATCGTTCATCAATATTGCAAGCACAGGGTGCACGCGTCCTCGGTCCGGCTTTGCAATATACAATGCATCCAAAGCGGCTGTCGAGGTATGTCGGGCAGTTCAACTGATTCATTAACAATGTCTCACATACCATGCACCAGACTGCAACGAAAACCTTCGCCCTCGAGTACGCTCCGACGATACGATTTAACTGCGTCGCGCCAGCTGTTGGTAATACGTCAATGTATATGACCGTTCTCTCCACTATGAAAAATATTCCACAAACTAACAGAATTGCCAGGCTCCAAGCAAGTATTGGCAACGACAAGGAGTCGCAAGAACGACGACAGAACTTGCTGAAGATAATACCAATGCAGCGAGTGACCGAGCCAAGTGATGTGGCCAACGCTGTATGGTTTTTAGCATCAGATCAAAGCTCATTTGTGACGGGGATAACGCTTCCAGTGGATGGTGGGCGAGGGGTGTAACAGACATAGGGCTATGGTTGGAATTGCGAGGCTTCGCTATACACTGTACTGGATCAGCATATCAGGCAATGTACTCAACACGATTTACACAAAATTCTGTAGATAACGAGCCAGTAGCTATGCTAGAATCAACCATAGGCGACGTATCGCTTTGTATTAGGGTTATCACTAGGGTTAATAGAGCCCGCCCCCGCAATTTATAAGGGCCGCGGCTTCCCCGCAAGTTCAGGCTCGCGCCACTACCTGACACAGTTCGGCCATTAAATCTAGCAACCACCCCGTTGTATCGTTCAATGAGCGAAACCGCACCTAACTATCGATTATGGCGACTCGATCTAGGAAGACAGCTCAAGTAGTCACTGAGTCCAAGGATGACGCACCACTGCAGCATGAGACACCGCAATCGACCGTTGGTGCCGCCTGCGAGGCGTGTCGGAAGCTGAAGGTGTGTACATACAGTTATTCGTTATCTACAGAACAAAAAGTGACAAAATCTCTAGATGCGATGCATTCGACCACCGGGGCAACCTTCCACAGATCCATGCGAACGCTGCAAACGCAACAACCGGACATGCACAATCCCAGAGCGCAAGCCACAGGGGCGAAAGCCGGGTGCGCGTGGCCGGTATCAAGGCATCGAAAAGGCCTATCGCAAAATGCAATCAGAACTTCGGAAAGCAAAAATTTCAACTGACAGCGCCCGTCAAACGCAAGAATTAACCAGCAATGCAACGCCAGGAGAAGATGAGACGGAGATCCTTCAAATGCTGCTTGCCGAGGAAGGCTGCGACATCCCACAGATGGCACTTGCGGATCGCCTCCAGAGTCGGGATGCGGAGAAGAATGTAGTTATAGCCCCAATGGCCGAACCATCAAATATGGAACTCGTGATGCAGTCTTCTCCGATAGAGATACGGCCGTCTCCGAGGTCGACCGAGGATATTAGTGCAAGTCGAGAACCGATCAACAATCCGCTTGCACTATTAGCGGATGCCTCGAGCGCTGCCCAAGCCCTGCACCATAGAGCTGTGCTATCTAATGAATCACCAGTATCGAATATAGACTCGGTGCATTCGCGTCAATCCTCGTCTTACTCCTCCGGCTCCTGGCTCGCGCGGCGCTTGCTGTCTCGCCCAGGGTACGTCTCGCTGGGCCTCCAGACCAACCGGGCAAGTCTGGAGCAAGGACTTGAAGCCGTTTTCACAGCAGCAACAGAACGCGAGTATAGGCAATTGAATTATTTCAAGCCTCCAGGCTCGGGTCCATCTCGAGATGTGGGACCCGACCTCGATCCAGTTGATTTGGGCTTGGTAACCATGGAAGAAGCGCACTACCTATTTCCAATGTAAGTCAACCTCAAGCTTTCTCTCTAATTTCTCTTGTTGGAACTGAAGGGTTGAAATTAATTAGCTACTTCGCTCGATTACACCCCTTCAATGGGATCCTCGACCCTTTATTGCACACGCCAGAATTTGTAAAAGATCGATCCGCCCTTTTATTCACGTGGATCCTGGCAATCACGGCACAATTCGATCATTCGTGCAGTGTGCTCGCTAAGAGGCTGCGTCTGCACGGGGAGAAGTTATCCAAACACGTACACTCTTCAGGATTTAAATCAGTCGAGATTGTTCAAGGATACTATATCTCCCTGCTGTCAGCCACTCCGGCCAAGACAATGGCTGAGGAGCGATTATGGCTATATACCAATCACGCTTTCGGTGTCGCGGTAGAACTTGGCCTAGATCAACGCGCTCCGCTACGTAACCCCGGAAGTAGTGGTAATAGTTTAGCAGCAACAAGAATACCGTCCCCTCTACCAGCCGCGTTTTTGGATCATCAACCTGCTGAGGGAGAGTTCGCTTTTCGTGATCCAACCTATGCAACTTCCCAAAGACTCGCCCGAAACCGTGAGCGCACGTGGCTGCGAATCCTCCTTTGGGAGCGAGCAAACAGCGCGGCATGCGGCCGCATGACTACGTTTCCAGAAACAGAGCTTACTCAAAACATCGAAAACTGGTGGCTACACCCTCTAGCAGATCCAGCGGATCGACACACCTGCGCTTTCATCCTGCTACGTCGACAGCTCGCTGCATTGCATATCGACCTACGCGCGCAAGCAGCAATACCTCATCATTCCAACCCACACTGGGTGTTGGAGCAAGTGAACTTGACCTTGCAGCCGTGGATACAGGAATGGATTCCGTTACTTTCAAACTCATCTGCACCGTCATCATACGAAACGGATATCGCACAAATCTACCTATACTATGTATACATCCATGGTTGCCTGTGGACGTTGTGCTATGCATTGTATTACATTTCCAAAAGCACCCAAAATAAGGAAGACGTCCACGCGATCCGCGAGGATTGTTTCGAGGCTGCTGTTAAAGCATGCGAGTTTGCCGTGCGGGATCTTGAGACCGTTGGAGAGCCACTCTACGGCATGCTGTCACCCACTTGGGCCATGATTTCGTACGCAGCTGTCCTCGCGCTGCAGCTGTTTCCCCTTTTATATGGCACTCGACCGGGCTCCGAAGTCGAACTTCTTTCATTACTAGGTCAAACTGCCCTCCAGCTCGAACGTGCCGGCTCCACACCTTCTCATAGATTCGGCATTGCGGCAATGTTAGGACAACATTTACTGATGATATTACGCACGAGATCTGCCAGCCTTAGGGACTCGGTGGTTCAACCTGAAAGTAACGAAGAAGTCATGTCACTGGATCAGCAGCAACATGAGAATCGTCTGGGGACGTCGGATTTACAACCATACGATCACTTGCTTACAGGCTTCGATCCGTTTCTTATACCAATGTCCACGCCGTTCGATATGGAATGCAACGGCGAGGCGTTTGCGGATATTTTCCGAGAACTGTTTGGACAGGGGTTTGGAGGTGTATTCTAATTTTACCTTTTATATCATTATTATTAAATCACATCTAGCGCCTGCATGCACTATTTTAGGTGCGGCGGACATCTACATAAGTTGCAGACTTGTTTTATAGTCAATGGATATGTACCTTTACTCTCCTAGCTTCATTCTTCTAAGTATGTACCTGCTTCTATTATATTTACAACCGGCTCAATCTCTCTTCACCGCGGAGTACCTTGTTGACAAACTCCGGATCCTCGCGCAATGGCCTGCCTAGACCACACATATCCACATCGCCTTTTTCAACCGCCTCGGCCATGCGATAGCTGTCGCGCCATCCGCCTGTAGTACCAATAACCGCACGAGACTAGATTATATTGTATGGTTAGTATTCTGCTCTCATGGGAATGGTAAGGCAGCTACGCACCAACACTTTCTTCAACTCCTTCGCCCATTCCACGAAATAGCTGCAATGCTATCAGTGAACATGACCCATCAAAACATAGGTGAAGAAAAGGACACGATGAAACCAACCTTCCACGTTCCTTCTGTGACGGCCTCTCGGCCAACTCGGTCATGATATTCCCTCTCCAGGCTGGAGATTCATACGTGCCGCCGGAAATGTCGAAGAAGTCGACACCGGCGTCTTCGAGCCATTTGATCACAACGCATTGTTCAGCAAAGCTCTGGCCCCCTTCAATGACTACAAAAAGGGCGAGAGGTTAGTTTTATCTGAATTAACCAGATTGGGAGCAAGAGAATCTTACAGTCTTGACAGTTCAGTTTTGCGGCGATGACAAACCGATCAGACGGAAGTTTGGCTTTGATCGCGTTGACGACTTCTAGGATAAAGCGCGCGCGGTTCTCGAGAGTTCCTCCGTACTAGGGATTTAATCAGTTAAGTTCCTTGATCTCAAAGGAATAAGCATCAACTTTCTACCTCGTCTGTTCTTTTATTCGTCTTTGGCGACAGGAATTGGTTCATGATATACCCATGGCTGGCATGTAACTGCCCAATTTATCAGCACGATAACCTAACCACAAAAAACAAGAAAAAGATGTGGCAGAAGATCAAAACGTACAATAATACCATCCGCCCCAGCCTGTGCCAGCACTGAAGCTGCCCAGACATACCTTCGTATCAATTCCTGAATGTCCTCCTTCGTCAAGGGCACCGGCCTTCCATACGTTTTATCTAGACACGGAGCCAACTGCTCTGCTGAAGCGGACCTAGGGGTTTTATTCAGAAACTCTGGAACCTGTCTACCGGGAAACTGTAGCTGTGGCAGACAGATAGCGCCACGCGACTTGGCCGCTCTGATTGCTGGCGCAAACGCTTCGACAGGGTCCCAGGGATTGTTGATGTCGAGAACGGCGTTGTTGTAATTCTCCAAGTTGTCGCGGTGGATGGGGATGTTGCCGAAGCAGATCAGGCCCGCACCGCCGTCAGCCAGTTCTAATTTTTAAAAATCCGTTACTTTTCGTGCTCTTCTTGATTCTTCTTTTGTTAGAACGAAGTTGATGTGGTAGCTTACCCTGGTACAATTCCGCATATCGCGGCAGCGGTATTCCACACTTCTCTACATCATTTTCGTCGAATGTTGATGCATATTCGCTCAGAGGCGTACGATAGAGACGGTTTTTGATCACTTTTCCAGAAAGCTTTAGCGTGATTGGCTTTAAAAAGAATATACAATCATCAGCATCATGTGAGCTTCAGACGGGGAAAGTTATTTGGCCTGTTCGCTACATACCTGAGCCAACGCAGCGACGGCGGATTGTGCGGCCATGACCAATATCAAGTGGTTATTGTAGAATTGATTTTTGTTGTAGTTGCTGTCCAGCGCTTCATGTAACTAAGTGGTTATTTATTATCGACGATGTTGATGCACTTCAATTAGGTATGTTCCCCATAGGGCATAGGTGGGTCCGGTGAGTTAATCTACAAGCCGGGCACGGCAAGTATCTAGGAGATTTCAACTTTCACATCATAACTATGTGTTCCTGCCTCAGCACGTTTTTATGGGGTTGGGCATTACTACTACGAGCATACTACCAATTAATTATAAGATGCAGTATGATTGGCAAACATAAAGTATTTTATTAGAACGATGAATTGTGGGACCACAGTCGTCTTTTTTTGGACTGGGATCGTGCTGATTTGCCAAACTGCTAATCCAAGGCATATATGAGCATTGCTTAGTATGGATCATGATCTTCCTGTCTTGAGATTCTGCTTCGCACTTTCGCAGTTTCACTATTTCTTGGACGATGATGTTGTGAGACAGATGTCAAAAGATCGAGATCCATTCATTTTCCGCTTCACCGGTTACCACCTCGAACAGTTTGGTCTTGTCCTAGAAGCTTGGTGCCTACCTCGGTAATGGCTTCGCTTGTTCTAGGTTTAGTTTTGCGAAAACTTTCATGCTGCCGCATACTATCAAATGGTGTCCAGCGGAGCGAGGAGCGAGGGTATGTGGGCCAATAGCTAGACGAGCATTCTTTCGTTTAGTCAGTCGAGCTGTCATCGGGAGGCATGCATGCATCTGTTCTATTTGAAGAAGACCTCTGGCAATAGCAACATCGAATTCGAGTATCAAATAGGGGTAATTCTCTTCAATTATGTCAAGCACATAACATCTCAACTCTTCTTCCACAGTTCATGCAATTGCGCAATTTTATATTCTGTCTCCCATCCAGACTCTGCTCGAATGATGCGCAGCAGCTCGACAACTTTCTCATGAGCCCCTGGTCGATCGTCACACAAACCAACCACATAAAGCGGTTGAACCAAGTGGATCTGAACGGCAGATGCGGTTCTGCCCATTGCAATCCCAGCGATTTCGCGAGCACGGATATCGACCTCTTTGGTTATTTCTCTGTACTCAACCAATCTATCGCGCGCTACGCTTTGAATGTCGTGTGGTTTGTTGAGGAGCAGAATGATGCGCGCAAAGTCATAAAGTGCCACGGTAGCTGCATGTGTGGCGCTGCTAAATACTATTTCCGGAAACGGTGGAGATGTTGAAGAAGCAGTAGGGGAAACGAGATCATGCGGGTTTTCCAGGCGGATGTATGGTTCGAATGTATCAGGCAGAGAGTCGTGCCAGTTATTGACTTCCTGGGCCAACTGATGCCATGTCACTGAAAGGCCACTTGACTGAGGTACCGAAATATTCGATAAAAAGTCCGGGACTGGCGATGACATGGCCGTAGCTGACTGTTGAATCTCCTTGAATTCAGCTATGAAATTCATGAGTTTGAGAACGATAAAGGTTATGCCACGTAAGAAAGTATCATCTCGTCGTGGAGAGGGCGGCGATCTGGATGACAGAAAATTGCCCCCATCATCAATGGCAAGGCCAGCAGCACGGAAGAGGTCGAGATTATAAGCATCCATACAGGTGCGTCGACGATTGGCATATGATGCAAAACAATCCAAGTATGCAAAGTTCCAGAAGGACACCTGGAGCGCATGTGACATGGTAGAACTCTTACTGGGAGATGTAGGCAGCGCTAGGATGGATTGCATAAGATGTCTCGATCCGAATAGTCGTCTGTTTAAAAAGTCAGAAAAGAAAATAAAATTTTAAGCCAGGCGGGTACAGCTCACTTCTCCCATTCCGTGCCGGGTTTATCAACAATATCAAAGATAGTCAAGATGACCACACCGGGTAGGATATCATCCATGTAGGAAATAAATCTAGGCGGAAGAATGACCCTTCGAGCGCCTTCGGATGTACTATCGATTTCTAGATCCTGGCATAGAATCTGAATTGGCGCTGTTGTAGCATCTAACTGCTGAAAGTCTGCTTGGCCAAAGACTAATTGTTTGAGATGGAACAGTGCTTGATAGTAGTAGTTGGTCGCTTTGAAGAGCCAATCAACTTGGCCTGCATTAGGGTATGTTTCTGTCGTTGTTGGGTTAAGTATCGTATTTGGGCAAGGTCTGACACCGTTCATTCGAGCAAGATGCTTTGCAGCTACCGCCAATGTGGCGTATTGTATGAAAGGAACTTGGAGAGATCTCTTGGGAATATTTAGCATGAAGAATTTCTCCAAGTCGTGTAAATCAAGCCTATTTGAGTTAGTACCGTAGCGCGATAATCCAGAAAAACAAGAACGTACCAAGGAGATATGAACTCGACGTAGTGTCTTTTGAGAAATGCAATTTCACGCTCGCTATTGATCATTAGCTCCGAGTAGAGATCTCCAAATGCATTAGTGTTACGCGCATCCGGCATGGTATACGCGTAATTAGAGGTCGACGTGGAGTTTAAATTTCCCGAGTTTCCGGAACTGTTGCTGAAGAACATTGGAGACTGGAGAGGATTGAAAAGCCCAAATGTGTTGGTGTAAGCCAAGTTCTCCGGATTTGGGAGATCTGAAAGAGGCTGTTGTGTGTTATCGAGAAAGGTTGCAGGAAGAGCAATGTTTGCATAGGGAGCGGTGGTGGCTATGGAAGTCTCCGTATCAAGAGACATTGGATTTCCGGATACGCCATCATGCTGCCCTGAACCAGAGGGATTGGTTTGATCTTCTGTTGTGGAGGATCTAGAGCTATGGGGTGCTGGATTTTGACCCAGCGCCTCTCTCATATCTGCTTCTTGCTGAGTTTTGTCCGGCTGGACATTAATACTTTCTTCTTCAGTACCCGCTCGTGCTGAATGCTGTGATGATGCCTGGCTCCGAGAGTCTTCTCTCTGATATGGAGCATATCTGCGGCGCACAGTAGCGCCTTGATCAATGAACTTGCGATCTTGAGAATAGCCCGGACATTTTACATTTGCAGAAATGCAACGCTGACAGTCAGGACGTCCTTCGTCGCACTGAATTGAGCGTTAGTGAGGTCTTGATGATAACGACGGGACGAAAAACTCAAAATCTACCTTGACGTGGCGTTTTTTGCATCGATCGCACGCCTTGTTTGACGGGACTCCAGGCATGGCGGGAAATTCAAGAATGATTATGTATGAAAATTTTCACCAATCCATCTACTATTCAGCAGACATGATAACTCTCCCAAGACGGCATATTCAACAGCAGACTGGTGGTGATAAGTGCCGTAAAGTGGAACCGGAGACGGCAATCGCAGATGTTTCTCTGGGAGCGCCACTCCTTTGCTGAGATGAAAGGAGTCGTAGTAGACTGAGATATGTGGTCGCCAAAATAAAGGCAAGATAGTATAGCAGATCCGGGCCCTGGATTACGACGAGAGAGTCCAGTGAGTCAATTGAAGGGGGGTGGTGAGAGAGAAGAAAAAGAGAAAGAAGTCCCAAAATCACTCAAAACGTCAAATTCCAGAAGAGGCTAGCGCCTTATTAGTCAGCAAATTGTGGGTCCTCTATCTTTCCTCCGAAAAGTTACTCTATCTGCATATACCACTTATTCACTACTCTTTCTTTCTTCCCTCTTTATTTTCTCGCTAGATTATACTTAATACATACCGCATCTCATGTCTAAACACATCTGAAGAGAAGTATCCACAGGGTGTTGCGTGGACTGTGCCTGCGCTGTCTGAGGTAAAGGAAGAAAATCAAGAATTTTACGGTACTTACCTCTCTGGCTCTCTGGCGTGTTGTTGACTCGGAATATTCACAATCAGACGGAATATTTTATGGGACCATACAAATGCGGATGGAGTAGATTATTATGATCTCCAGAGACGGGTACTTCTAAAAGCCGGCGATGGACAATGTCGAAAGTCGCACCTCGACGCGCGAAGCAATGTTGACAGAACGCACAAAAAGATTCATCGAGAAAGAATGGATAAGTAAGTCTTCCTCTGCTTGTCCGGACTTCATGGCAAGAATATAACCTAGCTTGGTTGATCAACGGATGGCTAATGTGGAATTGATAAAGGTTCTGGCAGACCACACAATATCATTTGTTCCCAATGCCTTAAGCCGGGAGATTTGATATGGTGCTCGACTTGCAGTCGGTCTTATCATTATGTCTGTCTTGTTTCACCGCCATCTGTAGAAGGAGCAGCATCATGGTCATGTCCTTCCTGTCAGGAACGCCAGGCGGCTCTACATTTGGAATCTGATCGGCTATCCGATCCCGCCATTGTATCGACGGTAGACGGAGGCCGCGATACTTCTACCGGCGATATATTTGCAGCTTCCTTTTCCGATCCCGCATACGCCATGGCAAAGAAATTCCTTGCCAACCACGGTCTTGATAACAACAAAGCTATCACCACAGATTTTCTTCGCGACTTGCAACAACTGATAGCCAAGGCCGAACTCGCATCACAAAAAGATACGGAACTGTTAAAACTGCGCCGCGAGAACTCGCAGCTCATGACAGAGATCTTCAGGACCCAAGCCGGCTCAGAGTCCTATGGATCCAATCAGTCCCATCAATCTCAGCACAGTCCAGTCTATAGTGCACAGCAAGGTGCTTCCGCTCCTCCGAGTTATCCTCCCAGCAGGAATGAAGTCTCAAAGTTAGATGTGTCCGACAAGTCCTGGGATCGCATTATAAGCGAGGCTTTTTGATATGAAAGTGGTTCTACACCACCATTTCCGCTCTTCCGATGCACAGTATTCGGAGGCCTTACGAGCGAGAAAAACACAATATTCACCAAGGTATTACCTTACATACGGCTATGATTTACGAAACGTTGGAAGGCATGACTCACACCCAATTTCCCGAAATTTGATTTTTTATGCTTCACATTTATGATTATCGAGGTCAAGCGAGTCTTTTGTCGGCACATAATCATAGATTCAAATAAGCCTTCAAACATGGATTTTCATGTTTCTGCCTACATGATACCTAGCTACATTCTTTGATCAATCAACCGGTACTCGTGCAGCACGCACAACATGAATGGCACCACGACAACTACGTCGTATATTTGAAAAACGCACGACAGCTTCGTCGTTGCCAACAGAACTCCGATAGTTGGCGAAGCAACTAATTCCCTAGGTTCTGATATGATTGGTTTTGCAGCACTTTAAATACTTACACATTAGCTTACTCATCGCCTAGCTTGTTATTTGGTCCCATTAGGCGTTTGATAGTTGCGATCCAGGGTCTGATACAAAAGTCTAGACCTAGATGATTAGATAGTGCTCTGTACTCTGTCCTCCCTACTCATACATCCATGTTGGTCTCTTCGTGGATTCTATTGATTGATATCCGGGGGTTGCGACTTGCAAATACTCCGAAACCGCCATGACACAAGTCAGCGTCGAGCCTGCAACAGTTTCTGCAAATATGCAGCGACAGAATCTTCTCCAAGACGCTGGAATTCCTCTGCCAGTTGATTCACGAATCTGTCGACATATGGATAAGCTGTCTTATTACTCTTTCCTTCCTCAATATCAATGTATAGTAAGGATTAATATAAGAGGTATTGCGGGACATAACAATCCCAATAGCCCTCTACCCTTCGTGTCCTGTGATATACAGGGCTTTGAAGTGCTAATATGATAGCCCCAGTCTGGTTCCAGACCTAATAATATTCACACAACCCGGCTGGTCGCGATCGCTCAATGCTGAGACACCTTAGTGAAGAGACAAGCTAAAGCGTAAAATGTTGTAGAAAATAGATATAATTTATACGAAGATTCAATCTACTTTCTATCTAAACCTATTTACACGGTCATCGGGTATCTAGTGAACTTGAACACCTCCTAGTATCATGCTTTACACAACCGGCCGTCCTCCAACTCAGTCCATTGGTCCGAGTTAACAGCAGTAAGAGCGTAGAATAAGTCGTCAGGATCATACTTAGCTTTGACGGCTTGCAGCTGTTCATAGTTAGCGCCGAAGAATGCTTGCTGGAAGTCTGGTTGACGGAAGTCGGCCTGTGGTTAATAACTGTCAGTTATCATTCTAGAGGCAAAGCCAACCTTGGAAGTAAACGTACCTCGTTCATATAAGCACCAGAATTAGGCGCCAAAGCCTTCAAGCGCGGAATATAATCGTTGGTCATCTTGAGTTGTTCCGCGACCATATCAGACTTTGGAGCTGTAAAGTTCCATGGTGTGGTGATGACAGTATCAATCAAAGTATCTCTCCAAGCAGGTAGGACGGCATTGTAGATATCACTTCCAACAACAGCCTTGGAAACATTTAACCCAACACCGATAAACTGAGCTCCATCTTCGGTAATGTAGCGATAGGCATCAGTCAAGTTATCGTTGTTCGTTTCAACGACTGAGCGTGGGATAAGCCAGCCGCCGTATTGGGCAATTCCAACTTCGATGGCACCCTGCATACCGGTGTACTCGTCTAGATAAGTGTCAAACTGTTGAGAGTAGGTGGTGTATTTAATGCCGAGCTCGGTCAAAGCATCAGTGAAGGGCTTGACGAGATTGATCAATTCGGCAAGTGGAATGTTAGGTGCGGTGATCGGGGAGATTGTGAAACTGGTATTGGTAAAATACCAAACACTCATGGCACCAGCATCAACAATGGATGCGAGATTGGCGTGATAGATACCCACAGCCTTGTAGTAGGTGTCTTGGGAAATTCCCTCATTTGTGAATGTCAAGTTGAAACCAGATACTGGTGTGCTTGCATGAGCTTTGGACGTCATCGACCACACAACACCATATGTGCTACCACCACCACCAGACAGAGCCCAGTAGAGATCCGAATTTTGCTCGCGATTAGCAACTCGGAACTCTCCCGTGCCGTCAATCACTTCCCATTCCACTACCTGATCAGCACCCAATCCGTAGCGGGAAGAAAGAGCGGAATGACCGCCGCCTTGAGAGTAACCGCCAGCAATACCGACGGTTGGACATTCTCCGCCAACGACCTGAAGGCCGTTTGCGTCTGCTAGCTGGTACGCCTCGATACCTTGAACACCGGCACCGAGTTTGACGGCTTTGCCTTGGTAATAGGTGCTGTTGTAGTCAATGACTTGCCGATCTTTCAAGTTATGAGTCCATATGGCGATAGCACCGGCACCTGTGGACTTGCCATTGTAGCTATGATATGGTTATTCATGATCACACCTTCAGTGGTGAGAATACTTACTCGTGACCGGTGTTGCGAACGACAACACGGATGTTGTTCTGTTTCGCAAATGCAAGAGTCTTGGAAACGTGAACAGGCTTTGCAACATTAACCGAATAGACAACATAGTTTCCAAGAGTACAAGGCTGCGAGACTGGATGGAAAGGATCGCAAGTCTCGTTGGTGAACCACGGGGCCATAATCGACGATGAAGATTCATAGCTGCAGAAAGCATCGGGTCAAATTCGGCGAGCGAAACAGCTTTTGGAAGTCTAACTTACTGTTCTTCCGGTAGGAGCCATCCGTTACGAAGAACATCACACTCGGCGGCATTGTATGAGGGAGCATGGCAGGGAGTACCCAAAGGTACCGTTGCAATTAGAGTTCCATCGACAGATTGGTTGAATTTTGCCCATGCGGCAGCCGAAGGCCAGCAGGTATCACCAGGAAAACAACGACATGTAGATGAAGCAGACTTGGCAGGGACAGCTGAGAGCAAGAACGAAAAGATTACTACCGACCAACGCATCTTGACGATCTGCACGAACGCAAAGTGAGACACCCAAGGATAGAAAGAGTACTTGCAGGTTAAATCTCCGCTTAGTTTTCTTTCTTTTTTCTTGCAGATTTTCTGCGTTTTGGCCCTTCGTTTGGCCTTCGGATAAATTCACAATGCAGTCTCAATTAACTTTCAATGCTCAGACATGGAGTTTGTCTGCATAATAAGTTCATAATTGGTCCCACCAAGTAATACGTAGTAAGATATATTATTATTCTCGGGACTCCCTGCTCGATTGAGTTGTCTGCTTTCAAGGTTTCCCGGATGATGCTCCATACTAGGGATGGATAAAGTCTCCGCTGATTTAGGGACTAAAGGCCTGGTAAATGAAATCCTGCATTAGCGACGTGATAGTGAGTGGGAACGTGCGCATAAAACACAAAACATTATTCCTCGTTTTGGGGACGAGGAGGATCTGAGATTTCAACCAGTGCTAGTCCTAAGTAATTTTGATTTCTTGTCAGTTGAGCCTTGGAATTGTCAATTGAGCCTTGGAATTGTCAATTGAAATCGTTAAGTTAGGGTTCACATAGTATCATGACTATTGGACTTCTTGGAATATTCCATGAAGGAAATTCCAGATTCTGGTTGTGGAGGCACCCCAGTCTGCATAATGTGGAGATGATATGCAGAGTTGAGCCAATCGGAACCCGTGTCTCCATTATTCTGCAAATCACCGAAGGCAATCCAGTGGATGGCATGCCGTTTAAGGATAAGATTTGCCCCACCAATGCAAGCCTATTCCGCACTGGGACTAGCACAAGCCAATGAGCGATTTCCTTCATTTGGATCGATCAACCAAAACTATGTATTTTTTGCTAGAATGACTGCACAACCCTGATAGGCCTCACCAGGATCTGAAAAATGCTGTTGTTTCGGATCGACGCATCCTTTGTCCACGCGAGAAAACGCACATCACTACTACGGAGTATGATCGACTACCACATGCAGTCATCACCACTTCTGAATCGCCCCTGACTACAGAGTAGAGCTGATTTGCAGCCCTTGGTGGTACTTCATCGGTCTTTGCAGGGTGGTCCATGGAAGTCTCTCCATGTCAATCCTAGGAAACACGAATTCGCACCAATGAGCGGCGATGCATCCACGAAAACGGCAACGTCAATGATGTCGAAAGGTTACCTCATGCCGTCCATGCCGATTTGACTTTTGCTAAAGTACACAGAGTTCCATGGGGGCTCAAGCGTCTCTGCCGTCCATCGATTATTCTCGACTATCATCCTCGATGAACCATAATAATGAGTCCGTGTGTGTAGCCTTGTAAAGCTTTTTGCTTGGAAGTTGGTGGACGGTGGACATTAACTCAACCCCCGAGAAGTGTCCAAACTCCAAACTCTCAATGTAGGTTTTCGACCTTTTACTGTCTTGGGACCGAACATGGAGCGATAGAGCAATCATCCTATATCAAGAGTCCAACCTCAATAAACCCATTCTGTTTTGAAGAATTTATAGTACTGAGGTCGTGTCCGTTGCTCTTTGATGTGCACTTGGGTATGCTCATTACGCTCCTTGCACCATGGGCTGGGTATATAACCTCGATACTCCAAATGTGCCAACGAACGCGCCTCGACTGATTGCCATCGTGTCTGTATTTTCGATTGCGGCTTTGTTGGCGGTCTTGCTCAGGTTCTATGCGCGTTTCTTTACCAACAGGAAGCCCGGGGTTGATGATTATACGGCGCTGGTCAGCGTGGTATGTGTTTTACCACGAGGGGACTGGATGTCAGAACTGACGAGAAGCATAGGTCTTGTTGATTGTGTACTCTGGCTTGGCTATAGGTCGTAAGTTGCTCCTCAGTCTGTGCGATTCGATAGGGCCAATATTAATCATTACGAGCAGAAACACGATGGGGTCAAGGTCTCGATCCATCCGCCTTTCCTCCTGAAGATATTATTCCTTTCGGAAAGGTAAATCGCTGACTTACACAACCACAACTGCTTTTACAAAGCGTCCATACATGCTAATAGATTAGAAAACAGATTCAATATGCCGGCGGTCCGATCTACACACTCGCTCTTCTCGGTTTTAAACTAGCCCTATTAACCTCCTACCTCCGTATCGCCGGCTTTGTGCAATTCTACAAAAAGATTTTATACGGTCTTGTCATTCTTTGTATATGTAACTCAATCACCTTTACATTGTTGATTTGTTTGACTTGCATTCCGGTACGTTTCTGGAAGCTATCAACGAGACGCTGGTTTGTATGCACATGATGACTGAGGGTTTCGCTACAGGTCGCGAAAATCTGGGATGCAACTGTTCCTGGGCACTGCATTAATGCTATTGCGGCTTATTATGGTAGGTCCACTTCCTGTCCATTGTGCATCTCGCTCTGCTAACTCGCCTGTACAGCAATTGCCGGTATGTTTTGCTTCAATGAACATGATCTATCCTCGATCACAACAGCACCCCTGACAGTTTTGTAGGATCTAGTCTTGCACTCGATGTACTAATCATCATTCTCCCTATCCCGGTCTTACTCAAATTGAAGTTGAACTCTAAGCAAAAGGTAAGTCGCATCAATCTTCTCTACAAACTTCATCCTGACAATTATTCGGTCTAGCTTGTCCTAGTAGGAATGTTCGCTACAGGATTCTTCGTGACCGTCATCCAAATCATCCGAATCTTTACCATAAAAAACCTCCAGTCATATACCGACAGTGCCGCCATCATCATCTGGTCAGCCATTGAAATCAGTCTAGGTGTAAGCACTCCTTTACCCCCCGACTATATTTCAATTACTCACTATCTCATAGATAATCGTCCCCTGCATCCCAACCTGGGCCCCCCTCGTCCGGTCAATGGCAATAGCCTCCGGCCTCGGCTCCAGTTCAGGCCCGTCTCGCCCCTGGCAATCCCACAACACCCCTCAACGTAGCACCCTCAGAAACGGCGGCGGAACAGGAGGAGGAGGAGGAGGCAAAAGAGACAAATTCTCTGCCATCGGTTCCGCCGATATGCCATATGACATGAACGCATTCGCTACCGTTACAACTCATGGCAACGACCATGGGGGTAGTTCTTCTAAAGAAGCGATTATTCAGAGGGGCGCTACTGATGCGACACCTCATACGGATGATGCGAGTAGAGAGGATAGGTTTCAGATTCGCACGACGACGACGGTGAAGGTTGAGAGTCATAAGTTGGATGATGATGATGAGTCTGATATTTCGCGGCCACTTTGAGCAAAAGTCTCGAAGTCATTTGGTAAGTTGGTCGATATTACTCTAGACTTTCTTTTGTCTTTCAATGCCCAGTTCATGTAGATCCATGGATATGTTCAAAAGTGATTTATACATAGTCCCTATTACGTTACAATGAACACCCTTCAAATTGATTCATTGATGAATGACTTTAACATATACCAGAGGATAAACCCAGGTTTATTATCCACTTTCAAACATCCCGTCAATCTCTAGTGATGAGGACAAAGACGGGTTAGGGTTAGGGCTTTAAGGCATCTCCTGCGATTCTTAAACTACCACCTTTTATTCTCTTCCTTTATTTGTCTCCGATAATCAAAATTTCAAATTCACCATAATCACGCAACACTTGATTCGCGAAAGATCACGCCTCGAATAAGGCACATCTATAGTAATCTAACTTTTCCAGGCAGATGCGTCATCTATATATAAACAGGCTAATATATCCCACAGAGACCTCGGGAGCAACCATCTCCGCGACCTTCCAAGTTCTTCATACCCTCGAGTCCTTCTGCTCGGGCAATTCCCTCCCGAAACAAAACGAAGCCAAAATCTCACTGTAACAGTGTAACATCACCTAGCGCCCTTTATCTTGCCTCTCGTCCAATCGAACACCACTGATGCGCGTCGCCGTTGTGGAATGTTGTACCCATACCACGATGACTTGACTATAACGCGGGGTTCTCCACATAGTATATAAGCCAGGATGTCGATCAATCCTTGCTTGGAGAATGGACTGGGAAGGAGATATTGGTGAGGGGCAGGATTGTTTTTCTCGGGGAATAAATAGGTATCTTCCGCACCGGGAGTGACTGGAGGGTTGTAGTTGTGATTGCATTTCGGATTTTTCGATTTGCGAGTTGGCATGATGAAGGTCTCTTTGTTGATCCTTGCTGCGATTTTGCAGGGGTGTGTAGATGCCCGAATACTTGGTCAGCGAGATTCGAGCACGGCTAATTCCACGTTTAATGTCTTGGATTATGTTGACCCGTTGATTGGGACGGCGAATGGAGGTTCGTCGACATCGCAACATGCACTCGACTCGGAGAAATTCTAAGATGGGTATACAGGTCACGTCTTTGCTGGTGCTTCATTGCCATTCGGTGAGTGCCACAATCCATCTATCTTGATTCTACTGTTGACAGTAAACAGGCATGGCAAAAGCAGTTGCAGACTCCTCGGTAGACAACCAGGGGGGTTTCGCCTCAGATAGTGATAGTATAAGCGGATTCTCGCATATGCATGACTCTGGCACCGGTGGTGTAAGCATTAATCTCACAACGAAATAAGACCATAACACCTAACGATACATACAGGGTGCATCACTGGGAAACTTCCCCATCTTCCCCAACCCCGGCTGTGCAAACGACGACCTGAATCAATGCGTATACCGCTATCAAGACCGCTCAGTCGGCTTCAGCAACGCGACCCTGATCGCACAAGCAGGCTACTTCAGCATCGACCTTGACAGCGGCATCAAGGGCGAAATCACAGTCACAAACCATACCGCTTTGTATAGATTCACATTCCCGACAGACGCGACTACTGCGCCCATGATATTTGCCGATTTGATTGATCTACCGCAGTCGAGATCGAACGGTACTGCTTCTGTTGATGACAACACTGGCCGAATCACTGGTTCTGGGACGTTTAATCCCAGTTTCGGAATTGGGAGTTATAATCTCTATTTCTGTGCTGATTTTTCGGGAGCGGATATCTTCGATACGGGTGTGTTTGTGAATGATCGAGCTGGCAACGAGCCTAAAACAGTGCAGGCATTTTCCGATGGCGTGAATGACGACGAGTCTTATTCAGCGGGTGCTTTTACGCGTTTGAAAGCTGGTAGTACTTCCGTCATTGCAAGAGTTGGTGTCAGTTTCATTGGCGTTGACCAGGCATGCTCCAACGGCGAAAAGGAGATTCCAGACTTTGATTTTGATGCCACAAAACAGGCTGCACAGGATATTTGGAAGGAGAAGTTGAGCGTGATTAGTGTTGATGCTACTGGCGTTTCGACGGATTTGCAGACTGTTTTCTGGAGTGGTGCGTATCGAGCTCTGCTGAGTCCACAGGATTATACTGGCGAGAATCCTCTTTGGGAAAGTACAGAGCCTTATTATGATAGTTACTATTGGTATGTTTGCTATCGTTTATACATTATGTCTAGAAAACTAACGAGTATAGTATCTGGGATTCATACCGCTCCATCCACCAACTAATCACCCTCGTCGACCCCCTCTCCCAATCCCGCATGATCCGAAGCCTGATCGATATCTATCGACACGAAGGCTACCTCCCCGACTGCCGCATGTCTCTATGCAAAGGCTTCACGCAAGGAGGCTCAAATGCCGATGTCTTGATTACAGAAGCATACCTGAAAAACATCACGGACATCGACTGGGCCACCGCTTACGAAGCTGTTATTCAAGACGCCGAAGTCGAGCCGCTGAATTGGGCTGTTGAGGGTCGTGGTGGGTTGACGAGTTGGAAGAATCTGGGATATATTCCGACTGATGACTTTGATCCATATGGGCAGGGTCCGCTTACGAGAAGTATTTCGCGAACCGTTGAATATGCGTATGACGATTACTGTATTGCGTCACTTGCAAAAGCGCTGGGAAAAGCCGACGATTATGAAAAGTATATCAAACGCGCGACGAACTGGTACAACATGTTTGACGCTAATACCACTTCTCTCGGATACACTGGCTTCTTGCAAGTCAAATACTCAAATGGAACATGGGGCTACCAAGATCCGCAATTCTGTACACCCCTGATGAACTTCACAAGCTGTTACCTTAACCCCGACGGCCACGAGACCTACGAAGGCAGCACATGGCTCTACACCTTCTACGTCCCTCAAGACATGGCCTCCCTAATCACCACACTTGGGGGACGCAATACTTTCATCGACCGACTCACCTACTTCCACGACTCGGGTTTACTCTACGTCGGCGACGAACAATCCTTCCTAACCGTAAACCTATTCCACTACGCCGGACGGCCAACTCTATCCACAAAACAAATCCACACATACATCCCTTCCCAATTTAACACCAGCATAAACGGTATCCCCGGTAACGACGACAGCGGCGCAATGGGCTCATTCTCGACGTTGAGTATGATTGGTCTCTGGCCTGTTCATGGACAGGATGTGTATTTGATCAATCCGCCTTTTTTCAGGGAGGTTAATATTACGCATGGGATTACGGGGAAGGTTGCGACGATACGTAATTTGAATTTTGATGCGAGTTATACGGGCATATATATTCAGAATGTGACGAGGGATGGGCAGGTGTGGACGCGGAATTGGATTCAGCATGATTTCTTTGAGAAGGGGGGTATTTTGGAGATTACGACGGGGAGTAGTGAGAGTGATTGGGGGACGAGGGCGGAAGATTTGCCTCCTAGTATGGCTTCTTATGACTTTTAGTAGATCGCTATCACGGACAGTTGTTACATTGGGTAGTACTTGTATGAAGAATGATTCAATAATAACTCAATATCTTTATTGAGTTTCATTCATGTTCATGTCATGATTTGTTCGAAATGCGACTACTAAGATAGCTCGATCAATAGATCATGAGCTGTATCAACCACATATGCAAATAGAAAGTATCCACATGCCCATACTCATAGATGCCCAGAATGGATATCCCAGGTCATAGGCTTCGTCGCCCACAACTCGAAAACCACCCCTTCCAAATGCCACTTTGGCTCCTCCCCGCCATCCTTCTTGATTGCTGCCTCCTTGAAGATGCGCACCAATCCTTCTTCAATACACTCCCAATCGCGGTAAATTGTTCCTGGCTGGATGTAGGCGAGGATCGCGAAACGAGTGACTGCGTTGTTGATGTCGTTGTTGTCCGCCGATTCCGACTGTGTAGTAGTGTTGCCATCCTTGCCGACTCGTGGGTAGGTGATGACGTTGAGACCGTGGCATTGTCCCTTGAGATGCTTGAAAAGGTAATCGTAGGCATCGTCGACGGCCTTGCTTGTGGCGACTGCGCTCAGGACAGATGTTGGCAGAGTCTGGTGGAAGTTGGGCTGGGGTTTGTGACTGATGTAGTCCTCGATTGTGATGGGATGATATGAGCCAGTTGGCAGTTTCTTGCGATTTGCCTCACGAAGAGAAAGTTGGCTCATGCTCTCTGTTGCTTCCATCATCTGAGAGCAGGTTGTCGTGTCTGAGGAGGACAGGGACTGTGCACACTTTCTTGGCCGTGGCTTGACAGATGTCCCAACTTTCTTGCGGATGACGATTGGCTGTGGATCGACAATCATCGTGTGGGTTGAGATTGAAGAGGTTGTTTAGATAGGTGATGTTTTGATAGAAGGACCTGGTCAACTAAAACAATGTGAGAAAAATGAAGACTCTGAGAGCAACAAGATGGATAGAAGGTGGGAAAGCCCAACAAAATACAGGGTAGGAAATGTCCCAACAAAGGAGATTATACACACCTATCAACAAGCAGAGCTGTGGCCCTGGAATTGCCATCAAAGAGTGATAACTAGAGAAGTATCTCTACAATCTTAAAGTGAGATGATGATTTCTTCTACAGAGAGACTGTCAAACGAAATCAGGAGAGCACGTGATGCTATTTTCCAAACAGGAAGGAGCAGGGCGCAAGCACCAGGCAACAGAGGGAAGGAGCCATCAACGGGCGCATTTGCTCTCTTTCTTGCTCTCTAGAGGACTCTAAGAAGTAAAGATATCTTCAATTCACAGTCATTATCTTCCTCACGCCAATTCTTAGTCTCTTACATCTTGCACACTCTTTCAATTACCAAATCACGCCACTATCTCAATCTCAATACCGTGAGCGCGACAACCCCAAAAAGAAAAGTCACAATGACTCCACCACGACCTCCTTTGAGACCAATACCAGGAAACAACCAAAAAATCCAAAAGACAAAGTCATTCGAGGAGCGCGTCGATCAATTCTTCAAAGAAAGCTACAACACCCTCGTCTCAAACCTGCTGAACGACATCGAGCACCCCTTCATCATCCCCATTGAGCTGTACCTCTCCGCACGCCAACCAACATACCCACTAAAGGGGCTCGACTACCTAAGACACGATCCATACGACATCAAAATCAACTTTTACACTGCAACTTTCTTCGATCCCGTACGCGCCCATATCGCGGCTTTGATCGAGGATTCGTTGGCGAATACAGCTCACTTGGATGTGAGCTTTGACTGGGCTTTTGTGGGAGGGATCGAGGTTATGCCGACGGTCTATATTGATGTGCCTCCGGAGACGGTGACGGATTGGGCGGAATTGGAGAGTGGGATTAGAGGGGTTTTGGCGAGGAATGCTTCGCCATTGGGGATTGCGGTTGATGTGCAATTTCGGGTTAAGGGTGCTGGGGTGCCCCTGGATCAAACTATGAGGCTGTGAGGGTGATTTGATCATGCATCCGATAAAGTAAGTCGTCCGTTTGCGCGATATTACTTTGGCTGGACCTGACATTGCGTCGTTGGTGCCCTTAGACGACATGTCGGCTGCGTAAATCCCCGGGTCGGTTAATGAAATTCGCTGTTATTGATACAATGGGACGGATACTTGGGACTATTTTTAGATTAAGAACTGTTCAAGTGTATGTTAATTCTTGAAATAAATGCAACTCGTTTACCAACACTTCCTTTCCCTCAGCCCTAGAACCGTACTCTCTCCTTTCCGTAGCTCAACTATTACCACCCTTCCGCGGTATCAACTTCACCATGAGCGACTCCTTCAGCCACAACGTAGTCGTATTTTGATCAGTCCAATTGTAGCTCTCTGACTGGAGCTCCACGTCAAAATTCCAAAAGAACCTGCACGTTATCAACCTCATCTCGGCATATGCAAGACTAATATGAACCATGAGTCAGCCAGCCACCTATCTCAAAAGCAATGGGAGGAATGAAAAAAAAAAAAAAAAACCTACTTCTTCCCTAAACAATTCCTAGGCCCATGTGAAAACGGATGAAAAGCGTCCTTGCGGTCATCCTTAAATCGCGGATCTTCCCCTTCGAGCCACCGTTCTGGATGAAATACTTCCGGGTCAAAGAAGTTTTGAGCAGAGTGATAGCACGAGTAATGAGGCAACCCCACAGAAGTACCAGCAGGAACAAATCTATCGCAGATTATCTGTCCTGGCTCTGGAACCAGGCGTGGCAGAGCAGCGGGCACCGGCGGATAGAGACGCATCGATTCTTCCAACACAGGATTCAAGTACCGAAGAGGAGCAGCGCTGTTTATGTTGATTTCATTCTCGTTTTGGAAAGATGAGCGGATTTCTTTCGTCAGACGTGCTAGGTACGAAGGCTCTTTGAGCAAATAGTATAACATGCCGGACAACACCGTGGCTACCGTTTCACTTCCAGCAAGTATGAGAATCTCGCTCACAGAGACCATCTCGTCAAAGCCAAGTCCGTCAGGGCCCATGGCTTCTTTAGAACCTTGTAGCATATAGTTTACTTTTGTCTTGTTAGCAGGTCACTTTCAGACCATTCGACAACAGGGAATCAAGTACCGAAATCTTTTCTATCAGTGTCAATCGAGACACGCTTTTTAAGTTTGCTTTGCGCAAGCTCATACTGATACACCCTATCAGCCAGCATCTGCTTCGGCGTAATCAACTTGGTCACGAAAAATCGCCATCTTAGTGGAAACACCCGTTTGATGGCAGGGTACCACGCAGTGAACTGTATCATGCCAAAAGTCGTTGAGATATATCTCGACCATACGCCTTGTTCCAGCAATCCAAATGACGAACCAAATGCGAGATCACCAATAATGTCGAAGGTTATGTAATTGAACCAGTGCATCATATCGACAACCCCGTCGCCCCCCGAGGCCCTTTTGCGGAGCTGGGATATGAAAGTGTCGACATAGCCCTGAAGAATGGCTTCTTGGGCTTTCAGTGCTCGATCGGAGAAGGCCTGAGCTAGCAAACGTCGAAGGCGGCGATGTTGCTCGCCAATTGCGCCGATCTAATTCCATATCAGTCCTTTCTGCTCTAATGCATGGGTGGTTGGAAAGTACAATGTTATGTTCTCCCGTCGGAGACTCCAGAAAGAATTTCTGATCTTTCTCGAAAAGGGACCGATTGTTACTCGTTCGATGTCCTGCCGTTTTATTATTATCCTGATCAAATTCCTAGGCCTGTTTCTTAGCTTACCACAAATCTTCTCCCATGCACGGCCAGAATTGTATGATAGGTGGTTCGGCGCAATCCGGAAAACTTCACCGTATTTATTATGCCATTCGTTTATCTTGAGATGAGAGCTCCCTTGCAACTCCCAAAATATCGCATAATACTCGGTTGCTCGACAAAGCAACGGGCCAGGATACGAGCGTAAGGGATGAAAGTAGAGATTGTAGAATATTTTGCTACCTATCGCCGTTGCGATGATAGACAGAAGCGCCTGTTTTGGAGCATCAACGAGTGAATGTCCATTGTGATGGTAAAAAAGAGGTTGAGATACCAGAACAAAAAGAGAAAGAACGACCATCTTGACAAAAACGGCAGGTGGGTCGTCTAGGGTTAGTTAGGGTAAGATCGAGGTTTCCCCCGCCAACCGCCAACTTTACTTCTTACCTCCTCTCTCAATTTCTTTTCAACTTCTTTTCAACCTCAGTGCAACACGTCCTATCACAATACCAACCCAGTCAATTTATTCCCAAGATACACCTCAATTACACACCTAATACTCTGTCAATATGCCTGCTACCGACAGCCTTCGTATGTCTCTTAGTCTCTTCTTCTATCAGTCTTGTTCGTGCTGCTGACTCTGTTCTAGAGCCTCCGCTTACCCCCGCCGAACGAGAAATCGTAAAGAAGTACGGCGGCTGGACTCAATTTTGCCACAGCTTTGGTCTCAAGCCCTTCAACAATGAGGACGCCGAAGAAGCGAAGCAAATTCTTGTCACCTTTGTCGCACGGCGAAAAATGAATCCAAATCGGACCGATCAAGGAGCCTTGCAGAGCACGGCCAAATCGAAAGGATGGAAGGACGAGAGCAGGAGAGATGGCTTCCTATTTATTGATTGTATACACAACTAGCTCAGTGCAAGTATTACACATGCCTTGACTTTCCAATGCCGTCGTCGTTTTGCATGCCCTTTATTTGTTACTTCCTTGATCCTGGACAAAGAAAAGAAAGTTCACAATGTGTCCAACCCTACCTACAAAGCCATCCATACTAGTTATCACCATAGTCCTTGCATTAAACTCATTCTAAGCTATCTTTTTGACCAATTGTAACTTGATATTAGCCTGGTACTTGAGTCATGTCTTGAGTAAACTAGCGAGCATTTCTTTATCTCATGACTACTTAAAGTTCGGCCTTCTTTAGATACATATCATCGAACAGCAAGCCTCGGAGTATCTTTTTGCGTTATCGCAATCAGACGTGGGATATGGGTTGTACACAATGTACAGCCTTCCTTCCTGACATAGTAACCGTAACCCTGGCTCATTACTCATGATATCACGACTATAAGGCCTGAACTTCGTTCTTCACATTGGAACTTTTTTTTCTTTCTTTGTCTCACAAACTTGCTTCCACCTCCATGGCACCATGGCATACAGCATGGTGCAGTGCCTAGCCGCCTGCATCGCCTTCACCGTCATCGTCTGGATCTTCCTCCTGATACGCTCCTATGTCCAGTGGCGCTTTCAGACAGGATATTTGATCGAGGAAATCCTCGCCAGGCTTGCAACAGTTTGCCAAAATAACCCCGGAGGATTTACGCAATGATCTAACTTCATTGTTTATATACCAGTTAGTCTACACAGCCCTTATCGTACAATTTCCCATCGGGGTTGGGAATTTCGGCATGCTACCTAGGTACCTAATTCGACCGATGTTGTCAATATATCCCCAGAAACCAGAGCAGGAACCCTTAAAGTATGTTTCTAAACATATGAAATTACTTCACCTACTGACTAGTCAAGACGTTCTTCATCTGCGAGCTGCTGTACCGGATAGGCACCTACCTAGCGAAGCTCTGCTTCACCCCAGCGAGAGCTTGAGCAGACCGGACATTTTGTTGCTGTTCAATGGACGACTTCTGAGGACTAAGGATGAGACTGGCTGATGAGGGAACCAAAGACATAAAGGAAGCCCAACCCTTTATACCCCATTCTGTCTGTCCATTGACTCATGATAGACAACTGTAGCCTGAGAGGTAAGGTCCCTGCCTAGCTAGGACGCTATAGCGAAGTATGCCCAATCAAATTAGCCAGCCTGCTTTAGCATAATGGAGTTCATATACTCGGCTCCACCAGATTACCCCAGACTCTCCCGGCTCCACCTCATTATTACCCCGGACTCACCTCCACCCCCAGATCTTCACCATCGCTCGGCTCCACGCTCACTCTACGACCTTTTGGTTATTGAGGGATTAGGGAAAACTTTGAACGACGCCTGGACCATATGCTTGCGTTTCTCGCTTATCAGGATATCAGCACTGGAATGAGCGGAGCCTACTATGGAGGAGTATGCTCGTGGCCGAGGTTATGATTCAATGAGTTTAACGCGAAAAGTGAACGGCATCTCCATAGTTTGACGCCTCCATTCCAACTTCCTAGAATGCGTGCTCGCTATTCGCCCAACCCCAGAAAGTCCTTTTCCTGTGCCTTCTCTTTTCCACCCCGACACCTTCTAACTCGATGTACTCAACTTTCCCATCACCCAGGCCACAAACGTATCCCTCGTATCCACAATCGATAGCTATCGTCCCATCGCCGGCAAGGTAGTCGTCACCCAACTCGCCTTCAAGTCTGCGTTTGGGTTTCTCGTTAGGCTTCTACACGAACCCATAGGTTGATAAAGACGGCTATAATATTGCCTACGGCGAAATGGCTGCGATTTTCGGTGGTGTTCTTTTGTTCTGGATTCCTCTGTTCATTTGGGGCAAGAAGATTTGAGAGTGGACTCTTAGCTGGCGTGTTATGTCATGGGTACAGTGGGATGTTGACCGAGAGGTTGGCGAGTAAGCAGTTTTGTGCCACTTCGATTTGACTTCGGCTTCAAAGGCACTGTTTGGCGAGAAGTTCAGATTTGCCCCTTTGGTTCCTGGATATATTAGGTCCTGTTTACCGGCGAACTTATGCCTCGCCTAGGGGCCTGTGATTCTATCTCAGTTCCTCGGCCGCCTTACTAACCTTGGAAATTTGTCCAATTTTATTATTTTCAAACTTCACGCTTGCTCTTATAACAAAAATAATCACAAGTTGGCTGCATTGGGCCTCTAACGAATTTCTCGGGCTATTGATTCATCTACACCTGGGCATTTTATTGGCTTTCTATGTATTAACACGCCAATTTTGGCCAATGATCCCTGTATAGGTACTAAGAAGTACACTAATGCATACCTAGGTACTAAAATTCATTGAGTTTGGTCTAAGGCTCGTATTCAGAACAACTGAAACCTCTTCTCAGAAACGATCAGCGATGATTATTGCTACGCGCCATTCTCATTCATTAATATCTTATCTACTATTCGCTCTAGTTTACATCTGTATCCTGTCTGTGCGATTCTCGTTCTTTACCAATTGCGACGCCCTACCTAGGTATGAAAGGTATGTATTTACTCTTGAGATTGCTGTTATACTTGGAGTTCTTGCTTTCATGTTTCTCCTCCTTTCTCTGCTGTCAGATGGACATCTGGAGACTCTCTTCGAGTCTTCCAGACCCCTTATTATTAAACTTGGACAAGATCCTGTTGAATTCAGCCTCACGAGCCTAGACTCTAGAGACTTGAAACTTCAGCGGCGCATGTAAATCTGCCCCATAGTAGGCTCCTCTGTATGTAGACCGACATGCGCCAAGGTGAGCTAACGTTACCGCTTCGCTTCTATCAACCATCTTCAGTATAGCGCAAACCCTGGTAAATTCAGCATATATACTCAGTCAGTTTTCCAGTTTTCCAGAACGAAGAATAAAGGACCACATTCCCACTACAATAATCGATCACGCGAGAATTATCTCACAGTTCACTTCATTCCTGACCGCCTCCTATCCATACAACTTTCGCGGCCAACGATCAACCAGTTAACGCCTAACACCATGAAGCCCAGCACAATCACTGCTATGCTTGCCAGCATTCTTCTATCAGCAGTAGCTGCCGATGCCTGCAAATGCAAAACAGGAACAAAACAGGGCCAATACTGTGGCGGTTGCATCGAGGTGCTGGATTACGCTGCTGGTCACTCGAATCATGTATTCGAATGTAACCCGAGTGGAGGGTGTTATGACTATGGGTATCGCTCGGAGTGTGCTGGGGGTGTTATTTATGAATCCAAGATGTGTCCTCTTTAGTATGTCGGTTTTGCTGTTCTTTGCTTTGGATTTAGATCATCTGATTGAAAGGGATATAATACTCATGTTTCATTTATAGAATCGAACTGATCGCTGGCTCCGGCTATGGATATTGAATTGGTGATGGCATGCTACTTGAATACCGATAGCCCTGGCGCAATCCGGTTGTGTCAGGATTCTACAGTCAGCACTGGAGAGATTGTCTTGTACTCTCCTAGTTGTCTTGTAGATGATTTTATAACCAGTGATTATAGGTTTCTCCTATACAAAGAGTCCCCTTGTGCGAAAAGTACCCTTACACGAAAAGTAGTTCCGTGCACAAGTTTTTTTCTTATGCGCAAACTTCTCGTACGCGTCGATCTGTCTTATGCAATACCTTCTCTTATGCACTGTGTAGTAGCTGCCTTACCAGACGTTCGTGTTCAACTGCAGGTTCCGGCCAAACTCACCCCTTCTTCAGTTCCATTCACGGGCTACTCGCTGTATGTTGCAGACCCATCGATGAATGCGCCACTAGCCAACGGGATAACGACTGTTTGCGGTTCATGATATCTCCTAGAATGGGCCCAATGCAATAGAGTAGTGGAAAGCCTCTTCGCGGATATGTGTGGAAAGCTATACACTCAATTCTACCCCGTGACAGACTCGCTCCAGATGTCAGTGTTCCTGATTACGAGGCGCCTAGCGCAGTCACCACATACACAAAGTTTGCCATTATTTTGGAGGTTCTGATTCACTTTACTGAGAAAGGAATATCAGCAGCTCCATTTCGAACCGTGTATAAAGTCGACGGTTGTGCCTTGATGGACATATTCTTCTCTTATCCTCGTCAACCATCAAGCTCCTCGTCCTGATTACTGTCGTCTTCACCCAAAGAATACCTAGTGATACCTAAGGAACAAGATGAAGGTCTTGTCAAGCCTCCTCTCTACTTAGCACAATGGCGGTAGCCATAGTGAGTCAACTATTCCTGTCATTTTCATGCCCTCTATAATCCCATTCCTGTGTATCCCCCAGTTGTGCTTAAGTGGCAGATTACGTGGACGCTATCATCAATGCATGCATGATCGATATAAGCCGGTCATGCGCGGTCATTGGATGCGTTTCTACTGATGTGTTCCTTGTCCAGGATCAGCAGTTTGATACTGATAACTACAACGTTATTGTTGGTGCTGCCAACTGCTAGACACATCACTCAGAGTTCTGTGATCGATCACATCTGTGTTCAATTGATTGTTAAGTTTCCAGAAATTATCAGATCTCAATTAGATATTACTCTATCTCATGATTAACTAACTATCAGTTGTCTATTTTGACCCCCTAAGTGACCACGATCTAATCAATGAAGACCTCAATGCGCATAGTAGTATGTATTGTTCACCGTCGTACCCCTCATATAAGGAGGCTCCGCTCCTCTGACATAAATATCCTGGAACAATGTATCCTGCGTCGGAGGCGGATCGTCCATCTTCTGCGCTGCCTCAGCTTCAGCATTAACATGGCCCCTAATCTCCTTCTCCATGGCTTTCAATTCATCTTCCGTGTTGACTTTCAATTCTATCATTCGGTCCTTGAGTACTGTCAAGGGATCCTGTTTTCGAGCGTCTTTCAACTCTTCGCGTGATCGATACGCGATGCCGGGGTCTGACATGCTATGTCCGGCGAATCTGTAGGTGACGAATTCATACAAGAGAGGTCCTTCATGGGAGCCTTCTTCGCCGGTTATCAATCGGCGGGCGTATTTTACTGCTGACATGACAGCTAGGACATCCATGCCGTTGACGCGAATGCCGGGGAAATAGTGGCCGCGTTTGTAGTAGTCTGTCATGGCGGAGGATCTTTCAGCGGACGTTCCCATTCCATACTGGTTATCTGCTATAGCTTAGCGGGTATTCTTCACTTCTTCGAGGTAGAACAAACTGACTCTCACATCCATAGAGTACCGGCAGATTCCACAACTTCGCCATGTTAAACGCCTCATGAACTTGCCCTTGATTCGCCGCACCATCCCCGTAAATATCAACCGTCATATTCCTCTTCTCAGAGTACTGTTGAGCCAAAGAAATACCCGTGCCCACAGGTACATGTGCACCGACAATTCCATTCCCGCCATAAAATCCTTTGGCAAACATATGCATTGATCCTCCTTTGCCGTATGAGATGCCCTCCTGTTTACCGAGCAATTCGCCTATGATTGACCGCAGGCTTCCGCCTCGCATGTATGTGAATCCGTGGCTGCGGTATGCTGTAATCAAGGGGTCGGATTTGGTGATGGCGTGCTCTATGCCAACTGCCACTGCTTCTTGGCCTGTTGAGAGGTGGCAGAAGCCTCGGATCTTTTGCTCTTTGTAAAGCTGGTCTGAGAGTAGTTCCAACCTCCTATGAGAAATGATTAGATTCATCATAGGTTATACTTGTCGGGAAATTTAGAGAAATTACCGGATAGTAGTCATATCCTTGTATAACTGTTGTAGCTCGCTTTTCGAAGTTTCTAAGATATACGGAGGTGGATCTATGTTGTACGTATCAAACGAGTCTTTAGGAATCGAAACATTGATAGGTTGATCGTCTCCCTAGAACATACAATGATTAGCTCTATGTACTGTCATATAATCCATATCGAACCAGAACTCACCGCAGACTGAGAACTTCCCCCAGCCGCTCTCGCCAGAGCTCGACGCTGGGATGAGAATGTCCATACCGAGCGAACCGGAAATCTGCCTGCTTTCGAGCGGATAGTGCAAAATGACATTTTGACAATACAAATGTCATGAACCCCAAAGAGTCAAAGAGGCATTAGAATGAGTGAGACATGAAAATGAAGAAGTTGAGATGTTGTCGATGTCTACATTATGTCATTCTGAGGTTATCGAATACCGCCACGTGATTGGTCAATCTATGAGAAGATCTTCGGAGCGGAATATCCCTCTTCCGACGTGTGCCTAATCTTATCGCTGATCGCGTTCCTTTTCAGCGTCATTCCATGACTCAACAATCATTGCGATGTTTGTCTATTCTCGAGACGAATGCGTGTCGCAAACCGTCTCTGAACCATCCCGTTCATATTCGAGACGAAATATTCACCAGTATCGCAAATAGATGACTGTGGATGCGGTCTCTACTGCGAGTTCTGAACGATGCTAGGGACATAAATTATTTACGGAGTTGGAATAGCTCCAGCTGACGATATATACCATGCCACGAACACCGTTACCTCGACGAGGTAGGGTCCGACCTCAGAGTACTCGGAAGAATCGAGCGGAGCGCCAGCGCGACGAAGATATTCCGCAAGTCTACCGTGAGCTGTTGGCCGAAGCAGATGCGCGTGCTGCCGATGAACCACAGTCCGACAGGCCGATAAAACGTCGAAGAGTAGGGGAAAGGGCACAGGATTCACATAATGTACAAACAAATACCAACACTCAAGCTTCTTCAAGTTCCAATACTGTTATCGATTTGACACAAACGCAAACTATCTATGACCTTGATGCCGAAGACTCGTCCGAAGATGAATCGGACATGGAGTGGGAGGAAGTTATTGTACAGCAACCAGACACAAATATTTCGAACACGGTACATACGGGAGGCAATGAGTCTTTGGATATTACGCTCGAGGAACCCACCGTTCGAAGGACACTTGTTAGGCGACGTAAGCCAGTCACTGGGTCCGAGAAGAAACTTCGACTGGATATTCACAAGGCCCATGTTCTCTGCTTGTTGGGTCACGTATATACGCGTAATCTGTGGTGTAACGATGATGAAGTTCAAAAGTACTTGAAGCAGATGTTGCCGAAACAGACAATATCGTTCTTGAACCCGAAGGAATCTTTGCCTCAGTTTCAGCGATCCACGACATTCATCGACGGGTTGAAACAAGCGAGTGAGACGTTTGTGCGAAGGTTCAAGGTTACGGCGCCTGGCCTGAGACGGCCATACTGGGCTGAAAATGCACAAGACTGCAAGGACCGAGCCGCATCAATTATGCGCGATGGAGAAATCATATCGACCAGAGAAGAGTTTCGAGAACAAGCGAAAAAGCTACAAGGTTCTCGAGATTTCGGTGCGCAGCTGTTCTGTGCTTTGTTACGTTCAGCTGCCGTTGAGACACGACTCGTATGCTCCCTGCAGGTACTCCCTTTCTCTGGAGTCGCAAAGGGCACTAGTCCTGAGAAACCGAAACGGGATTATATAGTTATTTCCTCCGATGATAGTCCGAGTTCTAGCGATGACAAACCTGTTGCGCAAAGTAATAGTCTACCTGCCAAGGGGCGCAGACTTGGGCAGCCGTCTTTCATGACACCAGTACGGCCGTCCTCCTCAAATCATATACGTATGTTAAATTTGTCCTCATGCAGAAGGCAATTCACTAATTCTTCATAGAGCGCCCACGCAATTTTGTCGGCTCTCCATACCCAGTGTTCTGGGTTGAGGTTTTCAACGAGGCTGTTCAAAAATGGATACCTGTCGATCCTCTCGTCACAAAATCTGTGGCGAAGCCATCCAAGTTTGAGCCCCCTGCTAGCGACAGGCATAACAACATGTCCTACGTGGTGGCATTCGAAGAAGATGCCTCCGCCCGAGACGTTACAAGACGTTACGCCAAAGCGTATAATGCTAAAATGCGGAAAACGCGTGTGGAAAGTACTAAGGATGGGGAAACATGGTGGACAAACGTCATGAACTACTATGAGAAACCCTTCTTAGAAGATCGAGATCAGCTAGAATTCAGTGAATTTACGGCCAAATCAGCGGCTGAGCCGATGCCTCGGAATATCCAGGACTTCAAAGATCATCCTGTCTATGCCTTGGGAAGACACCTTCGGCAGAATGAAGTCATACATCCAAAGAGGAAGATTGGCCAGGTCGAAGCTGGCAAGCCAGGGTCTAAGAAGGGCTCCGTGGTAGAGCCTGTTTATCGCCGTGCGGATGTACATTTGGTTAGAAGTGCGGACGGCTGGTATCGACTAGGGCGAGATATCAAGATAGGGGAACAACCGCTCAAACGTATAGCCGCTTCGCAAAAGAGGGACGAGAGTGATGACGAACCGGATGGTGGGTTTGGTGTAGAGAGAGCGCTGTACGCACTCTATCAGACCGAGCTGTATAAACCACCGCCAGTCGTTAAAGGCAAGGTCCCCAAGAACGCATATGGTAACCTAGATGTCTACGTTCCTACCATGATACCTCCTGGAGGGTTTCATCTCAAACATTCCGAGGCAGCCCGAGCGGCTCGAATACTGGGCGTTGACTACGCTGCTGCCGTGACAGGTTTTGAGTTCAAAGGTCGTCATGGAACTGCAGTTGTCAATGGTGTGATTGCGGCATCAGAGTATCGTGAAGCTTTGGAAGAAATCATCAGGTGCATTGAAGATGAACGGATCCAGGAGGAACTTGATCGAAGAACAGCGGAGGCTCTTCGTCTTTGGAAGCATTTCTTGTTGAAGCTACGCATTGCAGAAAAAGTGAAAAGTTATGCCATTGAAGGAGAAGCTTCTGAAGCGGAAGAGGAAGCGTCAGAAAAGGATGGAAATGTCAGTGATGATGCACCAGATGATCCAGACTTTGCGGAAGGAGGTGGATTCATACCTGAGGATGATGGAGATGACTTTGGGAACGGGGGCGGGTTCATTCCGGAAGATAATGAGACCGGCTTCGTGGACGGGGGCGGTTTCATTCCCGAGGACGATAAAAATGACGTTCCAATGAAGAGTAACGATTTTGGGAACGATCTGGAGTCTGAAAAGTACGAAGGTGGCGGTTTCATTATGGACGAATGGAATGATCCAAGTTCAGAAAGTCATAACGGCGGTGGTTTCATTGTTGATGAAGATGCCTTGACTACTGAAAGAGCCTCGCCTGAAAATAAACCTGTCGACGACACAGTCAATGTTCAGCCACCAGTAGTCACCGAGCGTAACGTCCAGAGATCGAAGAAGAGCGTGCCACGGTACAAACTCATTGTGATACCCAATACAGCTACTGTCGAAAGTTCAGCTAGCCCTTCTGTTCAGCCAGTCAACAAAGTACCAGAAGAGAAAGGTGTTGCACAAGCCAATATGAACATATCTGATGATGTGATCCCAGGCGACGGATCATCTGAAGCTGCACCCATTCAAGTCGATTCATCTAGTGGTCATCCATCAGCCCCTGCGAGCGTGGATCTCAATTCGCAAGGGCCAGGCCATGCAATGTCACCAGAAACCCCTACACAGCCAGAAGAAAGTGACTATGATTCAGCCTTGGAGAAAGAATCACTGTTATCTCACGACCCTGAAGACGAAGATGCCGAACCTGACTGGCTCATGTCTGATTGATTTTGTATAAATGATCATGTATCCGTAGATAATTGAATGATGACTCTGTATAAACAATATCGAAGTATTATAAGTAGCTAATCGCAACTTCAAAGTTGAAAATCCAAAGCGGTTAGCGTGGCACGACGCGTCTAAAACGCGTCTCCTCGACCAGGCGGCAACCTCGACCTTCATCAAACGACCATACGCTACTAATCATGCACGATATCCCAATGTATCAATTTCAATACTCGTGGAAATGAGTTCGCGAAAAACTCATCAACGTCCATCTCGAGATAATAACGAATTACCGACTACACCCGTTGAAAGCACAACCAGAAATGCCACAAATGGACGACGCGCAGCAACGACGTCCAAAGCGAGCCGCAAGGATAAACCGACAACCTCATCGTTTTTAACGAATCCGAAAAGACGCAAATATCCCAGTTCTCCGGACTGGGATAGTCAAATCACTTTGACACAATTGGTACCCAAGGCGGAGGCGGAAACACCGGATGGCGGATCTGGGTTGGTCGAATACGACGAAGATGGGACTGAAGGGAAATCGGTTGAGGTGATAGACTTGGCCGACGATACAGACGGAAATGGTGAGTCATGGAGATCATCAACGAACCGGCGGCAGGCGGCCAAAAGACAATCAACTGGCGGCTCTCGTTCCCCTAATAGTATACCAACGACTACATTTAAGAGGCGAAAGTCGAGTGTGTTGATCAGTGGAGGGCCAAAAGTTAGCAAGTCGACAAGGAAAAATAACAAAGGGTCCGGGCAAAAGGAAACCAAAAGAAACAAGACGCTTACGCAGATGGACTTTGTGCGGCGGTTTATACCTCTGCCTGATTCTGATGATGAGGATTTGAATCTATATTCGGAGAACCCATCTACGACAGACAAAAAAGATGCCGAAAACAAGGAGAAGATCATAGATCAGAAGGAAGCCACGAACAAGGATGAAATTGAAGATTTAACACCGAGGAAACGAAGAAAACTGAACGATGAGAATGTGGCTCCGTCGCCTGTAATCAAAACCAAAGTCTCTCCTGACGAGAAGAAACCGTCGTTACTCAGTGTCCCTAGTTCTCAGCCTAAGACGCCGCAGAAAGGGCGGCGATTTGAGATACCCTCGTCACAGACCCCCGAAACTCCTCAGCAGACGTTCGTTTCTTCGCCGAGCATTCATCAAGTTTCTCGCTTTTCCTTAGAAGCGCCGTTGTCAAACACGGCAGAAACAAATGTGCCCAAGAGTCCCCATCAGGAAGCACCTGAAAAGGTGCAGGATCAACAGGTGGAGACGGAAGGCTCAAAGTCACAAGATTTCGATTTTGCGGATGATGATATACTAGCCTCCACCATGATCCCAAGTTCGCAATTACTGAAAGCAAGCACTGGGGACCAACCCACGATTTCAGAATCAGACGCCATACAACCCACTACACAACCAGAGCCGCCGCCACTATCGTCAGCACCAAAGAAGACTATCGTTTATGACACTGATGACGAGACAGACTACGGCGATCTAGAAGACGATAATTTGCCGGAGATTTCTATCGGAGCAAAGGCCTTGGAAGAATGGCCAGAACCGATCGAGAGTTCCAGTAGAGACCACACTTCTCAAAACTGCGATTATTCAGATGATCTCCCTCCCATACCTAATTCTGGAACCGATCTCGAAATAACTGGCAATTTGTTGTCAGACACTGCGTTCCCGTCAGATTCATCAGTATACTACCGTCGGCCTGCTCGGTATACGCAGTACCCAAACGAACCTATTCCGATGATGAATACCCAAAAGATAGCAGAACTCTTCCCTGTGATTGAAGAAAATGATGATCCGGCTTTGATGATGCAGACATCAGTCCCTTCCACGAGAGAACCCGCTGCTTCTACAGCTCATGATCACTCCGATGTCTTGGGCTCTGGAATTGAAACCCCAACACAAGATGACTCTGCCAGCCGATCAATCGAAGTTGTTCCCGAATCTTCACCTATTACACGAGGTTACGACGCAGCCAGATCAGCGCCCAACACAATGGCACCGCCAGCACGCGAGTCGATAGTATTGGTCGAATCGTCACAGCTAGTGGACAGACTCAATCGACAAAACGACAGCATGGATACTGGTAAATCTTTGAGAAGACTATTTTCTACCAGAGATTTCCTCACGGATAGTGTGATGGAAAGTATACCCGCACCTCCGTGGATGGCGAGTCAGGATAGTATTGGGGAGCCATATCCGGAGAATGACGGCCATGAGCGCAGAGGATAGTGCATCGTATAATATATGTTGGTAGAATAGATTAGAATTATACGCGAGTAATATACCCAGACTTATCTTGAAACATATCTATCAAGTCTTGTCATCCGGTGACAGGGTCGACCAAGTCAGTGATAATCTTGAATTCACGTCACATGCAGCCAAAAGAAAATAAACTCCATTAATGGTTGGCATTGTTTGCATTCGTGTTCTCCTACTCTTCTGATAAGCACCGACACTATAACTTGAGGCCGTGAAAACTATTGGACGGAATCGCCGATACCGATCGATAGCGTGTAGATTAGGGCTAATGTCCCGAAATGGAAGGTAAAAGGAGACGGCTTAATCGTGGTACTCTTATCTTAACTGGCCTCTATGATAGAAGCTGCATGATATCTGAGCCCTCTGAAAACATTTACAATGGATTCATGCGGGTTATCGCATCTAGGTTGATATTATTACCAGTGGTTATCGCCTTACTGGTAAAAAGTCTCCATCAAGCTTCCATTTTGGGGATACCTTTGCGATAGTGTGACACGGACGATACGGCGATATCTTTCAACATGGAGGAGAGTATTTATACCTCCAACAACTCCCCGACAACTGAGCTTTCCCTCTCTTTCCTCTTTTTTCTATTCACAACCAAACTAGATCATCTCACATCCCCCAAGGAAGTCTGAAAGCAGAAAAATGACATCCTCAGTCCTCTACGCCAACATCGCTAACCCCCCTCTCCAAATCACCAAAGCAGACGGCCACTACCTCCTAACCGCCGATGGCCGCAAAATCTTCGACGCCACCAGCGGCGCAGCCGTTGCCGCACTAGGGCACAACAATCCCGAAGTCAAGAACGCGATTGTAGAGCAGCTAGAGACGTTGGATTATGCTTATTTACCGTTCTTTACTTCGGCGGCGGCGGAGAGGATATGTAATTTTTTGACGGAGTCGGCGGGTGGGGAGATGGAAAAGGTGTTTATTGTTAGTTCGGGTTCGTATAAGTTGACGTGTTATATACATGTAGTGCATGGATGGACATCTGACTAAAGGCATAGGAACGGAGGCCGTCGAAGCGTCATTGAAAATGGCAAGGCAATACTTTGTCGAATTGGGACAACCATCAAGAACAAAGTTCATTGCTCGGAAGCAGTCATATCATGGCAATACGTTGGGTTCTCTGGCAACTGGTTTCCATAAGGGCCGGAGAGCGATTTATGAGCCTATACTTGCGACGAATGTGTCGCATGTATCGCCATGTTATAGCTATAGGGGTCGGAAAGAGGGTGAAAGTGATGATGAGTATGTCAAGAGGCTTGCGCAGGAGCTTGAGGATGAGTTTCAGGCTCAAGGTCCGGAAAATGTGTGCGCGTTTATAGCGGAGACTGTCTCTGGTACTGTGAGTACCAGCCTTCTGCCCCTGAGGTGTGAATAAATACATACCTAGGTAATGGCTAATAATGAGACAGACCCTCGGTTGCGTCCCGCCAGTCCCCGGCTACTTCAAAGCAATGCGGGAAGTCTGCGATCGCCATGGTGCATTGCTGATCCTAGACGAAGTCATGTCCGGCATGGGCCGTACCGGCACTCTACACGCCTGGCAACAAGAAGGCGTCGTTCCCGATCTTCAGACCGTAGCCAAAGGCCTCGGGGCTGGATACGTCCCAATCGGCGCTCTTCTACTCCATAAAAAGGTAGTTGATGTACTATCCAAAGGCTCCAAGGCATTTGTGCATAGCCAGACTTATCAGGGGCATCCGGTTGCTTGTGCGGCAGCTTTGGCGGTTCAGAATATTGTGGTTAGAGAGAATTTGCTGGAGAATGTTAAAGTGCAGGGTGAGTTGTTGGGGAAGTTGTTGCAGGAACGGCTTGGGGGACACAGATATGTGGGTGATGTTCGTGGCCGGGGGTTACTTTGGGGAGTAAGTTTATCTACTTTCATTCCCTTCTCATTTCGTATACTGACAATATCATGGTCTAGGTGGAATTTGTCAAGGACAAAGAAACAAAGGAGCCATTCCCAGCACATGAGCAAATCGGGGCAAAAATCAATTTGAAAGGCTTGGAAGCGAAGTACTCCATCTCACTCATGCCTGGAGGCGGTATTGTAGATGGCAAAGACGGAGATATCATTTTAATAGCGCCGCCATATACTATTTCTTCGGCGGAAGTTGAAAATATGGTGAATACGATAACGGATGTTGTTAGCGAGGTGTTTGAGGGTTATGCTTGATACTTGGTTTCTAGACAGCTCATGATATAAATAATCTCGTTTCAGCGGATATTCATCTAATAAGCATATATGATTTATAGTACTTCAAGATCATTTTGGATATCGGGTTCATAGTCTGAAATGGATCAATTGATACCTGCCCAGGTGTGATTGGACGAACTATATCGTACCTATGTATATAGTAGTACCGCTCCGGCTTATCTCGGTCTTAACCTTGGTATCAACATTGAACATTCATCATTCTTCAATATTCCTTGAATATTCAAGATTGATCAGGATAACATGGCTCCATCAAATCCTCAATCGCCTATTGCAACAAAGAAAAAGCGACCGAAGACAAAAGGTAACATTCCCCCGTGCATAATGCAAGCGCTGTTTGAGACCCCTCAAAGCTCATCCGGCATCTAGGTTGTTATCAGTGTTCACGCCGCAGAATCGACTGCGACCGTCAACACCCAACCTGTCAAAAGTGCAAGACAAAGGGACTGGAATGCAGTGGGCTAGGGATTCGATATCGATTCAACAGTGGCCTTGCATCTCGAGGCAAGCTTGTTGGTGAAACCATTCCTACGAGGCTCTCGTATGGTGGGGATACCGATGCGGGCAGATCAAGTCCGATCAACGTAAAGTCGGGTTCATTGAGGGCATGTCACAAGAAGGCCTCAAACCACATTTCACAAGATAAATGTACTACTCAGCGTGGAAATCAACGCCGGAGCCAGTTTGAAGACACCCATACGACCCCGCAGTGCGTCTTGGATAGCAGGAAAGACCGTGAACGGACAACGGAGAACGATGAGAATGCAGCAGTGATGATAAGGAAATCTCTCTTTTGTTTTGATGGAGAGACCCAGTATCTGATGCAATATTGTATAATAGCCTTCAATGAGTCGAGTCGTCGTACCAAGCTGATCGTTTTCAACAGTCGCTGAACACATCGCTCCAGCAGCAGCAGTAATCGACAGAGGCTGGAATGGTTTCCGAGATCTACTCCTACCGTACGCCGAGACAGAACCGTTCGTTAGGAGAGCGATAGCAGCAGTCTCAAGACAGCACATCATCCTACGTTTTGGCGGTGACTTTGCTTCCGATATCCGGGAGTACACCGGACTCATTTCAGAGTTAGTCGCGAGATCGAAAGTATTCCCCCCAAACCAGGATATTGCCAGCTTGATAGTGCTTCTACTATTGCATTATAGGGAGACAGTCAGTGGAGGAAATGGCTTCAAATACCTTTACGGTTCGTTGAAGGCTTTACCGGATCTGACCATTCAGAATGGCATGTCGGGACAGTTGTTTGAGTTGGCACGATTTGTCAATATACAGATCTTGAGGTATGTACTGTCACTGGAAACTTTTTTGTTATTCATGCTGATTTATATAGGCTTCGTCTTTTCGCCGAACCACTCTTTGACGAAGCGGACGGAAAGCAATATCTATCCGTCCATCGGACAAGATGCTTCGAGTTCCTACGATTCTGTCAAAGCCTGCATCCTGAATATGAAGAGCTCATGAAGCTCTTATTCGCAGCTGTCACTTTAGCATGTGAAGCTTATATTCAACGAGCCTGCTTTGATCCCCCGTCATACAAAGCGGCTCATCTAATCGAAACCTTCCGCCACCTCGTCCAGCGAGTAAAGAGTTATGGCAATGTCGTTGGGCAGAACTTGCTTGCTTGGCCATATTTTGTCATGGCAGCTGAAAGTTCTACATCAGAGGACCGGGAGTTCTTTCTTAATGAATTGCAGTCACTGTATGAGACTACGGGGTATCGGAGTGCTCTGAGAGGAGTAGAAACGATTCGAAATATGCGGCAGGCTGGACAGACTATTCGCTGGACGAGCTTACTTGGAGGATATGATCAGTTTTTAATCATGTAGTGTCTGAAATAGCACACGCAAATGACGAGAGAGAGTGGTGAATGCGAGGAGGATGAATAACATCTCCAATAAAATCAGTAGACTGTGGTTCAACCTGCTTCATTGCCTTCGGGAACGAATTCAGATAAAGAGTGTAAATCCAGGAGATTAAATAGAGGCTCACAAATACCGTTGCAGCAGTAAAGAGGAGGACCGCAATAACGAGATATTTTGGTTGGTTCATTGCTCGTGCTGAAAGTCAGTAGACGGTATACCTAGGTAGTTTGGGAAATGAGCCGAACTTGGAATTTCCCAGAGACAACCTTTGAATAAAAGATATAAAAGTGGTATAGTCCATATACGAGAGAACAGTTTGAAAAAGTAGAGGCCATTCTTGAGGCGATACATGATGCAATAAACGGTAACTCTACTCCGTACCACGAAAATGGGAGTTATTACAATTTTATTGCTTTTACATAAGTAACATCAGTGGAAGTCATTAACAAATAGAATTCAAAAACATGAAATTTCCCAGAAATCTGGGTTGTTATTCCATGTCATGTTAGTTAATGAACTGTGTATAAGGTGTTAGTTAGGGTTAGAATTGACCGAAAACGGTAAGCAGCAAGATTAGCATGTGCGGGGCCTGTGGCAGCCCGTAGCTCCAACAATCAGAGTGACCGGATGTCACCTCGTCTCTCCAACAACTCTCCACGACATCAGCAAGGTTGCTGTCTGTCTCGATAAGCAACTACATTCTCGATTTATTTTAGCACAAATTCCGTATTTCTGGCAACATGGATTTCGCCTACGACCACATCCAAGAGGAGATCCTAGCATCCAACCAATCCGACAAGCACGAAGACGGAACCCCCTCCACCGACTCAAAGAACATAAACCTCGGCGCCGAATTCGAAGAGACCTTTCGAGCGTTTTCCAACAGTCCCTGGGGTGCGAAGATTGGTGGATTATGGAGTAACGTGCGGAAACAAGGCGAGAGTTACTACGAAGGTGCCAGACAGGAGTATGCTGCAGTGAGCGAGGAGGCTACTAAGGGCTTCTCGGGTCTCCGCGATAGTATCGTCGATAGGACCAAGGGAATTTCGCTAGGCGGTGCTTTATCGGCGATTGCCCCAGGTAACGAGGAATCGTCCGGCGACTCTACGAACAAAGCTGCAGATGACGAAAACAAGGATGAAGAATCGAAGGACCACACACAAACCGAAGAAGGCGAAGGATTTATCTCACGATTCCGTGCCGAAGCCGCAAAGAGACTAAAGGAGATCGAGAAAGCAGAGGACGCAGCCGACGAAGCCCTTATCCGATTCGGTACAAATGTTCGCAATTTCCTACGAGATGCCGTTAGTATCGCTCCGCCGGAACAAGGCTCCGATAAGGTGCTCTTCGAGAGCAAGGATTCGGAAGGAAAACGCGTGTTTCATGCCACTCGTCTTGAAGCGCAGTTACACGCTATTCATACGAATTTGGAGGGTTTGAAGAAAGACCCGGATACCGAGCAGTGGACTGAATTCAACGAGGAGTTTAATGTGGAGAGTAAGACGGATGATATCGCCAAGGATCTTGAGCAATACCCTGAGCTACGACGGGCTATGGAGAAGCTTGTTCCGGAGACTGTTGATTATAGCGAGTTCTGGTCGCGGTATTATTTCCTCCGTCTGGCTGTTGAGACAGAGGAGCAGAAGCGCAAGGAATTATTGAAGGGTAAGCACTTTCAGGCACTACTTGGTATTATTGACTCATGCTAATTGACTCACTAATAGGCGCCCACACAGCCGCCGACGAAGAAGAAGTCGGCTGGGACGAAGACTCAGACTCCGAATCCGAATCCCCATCCACCCCCCACGTGAAATCCAAGCCAAGTGCTGCATCCTCCCAAAACCTCACCGTCGTCAACGACTCCAACCTACTGAGCGAACCACGTCGATCCCACGATCAACATTCCCAGCCCGATAGCGAATCAAGCTACGATGTTGTCAGCGGTGCTACAAGTCAGACTCCCGCCAGTCCTCGTGAAAAGTCATCTGCAAAGGCCGAAGAGAGTGACGACGATTGGGAATAGTTGTCTGATTTGAGTCTATGTTGTTATGCTCTTTTTGATACTTGCTCCGAGCGGGAGTTATAGGAGTTTGGGTTGTAAATATCCAGCACGCTTAGACGTGCGTTGGTTGCTCTTTCACAATATCTTCGATATCTTCCTCACCCTTTGCTTGTCATATTCCAGTATTTCTCCCTTGACTTAGCGTTAAGTCCTACCCCTATGTGCTTGACAAGAATACCGGCTTCGGTTGCACGGGTAAATTGACAGGCTACAGTCTACGGGTTGAGCAACAATCAACAAGAAATGGTATCGATTTCCTTTTTAATCTACTTTGATGCAGACCCCTGTCTAACCCCAGGACTCATTCCCAATCCCTCATCTATAAGCGCCGTAGTAGGCCGTCTAGACAATTGCGACACCCTAGGCACACTGCCCTTCTTCCCACCTGCAGGTGCCTGTCTAGACATCTGCCTGGGCAGACCCGGCGATGACAATGGCGGCGTCTGTTCTCGAGACGACCGCGTCTGATACCGCTCTTCCGATGCCCCAGGTGACGCAGGATCGACACTAGACTCTCGATACGCATACCGAGCCGGTGTCCCTGTCGGCGTCCAGTGTCCATCGTCATTGTATTGATACTGATAATCCTCCCCGCGACGCTTTAGTGGTGACTCATCGTATGGGTCCCAACCCACTTTGCGGCGAGCTTCTGCGCGTACACGTTGGCGGTGTTGTTCGTCGCCTCCTGCGCCGGTACTGGATGATTCCTCCAGGAAGAAGTTGAGCAGTTCGTCGGTGATGGAGAGATGGGATTGTTGTTGGAATTGTTGGAGGGATGTGAGACGGAGAAGGGTTTCGAGGAGAGATAGCGAGGTGCGAATATTGTTGAATAAGGGATTGGAGGCGGTAGATGCTGATAGGTCGTGGGATGATGAGAATGAGATTTGCTGCGTCGAGGGAACCTTCTCGTCTTCAAGTTTTAGGTTCGCCATGTGAGATGTTGCGTCACGAGTACCGGGTGTGTCTTCTTCCTCGTCGACATCGGTCTCTTCATCATCCTTGTCTTCCTCCTGGTACACCTCAAAAGCTACCCATTCCGGATCCAATCCTGGTGGCAGACGCCAAGCTGCAGGTATATGGCGTTCCGACAAAGACTCCAAGTAACTCAACTCCTCTTCCTCCGGTTGCGCAGCGTTTAATTGCGCATCAAGTTGTGCTTGTAGTTCATCTCGTGCCTCTTGCTTTCCATCTTGTTCTTCGTCAAGTGTTTCTTCACTCAGCTCGCTGTACATCGTTTCGTTCCTGTCAATCATTCGACGTGGCGGGATAGCATTGATATCTCGCTTGAGCAGTAGGACCGGACTGTTCGTTTCACCTTCGCTTCCAATATTCAGCATCTTGCCCGTGTCGGCATAAAAGATCTTAGAAATCTGGTGCACAGGAATTATTTCTCGAAGACCAGCAAGTCTGACTCCTTCATAAGGCTCAGGCTGCGCTTCATTCTCCTCGAAATTGTGTACTCTGCCATCATCTAAATCTTCCACAATCAAAATCTGATAAGCGAATTCGTCTACCCTTGCAGTGGCCGGGAGGTCAGAATTGCTCGATTTCTGGTCTGATGAATTAGCAAAGACGTCCATCGGAACTCGTCTTAACTTTACTCGAGCTTTGTGTATGACTTCCTTCCATGTCGTTTCGCGGATGTTCTCCTCGTCGAAATGCCTTATATGCCCGCTGAAAAGCATGTACATCGATAGTGTAAATGTGGGACCGACTTGTACCGCTCTCGAAGGCTGAATGGAGTATTGTGTATCACATGCACTCAGAAACGTGCTGGCTTGTAGCAAACGCGATGGCGAAACTGTGGATGGTAGAGTTGTAGATAATCTTGCACCCGATGTCGTTATTGCCAGATTCATCAATGGTACCGCATCTTCAATTTTCTCCAGCACTTTGCGAATATCAGAGATAATGAGTTTGATCTCAATCTCGTTCTGGGCTCGTGCTTTGGACGATAATGCCCCTCTATGAGCGAGTTCCTCTGCTGATGCTGCTTTTTCGAGTCGTCGTGCAAGTGACTGTATGTCGTGTCTGATTGCTTTAGTTAGAGAAACTGCAGATTCGAGTGACGTGTTGCCTCTGGCAGCTATCAATTCTATCATGTCTATCGCAGGTGAGATGACCTAAATGTAGGCGTTAGTCTTTGAAACCAGTTTACTAGATAAGACGAACCGTGATCTTGCTCTGTAGTCTCTGCTGCAGAGCCAGCAGTTCTGTTCTTTCGGTGCCCCCAACATTCTGGATCCAATGTGTTAGCTCCATGGCCTAGCACTGTTCGAGGGTATCATACTTTGAGCAGCCTAGTTGATTGCTGGATTGCATATGTCGCGGTGATACTTATACCAGACCTATATGAAGCATTAGACAGGGCCGAAAAAAGTACCCGCGTGTCCAAGCTTACCGAATGGCATAGTTCATGGCCTGGTTGGTGATCTGTACAAATAATCAGAGACGGCCAACAGCAAGCAATCAATAGAGCCCCACCTTGGACAGAAACACCTCCATTGTGAGGGCCAAAATGATGTAGATGTAAGTCAATAATAATAGGTGGTGAGATGGTACTTTGATTAAATCGGAGTCCTGCAAAGCTGTTGGAAGAAGGAAAGATGTCGGTATAAAAATTGGAGAAGTGGTGTAAACATTGAGGACGGAAGCCTGGTCTGTCTTATGTCTTGAAGTGAAATAAGGGTACTCCGCTTCTTTTTTTGTTCACCTGGCAAATTTCCAGTGTCTATTATTGGTCCATAAAAATGTTGTTTGTTATGTACAAAAATGTTCAAACATCATTGTCAGTGACAAAAGCTGCCTAAGAATAATTCCTTTATGGTGTGGTGCCTCAGTGCCTTAATGCCTGGACCTTGTTGCCTTGATGCCTTATATTGCCGCCACCCCCTGCCATTGATAGACGCGCGGCTGAAGGACCAATGATAATCGTCATGTTCCGCAGGCCCCGCACAGCTGAGTCAGCAATCAGTGCAAAATTGTCCCAAGCCCCTCCACTTCTTACTTGTTTTGTCCTTCAACAACGAACAAATCCACGACTACGAGCTGCTATCTCTTAAATAGCCTCGTCTACGGTTTCCATTCTTTCGTGTTTATATCGTTTCGTTTTTGTTCCTTTCATCATAAAAAGCTATCATCATGGCTGACCAGACTCCCGACAACTGGGAGGAGGACCTCTCCAGACAAGCCGACAACATGAACTTGAACAACAGCAACAACAACTTCCAAGCTCAAGCCCCCTCATTCCACCCCGGCGCAACATCATTCCAGCCTGGAGCCAACACGTTCGTTCCTGGCCAGCAGTTCCAGCAGTACGGATACCCCCAATACCAGCAGCAACAAGGCTATTATCCTGCCTACAACCAACAACAGCAAGGCTACAACCAGTATGGTGGCTATGGACAACAGCCCGGTAACTACAACCAGATTTACAACAACCAGTACGGCGCTGGTGGCTACAATCAGTACTCGCAACAACAACAACCGCAATTCCGTCAGGCTCCTGCTGCCCAAAAGGCTCCCGCCACCGAACCCGCCGCCCCGGCTGCGCAGGCTCCCAAACCCGCGACTACAACAGCCCCAAAGGCCAAGGTTATGTCGCTCGGAGATAGTGCTGGTGCTCCCAAAGCCAAGGTTCTTTCTATCGGTACTCCGGCAGCCACAAAAACAACCAAGGACGAAACCACACCTGGAGATAGCAAGGGCGCAGCTGCTGCGGAGGCTGCTAACAAAGTGACTGCCGCCAAGGCAATCGAAAAGACTGAGAAAAAGGCAGAGGCAAAGGCTGCGAGCAGCGGAAAAGCTTCCCCCGCCCCCTCTTCCGGTCGCAACAGTCCCGGACGCAGCAGCCCTTCCCGAGGCGACGGTCCCAAAGTCACTCGCGACGCCGATGCAGTTTCTCGTGAACAGAAAGCCGACGTCGACGAAGCTACGTTGAAGGAAATTTACGGAGAAAAGCGCGAACACGTCAACCTCGTGTTCATCGGTCACGTCGATGCCGGAAAATCGACTCTCGGAGGTTCCATTCTCTACGTCACTGGTATGGTCGACGAACGTACCCTCGACAAATATAAGCGCGATGCTAAGGATGCTGGTCGTGAGACATGGTATTTGTCATGGGCATTGGATTTGACAAATGAGGAGCGTGCCAAGGGTAAGACCGTCGAAGTCGGCCGTGCCTTCTTCAAGACTACTTACCAAGGACCTGACGGTGAGGTTGAGCGTCATTTCACCATTCTCGACGCTCCTGGCCACAAGTCATTCGTGCCGCACATGATTGGTGGTGCCTCTCAGGCAGATGTTGGTGTGCTGGTCGTCTCCGCTCGTAAGGGTGAGTATGAGACTGGTTTCGAGAAGGGTGGTCAGACCCGAGAGCACGCTCTTTTGGCCCGAAACACCGGTGTCAAGAAGCTTATCGTCGCCGTCAACAAGATGGATGACCCCACTGTTGAGTGGGCCAAATCTCGTTTCGACGAATGTACCGTCAAGATCGCCAAGTTTTTGGAGAACTTGGGCTACAAGAAGACAGACCTGACCTTTATGCCCATTTCCGCCCAACGCACTCTTGGTATCAAGGACCGCATCCCCAAAGACATTTGCCCGTGGTATGACGGACCTTCTCTTCTCGAATATTTGACCGAGATGAAGATGCCCGAGCGCAAGATCAACGCGCCTTTCATGATGCCTATTAGTGCCAAGTACCGTGATATGGGTACTATGGTTGAAGGTCGTATTGAATCCGGTGTCTTGAAGAAGACCAACACTTACGTCATGATGCCCAATAGAGAAGAAGTCGGCATTTCCGCGTTATACGGTGAAACTGAAGACGAAATTGCTACTGCCACCTGTGGTGACCAGGTCCGACTTCGTCTCCGTGGTATCGAAGAAGAAGACATTCTCCCCGGTTTCGTCCTGTGCTCGCCCAAGCGACCAGTCCACTGTGTTTCTGCATTTGAGGCCAAGATTCGTATTTTGGAGTTGAAGAGCATTCTCTCTGCTGGTTATAACTGCGTCTTACACGTGCATTCTGCTATCGAAGAAGTTACAATTGCTGCCTTGTTGCATAAGCTTGAGCCCGGCACAGGTCGTAAGAGCAAGAGACCACCTGCTTTTGCCAGCAGGGGTCAGACTATCATTGCCCGTGTCGAAGTCACTGGTTCCGCGGGTGCAGTCTGCGTGGAGAGATATGAAGATTACGACCAACTGGGTCGTTTCACATTGCGTGACCAGGTAAGCCCATTTCTTTCTCCCTATTAGTTGAGACTATTCTAACCTTCTACTCTCCAGGGACAAACAATCGCCATTGGTATGATCACAAAGCTGATCCTTAACGAAGATGCCGCTTAAAAAGGGAGTGACGTATATGCATCAAGTCTTATAAAAGAAGCATTTGGACAGGCTTAGGTTTCTATTTTCTTTTGTCGTTTCTGTGATGATTATGAAAACGTTTATGCTCTAGTTTAGATTTTTGCATTTTACTAGTCAATGATATATGACTTGACATGCTCTCTCTTTATCTCGAGTAACTTGCAATTGACTCGAGTAATGTCAAATTACCCTTGAACCCTTTATCGCGTCTCCAAAGTTCTAAACGATAAAGCGCACTCTCTCTTTGCACTCTGTCCGAGGTCATCGAGTCCACAACGAATCTCAAGGGGAGTATCATCCTGATATAACTGCATCCATCCTCACAGCTGTTCATGTATGCAGCCGCTGTCAGGATCGATGCGCAATGTGCTTGAATGATTGCCGAAAAAGTCGTCTCTGATTCCTCGTTGGTGGTAGTGTTTACGTGGTTTAGTATGAGGAGCCATGCTAGACTGTAGTATGTCATTGTTACCACGATCTCTTGCGAGTCTGGAGGCGAAGGAGAGGAGTGGCTGGATGATAGGAGTGTTTCGACTGGGATGTGATATTGCCATAGATTGAAGCTATGGAGTGTAAATTTTTTCTCCAAGCTCGTCTCCGTTTCGCTTCTGTCTGTATCTATCGTCGTTGTAGTTGTTGCTGCAGGAATTAGTAATTCCTTGATAGAATGCAACTCGATCACGAATGGGAGTAGGAAGGCCATCGAGTCTGTAGTACCAAATCCCGAACTTGTTGCTTCGAAGAAAGATGTGATCACGTCCACGATATTATCCAAGAGTGTCTTCGCCTTGTATTCGAAAGGAATCGTCATCCATGCCTCGGATCCAAGAAGTGGCGAATGCCCTTTGACGAGCGAAACATATAGCTTGACAAGTCAGCATTACTGCATTATAGAATAATTTAGTGGATGAGAGCGGATTCACCATATGAAACCTAATCGTCTTAAACAAATCATTTAGATGACCCCGTTGACACATCTCAGGTCCCAACGCCTCCAGAAACCGACCAGCTGCCATGATATGCTCAAAATATGCATTTGGCGAAGTCGGCGAAAAGAGTTCGTAGTATGCCAGCATGAGGGCCATGGATACATCTTCTGCACATACATTCGTCTCTTTACCTTGTCCTGCTCCTTTTCTTTTATGGAGAGGAGGGTTGACGGGAAGAAGAGAAAGTAACCTCCCTCTCATCCGCCGAAGACCGACTCCGTACCATTTCCGCGCCTCATTTGCATAGACTATATCATCTTCATGAATAGCACTATGCAGCGCTAGAGAAGTTGATAATATCGAGGATTTGTGCGCTATATGTGATCCGTCTGATATCATGGAGAGTAAATGGATCATCCAGTCCGTGGGGCGAGTTTTGGGGATGTTTGGTTTTGCGAAGTAGGATATTAGATGTGCTACCACTTGGGTTTCGTGTAGACCAACTGCGTTGATGGTTTTGGTGAGATATTTCTGGCTGAGAGGAGCGGTGGTATTGGGGTTCTTTTGAACTTGTTGTTTTTGTTGTGGATTCTCGAGTCTTGACTGCTTTTGAGGATTTTTATCGTCGACTAGAAGATATACATGACCAGATGTAGCCCCGGGGCAAGAAACGCCCGGTAGGCGTAGACATTGTGAACACGAGGGTTGTCTCTCATCACACTGGGACACAAGTCAGAATCGGCCATTCGAAAAAGCATTTCGAAGCCTGTCAGTGTAGAACCTACCTTAACTTTCCGTCTCCGGCACACGGCGCAACCTTTGCTTCTACCAATACCAGAACGTCGCACCATTGCTCATATTACAAATAAATGAAGTGATGATTACAGTGATGAATGAAGATTTATATCAACGGGCTAGATGGAAGAACGAAGTTTGTCTGACACAAAGCCCTAACCTTTCCGTATTGGGATTGATAACGCTAAACCATGTTCGGAGATTTTTGCGAGCAATTACTCATCTACTCTAACCCTGCATACTCTTAAATCCCATATATCAGGTCTAGAGAGGGGAAACGTCATGTCATAGCATTGTACGTTTCTGTCCCCTCAATAGCTGGCAGCCAATCACCTCTATTTTTGCAGTAATATTCCTTCTTCGGCACCCACGTGTCCTTCCCCTCGAGATTCATCGTCCCGCTCGTCACAATCACCGCCCCCTCCAGTATGGGATTCATATCATTCGTGATGAGTAGATGCGACCCACAGGTACCACAAAATGACCTGTTGACAGTGACTCCAGCATCGGTTTGGCTGTCATGATATGTTCTCAGATTCTCTTCGCCGGCATGGATTCGGAGTTGCTAATGCATAATACCCATGTTAGACGGATACTAGACACCAAAAAGGGGGAGGGGAGGTACGGCTTTCTTGTAGAAGCTGTTAGCCATGAAACTTGATCCTGTCGACTTTCGGCAGTTGTTGCAGTGGCAGAGGACGTTCACGAAGGGAGGGCCGAGGAGTTCGTATTGAATTGTGCCGCAGAGGCAGTTTCCGGTTATTGTAGTTTCGGCCATATCGACAGTTGAAGAAAGATGAAATGAGAATGGAAAATACTTTACTGAATACATTGGGGGCTGTTCGTCTTTTAAGTCTCTACTGCAAGGGTTGTTATTATGATGGCACAGCATGAAGCTGCATGTGGGCTACAGTATTCCAAGGTTTGTCAGATCCTCGCAATAATTGACGTATTCGGATGTGGATTACATATCAAATCCCCAAGATGCATACGTATAGAGGCAGAGAGCAATCCACTTAGCTGTTATATGCTAGCCAAGCACTGCGTACCATTTCTCCTTCCGGTACGATTATCTGGGTTCATGGATGCCTTCAAGGAATGGAAATTCGATCTAGACGCTTTATACACTTCGACCAAGGATGCCTAAGACTAACTGCAGATTGTAGTCCCCTGAAGTCTTGAGACTTTTATGACTCTTCAACAATCTTCCCATAGACGATAACAGCAGCCCACCCATCAACAGACGGATTATCTCCACCCTCAATGTAAAACCTCGTCTCCAACCCCTTTGCAACATACCAAGCCTGTGCCAACTTGTCTTTCTCGTGCGAAAACTTGCCCCTCAACTTGACGACATTTCGTGAGACACCATTCTCCTCTCCAGGCCCAAAAGTCTCAACTCGCACAACCACTCCGGGAGCCAAATATGTCGGTAGAAAGATGGCTTCTGTCTCCCACACCTTCGTCATGACTCGCACATTCTCACTGTCCTCATCTCCATGCGGTTGAGGAAACTCCAGCCCAAATACGTCCTCATTCGGAGGATAAAACTTCCCCATTCCATAGGTACCATCTAGAAAATTCCCAACATCGTAGAACAGATGATTCCACAACCAATAAATCTGGTCCCTCCAGGGGTTGTGAAGGGTTCTGGTGTCTGGATTGAGTGAGATTTTCGCCTGTTCTGCTATTGGTAAATCCCAATGTCGTTTCATGACGGGACCGACATCGGTACAGTCAGGTGTTGGGGGGATGAATGCCCATGCCTGACGCAAGATGCGGGCTGTTGTCCACTGTGCAGCATCCATGCCGAAGTTGATTTTGCGAAAGGTGATTTGGGCGACATCGTTGAGGTCCCATTCGCCGTCTAGCATGGAGAACATTTTGAAATGCCGTTGCTGTCATAGATGTAGGAAGGAAAAGTGAGAGAGAAAATGAGGAGGTATTTGGCAATGGGTAGGTAACCACTTGGGCAGACTTCAGGTCGCCAGTTTAAGTGCCAAGCAACGCCTTCTGTCTAAATGTTCTTATTCAGGGATATCATGACTCATACGATGATATGGGCATGGTGTTCTCGTGTCGGGAATTGAATCAGGCCTGAAGTGGCTTAGGGCGGCGTAGGGGGCAGTCGCCGAGATGTTGGTGCCTAATATCTGAAATAGAATATACCAGTTGTGTATTATATTCTAGAGATCTTTCCAAGGTTGAAAGTACCTAGGTATTCAAGGTTTATGTGCACACGGTAAAGGAGGTAGTAGTGTGAGGTATATCGGAATCTCGTCTTCTGCCCTCCTTTCCAGCTAGAAATCCAAACGTTGATTCAAGAAGTAGCGTCATGATTCATAATATGTAAAAACTGAATAAGAGAGCCTCATTGCTTCATATATGCATGGGTATTTGTACCAAACACAAACAGACAAATCGACTACCGCTTCTTTTTCCCAACAACCTTGGTAAACCCATCCTCATCAACCTCAGGCTCAACCCTTTCTCTAGGCGGTCTCGACACCAACGCAGGCGCATCACCCATCTCCTCATCCTCATCCTCCTCGTCATCATCGTCATCATCATCCCCATCCGTCTCCTGATCCTCATCCTTCATCTCAACCCTCTTAAACATAGCCTGCTGCTGTTCCACCCCTTTCCTCTCCATCCTCTCCTTATATTCAGCCCACATCCTATCCACATCCTCATAATCACCCACTTCAATCTTTCCCTTGAGCGTCATAATCTGATCCGCAACCACTCCCGCCGAACCATCATCAACCGCAACATCGAATTCGTCAGTCATCACTTGCACGAGAATATCCTCAATGTCGTAGGAATCCGTCTCGGGTCGGGTAGACATAATATCGGAGATTGCGCCGCAGAGCCAGTCGCGTTTGTCGGACGAGTTTTGGCCGCCCCAGGAGGATTGTACGGCGAGGGTTAGGGCGGGCCAGGTGTTGAGCGCGAGGGTGATGGCGAGGTCGAGTTTTTGTTGTTTTTCGTCAGAAGTGACGGGGGTTGCTGTGGAAGCCATGTTTGCGATTGTGTTTTGTCTGATTGCTGTGACTATTCTAATTCAGACCACCGGTGGTGGTGTTGCTGTTTCGAGTGTCTGCCCCGCTATGATGCCAATTTCTTCAATGTCTTTATAGCTGACGGCTCTAGTGTAAATCCGAGAGATGGGGAACTCGGCCTAATGATTGGATTGCAGTGTATCGTAGCTTGCTTGTAGGGTATATGCGTTAACAGAAATCAATGTTGTAAGAGCAGGAGTGAATCTCACCGCAAAAAATTTTGAATGTGCCGCAACCAACTCCGCTTATCGTTATCTTATCGCTAGGTACCTATCTTATCGGCAATATCGATCCCCGCCATCAATTATACAAAGAAGTTGTCCATACTGGACTTGATGAGCAGATATATCCTGGAGGATTTGTTCAATGTAAGAGCTTTAGTGGTGGTGGAAAGAAATGCGTTCAGGAAAGCGTACTGATGAATCCTTCGGTAGGCAGACCTTTACGCTTTGAGCCAAATTTGAACAAGTCTCATTATATAAACAATCAATAATCTAAATGCAGTGAATAGCTATACATCAACCCATAAACTCCAAATACGAAAAACAAAGAGATATCGTGAAAGCCATCGTCGAGTCCGGCTCGCGTAGGGTATTTACCGGCCAAAAGGATTCCGCGCCGCGATGCTTCAAATAAAACAGAACAAAATTTATACGCGCTCAAAGCTGAGCCATGTCGTTCAAGATTCTGACTTCCTCACCAGGCTTAAAGGCGGGTAGACCAATAAAAGGGCAGCCTTCGCAACGGAATGCATCGCCTAGGGAGCAGCTGTTGCACGAGCCTGTCTTTCCTTGCACAGTAAAATCGACTTCGTCGTTGAGTTCGTCGGTGTTGAGTTTGAGGACGTTGAGGTCTGCATTAGCCTTTTCGCGGCGCTCGGCGTCTTCGGCTTCGAGTTGGGCGGCAAGACCGCAGGTGCAGTCCTTGCAGGCGCGTCGTCGCTTTTTGGCCGTCTCTGGTTGACATTCGGCGGCTATAGAAAATCAATTAGAATCGAATGAATAATTGAAGAATTGAGTCGGGGAAGGAAAACTCACGCTGCTGTACAGGCCTTCCTAGATCCTCCTCAGCCATCAAATCGTCCTCATCAATCAATTCGTCATCATCGTAATTATCAACAAAGCCGACAGCCTCCACCTTGACAGGCTCCGGCGCAACCTTATTCTTCTTTCTATTCAGCCCGAATCGGAGGGGCACAGCGGCTTCCTGATATTGCGGTTTCTCAAAGGCACCATCCTTCTCCACCAAGCCAGCCAGAATTGCCTCACGACCTTCGGTAGATTGGAAAGCGCCGTCCTGTAACTTCAACTGTGCTGAAGGCTTCATAGCAGGTGTCAAAACATTAAAAACATGCCGAGTCAGCAGCCCGAGAGCCTCATTTCGTCGAGCGCCATTGGTATCTGTAAGAACGAGCACGAGGTCGTAAGTGGATGCAGGAAGTGTAACGAATCCGGCAGATAGGCGATCCAACATCTGCAAATCGGTAACGGCACGATCGAATGTCGCAAAAATGTCTCGCAATTTCTCTTCATGAGCCGCGATTGAAGGGGGTGCGAGAAGCAGGCTGCGCTTCTGAGTCACATTTTGGGCAGCGGAAAAATCAAAGTCGTCGCTTGTGTCGATGAGGACGGGAAGGGAGGGCATTTTCACTATAATATCGTTTTCTTTATCTTTCTTCTCGGGTTTGAGTACGCAGGAACAAAACAGAAGCGCTGGACGAAAGTAAAAGAGTGTTTATGTCTTGTCGAGAGGAGCGTGTCTGATTACCAACCCTTCAAAAGTTGCCGAACTCGGGGGAAAAACTGCCTGCCCCGCCGGATGCCTAGTTTTTCAGGCGTCACTTGCCACCGGATGGCCTGATCGGGCTAGCGTTTTTCCGGTTATCTTATCGCTGATTTTTGTAGGCAATCTGGTTGGTCAGTACAATATACAATTATTCCTACAATAACGAGTCACAGAGCCTCTTTTACTAATGTCCAATCCAGTATATTCATGGACATGGGAGTATTTCGTAAAGGGGTCAGCGTTCTGGGATATAGCTCATGTCAGGCTTGTTATATGAACTTTCCAAATGCCATCGTCTATAATCGGATTGGGTGCAGCCGCAATCAGAGTAATTACAGTGAGATGAATAATCGATTGTGAATTTGATCATAAGACCTGCCAGCTCATTTAACTATACCTTGGCAAGTAATTGGGCGCAACGATTTGACTATATCCGTCGTCATGCCGGGGACTATTTCCGAGGAGAAGGTTGTGTCTATTCCGACTAGCCCTAATTAACCCTAACAGGGCCGGCCTCATATGTCAACATCAGAAGTTGAAATGTATCTTAATCAAATTATCCTACGATGTATCACATACTATGCGTCGTATTAATACTTTGTCCTTGAAATCATGGACTGGTCGGCATTTATTTCCGGAAGGGGGTTTGTCGACTACATGTAGCCCTAATTGATCCTAATCCGGCCTCGCGTTAGAAAAATGCCCATGTTGAGTTTCGCAAATAATTTCCGGTCTCTCTCAGGTACTCAGCATATATATGATCCGTGGATTCATCTATAACACTTGGGAACATGTGCAGCATCAGAAGTCATTCGTACCGCCAATTGGACAAGCAAACTTTCACGGCTTACGTCGGGAACTCATTTTCGATCTTCTCCTGTCGACTTGGAGCATCCCTAGCTACATTGGCGGTAAATTGACCTTTATAAGAAAGTATCACGTTTCTGTGGAGTTTACTAGATTGAATTGGCAGAAAAAGAAGACGTCACTGTTACCTGTATTCAACTATATTCGATTGTGATACTCCTCAACGAGTATTTTTATATATTGCCCATCAACCCAGCGATATTTCTGATCGTCTTCCAACATTGAAGGTTTCCAAGGTTCTTGCTGTTTCGTGAACTAAGAACAGCATTGTTTTATACAGCAGCAACTTTAGATTCGACATTTGAAAACCATTCATTTCAAAACTTGCTCAAGATGCAGAGCGCCCCTAATCTTGCGGAGCTCACTACTCCCGGGAAATGTCTCGCGGATTTCTCTTTGGTTCCGGTATTGCACCTGCTTCATTTTACTACAATATCCCTATAGAATCTTATGGCTAATACTCATAATTTATTTACATCATAGATTGGAGATAGCTCGACCTCCTACGCTCAGCAGATTGCCGCCATTCAGCGATTGTGCGAGAAATCCGGAGTGAAATACTCCATGCATGCTACAGGAACCACGCTTGGTACGTACACTAGGCATTTTCCCTGGCATAGTCAGTATTCTAACTTATGAAAACATTTTCTCGTTTAATAGAGGGACCTTGGGATCAAGTAAACCAAATCATAGGCTGTGCCCACTCTCTGGTCCATCGACAAGGAACGGGAAGAATACAATCGGATGTTAGACTGTCAACAAGGTGAATATAATGTCACGTTATACACATGGAAATGACTGATATGAAGCTGATTGATATTATAGAACGGACAAGCCACAGAGCATCGAATCGGAGCTTGCGTCTGTTAACAAGGTCCTAGCGGCTTAATGACTTAGACAACTCTTAGGAATGCCCTGTGATTACTGTCTTTTGACCTATACGGAGAGCTATTCTTACCGGATGGTATAATTCATGATGGCAGGTTATGAGTCGTATCTTTGGGAGGCAATATGATTCATCAATAGTGATAAAATTCAATTCATAAACTCTCAGAAGTATGCAAACAATAACCAAGTCCACTAGTAAAACAAAAGAATCTTAAGACACTAGGAAACCAGCCCGTGTCTGTCGAAAATGAATGAAAATCATAGAAAAACAGGAAAAAACAATAGTCCTACAACTCAGCTGTCATACTATCGACATAGCACCTACGCAGGCAACGCACTGCCCACGAAAACAACGAGAACCGCGCAAAATCTGTGACTGAATGTCAGAACATGAACCTTCAAACTATCATCTAAGATATTGTAGTGAGACATACGCAGCGTTAGTCGCAAATATAAAGTCCGAACTCTCACTAGCCAGAAGCCTCGTCATGAGTGCAAATACAATTGCAAACCCCCATAAACAAGCCATTCGGTCCCATGTTGAGGGTATGGCATATAGCGCAAACATCGGCGCCACAATGATGGTTGGGACGATGATGACGACCAGTTCGGAGAACCATTTTGATATATCATCAGTCCGTAATATGCAAAATATGTCTGGGTGATCGGGGTCTTCAAGACGGTGGCGTACGCAATCTGGCAGTTTCTGCATCATTGTTAGCGATCCGGATCTCGATCAATATACTTGAGAAAAATCCAAAAACAAAACGAAGCTTACAGGGATAATAGCAACGAGCCATTTCCATCTTCCCACTCTATTGAGAAGACTGACGATGTTCATAGTGATGAGGTTTCGCTGCGGTAAATGATTGGTAAAGGGGTTCATGAGGTCAATTTCCTCGAGCCAGGTTGTGCGCTCAATTTCCGTCTGAAGTTTTTTATCAAGAAATATTTGAAACTGTTCGAGAACAACCTTATGCGGTGTCCTTGACGATTGAACTTTCGAAAAAGCATCGAGGAGCATGTCTGAAATCAGAAGCAGGAAATTTTCAATCAGTGACTTATTGATTCATAGACATATATAGAAAGTTCTGGCTTACAGTAGCTATAAAGCTTGTGCTGCAACTCTTCTAGCTGGCTGTCTTCCGTCGAGTTTCGGGAGCTCAGATTTATATCCGTTGCTTCATTTCTATGAAGATGGATACTTGCCCTGATAGACTCGCCACTATCTACCTCAATTGCGGTGAGTTCTGACTGAAGTCGAAGAAGTAGTGAATATCCGAGGGATCCAAATTTGCGCAACGGGGCAATGCTGGGTTTCTCGAGTAAGTCAGTTACTTTCTGAGAGTCACTGCGGATGGCCATCGTCATTTGCGATTTAGAGGACTCGTATGTGTATATAGCTGATGTAACAAGGTATCGAGGTTGCGGTTAGGGCTAATGGCAAAGGCGCGGCATTTGAAGAGGTACTGTTCATGTTCCCTCATATCGACATATGCCCGAGGAAGCCCCTTATTATATCCAATTCCTTTATAATCGTTCATTGAGCCTCATAGTAACCATCTATTCAACTCAATTCCACGTTCATGCAGAACACGAAATATCAAGGCAGCGCGAACATGGCATGCGTGTCGATATCCGATGTGGTGTAGTGGAATCACTTTCTGTTGGCTCGCTCCCCATGACAAAAGCCACGAACTCGACAACGTAGCGATCTAGTTTGCAGAAGCGCCCCTGAAGCACCATTCAGAGAACAAACAATTTATGGCCATGTGTGTGCTTAGTTGGAAACAAAATTCGCGGCGCACGTAGATTGATACTACCCTGAAGCATGTTTGTACATATGTACTGTAGCAGGTTTTGTTCGGCGCATATCTATCCTTGCATACATGACATTTCCTCCAACTTTGACGTTACTAGTGAATCTTTCTTGGTGATTGGAGTTTTCCTGGCGCTTAGGTGCAAATATAGAATATCTGAAGTCGTGAGGCAGTCGCTCCCTTCAGGGATATTGAAGAATCCTCCTTCAACTGTTGGATCGATTGTGATCTGATAACCCCCAAACATGTCAGTAGTACATAGATAGCCGCTGAGTCTAGTAAACTAGCAGACTTTTCGTGTTTCATGTGTTGCAGAAGCGTGAATGAACAGCAGCCGTGATGATTCATGAAGGGAACTCATGGAGAATCTAGCGCCGACTCCCTACACTAGACATGTTAATGATACTACCCTCCTCTTCTCGCCTCATCTGTGCTAGAGAGCTGTAGCCAGAAATACATTCATTTATCTATAGAATATACTTGTATTGGATTTGCTGGAATTTCCGAAACGACCACTACCTTTGATAACGAGAACGGGCCATCGAATCACTTTCCGTATCAATTCCCCCCATTTCCAAGACATCAATGAGTCTGATGTGTAAATATTTTTGATTTTATGTCAAAAATTGGACGTCAATTTTGGACATAATCTTGTGAATATATTCTTTACTTGAGTAAGCGGCGTCTGGTTTAGACGAATCTCGACTCTATCTCCGTCGATTCTTTGATTCGCGTATCGAGTTACCTAGGTAGAAGTGAGAAGTGAACCTTGGAATAACATTACCGTGATTGAATCACATCTAACAACGCTAAGAATATCTTTGAAGGAATGTCTTATTTTGATGAAATTCTCGGGCTCGAGCTGTCCTGATAGAACTCCGAAGGTTTAAGAACTCTCGTTTGTCTACAGTTGGTAGACTCATGAGGACCAATTATAAGACTACCTGCTAGGCCTTTTCTTTTTCCATGGCCTGTCACCTGAGACGCTTATGCGCCCTTTTGAGCATAGTGGATTATTGACGAGGCTGAGTTCATCCAAGTCTTCTCTATCACCCACCCCACCTTAATATCAGATGTCAGGAATACTGAATAATCGAGTATACGGTGATTCACAGCGTGGAAAGAGATAGTGTTCTCCAATAGCAGCGGCGGTAGGTAAAATTGCTATACCAGTCCGGTAGTCAAAAAATGCGTCCACAAAGTCGTAATGGCTTTCATATCGCAATCATTTGTGCCCTCCCTCTAGAAGGAGACGCTGTCGAATCGCTCTTTGATGAAACCTATGACCGATTAAGCCAAATCTACGGAAGGCAACATGGAGATAACAATGCATACATCACCGGCCGGATTGGCAAGCATAACGTTGTCTTGTGCTATTTGCCGGGAATGGGAAAAGGGAGCGCAGCATCGGCTGCAGCTAATTTAAGAGTTAGTTATCATCGTGTTCAACTAGCCCTATTGGTCGGTATTTGTGGAGGTGTTCCATTCCCGTTTTCATCATCCGACGGCATTGAAATTATATTGGGGGATGTTATCATAAGTGATAGTGTTGTCGAGTTCGACTTTGGAAGACAATATCCTGATGGATTCCGACGCAAAAACGAAGTCAAAGACACGCTGGGGCGGCCTGTTCAAGAGATTCGAGCTTTTATTGCTGGGTTAGAGGGTCGTTGGACGCAAAAAGAATTACAAGCTCAAGTCTATCGGCATCTGCAGGCTTTAGAGGAAAAGTCAGAGACATTATGGAAGTACCCAGGTGTTCAGCATGATGTTCTTTTCGAATCTTCGTATCGCCATAAGCACTATCAGCAAGACTCAGGGGACAAATGTATCTGTTTCAACAAGGATACTGTTTGTGAGCATGCGTTGACTGAAAATTGTGATAGCCTGGGATGTGCTGGAAAGTTGATACATCGTCTTCGGCACGATGCAGGAACGTTCAATCCCTCTATCCATATTGGGAAGATGGCATCAGCTGACATGGTTATGAAATCCGGGGAGCATCGTGATAGGATAGCTAAAAGAGAGGGAGTAATTGGGTTTGAGATGGAAGGTGCTGGGGTCTGGGATAATATGCCATGTATTATTATCAAAGGCGTGTGCGATTATGCGGACAGCCATAAGAATAAAAAGTGGCAAAACTATGCAGCAGCAACTGCTGCAGCTACCACGAAGGCCTTGCTAGATTACTGGCTCCCTACGAATAGGGAAGGTTTGTGAATCCGTTCTGTTGAATTTCAATGATACTAATCATCGAATCATAGATGATAACGATCAGGAGCTCCGCCAAATAACGGCAAAGGGGCTTGAAATGAATGTCACCTACCAAGACTGTGAGTTCAACTTGCTTACCTAGCTACTGTTTGAGACGATACCACTGCAAGTGCAAAGAGATTAACATCGTGCCTAGCACCCTACTTGAATCTCCAACGGCAAGTGGAAAGGCAAAAACCAGTCTTCTTCGTTGATGCTTTGGGAAGAGTCTCCCCTTTCCACCTCGAATTCATTCGGTCTGCAGAGGTCTGTCTGTCTTCTCCGCACATATAGAAATTTCAAACCCTCTGATAATAATATTTGAATTAGGCACTTCTTGCTGTTCTTAAGGCGAACTTGCGGAATTTTGGGCCTGCCGCCGACATGATCGAAAAGGGAGAGTTTGCTATTTTTGACATGGCGACTAATCGCGATATTGACCTGCACAAAAAGGACTGGGACACCGTATTCCGCCCAGGTCAGGCTGTTGCAATGTCCATGCTATTTACGCTAGATGAAGATCAGAACAACACTTGCCCATCTTGCAAGACTGTTTGCCCGGGGTCTACGACAACAGCAACACAGTGGTATGTCTTATGCTGGATGGCAAAATTCAACAACATCAGTTTAACTGACAAACTGGCTTTTATAATTTGCATAGTCCCGCATGTGGAGCTCTCTTTCGCCGTATCATCGACGTAACAGACTCGAATGAGGACGCATCAAAGCCTCGACAGATATTTGACGACTACTCCAAGACCACGGATTTCTGGTCTCCTAACAAAGAACAACTAAGAGAACTTCTATCCCCTGTTGTCCCGACACCAGAAGAGGGGCGAAATGACGTAAGGGAAATTATTTCAATGTTTCGAAATGTGAGAATTATATCCAAACTTCCCGCCTGTCGATCCCAGAAGGTATGGTGCAATATTGAAGCCTGGGTATGGTACTACAATGACAACCCCCGTGAGCAGAGACATGGGTGGTGCTACGTTGAAAATGTAAGTCGATCTCGCTTGTAAATCATAAAGCAACCTGTATTTTGTCGTTGAGGAGGGAACAATAACTCTCCAAGGGAGGTGTTTCGTCACTAATAGCAGGGATACAGAATGACACCGTGGTCCTTGAATCTCACCGAGACAAAAATCTTGCTCTGTTTGTACGCCGTATTGGGGTAGAACATGATTCTTTTGGTTGGTATGGGGAGACAGAATTCATCTGGAGAGAAGGCAATGATAAAGGAGGTTGGTATTTTCAATTTCAATCCAAGCCAGACCGGCAAATAATATGGTGAGTGTGTCGATACAACCCCTTGTAACCATTATAACTATCTTATATGCCCTTCAAATGACCATGCCGAAACGTGTTCTAACATATCAATATTATACAGGGACTATATAGAGCGTTCTCAACCTTGAAGACGCCACTGGTGATGGCATTATAGGTATTTCCTCAGATAAAGAAACAAAATATCTTATATCCAAATATTGTCGAGGTTCTTCATTCTTACCTGATGCAATGGACTGCAGATTAATCCCGAGAATTCATTTTATTAAATTGGGCGCCTCAAACGAGTTGACATAAATCTCATGATAACCTTGGAACCTTAGAAAAAGTGGAGACATAATGAGATAACATGTATCAATCATAGGATGCCCAGGTGCAATCGCTCCTTATCGCGTACCTAGGTAGATAAACCTCATAATCCTACATGTTGGAACTTCATACTAAGGTCAAGTATTAATACAAGATGCTCGGATACTATTCTCGCATACCTACGTCCACGGGTTAGGTCCTTGAGACGCCTACTGTTGGAACAAATCAAACCCGCCGTGATACTTTGTGATAGATATGTCCATGTATGTAACGTTGTACAGTAATGTGACAAGGGCTAAAAATATTTTTGGATCAATCTCAGCTATTTTCCCTAAAATCTTGCAACTATAAGAGACCCCAAGGATTCAGGGTTGGTTAGGACAAAATCACTAGACCCAACATGTTATATGGCTTGTGATCACATCCATACATATGTAGGTCCTAACATTGAGACTACCACCGCAGTTTTAGGACTACATGTATACCTGCCAGCTGAAAACCCCTTACCTTGACGGATTCTTACACCAGATGTATTCACTAGCAAACAGTGTCAGGGATGAGCATCTCTTTGTTTCCGGGGTCGAGTCACAATATTTGCTACCCCTATTCAGAGAGTAGGGTTACGCAACAAGCGCCGATGGCTCGAGAGTGTCACACAAGCTATTAATAAATTGAATTAAATGTTCATGTGTCCATTCAGCAATGTCCTACAATCCGCAATATGTAGTTGGTTATACCCGCGTGTCTATACTCCGACGATTGTAGAAAATGTTTTTTCTGTTTAATCTTATATTGCGGCTGTGTTAAATAGAGTGTGTTCAACGTTGGTTGTACTCGTACGACTCGGGTGCATCGAGCCCTTTGACAGATTATATAAAGCCAGCTTGCGCTTTTCAAAACAATCGATCCTTTTAACGCGGGAAAATTTGATCAACGTAAGTACTGTAGTGACCAGAAAAACAAAATGAGCACCCAAACCCACACTTATGCATCTTTAAGGGAGAAGCTGTCTCCTGGAGCAAATGTATATGTGGAACATTCTGAAAAGTTTAGTGGTGCCACATTGCGATGGTCAGAGTACAAAAGTCCTCATTTCACCGTCGTTGTTGAAGTAGCCACGGAGGATGATGTGGTGGAAACAGTAAGTTTGACTTCAGTTTTCTTCTCTACTTGAGTCAATCCAATTCTAATTTTCAAAAATGAAGATCAAGTATGCAAACACCAGTCGAATCCCTTTCCTGGCCTACTCCGGCGGACATGGAGCCATCGCAGGACTAGACAGCGTTCAAAATGGCATTCAAATCAGCCTGACCAAATTGGACTCTGTCGAGATTTCAGAAACAGGAACAACGGCTACCTTTGGTGGAGGAATTTTAACCAAAAAAGCCATAGAGACGCTGTGGAATGCTGGGAAGCAAACAGGTAGGAATGCATATTACATTGCTATGCTTCACGTCTAACAAACCTGAAATAGTCACCGGTTGCTGTCAAGCCACAAGTCTGTTGGGACCTGGCCTAGGCGGTGGTCATGGATTTCTTCAAGGCAAATACGGACTCATCTCCGACCAATTCGTGTCAGCACGTATTGTGCTTGCAGATGGGACCGTGGAGAATGTTTCGTCAGAGTCAAGCGACCCTGATCTTTGGTGGGCTTTACAAGGAGCTGGCCACAACTTTGGTATCGTGACCTCAGTCACAATGAAAATATACGATGTTCCAAACGATGATATCTGGTCGTTTGAGAGCTACGTGTATACTCATGACAAAGTTGAGGGTTTATATGAACGGATCAATACATTGTGGCCTGACGGAAGTCAGCCCAGCGGCTTGATCAACTTTTCAGTCCTTATGCGCAACCCTGCCGTTGACCCAGAGAAGGTCTGGTTTCACCTTTATTTCTTGCCATTTAAAATCTTGCAATCAACTATACCAAAGCTAAATTCCATTTTTCACAGCCTATAATCATCTTCTTCGTTGTCCAAAACGGTTGTCATCCTGTCGAGTCCATCTATACACAGCCTTTCCGCGATCTTGGTTCGGTCTTCACCCAGTCGGGTTCTGGCGCATATATAGACATTCCTGGATGGGTAGGACTAGATGAAAAGTCCCCATCAACAATGAAGCTAGGGCTCGGTGTCATTCGATTCCCTGTCAATGTCCAGAATTACAACATCCAGGCTCAACGCGAAGTATACGATCTCTTTGCCAAAGGGACATCCGAGACACCAGAGTTCAGCAATTCGTACATTATGTTCGAAGGTTACCCTGTTCATGGGGTCAAGTCAATTCCCAGCGAATCCAGCGCTTTCCCACACCGCGATGACAACATTCTTATCGCTCCAGTGGTAACCTACGATAATAAGACCAACGATCCAGAACTAGATGCAAAAGCAAACGCATTTGGAGAGAAATTGCGTCAGACTCTATTTGCTGCCAGCGGCCAGAAAGAATTGCACGCGTATGCTAACTACGCATCCGGTAGTGAGACGCGTGAAAATCTGTACGGTTTTGAGCCATGGAGACTACAGAAACTAGAGTCACTCAAGAAGAAGTATGACCCAGAAGGAAAATTCAACTATTATGCCTCCGTCTTATAAGCAGTTATCTGATATCCAAGTGATGCAATAAGCGATCAGCACATCTTCGGTGGATTTATTTAGGTACTCTCATACAATGATACAACAAGTGAAGAGTTTTGCCCATCAACTAAAAACTTGACGTAAGCCCATATTGAATGAAGTACTCCATTAAGTTATTGCTTGTCTATCTGGGAGAAATTATTGTCACGGGCCAAATATCGGTCACAGAGCGCTATGGTTGCCAAGTACTTTCCATTTTGGGAATTTAGCCCTAATTGCACGAGAACAAGTACCAGTTATTCCCACCAATGAGAAGAAATTGACTTAACACCCCACTTAATGTGACGAAGATCTAAATATGATTTCAATATAATCATTCTAGCAGACGGAAAATTATAGACTGTGGTGGAGAATGGCCTGTCAAGCAAACTACCCGGCGCTGCATCGGGCATGACTCCGGGCATGACTCCGGCCATTCCTCCATATCCCGCAATTTGTTGTAGTGTCACGTAACGCACAGATCTGGCTTTTATTACACTCTACGATGCGAAATCTTCCCCATGGAGAGTTCCATTTTGGCTTAGATTCTGTGGGGTGTCGAATGACGCTTTCTCCACGTTCTTCAAATTCTCCGCTGTTCCTCAAAAACACCGATAGCAAATGTAGGAATGGGGTTTGGTTTCATCCGGGACAACTGTCAGGATAGCTCCGGATTTCTGCATTGAAATCAAGTACTTTGGGTTACAGGATTTGTTATCAAAGGCATACACACTTACACCAAGTCAAGGACTGTGTCATTGAAGTCGTGCTTCCTTACCGTCTTTTCTTGTCCCATTATACATATGTATGCAATAATCAATTATATATCGATGTATGACATCGATTGCCTAGTGCTTCCAGATTGAGGTCAAAATGACACAGCTAAGTAGATCCTCTTAATCAGTTGTCGTCGCGTAGTTTATGGAATACATTGAATTATTTTCCAGGCGACGTCTGCGAAGCGGTATTTCTAGTAAACATTAGCCGGTCAATAGGGTAAAAATTAGCCATTCAAAATTCCTTTAGGTATGTAATAATCTGACGGGCTGCGAAATTACTATATGGGCAAATGAATGTATAAAATTTTGTATACCAGCTGTTTCAAGGGTTAGGGTTAAGAATCCATGGATCGATTGAGTACGTAGATGCTGGCTCTGGTTCTATAGTCTAAAGAGGACTAGCGAACCAAGTACGTAGTAGTTGCCTGTCCTGATCTAGTAAGCAAAGAGAGCAAGATCAAAGCATGTAAGAGCCTCAACGCTCCGGCCCACCATCTGGGTTCAGTAATACGTGCCTAGAGCCTCTGGCAAATGTACCACTGATTCAAGGATGATCCATGGAGAACGTCGATCTCAGAGGTTCGGGAGGATTTGGGACTTACTGGGGTGGGCCTGTCCTTGATACGACTAACTGCTTAACTTATCAATAAGGTTCGTCCGTGTGCATTTGTCATTTGACGTCGATTGATACGAAGTTCTCAGCCGTAGTCCTCCCAAGGCCCATACAATCGATCGAGAAATATGAAATAGGAGCAACGAACCATGAGTTTCACCATCCCATCATATTCGTGATCTATCACAGACCACGTTCAGTTCGACTTAATGTACTTTTCGGTCAGCCCAATATTGTTCATAATGCATCACTCGTCAACTAGTGCGTAGTCGTACCCGGGCCAGCCCCGATATTTATGTTATTCAAATTTCAGGGCCAGGGTTGGGGATCCACCGTCCGTTCTAGCGACTCGCGAGGGTTCCAATGGCCGGGGAACTAGCTCCCAACCTCCGCGAAGCCTAGTCTCCGCCGGTTCGTATATTAAACCGTCGATCCCAGGACCAAACCGGTGAGACCTGGCTTAAACGCCACATGGCAGTCTCTCTCTAGCCCTAGTCTTCCAAGGAGTGAGATATCAATATGTAGTCTCACGGGTTGTTGACACGGTACAGCGTGATTCTATGACTGGGACTTGGTATTCTCGTCATTAAGCGAGCGAATATGGAAAAAGTCGTTCCGAGATGTGGTTGGTCGCTGTTTGGTCACTGCCAAATTGCTTTAAGATGGATCTGCGTGGTTCAGCAAAACGTAGACAAGAATGTCGATACGGCTTCTGTGTCCGTGTTGACCGCTGTACGGTCCGTACCTTACTCGGTAGGGGATAGTGTGCCTTCAAATTTGAGCAACACAAAGTACTCCGTATAGATCGTACTGCTATGAGCAATCCATGCACTAGTAACTTTGTCCGTAAACGGATAAAGGTTCAAGTCAAAATTGAGGCTCGTTCGCTGAAGACCCATAAATAAACAAACAAGGGACTTTCAGGGCTTGAAGAAGTGAGACCATTTTTCACACTTTCGTTGCGGGACAGATAAATCTTCTCAGTGTCCGTGCAAACAACTGAGTGTCGCGTAATTCGGACTAAACCCTCAACGCACAAGAAACAGCTGCCTATTTTTCTATTTTTGATAGATACCACTATCAACAAGGCTGAAGTATTAGGGTTAGCGGTGGTTGTGGACTCCCTCGCTAATCATCCCCTGGTTCTTAAGATCTTTGCACATTCGACCTTCCGCCCAACATTGATTGTTCAGTCACATACTCGATTCACCAAGTTTGTTTCAACAATCTTTGGACAATAAACGAACCCGATCCATAGCCAAAGTTGGATTCAAAATATCGCGAGGTTCGCCTGCAAAGCCAAACCCCAGAAGTGACGCGTCGAGATCGAACTCGTTCAGTCATTTCAGAAAGGTTAACCCTCGTTCAAAGTTGTTTTCTTCTTGATATTCTTCCTTTTTATATCGTCGCTTGGAGCCTGAATATTTTATTCCTCTCTCTTTCGACAATGGAGGCCTTCGCAGCCCGTTGTAAGTCGTTTTTCAGGACGCCGGCCACGAGTCCGACATTGCCCACTTCTGTTTCCCCGGGAGAGAGCAGATCCGTCGAGCAAGGTAAGGTCCAAAGAATGCACCTAATTCACTGAGACAGTTTGCTGATTTAGGATCGTATATCGCATCCAGGACAGACACCATCATCTCCAACGACGCCCGTACGGCCAACATCACCCAAACGAAGCAAGAGTAGAAAATTGCGCCCAGGCGATATTCCGATATATAAGCATGTGAGAATCGCTCCTGACAGAACAAAATCACAGATGACTCATTGTATTGACGTCAAATCAGTACCCATAGGCCCGAGGATGCTGTGGATCCACACAATGGCTCCATACGATGAAGACTTACCTTGCCCTGGATTCGATCACGCGAATCGACAACGTCGAATCAACTTGGATGCTGTGTTTGGTGTCGCATAGGATAATTGCGAGTGAAATTGGCATATAGGCATTAACAATAGGTGGAAGCATAGGGAAAAAGATTTCGGGTTTATTTTATCAAAAAAAAAAAGCAATTGATTTTGCTGGGATATTGAGACCCTTCAAGATGACAGTAATGAGCGGATATAGAAATGTTTTGGGTTTGCCTTCTGTTTTTGTTTATTGATGAGAAACGAAAAGTTGATAAAAGTCTTTTGCTGAGATTAGTCGAAAATAATTTAGGACGTACCTACGGATGTGACTCCTTGACAGATGCAAGCCACTTCAGCATAATTATGCTGCAAGGAACCAATGGTTCGCATATGATATCAATCTGAATCTGCACTTGCAAGATGTTATGTGAACATCCAACCTTCATTATTTGAATCCATTTTTCGAATGACTGTTTGATGTGAGGATGTATGTTGGATATGTCACATGTGCATATTCCTTTTCTAGGGCAACATGCTGACCATGTATCTAGATACTCAGCCCCGCTGGCGTCGCTCCGACGATTAAACAATCGCGTCTTGATATATGTCCATTAATTGTTATCGTGGCTTCGAGCCTATCGTCATCGTTTGTACTTGATGTTCCGCTCCTCAACGTCTTCTTTTTTACGCAAATGAGAGGCAGACAGATGACATGCAGAGTCAAGGTTTGACAAAGAATTATTGGGAAGCACCATTGCTTATAATTCTTGGCCGTGGCATTGGAAAGCCAATAGCTACTCCCTTCCCTACCTTCCCGTTTGGTCTCATCAGACCAATAGGCAAATCCCATCGGCCAGACTAGACGGGGGCCAATGCAACGTGGCCTGCATAGTGCTACATCACTTCACGTCTCCGAGGGCGATACGTACCGCACACCATCAGACCACCATCAAATAGTTGTTGCTTTAGGGTTTTAGGTGCGGCACGGCCCGTACTCGGGCCGCCGTGCATAGCCTTTTGGGGTTTGCTGTCTTTGGAAAGAAGGAAGGAGCAATTGAAGCCCTAATGCTAGCTTCCTGTGTGTAGAAATGTATTGTGGGGTCGAGTATTGTGCTTGCTTCGATCGAGTACATGTATGTATATTAGTTTCATTATTCATTCTAATCGTAACCTAGTATTTCAATGACTACCTAGATAAATTGAGAACAAGTATCACGACTCCATTCATCTTTGAATCAGCATCCGCCTGAGATGCATTCAAATGCATACCGTACCTATACCATACCGACCTACGTAGAATACTGTATGCAATCTCCAAGGCTTGTTGTCGTATTATCAATTGATCATTCAAGGTTTCTTGCGGAATATCAAGTCTGTCAGCAACCGGCTTGAACTTTGCGACGGCTGAAATGAAACTATCCCATTCCTTGCCGCCAACTCTACTTCTCATGCGCTCAACAGACGGATCTGTACTGTTCGCCAAACGGGAGTTCTCAGGAATCTCATCGTTATATCTTCCTGTCAAGATGCCAACCTTCAAAGGACTGAAAACCGTAAGACCGATCCGTACTTCTTCATACAAATGGGCGAACTCTTTCCCAACCTTGTTCCGTGTAAGCATGTTGTACTGTGGCTGTTCTACCACTGGACTGATCAGTCCGAGTTTATCTGCGCACCGCCATGCCGCTGCAATCTCGTCGACATCCCACTCGGACGCACCGCGGTAAAACGCCTTGCCTGCATTGATGACATGATCGGAGGCACGGACGGTCTCTTCGATGGGAGTGTCTCTATCAGGTCGATGGCGAAGACCAAGACGTTCTCGAGACCCATTTAGTCCTTCGATAATATGTTTACGTAAAAGACCACGGTTATTCACTGGGGTTTCACCAAAGGCCTCGCCCCAGAAAATCTGGATGCTGAGATTTAGCCAGAGAACTTATAGTTGGTAAGCGTTCTGACTTCACCTTTATAGATACTACAATGTCATTTCGTTTCCAGGCAAATTTCTTGATAGCCTGACCCATAATACGCTCAGAGTCGCCATTGGAATAGACTTCGGCGCAATCAAAGAAATTGATTCCCACATCATACGGTGCCTTCATTCAGGAAAATGCATTCTCCAAAATCTTCATTAGTTATTGACTACACAGCCATACACGGGGATCATGGGTCGTACGATTCTCGACATGTCCTCCATAGGTTAGCCAACCCCCCCCCCCCCCCCCCCCCCCCCCCCCCCCAGAGTACTGCATCTTGGGAAGACCTTTTGGGACTGGCATTTTGGCATGCAATTATCAAAGCTCTAGGCAACCTAACTAATACGAAATCAAATGGATACTTTCTCAAAGAAAACTTGGATTGTGGAGATATGGGTTTGTCACATAGGTATGTACACTACGCAGCACACACAGGAGGGGCAAGCGACAGGTGCGAGAAGAAACGAGACGTTTACCACTGCCCGGGTGGTATAGACCAATCATAGAGACAAAAACTACCAAATATGTTATTTTGCGTTCTTTTCTTCTCTTATTACCTGGCAAATGACGGGCCTTCTTTCTCTTAAGCCCTAACTCCAGCACGGCCGGTACCGGCTATCCGTATCCCGGTTCAGGCCACAGTTTGGAGCTTTAAATCGCGACTGAAGTTCAATCTCAATGTTCGGCAATGTCAACTTGATCAATTTCATAAACTTCCTTGTTCATTTCAAAACCAGATCATCCAATCCCGAAAACCGCCAAAATGGGTAAAACAGCCCTCCTCGTGATGGACTATCAGGCCGGCATCATTCCTCGCATAACCCTACCTGCAGACCATCTCCAGCGTCTCGCAAAGACAATTGACACCGCGCGTTCTCACGTCAAAATAATTTATGTGACAGTCGCATTTCGCCCTGGCCATCCCGAAGTTTCGGCATCAAATGTCAGCTTTAGCGCCGCTGCACAGAACAACTTACTCGTAAGCGGCTCGCCAGAGACTCAAATCGACCCTGCCATTGCTCCCAAAGAAGGGGACATTCTCATCGAGAAGAAGCGCGTTAGTGCCTTTACTGGCAGTGGATTGGATGTTGTGTTGAGAGGTCTGGGTGTTGACACTTTGGTGTTGGCGGGCATTAGCACTGGTGGAGTCGTTCTTTCGACTGTTTGTGAAGCGGCGGATAGGGATTTCAAACTCGTTGTTTTGAAGGATTTGTGTGCAGATGGCGATGAGGATCTTCATACCACACTACTCAGCAAGATTTTTAGCAAGAGAGGAGAGGTCTTGGAAGCCGAGGAGTGGTTGAAGAGATTCGACGCCTGAGTCTTTTCTTATTGAGATTGCGAATTGAGTGTTGTTAGGGCTGGGGCTTGGAATTAGTGCTAGTCTGCCTATTGCAGGTGGTTCTGGAAATTCGGTCAATTCTGTCCACAAATAAATGATCTGGCTTTCAGGTAGTGGCAACTTCCAAGGTTCAATTAAATGTATGTGAATCTATCTATCTAGGAACTCGTATCAGCAACATTCTTGAAAAGCCTCTGCATATTTTCCATGGCACTCTTTGCAAATTTGCCCACATTATACTCTTTCCCTTTACCATCTGGACCACTATCAAATATCTCCATGGAGAACCAGCCTCTAAATCCCGTTCTGAGAACCGCTTTCGTTACATCTTCTATCGGTAAATAACCACCATCATATGGCATCGGGCGGAAGTCATGACTCCATTGTCCTCGAGGTAGTAAGTCATTTTTTATCTTCCTTTCGATAGGGGTCTTTGGCTTATATGCATCTGATATCTGTAATAGATAGATCTTTTCTGCGGGAATCGAGGACGCTAATTCTTCCATACTGTCTCTCCATCGATTCTCGAGTTCCGGTTTCGGTACTTCCTCGATTAGCCCCGAGGATGTTGTAGGATCAGCCCATTCGCTACCTGCTGTTTGGAAAGTGTCGAGACACAATCCGACATTTGGTCTGTCAACCTGTTGGACAATTTCCCATACTGCCTTCCAAGTTGGTGCATGTGTAGACCAACACCAGTTCTCGTACGCCAGGCGAAAGTTCTCTTTGGCCAGAAGATCGGCAAGTTCCTGGAGGTCTTTGACTATTTCATTTCGATCGGTCGTTATTTTTTCTTCTGCCGAGCTGTCCGTTGACCCGACCTAGAACACAATGCTCAGTTAGAATACTGTGATCGATAGGGATTGCAAGAAAGATTACCTGTAACAGATCCGTGCCACAAGATTTCATCAAGTCAATCCAATGCTTCGCTCTCGAAAACGCTTCTTCTCTTTCCGGAGACCCCTTCGGCCATCCCTCAAAATTTGCAAATGGCTGTAGCATCATGATCTCGAGATTCAACTGCTGACACAGTTTCCCAATTTCTTGCGCTGCCCTACACAAGTCTTCATAATCGTCGGGTTTGACCTTTTTATCCAGGAGCTGTTCCGCATACTGCTTAATGTCTGGGAATGACAGTTCAATTGCTGTAAAGCCTGCATTTGTGATTGCTTCAAGCCTTTGAGTGAGTGAATCGGTGACTTTTCCAATGGAGCAGCTGGCATAGGAGAGAGGGATCTTTCGCAAAGAGCTTAGGGTTATCTGTGATGACTTGACCATTTTGTATATATTCAGGGTATGCTAAAAAGCATCAACTTCAATCCAATAGAAGCACTTGAGTGATATTCAAAAATGAAAGATGTTTACTGATACTTACCTAGGTAACTGATGCTTTTCTCTTTTTCCGGATGATTAACCCTAAGTGATGTAATCGCAACATCATGCTTTTCTTACTCCATTTTTTCCGGCGAGAACAATTTGTTAGGACAACTTGATCTTTGGTTTATTTTAACAATCAATAATAACAATATGTCTTTGGTATGCGAAGGCGAGATAAGAACAGGTCAAAGTGACGTAATGACTCTGTCGTGGTGAGGTATCTGCCGGATCAGGAGCCCGCTTGTATAAGTTTCTCTAATATCATCTATTATACATGCTCGTGTGAATTCTAAAAACTACAAAATCCGATTATACATATGTAACTGTACGAATCACACCTGAAACAAAATGCCACATGCAGACCCTATTCAAGAATGGAAGGCAATCGGTGTCGTCGGTGCCGGGAGCATGGGCTCCATGATGGCCTTCGCATTCGCCGAACTGGGACTGGATGTATCAATTTGGGACGTTGCAGGACAGAATGTTGATAAATTGATGGAAAATGTTGAAAAATCACGAGAACACCTCCAGGGAAAGATTACCGGATTCAAAAAGATCGACGAATTCATGTCCAGCCTCGAAGGCAAGGGCGAGCGAAAGCTATTCGTCTTTTCCATCACACATGGAGAACCCGCGGATTCAGTGTTGCGTCAAATCAAGGGAAAATTGAAAAGTGGTGATATTATTCTAGATGGTGGAAATGAATACTATCGCCGGACAGAGCGACGCCAGCAGGAACTCAAGCCTCTGGGTGTCAGTTGGATTGGAATGGGAGTCTCCGGTGGTTACCAATCCGCTCGACGGGGTCCAAGTTTGTCGCCTGGTGGTGACAAACAGGCTATTGAGCAAGTGTTGCCGTTTTTGGAACTTTATTCTGCCAAAGATAAAAAGACTGGAAAACCATGCGTTACTTATATTGGCCCCGGCGGATCCGGCCATTATGTGAAGATGTGTCACAATGGTATCGAAGGCGGCCTTTTATCTACTACGTGTGAGGCGTGGGACATCATGCATAAAGGCCTTGGTATGAGCTACGACGAAATTGGAGATGTGTTCAAGGAATGGTCGAGGCATGGTGAATTGAGAAACAACTTTCTTCTCAACATCGGTGTCGACATTTGCCATCGAAAGAAATCCGCACAAGGCGATGGCAGAGGTGAAGGCGTCGATCCAGCCGGAGGACATGTCCTGGACGATGTCCTTGACAAGGTAGTCCAAGACGACGACAATACTGAAGGAACTCCACTATGGTCCATTATGGAGTCTGCTCTTCGACACGTCGCTAGTCCTAGTCTAGCCACAGCACACTACATGCGTATCGCCAGTGGAAACAGAAACCAACGAGTCCGCGTTGCTAAGAAGCTCGATTTACCGGAGCCAAAACGGATTGACGTCAAGGATAAAAAGGATTTCCTTGAGAAATTGCGCCGCGCTGTGTATGCTTCATTCCTCTGTTCCTACTGTCAAGGTCTAGAACTCATCGCGCGTGCCTCTGCCGATGAAGGATGGGGAGTCGATCTTGGAAAATGCATTCAGATCTGGCGAGCTGGTTGCATCATACAATCCGAAGCCATCGCCGATATGTTGCAGCCAATCTTAGCTCAAGATGTTCAGATCATGAATATCAAATTGATCGACGAAGTGTCGCGAGATCTTCACGACAATTTCGAGGTATTAAAGGAGGTTGTTCTCCGAGGCACAGAATCTGATGCTTGTATACCTTCCCTGTCCGCGTCGTTGGAGTACTTGAAGTATGAAAGTAGCACAAAGTTGCCTACACAATTTATGGAGGCGGAGATGGACTATTTCGGGGCTCATGCTTACAACAAGCCATGCAAGCCGGGTGAGGATCCTGGGCCGGTCAAGAAAGGGCCTCATCATTATGAGTGGAAACCAGCATGATGTGGCGGTCGCTATGTAGCATTCATTCAAGAGCTTGAATTCTGTATTAACTAAACTGTCATCGATATTTAATTCCTTATTCGCTAAACCAGCATCTATGCATCGATTTGGTTTACCCCTCCAAGGATAGATAAGTGGACATTCAATATCTTTTCCTGCAGAGTGAATTTCTTGTCCCCTTAACTATTTCTGAATGATTTCCTGCATCTACCATGAATATAAAATAGATAATATAAACACCCACTACGTAATCTCGTCCCAAACAGCAAGTATCTGCAATTTTGCATAACCTTATCGCCTATAGCATCAACCAACTATAGCTAACCTCCACCATTAATCATTCGACCATTGGTGGCAAAACACCCAGAATAAATAGCCTCGGAGACCATCCCTCAACTTAGTTAGGATTAAGCAATAGGTGCATTGTTAATGAACTTGTGAAATATATTAAGCATTTCAGTCCGGCATAGGTGACGAAGAACTCGACAACGTGCGCAGATCAGGTGGGCTCGATTATATTGAGTACAGTGAACATCAAGGAAATACAGTAAGTAAAAAATTATTTTCAAGGCTCCATATATGCATGTCTAGGTTCTTCTAATATAAATAAGAAACCTTAGAAAACAACTAAAGGCATGGGTGAGATGCACGTGCAATGCATAACCCTAATTATTGATGCAACGTCAACGACTACCTAGGTAAAAGAATAGGGGCATCCCCGCACCTATAGTTGAATTTTGAGTATTTAAACCTGAATCAATTCATGTCATATTCTCCCAAGTTTATGAAATTTGTAGTTGAACTCATGGTCAAATTCTATCGGCGGCACCATGAACATCGTGTCTATATTGAGCGCTGGGTCGCTGCTGGCTTTACTTGTCAGTGCTGCAGTACCAAGCAAGAGAGATACGGCTTCCACGATCTGGAAAGATATTGAAAATACTACGACATGCGCTGGTTGCGAGGTGAGAATCATTACCTAGACGTTTTCAATCATATATAACTTACCACAAGTATCTAGACTCTTCTGGTTGCTCTTCAGGCGCTGGCACATCTGGGAAATGATGGTTTTACCAGTGTCATAACCGAAGTGTGCATTTTGGCCGGTGTAGGTAATCACGAATCCATATTTCTCCGAAAAGTAGTCTAATTTACCGTCCAGGTCGAAGACTCGGATGTCTGCACCGGCGCGATAGGTCTTGAAGGGCCCATCTTGGCTCATGATCTCCGACAAATGACCGTTGGTTCTCACACTGCTCAACTATTCTGTAACACTGTCTTCGGGCTCTGTCCATTTCCTTCAGTCACTGCCCACAACGTGACATTTCCATCGCCCAAACCAGCGACGAGCCGGCCAGCTGTCAGCGGCAAGACTCCTATTGAAGTCGTGCACTACAGCGATATTCACGTTGATCTTTCTTATGAGACTGGTAGTAACTATAATTGCACGAAGAACATTTGCTGTCGGCCATATACCACTGCTGATGCGCCGGGGAATACTTCTTATCCTGCGGGCCCCTATGGAAACCACGCATGTGATTCTCCTGTTACCCTCGAAGAGAGCATGTACGCTGCTATCAAAGAGGTTGCGCCCAATGCGGCTTTCACTCTATTTACTGGAGATGTCGTCGAAGGTGCTGTGTGGCTTGTCAATGAGACTGAGGTCACCAATGACCTTAAGAATGCATATGCGAAAATGACAGCCTTGGGTCAGGTCTATGGTACCGTTGGGTGAGTCCGTTCCATCGCTTGCTCTTGGAAAATCTTCGTTCAGGCTAACAAGAAAAAGAAATCACGATGCTGCACCCGTAAACTCTTTCCCTCCTACAGCCGTGGACACTACCATCAGCAGCCAATGGGTCTACGATACCCTATCAGGTCTATGGGAAACCTGGATTGGCTCAGCAGCATCAACAACAGCTGACACAAATCCCGGAGCATACTCTGTCCTCTATCCAGGAGGTAACCTCCGCGTTATTTCCATCAATACAAACATGTACTACAAACAGAACTTTTGGCTTTACGAAGCAACTATGGAAACAGATCCCAGCGGTCAGCTCGCCTGGTTAGTCTCTGAGCTTCAAGCTGCTGAAGACGCTGGGGAGCGGGTTTATATCATCGGTCATATGCCGATGGGTGCTGGAGATGCGTTCCATGATGGGTCAAACTATTTTGATCAAATTGTGAGTCGCTATGATGCTACTATTGCTGCGCTTTTCTTTGGTGAGTTTCCCCCTTTTCAGACATTGATGATGCATACGAAGCTGACGAGTTGCAGGCCATACACACAAAGACGAGTTTGAGATTAGTTACAGTGACTACACTGCTCAATCACATTCCAACGCTGCCGAGCTCTCCTATATTGCCCCAGCCTTGACACCAACCAGTGGTATGCCGGCCTTCCGCGTGTACTCCGTCGACCCCGAAACCTTCGCCATTCTCGATATGACGACCTACATAGCCGATATGTCAGACTTAAACTACCAGACAGCCGGCCCAACATGGACAAAATACTACAGCGTCAAGGAAGCCTACGGTCCATTAGTTACACCACCACTGACATCTGCTTCTGCGGAGCTGACACCTGCTTTCTGGCACAATCTGACGGAGGTTTTGAGTTCTAACCAGACTGCTTTCAATGAGTACTATGCTCGCAAGTCTCGTGGCTATGATGTTAGTTCGTGCACGGGCGATTGTGTGACTAGTGAGATTTGTCAGTTACGTGCCGCGCAGTCGCAGTATAACTGCGTCACTGTCTCGCCGGGTATCCACTTCAAGCGCGATGGTACCCAGACCAGCATTGCCGATGGAGCACACCGTGACAGCTGTCAGGGGAGTCCGGCTAAGAGTATTCTCGAGGCTTTGTTGACGAAGAAGGACGTTAAAGAAGAGATTGAGAAGAGAACTAGTCAGTTGGCTAAGAGAAAGGCAAACTAGCCTGTGCATATCCAATTTCATAATGATTTAGGTACTTAGTAATATAAGTTAAAATTCGTCATGTCTTTTACTTTTTTAATGCCTTGCACTTGAATGAACAAGACAACTATGAGAACTCGTTTTGCTCATATCTATTTAATCCCAAGGTCTATTGCGGCTTGTCTCGCATTCTGAAAGACGTTCTTTTCAGACTCGGTGAAACTGACCAGCTCCCGTCCATCAAGACATCCCTTAAATCCATCGATCCAGGTCCATGGATTCTCACCAGTCAGTACCGGCTCTTCAACCATGTATTGCTCAAACTCCCATAAGTTTCTCATTTCCAGTGTCGGTCTTTTCTTGTCAGATATCCATCCATTGTACCACAAGGGAGTCTGATTTCGGTCCATATGAATCATTTGGTAAGAGCATACCCTAACATCTCGGTCATAGATTGAGATGGTGCGGTTGAAATGCGGGTTCGATTTTGAAGTATCGTCCACATCGGTATAGTTGTATCCGTATTCGCCAACTTTGACGGCTTCTATCGTGGCTAAGTCTCCTGTATACTGGACTATTTGAGTGAGATTTCCTGTACATGCCAAAGAGCCGGTACTGAATGAGTAGTTTGAGCTTCCGGTGAGTTCCATGCCAAACCAATAACTATCCTTGTCACCTATACATATTGGAGATTAGCATCAATTATTGAGAATATGATTGAAGTATGCTCACCGTAATAGATATCATAGAAGCCTTTATGCTCGAGCTCATCGGCATTGCCGTGCCTATTGGGCCCATTGAGCCACGCTATCAGAAGCAGAGCAATGAAGTTTTTTGACTTATCAAACACCACAACTCCGCTTTCCTGATCTTCTCTTGTAGCACCAATTTCGCTACTTAGATTGAGTTTCTGCTCGAGTCTCTCACTAAACGGTTGTGGCATTGCTGTGTAGAGCCACTCGGTGCGCTTTTCGTTCTTGCTGTGAATGCGGTCATAGAAAAATAATGTGCCAGTCTCGACATATCCATCATCGAGGAACATTGTCTCTGGATTTTGAAGAAACCCAACATCTGCATCAACAAGAATCACTTCGCGGAACGATGACACCAGCATCGCAAATGGCTTCATGTCGAATCCCTCGAATTTCCATCCGTTGCCGGTGTGTATAATATGTTCCAAGTTTCGTGTCACAACGCCTGGATAGGCCTCAATCCTCTGTCGCATGATTGGATTCAGATCTTTGTCGCCCAGATACATGACCTCAATGGGTAGGTTGCATCCCAACTTTCGTAGAGTGACGATCGACGTCAGCATATATGAAACTTGGCCGTTGCCAACTGTAAAAACGATTCCCTTGCCTCCATTTTTGATCCGTATATATAGAGATAGATGGTCAGGAAAGTAAGGTGCTGTCCAAGGAAAAAGCGTCTGGCCCATATTTGTAACAAGCCATCTATATGTATCGTATAATTGAATCGTTTTCAGAACTTGAGACTGATTCAAGCCTGTGGCCTGTGGGGCAATGTTGGCCTGGCATTGCAGATACTGCACAACATCCTCTCGAGAATGAAAGCGGTTGTCTCCGAGTGACAGATGTAGCTCAGCCCAGGGTTTAAAAAGGTCGGAATAATCACGGGCCTTCACGGCGACATCAAGGCGCCAATTCCCTCAGGCTCTTTCAGTAGTTTCTCCCATTGATCCTCCGGTGGTAAGTTATCCGACAGTACGGCAAAAAGAGTGTTGATATAGGTAACTGTCTTCTGCCCGTTGTAGTTGGTACAGTGTTCCTGGCCAATGGCATATTGTGCCGGTCCACGTACTGAAATCCGCCGTGTTGTGGTGGAGTTGAGGACGTAGAGTAGTGTTGTTATCGTTACCATCAAGACCAGGCACCCAGTGATTACGGCCTGACGCATCGTCCGTACGGCGAATGATCTAGCATGGCGTTGTAACATGTAAAGGAAGGACGATTCTGATATTGATATCGAGTTGGGCAATTTTGCATATCCGTCAAGGATAGGAAGGGGATCTAGACGACATCTCTCACGAAGCTCCGATAACCCTAATTGACGGTCACCGGTGTTAGAAGTCAAGACCCAAGAAGTATCTCACCGTCTCTTTTGGGTCTTCAAATACCCTAGGAGACAGGTGATATCAAAGCATCAGTTGGACTTACAGTGATTGAAGTCCATTGTTGTCATTGAGAGTCCTCAGGCCTATCAAAGGAACCGGATCCTTCAAAAGCAACCTGAGAGCAGGAAGTGACTTGCTAAGGAAGCTCACCAGCAAGTCACTCAAATTGACCTGCGAGAAATAAGATGCTGCATCGTGTACCCGTAGAAACGAGCCGAGAGTTCTGTCACCTGGGCATTCTCATGTGAAACGAGTTCAGCGTTCATCATATATACATGGCTACCGATACTGTAAGTGAGCCAAAAACGCATATAGCTAATTATATCACTACCTAAGCAGGTAAAAATGCATACGTATATCTATGGGTCCATTATTCAATTTAAGCTTTCTGTGGGCGTGTTTTATTGGCCTGATATACCCAAATGCCATGACAATTTGCGCTGTCTTTGTACCTATGAATATTGAATCCATTGATTTCTGGCGCATGGGACACGTGCCTTTTGAGCCTGAAACCCAATTCAAGGTTTTGACTTGCTACCATACTTTCTTTGTATGTAAATCGTCGGTATATGGAGACAGTTGTATGGATACACGTAAGCCGGGTAAGCCCTATGAGCGAGTCATGGCAGACCGTACGGCCTCTAGGAGAAGAAGCGCTAATCAAAGCGAGGTCCACACGAAAGTAGGATTTTATTTTTGAATGACATTTTGATTTTGAACAATGATTGGAGGCCTAGTACGGCACTTAGACGTCGAGGATTGTATATAGAAGAATTAGCCCGAAAGCCCTAAATAGCCCTATAAATTTTCAACCCTCAGACGACATAGGAAAGAAGACATTTACCACGTGATTCTCTAGCCATTGAGGTTCCCAAAACAAGAAAATTCCAAATTGGAATGTATCATAGGGAATAAAATCACAGATCTAGCAGCAACTAATGACTTTCTGCTACTGCATCTGTTTCATGTATCGTGTGCCCATCGGTCCGAGCACATACCAGTAATACGTATATAGCTGATGAATTCTCGGGTTCAAGTTAGCCAATGATGCTTCAATTCACTTTATGATCTAATGCATGGCGACTGAAAACTATCGGTGAAATCATTTGAGTAGGCACTAGGTTGATTGATTGGAGAAACCCGAAAGCACCGATTCACCTACGTTACCTAGGTAGGTAGGACAGACTTAGGGCTGCGGAAATACACAAGGACGGATCTAGGTACCGCATACCTAGGTAGCTATCAATGTAGAGGATGATAGATTTACATTTTGTTGATATCTAGCTATGATTTTAAAAATAACAATATACAGGCAGATCCTTGGTATTTTGCAAGGCCGCCTGGGCAGTGTTCTGCCTATTGATGGCACATGGGATCAATGCTATCATAAAGCCGGGGCCTACCTAATACTCATGTACGTCCACGGGTGGATTCCGGCCGGTGGTTGTTCAAGTCTGAGCAATCCAGTGTCGGCATTTGTGGTATCATGTTGAAATTCAAGTCATTAAACTATGCTCCATCCGACCTAGTTTACTGTAAAATGATTTCATGGCACGCCTTACTGGGATGCAACTGAAAACGGACCATGGCCACGGAGCTCACCAATCTGTGATGCATATATTGGGTATACGCGTAGGCCGCGTAATCCTTGTCAACACAATTGGAAAAGTGTAAGACGCGACACTCTGTTCAAAAGTAAAAAACTATATGGATGACCGCTTATTTTACAACATTAGCTATAATAGCCGATGCTTTTTTTTTTCTACCTACGATAATTGAATTTGGAGCCTGGACCTCGAAACCAGTAAGTTTCCCTTCCACAAATATCACCAAAATTAGGATGGAAAATAAAGTTTTGGGTTGAGGATAAAGAATAAGATATATCTTCCGGCGGACAAAGAAGATATTCAAGAAAGGAAGACAGGCAGGAAGATGGCATGGTAAACAAACTTGACATGCCCTCGGTGCTGAAAGATGCTCAGTGATATCTATGTACGTGATAACCCTATTATTACATATGTTGCTAAAAAGCTAAGATAGAAAATCAAGAAGAAGAAAAAAAGTCAAAGATTCCAAGGTTGGTATCGCTCCAAAAGAAATGATGAAAGCCGACTCCCATAAACTCATCCCTTAAACGAGCCATTCATATAATTCCAGGGTTGCGTGTAGCGTCGGTTATATGGTTTACTCGTTCGGGCAGTCAAAAGCGCTAAATATATAGATTATGCCATCTCATATGCTTGATGACTGGAAGGCATCTCGTGTACCGCAGGCTGCTGAGGAACGGACTGATACTGTCCCTTCACGTCTGTCTGCTGATTAGCAGCAGGCGGCAGCTCATGCAAGCCCTGGTGTTGTGTGTTTCCTGCAAATTCCTGTCCTGCCGCGTCGCTACCAGATCCTGGCGGCTTTGTAAATGATTCCATCGGTGCATCTGGCTGTCCCGCTGCTGCCGCTCTCTGTTTCCTACGGTTCCATAGCCATGCGCCGACGATCAAGACCGCTAGCAAAACACCTCCCAAAGCGACACCGATGCCTATTCCAGCCTTTGCTCCGGACGATAAACCACTCGAACTATTGTCGTTCGAAGACGATGTTGTTGTGGCACTGGCTGCTGCTCCCGCCGTTGTGGTCCCTGTCGACGTTGCAGATGTTGTGGGGGCTGCTGATGTGGTTGTAGTAACGTTATTCCAGACGTCGAAATTAGGTGACCAAGACAAAAAGCCGGAGAGAGCGTTTCCATTCTGGCCGAGAGGGGTTGAGGAGTTGAAAACACCGAATTGGAAGGTTTGAAAGTCGTTGGTGGCCACGCCGGCATCGCTCGGGATTGTTAAGTTGAGTTGATCGAGTTCACATGTTGATGAGGAATTATAGAGGCGATATACATTGCTGTTTCGGTTGAAATCAGCATTCACTAGGATAAAATGTGAGTATTTCTTTCCCGGCATTATTATAACATTTTCCTTTGACTTACAAACCAAGGATTGTACCAGACTTCCACCGGGTCTTGTGAGATAAATATTTAGATTAGTCGTGTTGTCGAAAGCACCGAATTGAACCTGAATAGTCTGGCCGATGTTGAGATTAGTTTTGTTGAAGGCGTACCAGGTACCAGCTTCGCAATTTGTGAAGGTTTGCGACATGGCGATCTCGGGTCCTTTTTTCTTATTAGTCGAGTAGTGTGTCTTTCGTATGTCAACAATACATAACGGATAGGATGTAATTACTGCAAAAGTGTGTCGCAAGACCAGTGTAGGAGCAGATGAATTTAGGTGAAGTCCTTCTGGGGACTCGATCGACGGCACTAAGGTATATACATGACAGCAACACGCTCAATGCAACGCCGAGAATCCTACTCATTCTAAATTTCTAATCCATATCACATTTGACTTAATTATGCCCACATGGGAGCCCATTAGAGCCGATCCAGTGGTGTGTGCAGGCGAGACTTTTAAGGCGCTGACCACTATATTTAAGCTAGTTCGAAGCTAATCCGTAACCTATCATGCTAACGCATGGCTGAGCTCCACGTCGTGTTTTTAGACTGGGACTATCCAGGCTTGGCTTAGAAAATCTGAGGTGGTTGGTCCACGCTTGGAAAGTCTAATACGGCTGAAACCGCTTATGTTGCTAACTAAGATAGTCTTTTTCCTTCTTCAGCTAGGTTATGGAGCAGCTCTAACCATAAGAGTAGCTTGTCAAATTTGCTGTCCTCCTATTGATCAGTTAAAATGCTAGTCGAACGTTGCAAGGCTTGGACCTTCGTTCAGCCGCAGATGACAGACAAAAAATAGGGGAGAAGAAAAGTTTAATGCTCGAATGGATTTCCAATGCGAGAAATCCGGACTTGTTGTCAAGGACTTAGGGACTTGCTTGGAACTTCAAGTGCGTGATTATGACAAATAAAACGAGCTCTCTCTTGGTTCATGAATCGCAGAATTTCTTCAGCACCGCGTTGAGTTCTAACAACTCACCATGTTGTGTCTGTTTCCTACACGACGGACGGAATCTCCGGAAGGATTTACACTTGAACTCCTCCTCCATGCGTATGTACGCACATTTGTGCTATACGAAGCTCCGTGCTCCAATCGGTCCCTACGATTTGACAGTAGTAGCGTGAACCTGTTTGTGGAAAAAGACCACAGTTAGCTTGCCAATCTCAGAAAGCGCCTGATCTAGCCCAATGCTCTTAGCTTGGTTGTGACATGGCACCAATTGCACGGAGCCGTTGAGCGCCGTCGGTAGGTCGTCAGACTCATCAGGTTATCATTGCCTTACATGAAACGCAGGCTTCTCATGCAAATCTCCTGACTTCCGCTCGCCCTATATTCTGCGAGTCAGACATACTGACAGTGCGACTATGGTTTTAAGGCGTGCTTTGCTATTCCGGAACTGGCCCACTAATAATATTGATTTTTTTCTTCACATTCCAGGCTAAGGAACCTTGGAAACTCAACTTCGTGCTTGTTGGTGTACAGTATCCTTTGTGAATATTCTTCTCCGCCTAGGATACGATCCGAATCACGGTCCAATATTCTCTCCAACATGAGACTGACCTGTGTAATCTAGCAACAGGTTTCGTGCGTTATCCAGGTCAGCCAATAATATGTGCTACTATTTCTCTACTTTTTACCGAAACTTCCTGAGAGATATATCTGGTATAGCGGGGAGACTTGCTTTGTATGGTTGGTTGATCTATCTCTCCACAGTGTGCTCAGTATTGGCATCTGAGGCATTTGGGAGTGGCCAAATCAAGCCTTGACTAGCTAAAATGACTGTAGCGGCGGGCTCGCCATGAGTGAATGCCAATGCCATGGTTTTCAACGACAGGTTGCCAGTACATATCACTACGGTAACAGCCTTTTGAGAGGTTGCCTCTTCCTTGGGCAGTTTCCAATCTTGAAAGCCAGGATCCTCTAATCCAGGTAACGACGAAAACACTAAGGCAACTGACATACACGTCCACCGGCTCAACATTGGTACTGTTAGGGTTCAACAGCAACAAAGCACTATCTAGCTGAAATGTTAGAAATTAATATCTTAGGTGGACACTCATCTCACAGAAAACGCCGGGGATAAGGCCCAGCTTTTATGTTCTAGTATATTTGAACATTCAATTGTTGGGAAGTGGGAGTGTCGAAACTTCCATGTTAGGCTTCCCAGCACCAGGGACAACAAGGATCGTAGTAAGAGATGGCTCGTTTAGACCTGAAAAGTATCTTGTCATCTTTTCTGCTGATCCTGGGTCTAGATGTACTATAGTTTGTTGCGTTCTTTGGACATTCAGCTTGGCAGATTACATAGTGATCTTCTATCTACATTCAAATTATTCAATCTGCGTGGCCAAGGAGCCGCGCATTGCCGTTCTCGAGTTATGGGGTATCCTATTCCTGGAAATTTAGTTAGCATTTCACGCGGCTGGAGAGATCACCGAGGTGGCCAGGATCTACATGAAGCCATAGACTTCCCTGGGCTTTAGGTACCCACGGTGATACCAGCAGAGAACCAAGCAGAGCCCACACTCTGTTAGTGAACTTGGTCTAGGTGACATGTTGTTAAGCAAGAGCTTTGAAAACGGTGTGAGACCAAGTTTGAATTTCATTTGTCAATAACTTGAATCCGAATAATCATTGTTCGAAACATGATACCAACGGCCATGATATTCCAGAATGGCCTCTATACGCGGCAAATGCCAGCGATGCCCTAGATGGTTACGGGGTCAACTATAGATTTGATCAGGCGGAAAAGGGTTTGGCAATTATTGAACCAGATACATGGCGCGCTGAAGCACTTGCTTATTTGATTGATAACAGTGACAATGTTTGTGGAAGTTAAAGCAGAGTTCTCTACTGAGTTCTTTTTTATTCAATGTGAGAAAGAAACGAATATCATTCTTCAGCTCAGCTTTACGAAATTGAACAGTGAGAGAGGTTATTTTGTCCATAGTAGATTTGGGGTTTTACACATCTTTAGACTTCAATTGAACATTGTCCAAAGTATTTCGATTGCTTCATTCGCAATCCGCGAGCAACTTGTATGAATCTTCCGGGCTTAGCCTATGGTATTTGGCTGTGTATAAATGGATCCGAGGGAATAGCAAATTGAAATCACGCCGGCGATATGCCTAGATTGGCCCGCCCATTCGCTCATCGTAATATTTTGTACGCCAGAGTTTGAGTTGACTGAGATAGGTACTCCGTAGTGGATTTATGTCTGCTTTTAAACGCTTTCAAGGTGGTGAAAGATTCTGGAATCACTCGGGAGGTGGATAATAATGATTAATTTGCCGAATTGCCGATATTTTACCCATAGCATGTTCGTCACCAGCTGCCTCTAGTTAGTACTCTACATGAAACACAATGATTGCTCTCCTGAATCTCCAGCTAATCTCCCCGAAGCCCAGAACACATCGGAGACATCGAAACACTTTTGAAATCGCCTGATTTCTCCGTAGGAACTAGGAAGTGAAAACCACAATATCATACTCTGATATAAGTGGAAACCCTCCTTGCTAACCTCTACAAGCGCCCACTACTCGGACAAATCGAGGAAAGTTGAAACATTCCATCAGATAACAGTCAAAGATTAATCAAACTTTTATCGTTTACTCTTACCCCAATATTTGGCGCAATTAAGAAACAAACGACTACGCAATCCTCTTGACTGGAAAACAGCCCATTGGTGGAATTTGTATAGACTCGAGACATCATGAGGGGCATACACCATACAGATAGCTTGTTTCACCACGTTCATGATGTATGCTGACGTCGATGTTGCCAGGAATGTGGTTTTAGCCATTAATTGCTCCTCTATATTGTTTCATGAATGCAATTACTGCTCGGAAGATGGGTATCTACTATCTACTATCGAGAATTAATATAAGAACCTCTCAGCCATGAATCTATGGTCTTTGCTTGAAGTCCACAGGTTAGAGTACAGAGTAACTCCTGCATACTCCTTTCTTTTCAGTCATTCCTTTCCCCTTTCGTTCTCTTCAAGTTCAAAATCACATTCCCTTTTCAAAATGCGCAGCGCGCTCGTCCTTTCGTTTTTGCTCCCCCTGGCTTTGGGGTGCAACAATCCTGCTGGTCATCCCTGTGCGTCTGTTTACACTGCATCTCGATCTGCTGCCGGTGAATTCTGTGCCACTTTCACTGCAAGCACCGTTACGGCGACTACTGGCTTGCCTACTTGGGCTACTGCCTGTGGCAATGAAGTCAAGCAATTATCTAGTGCATGTAGCTGCCTCGATATAACCTGGACTACTACTACCGGTGTAGTGGTAAGTTTTTCTCCTTATAGATAGTATACCATTTTTTGTCTGACACCGCATAGGTCGCCAGTACCACCCCAGTAGCCGCCACTACTACGTCCGTCGTCGTCAGCACCAGTACTCCAGTCGCTGAGACTACCAGCACTGCAGTCGCCGTGGTTGTTTCAAGCACTGAGGCTGCTACTCCTACAACATCCGTCCAGGCTACTACTCTCGCCACCTCGACCAAAACTACCGCCAAGGTCACCTCTGCTGTCAACACAGCAGGTGCCTGTGTTGTTACTGCCTATGCCGGCATCTCATCTGCTGTCAAGTCCTGCACCAACATTGTCTTGTCCAACATTTCTGCGCCTCCTTCCAGCACCATTGACTTGCAAAGCCTTCAGACTGGTGCCACTGTCACTTTTGCTGGTACAACTGTAAGTTCATGTCTTTCACTGCTTTCGAAAATGATGTATCTAATAATCTTGTATAGAGCTTCGGCACCACCCTGGATTCCGACTTTGATCCGATTGTCATTTCTGGTACCGATTACACCATCACTGGTGCTGACGGCCACGTTATTGATGGCAATGGAGCAAACTACTGGGATGGAGAGGGCTCCAACGGTGGCCAAGACAAGTGAGTATAATCTGCTACCAGCTTGTGAATAAATCCAGCTGTTGAATATTTGCTAATCAAATTTCCCAGGCCTGACCACTTCATTGTCGTCAAGGAGTCATACAACGCTCAGATTACCAACCTCAACATCCAGAACTGGCCCACTCACTGCTTCTACATCAGCGGAGTTCAAGGCCTCACAGTCTCCGGACTCACTCTCGATAACTCTGCTGGTGACGAGTCCAACAGTCTCAGTGGTAGTGACCCAGCTGCTCACAACACCGACGGCTTCGACATCTCCAGCAGTGATACTGTGACATTGCAAAACATTAAAGTCTACAACCAGGACGACTGCGTTGCTGTCACCAGTGGTAGCAACATTATTATCAGCGATCTCTATTGCTCTGGTGGCCACGGTCTTTCCATTGGTTCCGTTGGCGGAAAGAGCAACAACACCGTCGCTGGAGTCACTTTCGAGAACTCTCAGGTTGTCAATAGCGAGAACGGTTGCCGTATCAAGACTAACTCTGGCACTACCGGATCTGTAAGTTAATCTTTATACGCTTTTGTAAAACATTATCTGACTTATTGCCTATAGATCAGCAATGTTATCTACCAGAATATCACCCTCTCCGGAATCTCAGACTACGGTATCGATGTCCAGCAGGACTACCTCAACGGTGGCCCAACCGGCGACCCTACGAATGGTGTTACCATTTCTGGTGTCTCCTTCATTGATGTTACCGGTACATGCACCGACGATGGCACGGACTACTATATCCTCTGTGGCGATGGCAGTTGCTCCGACTTTACTTTCAGCGGTGTCTCCATCACCGAGGGTGGTGAGACTAGCAGCTGCAACTACCCCAGCGATACTTGCCCTTAAACAGGTGTCCTACTTGCTTCCTGGAATAGCAGCATGCATCTGCTAAAATTAATTAATACGAGCCGTTGGTCATGCCAGGCTTATTCTTGTATAAAGTTTTGATCTGACTTTGTATCATATATAAAATGAAGACCTGCCGTGCAAATCCTGATCTTAACCCAGCAGTAAGTATTGCATAGTAGCCCCAACATCTACTTCTATACTTAACTGTCTTAGTTTCTTGTATATCATTCGTATTAGGTGGTGCAAAAAACGTTCAAACATTCTCGATATCCTATCTACATGCCTGAACTCACCCACTATCAAATCGCGGGCAATACTAGCCTTGCAACCTCATATCTACTAATCTAGTCAATGAACTCCTACTATGTAAACAGAGAACAGCTGGCTCGTCTAAATATTGTATAAGTGGGGCCAACCTTATCTCAATTTAGATGATCTCAGCCAATCACCAACGCAGAATCTGATTAAGCTCGCCCCACGCATTCGACAACCTCCGCTGACTCAGCGGCGGTTCTCTTCTCGTCAACAATTCAGTTCATCTTTTGACCCAATTCTTCAGCCTGAAATATCTTCTAACAATCAAAACTTATGTCCATGTTGACCCTTTTACAGCCGCTCTTTGTTCTAAATTTTGAAAATAGTGTACCAGATCGTTAAGCAGGTATGCCGGCTACTTCCAAGGCCAAGTGCAGCGGCCCCATGCCACGAGCCTGCGACTCATGTCATAAGAAGAAGGTGAGATCAGATTCAAATTACTGTAGTCAAGGCCTTATCTTGATCATTTTTATTTTCTTCGTGCTCTTCTTTGATTCGAACATCTGCGGGAATAATGAGACTGCTAACAACCCAAAGATCCATTGCGATAGACGCCTACCAAAATGTGACTGGTGCCTCCACCATGATCTATCATGTACTTTTAATCGAATTCATACGAATATGAGAAAGAAAAGGTTAGCATATCATCTATCGTCCTAAGCCATGAGGACCGTTCCGCTGAAGTGATAAACCATCACAGGTCGAAGCCCACTTCGCAGAAACAGTCGAAAGGAGAGAACCATAGTATGCGAAATGGCAGTGGACCAGGCATGTCATACCAAAAGATACCAATTCTTGCATTCTCGGTGTATATATATCTAACAAAAGCAGAGTCCTTGGTCATTTCCGACCGCTTCGAAGTAAATGTTCCGGGGCCCATCTTCACAGACACAAGATTGTCTTTAAGCAGTCCCTATCTGCCAAGTGGACTTATATTATCATCACCAGCCCTAAGAAAACTAGTCGCATCCTGCGCCGGTAGAATGGAAATGGACCTCGATAGCCTAGGCAAATTCGGTCTCCCGTGGCAATACTCGCGCCCTCAAAAATCCGAAATAATAAACCACATATCCAATGGAACCGCCAAACTACCCAGCAGATCAACCATGGAAAAATACGCACGAGCATGGTGTTCGTCGATACACTTTCTGGTCTTTCCAGTTATCAGTCTCGACCTCTTCCAACGGACTCTTGATCTAGTTTATGGTTCGAGGGATATCAAGGACTATACCGGATCAGCGAGTGCGAAAGCAGCACTTTATGCATTTCTATCTATCATTACCATTATTGAATTCACTAAAGAGGATGCTCCGCATGGGCCCAGTTGTGAATTTTATGCCGCCAAGGCGCAGTCGTATCTGGTCGATATCATTCAAGAGTCGACCATGGAGGGCCTCCAGGCACTCACAACATTAGAAAGTCTTGATCCATTTGACTTATAGGATTATTACTCATTGCCATTGTTAAAGATTTTAGCTACCATATTTTCTGGGGATTACAAAAAAGCGGCCATGTTTGTTACAATGGCTTCTCGCATTGCGTACGCTCTAGGTGGGCATAAAAATCCCTTCGAATCGCAGCATGGTGAATCCTCAGTATACAACACAAGTCGACCAGAATGCCACATTCGCAACCTATTCTGGCTCTGCTATACATTTGACAAAGAACTAGCACTACGAACTGGTCAACCGCCATCAATAAGTGACGACAACTGCGACCTCACTTTACCTCCAGGCTATATCGAACTCCAAAACTCCAACATCTGCTGTCCCGACGTCATCATCAACAACACTACGGTACCCCTCTACCCCTGGGACCCTCGACTCTCAGTCATCAAATCCCGCACCTACAAGCTCCTTTACTCCGAAAGCGCAATGCGCAAATCCAAATCCGAAATCCTACAACACATCCGCGAACTCGACGACGCCCTTGAGCAATGGCGATTATCTCTAAGCCGTGAATTCAGACCAACACTCACATTCTCCGAGGATACGCTTTTCCCGTCTGCGTTGACTACGCAGCCGATTATGCTTCGTTTGGCGTATCATCATTGCGTGATTATTATTCATAGTGCGAGTAATCGATGTCGTGAATCGTCGGTGGGGGATTTGGGGATGCAGGAGATTGGTGTTGCGTCGAGTTTGGGTCTGAGTGTTGAGGCGTCGAGGTCGTCGCTTTTGTATCTCCAGGCTGCGTTGCCTAATATTGCGGGAGAATGTTTCTGGTATGTTGTTTTGTCTAACATCTTGGTCGATAGACACTCTGCTGATGCATTATCTGCATTCTAGGGTCATTCTATTCTACGTCGTTTCGTCAATCGTCACCATTTTGGGACACATGATCTCCAACCCGAATGACTCCAAATCAGCATCCGATTTCAAGTTGCTGATGCAGGTGTCAGACCTGGTGCAGAGTTTCCCAATAACCGAGCTGTCAGCTGCTGAACTGATTCAAATGCAGCTGGTAAAGGACTTTTCGCGGGAGTTGGCGAGCATCACCGACATGGCGACGAGCGATCGTGTGAATGGGGTATGATGATGATCTATGTCGATTATATGTGAACCACAGTAGGCCAGGTTCCACTGCATATCCTCTATACATCCAATGATCGATACAGCGTACCTTTCCCCATAGATCTCAGAAAAAAATTGAACTTTCGGACGAAAGCTAATCCTCACCTCGGGCGCATTAATTACTTTATATCGTATTCCATATTATTACTGTACTAATTTCTACCCATTCACAGGGACATGGATATGATCATGCTTACCCTGTTCAATGCGAGGGAACGTGATGAAGGGGACTAGATTGAACTTCTCGCAAATCCTGATCGTCGGTTCTCAAAACCTAAGATGCGAACTTCAGAGGGTGCTACTATGGCCATTATTGACGTTATCTGGTATGAGATATGGAAGTAGTGATGCGTAGATGGGTATGTCTAGATATTAGGGCTAGGGTTAGGGCTTGATGGCATCTTATCTTATCGATTGCGCCATCGTGATAAAGAATCAGGCACCGATAAGATAAGAAGAGGGGAAGAAAAAAAAAGCGGAACCCCCGCCGCCAATAAACATCGCTCCTTCTCTTACACGTGCTGCTCTCTTCTTCTGACAAATATACGTATGCGCTTTCCTTTGCGCTCTTTCTCTTCAGCTTTCACTAAACCAATCTACAGAACAGTCGAATCTCCAAAACAGAGAGCAAGAAGAATGGCGGCTCTTCCCAGGGAATACCAGAGTACATTTCCACGAACTCACCATCTTCATCAACTTCTTTACTAACAGCCGAAGACAAGGTCCGCATCGCGGTCATCGGCGGCACCGGCCTCCAAGACCTCCCCGGCTTCACCAAAGTCGCCTCTCTCGAGATCGAGACTCCCTGGGGAAAACCCTCCTCGCCCATCACAATCATCCATCACCAATGCAGCGTCTCCGGCAAGGACGTACCCGTCGCATTCCTCAGCCGTCACGGCACCCACCACCAAATCGCGCCTCATGAGGTCCCCAACCGCGCCAACATTGCTGCTTTGAGAAGCATCGGTGTCAGGACAGTGATTGCGTTTTCGGCTGTGGGAAGTTTGCAAGAAGTCATCAAGCCGAGGGATTTCGTGGTGCCGGATCAGATTATTGATCGCACCAAGGGTGTAAGACCTTTTACGTTCTTTGAAGGAGGGGTTGTGGGCCATGTGCCATTTGGTGATCCTTTTGATGAGAATGTTGCGAAGATTGTGCGCGAGTGTGGACACAGTCTTGAAGGCGATGGTGTTGTCCTGCATGACCGTGGAACCTTGATCTGCATGGGTGCGCCACTCTCTCTGAATTTATATACTCTATCCTATTACTAACAAGGCGAATATAGAGGGCCCTCAATTCTCCACCCGCGCCGAGAGCAACATGTACCGCTCCTTCGGCGGCTCCGTAATCAACATGTCCGCCCTCCCCGAAGCCAAACTCGCGCGCGAAGCCGAGCTCGCATACCAAATGATCTGCATGTCCACAGACTACGACTGCTGGCACGAGGCCACCGCCGACGTGACCGTTGAGATGGTCATGGGTCACATGAAGGCCAACGCCGTTAATGCGCGACGATTCGTCAGTGCCGTGCTTGATGCGTTGGCTCTGGATGAACATGCTGATACCGTTAATGCTAAGCATCTGGAGGGTGGGATTAAGTTTGGTATGAGTACGCCGCATACCGCGTGGAGTGAGGACGTGAAGAAGAGGATGGAGTTTTTGTTCCCTGGATATTTCTAGATGGGGTTTGTGGATATAAAATCTCGTACATAGTAAGCTCTGGCTACTTTGACGATGTATATACTAGAACACGAATCTGTTGTGGCGGAGTTGGCAACGTCTGCTGTGCCAGAACCAGATGGTTTTAAAGAATACCTATGTAGTGTGGCAACCTTGGAGGGAACCCTTATATGCTATGCGCAGATCAATATCTTCTATTTTGTCATCAGCCCCTCAACCTAGGAAAAATATAAACAAGACTATACTAGGATTCACACTTTCTAACTCCCAGATGAGTTTTTAGACAAATTTTGTTTGTTTTTCTAGATTGAGTGAAGGGCTTTGTTTGTTTTTCTAGATTGAGTGAAGGGCTTTTCATACTGTAGTAGAGAATAACAGCAAAAGATCTACGTAGGTAAGTACCTAGGTAGCAGAATTGTGTCTGTGTTAGGTATTCTGTACTATTGATGCTCATTCCTGGAGTCAATCTTGATATAGTCCCTGCACATATGATTATCGTCGAATGCTCACTAATGGCACTCTTACATACAAACATGCTTATGGTCTCCATAATGTGAAATGATACCAGGCTTTGCTTGTCCTCGCCGTAAACTTAGTGGTTTGCCAGTCTGCGTCCTACTCTGCTGCTCCTCTTTGGACACCGAATTCCAGCCAGCATTCGTCTATCGATTGCAAATAGGCAAGAGTGAAATGCACCATCTTTCATAGCCATCACAGTCCCGCGCCTCGGGAATACGGAAATAAACCGAGGTGGCATGGTGCGAGTCATTAAACTGGCCTAGTCGTGGTGCATAGATGGATCAGAGGGGGTTCCCTTCAAGGACTTGTAGTAATATGATACTATGCATAATGCGTTCCTTTCAATTAGGCAATGGTTCATACCGCCTACTGTCCTCCATTGAGGGATGAATTGTGCTCGGTTGTAGCGGCACTCACCTCAATAATATCAGGGATCCACACCTGAACTTGCGCTTGCACTCGCATTAACTGCCTCTCTTGATATAGAGGTGAGATTGTTCAGCTTCCGTGTGACTCTCACTGATGTTAGTTGTCTCTGACACCATTCTTACAGCCACTTGCGTTTTATGGGTACTCATCCTAATCTTCTAGAGAGGGCTAGGATATGGTGAAAATAACTCATACTCTATAGCTGTAAAGACTAAGCCTGAGTCTTCTCGATAGAGTCTACATGACATAGTGCGTACCACATTGGCTATGCCACGGTTTGATGGTGCCTTCAGTATTATGCATGGGTATACATCGAAGAAGCCGTAGCTAGTTAGTAGGCATATGAATGTAGCTACTAGAACTCGTATTACTAAGAGAGTACCACTACCAGATATGATTTACAGGGATTAGGGTAATACTGCTTTATATTTATGAATACATCAACTAGTTAGGTATAATTATTGACGGGATTCCCCGTACAGTCTGTAGATGGCCTGGGCCTGGCGGTGCCTGTTTGGGCGTACCTAGGTACATGTAGTGCCAGGCCACCTAGGCAAGGGCTATATCCCTCGCCTACGTGAGCTCACCACCTAGTTTACACGCAACACTACACACAACCTAGATATTACACAATACAGAGATATTACATGCAATTCCACGCTCACATGAATCACCATGAAAATTGGCATTGAAGATACCTAGGCGCTTTCCCATGTCATACCTGGTATTTTTGCAAGGTACTTTATGCCGACTAATGGGTACTTTTGGAATTAGCGTAGATAGTTAGGTATGGATGTATAGTAATTCAAAATTACTGCCTCTAAGACCTACAGTCCGGTGGTGCTAATCATGCGCTGAATGCAACCTAACAATACCAGCCCTAAGTAGGATCGACGTGTGCTTATCAATACTCAGCAATGACATACCAACATGTTACGGACGCCTTATACGCTGCGGTATTTTTGGCATTGACTACGACTTTTAATAAACTGAGCACCTCTTATTAGAGGTTCTTCTCACTCACAAGATTTTAAAGTGTTTCACACTCTTTTGTATACGCAGCTCTGGAAATATTGTCCCACAACGTACATACTCTTTTAAGCTCAAGAAAAATGGCTACGGATGCTACATCAGAATCTTTTGCCTCTTTAGCAGTGGTTAATTATGAAGCCCTAGCCAACAAAGATCCTGCTGAGATCCAAAAACTTGCAACGGCCGGTCAATCGGTAGGCATGTGGTACGTGGACCTCCGCGGCCCCAGGACCAGGACTTTCTTTGAGGATGTGCCTGTCATCTTCAAGGCTGGGCAGGATTTCTTCAGTCTCCCCCAAAATTCTGAAGAAAAGGTGAAGACCATTCGGGAGGGAAAGGAACGGGGCCACGACCAGATGGATCGAGGGTAATGAAGAAATCATCTTCGATGGAATTGCTTTGTAGCTAACATTTCATGTTGACACAATAGGTACCACGTCAGTGCAGACTACCACTACTATGAGGTCCGTACTTTGAGATTCTGTGGTTTAGGCGTTCTCCGTACTAATCATCTACAGATCGCAATCCATGAATATTTGTCTGGCAACTGGAACTTGCCTGCTACCATACAAATGCAAAAAGAGCGTGTAGACCGTGCCATCAAGACTGCCAATGAAGCTGCACAGCTCATTTTATCTGAATTGTGTGCTGCAGTGGGTATTACGATTCCTGAGCTAAGCGCTGATCTAAAGCGTGAGAGTGATACATGTTTTAAGTTGGTATACAAACCTGCTGTCCATAATGCAGGGGGGGTGGTCATCCCATGGCATACGGACTTTGGTATTCTTACGTTTCTGTGGTATGACGATGCGACCACGCAGGTACCGGTCTACGACGAAGACGGCAAGCAAACTGAAAGATTTGAGACGGTCAATGTAAAGGATGGATGTGTGCTCGTCTACGTTTCGGACGATCTTGCAACAAAGTCTAAAGGTCGTTTACACCCGGCTACTCACCGCGTCGTCGCTCCGCCAGGGGAGAAAAGGTTGAAGAATGGACTGGTGTACATGATACGTCCGTACAAGTCTTAGATCAGCACACATGCCGCGAGACTACAAATGGCAGTTCGTGTGAAACGGTCCTCATGTGGTGGCAAAATACAGAGACTTCATTCATCAGGTAGTGTTTGACTCTGGGTCAAGTGAAGGGATGTACTTTCTTGCTTGAGGTATCAGATGTTAAGAATTGGAAAGATGGACAGGAGAGAAATCTATACGCTTGAGCATCAATGCTGATCAGTTGATTGGGTAACGATAAGACTTTTAGAATAGGTATTATTGTATACGTCCTAAATGCCCCACGGTAGAAGCCCACCTCCAGCACCTAAAAATGGTAAAAAGTGTACCCCAGTAAGCTTCGTAAAGAGCATATCCATGAGGAGTACCACATGGGTATGGGATTGTTTTGGGATTTCCACCCAGCCAACGCGTACCAAGTAAGGGCCGAAGGGAAACAAACATACAACAAGCAACTCCTAGTTAAGAGGTTGCATTCTAAAGCCTACGAGCATACATGCAACCATGCAGGGAAGCTGACAAACCAGAAAATGACTATATATACCACCTACCTATTATACCACCCCTATAACGGAGCCTCGTTTTTAGTCCAGTGGTATATTTTCTGGTTTTATTACGTTTCTCAGAAGCCTAGACGCATACGGAGTTGGCATATGCAGATAATATCAGGCTTAGCTAGCCTCAACAGTGAAAAATACCCCGTTACCGAGTACCAATATCTACGAGCTAGATTATTCACTCTTGCCCAACTGCTATTGGTAATAATTCGGAAATTAAGAGGCAATATAGAGCAAGCTTAACTGACAATATTAATTGGCGGTCATGGAAGGTAAATAATAAAACCGTTTGCTTCGTATCTTAGTGCTATCTAAACCACTCCAAAAGAGCGCAAACCTCATGCGCTCACCAATGTGATGTCGACATTCAATGTGCAGATGACATGATTAACATTGTCTCTTTACGGGGCTAGCCTATTCGCATCCCTGGGGAATAATGTTGTTTCTCGAATCTCGTCGAGTCCAAGGAATCCCTGGAATATCCTGTTTACACCTAGAGAGGCACCTGCGTGAGGTGGCATACCTAATTTGAAAGCATTTATCCAGGCTCGCCACTGCTCTGACTCTGGATCCATGGGCGGACCAGTTGCACCGCTGCGCATGGCTTTGCACAGTGCATCATAGTCACTAATACGATGGCTTCCAGAGCATATTTCACGTCCACCAGCAATAAAATCCCACGTTTCTGAGAGGTCGGGCGCATCTGATACCGGTACCGAGTTGAATTGGCGCATGGATAGCGGAAAGTGTTCGATGGCGAACAGGTCTGTTCGTCCAAGGTGAGGCGATTCTCTGAAATGCTGTCCAAGGGCAGCTTCTTCTTCCGGCCTAAAAATATATCCGCAGTTTTAGTTAGGGCAATAGAAGAATCGTGTTGCTTGAATTATACGCACGTAATGTCCTCCTTGTCACTCGTGTGAAAGCCGAGCTCCTCTCGCAGCATTCGCTTCGCCTCCATCCAGGTGATTCGCGGAACCTTGCCCTGTTTATCGAGCCCAATTCGAAAAGGTCTTGATGATGGATAGTACTTCTTCACAGTATCAATTAGGGTTGAGAACTGTTTGCGCTCCTGCAAAGCCCTGAAAACGAACACTAGCATCGATCCGATCATATCGACGGCCTCGTGCCAATCATCTTGGTAGGTCATATTTATACCGAGTAGGGTAAACTGCGGCAAGTTAGGATTATTCCTGAGGGTAACATAGGATTTTGCAGCCACAGAACAACAAAAAGTCTACATACCTCGCTTAGGTGTCTGGCGGAAGAGCTAGACCTCTTCTCGGCTCTGAATACGGGGCCAATGTCAAAGACACGCTGCATGTCCATAGCAATAGCGTTTTGAAGGGCATGTTGCGTATGCTGAGTCAACCAGGCATCGCGTCCAAAATAAGGCAAATAGAAGTATTCATTATCGCCTGAAACGTGAGAACCGCGAATACGTGGCGTATGAAGCCATGTGAAACCGTTGGTTATCAGAAATTCGATAATCAGCTGGCACATGCCGGATTGAAGTTTGAATATAGCCCCAGATGCTGCAGCCCTCTGGTCAAGGATCCTGTTATCAAGACGTTCTTGCAAGAGTCCAGGGCCACATAATTCACCTCCTTGGAATGAGGGTTGATTTGGGTACGCCTTTGCTACCACCGTCAAGTTAGACACGCTAAAACCGTAGTTGGCTTTCGATGATAGCCATTTATGGCTATCACTGGATGTGGCATCTCTCAAGACGGGATTTGGGTTGACATTTGCCTCGTCATCAATAGCTAGTGGTAGAATTCGGCCGGTAATGCGAATGAGAGATCCAGCATTTAGCTTCTGAACGTCTTCCCATGTTGCTCTCCCAGTAGCTTCGGCACTGTATGTGGCTCTCAATGTGATACCTTCAAAGACGATATCTAGATATATTTTGTTCGAAAGCTCAGATTTCTCACACGATTTTAATCGAGCGTCAATAGTCACTTCCTCCCCTTTCAGGGCATAGCGTGCTAAGTCTGCCTAAATAATGTATCAGTTCCACTCTCAAAGATTAGAATTTGTTCTAGGGAAATGTATGTCATAGAAAGAGACTTACTGCTTTTGTTGTCATGATAGCAAATTATCTACACTTGGGGCAATTTACACGTCAAGGCGAATTATCACCGAGCCGAGGAGAAATATAGGAAAGAAAGTGGTGAACCCTGAACCATGAGTTAGCGCCACCTTATATACACATGATTCATCCATGGACTTTATAAACAGAAAGCTTCTATACCACTGACCTACATAGTTTTGGAGTACTTAGTCTTCCAAGGCTAGTAATATAGCCCCGATGTCGTATCTGGTCTTGTATGTCTCGAGATTCCAAGGTTAGTTCTATATCTCCGAGTTATACGAGGTGACAAGGTCTGCTAGCCTTTAATTACTTCTTGTGTTAATTACATTAGGCAGCCATACTTATGACTGCACTAGCCTACGCGTAACATGGATTGGGATAATCTATCTTTCGCGTCATTTTGACTAGACTCCCTGTAAAAGTTCACCCCTAGGCCAGGAAGCTGCATGGCTTGCTGCGAGACGCAGCATATCGTAAGACGACATAAAAATTCCGAATACTACCTTAATATAGTCGTGAATTATACAACTACGTTTAACCCTGTCCGTCAATACATTGAACAAGCAGCAGTTCGGATGTAGCGCTTTCGAGGCCCGGCACGTAGTGTCCTGGGATTACCTGGTATCATGCAAACAAACCCAATTTTACAATTCAAGAAATCAGCATGTGCTGAAGCGAAATAAGTCAATGTCACATTTCACATGCAGGATTTATGCGGTGTTAGGGCTGCGGTCCATAAAGCCACGAACTATCACTCAAGCTCATCTTCCGTAGCAGATAATGTAGAGTAAGTTTCGAAAGAAAGTCAGAGTTAATGCGAAAATAGAACTAGAGACTTTATGATATCTAATCTTGCTACGTCGCGATTCCTCCTCCCAGTGTCTCCTCTCACACACTGTTTCGCTACGCCACAGATTACATAAAGAATGATATTAAAAGAACACCATCGTTCAACAAAGAGCTACTAAGCCAATTTTGCGACGCCACTGCCTCCATGACCGGAATCATGGCCTGACTGGGTCCAGTTCGCAATGTTGAAGGCTTTTCGGAACGCTTGGGCAAGCGATATTGGGTCCTCCAGTCCAACTGAGATCCGAATTATAGTTTCATCCAACCCATAAGATGCAGCCCACTCCTTTTCACGGGCGAATACTGTCTGTACGTAGGGCTGAGCAAGCGTGACAGAAGCCCCAAGACTTGGGCCTTTGTGGACTTCCAAGTTGTCAAAGAATGTGCTGGCAGCCTTTTCGCTCACAAACTCGATCGTAAACACTGCCCCATGGCCTGGAACAAAGTCTGAAGTTCTTTTACGTAGATACGGATCAAAATTGGCGCGAGATGGAAGGATTGATGGGTGATAAATCTTGGTAATGATGGAATTTGGAAGCGCAGCGTAAGAAGAAAGCAGCCCAAGGAGATGATACGTTGTTTGATTCATCAAGGCAGCTCTTGGCAAAAAAGGACGCGAATTGACTTCCAATACGGCTGAATCGAGAACGTGGAGTTCTGAAACGTATGTAGTCGACAATATTTGACTCAATTGGTCATAGAATGGTGAAGCCGGATTCAAAACTATGCTGCCTCCCATAACGTCGGCTTCTCCCGAGAAACTCTTGCTCAAGGATGTGACGAGGATGTCTGCGACAGGAAGTAGATCGACGTTGGCAAAGGTACCAATTGTTTCATCAAGCACAATAATGAAACCGTGCGTGTCTGCCAGTTGTCGTAGGCGTGTGAAATTCACCGTATGCAGTAATGGGTTCGATGGGCATTCGCACCATAAGGACTGGATAGATCTTCCGGCTGCAGATTCGGACTCCAGATGTTTCTCCAGTTGGATAAGTTCCTCTTCTGTTCCCAATCCGAAGAAACGGAAGCTTCGCGTGTAAATCTCTAGCAACTTTGGAGTCAGTTCATAGAGAAACCCGAAAGCAATGCTCTCTGAAAATCTCCAGGAGTTCAACATGCGAATACAGTGGTATATGGCAGACATGCCGGCCGGATAGAGGTAAACATCTGTAGGTGTTACTCTATTGCTAATATCTGGGCGCAAAGAGGCTCGTTGTAGGAGATGACAGATGCGCTGTCGAATTGTCCGGGAATGAACGTCATAAACGTAGGAGTTAGAGTCGCTGTTAGCTCGTGACTCAACAGCTACAGGCTTTGTGACTAGCTCCTGGGGAACTTTCAAAACACTTTCCGCAAAGCGGGAGGATATGCCCGTTCCTGTGAAGCGCCAGAAATCGAAGGCAGCCTGGCTATTCACAGTGCCATAGATAGCCACATATAGGGGTATAAAGGATGGACTATCTTCAAATTGCAGGGATACCTCCTCAATATGGGCGACAGCAGTTGTATCCTGGGCCTTGATGAATTGCACGCATGAATTGGCATGGCTCCATGATGGGAATGCAAGGCACGACTTGCCATCACGCTCAGCGATAGCATCTAGAACTCGGTCGTGCAACTATACACAGTCCAGGTTAGTTTTTCACTGATCTTCGATGTTGTTTTAAAGGATTGATCTCAGTCTTTTCATACCTGTCTAATATCCGCATGAAGGTACGAGCGAGGGTATCCACTCTTTTGTGCCTTTTCGATGCTCTCTGACCGGAGTGGCAGCCCCTTCATATCCTCCCACGTAGTAACCTGTACTGAAATAGCATGATGCATGTTACGCGGTATAGCGTGGCCAAGTGGCGGCGGTGGCAGTAGAGGAATATTTTGTAGAGTCTCCATTGGAAGAGTATCACGAGTGTAGTTTGAAGGAGTTTCAGACACTTCAGAGCGTGCCATTGTCCTTTCTTATTGGGGCTGTATCAAATATGGGTGCTCGGTTTCTTTTTTCTTCTAAGTTCAAAGTTTACCTAGGTAAAGAGCTGGCTGGATACTACGAAGAAAATTCCTAGAGTAGGTTCTTTAGACGCAACCCAAATAGTATGGCTATATAAGAGATATACGAGCTTCGGCTGATGGAGAGTTTAGCCGAATGATTCGTAGTCTGGTCACTCTACTACGACAGCCATCAAAACTTCACACCTTAGACTCCAGACTCGGTCCGATGCAGGTGGTTGCCGACTGCATGGTCGCTTAGGGTCAACTTTGGAAGGTTGAAACTGCTTATTATGGGCACTAAAGAAAATAAGCCACTGTACCAATAGCGCCAATAGGAATCGAACTATAAGTGAAAATTACCACCGAACAGAACTTCCAGGGAACTTAGTTCCTATTAAGGAAGGTAGTAGTGAGAACCTTGGGAGACAACATCTTTGGTATAAGTTTTCTAGCTGATTTTTTTTTAAGGAGACTTCTCTTCCGTCTTTCCATTCAGCTAGTAAGACCCTGGCAGACACACTACATAGTATGTGTGTGCGCATACCGCGCTATTACCAGAGGCATGAATGTAATAAAGCAGGGATCTGGGGTTACCTAGGTAATATTTCACCAGCGGGGTTTTATGTCAGTTGGTGCATCAGATAAAGGGTCGATATAAACCGTATAGATTGATTAAGCTTTTTAATTCGATTAACTTTCCTGGCCGCATACCTAGTTATAATATATCTATATAGTATAAGATCCACATCTTAGAAAATATGTACCTATGTATGACTGGATCTGACTTCGATAAGTCCTTCCATGTATAGAAACATCAACCTGTAGATGCAATAATGCTCGTATGTTTCTTCATATGGCGCCATACACAATGTCGAATTCGTGACAAATGCAAATGCCCGAGAGTCCGCACCACAGACACATGCCAGTATAATTCCTTCTAGACCCTGGAACTTAGGGGGGTGGGGGCGAAATCAGATAAAAATTAGCCCTAAATGACCCTGGAACACACAGAATAACGATTGGACGTCCATTCTTTTCTGGTTGCAAGTACCCTTTACTGGATCCGGTATCGTCGAGTGAGTGGATTTGACACATCACATATCTTAGCAACGCTAGTTGATGCTATAATTTGACACCCTTGTATTACGCGTACTTACGGTACAAAGTACTACAAACAATGTCGTTTTTGTAAAATACCGCTGTGCCAAAAAGGGCCACCCGACAATTGAGGTTCTGTCACATGATCTAATAACAAAGGAAACCTCTATCCAGCTGCCTGGTGGGGAGTATCTATCATCGTACACAAACAGGTTCCCTCTGTCGAAAACGATCACGATACTCGCTGGTACACACGCTGAATATGACTTCCCGCTCTGATCAGATTGAGACCAACACCAGCATCAGCATGGTCAACACAAAACATGTCCCAGGCGAAGACGACCGTGGCCTGGTTCCTGCGACCGACTTCAGAGAATTTACTAAAGATGTCGAAGAGAAAGGGACCGACACGATTGCAGCCACCCCACCGGTCGAATCTCCGTCAAATTTTGTTAATGTATTAGCTGCAGAAGACTATTCGGTTTTTACAGTGAGGCAGAAACGAATGATGATTGCAACGGCTTCTTTCGCTAGTTGGATAAGGTAATAACTAGCACAACGCGTACAAGGGAAATGAAGAAGACTAACCATTTTGTTTTTCTATAGTCCACTGACCGGAGCGATTTATTATCCTGCAGTCAAGCAAATTGCGTCGGACCTTCATATTACGGACACAGAGGTCTCCCTGACTGTTACAACCTATTTGGTGAGCTCAGGCACCAGAGACACATCCTTTCCGAGCAAGACTAAGAACTTCCTCTGGCTGTGTATAGATCCTTCAAGGACTAGGACCCATGATGATAGCCGGCTTCTCTGATCGAGCAGGACGCAAGCCGGCGTATGTAGTTTGTTTTTCGATATACATGATCGCCAATCTCGCTTTAGCTCTCCAGAACAATTACGTCGCATTATTGATACTCCGCATGCTACAGGCGGGAGGCAGTAGCGGCACGATAGTACTCTCCAACGGACTCGTTGGTGACCTGATACCATCATCTGAGCGTGGTAAGTACATAGCTTTTGCCTCAATTGGATTAATTCTTGGGCCGAGTCTATCACCAATCCTCGGTGGAATTATCAGTGAATTCGCGGGGTGGCACTGGTAAGTAGCAAAACCTCCACCTCGATTAAGAGACGGTCAAAGTGGGCTGATGACGAGACCAGGATTTTCTGGTTTCTCCTGATTTTGTCTGGAGCATATTTCATTCCATTATGGCTCTTTCTGCCGGAAACTTGTCGCAAAATTGTCGACGATGGCTCTATTCCTCCTCCAAAGTCGAGCTGGAATATCAGCGATCAGATTCGGTTTCGCAACCGAGCGAAGAAAGGTATTCCGGTTGACGAAGCAAAACTGCAGGCAGCGCGAAAGAATTACAAAATCACCTTTCCCAACCCTATTTCAACGCTGCTCATCTTAGCCGACCTAGAGCTTGTTCTACTGCTCTTCGGCAACGGTGTAGCCATGGCGTGCTTTTACGCCGTTTCAACCGGCGCAGCCGGGGCGTTTAACGGAAATTATGGCTTCAACGAGCTGCAGATTTCTCTCATGTTCGTATGTACAGCAGTGAACGCTTCTCTGTCCCGAGGCACTTACAATGACTGACATTTTGCTATTTCAAACACCGCAGCTCCCCATCGGCGCTGGCGGCATTCTCTCAGCCTTCACTGCCGGCTACCTCGTGGATTGGAATTACCGCCGACATGCGAAGCGTCTAGGCTACCCCGTCCACAAAAATCGCCAGACCGATCTATCTCAATTTCCCATCGAAGTAGCCCGTATGCAAATCGCTGTGCCGCACTTTTTCCTGGGCGCGGCCGCGATGGTCGGGTATGGATGGGTGCTGGCCTCTGACGTCTCCTTTGGTGGTCTGATCGTCTTCCTATTTCTGATCGGATACACAACCGACGTGGTGGGTCAAACGTTAATGGTGCTGTGCGTGGACTTGAATCCTGGGAAGCCGGCAAATGTATCGGCCGCTAACAATGTGGTGAAATGCTTGGTCGGGGCAGCGGCGAGTGCGGCCATCGTGCCCATGAGCCAAGCCATTGGGTATGGGTGAGTCGATATGGGCATCTCCATTTCATGCAAGGGCGGACAAGGAGAGAAAAATGGATTCGCTAACGTATTGTTTAGGTGGGCATATACTGTCCTCGGAGCACTATTTTTGATCGGCAGCGTGGGCCCGATTATGAGTATGCGCTACGGAATTGCCTGGCGGCGAGTGAAGAAAGAGAAAGCCGAGCGCAAACGGAGAGCAAAGCAGGCTAGAATATAGGGAAGAGCGGCACATTGAGTAGGGATATTGGGATGAGGAAGATAGAAGCCCTAGACATACGGTATACGGTGCCTAGAGTGATAGTATCTGAGAAGCAGTTGGTGTGGCAAGTAAAATGCCGTGCTATATTACGTATAGAAGAGAGGTTTTTCTTGGGAATTTGCAACGATGGCTTCTCATATGTTTCAGGTAGAAAATTTGAGCAACAGTTGGTTGTTTCGCAACACATACATGAGATTTCATGAGCTGAAAAGCTAAACTTCAGCCGAAGAAGTTCTAATCTGAATAACTGAAAGCAAACTAGCAAATGGAGTACATTTGGAACGCCAGAATGGCCCTTCTGAAGTTCTGATGAGTGAAGTGTGATTCCGTCCAGCCTAAAATCACCATCCTTTTTCCGCAGACCTTACGCTCCATCGACTTCAATACTAAGTGAATAAGATTTCGACATTACAGCAGTGTCGTATCCGGGAACCATCAGATTTTGGGCAAGGTAGTAAGCCTAGATTGCTATAGTTAGCATGTGTATGGAGTACGTAGTATTACATCGGAAAGTAATGTTCAGAGTATCCTGTTTTTTAACATTGAAGTCAACTGGGCGAAGCCTGCAGGGAAGTTATGACGTGCTGCTGTACTTGGTTTGAGTAATATGTATTTATTTTCATCCTACCTAGGTAGAGTGTTTATCAAAACAGTTGCTAGTACTGTGATCCTGGACTAGTTTATAGCTTTGGGGGTACATTTCTAATACGTCTTTATGGCCCATTGTATCATAAGTATCTATCCATCCATAGCAGACCGTATTATACCCAGATAGTTTCGGTAGGAAACAGTGCCACCCGGTTTCTCTACACCGCTTCTACAAATTCAAGTGCTGTATTCCGTACTCCATGTGAAAACAATCTAGGTGAGCGAGACGGCACAGTCAAGCTTTTGTGTGGATACCTAGGTGTACTGGGGCATGTACACAAGTCATACGGTAGCTTATCAACTGACTCGTGCTTCAGTCTAGTACAGATGTAATATATGTAATAAGGGCCGAGGCCTAAGGTCCATAGTACTAGTATGTACCTAGCACTCACGCTAAGTTGTTTGTTGGCTTATCAATCAGGTCATACGGAGTACATACTTCGGAGCACGTACTCCGTACATACATAGTTAGTAGGAACTAAAGAGTACTTACGAGTTTGTCTTGGCCCCATTCTACTTACCTACTCATTGGCTTCTCAAATACCTCATACATGAGCTTCGCTTTCAATTTATAGGTGGCCATTTATAGGGCTCATCGCTAGCTTATCCACACATACATAATATGTATGAATATGGCCTATGGTATGATCCTTCAAATGTTATCCTTGTGCTTCTGCTAATACGTATATGTGGCTGAAATCACTAGCTACATAAGGGCGCACCGAGTTCTATTTATTGGCATAAGTTAGTTAGCCTAAGCACAATGGCTGAGTAACCCGAGTTAGGGCTAGGTGTGTCCGCAAATACGATTTCTGGACAAACCGCGTATATGCAGGCCGTGGGTCGTGTAGGGTTGCCTAAGGCTGTGTTCAACATACGTACAACTATCTTCACGTTCAAAAACACCCATCTTGATGGTTCCAGCTTGATCGTGGAGATTCTGCAAGAAAGTCAGAAACGACAGGCCCGAACCACGCTAGATTCTTTATAGCACGCTTCCTCGTAATATTGCTCCCTTGACCAGGAGTATGATGCATCTGGGAAGTGAGCCTGCCTTACTAACAGCTTTCACAAGCTAAGGTACGTTTTTCCCAATCCTAGTATTTGAAGTAATCAATTTGACAGCTACTTCCTTATATCTGATGGCCACTGGCGTGCTACCGAACCAGCCGGGTACGCAAGATGTAGCGAAGAGATAGCATACTCGTTATGCTTTTGGTGTGTATCGGTCTATTTTCCAAAACCACAAAGCTTACGTTCCTCAAAAAATTGATCTACATCATCTACCTAGGTAGTTATATAAAAATGGGATTCTCTAAAGTACAATTCAACAAATGCCATCTGTATGTGCCCATCAAAGAAACTTACTTGTCAGCGGTGAGAACGGCATGACTGTGATAATTCCATACATACTATCATCCCCTAGCAAGTACACTGATGGGGTTTGAGAAGTTATGAGCGAATCTAAACAGCAAGCCTGTAACATGTGTCGTGCATGGATTACAATCTAGGATTTGACGGATGACACACTTTACCTGCTTTCAAAGCCAAAAGAAAGTATGATATAATCACGGCTCTTCTCTTTTAGGTAGGTCTATCTAGATCTAGTTCTATCTTGAGGTTTTAGTTGTCTCTCTTCTTTATTTCTATGCGCTAGGAATTTGTAGATGTCACTACCAACCTAGGTGCATTGAGCTATATATTGGGATAATCATGTTAAAGGTTGGCGACACTAGCCATACTACCTAGGTACGTGCTCCTACATTGTTTACCTAATATGTCTATATCCGTGAATCTTGTATTTATAATGTGCATCGCATGTGCATTATGTTGAGTCTCTGCTAGACCTCGGGGCACTGAAGTCCCGAGGTCCTGTCGCCGATAGTAATCGATCAATGGTTCTTATTAATACATAATAATGGTGCAGAGTGCTGATTTAGTGGCTTTTCAACCTTTAGTAGACCCTTTCGAGATGTTAACTTCTGGAGTCATGACTCGTATAAGCGAGTAACATCTACCAGGGGGCCCAGGTCAGTTTATATTGATATGGATTATGTTAGGCATTCATACCTGCAGATGGCTCTTTACATATACTATCCAGATTAATATAAAGTGATTCTCAATGAGACTACCTATCATCATGCTCACGCGTCACTGTTACCATGCGGAGTGTAGGGCGATACTGCTTTGATACGTTTAGGTATACTAGAAACAATTTGATTTTTATAGATACAAATCAGAAGACTAAGTCTAGATCTACCTTCTCAGTAGTACTGTGTCACATTTCTACAGGCATCAGCATCCTTAGCATTATGTAGGGCTACCTACTACCTTCTCTTGCTGGTGAGTGGAACTTGCCCTAATAATCTCCATGGATATCCGCTTATATATAGTTGAGGCTAGCGTCAACGCTGATGCTATAGTCAGTTTTTGATATTTTATCATTATAGTCGATATAAATAAGGGTGCTCGGCGAGAGCTTGCTTGCTTCGAAGATTTTAGCCCCTGTCTCGGCCTCTCGTAATGTATATACAACATGGATGAATTGGTCCTACCAGTAGGATAGGATCCCGCAGAAAGGAGACCGATTCAAATACTCTGAATGCGTTACCTACCTTCTGCAGGGGTCCACTTCCCTGTAGTAAGACCCTAGGTGGAGTTAGACGTAGATACTAGGTAAGATGTTATCATTTCTTCAAAGATGGTAAACTTGTCTTCATATCCCCGAGTTGTAACTGTAGAAAGGCATAGTGTTCCATATTCTCGAATTGCCTTTAAGTGCTAGTTATTATTAATATGCGTTGATGTACTCCGTAGTTACTGTAGACAGTAGAAACTTCATTGACAAGACAGCCCTAACCCTAGGTCTGTCAATCGGGTGTATTCTTTTGTGGTGAAGACTTCACTAACAGTTCTCATTTGATGTGCTTTGTGTACAGACTAGCCTCAATATTCCTCTACCTATCAAAAATGTCTCGCGGCGTCTCTTATGCTCTTTATCTTATAACGTTATGGAGCGTTATCCGAATCTCCTACCTGATGATAACAGGCAAACTGAAAAGCATTTTTCCTCTTGCTGGGGTACGTAGTGTTGACATTCCCCGAAAGCAAAAGGATGGAACGTCAGAGTTCATGGATTCGAAGTCGGAGCAATGGTATCAAAACCTCTATCTGCAGTTACACAATATCGAAGACCATACAGAGGTGCTTGGTTCGGCTCGAGATGAGCTGTTAGCTATGTTCTCGCAAGCAATTGCAATCGGACTAGAGCAGCCTCAAGGCGGTATCCTTTCTATCAAGCAATACGACCCCGATGAAATCTGGAAATTTATCAACGACGAGCATAAAATAGTCCTGACGAAGTGGCAAACGTACCTAGAGAAAAGAAAGTACGGACATGGCCCTCAGCTGTTTAACACAATAGAAGCTGCGAGGACGTGGTTAGTCCAACATGCACCGGTAAAGATGGTAGATGGCGCCTGGCTGGCTCATATAAACAAAGTCACCACCCCGTTCCCTCTTAGGAGTTTTACCAAAAACGCGTGGCAGATCTTTTCAGAGGAGCTTGGCGACGGTGATCTCTCCAAACATCACGTTCACCTTTATCGTCAACTTTTGTTGGATGTTGGATGTTATCTGCCCGAGAGCCATCATGAAGACTTTATCCAGCCACGTTATTGGGAGGGTCTGGAGAACAAGCACGTTTGGAAAAGTGCCGTTGGTCAGCTCCTGATCTCGTTGTTTCCTGACGAGTTTTTTCCTGAAATCCTAGGGTTCAACATGCATTACGAGTTGGTCACGCTAGAGACAATGCAAGCAGCTTACGAACTCAAATCCCTTGGCATCAATCCTTATTATTTCCTTCTCCACGTCGCCATCGACAATGCCGATTCAGGTCACGCAGCTATTGCCACGCATGTCGTAATAGGCTACCTTGACAAAATGAGAGCGGTTGGCGGTGAAGCAGCTGTAACGGAAGCCTGGAAGCGTGTTCAGGTCGGATATATCTTGTCTCAGACGTTAGGAAACCCAGTTCGACCCGAACACAGAAGCCCGATGCCTCCCTTCGCCGACGTGCCACTTGACTCCCTGAGTGTCCGTGTGAGTGAGATTTTCAAGGCGAAAGCTGCTGTCTCACAACAAATCCATTGCCAGAGCGGTGTGCGCCTAGGAACTCGAACCCTAACAGAATGGCTGGATTGGCGCATATGGATGCAAGCGGACAAAAATCAACAACTAGAACTCTTGACAGCTTTGACCCTGGCTAAGCCGTGGGTATATCCTGGATCAAGCAGCAAAAGTCTCCTCCTCCGAGAACTATCATGGAAAGGAAGAATGTTCGGCGCTTTCACACACGAGGAGACTGACACTCTCGCTCAGTGGATTAATTCCCTCGGGCCCAATAATAGTGCATGGATGTATTGGAGATTCACTGCCCGGAAACCACTGGATTCCAACGATGCTATAGCTAGGCTTCAAGATCCCGCTCGATTTTATCCCTCGATGCTCCCTTCCGGCGATGCGGAAACCTTGATCGATCTGGTTCCGATAGATTTTCATGAAGCAGGTCATCAAGGCGAATTGCGAACTGAACAAGCACATCCAGCTGCCACGCTGACTACGGACAGATTACCCGACCTCGTGGCTCTCTGGTTTGCGCACATCGCACTACTGGAAAATACCCTTAACATACCCTCAAGGACCACAACTCCACTCTACGCCGGCCTTCTTCGCCTGAGGCGGGCCGGAGCCGGCTTCGGTCTCGAAACTGACATCGTAGCTGGGACAGATGAGATGAAACGTATTTCTTGTCCTGGCCTTGTCGAAGTTGGTCTGGATCTAGTCTCCAGATCCGGCTGGGTTACTAACACGGAGTTTTCGTGTATACGAGATATTTTGGATCTAACGAGCAGTCACGGCCAAAGCGCCGAGACTGCGAAATTCGTCGATGCCATGCTCCATTGGAGTCTCCGACCCGTCAAGAACCTTGGTTTACTTCTTGGCCTTTCATTGAAGTTTATGGAATTGAAAACGGTTATGATGGATTCGCCTGGGCTACTTAGTCTCGAAAGCCGGGTCGTTCTTGAAGCAATCGTTCTAAGAGAGAGGCAGCATCTAGATGAGTGTGTGCGAGAGCTCCGAAAAGTAGATGAAGCACAATACAGGAACCTGGAAACTGGCTACAAGGTTGGCCGATTTGTCTTAGAAACTTGTTTCAGCAATATCGATGAGTGAGTCAGCTAGATACGTGGAACATTCTCCCACCCACTTTCCATCCTTATTCAACTTTCTTCTGTTGTTGCGTACTTTCAGGAATTCTCAAATGAAGACAATATTACACAAAGGCAGTGCGGTCTTACTAACGTATATCGTTCGTAGCACGGAGACAAGCATTCACTCAATCCCACCTCACTTGGTAGAGCAAGAGCATTCACTGGTCGAACCGGCCAACTTCGTCAGCGAGGACATTGACAGTGAGTTTCTTGGGGACTCTAAATCGCTCGTTCCAGAGACAAGTTCACTACGTGGAGAACCCTGGATCGTGAAGAAATTTGGTGGCACGAGCGTGGGCAGATTTGGGGTAAAGATTGCGGAAGACATCGTTTCGTAGGTGACTCTTTTCCCATTGCATGAAGGGATCAATTCTTGCATTGGTTATATGAGGGGTGGAAGATTTGATTTTATGTCATATATAAAGGGGAATGTGGAAAATGAACATACTGACAAGCAGCAGGGCAAGTTTCAACTTTGGACATCGCATAGCAATCGTCTGCTCTGCGAGGAGTACCACTATCAAAACAGAAGGCACAACGACCCGGCTCATGCGCGCTGTCCATGATGCACTCAATCTAAATTCGAACGGCTTCCGAGAGATTGTCGAAGAGATACGACTTGAACACCTACAGGCAGGCAAAGATTCTTGTGACGTATCAGGTAGTTCCAGTAATGAACATATCTTCACAGAATATGCTCATAGCGTCAACCAAGAGTGTCAAAACCTGTTGAAGATCCTGGAAGCAGCGCAGTGCTTACGATCTGTTACCGATCAGACCGAAGATATGGTGGTATTGACCGGAGAAAAGCTGAGCTGCTTGTACATGACCGCGCTCTTGAAAACTCGGGGCGTCTCTGCGGTGTTTGTGGATTTGAGTGAAATGGTTACATATGATACTGGAAAGGGCTTGAACGAATCTCTCTACCACAAGATAGGGGAAGAGATTGCCAGACGAGTTCACAAGCTTGGACCCGACGTCGTGCCTGTCATTACGGGCTACTTCGGCCCTGTACCCGGAGGACTACTGAAGCAAATCGGACGCGGGTATACCGACCTATGCGCCGCCCTCACTGCGGTCGGCTTAAATGCCCGCGAACTCCAAGTCTGGAAGGAAGTGGACGGTATATTCACTGCAGACCCTTGCAAGGTTCCCGCTGCCCGTCTCCTCGACTCTATAACTCCAAGCGAAGCAGCCGAGTTGACCTTCTACGGCTCCGAAGTAATACACCCCTTCACTATAGATCAAGTAAACCGTGCCAGCATCCCGATCCGCATCAAGAACGTCATAAACCCGGAAAAGCATGGGACCATCGTGATCCCAGATCCAAAAGACATCGGCCTGACTAGCCGCCACAGCCTCTTCCGCGACCTTTCAACGTATAGTAGTAACCTTCGCCTGGAGAGCAAATATCCAAGACGACCCACAGCCGTGACCATAAAGAATGGAATCACAGTAGTGAATGTGCATAGCAACAAACGAACGCGCGCGCACGGCTTTCTAATGAGCATTTTCAAGATTCTCAACGACCACCACCTCTCGGTAGATCTAATATCGGCCTCCGAAGCGCATGTGTCAATGGCGCTACACTCGGAGCGCAGGCCGCTATTCAACACTGGCGAAGAGGAACGACATAGCAAATCCGCTGCGCTACAGGGTGCACTCGTTGATCTTGCCGTCTGGGGTGATGTCGACTTGGTACCTCGCATGGCAATAATATCGCTTGTCGGTAGGCAGTTAAAAACAATGATTGGAGTCAGTGGACGGTTCTTCAGCACTCTAGGTGAGCACGGGATCAACATTGAGATGATCAGCCAAGGTGCCAGTGAAATAAACATTAGCTGTGTCATCGAGGAGGCGGATGCGGATCGCGCATTGAATGTCGTGCATGCGAATTTATTGGGGTAACTGTCGACCTTTCCAAGGTTTCTCGTAGAGCTGGTCTGATTATATCGTGGTCCGTATACCTAACCTTGAGCTATGTCCGTACCATGCTGTTGGACTTTTTGGTTATATATCGATCCTAGATTTTCGTTTCCTTTCATAGGAGTAACTTTTAACGAGGCATTTTCTTGCTTTGACCGTAAACCTTTTGTAATGCCACAAGCATAACAAACTATCAATCATGTGGCTTGGCTTTGGGTCTGTTCGAGAGACTGGACATCCAACTACAGAAGGAAAACAGCATTACGAGGAAAAGGGGTTACCCTAACCCTACTCCCCTATACGAGAACATTGTCTAGGCTACTTTGGGATTAGCGTCATCTTATCAGATCATCGATAACAAAACAACATCATCGTTTCATGTCTCTTCTTCAACTTCAACTTTTACCACCTCACTACTTAGAATCCGGGGCACGCCAATATCTGGTGTTGACTCGCCAGTCAGTATACATTCATATTTTATAATCTTTATTAGTCGACCGGATAGAGCCCGCAGTCCCCGACTGCCTGACCCGCCACCATGCAAGGCTTCAGTACGTTCTTTCCATCCTCACCACACCACCAACCGCGCTCCTTCCTCAAGACATTTGAACTAATCATGACGCTTTAAACAGATATGGGACGCTACATCCCCCCCGACCAAGAAGGTCTCACCACCTCCAACAAACTCGCCGGTAAACACCCCCTCGGCGCTCGCGCACGCCACCTCCAAACCAAAGGTGCACTAATCGTCCGCTTCGAAATGCCCTTTGCCGTCTGGTGCACGAACTGCAAACCCCACGAAACCATAATCGGGCAAGGGGTGAGATTCAACGCTGAGAAGAAGAAAGTGGGGCAGTATTATTCGACGCCCGTGTATAGTTTTAGGATGAAGCATACGGTTTGTGGGGGGTGGATTGAGATTAGGACAGACCCCAAAAATACGGCGTATGTTGTTACGGAGGGGGGACGCAAACGAGATACAGGCGAAGAAAAGGAGGGGGAGTTGGGGGAAGGGGAGATTAGGATTAAGCTCCATCCGGGCGATGAGACCGCAGAACAAAAAGATGCGTTTGCGAGGTTGGAAGGGAAGGTTGAGGATAAACGGCAGTTTGATACTGCTGCGACGAGGATAGGGGAGTTGCTGAAACGGCAGGATCGGGATTGGGATGATCCGTATGAACAGTCTAGACGGTTGCGAAAGTCGTTTCGGACGGAGCGCAAACGGCTTGAGAAGGTTGGGCAGGCTACCGAAGCTCTCAAGGATAAAATGAGTTTGGGAATTGAGTTGTTGGAAGAGACGGAGGAAGATAAACTCCAGGCTGGACTCGTTGAATTCGGTCCTACCACTCCTCCCCAGGACAGTAGTAACGGTTTGGCGACTATGAGTCGAACTCGACCAATGTTCGACAACGGCACTCTCACGAAACAGTCATCCGGCTATCAGAGGAAAGAAGAAAGTAGGAAACACAAGGCAAAACTCAAAGCGGAACAGCTCGCAGCTGAGCGAAAGGCTTTGCTGAGCAATGAGTTGCGAGGGAATACGCGTGCCGCGGTGGATCCGTTTTTGAACGAGGATGCGAAGATATGGCAGCCCACTTTGTTGAAGACACGGAAGAAGAAGATTACAGGCGTTGAATCTCCGGCCGAGCATAGCGACCAGGTGGAAGAAACAGAGACAGCAACGGCTACGGAAGCGTCTTCGAAGACAGCGACGCCAATTGCTCTGGTTACGTATGGTTCGGATTCCGAATGATTGATGCAGATAGACTGCGATTTTGTATATATTGATTTTATGATACCCCACAGAGTTATTCAAATTTTGGCCTCGTATGCATATTAAACATGTCTTTCGTTATTCATCACATAATCATAACTATTCGTTCATTCCGTCACGAGGGTTTCGCCCATGGTGCTCTAGTAGGAGTCATCGGTCCGGGAGGATTTCTCGAAGTGTCGGGTAACGTAGTTCGAAGGGGCATACGAGTGGCTGAAGGAGCGCCAGTCATAGGGGCTTGCGGGTTTCGTGCTGTGGATGCAGCCCATGGCGCTGCAGTAGCTCCAGGCACTGAAGTGCCAGGCTGGCTCCACGGGGCACGGGTTCCTGCAGTAACAGGAGGCGGGACTGTTGACGTATTTGCTTGTTGGGAATATGTTGTAGGCGGAGGGGCAGTTGCACTAGGGTCTCGATCCCAACTAAATAAAGAGCCGAAGGGGAAATGTTGCACAACGGGGAACTTGGAAAGTACTTCGGCATTGTACATTTTGATCATGCCCTATCGAGTCACGTCAGTGTGTTTCCACTTTGGCATCATCTTCATGCAAAAGTACCTTATTGATCTTCCCCCAACCATCCTTCACACCAGATATATCAAAAAGCATCGGGCTGTGCTCCCAGAACGGACCCTTCTTCACATCGTATATGAAGCCAATGGCGGAAAAATACATGTTGGTTTTTCGTTCTCTCTGCACGATATTGTCTTTAACTACCGAAGGCGGGTCGGGTGCATCGGGCAAAGAGCCTTCCGTGGGAGTCTCGTCTGTCTCGGCGATGGCAGGTGAATATTGAGCGGAGCCGAAGATATAGGGTATAAAGGAATGGTCGTCGAGACCCCATACACCATGAGATCCTGCAGGCTCTAAGTTGTATGTTTTGATTAGGTTTCGAACGAGCTCCAAGTATCTGTAGACCAAAGGACCAAATTGTCAGCACGAACGAGAATAGAGTGAGTTATACTTACGGCTCAATGATCCCAACTACAATACCACGTTCTTCCACACCGGCGTTACCTTCTGGAAAAAAGCCCAATTTCCATAGACAGGCCAAGAAAGCCAAAAAGCTCAATTCGTGACCAGTGCCATAATCAAGTCTTTGCGCGCTGCCAAAGCTTCCAAGAAAGTATGCTTCCAACTCTTTCCGTGGAGGTATCTGTTCAGAGGAAGAATCTTGCGAGTTCTGAAGAGTATCAAATCCAAAAGCTTCATCGAGAAGATTTACTGCCCGTTGCTCAACAATCTGATACCACTTTCGAAAGCTGATATTTCCAAAACGTCGGGGACCCGTGTCCGGTGGTGCCTCTTCTATGATGCTTTCTAGTCTCGATAACAATAGCTGTATGCGACGAACGGGTTCTGAGAATTCGACTTCGAGGGAGTTCAACTGCCATGTCTGTACTGTGTTGTCGATTTTTCGAGGGAACATTGCTCGATTGAGCTGTAGAAGAAATGCCATGATGTCTCTGTAGGCTTTTGTCGTAAAGAAGGTCTGAACATCACTGCCATCGTGGATCTTTTTGGTTGGTACGGCGAAGACATGGTGCGTCTTGTCGATTCGTTCCAGGACGTGGGAAGCCATGTTCACAGCGTGTAATTTCTGTTGATAGCTGGTGGTTGAAGGTGATGGAGGTGCGCGGGGAACCTCTCGTCAATCGTCATGGATCATCGATAAATTGTTGGTGGGGCCGTCGCGGCGGGAAGGTGCAGGGTCCTCTAGCTCAAGCTTAAGCTACGCGCTTTCTCTGATGCAAAAACTACTCCTCGACATAATCAGATCAGTTACCCATTCACTGTCGTCTCATATTATTTCTGAGATTTGCCGCTTCTTTTATGATGTAATATTTCTTTTGATCTGATCAGTTTACACCTAGTGGATCTTTCTGACGCGACGACATTGCAGGAATTAGAAGATGGCGCGCAACACGAGACGGCGAGCGACTCAACAAAGAAATAGAAAAGTTCTCGATATTCTCAATGGTGTGGCGGAAGACGAAGAGGATGGCAATGGCGCTCACGCGACAAACATCGAACGGCACATAGACGCAGAATCTGTTGATTACGAACACGGCGATAACCAGCGACCAACGAGACAAACGAGGCGATCGGCTCGCTTGAATAAAGGAACGGCACGCGAGGCCACACCGGCCCCAATAAACACCTTTTCGGAACCTCCAGATAGTCCATTATTCGTAGCGCAAGACCCGGATTACAACCCCGATGCCGAAGCTGAAGACGCTGCAGACGAAGAAGCAGACGAGGTCAATGAGGCAGATGAGGCAGACGAAGACGAAGACGAAAGGGGAGTGGAAGAAGACGGCGACTCGGTCGAATCAGAAGAGGACACTTCAATGTCCGATCATGAACAACAACTTTGGCAGGAACAAGAGCAAGCAATCGCAAACAGTCAGCAAGAGCAGCTAGAGCTAGGGCAAGCGTTACTTTCGAGTCCTCCTTCGGTGGTTATCAATAGAAAGAAGGAAAGGCTCATGGACGAAGACGCCACTACAACCAGAGCTGCGGAAACTGAGACTGCGCGCGCTAATACCAACCATAACGACTTCTTTGGTGGAGACGACGAATTTGCAGATAATGAATCGGAGCAAGGGGATGAGAACGATGAAGAATCCGCTTCAGATAATAGCTTCGATATGAATAATTCACGGCATGATGCGGGCACCGCTTTACAAGATTTATTTGCCTGGGATGACTACCGATCAGTCGAGTCTGACGAACCCGACGAACCTGTGGAACCTACTGAAGCTGTGCAAAGGGCAAGAATAGTCGACAGGCCGGAAACGCAAACTCCACAAACTAGTGGACCATCAAGTCGCAAAAGGAGAAGAGCATCAAATGACAGCACAGATATGCCTGATAGAACTCGCCGGCGCAGAGAACCACAAAATCAAAACAATTCCACAGCGAGACGCAACATGCCGTTTGCCCTCCCTACAGGTCCAGATGTTGCTACCAGCCCAGAGATGCCTAATAGAACCCGTCAGCGCAGAGGATCACAGAATCGAAACGACGTTGCAGCCAGGCGCAGAACACCGATAGCCCTCCCTGCAGATGTAGAAGTTGCTGCCAGCCCCGATATGCCTAATAGAACTCGCAGGCGTGGAGTATCACCGAATCAGAATATCGAACGCGCACCTAGTCGCAGGCCACCAGTAGCCCGAGATTTGCCAGAAGTTGCGGACTGGGAAGCAACTATTCTGGAAGAAAGACCTCGGGACGAGGTGATAGTGGTCGGCGAAAGTACAACATTCGACGATGCAACAAAAGTTCAGGGCCTACAAGGAACCTGGAAACGTCTGATGAAATATTGCCAGAAGCTCAAAGATAATGAAAAAACCAGAGAAATGCGCCGTTACGTTGCGATCGAGGCAATTGTGGATCGCATATCAAATTTGCTGAAAGACTACAAGAGAATGCAAAGAACGCGCTCAAGAGGCCGTGCTATTGACCCCGATACCTGGAAGCGTACGAGGCAAGAAGTGAAATACATTAGCGAAGACGCCGATAAGATTCGGAACGTGCTTCAAAGACGTGCAAAAGAAGGCAGAGCGAGCAATGACCTGCAAGCTCAAGCAGATGCTGTAGAATACGCGGAATTAATATGGCGGCAAATTATCACCAACTTGTGCGAATTAGCGCTGGAGTGTCTGAAAACGTACTACTCTGAGGAAGACGAATGGCTTTTAAGCGGAGGCTTTAAAGCGGTTATGGATATACTCGATATTGCAGGGGAACTCAACAGGACCATGATCTCACTACACAACTGTCAGTTGATTTTTCTGTCTCCAGATCCAGGCCGGCATATACGTCTCGAACTCCGGAGTATATCAGAGTCACTGGCCGATGCCGAAGTATACAAACATAAGCCAGGGCGATGAAAGCTATTCAGTACCGACATCTAATGACCATTTACAGACGGCGTTCTGACGACAGTTAAGGAGTTATTCGGTTTCTGATAGTTTTGATACCACTTTGATATTTTACTACTTTGATACCTTCACATATCTCCTGCCACGTAGGTATTAACAACGTTGTTGGTCTGCTGAGTTGTCTAATAGCCAGCTGTAACATGGTGCCTGATACGTGGCTCCAATACTCTCCGATCTGCTTACCATCCCGGCTAAGAAAGCACTGTCGATCTTCAACGATGATGTTTGAAGCATGAATTCTCCGATTTGTAGATTATTAGACTGTTAGAGTCTTAGACTCCAAGTCCAAAATGAAAAATCCCCTGATATCGAGCAGGGCGGACTCCGATTGGCCAGGAGAGGCTATGGTTCGCGTCGCGTCGAGCTAGTCCCGTGACGGCCTAGTTCAGCTTAGCTTAGCTTAGCTTCTTTGACAACGAAGAGAAAACAATCAACCCCCTCCTTCTGAAACGACTCGAGAGATCTCGAGAGAACAGACGTTGGACTATCTGTAGGTCCAGCAAGTCTTTGCTTCTTTTTTTATGCCTTTTGTTCCCTTACAGCTACGACGAACGCTCATCCCGTCCATTGTTGATCGACCGTTCCTCCGTTGACAGTGGGTACAGCTTAGCTCGACCCCCTCGGCCCTCCGTCCAAGCCGCGAGCCCCCCTTAAAAGCACAAGCTAAACCAGCACGAAGCTCACAGGTGACTGGACAATCTGTTTTGCCGACCTGTGTCCGTGCGTATCTGGCTAGAAGGGTCAAGGAGGAATTGCTGCTCCTAGCTTTTCAACTGTCCTTTGCCGTTTGTCGAGATTCCAAGTCAGCAACTCGAAAGCCGAATTGATACCTACCAGACGCTGCGACACGCGCTGCTGCTGGAAGGACAAGCAGATCAGATTGGGACTGAATTGAAGGTATGTGAAAGTTTTGACGAATCAACGTCGGAAAAGAAAAACAACAAGCACAAAAGGAGGGACGGCAGGTTGCACATGGAAGGGATAACCTTGCAATTCCGCGCCGAGTTTCACAATGAGAGAGATCTGGGGTACATCGATGACAGATTGTCATGTTTCAGCATTAATATCGGTTTTATGTTTTGGACCAGTGACGTTGTCAGAGCACTTTGGGCCCAACTTGGACCGTCTGGCGCAAATGCAAGCTTGCCCTTGCATGCAGTGACACTGAGGCAGCCACGTACTAGGCCAATATTATTCATTCATTTCTGGAGTGAATGACATGCCCACCCTGAATTATTTACATGATTGTTTCAATTTCTCTTTGAACAAAACAAGCTAACCTGCATGCTTGTGTACAGTTACTCCATTTTACATACACTTCGGCGCTCATTTCAACTACGTGAACCATGTCTACCACCGAGGATCCTGTTGCTGCCCCCGAAGATGTCGAGGTCCCAGCTACCGAAGCTCCCGCAGTCGAGCCTGTCGCCGAGGAGCCTTCCGAGTCTGCCCCCGAGACGGAAATTCCTCCTCCCCAAACGCCAGTAGATGCTGCCCTTTTGTCCGGTGAGGAGTCCAAGTCGGAAGCTGTGACGAGCCCCGAGGTTGGAAAGACAAGTTCGCCGGCAAAGAAGTCGACTACCTCGAGTACTACCAAGCGACCTGTTACAAGCTCGACAGCGACGAAGCGGACTGCTGGCTCGACCAGTACTACTGGTGCTAAGCCAACATCTCGTACTTCGACCGGTGGTAGCACATTGAGCAAGCCACCTACTCGCCCGACCACAACCTCGACTAGTACAGTCCGCAGACCACCCAGTGTCAGTACGACCGCGACCCATCGGTCCCGAGCTTCGATCAGCAGCTCTGCGGATGAGAAATCTTCCAAGGTCGCCAGTTCCGGCGATGAGAAGAAAGGCATCTCCAGCGCTGCGAAGCGCATGTCTCTAGCAGGAACTCCCTCTTCCCGAGCCCCAACGAAGACTACTTCTACTGCCGATCGACGAGCAAGTGTGATTGGGTCCGCCGCTGACAAGAAGCCGGCCGCTACGGTAGCCAGTAGAACGGGCACTACGAGCAGACCAAGCACTGCTACTACAGCCTCTCGCACCCCCACCACAACAACTACTCGTACCGCTGTTCGTCCTACTACGACTGCACCTGCCAGGCCAACAACCACCGCGACGAAACGTTTGAGCACCGCCCCGGACGCTAAGGCTGCTTCCGCCGATGCAGGAAAGCTTGCAGAGCTCCAGGAGAAGCTATCCGAGAGCGAAACAACGATTGCAAGCTTGAAAGCAGAATTGGAGGCTGCTCAAGAGAAGATGGCCACTTTCGCTCAATCGGCCGAAGAGGAGTCTTCCAAGGTTGACACTGCCGTGGAAGCGATCCGCGCTGAGCATGTGGCAAAGATCGACAAGCTTTCCCTGGATCATGCACAGGAAATTCAGGAGTTGCAAGGGAAGTTGGAAGCTGCCGAAACACGACACAAGGACTTGGAAGCCAAATCATTGCAGGATTTGGAGGAGGCCAAGAAGTCTGCAGTCGACCAGAGCGATTCTCAAACGGCAGCCGTGTTGGAGGATCTCAAGGCGACTCACGTCGCTGAGCTCCAGCGTCTTCAGACCGAATTGGAAACCGAAAAGGCATCCGCAGCCGAGACAGCAGCACAGATTACTCGCCTGACTGAGGAACTTGAGGCACAAAAGGCTGCACTGGAGACTGCCTCAAAAACTGCTGAGGAGAAGGAAGCTGCTACCCTCGAGAAGCACTCTAATCTCGTTGAACAGCTTGAACGGGAGTTGAAGGGACGAGATCAAGTGGTTGAAAACCTTGAGGTCGAATTGAAGCAGCTCTCTGAGAGCAAAGACAAGGAAATTGCAGCTGAAAAGGCCGAAAAGGAATCATCGACCGAGAAGGTATCATTGTTGGAGGCCAAGATTGCTGAACTTGAAGGCAAGCTTGTTGAGGCACAGTCTGCTCAGGGCGACTCGGAGAAGGCAGGAAAAATTCTAGTCGAGAAGGAAAACGAAATCGCTGAACAGACCGAGGTTATCAAGGCTTTGAAGGCTGAGATTGATCAGTACAAGGCCACCACCGAGTCATTGACAGCCGAGATTGAGGGCTTGAAAGCTGCTTCGGGAGATTCCGAGGCTCAGGCAAAGGAGCTCGGAGCTACCCACGAGCGCAACATTGCTGATCTCAAGGCCGAGCACGAGTCGAACGTCGCAGCGCTGATCGCCAGCCATGAGCAGGCTCTCTCCGAGAAGGCCCAATCCGCTGAAACCCTCCAAAGTCAGCATCAACAGGAGCTTGAGGCTTCAAACGCGCTCAAGACCGAACTTGAAGCTAAGCTCGCCGAAGCTAACACGACAATTGACAACCTTAAGCGAGATTACGAAGAGGGCATCAGCTCTGCCAACGATGTTGCTGGACAGGAGATTGAGTCTTTGAAGGAGAAGGTGGCTACAATGGAAGAATCCTTGAAACTTGATGCGGAAAAGATCAAGGCTTTGGAAACTGATCTGAGCGCTAAGCAGGAAGAACTTGACTTGCTACAGAAGAAACTGGAGGAAGAAGCTGCTGCTGCCTCACAGTCCGCGGATGCGCTGGCTCAGGAATCTACCAAGCTTTCTGAAGAACACGCACGCGCTATTGAAGCCTTGAAGACCGGCCATTCGTCTGAGTTGGAAACCTTGTCATCTACTCATGCCGAAGCCCTTCAGACTCTCCAGTCTAGCTATGACGAGTTACTCAAATCCAAGGAAGCGCTCGAATCTGGCCATGCGGAGAAGTTACAAGCTCTTGAAAGTCAGCTGACTGCTGCTCAGCAAGAGGGTTCTACCAAATCCGCGAGCCAGCTCGAGGCTCATCAGGCAGAGATCGATGCCTTGAAGAAGGAATACGAAGAGAAACTTCAGACTCTTGAGAGTCAGCTCGCCGTAACTCAACAAGAGACGTCTACCAAGTCTGCCAGTCTGCTCGAAGCTCACCAGGCGGAGGTTGATGCCTTGAAGAAGGACCACGAAGAGAAGTTGCAAGCTCTTGAAAGCCAGCTGGCTGCTGCTCAACAAGAAACTTCTACCAAGTCTGCTAGCCAGCTGGAAGCTCATCAGGCAGAGGTTGAGGCCTTGAAGAAGGCCCATGAAGAGACGCAGGCTAAATTGAAGGAGGAATGGGAGGCCGCTCAGGCTTCCAAGGCTGCCGAGACAGACTCCGACCATAGCCAGGTTATTGAGGAGCTGTTGACCGCCCACGAAGCAAAGCTGACAAACTTGCGCAACGAGTTGGAAGCATCGCACCAGGAGAAGCTTGATTCTCTACAAAAGACTCACGACACTGTTTTGGCTAATGTTAACGAGCAGCTTAACAAAGCTAACGAAGCTGCTGCAGATACGTCGGTCATTGATGGTCTCAATGCACAGATTGCGGACTTGACCGCCAAGCTGAGTGCTGCTGAAGAGAAATTAGTGGCCGCTGAAGAAAAATCTTCGACTTCTACTCTCGAACTGACCAGCAAGCATGCCGAGGAGCTATCGAAGGCACAGCAAGAGAAGACCGAACTTGAACAAAAGCACCAGGCAGTGTCAACTCAGCTCGAAGAGGCACACAAGTCCCTCGGGGAGCATCAACAGACCCAATCCAGACTTGAGTCCGCGATCCAGCAGTTGACCGCCGTTCAGGACGAGTTGGACGCTCTGAAGAAAGTTCATGAGCAGACCAATGGCGACTTAGAATCAGCCGTTGCCCGCAACAAGACCATCGAGGAGCAAATAGCCAAGGGTGAAAAGGATCTCAACGAGCAAATCGAGAAGAACATGTCTCTATTGACTCAGCTGACCGATGTCGACTCGAACATCTCCAACAGCCGTAAGCGCATTCGCGAGTTAGAGGCGGAGCTTGCCGCTCTCAAGGAGTCATCGAAAGGCGCAAAGCCAGCGACTGGCAACACTCTACTTGCAAGCAGATGGGCCACAAGCGAGGAAGCAACGGAAGAGAAAGGGGGCGCATCTGCGGAAGGTGAGGAACTTGGTTCTTCCATAGAGGGAACGGTGGGGACGCCCGGTTTTGATACCTCTGCATTGATTCGGTCTAGGAATGAAAGCTGATTCGTAGCAGATGGCGAGCATACAGGAACAGCTTAAGCAGATCCGAGCGGCTAGCGATGACTGGTATGATGAACATCGCAGGTATGCATCCCCCTCCCGAAGCCCCTATAATTGCTAATTTTTCGATAGAATCGTCGGTGAACTCGTACAAGCATCTCGCGGAACAACACCAGACCCATCCTCCAAAGAACCCAGCTTGAAATCACCCACATCCATCACTCAGACGGTAACAACCACCGAAGACGAAACGGCCTAAAGTAGTTTCCAACATCGTCCACACAAAAAGGAAACCCGACGCATCTATTTATTGAAATCAAGCTGTACATAATATGTCCAACTCTTACGTCTTTTTTACCTGTTTTGGATACCCACCCACTGTGTTGTTCCGAGTTGTGAGTCAAGTATCATGTTTCGTCTTCATGTCGTTTCGCTGTTGATGTTGTGATTGTTGTGGTTGATGTAGGGTTATTGAACCCTTATTTCGTTTCTCTTGTATGCAGTATTTTTATTTAATTATTGTTTATATACCATCTCCTATCATTGATGTTGAGGAATTGATATGTTTAATATGAACCTTGAAAAACTATGATTCGCACACAGACTTGTATTCAAGATAATTTTCTCAATGTGACCGGTCTGGATTTTATATTTCCAGTTGCATATTCACCAGACAACAAATGGCCAAAAAACATTGGAATACTGCACAATCTCCAATTATATATATCACAGTCAGCCATTTCCCCGAGGTCTCTGAACCAAGAAAATCATAGCTATATTCAGAACTAATCAAAAGTAATCTTCTTCCCCTGAAACGAAGCCTGCGCCTTCTCCTGCTTCGCTTTTCTGGCTGCTTCCCACGACGGATGCAACCCATCATACGCCTTTTTCTTATTTGCGGCTATCGCATTCTCTTTCCTAGTATCCTTCTCACCACTATCCCGCGAGGAGCCGGTATAAGGACGCTTATTAGCACCAGTAGCCCATCTCGGCTTATCGTTATCATCAGTAGCACCCCGCCTCGCGTCCCACCCACTATTCTTATTATTCCTGCCCTTCTTTTGCTGCTGCTGCTGCTGCTGCTCCTGGATATGTTTTGCTCTAGCGCCGAATTTTTTCTCCCATAGCGCTCGGCGCGCTTGTTGGCCCATTCGATTTTTGCGTTGTGGCTTGCTGCCTGTAGCGGCGGCGGCTACTTCGTCGTCTTCTTCGGGCTCGGATTCGGAGCCGGACCAGTAGCCGCCCATAATTAGGGAGGGGAGGAATGTTGTATCTTTGGGTTTGTCTTTACTAACATCTTTTGTGGCAGGTTTGGATTTGGGAAGGGTTGGTGGGGGTGGAGATTCGGATTCGGATTCAGATTTGGGTTCAGAGTACTCGGGTATAGAGGATGCTTCTTCTGCGGAGGAGATTGATATGTCGTCTGGGATTTTGTGGGTGGTTTTGTTCGATGTTAGGGTATGTTCGATGGGGAAGTTCTGTCCGTCGTCTTCGGAGTCTGAGCCGTCGGATGCAGATGCAAGACGGGCATCGAAGTAAGAAAGATCCATGCTCTCGTCGTCGGATACGTCGTCCATGTTGACATCGTTCAAGTATTCTTCTTTTGATTTTCCATCTTTTGCGCTCTTAGAAGGTACATCATCCTGTTCTTTTTCTGCCTCATTGGTTGACTCTTCGGTGCTCTCGTCCTTTTTAGATTCTTTCTTGTCCGCCTTCTTTTGTGGCTGCTTCTTCGTGGGTGTCTCATCAATACCCAATAAAGTCCGAATATCAGTCAATATCTCAGGTAGCGCATTCTGTACAGGATTCGATTTGAATAATCGCGCCGTAACGTTTGCTTCAGCGGGGTCTCGTGGCCCAGGGTTGATTGAACGATTGATACTCTTCTCAAGTCTGACGAACTCAGGAGACTCGGCTATCCGCTTCGTCTTGTTCAATTGTTTGAGTAGGTACCGTTGCGCCGTTTCTTCGAGATCAAGAGCCTATCATATCCCCCAATCAGTACATCATCATTCCATGCTTTGTTAGTAGATCGGAGACGAACCTTCAGAACATGAACCTCCTTCTCCAACCTCTCCAATGTCTTGCCATCCTTCTCGCTTTTGGCTGTCTTTTGTCGTCTACCCAATTTCTGCCTCTCGAAGCCGCGAGATGTCTTCAATGCGCGGAAGAGTAGTTGCGTGCCTCGTTCGAATTTGTGGCCGAGACGGGTTGCTTTTACGCGGTTGAACTTTTCGTCCCCATCTTCGCCGTCCAATTCTGAATGTTTTCGTTTGGGCATTGTGTCGTCGTGAAGTTAAACAGTTGATTGCCAAAGATTATTGCTTGTGGTGAGATGGAAGTTGATGTTGCGGTTTGGGAAAATTTTAGTGGGGAAATATTCAGCTCGTATTCTGATTGGCTGGAGACTCCATACGCAACTACCCTACCTACAACTCACAAGATCTTCATCTTCTCCAAATCTTCACCTTGCACATTATTGAGTCAACTTCGAAGAGAAATTCGAGATGATTGATCGATCACTCATTGCGCTGGGCTGCTCGCATGCTTTGACCATAGCGCGGAAAATAAACAGATGAGACAATACGATATCTTCACTCTTTTCACTTGGTTACTTTGTTGTCACTGTCACTAACGGCAATCGGCTAAATTACCAATTACAAGGAGGATAGGCTTACTCTGATTCTCGAGGCTATCATCAACGAAAATGATTGGCTTAGATACGCGCGGCTGCATGTGGCGTGGTCATCTTGAATGGAGCGGGGTGAGGATGTTCAGCCTTGTCATGGAGGCCCCGTAGACTTCCAAATCCTCGGAGACATCGATCATCATACCCAAAACGTTGGGGCTCTGTATGGGCAATGTATGGTGACACAAATGGCCACTGTACTCAAGCAGCACGATTATACAGTGGCATGGATCTGCGCCCTTCCCATAGAAATGGCAGCCGCCGAGGCAATGCTGGATGAGAGACATCCTGCCTTATCCACCATCACCGGCGACGACAATACCTACGTCGCAGGCAAGGTGGGCTCCCACAATGTCATTATCGCGTGCCTTCCAGCTGGGGTTTATGGAACGACCTCTGCTGCCAACGTAGCATCTCAAATGCGGCTCACCTTCAAGGGCATTCGGTTTGCACTGATGGTGGGAATTGCCGGGGGAGTCCCTAGTCCAGACCATGATATTCGGCTCGGCGATGTCGTAGTCGGCAAACCAACGCGGGATTTCGGAGGAGTAATCCAATACGACTACGGCAAGGCTGTGAGCGGTGGCCGCTTGGAACGGACGGGTGTCTTGAACAAGCCTCCAACCATACTTTTGACAGCCATGACGGCGCTACAATCGGCACACATTACGAATCAAAGTCGTATTCCTAATCTAATTGCAGACTTGGCCGAGCGCCATCCGCGAATGAGGGGGAAGTTTACATATGACAGTCGCAGAGAAGATTTGTTATTTGAGTCCCAGTACGATCATCCTGGCCGTGCGACATCCTGCGATGGCTGTGATAGACACTGGTTAATTACCCGAGCACCAAGGGACGGGAATGACCCTGTTATACACTACGGTCTGATTGCATCCGGCAACCAGGTCATGAAGGATGGTCGGACTAGAGATCAGCTAGCCCGAGAACTTGGGATCCTCTGCTTTGAGATGGAGGCAGCCGGCCTGGTGGACACGTTCCCATGCCTAGTAATTCGAGGCATCTGTGACTACGCTGATTCCCATAAGAATAAACAATGGCAAGAGTATGCAGCCGCGACGGCGGCAGGCTACGCAAAGGAGCTTCTCTCCATGGTCCATGCTGTTCACGTTGCAGATACACCTTCGGCCCTGCCAGTCACTGACAGTATGTATGCTATGTAAAACAGACTGTCAAATTCTCGGTTCTGACTAAATAATGCTAGTCGTTCATAGCAGCAAGGCTCTGGCCAAACCGCTAGGTTCATCAACTTGGTTGACCCGGCCGAATGGTGAGTGGGCATGATCCAATACTTTCTGCATACCACAGGTACTTAATCATTGCAGGTGATCTCGACGAGACGATATTGAGGCGGATTTCAACCTACGAGCATGAAAAGATTCACCAGCGACTTGCTTATAAACGAGTCATGGGGACAACGCAGTGGTTCTTGGACCATCCCGACTTCAAGGCATGGCTGTTGGAGAAGAAATTCTCGAGGCTGTGGTGCTCCGGGAAAAGTAAGCATGCCCCCTAGAGCTCCTTGACAACGGTCAACACTGATCATTACTCTTGATTAGTTGGCTCGGGTAAAACGACGATAGCGTCAGCAACCCTTCGCTCCTTCTCCTTGTGGTGAATAGGCTAATCGTGCCATAGGACGGCGGCTATCGATGCAGCCAAATATCGATTGTCGGAACACTCTGCTTCAACGGCCTTTTTCTACTGTGAGAGCGACCGGCCGGACGAGCTCAATGGGCCCTACATCCTTTCCAGTCTGATCAGACAATTATGCAATAATCTTCACGCAAAAATCAGACGCTGCCCCGACGATGTGGTAGTTGCTCTAAACCGCTTTTTCGGGGAAAAACGAGTTCCCCCTGACTTTGATGATTTGAAGGGCGTTTTCATGCAGTTATTCCACCTCATTCCAGACACGGTGTATATCATTGATGGACTCGACGCACTGAATCCAAACCAAAGTAAAGACCTGTTTGAGTTCTTCAGGTCCCTGTTCTGCAGTTCTAGATCCCCACCGGAGTCACGAATACTCGTTTTCAGCCGAGAACAACTGCCTGGTTACACGGGCATTCCCCTATTCCTGGCTGGCGCTCGTCAAATTTCGACTACTTCCAACGTGATGCCGGATCTTAAAACTTACATCGATACGAGTGTCACTGATAAATTGATGAGCCGGAAACTTACGGACGATTTAGCCTTGTTAGATGAGGTCAAGCGGGTCCTCCTGGAAGAATCATCTGGAATGTAAGAATTAAGCCTTCCTCTATATCAGCTGAATGCTAACGAACTAGGTTTCTTTGGGTTTACTTGCAGTTGGAGATTCTGTGGCAAGAGTGTTTCACGGACAATCGTATTCGATCAGCGTTGCGAGATCTTCCGACAGATCTGGAGGAGACATACCGTCGTTGCGTCCAAAGAATGACCTTTGCCAATTCTTATGCATTGCGCGTTCTCCAATGGGTGAGTTTTGCTGCGAGGCCACTTCATATCGACGAATTAAAAGAGGCCGTCGCCTTTGATCTGGAGGACGTGGTATGGGATGCCGGAAAGATTCCACAAGCTGATGTGGTGATTGGGTGCGGTGCGAATCTCGTGGCCGTCGATCCTTCTGATCAATGCGTTCGCTTTGCGCATCCTTCCGTCAAAACATATCTGCAGAAGGATTCAGATTCAGCAAGTTTGATTCCAGGGTACCCAAAATCCGATGACGAGGGCGAGCTACAGTGCGGAGAATTCTGTATTGCGTATCTGTCGTTCTCTAACTTCAACCTCGGACTGGTAAAGGCAGCCAACGAGACAGAAATGGTAAAAATCCCGAATCCCAAGCTGCTCGCCGGCGATGCATTGGCATCCCCCTTTGTTAGATTTTTCTGGGGACGAGGGACAAATCCCAAACGACCCAAGCAAGTACAATTTCAACGAATCCGATCAGCCACTATCCCAGATCGTTCTCAATACAAATTCCTGGACTACGCAGTCACTCACTGGACCCTGCAAACCAAGAAAATAACTTCCCAATCTCCAGTTTGGGAAAAATTCAAGCAACTCTCGTTGAGTTTCAATGAAACCTGGAATTTCCACCCCTGGGTGGTCGGCGGCCGCTCACAAACCTCACGCCTACATGGCCTCTTCGGGTGGGCCGTTAAGAATTATCACATTCCGCTGTTGGAGTTGGCACTCGTTTCCGACCGAGACATACGGGATATTTATAACCTCCCGTTGGTCGATGAGCGGCTCCCTGCGCTCCATGTGGCATCAAAAATGGGGTTTGTGGACGTTGTCGCACTCCTTCTGTACCTGTGCAAATTGAACTTGCAGGACGAAGAAGGATATACTGCCTTACACCACGCAGCTAGTAAGGGGCATGTAGAAGTCGTAGGCATGCTTCTACGCTACCCGAACTCGAGATCAGACATCCGATCAAAGACCCAAGTTACACCCCTTTGGCTGGCTGCCAACCATGGCCACTGCGACGTCGTGCGGACTCTGGCTGAGTGGGGAGCGGAACTTGAGATCAGAGAGAGTCCTACACAACGGACACCGCTTTTACAGGCTGCTAGGAATGGTCATCGAGCTGTTGTCGACTTTCTCGTGAGCAGCGGAGCGAATCTGGAAGCAAAGGACGCCGGGGGTCGGACACCGTTATCCTGGGCCATCACTAATGAGCATATTGACACAATCGAGCTGTTACTTGAGAAAGGCGCCAATCCTGCCTGTAAATTTTCGAACAAGGGACATTTGCTGTTATGGGCAGCGCAGACTGGACATGCTGCAATCACACGCTTGCTGGCTACATATCCCAAGACGAACCCAAACGCTACCGATGATAAGGGGTTAACAGGTTTATGGTGGGCTGTTCGGAATCAGCACTTGGAGATCGCGAAGATTCTTCTTACCCGCGGGGGATATCAAGAGGTCTGGGATGCTGACGGCCAGACGGCTTTGTTGCTGGCAGCGAGAAATGGGCACGAAGCAATGACTGAACTACTGCTCAACAAAAATGCAGGTATTGCTGGTCAAGATAACCACAGGAGAACAGCGATGTTTTGGGCTGTCGAGAATAGTCACGAGGGTATAGTCAAGTTACTACTGGACCGGGTGGGAGACCACGCGGAAAAGAACCGATTACTCAACGTTATTTCCTTGCGGACTGTACAAACGCGAAGTGACGGTACAGTGGACTTAATCGGCGGAAATGGAGACTTCGAGGATGAGACGCCGCTATTGTCGGCTGTAAGAGAAAGCTACGAGTGGTTGGCTCAGCGATTTATGGAGCGTGGCACCACTGTGGACCGAGAAAGGCTTCTAAAAGAGGTCGCTTTCATGTGGTCCACAGTGCACGGGCAGAAGACCCTGCTCGAGCTGCTCCTTGAAAAGAGTGAAGATGAGGCCAAGAAGTCGGAGGCGGACCGGTCCCTCATACTGGCTGCGAAGCAGGGCAACTTGCATTCGGTAAAGCTGCTGGTCGACAAAGGCGCTGATATCCACGCGAGAACTCGTTACGGGGAGACACCACTATGGTGGGCTGCAAGAAACGGACATGCGCCGCTTGTAGAATTTTTGTACGATAAAGGTGGAGATATTGAATCTAGGGACAAGTTTGGCCTCACGCCATTAGCTTGGGCAGTAGAGAATGGACACTTGGCAGTTGTCAAGCTATTGGTTGGCTGGGGTGCTAAAGTTCGGGCTTGCGACAAGTCCGGCCAGGCACCAATCTCTAGGGCAAAAACCAGGGAAATGCAGAATCTATTACTGGGCAGAGAGACTTAGGCATTGAAGATACGAGTGATGGAGGATATTCTCCTTCAGGCTCTATTCTGCTTTGCTTGCCCCTTTAACGCGAAAGGGGAACAGATACCCGCTGCGTGCTGGAGATGACGAATTCAATCAAGGAAAATATTGCTGTCGAACTTGGAGGCTAAAGCTCGTCTTTAGAAACCCGTGCTGGCCAAAGTTCAAGTCAAGTTAAACTAGGATGAACCGTGGGTATCTTACTGGCCTATATTGCACCCTCCAAGATCGCCTCAAGGTCTAAGAGAATACAGCATCCACGCCTTTACGCAGATTGGGGGCATGTCACGGAAGAGTCATCCGTGGAGGTCGAAATTGCTGTAAGAAAGCTTGCTGATTAAGGCCCTATTATAGGCCTAGTCTCCCCAATTAATTGTATGATATTATTTGATGTGGATTAGTGAATAATCTCTATGGTCCTAGTACTTATATCAATACCTAGGTACGTACACAGTCAATATTTATACTACCTCCTATGTAGGTTCCAGATGTCCTAGATACATGTATCCGTCATGGCCCCAGCCGACATCTGGACATCAACACCAGTTGACCATGTGCAGGGTATTCGAAAGATCGAGGTCTTTCCAAGGTTTTATTCATGAGGTCCTTTTGCATTCAATCTTGTTGATTTTTAATGTTTCTTTGAGTTTTGTGGAATGTATCAAGATAGTACGGCTAGAGCTACATATTATAGACTGCGTGACCATCGGTACATGTAATCGTGAATAATTGAAGCTTGTTTCTATCTGCATTCAACCATAATCTCGAACGGCAATTCGCGGGTCTCTATATACAAAGTAGACATGACACAAAAGGGAAAACTAATGAAAGAGTAGGTTTACAAAGGCTGCTTCTTGCCTATTTCTTTTCTGCTGGTTTCTCCTCTGGCTTGGGAGTGGGAAGTTTGAACTATTGCAACGTTTATATTAGTAAGTTAACAACACGTCATACGAAAAGGAAACTCACAGAGTCAGGAGCACGGTCGGTACCGCTGCCAATCTGTTCCCAGGAGGAGCTACCCCCCTCAAAGTTACGGAATGCCTGCGTAAGCTCAAGAGGCTCGTACACAATGCGCTTCTTCTCCTCATCGTATCGGATCTCGGTGTAGCCGGTCAATGGGAAGTCCTTGCGGAGAGGATGGCCGTCGAATCCGTAATCGGTCAACATACGGCGGAGATCGGGATGACCGGAGAAGAAAACGCCAAACATGTCGTAAACTTCACGTTCGTACCACAAAGCGCCATCGAAGAGGCTGGTCATACTGGGGACGGGCTGTGCCTCGTCGCAGTATGTCTTCACGCGGATACGGGAGTTGTGGCGGACACTGAGCATGTTGTAGACAACCTCGAATCGCTGGTCGCGGGTGGGATAGTCGACCGCAGTTATATCGGAGATTTGGGTGTACTCGGCGGCGGTGTGGTACTTGAGGAATGTCATGACGGGGACCAAGCCGGAGGGAGGAACATAGATAGTGAGCTCGTCCTTCCAGACGGAGAATTGTTGGACGTATTTGGGAAGGCAGGACATGATGTATTGTCCGTATTTGTGCATGGCGTCGGCCTGGTCCTTGTATTTGTCGGCGGGGTTGACGACAGGAGCGCGGAGCTCTCCTTGAGCTGTACGAGTGTTAAATATTAGTGCAAGCATTTATTGAGAGGATTGAGCACATTGTTGTAGTAGAATCACTTACGAGGACGTGCGGCGTGTCTCATATTCGGGACAGGATCCTCCTTATCGAGTTGACGGAATTGAGTCGAAGAAAAGGTGCGAACGCATACTGTTGATCTCGAGGCAGCGCCCAGAGAGCGACCGCTTCCCAATCGCATCAAAGACCGTGTGGCCGCCATTGTGACGAGGCAATTGGTTGACGAAGTTGCGGATGAAGCTTGATCGGAGCAAGAGCGACGTTCGATGATGTTGAAGCGAGCCGCGGAAAGCCGGTCACATGACCTGGTGACATAAGCAGCCTCACGTGACCCGAGTCGCCGCCCGCGCGCGAACAAGGAACGCCAAGACCCAGCCAGCCAATCTGGGAAGGAACCACCTGCCAGCGCGGCAAACCAAGATTGACCGAACCTTTGACCTTCTGTTCTGTTCCTTTCCTACTGCTCCACGAAGTCTTCATTTCAATCTCATCCCTTCCACCTCGATCCCTTTCGACGTGTTGTATTAACGATTTCCTTTCTTTTCTTCCATTCTCGTAATCTGTTTTCATATACCTCTTCTAGTTCGTGCAAACCGGGGTTGTCAGTTTTTCCTTGGCTTTACTAGCGACGGCTCCTTCTATTTTGCAACACGACGTACGAAATCGATTTTCGTCGTAACTCACAACATATCGCCTATCATGTCAAATCGCAATCAGATTGACTCGGTCATTGACGACGATGACGAGTTTTGGTAAGACTTTTCAAATGGCGACTTGTGGAGACCGTGAAGCTAACCCTTGACCTTCTTTGACAGCCCACTCTGTATTGAAGAGTTTGATCTTTCAGACAAAAACTTCAAGCCTTGTCCTTGCGGCTATCAGGTACGTTCTATGTCGCCTCCTGCTCCCATTTCATCGACAGTCTTGCGCTAATGCTTTGACCCTTAGATCTGTCAGTTTTGTTATAACAATATCAAAACTCATAGCGAAGAAGGCCGATGTCCCAACTGCAGACGTGTTTACGATGAAAGCACTATACAGTACAAGGTGCCCGATGCAGACGAGTATGTTACCCCGCTGGTTACCCCTCTCGAGCGAACATGTGACTGATCTTGATTTACTTCAGGTTTAAAGCCGATTTGGCGCTGAAGCATCGGAAAGCGGCCGCCGCGAAGAAGAAGGAAGCCGAAAAACGAGAAATCGAGGCTTCCAGCCGGAAGAACCTTGCTGGTGTGAGGGTTGTTCAAAAGAACCTAGTGTACGTTATAGGTTTAAATCCCACGATACGGGACGAGGGACAGCTTTTGCAGACGTTGCGTGGCCCGGAGTATTTTGGCCAGTATGGCGAGATCGATAAAATCGTCGTCAGCAAAGCCAAACCAGGCGGTAACCCCAACCAAGGAATCGGCGTTTACGTGACATTTTCGCGAAAAGCCGATGCGGCTAGCTGCATCGCGGCCGTGGATGGCTCGACAAACGGCGATAGACTTCTTAGGTTTGTGATTTCATACAATTCCTATCGTGCAAGTGCTAATTCACTCTTAGAGCGCAATATGGGACCACTAAATACTGCTCGTCTTTCCTCCGAAACGAACAGTGCAACAACCGAAATTGCACATTCCTTCACGAAACTGGCGATGATAATGAAAGCTACAGCAGGCAAGATTTGTCTTCGATGAATACCGCGCAAAGACCTCATTACACGAACGGTGCGGCAACTGCTGGCAGTCGACCCTTTGCCCAACCTCTGCAATCTCAACCTATGCGCAGGCAGGGTAGCAAGGACGAAGGCGCAAAGCCACTACCGGATGGCCCTGCTCTTCCGTCCTCTGCAAGTTGGGCAAACAAGGACGCGCCTATTAATCGCGCTAGGCGACTTAGTGCTGGTAGCCGCTCATCACCAAGTCCGAAGCCGGCAAATGTTCCCCTGGCCAAAAGTGAAGAACTTAAGAAGAATTTTCCTACCGCTCAAGAATCGCGTCGATCCACTCCTGCGCCCGCTCCCGCACCAGCGCCAGTATCGACACCAGCACCGGCACCAGCACCAGCACCAGCTGCTGCGCCGACTCCAGCGCCCTCTCAAGGCCTCCCACCAGCCAAACCGGTAACAACACCCGCACCAGTCAAGGATAGCCTGTTAGAGTCGCTTCTCAACGCGGTAAACTCTCCAGGATTCCGCTTCGTCTTCTCGACGGATGGTTTGTCAGATGATGATCTGAAGTACATAGAAAATGGCCCTTCGTTGATTGACCCATATGGTGGGGCAAAGCGCCGAGCGATGCGAGAAAAGGTCGAGCAGGAGCGCGCCAAACAAGAGGCCGAAACTCAATCTTTGTTGCAATCAACAGCAGCGGACGACGAGAATCGTGAGAGTGGCAGTTTGCAGCTGGGTGGCGAACCGGACGATGTGCATCCATCAAGAAGTACAGTCTCTCGTAATCGCGATACCCATGGTGCGATTCAACCTCCTTCCCAACAAACCACGAATGCCAATTCATTAGTTGGCTCTCCTGTGTCCATATCGCAACAGTTTCACAATTTGAACATGAACAATCGGAGCTTGACTCCCCTTCAGCAACAACAGCTTATGCTTCTGAAATCCGGTACCGGTCAGCAAGGCGGACTCGTGGATTCTTTGAATCCTGCATTTGACCAAGCTTCTCAGTCTCGATCAGGTCTGTTCCAAGGAGGAATTTCGCAAGCAGGGGTAAGTATTTGAATCAAATCGCTGCTTCATTTACCTTTTACTGACTTTGTTCACAGACATCGAACATGAGGCTATTCGGTCAACAAAACCTGATGCAAACTGGAAATCCCGGCCAACTCGCCGCTCCCGCTCCTCAACAAGGTCAATTCTACACCAGCAGCGTCCAAGGCCCACCTCCGGGATTGAAGACGGCTGGTACTCCTCCTATCAGTGGGGGCGGCATGTTTGCACAGGGTCACGGCTTCACGTCAAACACGAATCTCGGACTCGGTTCAAATGTCGGAAAGCAGGAGACGAATCCTGACCTGATGCGCGAATTACTTCGTGGTCGTGGTGTATCGGCTGGAACAGGTGGATTGCAAGGTCATGAATCTGCTAAGCGTGAGTTTTTACTTCCCTTCATTCAACAGCACCATACCCCCCCTCCCCTGACTCCCGCTACTGGCCTTCTCAGCGCATTCTATGGATCCCAGAACGGTGCTCTCGCCGATTTTGGACCACAGAAGCAAAAGAAGAAGGGGAAGAAGCACAGACACGCTAACACTTCCTCCGGTGGAGGCGGTGTAGTAGATCTTGCGGACCCGAGCATTCTGCAGGCGAGAATGCATCAAGTCGGTGTTGGTTCGACTGGGCAAGTGCTGTACGGAAGTCAAGGGCAAGGTGGGTACAACCCCTCTATGATGTATGGTGCCGGATTCAATCGGTGGTGATTGGCATCATATACCCCTCTTCCTGGCGGAAGAATCGGCTTGCCATCGTGTTTCATTTTCGAGATGTTATGAATTCCCCTTCTCGTTGCATATTCAAATATCCCTTTTTGTATGACTCTTTTTCGATTTTTCATGACATGTTTGTTTCTTTCTTGCGAGGCTTGGCTGCTCGGAAGCCTCATGGTCCGTGGTTTTCTGATTTATTCCCTATCATTGTTTTCTGCATTATGTTTCCTTATCCCACAGCCAGCATTTGTGAAAATGGCCATTCAAAAGAAACGGCCCGGGTGTGTTTTTGGCGTTTCGTCGGGTTTATTCTTATTTCTTCGTCTTAATTTCGATGTTCTGAATTGGCGTCGCTGCATTCCCCATTGGTGATTTGCATGTTCCCGGCTATTTATCTACTCCAGCCACCACAAGCTCTGCACTGGCTTGTTCTACATTCAGCATTTTGCCGTTTGAGATGCCGGTGATCAAAACGGTTATGTACGTTAAGACCTCCCTGTCCTGTCTTGAATACAAGACGAGTCAATATGCTGAAACAAATTCTCACAAATAATGTCCTAGACCTTTTGCTGTTGGTCACTGGCTGAGTATTTGATTTAATTGAGCCCGGATATCCTTGTAATCACCCTACCATTGTATTGTATATATGTGACTGTGCTTTCTGTTTTTGACACCCAGACGATGGCAGCCGATTGCTTTTTGCCGTTCTTTGCCTTTGATCGCGCTTTTGACACACGAAGACACTGCTTGCGGACATGCACTGACTTTCTATAGTGGACGATGAAGAATTTCCTCCGCTGAATATTGGAACGAAGAGCAAACTGGAACATGCTTTCAGACCGACATTGACTCAAGAGTCACGAGAGCATTCTCGTGCTGGCACTCCGTCTCTTCCTCCCGGGCTTCCACTTCCGCACGGTCATCCACCGGCAGCTTTCTTCTCGGATAAGAAAAGTTCGGAGAGTCCAGAGTTCCCTTTCAGTCTGCCTACTCACGGTCCTCCGGGTCTTCCGGCGTCTGGACGTGGGACGCCATTGCAAAAGTCATTGGATACTGTGTCTCAGCGACAGACGCCAACGGTTCCGGATGTCTCTGACGAAAAGGCGCAGGTCGAGAAGACTCGGAACTTCGGAGATATCTCGTTAGGATCTCCCAAAGCACGATCAGCCAGAAAGCCCAATGCTACAGCACCAACAGATCAGCCAGTCAGCAACAAACCAACAGTGACCAGGGGTGCTCATAACAAAAAACCCAAGCCTATCAAGCTTGACCTTTCTATGCCGTTGGAAGAAGTGCCAGCTGCATCACCGGTAAAAGAAAGCCCGGCATCTAGCAATGTTCTTCCCGCAAATTTGTCACACTCAAACGTTGCGGCTAACTCACGACCTGGCACGCCGCTGACTGGAATTTCACGACATTCCGATTCTTCTGGACCGCGTCAACCAAGGGTCCTTCGTGTTGTGGACACGCCAAAGACAGAGACACCGCCTCCGCCATCGGCAGTGCCTTCGCTCTCTTCAGTTGTTCAGGCCAAGATCCGTTCTAGACGCCCAAGTATTTCCTCAGCTGATCGTCCTGACACACCTGGCGATGTAGGTTCCGACTTTGAGTTTACCTCCGCATCTGTGTCAAGGGCCAATTCGCCCCCTCCAAGCAAAATTGGATCTGCCCCTGTTCGCGCCATGACAAAAAACCAAGCCAAGAAGGAGCGAAGAATGAAGGCAAAGCAGGCAGAGGAAGCTATTAAAGAAGAGATAGCGACAGCCATTCCTGAGGAACCGGTTCAAGCTCCGATTATTGGGCGCAAACGCAAGACCAAGAAGCCACCTACTACTTCCGAGCAGGCTGCTTCTACATCTACCAGAGAACCTTCTGATGTGGAAAATGTTCCTACACCCAAGGCCGAAACGAAAGCCGATGTAGGAACTCAGAAACCGAAAACCTCACCAGAAAAAGTCCCAGATGTCAGCAAGCCTGCGTTGGATGCGGAAGTGGCTGAACCTCCAACTGACGAACCATGGAGAGCTAACAACACGATTGCGCAATTGATCGAGGATGCCAAAGCTACGGGTACTTCAATCAAGGATTTGTTCTTGGAACGAACAGCGCCTCTTCATGTTCTGTTGGCTCAAATGCAAAGCAAGGGTGACATTGATCTCAACAATCACCCACTTTTTAGTCCCCCGCCTCTCAATCAGCGAACCGACATGAAGTGCGAGGCAGAGGACTACGAGTTTTTCAAGCTGCCATTGTATATTTCGGAAGAAAACAAGAAGGTTTTGCTTAGCGGCCAGCCACTCCGAATCAATCATGGCGTTGACAATTTGAAAGTTCGGTGCATGATTACTCCCAAGGGTCGAGTATTGCGCCATCTGTCTGACGAAGAAGAAGACCGCTATCTTGAGCTGGAAAGTCATGTGGATGCTGGTACTTGGAATGAATATCCTTCGACTACCGTTCCGGGTCTCGATGGGACCAACATGAATGGAGGATTGGATGCGCTGTTCTTGACGCCTGGAAGATTTGGTGTCGCTCTGTCTGAACCACCAAGCCCCAGAATGTCACTTGCTGCTGGCGGAGCGGTTGTTAGTGCTGAAGACCAGTTCGCACTAGATCCCCCATCAGAATCTGGTGCAACCATGGGGGAGACGGATCACCCTCATAAACTTCCCGAGTCAGCGAGATACCCTCCCATCATTCCTGAAATGGACAATGTTTTTGGTATGTCGAATAAGGAGCTGCGCACTTTTATTGAACAGTCACAGCGGGAGTTGGAGAGTTCGCGGAAGGAGTTTGATGCTATTGACAAGAAACTCGCAGCGCTGGTGAAGCGAAACAAGAAACTTGCTCAACAGGCTCTCAGCTCTGTTGTCGAAGTTGGGAAATAGCTCCTTACGGTTTTATGGTTAATTATGAAGTTTTTATTGTACCTTTTATGGATGACCATTATTCATGGTTAGGCTAGGATAGCACCACGGAGTTTGTATTTTAGGGTTGGACTGGATTGGATGTTGTGTTTTGTCTTAGCAATGTTAGTTTAGTACTCTATGGATCTTATGAATAAAATGTATACTATCAACTTTCAAGAATATCAAGAGTATCAAATTAATAGTACACCCATTGGATTAAATTGTTAAGGGATTGATCAGCTCGGCAAACGTCGGCAAGCGGCGCCCGCCTTTATCAGCTTATCTCAGCGCCGACGCCAACCGAGCCCTCTTCCCTTGCTTTCATTCATTCACTCGCACTCACTCAACACTTCAATTCCACAATCTCTCTATTATTTGTTTCCTTGTAAAATTCATACAATTGACTGTTTCATACTACTAAATCCTCTCTGATGTTTTGATTTCCACTCGACAAATATTGATCCATCATGAGGGCTTCTCTACTCTCCGGCAGCCGGATCGCCATCCGCTCCATAAACAGACGCACTCGCTTCAGACACATTCCAGTACGATGGGAAAGCTCTATTTCTCAGAGACCTGGGTCAGATACGTATGTCAATCGCCCAACAAAATGGAGGAAAATATGAGGCATATTTGCTAATATGTGTTGTATTGGTTTAGAGTCCGCTTCCCAGGCGCAGTCGACAGCAAATTTACATCCGAAATGGCCTTCTCAAGGCCATCGTCGTTACCGGCCATGCCCACGTATCGAGTGATGGATTCTGATGGCGTTATTGTTGATACAAAGCATGAGCCGTCGGATGTCTCGACGGAGGAGGTTATAACGTGGTACAAGAATATGTTGACTGGTATGTCATTCTCTTCTAGCTTTGCAGAGATCGACAGGCTGACAAGGGGGGGAAGTCAATATTATGGATGTCATTATGTTCGAGGCGCAGAGACAGGGTCGTTTGAGTTTTTACATGGTATGTGGTAACTCCAAATGATCTCGGATAGACAGGACTGACGGATGGTAAAGGTCTCTGCCGGAGAGGAAGGTATCGCAGTCGGATCTGCATCTGCGCTAAAAGACCATGACGTCGTGTTCTGCCAATATCGAGAAACGGGCGTTTTCCAGCAACGAGGCTTCACGATGAAGCAGTTTATGGCTCAGTTGTTTGCGAATAAGCATGATTCGGGCCGGGGCAGGAATATGCCTGTTCATTATGGGCTTGAGTATCCCCGTATTGTAAGTCTACCCATACTCATACTCTAGGTGGGAAAGATGGTCTAATAAGTTTACAGTTTACCATCTCCTCGCCTTTGGCAACACAACTCCCACAAGCGACTGGCGCCGCATACGCCATGAAAATCCAAGCACTACAAAACCCTAATACTCCAGCTGGCGTTGTCGCATGCTACTTTGGAGAAGGCGCCGCCAGTGAAGGCGACTTCCACGCTGCATTGAACATGGCAGCCACTCGCTCATGTCCCATTGTTTTCATCTGCCGAAACAACGGCTTCGCAATTTCTACACCCACGTTGGAGCAATACCGAGGCGACGGAATCGCCAGTCGAGGCATTGGCTATGGTATCGACACCATCCGTGTCGACGGAAACGATATTTTCGCTGTCCGTGAAGCAACTAAAGAAGCGCGACGCATGGCCCTTGAGAACGGCGGTCGACCAATTTTGATTGAAGCAATGAGCTACCGCGTCTCTCACCACAGTACCAGCGACGATAGTTTCGCGTACCGCGCCCGCGTCGAAGTTGAAGACTGGAAACGCCGCGACAACCCCATTATTCGTCTACGCAAATGGCTCGAGAATAAAGGAGCCTGGAACGAAGAACTCGAGCAACAGACTCGAGCGGATCTCCGTGCCGCGATTTTGAAAGAATTCAATGCCGCTGAGCGCGAGAAGAAGCCTCCTCTGAAGGATATGTTTACGGATGTTTATGCGGAGCTTACGGAGGAGCAAGAAGCGCAGCGCGAGGAGTTGAGGAAGCATTTGGAGAAGTATCCGAATGAGTACAATATTAATGATCATGAGGATGGTCTCAAGGGGCTGTAAATGATGGTTCCTCCAATTTTCCGCGTTGTTTTCATGGTTATGATGGCGTTTATGTCGGCGGAACTAGTTTAATTTGTATGAGGAGCGTTTGTGCATAGAACGAAATGTGTGTAGATGATTCCCAACGTCGAGATATCAGTATGGTAGTAACAATTCATAATAAATCTAGACAGCTTCTGCCACCCTCTTGTCTATGTAGTAGATGAGCAGTACTCCGTAACCCTAACCCTAACCGATACTTGCCACAAGCCCTAACTGAACGAATGATTAAATAATTAACTCCTCTTCTGAATCAAGATGATATACACTATTCACGTAATATGCATCGACATAAGATACAACTTCACGATCCCCAAGAAAGACAGATGGAAATGATTCGCCACTTGGATTGCTTCAATGCCATCACCTGATGCCAACTGGAGACACCCCGGATTAAACTCGGCATTTGTTCTCTGAGTATTTAATTAATTACAGTACGTAGTTCTCAATCGCAAATCCAGCCCTATAAAAGATGCACGTGCGAAACTTTGAAAAGGCTGAACTCTTTGGCGCAAAAAGACGTATGATGCTCTCATCCGGAGATGTTCCATGGTTTGTATAGGTATACAGCGGGGGTATAAATTCAGTCCATGTCCGGCTGGTCATCTGGGATTGATTTTTGATATTATAGTCCGAAATAATTCATAGCAACTTGGTTAAACCACCAAAGCACGGTCTCTACGTCCATATATTTTAAATCATACTTCAAAAACCGAGAATATCAAAATGAGCGTCGTCACCCAGCCGCGAGGCTTCATCGACTTTTACAACAAACCCGGCTCCTCCAACGGGGCCAAGGTTGCTATCATTCTCAACGAGCTTGGGTATGTCACGTATCGCCTAATTGCTTATACATAAACTAATAATAGTCTATAGACTCACCTACCGCTACCACGAAATCCACGACAAAGACAACTACCACTCCCTCAGCCCCAACGGCCATTTCCCCGTAATTACCGACATCCACCCAGACGGCTTCAAGATCTCGCTGGACCAAACGGGCGCAATTGCACAGTATCTGATCACCGAATACGACCGTGACGACCACGCAATCTCGTTTCCGCAAAGGTCAGCAGCAGAAATCGAAGCGATGAATTGGTTCTTTTTTGGCGCGACGAGGGTTGCGCCGGCGCATGGGGAGGCGGTACACTACAAAAAGGAGGCGCCGGAGGGTGAGAAGTATAGTGTTGAGCGGTTCAGGAGTAGGACGACGGGATTGTTTTTTGCGTTGGAGCAGAGGTTGAAGGAGACGGGGGATTATCTTGTGGGGAATAAATTGTGTGTCTTCCTTCTCATATTCTAAGACCAGTGCTAACGATGATTACAGTTCAATTGCAGATATTGCGCAGATCCCGTTTGTGGTTGCTGCTGAAGAGGCTGGGATTAGTATTGAGATATTCCCGGCTCTTACGGCGTGGTATAACAGAGTTATTGCGCGGCCAGGAGTAAGAAAGGGGCTTTCGGTTGCTGGGATTGAGTTTTCGGCATAAACTGAGACTAATTTGACTGGGTTTCTGTTTTCTGTTGACTAATAATGATCATCTATTATGAGCGCTGTTGTTATTTGCGTGCTTGTTGGAACCCTATACCGATCCATTATATCCGAACTTCGCTCCCTGCATATTCGCTCATGATCTAATTCAAATGTTTACTTCCAGCTGTCATCATTCCGTAGCTTTGGAAGGCCTTATCATGTACTAAAAGGTCATCAGTACGCGTCCGAAGGGCATATGGGAAAAGTCGTACCGTATATTGATGCGTCCCCTCAAATCCAAACTCCTTCGCATCAAAAACACTCGTCCTAATAGACTCAAACCCACTCTTCGTATAAAGAGGTAATCCCTCCTCCGTCGCCTCCAGATACGCAACCAACCCCAACGTCTCCGCATCCTGAATACACCGCTGCAACAACGCCTTCCCAACACCCTTTCCTTGATAATCCGGATGCGTAAAGAGGGATTCCAAATCCACCCTCGGCTTCAACTTAGTCACTTTTCCGCCGTCGTCTTCTTTGATCCCCATAATCTCGCGTTTCCCCTCTAGAAGTCCCTTATAGAATGCGCTCGCGACTTCTTCACGCAACTCAGGGACCCGAAAGGCTTCTACCCCACCTTTACTCTCCTCCTCCACGGTTTTGTCGATTTCTTCTTCTTCGGCATGGATGCTCCATTTTGCGGCTCCAATGATTGCGCCGGTTTCGCGATCTACGGCTTTGAAGCTTTTTGTCTGAGGGTCTTTGGAGAAGGATTCAACTCGGCGTTTTGATAGGGTATCCATGGATTCTGCTGAGAGTGGGAAGGGGTTGAAGAGTATGCGGTTGAAGCGGGTAAATGCTTTTCGGGCTCCTGTGAAGATTTCTGGGGCATCGTCTGGTGTTTGGGGGAGGATGTCGAAGGACATGTTGATTTTCTTTTTCTTTCTCGTGGTCAGGTGTAACTATGTACTTTCCTGAGTGTGGCCAGTTGACAAAATTGAACAAAGGATGCTGGAGTTATCAGATGAATAAATAAATGAGTCCCGTCAGGCAACTTCATTCTGATTATGAGTCAGCCAAGAGCCCTATCTTTCTTCCCACCTTAGCTTCGACATAGTGTTGCATTTTCATGCAGGCTATATTAAAACCAATCTAAGAAGCAAGAACTAGAACATTCTTTCTATTGGATATGGAAGGTATCATGCTTAGGTCACTCCGTGCCTTGACATCACTGCCCGGCCCGTCAAAGGGCAGCACAGCGCTCGGCTTCAAGATTGATAACGATCACTATCTTGCTGAGCGAAAGGCATCTGTAAGTTTATTTTGATTGTGTAGGAGAGAACTTTTATTAACTATACCAGGATTCCGTCCTAGAGAGTTTAAGCTATACACCCAGACTTGTGACATACCTGCATGGACCAGACGGCCTGAAAGTCACCGCGAGTGTCTTGGAGCAATGGAAAGAGAAATACCTCGATCAAGACGATGTATTCCACGCTGACTTCTTGCAAATAATCGTATTCGGTCGCGTGGACCGAGAACCCATGCAATTCGATCCGGATGTTGACAATGTTTTCGCAAAATGGAAGACTGCAAAAGTGGTGTGTCTGCCTGGCGTGTATATTAAGAGCGGGCCTTACTATGTCCACAAGGGTGTTGTTTATGCTGTATCGAAAGTGTATCCGGATCGGCAGCTGGCGTTTGTGCAAGCTACGGGGCCTTCTGCGGGAGAATATGGGTATGTCGGGTCGCTTAATCCCTACTACATAGAATCAGAAATGTCTGATATGGGTCTGCTAGTGAGGTTACTCATCTTATGGCGCCTGGAAATGCGTATCGAGGACATGGAATTGCTGTACCCGCGAGATCGTATTATACCGAGCTATTTACTCTAGTTACGCGAGGTCATATATTCAAGTAAGTCGAAATCTGTTCGGAGTCACACCAGGACATCAAACAGAAAATAAATATGAACTATTAGGCCCTTGTGGGGAATGCGAATCGCCGTTAAAGACAACTTTCACATCCGGGGAACGCATACAACACTCGGCAACCGCGCATATCTCGAGACATATCCGGCCCTTCAAGACGAAACTGCAGACGTTGTATCTCTCCTAAAGGAAGCCGGCGCTATTATCCTTGGAAAGACGCATCTTAGCTCATTTGCTATGATGGAACATCCCACTCAAAGTGTCGATTATCAGGCGCCATTCAATCCGCGAGGGGATGGGTATCTTATTACCGGTGGTAGTAGTGGTGGAGCGGCTGCTGCAGTTGCGGCTTATGACTGGATTGATTTGGCGGTTTGCAGTGATAGTGTGTTTTTCTCCATCATCATAGAGATTTTTTGTCTAACACGTTGTGTCATTGTGTAGCTACTGGAAGTGCCCGAATCCCAGCCCTTCAAACAGGAGTCTTCGGCTTTCGCCCTTCAACAGACGCAATATCGAGCAAAGGCCTTGTCAAAGCATGGCCGGAAATGGATACTCCTGGCTTACTGGGAAGAGATCTTGAAATCTTTCCAGACGTCCTTAGAGTCCTAAGTCCATCATCCTCAGCCGAACAACAAAGTCAAGCACATTTGCATGGAGATGTGCTCGAAATTTTATATCCAACTGACTTTGTGCCTCGAGATAATCCGGAGCAGATACAAGCAATGGAGAGCTTCCTTGATGGCATTAGCAAAGCAACGGGACGTACATTTCGATGCATCTCTATTCACGACGATTGGCGGAAGACGGCGCCTGTTGAAGAGAAAGACTTGCATCGATATCTTTACAATGTATGTGCTATAAATCTCAACATCTGATTTATGATATTTGTTATCTATTACTAATTGTTGTTGAAGCTTATGCACCATGGCTGGTATTATGCAGCGTATCACTCATTCGACAAATTTAGGCGTGATTATCAGGAACGCCATAGTCGTGCTCCGTTTGTAACGGAAGTTGTAAGGTGGTACTGGTAAGAAAGCCAAATATTTCTCATTTCTAAGCAGTCACTAATAAACATCGTGTTTTAAAAGGGCTTTGGGAAGCCGAGTAACCCTAGAGCAGCATACAGAGATAATGAACCGAATCTCCGTCTTTCGGACCTGGTTCCTTGAGCGCTATACATCATCGTCACAAATGATTATGGCACTTCACATCGACTCTATCAAACCACGATATCGTGACGAATATCCCGGAAACAACAACCCTGAGGTGCCTGGACTGCGGCCGACGTATCTTGCCGCTATGCTTCGTGCGCCTGAGTTGGCTATTCCAAGTAAGTAGACCCTTTTCTGGTCCGATGGAATCTCCCTGTTAACACCGGCAATATGCTAGTTTCTCAAATGCCATACAAATCTTGCATCACCGAAAAGGATGAGACCTTACCGATAGTAATCTCCCTCATGGGAACACCGGGAAGCGACTCACAGCTTCTCAACTGGACCATCGAATCAATGCAAACGGCAAGTTTTCCGACACGAGTCAGGACCGGGAAGGTGGCGTTTTGAGGCTACTTTCTAAAGTAGTCACGTTTAATTCTTCGCTACTTGCTGCATGAGCCTGCGTCACTGTACGGAGTACTCCATAGTGATGTCCCAAGGAGCTGGATTCTTGATTGAAAGTTGGCGAATTCTATTTCACTGTGTTTCATGGAGCTGCATCAAACTAATATGAGTTTATTGCTCTCTAGAGGTATGCCAGGGTCTAGGCCTAGGGTTTTATACATACTCGGGCTATGTTGGGGTTGCCGTCGTGTACAATTTCCACCCCTTTCCTCCACACATTGGATACGAGATACTATGCACTATAAAACTTTTTAAAAAGACGCCTCATCTATTAAAATTCTCCGCTATGCGCCACTAGCGGAACTGTTCCTGAATGTTGAGGCATCGTAGCCGACAAGCGAATCAATGCGGAGTTACCTAGGTAGCCCTAGAGGGCTAATTTCATAGTGGATCTGTTGTGACTGAAGGTATAATTGCCGATACCACGATGCATATAATATCCGATCCCTCGCATGTATTTTCTATTGTGGTAGGTCAGTCATTCATTCATTTGGGCTTTTAGAAGCCGTTCACTCGTTTGCTACATCATAATGCGTCTCTCTTTGCTCCTGGCATTGGTGGCCAGTACTGCGGCTCTGCCTACCCCTGACACCGTTTATGCCGACGACGATGTCTGCTATTTGGAAGATGATCTCGTCGACCTCATTCTGTCATTGCCCGAAGGACCTGACTTTTGCCGAGACCTTGTCCATATTCCTTCCGATGTGACGACCATCACCCAACCAGCGACTGTAACAGTTGCTGCTCTTACCAGCACCATAACATCCTGGTTTACTACTACTCTACCGGCAGAGACTGACTATGTGACCATCACCACCACTGACAGCAATGGCACTCCAGTGACTGTCACCGATGTCCAGACAGCGCTTGTCACCGACGTGATTGCCACCGTTGCCCTGACCGATGCAGTTACTCAGACCATCATCAACGATCTCACCAGTGCAGTCACAGACACCTTTACTTACTTGACTACCGGCACGGTCACGGAATTTGCTACAGAGACCATCACTCAGCCCTTCACGAATACTGTCACTGAGTATGCGACAATCTTCGTGACGGGTTCTGTCTTCAGCACGTTGACTGACATTTCAACCCAAACTCTGACCAACTACCACACCGAGACCTTGGTTCTTTCCTACACTGATACTATCTATTCTACAAGCACACTGGATGTCACCGCGACTCAAACATACGTTTCTACTTCTACCCATAGCGACTGGGCGACAGTGACAGACGCCACCACAGCGACATCCACAGACTCTGTAACTTCGACAATCATCACAGTTCTCACCGAAGGAACAACTACGACAGTTACGACAGTTATACCTGCGCCATCTATTCGCAAGCGAACTCTCACAGAAACTACTAGTATTGCTACCCCAACTGTTTTGACCACCTATTCTCCAGATGAATTGTCTAGCGCTTGCTCTGAACTGGACCTCCAGCCCGAGACTTCCACTGAGGTCGTTACCTCGACCGAGACAATGACTATCTATCCCACTGCTGCTGGAGGCTCCCTACCGTATATTACACAGTTTGTAACTGTCTGGGAGACCGTCACTGCTACCGGCTCTGAAATCATGGTTACTACGACAGATGTTGTGAACAACCCCTCAACTGTGACTCTGGATGTCTTCTCTACGATTGAAACGGACATCTCGTTGACAGAAACAACCACTGCTACAGCTACCTTCACCGAGGACCATGTCACTACAATTACTGATTCTGCCACCCTCGACATCACTGCCTGGGCCACGACTGTTGCTACTGTGGATGTCACAACAGAAGAGACTTTGACCGCAACCGTTGAGGCTACCACAACGCTGACAAACACCCAGTCTTTCACCGTGACCCAAGAGGAGACCGCTACCGCCACTGCGGATGTCACTATTTCTACTACACAGTCGACCACTTTCGACGTCACGGACGTTTTGACCGTCACATCCACATCATCCCTGACCGTGACCGTGCCTACCATTGTCGAAACCACAATCACCAGCACCGTCTCTGTAACCGACACCGCCGTGGTAACCGCAGTAGTAGATGTCACAGCCACGCAAACAACCTCAACCACCAAAACCGTCACCGCAACCGCAACCGCGACCTGCGGCACTAACATTGTGACCAACCCGAATTTCGACGTAAACAACGCCTACTCTCTCTCCGGCTGGACGACCTCAGGCAGCGGAAGCATGATCACATATACCAGTGGCTCATCAATCGGCGCAACCTACGTATTTTGGTATAACGGCGGCAGCCCACAGACCTATTCGCTCTCTCAGTCACTAGCCACCTACCCAGGCATCACATACACCGTCTCGTTCTGGTGGAGAGCAGGTTCTAGTGACGCGGCTATGGTTGCTTCACTAGGTTATGGAAGCGTGACTTATCCAAGCCCAGCAAGTAATACCGCCTGGAGGCAGGAGACATTTACCTATACGGCTACGGACTATTCATCGCAGCTTGTACTCGAGTTTGTCCCTCGCAGGTATTCAGGGTACCAACTGGGGTTGATCAGCGTTAAGTGCTGAGGGATATTTTGAGAAACGGCTCATAATTTAATATGTAATGTAATACCAGTCCACTATTCTCTGTAGGAGAGAAATTTTCTAGACTTTGAGTATTAGCTGCGTACGAACCTAAGTCAAAAGACAGAATGTTACACCGTACCTAATGTCCCTCGATAGGTATTTCAACGCAGCGAGAAATGATTGATAATCACCTCCTGACATATGAATCATTGAGTTATACACTTCCTCTGTTATAAAGGTCCTTTCACAATTAGTTTCGGAGATGATATCCTACCATTTTTTCGAGAATATAAACCTGGAGAAATCAGTGGGACTTTGGCCGGAGTGATCACCGAGACCTCAAGTGAGGACAAGATACCTGTTTATGTTCCCGGAGGATTATGATGCAACATGCAAAATCCCCGCATTCTCTCCTCAAATCATCCCACATTGAGCAGACACCAACGCTCTATCCAGCTTAAGCATTGCTGATCAACGAGCCAAGTGGGCCGGACCTTGACCAAATTGATGTCATTCAATCTACGGGTTTCTCTAAAAGTTCCGTGACATAACTGGAAATTCCCTTCTGGGAAGGCCGGTTCAAGATCTGTGATCCGTGAATGGACAATTTCACAAACTAATCTGTATAGCATGCAGGCTATGCAGGCAATCGCAGAGAGGGGCAAGCAGATGTAACGTTACAAACATTGAAGAATACCCGGGCAAGTCTAGAAGACTGAATTAATGAGCACCGAGTTGTGGCTGCTGTGTGGGATGTCGATCATTTTATTGTCTGTCTAGGGCTGCTGCATTCCATTCGTGCGGGGGTGGTTATGCTTAAATACCTCGCCGGAGCCCACTCGGAGAAATTTAGGTTTGATGTTGTAAGTGAAAATCATCCATCATTACTCAGAAAATATATGGTGGCCTGCTAGCATGTTGCTCAGATGCGTATTTCTGGCAGCCGGGTTTCCCCTGTTGACCTCAGCACAACACATTATCGACCTGAGCGGGGACAACTGGACTGTAGAGAATGCACAAGGCAATGTATCTGCCCCGGCATCTTTGCCTTCGCAGGTTCATTTAGATTTATATGCTGCTGGAGTGATTCGTAAGTAACCTCCATATCGCAATAACTCATGCATTTGGCATTTGATATGGGGGCTAACAAGAGGGCTTTTTAGCGGATCCGTAAGTTGAACATAGAACTTCTCTTCATACCTGGATAAGAAAATTAACAATGAGCTTCGTGATTAGATACGCCGGCACGAATGAAATTGACCTTCGTTGGATTGCCTGGTCTAACTGGACCTACACCAGCCATCCGGTCAAGGGACTGTACGTTGTACTTCAACTGACTAAAACCAAAAGTGGCCCAGCTAACTGATACCGTTCAGACTCAACGATGCTTCCAGTTCCTGGCTTGTATTCAACGGTCTAGATACATTCGCGACAATCGAGCTGTGCGGTCAAACTGTAGGCACTGCAAACAACCAATTCCGTCAATGGCAATTCGATGTCTCGGATACGTTAAAGTTGTGCAAGGGCGATCCAGTCATTAGTATCAATTTTGGAAGTGCACCAGAAATGGCGAATGCGATTGCTAATGAGAGAGGGCAAGAAAGTGAGTATTAGCGTGGTATACAAGAGTGAAAATAGTTCGACTAACCATCAACAGCATGGCCCACTGGCGTTCAAGGTCTTTTTGAATTCGACAATAGATGGTTCATCCGAAAAGAACAATCTGATTTTGGCTGGGATTGGGGTCCAGCTTTCTCACCGACTGGGCCATGGCAACCCGCTTACTTGGTTCAATTCAAGCCCCATGATGGTGTCTATGTGCTGAACACAGATATTGATATTCACCGTGAAGGACAGGTAAATTGGTTACCTCCGGACCAAAGCAAACCATGGGTCGTCAATGCCAGCATAGATTATCTGGGTACTTTGCCAAAAGGGGCATCGTTGAATGTCGAGATCAAAGATTCTCAGAATAAGACAACGATCACTTCTGGTTCGTTGACGAATGTGACAACTGCTGGAAATAGCATTTCTGGAATCACTACTGTCGGTGCAAATGTGCCAAAATTATGGTGGCCGACGAGCATGGGAGACCAAAATCTTTATTACATCACCATCAACGTCGTCGATAGCAGCAACAAAACTTTGGCCACAATTACGAAAAGGACAGGTTTCAGAACAATTGTTCTCAACCAGACAAACATCACCGATGCTCAAATCGCACTCGGAATTGCACCGGGAGCAAACTGGCATTTCGAGATCAACGGTCATGAGTTTTATGCCAAGGGGTCCAACTTCATTCCACCAGATGCTTTTTGGCCACGAGTGACGGAAGACCATATGAGGAGGTTGTTTGATTCAATCGTGAAAGGAAACCAGAATATGCTCAGAGTATGGGCATCAGGTGCCTATCTGCCAGACTTCATATACGATATCGCAGATGAAGTGGGTGTGCTGTTGTGGAGCGAATTCGAGTTCAGTGATGCACTGTACCCCGTTGATCAGGCTTTTCTTGATAACGTCGCTGCAGAAGTCACCTACAACGTTCGTCGAGTGAATCATCACCCTTCACTGGCTCTTTGGGCTGGCGGTAACGAGTTGGAGAGTCTGGAACTGCTTGAAGTATACGTAACAGCTCCTGAAGAATATCCCCGATATGTGGGCGAGTACGAAAAATTATTCATCAGTCTGATCTTCCCTTTGGTCTACGACAACAGTCACTCAATCAGTTACACTCCCACATCAACCGGAAATGGATATACCAATATTGATTTCTCTCTACCCGTCCCCATGGTGGAACGATACGAGAACGTGACGCCCGGCGAATACTACGGTGATAGCGATTACTACAACTACATCAGCGCCGAAGCGTTCGATATGAGCCACTATCCCGTTGACCGATTCGCAAACGAATTCGGGTTCCACAGCATGCCCAGTTTGCAAACATGGCAACAAGCCGTTGCCGATGAAGACCTGCAATTCAATAGTTCAGTGATTCTACATAGAAATCATCATTATCCACCGGGAGGATTGTCGACGGATACTACACTCAGTGCGAAAGGGATGGCCGAAATGACTATCGCCGTTGAACAATACTACCCAATCCCATCAAAATCTGATCCGATTGAGAATTTTAGTGCTTGGTGTCTCGCGACGCAACGGTTTCAGGCTGATATGTACAAATCCGAGATTCAGTTCTATCGTCGTGGCAGTGGTCGTCCGGAGCGTCAGTTGGGTTCCTTGTATTGGCAATTAGAGGATATCTGGCAGGCGCCAACATGGGCCGGTATCGAGTACGATGGACGCTGGAAGGTGTTGCACTACGTTGCGAAGAATATTTTTGAGCATGTTATTGTGGCGCCGTATTGGAATCCGACGACGGGGCAGTTGAATGTTACGGTCACTTCGGATTTGTGGGTGTCTGTGTCTGGGACGGTGAATATGACTTGGTATGATTTGAGTGGAAAGCCGTTGGAGAAGAATGCGGGGATAGCTTCTTCTGTCGCATTTAAGGTCGGGGCTTTGAATATAACCGATGTTTTGACGACTAATATCAACGACTTGTCGATTCCGGATATCAAGAATGCTATGCTAGTACTTTCGTTGTCTGCTACAGGTCGCTTGCCAAACAGCAACATGACAACACAATTCTCACATGAGAATTTCTTTACTCCAGTCTTCACGAATGAAGCAAATTTAGTTGATCCAGGGCTCAAACTGTCATACAATAACTCCACAGCAAAATTTACAGTTGAGGCAACAAAGGGCGTATCATTGTATACATGGCTGGACTATCCTTCCGGTCTTGTTGGGCACTTTGATGAAAACTCTTTCGTCTTGGTTCCTGGACGGCCTAAGGAAGTTGGATTCACGGTGCAGAAAGGTTCCTGGTCAGATGCAGTGGTAAAGAATGTTACGGTGCAGAGTATTTGGGATCAAGCTGAGAGAAATTGAATATACCGTCATAAAAGCCGGGTTGCGGCTCTTTCGTGACAGCAATTCTAATTGCCGAATGTCTACTCTACTACTGAATGGAACTATACAAGCAGTCGATGATAGTAATCAAATAGCATCCAGAAATTGAGATGTTGGATTGAGAATGAATATGCCCGTCCAGGTCAACTGGTACGGATTCGATTTTTGTACTGCATAGATTTAGGGGGACTATTCGTAGATTGTTTTTGAAACTAACTATTGAAAGCACTTTCATCTGTTCTGACATTGTCAATTCGTTTCGTCTAAAGTGCCGCAGAAAGGATGATACTGCATTGACACATATCCGGATGAATGGACGATAGCTCTAAAGAACGTGACTCAGCATGATAGTATGTAGAGTGAGAGTGACTCAGGCCCAAAAAAATATGATCTAGTTTTGCTTTGATAGTCTATAGCATCATGATAGACCCTCAAAATTCAAGTCTGGGACAAAAGGTCTTGGGCGATCTTTCTTTGTGGTACGTACTTAGGATTTGAAAAAGCAAGCAACAGATCTTTTACTATACTAGTAGGGATTTTGACATTCGACCAAGAACTAACTCAAAGAGTCTAGAGCAACTAATACAGGCAGCCCCGAAGATAGATGTGCATAGTCCAGATCTACTCCTACGAGACATGCAAATGCCGTCGCAGTATGATACACCTCTGTGACAAGATACAAGACTGCAAGCCATGTCCTTACCCCGAGCCGTCATTAAAAGACGTTCGGCATGATAAAGTCCGTTGTCCTTATCATGAATATCTTTATCGGAACCACCACGAAATCTCTGTCCCCAAGTTCGTGGGCAGGATTATCTCTTCTTCGGGACGTATAAACGAGTCTGCCGATGCAGAAAGACAGGAGCAGGTGTGGTGCCAGGACTGCAATACAGCGACCTATAATGCAAATCCGGCTTGTCAGACATGTTCGAAAGTGGTAGTTTGGTATTTCTCGCCAATGGAAGAGTGTGCGGGGAGACTCACAGTTGAGAAAAATGGGATTATGAGACGGTATGCGATGGATGGTATTGATGAGGCTGTCAAGAAAGTGCCGCTCTCAACAATTTGTCCAAGACCACCACAACCCATGCCAACGGAACGGGGGGCAGGACCCTACCAATAATTGAAAGAGTTACTTAGTCATGGCCCAGGGCTGCTTATGAGTGGAGGACTATTTGGGAATATACTAGTTAACTAGTTGGGTACTCTAACAGCAAAGAAATGAACTGATTACTCTAGAATCTCAATTCGATAGAAACTATAAACGAACTATATCATCAAGGACACAAAACAGGACAGCCAATGAAAATTACAAAGGAAATTCATATCTCAGATAGCCCTACTCCCAGCCTTCATTACTCTGCGGCGATTCCCCTGTAGTTTACTCAAACACCATTCGAAAAAGCCGAATTGCCAGCCTCAGCATCAATCTTCATCGATTCCGACAGCCCACAAATTTCAAACAACTTCCTCGGTCCCAGACCATCCGGTATTCCCGTCACACCATCAGTCTTGAGTCTCTCCAGCGCAGCCCTGATACCAAGGTAAGCAGGCGCCAACGAGGCAAAAGAGAAGATATTGATCCGGAAACCCATTTCCTTTGCCTCAAAAGTTGTGATGACGGGACCCGCACCGTTCTCGACCATATTGAGTAGCAATGGCCATGGAGCAAGGTCTTGAACAGCCTGACGCGCCTGCTCTTTGGAGGTAAAACCCTCTAGCAAACCCACGTCAGCGCCCAGGTCACGAGCAGCCTTGAGGCGAGCGATGCATTCCTCGTAGCCATATTGTTGTAGTGCGTCGGTACGAGCGATTAGGACGATGTCGGAGTGGAGACGGTCGATGGTGGATTTTGCGGCTCGGATGCGCATGAGGTATTCGTCTTTACTGACGACTTTTTTACCGGCGAGATGACCGCAGCGTTTGCTGAGGACTTGGTCTTCGATGTGGAAGCCGGCGACGCCTGCTTGGATGTATTGTTGGACGGATTTGGCGACCATGAGGGGTCCTATCATAGAGGCTATTGTTAGTAATTGTGATGAGGTGTGGTGGTTTGGTTGAGAAAAGACGTACCGCCGTATCCAGTATCCATATCAGCAATCAGGGGTGGGCCGTAGGGGTCAAGGCTTGCAATCATCTCGGCATTAGTCTTCATGTCGTGAAGCTGCGCGAGACCCAAGTCGGCCATGCCCAATCGTGATGCTGTAGTGCCTGCGCCAGTCTACACTCATAGTTAGAATATAACAGGATCATCTTGTATATGCCAAAAGACTGGATATAGAAGGTGGAGACTTACCATATACATAGCACTGAACCCTAGTTGTAGGGCAACACGTGCCGATAGACCATCATAAACTCCAGGACAGACGATCAGTTCGTCTGTCTCATTGAGCATTCTGCGGAGCTTTGTTGCTCCAGAGATGGGCACCAAGTCTAGACTTGGGTCTAGCTCGTTGGCAGCACCGTTGACCTGATAATGGCCATTGGGGCCAAGTGTGATAGTAATAGCCATGAGGAATGGTATAGAAAAGATGAGAAAATGAAAGTTGAGGTATGACAAAAAGGTTTAGAATCGAGCTGGGGAGATAATATTAGAAAGTTGATGTTGTACGATAAGGCCAGTTGCGAACCCGTGGTGAGATGCCCATCTTTATAGTTTTGGTCGTCCTCGAAAACGACACCGAAAGCGGACTTCTTGAAAACACAAGATCTATGGATGCTGATTCTTAACGACTTGTGGTCGGGATATCTTCCTGCATCCTCCGGCCCCCCCTGAAGAGTTTCATTCAATTCAGTGCAACCCTATTTTGGACATTTCCCCTCCTTTGGTAGCGTCTTGATAGTCTTGAGTGTTCTCATCGGACTTGTTCGCGGATGTTGGCGTTGGATGGGAGGGGGTGCATAGGGAAATAAGGGCGCAAATAGTAAATACAAGGTTGTTCTCGATCTTTCTGGATAATATCAGAAAGTGCCGCGCCGAATCAATATGTTTTGGACCCTGGACTCTCATCATGCAACCCCTCAGTTCATGCTGAATACCGAATAAATCCGTGTCTCCGTATCGTTATCAAACTGATAAATTGCTCGATATGTTTTGCCAATTTTGGGAGGCATACGCCTTGATTCACGACCAGACAGAGATTTGTAACTGCTCTACATGCATCTTTACTAAAGGAATACAATACTTGAGCAAAAGGAGAGCCGAATGTAGGTAAACTGTCCCCGAAGCATCAGTCATCTCGAGGAATTATTCCATAGTACTGACAAAGCGCAAACCGAATTGAGTAAATTGAGGCTGTGTTCAGCATGCATCCTCCTGAACACCTAGCACCTTGTGAGACGACTAACCCCTGTAATTGGGCCATATCACGACGACGACTGTCAAAGTAACGTCTTGTCGTCTTGTCAAGTCTTGTGCATGCATCTACACCGGCGACAGATAGCGGCCGCGACTACGACAGACCCGCTGATATCTTCTTCAGACTCTTCACACTCTTCACGATAAATTATGGTGCATAAATGAAGAGGCAATGGCCAACCAACGGGAAAATCAAACGAGTGGATCATAGCAGGTCTCGGCACAGATGCCCAGGTGCCCAGATGCCCCGTTGCTCGGCACGGAGATCATGATTCATCATGGAAAAAGGGACAGGGGATGACTTCTTGGCGACGCCTCTCGGAGGATGATTTGTTATCTTGGCCCTTGTTTAGTTGGATTTCTACTGCCTTGGCGGCAATAATTGATAAGTTTTTCGTGGCAATCAAACCGAGGAATTGAGGAAAACGGGTCTCGTGGTGGTTAGGGTTGTTGATAGTCAGGCAGTTCCGGATGATTATCAAATAGGATCTACACGATTTGATATCTTGCTAAGTCGCTAAGTATGTATAAGACGGGTGAACGGATGTTAATGCACGCAAATCTTCAAGCCAAGCCCAGGTGAGTAAACAGCGGAGATCATGCCAAAAAAGCCCAGAACGAGCCAAGACAGAAGATTTGTTGCCGAGTACGGACATGAATGGAATCTGTCTTGGGCATGCAGGACTTCGTATTTGATTATCATCTCAAGAGATTTTTAATTACCAATTTCTGCAAGTCGGTGTTGGTATCGGGCGATAATCAGCCCGAAGATCGAGGGTTGGCAGAAGTTCAGGTCGTATCAGGCACGTTGAGATGATTAATGTCGGCTTTCATGGCTGTCCCTGCCACATTACTCACGACTATTGTTTTTATCGCCGATGAATCAGGGGTCTCGAATAATCTCCGGAGATAGGAATTGGCTCCTAACTCGGGTTACTTCTAGAGATGACCCTCATTTTCGCGAATTTTCATCAATAGAATAGAAATTTCCACTGCCAGAGCGTCCTTTCTCTTTGACTCCTACCAAAATTTTATTCCTATCTAAACACGTTTCACGTCGTTATGGCAGAAACCTCTGAAATCGAGAAGAACATGTCTTCTCCTATGGGTTTCACCAACTCAGACCTCGCCGAAGCAGCTGATGAGAAGAAGCTGCCAAACCGCTGGGCAGAAACAGTCAGCACCAAGCATGCCGACTTAATTTTCATCATCTGTTCCTTGACAACCGGTCTCTGCGATGGAGTCATCTACGCCTCCTTCGGTTGCTTTATTAGCATGCAGACCGGTAACACAATCTTCCTTGGCCTGGGAACGTCCGGCATCCCTGAAAACAAACCCTATGGCTGGCTGAAGTCGCTCACATCAATTTGTGGCTTCATAGTCGGCTCGTTTGTTTTTGCGACCGTTTCACGGGCCGCTGGTAATCGTCGGAGAGGGACGTTGACAGTCTCGTTTGCTGTCCAGTCACTCTTTGTCCTCGTCGCTGCCTCGATCTTTCAAGCCAATTCTATTCCACACTCTTTGAGGGATCAGCCAACCAGCGGAACTCTGTTTCTAGAGTTGATTCCGCTAGCTATTCTCGCATTTCAGTTCGGCGGCCAGATTACTGCCAGTCGTGGCATGGGCTTCAACGAGCTACCGACCGTCGTGCTTACATCGGTCTATTTTGACATTGCATCTGACCCGGCCCTTGTGGCTGGCGTCACTACGAACCTGAAGCGTAATAGGAGGATAGGGTCTGTCGTGGCAATAGTCGTCGGCGCTATTATTGGCGGTTGGCTGTGCCATAGCGACGCCGAAATGCAAAGTGCCTTGTGGATCTCTGGCTTTATCAAGGCCTGTATGGCTGTCGCATGGGCTTTCTGGCCAGCTGCGGTCGAACAGTGATCGGTTGGTGGTGATGGTTGACTGGAACAACTTAAAGTGAGGGTATGTGCGGGGAACCAAGTCCATTTACATCAAGCTCTGCTACGTGAGATTATATATAACGTTCTGCTATTATTAGACACGAAGATGTTTTTCTGTTTGCCTGCTTGCCTGCTTTCTGTTTATCGATGTCGATAGAAATCAAATAATTTCCCTTTCTGGTAATTAGTGATGGCGCCCCGAGCGTCTTAGGGCTTCCGGCTGCAAACCGCACCGCAATTTCCTCACCAATAGTTTCATCCAGCAAATAAGCTTATTCTTATTTATAGAACTGCACGCCACTTGACGCTATCACCTGTCATATGCTTTGCTAAAGCGTTTGTGGCTTTAATTCCACTCTATTTTCACGATACTACGAGTCTTCACACGAGAATCCATCTACCTCACAATGAAGCTCGCGCCAAAAGTCCTTATACTCGGAGGTCACTGCAAAGTAGCTTTGCTGCTTACGCCTCTGTTACTTGCTCGAGGATGCGATGTCATCAGTCTTACCAATAGCGCGGTACACCGGGGCGATATACTGGATCTTCGCAAGAACAGTAGGGGTGGAAACGTGGAGGTTCTTGTTACGGACTTGAAGCAGATCGACACAGCCGGTTCCGCTCGCGCTTTATTAGATCGCGTTGATCCGAATTATGTTATTTGGATGGCTGGTAAGTGATGCCGTACTATAAATAGATTCAAATCGACCAACTCTCAATGGAAGGCACCGGATGCAGAGGCGGCTCCCAGAGATCGATCGATTGCGAGGAATTGCGAGTCGCCGTCAAACAAATGATAATCGCCGCATTTGACTCCTCCAAAATATCTAAATTCCTCATGATATCCTACCTGAGCAGTCGGCGCAAGCAACGAGAAACCGAAATGACTGACGAAATGTGGAACAATATTGCAAACTCGAACGAAGGCGAGATACCTGTATACGAAAAGGAGAAACTTGAAGCAGAGGAGTTTCTCGATGCGATGACTGCATGGCGTAGAAGACAGACGCATCTGTCGCCGAATTTTCAATCGATACATGTGACGACAGGACGCTTGTCGGATCTGCCGGGGAGAAGGAAAATAAGTATACATCCGGAGCAAGTATCTCTAGAGGGAGAGATATCGAGACAGGATGTGGCTGAGGTGATTGAGCAGTTACTGGCCAGGCAGGATACTAATGGGCGCTATGGAATCTTGAGCGGCGAGGACGATATTAAGACTGCCATAGACAAAGCGGTTGACGATCAGCAGACGATGGCTGAGGGAGCCGTCTATAAGGACATTCCAGGAGGGTTTATAGAGTAATACTATGTCGAGGAGAGAATATAAACCCATTCTAGAAAATCCGGAATTCTAATGCCCTAATTCTCTATGGCCCATTCAGTAATTCCCTCACATTTGGAGTGGATTTACAATAATTTCTTTGACGTTCAGAATAGACTCAAAAACCAGAGTCTCGAATGATCATTGATTTTTAAGACAATGCCAAAACTAGTGGAAGATCCTCATATATGTGGCTCGATCCCGTCTTACCCGTAGTTTAATGACGGGGATGCTCTGTGCCCGTGCAACAATGATACAACTGGAAATGTCTTCATCACTAACATTTCCCGAGCTAGTAAATCCCGGAGTCACTTGGTTTAGTGTAGGCAAGCTGATCACGGCAGTCCTCATTCTCTTGATCGGTAGCTTCCTCGAAATGGCAACGTGGTAGCTCTCTCCTAAGTTTTTTGCGGACTGCCATGAGGCGCTCTAACAGATCTCGGGAGTCATGCATCGACCGAATATAGCAGCCGCGTCTCCTGTGTTGTAACACTGCCCTGTCCAGTCGTATTCAGTATTTTCAAATTTTTGTTCATTCACAAAGTCGCCCAATAGATTCAGCTCTTCTTTCTTACGATGCACTTCGTTGATGAGATCTTCTAGCTCATTGAGTCAGCTATCGCATTTTGCCTGGCAGGTGGTATCGAAAATACTTGGCAAGCCAGAAGCAGTAAAGTTAACAGGTTCTTTCAGCTCCCATGTTGTTTGAAGCACTAGACTGCCAAATGTAATCCCGGCAACAGCTTTCCACCAATAACCTACTGTTTGTTTATATCAGCATTTTTGATCAAGCCATGTCCAGCCAGTTTCGTCGACCATTGTTCTCTGGGTCAGATTTTTGAGTCAGGTTCCGTTGAAAATGCACTCATATCATGGCTGTCCGAGAAATCCGATTGAGGTAATGCAGAGCACCTGGCAGGGGAATTGATTTGTCGAATCCACAAAATTGATGCCTTTTTTGAACTTCTTGAGAGTTTTTGCGTCATGCATGCACACAGCCCCAATGCGAGGATTTTTTCGGCCAAATGGAATACTACCGCATGCCATAAGCTTTCCAAAGAGTGTTGAATAACCGCTTCCTTTGGATGGTTCAAACCCAACCTGCCTACCTGCCTTACCATCTGAACGAAGCGTAGCTGCAATGCATGCCTCGGTCTAGTGCAGCTGATATAGATATACCGAATACCCCTTCACGATCGATGGTGATGGGGTCACACTTTCTGTTTAACCTTAAATTCATTCCCAAGATTAATGCCAAACCTGGCAATTCTTCTCGAGAGAGTTGAGTGCAAGCTTTTTCTCGTGAGATACATGCATGAATTAGATTCCCTGCTTTCAGCTCCGCCATGCCTTGTGAATAATCTCGGCCAACAGGACATACACTGCGCATTCCGCCGTTTTTGAAATCGGCCTTGGTCGCAAAAGCTTGGCAGCGTTTTCCTTGCTGAAAGTTGAAGCTTCGTCTATCAAGCAGGTGAACACAACAAATCAATTCCATTTGATCATACATGTTTTGTTTCTTCAAAGGCTCTTCGATGTTGTGTTGCTTGCCTCTGCCAACATGGCGCTTGATATCGTACTTGGCTTCCTCCAAGAATTTCCGTGTCGTGATACTTAAGACGACACTTATTCCATTGTGCAAACAACGATATGCAATACTTTGAAAAATAGCAGTGTAGATTGCAACCCAAGTAAACCGCTTCGGATACACAGGAGGCTGCATTTGATCGAATACTGAAGATGTGTATAAGAGATCATTCCCCATTTCTATCATGAATTGAATGGTTGAAATCAGTGGAGCCTCCGTCTTGCTCCAAAGAAGGAGATATTGGAAGAAACCAAGTTTCTTCCAGGCAAAATATCCTAAGTCATCTTTGTTTGAAAGCGGTACAGTATCGTCATTTTTTCGTCCCTTGCGGTACATATCAAAGAAAAATGTTATCAACCCCGTGACCAATGGGAGCCATCTTGAAGTTTGCTGCCATATGTAGCAGATATCGATGATTTGCGTATGGAAAAATCATAGGGGGCACCAGTAATTGTGATTAACGTCTAATTCCACATTTTGTCTCTCCCAAGGGTCTTTTCGGATCATGAACTTAATGCATCTGCCATTCAGTGACAGCCCCTAGACTTAGCAAGATAGTTCCATTTGGCCACACCGGTTCATGTTGGCAAATGACATACCGAATGTATCTTATGATCTTAGGGACCAGACCTTCTCATTATAACGAGTTGGAAATCGTTCGTTGAAAACTAAGTAGAAGTCCTCATGATCATGGCGGCTCCGGAAAACCAAACTCCCTCTACTCTTGTCTCTCTAGTTCCCTCTGTTGGGAAAGTTGAGCTTTCCATTAGTATGCTGGCCGCGAGGAAAGGAGATGCGATCAAGAAGAACGACCGTTGACTCGCAACGGAGTGAGGGCTCACGCACGAGCTATTTTAGGCCAGCTTTAGGGCTAGGCCCAGAGCCAGTTGGTGGTTTATTTGATAGAAAAATAAGCCGATGATAGCCGGTCGAAAAACCCGTGACTTCCGCTGACCGGGCCGGTCACTGTCGCGGCCTTAGCATTCAGGCATCGAGAAAGCTATGGTGGGGCGATAAGCGCTTATCGGTGCGTCACTCAACCGGCCCAGAGAGCTGCCACTCCCGGTCACTTTTTCTTTTATCATTCTTCTGACCATGTCTTGAATTCTTTTCTCTCAATCATCTCTTGTCATTGATCTTTTAGCCTGGACGACAAGATATACAACATGCGCTTCGCTACGAGACGGCCGACGAGCTTTGGCAAATTGCCTGCTGTTACACCATCCGGTGTGCGGGGTATAAACAGCTATGCCAACTTCAAGATTCCAACAATCAACAATGAGCCCAATGTACGTCTAACCGGTGAAACATTTGTTATTCTTGTGATGCTAATGAGGATGCTTTTCGTATAGAAACATTACATCCCTGGATCTCCGGACCGTCGAGGACTGGAATTGGCACTTGCCCAGGTGAAGCAATCCAACATTCGAAACATACCACTGTTGATTGGAGGCAAAGAGGTAAGAAAAATGGCAAAAAGATGGGATTTATGTGGTATACTGATTACTGGTAGATCACAACAACCAAAATCTCCGAACAATTGAACCCCGCAACGCACAAACCAGTCGCCTATTACTCCGAAGCATCCAAAGCCAATGTTGAAGCAGCCATTGAAGCAGCACTCGCTGCACGGGGTGACTGGGCTGCCATGCCGTGGTCAGACCGTGCAAGTATTTTCCTCAAGGCTGCCGATTTGATCTCTACAAAGTACCGCTACGATATCATGGCATTGACGATGGCTGGTCAGGGAAAGAATGCTTGGCAGGCGGAGATTGACTCTGCGGCAGAGCTTTGCGACTTCTTCAGGTAGCGATATTTCCTTCGGATGTTTAATTGCAAATTTAGGACTAACGTGGGATTTTAGATTTGGTGTAAAGTATGCGGAGGAAGTGTACTCACAGCAGCCGGCTCACCATTCTCCTGGAGTATGGAAGTAAGTATTCGCAAAAACGAAATTGGCGGTCTATTGCTAACATTTATTGTTACAGCCGCCTTGAATACCGACCCCTGGAAGGCTTCGTGTACGCCATTAGCCCATTCAACTTCACAGCCATCGGAGGAAACTTGGCCGGAGCACCAGCTCTAATGGGTAACGTCGTAGTCTGGAAACCTTCGCCATCCGCTATCGCATCCGGTCATCTCGTCCACCAAATTTTGCTCGAAGCTGGTCTTCCCAAAGGAGTCATTCAATTCGTTCCCGGCGATGCAGAAGAAGTGACCAGCGCCGTGCTTAATCATCCAGACTTCGCAGCTCTCCACTTCACAGGCAGCACAACCGTCTTCCGGTCTCTATATGGAAAGATTGCTACCGGTGTTGCTGAGGGCAAATACAAGGGTTATCCCCGTATTGTCGGTGAAACCGGCGGCAAAAATTTCCATCTCGTGCATCAGAGTGCCGATGTTCGGAATGCTGTTGTTCAGACTGTTCGTGGCGCCTTTGAGTACCAGGGTCAGAAGTGCAGTGCCACTTCGCGAGCATATGTCGCTTCATCTATCGCAGATGATTTTGTCAAACAGATTGTCGAAGAAGTGAAGGACTTGAAAGTTGGCGACCCAGCTGACTTCACCAACTTCTGCGGACCTGTTATCCACGAGGGATCTTTCAACAAACTCACCAAGGTAATTGACGAGGCCAAACAAGATTCCGAGCTTGAGCTGCTTGTGGGAGGAAACTACGACTCCTCAAAGGGCTGGTTCATCGAACCCACCGTATACTTGACCAAGAACGCAGACCACCCACTCCTCTCCCGAGAGCTGTTCGGACCCATCTTGGTCCTCCACGCTTACAACGACGTCTCACCCTCTTCCCTGGCCGATATCTGCACAAAGATTGAACAAACAAGCGAATACGGCCTCACAGGCTCCGTATTCGCACAAGACCGCAACGCAATCCGATTTGCTGAGGATGCTCTTCGCAACGCCGCCGGTAACTTTTATATCAACTGCAAGAGTACCGGCGCAGTAGTCGGACAGCAACCGTTCGGTGGAGCCCGCGCAAGCGGCACAAACGACAAGGCTGGAAGCGCAAACCTGCTTTCGCGATTTGTGAGCTTGAGGTCTATCAAAGAGGAGTTTACGCCGACGTATCAAGTTGCTTATCCTAGTAACTTTAACTAAGAGCTGGAAACTGTGGGATTTGCACTTTCACGATGTGGATTGAAGATTATTGTTGCATTATTGGCGTCTTTTTTTTTGTCTTATGTACATATATCACTCTAGGGTTAGTTAAGGTCTAATCAAAATTGTATCGAATCTATAAAGATACTAGTATACATGTAGCCTCCGGCATGATCTATATACAAGTTCTACATACAACCCTCAGCTATGAATCATCCCGCAGGAAATCTACCACGACTTATCAATGACCATCAGTAAATCAACAAACATCTCCCAAAAGAATGGATTACAGGACACTTACCACGTCTAAACTCCTCCGGCCTATCCTGAACAATCCAATGCCCACAATCAAAATCCACAACCTTCGACTTCGGAAAAAAAGATCTCGTAAGCGGCAACGCATCATCGGGGACATAATGACTCTGATGCGAGCGAAGGAATAACGCTGGCTTGGTGAACTTCACAGCTTTTGACTCTGACTCTGATGATGGCGGTGGGTAGGGGAAGTCTCCCAGAGCATCGAGGGCATTACCCAAGGTATCTAATGGTAGTCGGAGCTTTAAATATGGTGCATGATGGGGATCTTTGATAAAGTTGCTTAGGAGCCATAATCTAACAGGAGCCGACTTTTGCGCGTCAATTGCATGCTATATTGCGCAGTGAAGGGGTGAGTACTGACCTCTTCATATTTCGCAAGTATCCGCCCCCCCTCCGAATGAGTCCTGATTCGGGCTTTGTTTACCTCTGCAAGCGCATGGATGTATTTCTGAAAGTCAGCTGGTATGGGCAGGCTTATAGGGCAATTGTCGATCGCGACGACGTTGGAGATTAGATCTGGGGCGTGGAGGGATAGTGTTAGGGCTGTTTTTGCGCCCCTAGAAACCATAGATTAGCATTTAAGTATATGAGCCCTTGGAGTAGGGGGGAGAAGGTTACATAGAGTGACCTATTAGCGACACGTTCTTGAGTCTGTGGGTCTTGATAAAGGCTTCAACGTCGAGGGCTAGTGACATGTAATTGTGTACATGATGATGGGCTGAGTCGCCATGATTACGAAGATCCTATACACATCGTTAGCTACGCGCGACAAGAAGAGCAGGTTTTAGGGTTGTCGTGTACCAATGCAAAGACCTGTCGCGATAGATCACGGGCCAACAAACTAGTAAGACAATCAGCGCCATGAATCCCAGACGATGATTGGGATGTTTATTTGGATATACCGGCTAACTGCTCTATTTTCCCGTTTTGATCCGAGAAATCCATGGAGGAATAGTATCGGGTTATCGTGGCTAGAATGTGAGGGTTTAGCATGGGACTTCGCGCCATGATGTACCTCATGCGCCAAGGGAACGAAAGAGGACCTCACTGGCGTTGAGGTGTGAAATTGTCGGATGTATTTTATGCATTGTTTTGGTATCATCTTTTTCTAGTCAGAACAAACTCCATGAATATTGAGAGTATTGGAGATAGAAAATTCTGTGAGTCATTAGGTATAGTTGCGAGGATAAAAATCCGTTAACTAGCGTCGCGTACCTATGTACCTCGAAGACGCGAAATAATAACCCTATTACCCCAATAAACCTAGCCCTAATGCCACCCGCTTTTGGCTCGCATCGTACTAGAAACAGCTTCGATCCTGGAAGAATACAGCTTGGTATTACTTTTATGTCTTGTAATTTTAGAGAATAGATAGAAAAAGACTTAGCAGGATAAGCAGAGGTTCGTATATGGAATTTAACTTGCTGATGAGATACAGTGTAAAAAACTGGGGCGGTATGTAAGATCTCGCTTCTGACTATGAGGCAGCTCAAGCAAAAATCTCAAAAGTTGAAATGGCGAGAATATAATTGGGCTATAAATATGCATCGTTAAATACTCTCAAATAACATTTCGGAGCATAGTCAAAACTATCAGTTAGGTGGTTGATTAGAGGCCTGGATGGATGATGTACTAGGGTTAGGGTGAAGCTTTGGCCCTAATGGTATTATCTTCAAGATTTTACATATGTATATACACGATGTGATCGTCTTTGCTAGCTAGACACTACTTTGCTGGATTTCCAACTATGAGATACAGTATAATCGACTCCAATCTGTTCCTGGCGTGCTATCGATTCTGGCTCAGATCTCTCTCATTTGTCGGGTTTACGGGCAACAAACCATATATTCCAAGCTTACCTAGGTAGCTCATGTCTTTGCAAACCATGGGTCTACTGTGTATCCTAGCTACTCAAGTAGACACCCCAACTATGATGAAATTCCCGTGTCATGCCCTCCTAAAAAGATTAAACTGAAGTTCCTCGAATTTCAGCGTCAAAGCTCATGAATGGTTGGTGCCCAAGTGCATTGGCTCTAGAAGATTAATTGATTTATACTATATATTCCTTCTATTTCCATAAATAGAAGCCGTACAACTGCCAGGTGGTTGGAACGTTTACAATGGACGCAGGAGCAATGCTTGATCTTGGTATTAGGACGGGCAAAGATGCCCTATCCTCACTGAACAATTACCTCGATAGCCGAGATAAAGCAAGAACATGGTATGGCAAGGCCTGTTATAGTGACTTTATAACGACTAATCCGGGGTAAATTGCAACCAACGCCGGAAGTCGCACATGTCTTCACTATCCGGAACGAAGATTGGCTCCTGATTATTGGCGAAGCTCTTCCAGCGGCACATACTTGGTTCCGTTCTAGGGAAGATTACAACTACGAATGTTCCTGGATTCCTCGATATTTGGCATACAAAGAGTCTCGCAGCCTGTGTCCAAGCAAGCAAGTGCTACAAGAAGCTGAATTGGCATTCTCATCACTAGGAGTTGTGAATTGCCGCCCTGCAGCACGACTTGATCTTTGGGGCTTGGTGGTCATGGCATATGCCAACGGTGCCTGGAGTGAAGTGGAGCTTGCGAGCGATGGGGGATTCATGGTGAACCTGCAAGCGAAGAACTTTGTCCTAAATATCAACCAAACAAATATCAACGCTCCGGTTGCAGCTCAGTTGGAACCTAGACAGCACCCGGCTGAAGGACGCGAATCTCTTGGGGTTGATGATACGAAATATCTGTTCTTATATGGACAGTCTGTCAGTCAGCAGGATGTTTCTTTAGGCTGGCCACTTAACGCAGATCCTTCCACACAGCCACCTCTAGATTTGGTCCATGGTCGGATGGACAAACAGCTGAGGAAAACGGTTCTCGACTATTTCCGAGTCCATGATCTCAGAAAAAGAATTAGGGATGCGATATTTTATTATCGGACCAAATGGTCCAAGTTTATCCGCAAATTGGAACACCCTGATCGTGTTTACGACGAGCCAACTGTCAAGAATATTCAGTTTGAGCTTGATCAACTCATAAAATACCACTTACAAGCAACGGTGCCCCAAATTTCAAAGCAGAAAGGAGGTATAGAGATGAAGGGAGATCATACCGATTCGGCAGAATTGAATGCGTCAGAAGAAGAGGCAAGAAATATTAGAGTTCTTGGGGTAATGATCGATGTGGGACTTTGGCGCATCAAATTACTATTCCATGACATGGTCGAACTTGTCGACAACCTGAATCACAGCGATGTACTAGAGATGTTCGGCGAAGAAATGCGACTGATTGAGATGTTTATTAACTATTACGAAACCAATCATGCAGTCCATCACAGCGAGCGGGAAGTACATCGTGTCAATACCCTGAAAAATTTGTTGCATCAACATCATGTTGTTATGGCGATGGCACGCATGCTACGGTATGCCGAGCCAGTTCACCAAAAGGTCAGCACGAGGAATATAGGTTATACTGTTCTAATCGGATAGATTCGGAAAATCTAAGCATCATCTCAGGATTTACTCCCGTCAAATTAACTAAGACAATATCGAATTATATTATTACAGGCAAGGAACCATACCATCAGCCCGAGCTATGACAACAGATGCCCTCCTTCACACCACCTGGGAGTCCAATATAACAGAAAATCAAATCATACCCATTCCAGCAATATACTATCTCATATGTACCCTCTCCATGCACCTTCCGCCCTCTGAGCGTAGTGCCAGTAGGTAACTCTGGATTTCCAATTGTATATGTCAAATTGGCCGGAGAGTCGTCAGTGAGGCAATGGTTATAACCGGAACAGCCGTCGTGAATTCGTAGGCGAGCCTATCAAGTGTGCAGCTGCCAAATCAAGTCTCTACCTTGAGGCTGCCACTTAAAAAAGTCTATATCTAGAGAAAACAAGTCTATATCTAGAGACTCGGATGATTCAGCGACAATGATGCCGGTAGTATGATCAATTCAAATCGTAACTGCCAGATGATGCCGACAACTGCCTCTATCGGTGTGGGATTATATAGGATAGAAAAGGCTGAAGAATACATTCTTGTCAAAGCCGGGTGTGCACCCAGGTGTCCGGGCGAGATCTCCATCTCGGTGACCATCGATTTCAGCCCCTTGCACTGGTTATTCGACTCGTTCTCTGAGCTAAGATGGAAGCACGACGGCCGGCACTTAGAGATAGCCCAGTCTCCCCTACAAAGCCATATTACCCCAACTTAGGGTAACCCAGATCAGCCTCGCAGTACTATACTGAAATTCAGGAAAAACGAACTGCTGCAGGGAATACCTAGGTAGGTATGTAAGGCCATGACGGCTGCGGCTGATTGTGTAACCACACTTGACGTCTTGAGTCGGGCCAAATCAGACATGTCGAACACGTATAGAGAGATAAAAGCCTACATACATACTATGTGATTTTAAAGCTGCTCAATGTATGAAATTCAGTCATTCATTCACGTACTTATCTAGATTTGTCCAAGTTGTCTTACCATGTCTACCGAACCCACACCGTCGCCAGAGTACCTGGCACAAAATGTCGGCGCGAGGCTTTTCAACACGAGCGTAGCTTTTATCGTAGTCACCACTTGCTTCTACTTGTTGTACACCGTTTCTCAGATCTTTTTCGCGGAGCGTCGTAAGTGGGCCATATGGACGCTGTATCCGATGGGATATACCTTCTTTATAGCGCTTTCAACCGTCGGCATCTGTACGTGTCCTGCTTATACTATCCACCGATTTGCGTTTTGATTGAGTCTAGTATGTGTCAAAATCGGCGGCGATGGTCGACACGTGGAGTACTGGGAGATCCACGACCGGACGGTGATCGTGACATTGCTAAAACTACAAACATCATCCGGATTGTTGTATATAGCCGCAGTCACATTCCCTAAAGTCTCGATCTTGGTCCTCTACCTCCGGATCTTTATGGATCGCAAAGTTCGTATTGCCACCTGGGCGGTCATGGGAGTCGTGGTTGGGCATTGTGTCTTCACTGGCATCATTACCACATTTGCCATATGTCAGCCATTTGCGTACAACTGGGACAAGACGATCCGCCGTGGTCACTGTGGCGATCTGATGGCCGTATATAAATATGTTAGCATTCCCAATATCCTCACTGACCTGGCGATTCTGGTCTTGCCTCATTCGACTCTACGCCAACTACGTACGAAAGTGGGTATTATTGTCACTTTCCTGGCAGGAGGGCTGTGAGTCGTACACCTATGTGGACATGATTTCGGCACATTTATTTCTGACCACGGACATGATATAGAGGCATAATCACTTCCATCATTCGATTCGTCGCATTTTACACGTCCGACATGCTGTCCGACCCGACATATCGCAACAGCATCACCTTCATCTACAGCGTCGTCGAGTCTTCTACATACTTCATCTGCTCCTGTCTTCCCGGTACTCGACCCCTTCTGATGGCCGTGCTTAAGAAGCTCGGATTCAACCCTGTAACAGGCAAGTATTGTGGTTGCCTCAATATCATACCGGCGTCTACACAAGTACCACAGCGGCGCCCGAACGAGCCCCATGATTCCAGCAATGGCTGGTTTGTCTAGACATGATGCGGGCCGAGCTCTTTGTGCAATAGTGGGACTTGATCAATCTTTTATGTTCCAAGGAAGTCGTTTAAGATGTGATGGGGCTTTTTGAGTCTAATCATAGGACCGTGCTGGACGGGCTGTGGTAAATCCAACAGATTGTATTCATATTCTGTTGAATTTCGGACGAACCATCGGAGTTTGTATCCCGATACCCCAGATCCGATCCATACCCCACGTTTTTGCACATGCACTATTCAATCCGAGCCCTAATCCGAAGATCATGCTATATTTTATATGTAGCAAGTACGTTCATTCCAACGCAAAGTATCTAGTTATTCCTTGCGTTTTCTATATGAAGGCAATCGAGAAAGGCTTCGAACAACTAACCATCCGCCTAAGCGCTTGCATTTTCTTCCAGTCATGGTAAATTACGCGGAATCTTGGCTCCAGGTAAGTGTTTGGCACTCTCCCTATTCATTGTCATGCTAATACAAATTCCCATGGCAGCTGGAGGCTGCGTTTGGCGGCAGAGTTGCCCTTCAGGGTAACGCGACGGATATTCGTCAACAATTTGCAGGTCTCCTCGCAGCCATTTCACCAGGCTATCCAGCACCCTCAGACGCATTGCGCGTGACTGATGGCAGCGCTAATGGCGTTCCCTATCGAATCTACTGCCCAGTAAACGCTACTTCAACCGGTCCTTTCCCAATAGGGGTGTACATGCATGGTGGTGGCTATATTCTAGGCGACCTGGATAGCGAAGACATACTGTGTCGCGCGTTCTCTGAGCAGACCAACTCAATACTCATCAGCATCCAGTATCGCTTAGCGCCTGAGCACAAACACCCAGCTCAGCTAAATGACTGCTTGACCGTATTTGAGTGGGTATGTATCAATGTTCCCCTGCCCCGTTCAGATGGTTGAATTGTATTTTGACACATCTTGCGAGTACTAGGCTTATGCCAATGCTTTGTCTCTTGGAGGAGATGCGAACCGCATATACAGTATTGGCACATCAGCCGGTGCAGCACTAGCCTTGTTAGCTGCTCGAGAGATTGTACTTGGCCGGTCTAACCTCCCAGCAAAGTCCTTGAGCGGGGTTATTGCTATCGGCCCTGTTACGGTTCATCCGGACAATGTGCCCATAGAGTTCAAGGCCATTCACAAATCATTCACTGAATTCGGTGAAGGAGCGCCCGTTCTTACTCGATCTACTATGGTTGGGTTCTTTGAAGATGCGGGTATGGCTGCTGATGATGCCAGCTGTTTTATGCTCCTTGATAAGGAGTCTCTCAGCAGATTTCCGCCGGTGTATATCTCGACTGCAGAATGCGATCCTTTGCGAGATGATGGCAGGACATTGGCATCTGCCCTTCGGAACGTCGGGGTAGATGTTCGGGAAAAACTGTACGAAGGTTTGCCGCATGCTTTCTGGTTTTTCAATAGCCTTCCGGAATGGCAGGGTTTTATCCAAAATACTGTGGCCGCTATCCAATGGATTCTCGAGGAGAAAGTATGAACTTGCTACTGAAGCATTTGGACATCAATAGTAAAGAGTTACCTTGGGCGATTTTCGTTGTACGCTCATCACAGATCAACTTGATGAACTTTTTCCATGACAAGCTACAACCTATTAATCGTAACTGATACATAGCTCTAGATATAATCTTATGAAAGGAACTATAATTAGAGTAGTACCTAGACTACACCGATAAGACAGTCACAGGAGAGTTTCAGATTTGAACTACATTTTGATCCTACCATTGCATTGATACCAATGTTCTTGCTGCTTGAAATCTAAACAGCGCGTGTAAGACGCCCACCAAAATGTCCGTAATGAATCCTAACTACGTGGATGACGACCATGAGCATATGCAAGAGCACTTGAGGAATATATAACACCAATACGAAGATTTATTAAGAACATATCTCGATTTCCAACTATTAACTACTACAAGTCAAGCACTGTTTACGGAAGTCGCCACAATTCGAGCCTAGCCGGTTACCCTACCTCCTCAGAAGACCTAGACTTTCTGAAAGTTCTCGAAACCCCCCTGTGCACAGGCAAAAAGAGACTTGTAGTAATTCGGAACACCGCCCAAGTAGATGAGAGGCTCTTGGACCTTTCCGGGAATATTTGTTCCCATATACCACTATTTTAAAAATTAGTAAGAATAAAGACGTTAAATAAGGAGAAGACAGGGACTCACTGAGTTGGTCTTGGGAAGGAGACTGGAATATGCATATTTACGAACATCGTCACCCCATCGTTGCTCGGCATCAGCGTTGGCCTCAATGCGTCGAAGACCTGATTTTCTCATATGATTCATCATATTGATGATAAAGTCGCCCTGATATTCTACACAGGTTGGTCCGTTACACAACGCTGTAGGCGCTTGAGGTCCATATGTGAAGAACATATTGGGGAAACCAGACACTGCCATTCCCAGGTATGTCTTTGTGCCAGTCTTCCACTTGTCTGCAAGACGTTCTCCTCCCTTGCCCTGTATGTCGATTTGCAGCAAGCCACCCGTGACAGCATCGAAGCCAGTTGCACAAACGACGTAGTCAAACTCCCACTCTTTCTCAGTCGTCTTGATGCCATTTTTGGTGACTTCAACAACCGGTGTTGCATTGACGTCCACAAGCGACACGTGTGGCTGGTTAAAGATTTCGTAGTATCCATTTTCCAACGAAATTCTTTTGCAGCCGAAGCCATGTGGCTGGACCTCGGGGGCTAGAATCTCCTGAAGACGCGGATCGCGAACCCTAGCCCTAACCTTCTCCTTCCAAAAGTTATATGCTTCTTTATTAGCCTCCTCGCTGAAAAGCATATCTTGGTAAGTTGCAAGCCAGAAGTGGAAGTCTCCATGTTTCCACAGTTCTTCATAGACCTCTCTCCGTTGCTCAGGGGTATCATCAAACGTGGATTTCGGAATGAAGTTAAAAGAGAAGCCACCGAAGCTGTCACGACGACCCGCAAACAGATCCGCATACTTTTGCTTTGGGATCGCTTGCCTCTCTCCCTCATACTCTTCCTGCCTCATAGGTAAAGCCGTATTTGGAGTGCGCTGAAAGAGGACAAACTCGCCGGCTACCTTGCTGAGCTCCTGTGCAAGCTGTACTCCCGTTGACCCGGTCCCAATAACAGCGACCTTTTTCCCGCGAAGATCTGGCTCTTCCTTGGGCCAGTACGAGGGATGGACCCAAGTCCCTTGGAACTTGTCGATACCCTTCCAGTTGGGAGTGTATCTCTTAGCAGAGAATCCGGTGTTGAGCAGGAAGTATCGCGCCTTGTACTCCTTGCCAGAAGCACTTGTGATATTCCATATGTCATTCTGTTCATCGAACACCGCCTTCGAGATAAACGTGTTAAATTCAGTGTCCTTTCTCAAATCCCATTTATCAGCAACGAAGGAGAAATAGTCGCGTAACTCCTGGCTTCCAGGAAATCGTTGCTTCCACATCCATTCCTTCCACAGGCTAGGGTCAGAGAACTCGTAGTGTGGAACAGTGCTGTCGACCCGAGCGCCAGGGTATCGATTCCAGTACCAGACGCCGCCGTAATCAGAGGCCGTATCGACTAGTTTGACGTTGTATCCATTATCACGAAGATGTTTGAGTTGATAGACTCCGCCGAAGCCCGCGCCCACGATGAGCGCGTCCAAGACGGTGTCATTCGAAAGGGAACCCATCTCAAATTCGAAGTTATCAATATGGATAGAGGAAAGGTCCAAGAAGAGACAGACCAATTGACGATTGATATTAGTCTTGAGTGATTGTTGCAGTGCGATGGAAGAGTCGAGGGTAATATACATGGTTCTCATCCATGATGTCGATATACCTAGGTATATACGCTAACGCCCCCAACCCCAGATACTCCAGTTTGTGATATTAGGGCTTTGTGGAGAAAGCTACATAAACTTTCCGATGATTTGTTTCCCTCCGGATTTTGCCCCAAGAAGGCTTAATCCGACGTTCCACTGCCTTTCGGAAAACGGTAGCAGACCCCTTTTCGGTCGCGCAATTCCGATTTCCTCTTAGATTTCCGGTCAGTGTCATTACTCGACTCGTGACACTTTTCATGAAGCAGTGTATGCAGGCAGAGCACGGACTTTGCTTTAGACATGTATCACATGGGATAGGTATGCTGATGTTTTCCTCTCATTCATTTCTAGCTGAACATGAATGGGGGTTAGAAATCGAATCAAATAGTATCTATGAAGTGGTGAAACACTCAATATTACTCTCCTTCGTGGAAACTAGTCACAAAACATGAAGACAGGCTTTGTTAAAGCCCAAATTCCGTCCAAGTTTGTTTCTGCATTTATCTTACTACCTAAATACAGTGTGGTTTTGGTCTACCATACCACAAGAGCGGAGGACAAATCCATCCACAAATTACGGTGGCCTTTATAGTCCATATTTGATGCTTATTGGATGATGTGCTAGATCGATATGTCAAGAACTAGAGATGGCCTTTCTGGAGGAATAAGTCACATTTAATCAAAAGCTGCACCAGTGTCCTAGCTTGGATTGTCCAGTCACTTCAAGTAGCCGTTGAAAGAGACAATTTATAGCCCTGAAAAAGCTGGTATAGCCATATTCAGGCAGCGGTGCTTAAATTTATGTCGGTATAATATCATTTGGTGCCAGGATCGCAAACTAAGTAAAAACATGATAACAAGGAATCTATTTGAATAACAATTTCTTTTCATCTATTCTATTTACTACTTGCGTAGCAGGGTAAGGGTAATCACACGTCAATGGGAAAACAAGGTTCGTGGTTGAAAGTCGGGCATCATAATCTCATAGTTATGAAGGGTACTCCGGCACTGTCATGATTTTCTGGTCACCTGCTGCTTCATGAAAGCGGAAAAGAAGCTCGACATCTCGTCGTATCCGTCCATATTCCCAACCCAGCTCACATACTGATCAGGACGAACAATGACGCTAGCACCCTGACTAGGGTCAATGCCATAGTTTGCATATGCCTGACCGTGACCCTCATGGTAAGAATCATCATCAACATACACCTTCCAGTAATCCCAGCCGTTGTCGCTATGGTAAGGATGAAAAGATTCTGGAAGATCCAAGAGCTCGATCTCACACCGTGGTCCGGCATGAACCGTCAAGATCTCAATTACGCTGTCGATCGGTTGGCCTTGTGGTGTAAAACGCCGAATGAATGAATCCGGTTCGGCCAGTTTCTTGCCTAACGCTTGAAAACGTTGCATATTGGAAGGCTCGGTCAGTCGCCCTGGGAAAACAATGATTCGCCAGCGCCCGTTGCTCTTGAGAAGTTCTTGTAAATGCCACGGACGCGCGTCAGATTGGTTCAATACTTTGAAGCTGGGCATACGTTTCCCAATATCAATCTTTGTCGCCAACTGTGGCTTGCTAATAGCTTGTTGCTCTTGCGCCTTGCCGTTGTCATTTACCCCTTCGGTATCGCTAGCCTTTGCAACGATGAGACTAGCATCATAGTTGACAGCTGTATGAGATCCGTCAGAATCGTAAGTACTGAAGAAAGTAGATTAATTTAGGTTACCAACCTATGCCACTGGCGAATTCGTTCCCCTTTACGAATGCGGCCTTGAATTCCTCCATGCTGACTCCTTCTTCGTCAATGATGTCCTTGGCCGGGCGACCCGAAAATAGTCTGGAGAAACGGTGATCAAAGGCGATTAGCTGTTGAGCAATTCCCCTTCTCTCTGACTCGTAAGTCTTTAGAATTGCTGGGTCGGAGTATCCTTTGATAACACTGGCAAGTTTCCATCCGAGATTGTACGCTGTTTGATCTATAAGTCCCTAGACGTAAAAGGATTTAGATTGAAAAAAGCCAGTAAAACTTACTATCTTGCATACTGACGTTCATCCCCTGACCAGCCTTGGGGGAGTGAGTATGAACCGCGTCGCCCGCCAAAAAAACGCGATCATGTAGCGAGAAATGATCTCCGACACGCTGGCCAATCTGGTACGCAGTCCACCAGTCGCAATAGGTATAATCCAATTTGTAAGGATGAAGGATGCGCTGAGCGGACTGGAGTATGATATCTGGTGTAATCCACGATCGGTCCGCCTTTTCACCCTTCTTATTATCTGTCGCTTGTAGCTGAATGTAGAGTCGGACAAGCTTATTCTCCCGTGGAATTACCATAATACTTCCCGCGTTGGCAGAATGGATGGCACAGCGATGGCGGATATCGGGAAAGTCTGTAATCGGGATGATATCCAATACGCCCCAAATGTAGTCTGTCGAATCGCCCTCCAATTTGAAGCCGGCTTGACGTCGTACCCAGGAATGGGCCCCGTCACAGCCAACCAAGAACTTGGCCTTTACCAACTCCACTTTAGCATCGCGGCTTTCAGTTGCAGTCCGGATAAGGTCGTCTGTGTCATCAGCAGCCAGATTGCTTCGGAAGAGTCCATCCCCAATAACCGATTTTTCGCCGTTAGCAGATCTCTGATGCTGTTGCCGTTGCTGGGGTGTAGCTTCTTCGCCAGACAAAGTACGAAGTGTGACGCTAATAGCATATTTGTCAAAGTCCGCTGCGTTGGCCTCGTCAATTTCGAAAGACACAGGCAGCACTCCACGCTCAACGGTCAGATTGCCGTGTTCTTTCATCGAGTCGAGGAAGAATCGCTCAATTCGACCCTGGTGAAGCACCACTTGTTGGAAACGGCTAATTGCTGGAATAGTGTCGGGGATGCGGTCGGATCGCTGTATAGTACCGTTTTCATCAGGGTTCCAGAGACATATCTCGATCATATGATTGGACTCGCGCCAGGCGCGGTGGGCAAAATCAAAGGAGTCGAAAATCTCCAGGGTTCGACATTGCAAGCCGTCAGCCTGCCCGTTGAATATCTATTGTGCGACATCAGGTCAGTTTCTCTTCCTTGCGAAACACAGGCGTGTCAATCTCTAATAAAATATAGCTTACTTTTGTCCCACGCTTGTCAACAATACGTGTCTTGATCCCGCAGCGGCTCAGCCATGTTGACAGCATGAGACCCGCGGGGCCTGCGCCGACAATGAGAACATCGACATGGTCTTCGCTGGTTGGAAGGAGTCCAGGCATTGTGACGAATTTACTTGAACAGTTAGTCTTGCTAGATTCTTCAGCGTATGAAACCCGAAGGAAGAGAACACATCAGAGGAAAAGTGTTAATGATTAAGTAGGCCTGCCGTCTCTTCTTAAATCTCTCTAAATTTCTGACTCGGCGCAAACGGGATGGATTGCTCATGGAAGGCTCAGATTAGTGAGAGGCTTTCTGGATGTTGCAAAAACGATCTAAGAGAGTCAAGTAACCCTAATCATCGGATCTGGGGTAAAAATGCGGGGCTTCTAGGTATCGGAAAGCCGAAAGCCTTCGGGATTTCGCAGCTTAATCCGAAGCGCTAATCCGGCAGGTACCGATAGGTAACTATGTAACCCTAAGAAATTGTTCAGGGGTATAAAGATTACATTTTCTTTCACAACTATAAAGTGCTAAAGACATGATTTAACAAGCCCTGTGGGTAAGCTCCTCCAGCTGATGGATCGTCAGTCTTTTCGACCGGCAGGCACCCATATTATTGTGAGTCCTCCAAGAGTCCGGTATTAGCCAGCCTATAGTGAAACACTACCCTTGTGATCATCCAGATTACACCCAAAGATTATCGCCCGTAACAACGCAGATATTTGACCGTCAATGTCGATACTTGACTAAAGGCTCTGTGTTCGCGGTCAAGTACATGCTAGTGGTGGATTTTGTGGAACGCATGAGACTCGAGTTGATATCAAAATGGTGAAAGCCTAATGACCCAGTGCGACGGGTCGTAATGATAAACTATAAGTGAATATCGTCGAATCAGACCGAATTGGCCTTCCCAAGCTGAAGCTAGTGTGCATCTTATTCATCGTAGTAGTTCATGTCTTTAATTAATGCACCCCATACTAGAGCTAATGCGGGGTTTAGCGGATGTTCATCGGAAGCGGGGTAGGTACTTCGCAGGTACTTTGTGGGTACCTTCCCGAAAGAAAAATGTCTTATTCATCCCCAAGCTCTAGTAATCCTTCATATTGCCTCTCTATTCCGACGGATACTCAATCCACTGCGTTCTATTCGCTTGATTCACGGCTGTTAGTCTCAATTCCAGCCCTGCTTGTCCTCTACACCTCATTGATGGACGTGAATATACAATATGAGGCAGCGGATGTGGCCCTGCAGCAGTCATCCGCTACCAGCCAACCTGAACCTGTTCCCCGTCGCCGAAAAGCATGCGAGAATTGCAGGCGGCGAAAGGAGAAATGCGACGGCTTGCATCCCTGTAGTAGATGCCGAAGGCGAAATGTTGCAGATGGCTGCAGACGGCAGATCGCTGGGTATCGGCCGGCAAGCAGAAGAGATTCAGTTTCCACACAGTCAGATCCGTCCAGAGCTGGCAATAACCACGATTCTGCCTCACCAGACCGTACAGACATTTTTGAATCCTTCAATAGGCTAACGCCCACGTCCAGCTCTCCGTTACTCTCAACAGCCTGCCGAGGCCGCACTCTGTCGTCCTCAATAGGTTCCATGCTGCCCTCCCCGCTTATTCGCAATAATAATGGTGCCTATATTGTTCTTGGGCCTTCGGCCAATTTGTCCTTGCTGTATAGTATCCGGCAAATAGTCCACAGCGCTCTCGGTCCGTGCGCCTTCACTGAAGAACGTCCAGGTGGCGACCTTGTCGACGAGGAACCTACACCATCCGCTAATACAATCGACAACAAGGCAGAGCCTCAACGGCCGTCAGCAACGGACGCCCGTTACTATATCCGCTGGTATTCGGTGGCTACAACCTGCGTTTTTGATCTTTTTGAATTGGAAGAGCTGGAAGCACAGATTATTCCATGGCTGTCTCGGCCCGCAACTGCAGATGCTCAAACTTGCATCAACTTTCTTGTGCTAGCCATCGGAGCTCAGTGTGCCCCCGATGATCATGACACACAAGCGGCTTTGTACTTTACATATGGACATTACTTGGCATCGACTCAATGCCTGGGCACAGCAAACCATGTCACAGTACAAATATACTGTCTCATATCGGCATACCTTCTCAACGCGGCACGTCCCATTGCAGCCAAGATGCATCTTAGTGTGGCAATCCAGACTGCCCATTCCTTGGGCATCCACCAACCTGATGTTCTAGATTTGTTTTCATCTGACGAGGTTTCGAATCGCGAGCGGTTATGGAAAGTTTTGCGCGTTTTGGATCTTTTCCTGAGCACATGCTTAGGGCAGCAACCATCAACCACAGAAACTCGAGACACCATGGCGCAACAAGGATATTCGGCTTCCACTGACTTATGCTATATTTTTGAAAAGATCCTTGCTGAAATGTACGCCAAGCAGGAGGTAACTCCATCGGTACTGCAGCATGTAAGCAGACATCACCGTGAATGGGCCTCGCATTTTCAGGAGGGCCTACTGACCGATCGTATCTCCGCCGAAGAGAATACTGGCTCTCGAGATAACAAAAAGCTACCAAATATCGGACTGTGCCACCTCAAAGAAGCGTACTACTGGACTATCTTACTCATCACTCGTCCATATCTTTTGGAAATGGTCCAGAGACGCGTCGCCAACGATTCTCGACCGTTGCCATCTGCTGCCGCCAACAAAGTACACTCGTTGCTACCACCAGACTCTGATGATCTGCTAGCACACGCCGCGGTGAATTCCGCTGTGCTGACCATTGACCTGCTGCAGGGGTTCTTGACTGCAGAAAAGATACCAAGACGGCTTCCATTCATGATCAACTCGATCTTTAACTCGGCTCTGGTTTTGGGATTGGGCTTTTTTGCCGATATGAGCAGTCTATTCCCTCTAAGTCATGCTATGCGCTTGGCTGAGTCGCTGTTGCGCCGTTTCGAATCCCACGACGCACTGGCAAGGTGGTGTCTCCGTATCGTGAAAGAACTGCACAATGCCTGCGACGAATTAATGAAACGACGATCCGAGTCCCGGCTGAAACATCAAAGAACTCTGGTTGAGGGCCTGTTTGGTGATGTGAAGTCATCCAGCAGTAGAGTCCAGCTGTTTTATTCAAGCCCATCTTCGCCACAGACTCAGCTTGAGCGTATACACGGTCCCTCGGCAAATGAGCCTGTACCTCGGTTAGATGAAATATCTTCTTCTTCTGATTTCCTACGTAGCTTTCAGTTACAGGAAAATAGTGCTATTTGGGGCCAGCTTTTCTGCAATGATTCTACAGATCCGCTCTGCGAGCTAGGCCAGGAACAACAAGACCTGCCATATGACTGGGTGTGAAGGCTGCTGCTACCCTTTGGCTTTATCATTCTTCAATGTATTTTCTTATTATCTCAAATAACTTTTGATTGGTAATATAAGTCGTTATGAAATCTGTTTCTCCATCTCACGCATTGCCTGCGGGTTATACTCCGGGATCTCCAAAAAGCTATGCAGCACTCCCACCACAGCGGAGAAGATTGTCTGCATGTTTTCGAATTCGCATAGAATAAAGGGAAAAAAAGAGTATATCAAAAATAAAAAAGATAAAAACATACAACAGCGTGATTATGGCTTTGCTCACCCAGTTTACCGCTGCTTTAATTCTTGTCGCTTCCGGGGACGGGGTGAAGCGTTCCACCCCTCCAAGAATACCCTGGAATATGGCTTCACACCCAGAATTAGGGCAAGTAAACTAGAAAGATTAGACGAGCAGCAATTTTTCTTTCTTTCTTTTTCTTCTTCTTCTTAAATCTGAGTGTTAGGCTATGATCATCTATCTTTGACCTCAAAAGTTCTCATTCCTAAGATCTCAAGATGAAGGGCAACCGTAAGAGGAATATTAACTCGATCACTATGACTATAGATCTCAATGAGTTCACAAATTCTATCCCAAGAAAACACATTGTTCCTTATACACAGTCAAAATATAATACTACGCTTGAATTCTTTGATCAATATTACAAATTACATGCCGATGCTACAATTCCTCCAAACTTTCAAACTCTCAAGAGCTTCCTAGTATGGGGTTCAAAGCTCATAAAGGGCAGGATTAAGGACAGTCCATAGGGAACAACTCCGGAGGGTACACCAAGATTATTACCTTATATTGATACTATAAAAGGTTTCTTAAGAAGCTTCCTAACGGCCTGAGCTCGCGCAGAAAGACCAGATATTTCAAATTCGGTGGCTAGCATGATGGTTTACGTAAGTTCACTTATCAACCTTTCATAACAACGTACTAATCGGATTTCAGTATGTCAAGGGAGATATGCTAGAAGAGGGAAACCTATCATCGGCTGAGATGCCAAAGCCATGTCTGTCACCAAATGACCTAACAGCATTGTTATCACATCTCTGGTGCGATGATAATTATGACTATCGTGGAAAATGCTCAGATCACCAGCGGGTAGCTTTGAACTTTTCGACACTGGTCTATTGCTTCACAAGTGCGCGGACAGGCGAGCTTCATGAATCGCTATGTCGCCGTCAAGCTAGGCGGCCTGAAGAGGCTGAAGATAAAGTAGAATTTAATGCCAAGGCTATGACTGCATGCTATAAGGTACAGTCATCCAACATTTCAATTATGTCACTCGCTAAACTTTGATAGCATTTCCTATTGAGTGTTGAAGTGGTTGAGGGCGTCGTCATGCTGGTTTTATCATATTTACGGGAATTTGTCAAGGATGGTAGGAACAAAAAAAGATGGGAATTACCACTTCACGTTTTCTACGAAACATATGTTCTTGACCAGCCGTTGATGTTCAACCCTATACTATTCTTTCTCCCCCTTGCGTCTGCAGACGGTGTGTTTGAAGATTATGCTTCTGTTGACGACATCTTGGATAAAGCCGACCAAGCTGAAGACTACCCCGGCGGCAATCCTGATGATAGTCATGTCCTTTTCAAGATTGAAAACGCTACTGGACGAGGAAGAGGCGCAGATGCTTTTAACAAACAATTCGCTGAACTTGGATATCGGGCGGGATACACTGATCGGGTCACAGCGCGTGCATGTAGAAGGTGGGCTCTTATGGAAGCAGGTAAGTTCAAAGGTTGACTTTACCTTCTTGAAATCATGTCTAATCTTATCAGATCGCAACGGAACTGAAAACGGTCGGATGAAGCTTGCAGGACAGCGTGATCCAAGCCAATTTAGAAGATTTTATGCCCATCCGCTTTCCGATATCGATGGTCAGGCTAGTTATCTTGGTATAAGAGATCGAAGAGGCCATATAACAAACAGGAGAGGAATGGAGATTCACAAAAACCAGGCTACCTGGGAGAGTCTTCCCGCTCGACTTAAACTCGAATTTGAGGAGCGTAAAGACGTTACCACCCTTCAGGACGAGATCAGCAAACTGACACAAAGATCAAGAACTGAACGAGATGTGGGCAAGATTAAGAAGATAGATCGGGAAAGGAAGCGACTGCAGTATCAGAGAAAAGTGCTTTACAGTGAAGAAGTCCAGAGGTTTAATAGGAAGAATATCGATACGCAAAGCATTGAAGGATGCCACCCGTTTCATTATACTCGACGAGTTATGCCAGACCGTGATCTCCTGGCCCAACTCCTGCCAAGATCGGGAAAATTGCGGAGTATCGAGGGAAGACAGGCAGCACGGGCTCTAGAAAATCTATGCACAAAAGATACGACAATCTGCTACAGAAGCTGTCTCCGTCCAACAGATGATAAGTGCGGTGCTTATCAAGAACCTATTAAAAAGTAAGCTACCAGCCCCATTATTAGCTACACTTGTTGATCTTCAAATAGCTTCTACCCACATTGCAGATGGTATCACCTCTGCCGTTGCTATCAGACCAAAATGAGTTTATTGGGAAACGATAAATTTGCCGATCTCTGTTTTGAATGCGATCAATGGTTCGTTGACAAGCATGAATAGGACCAACACTGTCAGGAACATCTCGATACACCGGAGACTCTCCTTCGATGCGAGCACATTGTTTTTCGAAACGCCTTGGTAAAAGCAGTCTTTTGTCCATTTTGTCTAGGCGAGAATGACCGTGCGAGTCGTCGTTTGCGACAATTTATTGATAAATCTAAGTGGCACAATCATATTGAATCACACCTGAAGGATCTCACGGACTTCACCTGCCGTCGTCCAGCATGCCTGGTCAGACATGAATCGTTATCTGATCTTAAACAACATTTATAGGATAAACATTATTATAGAAGATTGCGCGGTAAGAAACGTAAGGCAGAGGAGTCTTGATTGCTGTGGCTAGATAATTAATTTAGTTTCGCTCTCAATTTATTCAAATTCATTGTCTTAAAACTTAGGCGGAATGCAAGACTTAGTGTAAACCCTTAGTTTGCTCCTGCGCAGTCAATGGGGTGAGTATGATTGACGCAAAACGTAAAACGAGTTGAGTTATACATAGGCAGAGATCATTCAAGTAACCAAAGCAAAACGCGGTGATTGACAGGGCTGGGCATCCAGCAATAAAATCATTTCAGAGAGTCTGGTGTTTAGACTGGTACTATCGGTTGTGGCTTGACATGCTGTTATGTTACTCGGTCGCTTGACAATGCAACCCAACAACACAGCGCATACAATGGCAATTCATTGCTGAGGGTGCCGAAGCTCTATTAAGGGGTGTAGTTGGTTTTATCAGTTGTTCTTCGCGGATATTCTGGACTCGAGGGGAACCGTTCTGCGCAGCTTCCAATTCTTTCAATAAAGATTAGATTTTGGATTCCAAAATTAATTGCTTTTCGTAGAGTTTCCGTATCTCTTGATGGGAATGGGTGTTCTGCTCCACCGCAGTTTCTAGTTTCTCTCGCAGTGATAGAATCTCATGTGCCGTAGATTCATTTAGGATTATAAGATCTTTTGCGAATTCCAGTTGCTCTTTGAGTTCGCGATAATTGTGTGCAAGATGTTCTGCAGTTTCCTGTTTGAGGCGAAGAAAAGCCTTATGCTCCTCCTCTTGAAGAAAAGCTTTATACTGCTTAAGGTCACGACGTCTTTAGACCTCTTGATGGAAAGCCTTGTCCTACTTCTGCGCATAATCCTCTGCAGCTTTCAATCGCTCTTCAAGCTTCTGTGTAGCCTCCAGCCTCTCTTTCAATAATTTGATTTTACGTGTCATGGCTTCGTTCCGATTTTCCATAACGTTCAATCGCTCATCAAAGTATTTGCGAGTTTCTTGGATCTCTTGATCTAACTTGTCTTTGAGCGATCTGATTTCATATTCATAATCGGATGCAAGATTTTTCGTAACTTTCAGTTGCTCTTCAAGGTCGTGAGATTTCTGCTTTAACGCAGTCTCCAAAGCTCTATTACAAAGTACAAAATCTTTCGTCATTTAGTATCATTTACGATAGTAATTCTTCTTATACTTCTCCATTTCCTCTTTCAGTGATTATTTTTCACATTCTAGAGCTTTTATTTGAGATATAAAATTTTCTACAAATCTCTCTTTAATTTCCATAGCTCTTTAATCATGACCCATGAGGGCTATATATGGTATTTGTACTATTATACACTTTTTTGAGCTATTCATAGTGTCTATATTCAAAGTGATTGATGTTTCTCTCTTCATATCGGCCCGCGTGCTAGGATGGGATTGGTGGTCTTCTAATATCATACTATGCTGCTATTTAAGCTAATTCTAAATAAGTCTTACTATTAATCTCATCTATATCTTTGCCATTATATAATACAAAAAAGAAATGTTATACAAAAGTTAATAAAGCTTGAAAAATTAATCTAAGATAGCATAAGCGCTATTTCCAAAAAGAACTTTTTATTACACCATACCCAGAGGCTTGACCCAAATTTTAATAGGACTAGCTTTCCAGGATCTAGACTCTTAGGCCTGCATGATGCTTTAGAGCAACAGAAAAATAACTAATACATGAACTTGTAGGGATGAAGTGCGTCAGCTGACAGTCCCCATGAGGCTTGAAATCCAACACATTTTTGTAATTCGAGATCGAGGTTGTCCGATAGTTCATTGATTCATTTTTTCTATGCTAGACCCATATACATATTATACCCGAAACTTTGGTTTGTATTATACATTATACTGTAAGAGTGACGTAGCAAATTTGGCATTAATACACACAATCAATCATTCTTAACAACAGACTTTGCCTTAGAATTAGGCACGTAAGAATCGGTAAGATACCTCATCACACCATCAAAACCCAGCACCATCAAAACCCAGGCCAAAAAGGTCATCAAATGTGTGAAGTCCATTAACATGTCAACGCAGATCCTTTATCCAAGATTTATGATACCTCTACAGCACATCACATATATTCTGTCTTCAAACCCTAAGTAAACTAACTTTTCTTCCTTTTACCTTTTCATACTCTAGTGCAGAAAGATATCCAATTATAATCTATCCAGAAAAAACTATTTTCCACTATATGTCCTGATAATTTTCACATCTTCCCTTGTTTTTAGACGCACCAGATACTAACCACATCCTAAAGAAATAATTAGCGCTAGAAGCTTGATATTTTTTATCTCTATATTATTATATAGAGTTATTAAAGCCTAATTCTTCTACATTTCTTTATTGACATGTTATAGTTCTTTATCAGCCTCTAACTCTTTAAGGGTTAGCTTAGACAATCAAAAGACCTATAATTAAATAAGGAAAATAATATAATAAGTAGTATTGAACATTATATATGATTTGCCTGAATTCCACCACAAGCTCATTATAATTAGAGTCTAAAGGCGTAGAAAAGTGAGTTATTTAGAACTTGATATAGATATTAAGTAACTTTAGGATTGTAGGACAGAGTAAAAAATTTATATAAAAAAGTCTTGCGGCAGTGAACAAGATGGAAACTATAATCATTGCATTGATACTGCTAATAGATAGTACAGTACATGGACATCTTATAGGGATGAATTGCGTCGGCTGACATATACAAAGTCCCACGGACGGCTGTAATATAGTGGCCCCTATGAGACTAGCTTACTAGCGCTTGAAATCCAATCCATATAAATACTCAAGGACAGTCGTAATCCAATCATGCCTGTGAGGCTAGGTCCCACCATAACTAGCTTGAAAACCCGCGAACTTCTGTAACTCGAGATTGCATTAGGGGGGCACAACACATTGTGGGTCCGATGGTCACTCTGCATAAGGCCTAATAGTAAGAAAACGTACTTATAATCAATATACACCGCTATTCCGTTGTAATTCCAACCAAAATACATTGTTTTTTGACAAATCTCAATCTCAAGATGCCGCGTCGTTCGCAATCGCTTTGGGGAACACCCATTCCACTAGACGAGTCAATATTGCTTGAACCTCTTTGCAAAACCCATTTCATTAGCCAGACTCATCCATTGGTTAGGGGTATTCAGAAGGCTTTCAGTATAGATCTCACAGCGGTCGATACATCGCCCCCGCCCAAAGATACACCATTTGAGATCCAATACGAAGATGTTTACGACCTTTGTTTCAAAGTTGATAATGAAATCACTCGCCAATTCAGAGAGATCCGTTTTGTACACTGGGCCTTGTATTCTATAGGGCTCAGGACTCGTAATATCATAAATTTTCAACAACACGTGAAGAATTTGTGCAATCACCTACGTGGAGTTGTCTCACAAACGGGCATTCAGAGAGATAAATTAGACTTGAAGGTAAGGCTTTCTCTTATGTCAGGTGAATTATAAGTTGACCTTGAGTAGAATCCTTTCGTGGATGCTGTGATAGATGAGACAGATGTAAAAGATATATTTGATCTCGGCACACGTTGCATTACACAGCCATTATATGCGTTCTTCTATACATGGAATCCCGAAGCCCTACAAGAGATTCAATTCTTGGAACATAGATTTGATCGCCAACATCGCTCAGATACTCCAGATGCGGAACCCTTCAGTCGATTCGATGCAGATCCAAGTTTTTTATCCAGTCTTCGAGCCAACGTATCTCATCTAGCTATCGTGAGAACACGTGGGGACCTAGAAGAATTCCGAAAAATCGAGGAGCGTCAGATTGAAGAAGGTCGGATAGAACCTTTGGGGTGTCGATGGAATGCATACTCTCGTCTGATTGAGGATTGTGCCGTCTTAGTTGGAGGAAAACATTTTATTCGGCTCGCCCGTGTAAGATTCTTATCAAATTCATTCACAATTACCTCAGCTAAAAGACCGACAGCGATTTAGATTCTTAAGAAATTATTACTCGTTGATAGCACTACTTTCGGGATTACGAAATGCTGGAATCGCTATTCCTTTGAAAATGAGCTTTTTCATTGACCCGAACGACAATTATCGCGCATATCGATATTTCCCCAACTCTCCACTTTGTTCAACCTCTGCTGCGCATCATCCGCACAGAAAATAACAACTACGATGCTCGAAAAGCAATCTGGAGATTCCAACTTTACCATGAGCGGCTAAAGACTCGTGAATGTCTGATTGGATGGTGTTGTCTTTAAGGCTGAAAAGGCAAATCAACAATGTCGATCGCATCTTTCATTTTTCTCTTTGCCACCAATTTAATTTCGTCACGGATTTGTTGTTTTGCAGATACTTCTTGAGTTAGATCCAGCAATCTTTATCATATGGCACGAATATACCTGTAATCAATGCTTTCCCATTATCAGACCACCAACTCTACTATCTTATCCGGGTTGATTGATCCTGGAATTTTCCATATTCGATTATGTTCACTGTTCCATAGCGTCAGTTCCTTGTCACTAGAGGACGGTATATATATACCAAATCTCAGCATCTATTTCATGTCAGATTTTCAATGATTAGATCTGAACTTTCATTTGTGTAGGTCAACTCACATATGTCTCTTTGTCCATGAGCAACAACTGATCCATCCACTGGTTTACCCAGTCCACATTTGCTATTACTTTTAGCGAGATCACTTAAAAACAATACACATTGTACTTATAGTTGTTATTAACTTCCTAGACCATATATAGTGTTCTCTTTGGCTTCTTCTCATCCTTCATTCCAACAAGCTCTTTGAGATATAACATTTAAGCTGCTATTCCAATGCTAGTTGTAATTATGAGAATGCAATTATATTTAATGAAGTTAATAGGCAGATTATATGGCCCCTCAATAACTGATGTTAATTAATGAGATTTATTATTTATTAGACGTCTATTAAAACGTGAATTAGGTCCAACTAGTAGCTAAATAACCTTAGCTCTTCCCTCCAAGTCATTTTCCTACCATGTAATAGGGTACGAATAGCTTCTAAGAGACGACCAAAGTCTTAATCTAAGCATCTATAGATTTAATGACATACCTGCTTGGACCTTAAAAGGGTAATTTAGTAAGATTATAATCTAGGCAGCTAATCTATCTCTAGCTTAAAGTATCTCTGCCCTATATCCTATCTAGGATGTTGATATATTTCTTAGAGCTAAAATAAAGTATTACATGATAATTATACAGAAAAATACTACACCCCTAATAAGAAGATATAATTAGCTTAGTACTTTTTTGATCTGTAGATAACACTAAAGGGTTACTCCCACAAATAGAGCTAAAATAAAATAGGTTTTCATAAAGAATGTACAGCATTAATTTAATAATATAATTAAAAAGATAGAGGCTATACCAGCTGCTGCCTAAAGCTTTATTAACTCTATCTTAATAAATTAATAAATAACTTACAAGTAATCCATACAGCTTAAAAGAACTTTTGAGAAACAGGCCGCATTTAATATTAAGAAAAATATGAACTAAGCTTTATAGGAAAGTCATAACTCCTACTATTTAGTACATATAGTAATATATAGGCGATTATATGCCTAGTAAGTCTGACAACAGTTTAAAACACTTTCCTAAAATAAGTAAAGCAAGGTTAACTACTACTAGCTTACCTGCTTAAGTCCCTGTAGTTAATATAATAGTAACTCTAAATAGATTATAGGTTGCCATTCCACCCCAGTAGATCAACTAAGTAAAGAACTTAGAGTGAGAGATTAATCTAATAATAGCATTATATTTAAAAACAAATAAATATACGAAGTATTTAAGGAAGAAGAACCAAGGTTGTTAACTCATATTTATAAAGAAATGTGCTAGGCGAGCGAGAAATATGATTTAGTAATAAAGTTGTTGAATTATACTGCGTATTAATAGTAACAGAAGAATACCGCCCGCAACTGCTGCGTAAAGTTGAGTATCTATGCTCGATTGGAATGCTACTGGAAGGAATGGAGTATCTATTTATATCCTAAGTTATTTTGGCGGTTAGACAGTTCAGCAATTAACATCAAATTAATTAAGCAATTTGGCGCTTTTTGATCTGCGGTCTAGACAACTGCTATTTTTGGATATGGAAAAGTGTATAAAGTGAACAAATTGCCTTTTTGATTTTTTAATAATGTCATCTTGATTAATAATACCTTCTTTTACTTGTCAGAATATGGATACTCAAAAAGTCAATTACCTGCAAGCTATTGCCCGCTGAAGGAAGACTATCTTTTGAAAACTGAGACAACTCTATCTGCAATATAATTACAAAGCAGTTATCCTAATTGCTAATGAATACGGAAACAGCCAATGGTTATATAAGACTCATGACTGTATTCCTGGATTTGATCAAGTCAGTAACATAGAATGAAGTATTACAACAACCAGGTTTAACATACTCTAGATCCGAGAACATCCAAGAACCAAGAATAATAATGATGATTTTCTATCTTTGACTAGCGCCGACACCATTCATCTGCCACCCGCTAGCACTAGATATCAATTGGATATCGTCAGAGCTTTGACTCCACCCACATTCAAGTTGCCTAGCGTATAAAATAGCTTAGATGGTCTATATCTTTCTTGTTTTTCATAGAAACCTTATTCTTCTCTGTACTGTTTAAAAATGAGCTCTGATATTATGATTACTCCAATCAAACATAGTTTATATCAATAAGGTCATAAGACAACAGACATAGAGTGTTTACCAATAATTCTTGAAGCATCTAAGAATGAATCACTATCAACTATTATTAAGTTATTACGCGAGAATAAAAGACTATATTAAAAAATAACATATCATTAAAAACTTTTTAACATTTTTATAGAAATTATTAAAAGCACAAAGATGGCACACCGCATCCTCAATAAGGTGCTACTTTAAATGCCTTATCTTCTAGATACGCAGATTATTATTATTATTATTATGCTTCCATTTTAGAGACCTTGTGCCAGTGACTGAGACTACATAAGGTCTGCCATTTCCTAATTAGGAAATAGGCTTGAGCTAACTAAGATAAATATATGAATAGAAATAGACAAATTTTAGGAAAATAATGTAAGACCCCCTGCAGGCTAGTAAGATTAGGATATAATAAATAAGGAAATAAACAAATATAAGTTATAAATTAAGAAATAAGAATACTAATTATTCTTCTTCTTCTAATAAAATCTATTTTCTTATTACAATCTTAGTTTTTTTTAGATATTCTATCAAGATAGGAATGCCTAGTTTAGAAAATAAGAAGTATAAATTTCTTTTTTCTATACTAAGTTCCTCAATAGTTATTTTTCTTATATCATTAAAATTAGAGCATTCTAATATTAAATGATATAGCGTTTGTTTTAAATTAAAATTATATTTATTATAAATGTCATTCTCATATTGCTAATTAAACCTTTTTAAATAGGATAAAAAATATCCATGTCCCATTTTTAATTGTTGTATAGAAGACTATAATAATTTATTAATTCTTAATGAATTTACTTTTCATTTAAAATTAATATTATTATATTTTTTATATAGGGATTCTTTCTGTCTTTTTTCTTTTGATTTATTCTAATCTAATTCTTATTCTAATAGGGATTTTTCTTTTAGTAATCTCTTGATATAACTAATAGAAATACTAATATTATTAGGTTCTAGATTTTTAGCTGTAAATTTGGCAATTTTATCTGCCTGTTTATTTCTAAAAATATTTATATAACCTAGAGACTATTGAATATTTATTCTAATATTTTGATTTTTTATATTTTTAGCTATTTTATATATTTCCTTATATATAAAATGTTTTCTTATAGATAGGCTTATTTTTAGTCCTTTTAATATAGCTTGACTGTCTGAAAAGATCTATATATCTAAAATAAATAGATTTTCTTTTAATAAATTTTTAGCTATTTCTAATGATTTATAGATTCTAAAAAATTTAGAATTAAATATTTCTTATTCTTTGCCAATATTGTAAGCATAAGGTTTTTTAGAATTTAGATTATAAATTCCAACTCCATTATTTTCTTTTAATTTAGAACTATTTGAATATAGGATAATATATTATTCTAATATATTATTCTTAGTCCATTCTTGAATTATATTAATATAGTCCTTTATTATGATTTCTTTATTTTCTTCTAAAATATTTATTAATAGTAATTTATTAATATCTTTTTTTCTATATTTATAGTTAGATTTTTTAAAATTACTCTAGTTAATAAAAGTAAATAAAGATACTAAATAGTCAATTTAGCATTTATATTTTCTATATTTTATAGTTGGCTGATAATCTGGATTAGAATCAGAATTAGAAATATTATTATTAATGTTTTTTGTTCTTATAACTCTTAGCGTTTTTAAGTTATCCTAATTATAATAATACCTTATATTAGGTTTTTCTTTTTCCCCTAGATTTAGAATAAAGTCTATTGGCAACTATTTTTTTATAATATAAGATTTTTCAAATTATAAGGTTCTTAAAATATAAGATCTACATATTTTATTAAATCTTATTTCTAGTGAGGGTAATGAAGCTTTTAATTCCATAACTTTATATAGGGAGGTTTTAAAAACCCTTAATATTTTTCTTAGAGCTAAATTCTGTAATATTTAATATTTATATAAAAATTTAGATTGATTTCTTTACTAAATTAGGACTCTATAATCTGTAATTAATATTATATAAGCTATATATAACTGTCTCATTGCTTAAAAAGTTAGACTTCTTTCTATATTAAAAAGTCTTTCTATTTAGTAAAAAACCCTAGTTGTCTTAGTAACCTAAGTTTTAATATGTTTTTTAAAATTTAGTTTATAATCAAGAATAATTCCTAATTATTTAATATGTAATTTTAGTGCTATCTTATTTCTATTAAATTTGACCTAAAAATCTTGATTTTCTAGATTAATTTTTCTAGTTAATAGGAAATGAATTAGTTCCATTTTTTTTCTATTAAATTAGATATTATTTTGCTCCCCTTTTTAGATTAAATAAGTAGCAATTTTTTTTTAATATTCTGCAATTATCCTCTATTTTCTTTAAACTAATTTTTATTCTAATATCATTAATATAACTAGGAAACCTTGCTTTTTCTATTATTATTTTTATTTTATATTTGCTATTATCTAATTCTTCGAATAAGAATAATATCGTAATATAAATTAGAAATATAATAGATAAGAAAGGTGAACCCTAGGGTGCTTTAATTATAATTAGTGTACTTTTGCTTTTTTAGTTATTAAAATTTAATTGGATTTCTCTATTAGAAAGGAAAGAAATAATCTAATAGATTAAAGTTCTTAGGAGCCCTAATTTTATGTATATTTTAATTAATTAGTTTTTAGAAATGTGGTTAAATGCACCTTTTATATCTAAAAATAATACTAAGATATTATTCTTATTTTCTTTTTCAATTTGGATATTATTAACTAATGATAAAACTGTATCAATTGATGATTTATTTATTCTATTACCAATTTAGTTAAAATATAATAAATTAGAATTTAGGCTTTCTATAATATAAGCTAGTTTTTTAGCTTATATTCTTTTAGATATTTTCCCTAGATAATTTAATAAAGAAATGATTCTATAAGACTTTAGATCTATGTCTTTTTTATTTAGTTTTTTTAATATAACATTAGAGGCCTTTTTCTAGCATTTAGAGTAGTATTCTTTTTTTATTAATACTTTATAAATAATATTAAATCTATCTTTTATATTATTATACGCATGTTATAATATAATGAAAGATATATTATTAGGTCCTAGGGCTTTATTTTTTAATAATTAGAATATTGAATCTTTTATTTTATAGTCTTTAAGATTAGGCTATTTATATTTTTCTAAATATAGTATATTTAAATCTATTTCTTTAGAAATAAAGGGTGGTTTGAATAAGGTTTTAAAAAAAGTATTATATTTCTATGGAAAAGAAATAGCTTCTTTTTCTATATTATTTTCTTTATATAGTAAAGTAGGTAATCTATTTAAAAATCTTTTCTTTATATAAGAAAAGGCTTTAAATATTTCTTTACTCTTAGTATTTTCTAAAAATTTATTCTATATCTATATTTTTGTGCTTTTTATTTTATAGAAATATATATTTCTTTTTATAATATAAGATTTATATAATTCCTTATTATTTTTATTTAAGAAATAGGATTTTTTTACCTTGCTAAAATCCTTTCTTAAATTTTTTAAATTTTTATTCTACTAAGCTTTGGATTTAGAGTATATTTTTTTCCTTAGAATAGCTATTTCTACAGAATTAATAATAATTTTCTATAGTATTTCAGTCTATTTTTCTAGTCTATTTTCTGTATCTAAATCTAGATTTATTAAACTATATTGTTTATTAAATTTAGTTATATTAATAAAAAAGGATTTCTAATTAGCTTTATTAAAATTATATGGTGAATCTATTGCTAGATTTAATGCTATATTCTCAATATTTTTATAAGAATAAAATAATATTTTATAGTCTAATCTAGAGGTAATTTCTAGATCTATTTCCTATATAAAATAATTTTTATTATTATTTAAATTTTCTAAATAGAAGATTAAATCAATTATAGAGCTATTTAAATTCTTTTTATGCTATATAAGGATATCTAATATATTTAATAATTTAAATTTATATTTTTTTAACTAATCAACTAGTTCTTTTGCTCTTTATAGATTATTAATATTTTTATTCTACTAAGAATGATAAGCATTAAGGTCTTTAGCTAAAATAATATTTTTTTCTAGTATTATTTTTAATAATTCTCTATCTATTGTATATAGAGAGTTTTCTATTATTTTATTATTTTCTTTATCTCTTTCTTTCTCATTATAAATATTGATTAATTGAATATTATTATTCTTAATTAATATATTTATAATCTAAAGATCTAGAGAATTATATAGTAATTTAAAATTAAAATTTAATTTTTTAGAATAGAATATTGCCACCCTTAGTAAAGTATAATTTATTAGTATTATAATATTATATATAGGATAGGAAATAGTGTTATTATTTAAAATATAGGGTTTTTAAAATAATATAAAATCTATATTTCTTTTAAGGCTTAATTCTAAATAGATAACTATATAATCTGATTTTTTTCTTATATTATTCTGTAGAAATATTAAATCTATTAATTAGTTTCTATTAGTGTTATAATTCTTATTTTTAGGTTAATTCTTTGCTATTCTAGGCATAAATGACTATTAGCTATATAGGGTTGTTTATAATTTGCACATTTTATTGCTATATGCTTATATGGTTTTTTTATATAATAATTTACACAAAAATAGGTATTAGAATTATGATTTTTTGCGTAAATTCTGCATATATAATTATTTTTATATTTAAATTTTATATGCCTATATTTTTGGCATTTTTCATATTGAGTATTTTTAGGGGTAAATTTCTTAATATTATAGGTCTCTCTAATAATAAATATTTTTCTTTTTAATAAAATATCTACTAAATTAGGATTAGATATATAAATAATAATAGAAGAATAATTTTTATATAATCTAGCTTCTTCTTGTAAGAGCTATAGTGGGGTTTTTAATAATTTAATATTATTATAAATTTTAATTTCTTCTTTTAATAAATTAAGGCCTTCTTTATTTTTAAATGGTTTAGTAGGGACTTTATAGACTATTAATTTAATCTATTCCTCATTATATAGAAATCTTTTAAAAGGAATAATATTTTTCCATATTATTTTATTATCTATTAGGAATTTAGCTAAAAAATTATCTATTATTATTAATATAATAGAGATATTTAACTTTGATTTAGTAATAGATTTTATAATAGGTTTTATAATATTCTTTCTTTAAAAAGTTCTATTAATCTTATTTCTTATTATAAATAGACTAAAGTTTTCACTTTTAATAAATTCTTTAGATACCTGAAAAATTAATCTTTTTTCTTTCTATTTAGCTTTATATTAATTTTTATTTTCTGTATCTTTAGAAGAGAATAAAACTTTATTATTATTATTAATATGATTCTATTGTTTTTTATTATTTAAAGAATTAATAATAGTATTACTATTCTTATTCTTATTTTTTTGATTTTTTTTCCTAGATTGGACTTCTTAAAATCTATTATTATTGTTATTCATAATATTATTACTAATATTATTATTGTTGTTATGGATAGAATCTTCTAATATTCCTAGAGTTGGTATAACTACTCTAAGACTTAGAGGATATTTAATATTTTTATTAGAAATAATAGGATTATTATTATTAAAAATATTTCTTCCTATATTATCAATCTTAGTAGACAATTTATGTATTTTTAAATTTATATTATTAATAGTTGATTCCTTAGCGGATAATTCACTAATTCTTAAATTTATATTATTTAAAAGTGTTTCTTTGGGGCTTAATATTTCTAGGTTTTTTATTTTAGTTATTAAAAAGTCTAATCTAGTAATACAATCATGTATATCTAGTCTTAATAGTTCACTATTTTCTATATCTATAATGTTAAATATTAGAGCTCTAGCTTATTAAACTTTATTTATTTTCTTTTCTATTAAATTCTTTTTATATTGAGCTGATTTTTCTTAAAGAAAAATATCTATATTAGATTGAGGGAAAATAAATAGAGAGCTAGGGGGAATTTCTCTATCTTATTCTATATTTTCTATATTTGCTTCTAGTATGTCACTTATTTTAAAAAGATTTTTATAGAAATAAGATAAATAAAATAAAATTGATAGGAATAAAATAGTGGTTTATATAAATATATAAAGAATATATTTATATATATATATATATTTTGTTTATTTTCCTCCTCTTTCTATATAAGAATAGGAATCATAAGCAATAAGGAGTTGTATAATAAGTAGAAAAGGAAAGAAATAAAGATAAAATATTTATTCTTTTAATAAGAAATAAATAAGTAGTAATTTTTATAGAGAATTACTAAACTAATAAGCAATTTTTTATATAGAATTCTCTAAACCTCTCCTTTTATTATATAATAAAAGGGTAAATAAATAAAAGAAAATAAGGAAAATTAGGTAATAGTAGATACTAGATTCCTATTTTATATATTATTAAAAATAGGAAAAATTTTGCTCTTTTAATTATTTATAAAGCCTTATAAATAATTCTTGCTAAAAATAGGCCCTTTCTAATTCTAGATTGTTATTTTAAAATACTTAAACTTTCTAATATTATATTACTTCTAAATAATATAATAAAAGGCTAGAATATCCTTTAGTGCACTACTAGTATACAGAATATTATTTATTACCTATCTTAATATTAACTAGTACGTCTCAAGGCAGCAAAAATAGGCAATAAATAAATCCTATTTTATTAATTACTTGATAAAATAGGCTGTAGGGACTATTGCAGTAAAAAAATATGGGGTGTTCTTTCTTGAATAGCCTTCTAGTGCCTGTAAGGGCCGTCTAGAGCTAGGGGGTCTAGTGCCTGGGGGCTGCCTAGAGATTTGGTGGGGGGACGCCTATGTAGCGCCTAATGATGTAGGGGTTTAGTGCCAAGAGGCTGCCTAGAGTGAATTGGGACTAGTGCCCGGAGGCCGCCTAGTAATGGAGGGTGGCTGAGTTTGTGGGCGCTGGTGGTGACTAGTTGTTTTGGTGTGGCTAGGGGTCGTTAGGGGGGTGGCCCGAGTGCCTGCGGGAGCGCGAATACGAAAAATTTTTTTCGAGGGAAAACAGGCGTTTTTGACGACGGATTTCTCGATTGTTTCGATGTGAAATAGGGTGTGCAGCGAGAATTGTATTGTACGCGATGCGACGAATAAATTGATATGAAAATTGGGTTGGGTTACCACCCAATGGGTGGGTTGGTTCGGGACGAGGAGAGTTGTCTAGATACGCAAAGCATCCTTATAGTTCTTTAAAAAAAATATCCTCTATCTATTAAGTCATTAAAAAAAAATTTAAGAAGTTATCTCATAGAATTTATTCATCTAAATCCTATTTACTCAAATTCTTTAGAATCAACTTAAACGATACTGAGGGGAGAGACTTTAATATCATTTAAAATATCTACTCAAAACTAAATATAGAAAGATTCAAACTATTAAATAAACTTTAGGCTTCTTACAGTTAATATAGCATATCTTTCAATCATTACTCTAAAATAATTACTATACTTCTGAATTTCTCTTCGCATTATGTATAGTATTATATAGTTTTTTTAAAACAAATATTTACAATATATAGATATTTCTTATAGATCTTTATCTTATTAAGTTCAGCTATTATTACATTTGTTATATTTTAATTTCTCTTAATTACCTAGACTAAGCCATTCTAGACCGCATTAAAAAATTCTAAAAAAGCTTTAGTGCTTAATTTGCTCAATAGTATTTTTAATAAATAAATCTTTCTATCTTTTTATCTTTATTTATACTTATCTGCAGAGTCTAGTATTATTCTTACATTCAAAGGCTCCACATAGATGCCCAGAGTGTGTTCTTAACAATATTAGAGTAAAACTTATATATAAAGAAGAATAGACGTATTTAAATAATCTAAAAGTATGATGCGGCATTTAAATTACTTTATTGATTTATTTCTGTTTCCTGTAGTAGACATTCTGCCTGATCTTGCTTCTAGTCAATAATCCATGAATGGAGGTCTGAGACGGTTCAAATAAACTCACTCCCTTAGACTAAAAATAGACATGTTGATCATCCGATCACGGCGCTAATCTGAGCCCTTCCCGCGTAGCGCTCCGCCGGTTTTGACCCACCCGACTGACTGACTTTCACTCGATCAAAAGGCGCCTTTTCACTTAGGAGCGTTGTAATTCGATCTTTTCTGTATTTAAACTTGTTGAAGTCGAAAAAGACAGTAATCATACTTCTCAAAGTAACAAAAAAATGAAAGGGATGATCGTTTACATCGTTGTGTTTTGCGCACAACTGGCCGCTGCAAGGTTAGTTTCTACAGTGGTCAAGGTTATCTAGACTAACCAATCTAGTGTACTTGTAGTGCCTACTGTTACATTGCAGCCAGCAGCCACACTTAATACAACTCATATGGCCGTAAGAGGCAATAATGGTACTAGTTTCTTTGATCCGAGCCGCTTGTCACTCTTACCCAGAGATAAGATCGTCTTTAATTGTTATGAGGACAATATGTGGCTTTTGAAGGCAACCATTAATTTCTCTCATATAGATAGCATGCCTTCTATTCTTCTCTGTCAGAGGAATATTACACTTACTATGCAAGTTTCAGACCAAGAACCACATATCTACTACAGCCCAGCAGTACCAGGGCGTTCATTTATAAACATGACTCTGTTCTTGAACCAGCCTGACCAAAGTTCAAGCTATAGCTCAAGTCATCGCATGCTGAGCAGTACTGCACTGATACCACCTTACCCGACTCAAGGTTCCAGTAAATCTTCATTGTTGAACACGGGGACGATGCCTCTTAGCACTGGACAGCCCACAGGGACTAAGCCCCAGTCTACATCTACATATTCAATTCCAACCTCCCATTTTCCTGTAGCACCGACTCATGCACCAACGTTATTATCAACATCCACACCAAGTACTAGCGATGCCCAGGTGTGGGCCGTTTCTCGAGGTTGGACTGCCGTTGTTCCTATCGTTGTTATGTTCATACTTTAGATAGATAGATACTATGTAGTCAAAAGACGCCTATACGCCTTTTCGCAATTTGAAATAACATTAACATATAAGCATAGCCATTATCCAGTATCAAAGTACCCATAGTCAGACTTCTTTTTTTTTATAAAAAAAAAAATGGAAGATGATAAACGATGTACCAAGTTTCCTCAAAGTTCTAATCTGTCTTCCGCATTTCCAGAGAGCGCTCTACTACAGCCGCCTTCATTAAATGACACTAGAAAGCTCCAAAAACGGATTAAGCCACCCCGCTTGCCAGTCTCTGTAAAATGGACTGCCGATGACTTACTAGACAACTCTAAGCGCCGATCAAATTTCACTCAAGAGTGCTCTTCATGGGGAAAATACCAGAAACTCCAGCAAGCGTGCACGAAAGGCAAAACTTGCCTAGCTTATGAAAGAGCTTCTCCAAGTACCATAGTCGCCATTAAGAAGTATAGTAGCAATAAAAGTGCATACAATTATCTTTTCAAGATATCACATACCAATCTTGTGAATCTCCTAAGCTTATTTATTGACGCGGAGAGTGTCAGCCTTGTATACGAAAAAATGGATGTTAATTTAGACTAGTTGCTATCTACAGTTAAGTTGAAGGAACCCTAGATTACTTTCTTATATAGGGAAATCCTTCAAGGTCTCGCATATATCTACAAGGAACTTCATGTACAGCATGGGGATGTAAAACCTCATAACATCTTTTTGACCCTAAATGGGCAAGTCAAGATTGGTAAGTTCATAGTTCTACCATTTCCTACGTTACTGACTGATAAAGGTAATATTGCTGTCTCCTTATTGCAAAAAGTTGACAAGGATGACTCCGAGGATGTCAAGTCAGTTAGGAGAATTATCAAGAAGATCCTTGAGCTGGGTAATTCTAAGAAAAACCCTAGCTCCATTACTCTCAGAAATACGGACAGGGGGAGTGATAATATCCGCACCTTTATATCTGCCACCCAAACTTCCAAATTGAGGGACCTGTTAAATGTAAGGACTTTGACCCATCAATTGGTGCGCAACCCGTGCTAATTATATGAAGCATAACTTTTTGTTGCTTTCAGGTAGCCCCGGCTGTCTCGCACCTCTTATTTTTATTACGAGAAAATCGATGAGACACTCCTACGAGTAAAGGCTTTTGTATTTAACAGCGCGTAGATTAAGATATCTTGAAGAATCTATTGAATGACAGTATCGCGATATCACTCTCTGCAGGTTTATCAGGATCCACTTTAGGACAAGCCAATACTATTTTTGTGTTCAGAGCCTTCTCCCATAGTTCATGTAAGCTCTCCGTTACCACCTGGTTTGCCTCATTGATACAAACAAACCTGTACCCACTATCTGCAAGTTCACAGATATTATCCTCAAATTTTTACTTCTATTGTTCTGTATACCCATAGGTTTTGTTCTTATCCCATATGAAAAGAGCTACTAGTTTTTCCTTATGGATATACTTGAGAGTTTCAATTATATCTCTAGTTTCTTCATCAGCAATTGCTGATTTAAAAGACTCTGCTTTAGAATCTGCTGGATCATCAGGATTTGTGGCTTCACTGGGATCCCCAAATTTATCGGGATTTACTGGAGGGCTATGTGTCTGAAGTGATATTGCTGACTGTGTGAGATCAATAATTTCTTCATCTGAATCCCGAATAACAAGGTCGTCAACTTGAATTATGCCTAGGAAACAAATAAAAATATCTCTTTATATAGTGAGTGATGTGATAAATGCCCATGCTGTGATTCGTGCGCTATATATAATGTTTAGGTATAGAAAATCTCTGTCATACCTGTAGGCGCTGTGGAAAGGGCGATTACACTGTTGATCTTTCGCAAGTCCCTTAATATTTGTGGTAAACTCAGCTTCTTGACGTACTACTCGAGGAGTGGCAATATCGTCAAGTTGTCTTGCAATGTACTGTACTAATCTATTTATACAGGCCTCGTCAATTGTATAAAGCTCTGGTGGTTGAATGTTTGTCAAGAATTCGCGTGCTATTATTTCTCTATTATCACCGCCTTCTATTAGCCGATTGATTTTATCGCTCCTGAATCCTAAAACAAATGCTAGAGATGCGATCTGATGTCATTGTTTGGTAGGGGAGCCTTGGATAACTGGAGGGCTTTTTTTATTATCCTATAATGGTATAAGAGTACAAAATAGTGGAAAATCGCGCATAGCAGCGAGGTATAGTTGTTGATATGCTAGTTGTACATAAGTGGCCTCTGTTCCAGGTCAGTCGCGTATATGTTCTCTATATGACTGAAGCCGTATCGTGCTCTAATTTATGCCTTGTTGGTAGCTTTCAAAGAAGGCCTGGCGCACTGTTCCCTGAAACTTTGGATGAAGAAGCTTCCAGAGGATCTTTGAGCAGGCTCCAAAATATATAGTGTCTTGAAAGAATGTATGGAATGATAAAATCCGTCCTTTGACCTCGAGGATATTATCTAGTAGTTTTTGGCAGCGATCTCGAGATGAAATAGCTGGGAATATCACACCATTGTTCATCAACTTCTTTATACTATCTGCATCTAAGGTGGAATATTGAGGGAACATTATCTCAAGTGAGTATACTATTTTCAGATCTAACAGAAAAGGCTCTTTGGTGCCTATGATTGTCCTATACTAATAATGCATACACTCCAAGTAATGTAAAAACTCCTTTAAAACGTCAGTTCAGGAACAATCAATGTGTAGCTTTGACACACCTCTGGTGTTTTGTCTGGAAGCAGTCAACTTAGGCACCCAAGATGTAGTTGGTATCAAATACTGACAAATAGAGTCAATTGGTCGAAGCCGTTGGCCAGATGTCTGTACTTTAATCTCAATTAATAGAGATTTAATGTTTTAGATCTAGATAGTCTATGTGTCTATTTTTTCTCTTCATTAATATTTCCTTCTCTCTAATACTTCAAGATATGTTGATAAACGTCGCCATCACAGAATAGTCTTGAATGTGAATAGTATTTATAAATAGATGTTTTAAGCCTAGCTGGCATGTCTTAGCACAATTTAATACCCTAAAAAACTAGAGATAATCAAGTGATGTCTACCATCAGAGCAGAGTACAATTTAGCAATCCACCACTTGTCCCAAAGGTATTCCTTAGCAGCTAGTAGACGACGTCTTCCATGAAGCACGCAAAGAGGTATGGTAAACTCCAGCAAAGGGGGTTCTCCTTCCCTTATAAGATCCTCATTCCAGAGCCCAGCTAGTCGCAATCTTGTAGAGAATGTATCTCGGCTAACAATCACCGGGACATGATTCCACGGATCTAGGCGGTGACACCTCTCTCCACGAAAAACACTCACTAATTTATCCACATGTGCTTTCTCGTGAAGTTGTATGTTACGATTGAAGTCCAAACTGGTAATTTGTATCTTAACACGGCCAAGAAAGAACCTCGATTTCTCGCGGAAGAGCTCAACGTCGTTCAAATTCTCCATGGCAGTTGACGAGCAGCCGAAGCATGGTCCCTGCATGGGGTAATAAGCTACTGTGGGGCGAGGCTTCTAGAACAAAAGTCGATTTGTCGAAAAAGGTTATCGTAACAATCCAATGAGGGCACGCATCCTCTGTCGTTCTGAGTACGATATCGTATCAGTCCTATGAAGGCGCGTATCCCTTATCAGTCTAACTACGATATCGTAGCAAGCCCTTGTGGTGGTGTGTCCTTTGTCTTGCAGATCACGACATCGTAAAGATCCTTATGGGCGCTTATCCGCTGTCGGCCCCAGTACGATATCGTAGCAATCCTTTGTGGGCAGGACCGCGAAATCGTATAAGTACCATACCGTAGTGATTCTCCAGAGGGAGGTCTACTATGTCAATACTTACACGATGTCGATAGTCCCTCTTTTTCGTTTGCCAAACGAATGTTTGGATTTGATCGTATCTTAAATGAAATATTTGGACTTGAAAAGGTCCTCTTTAGTGAACAAGCACCTTAGAGAAATATGCTGTCGGCATCTTTTTTATCAAGTGAAGATGAGGTTCTCAGAGTCGTCTTTCCATAAACTTCATGAAATCATATAGTCCAAGATTCAAGTACACGCTTTATATTTTGTATGAAGTTCCAGATATACTTAACAGAGGTACCAACCCATTTGCTTAAACGTAGGCTCAGGGCTGATAAAAAACTAGATTTATTGGACTTTAGGAAATTCTGCACCGAGCTATACCCGTATGCCGATTATACAGCTGAAAGCCAAGAAGTGCAACACTGGCAAGGACGTCAATATATGCTGCCTTGCTTTGCTGGATTGTCATGGGGATACTATTACAGTTAGCCCGCCACTTGTGGCTGGTCCAATGAAAAGACCTCGCTAAACGAGGACTGAGACTAATCTCAATATCGTATAGCGCAATCCTCAGGGAAAACGAAATCCAAGACGCTAGTGTAATTCATATTCTGACATGACTGGCAGACCTCTTACCGAAGCAAAGCGACCATGGATTCTACTCAAAGCAACTCCGTGCTAGCCGCCCTTGAGACACTAGAAAACGCGGAGGACCGGGAGATTCTCCAGTACTCTGAGCGCTCATTAAACGTCGGCAGTCGCTTACTCTCTGTCGCTAAACCAACCTCTGCTGATAACCGTCCACGCAAAGCTACGGATCTATTTGAAATTATCATACGGGAACAACGTGACCTTGATACATTCTTGAGCGACGATCCTAGCTCCGCTATACGAACTATTCGGAATTACGACAACGTTCAGCTGACGAGTTTTACGGGAGAAGATCAGATTCTTTTTAGTCAAATTTTGGATCTTAGAAATTGGATCTGGGACTACCGCGGTCGATACCTTCCTGAAGTCCTTTCGAAACCTATGCAAGATATACCATTGAAACTTCCACCCCAACAAGGCAGATTGAAGCGATTTATTCAATCCCGCGGCGATCTTCCCGATAACGTTTACAACCGACTGAAACTTGGCCAAAAGTGTTGGCATATCGAAGCAAGGGTCTATCAAAAGATCGAAAATATGATTCCTGCAAATAGTAATAATAAGCTGGCTGGAATTTGGATCGTGATCTTGCCAATTTTCTTAAAAATTGCCCATGTTATTGATAGTGTCATGGATGAGCTTGTGGATATGTTATGCTCGAGCCAGGATCTCCTTGCCCAAAGTTATAGTTGGTCAAAGCTCATGTTACAAGGTCAATACCTACGCCAAAGGAGCCGTGATACGATGAGGATACGGACGGGAATGAACAATCTTGATTAGTCCATCACACCACCGCTATATGCAGCCTGAATAAAATCCAGCGCTTTGTAGTCATAAAGTCCAATCAAATGCGATGAATAACCTGCCCACAGGAATATCGCGCCCCCTTCGTCTCTTGTCTCCACCCATACTGGACCAATAACTAATAATTGATTTCTTGCAATGAACACCGTCTCACCAGGAATTCCACTAGCTCTCAGTTCTTCCTCCGTCTGCAGATGCTCCGAGCCCGGATATATCTTGAACATTCCATTAGCGGGAGTTAACGCCTCGTCGAATGGCTTGATGAATGCAATAGATTCTGGGCATGGCTGAGCTTTCGCCAGTTTAGATGGTGATTTATTTTTTATGAATCGTCCGACCAGGGGGCCTTGCCAAAAGTAACGTTCCGGATGGTTGGTAGGAAGGCTGGCTGTGATGATCGTCTCAAACTACGCTAACTTAGCCTTCAATCATCAAGGAGTCTAGACCATCATACCCGACTGCCATCCATAACAATTTTCTTCCATTCGTTCCGGTATTTTTTCCAGTCTTCTGCGCAGTTATACGTTGCTTTCGTATCGCTAGGGATAGCCCCATATAGTTTTCGCCGTCCAATTGCATTTTGAATATTTTCGATAGTTTCCTCTGGGAGTGCTCGATCACAGGTCCAGATCATGTAGCCTTTGCTCGCCATGTTCGAACACTGTTTTTACGGCCGTGTGCATATCTGCTGCAGGTGCGGCTACGTCAATCATTCCGTACAAAGATATACAGTCACGTGAGCTACCGCCCCACTCTTGCCCCAAACAATAAATCATCAATTCACACACTAGAAAATACAAATGGGGACAGCATCTTAATTGAGGGCATTCCGGAGGTACAATGAGTTAGCTTTGTCTTGTCATCGGGATAGTTTTCCGTCGTTAGGACCAGGTTGACATCCGCCTTTGAGGATTCATCGATATCGACATCGGACCGTAGAGTCACATCCAATGATCTGCGCTGGCTTGATTTCATTGTTTTTCCACTCCATTGTATTTTTACCGGCCCGGCTTCCCCGACACTAAATAGCCTGGCCGTACGACTAGACTGAACTTGGAAGCCTCCGATCCCTGTTATTGAAAGAGCCAATAACATTTGTGCCTGCCCTGATTGGAGTCATGACTGAGATGACTTGAGTCAGGGTCAGAGTACAAGTAAGTTGTCCAATGAAGTGGATTACTGGAACCTTGGAAGTGGCGCCGTGAGCCATAGAATAACCTGCCCCACTGTGATGGCTGGATCTACGTACATCTATCTACCCCTCAATGGGCAGCAGACATCAAATCGGCCGATTTCACCCAATCGCCATGTCTAATATATCATTTAAAAAGATATCAATTAATAGACTATCAGATGCTGAGGTTCAAATCATATGCAAAGAGAAGGTGTGCGCAATAAGTCATCTATTGCATTGTTATAAACTGACCGCTTCAGCTTGGTATCACACTTTGCCGTTTTGAACTCAGTCCAAAAGGAGTGCCCAGTCCTATGCCGCCTCCATCAGGTACAATTGCACTTCTCATCGATATCTCGCCGATAGGTGGTGCGGTGAAGGTCTGGCAACGCTTAAATGATGGCAATCTTGGGGTTTCACTCGTCGGTTCTGTTGGAATTCAAGACGCGAATGATCTGGTGCTTGTACCTTGGAACGAAAGCTGGGAATTCTATGCCTATGGCAACGTCCAAGTTCATTACGTGTCACGATGACCTGGGTTTGGTTTTGTTTCTCAGCCAGTGGGACCACTCGTGAGAGACGGTCAGTTGCACAACGGGACTTAGTTCAGTGTCGAAGGGTTCATGCATAAAAGCACCTTTAAAGTGCTCCGATGTCAACATGTTGATTACATCCAGTCGATTCAGTGGTAAAGCTTGTCCTGTTGGGGGTGTAGACTCTGGCTCCTGAACGGGAGAGAGGCGCGAATGTTCATTGCCGACAGAACTTATTAATTCGGCTATGATTTGTTAGAAGAGATATTTCTCAGAAAACAAGGACGTACCTTCGGCCTTGTATTTATTAACACAATCTACTAGAGCATCGCAGTGGAAATCATGCTGACGCTCCATGATTCTTGAGGGTAGATTGATCCGTAGCTCATCTCTCATATCTCCTATGATGGTCTGACCAAATGTAACAGCGCAGATAGCAATCAACAGAGGATCTCCCGAAAATTCGTTCAAAAAAATACGATAATTTTCTCTTCTCCTTTCGGTTGCGGTTTTGAATAATTGGGCGGGTTGCTGAGCCAGGACGATGGCTTTGCGTACAGCCTGCTGTTCCCGATTAGAGAGATATTTGCGTCCGTTGATCAATTTGATCGAAGCCAAAATTCGGTCAATAGCGTTATTCTCATCCATTTTGTCAAAGATCTGCTGTTGATGAGAAAGAAAAGAATTTCTGCATTATGGAGACGAAACTGCCCAATCTAGAATCACGTGAATCACAATGTATATTGGAACCAAGGTGCGCTAGAGCGTATACGGGAAGCGGTCAAAATGGCACAACAGGAAGCAAGAAAGGAGCTTTGTACTATATAAAATGCGATTTAGATTTGTATACTCTTATAACATTACTATCTAGAGATTTGGGTCCTATTTATATATAGAATCTTATATATATGATATTATAAAGGAGCATTAGATAATGTTAATTAAATATTTTTAATATATAAAAATAAAGAGTTGATTTATAATGCTTAATTATATATTATTCTATAGAAAATTTTTAATATTTGTTATATAAAGTTATTATTAGATTCTAGAAGCTAATTTATATATAAAATTATTAAGAATTAGCTTTAATATATCTTTCTAGAAATAAAAGACTTAAAGCTTTTATTTCTATAATAAAATTATTATATTAATTAATTTTTAATATTAATATTAATCTAGAAATTATTAATTATATTAATTTATATAAAATCTTAGTAAAGTTATTAGTAATTATATCTTTAGTATTAACTTATTTAATATATAATTATTAAACCTAAATCTTCTATTAAAATTAGTAATAATAGATATTAATATATTTAAGATTAGTATAAAACTAGAGCTCTTAATTAATTAATAATAGAATAATTTAGTTAAATTTACTTATTATTATATAAAATAAAGAGCTTATAATTAAATATAAATTAATTTAATTTAAATATATATTTTTAAACTTAAAGCTTTTTTATAGTTTTTATTATAACATATAGTTCTATCTTAATAGTTAATATAATAATAAGCTATTATTTATTAATCTTTTAGTTTATTAATCTATTATATAATTATATTAAATATTTTTTAAAGCTAATATAATTATTATTATTATTAAATAATATATTAAAGATATATATAAAAATGTTTATTCTTAAATTTATTAATAATAAGTATTTAATTGTAAGGAATTAAGTTATATAAAGATATTAAATAATATACTTAATTTACTAAAAATAGACTTTTAATAAATTCTTATAATGTTTTATTAATTTATTAATAGTCTTAATAACATCAGGTTTTATTATAATAATAATATATAATATAAATCTAATAAGCTCTTAATAAATATAGATCTTAATATTTATTATTTCTTTAGTTAAAGCCTTAATATTAGTAGATATAAATATTTATATATAATATATATTATTAAATCTAAATTATTTAGTAATCTTTATAATATAGATATTTTAATAAAGCTAAATCTTTTATTAAACTTAATTATATATTATTCTAATATTTAAAAATTATTTAAATTTTTCTATTTTTTAAAGTTTATAAACTTTTTTTTTAATTTTTTTAAATAGTTACTAATTTTTAGTTTTATTATAAAATATAAAAATATTATTAATAAAAAATAATAAAATAATACTGTTTTATATAAATAAATATTCTTTATTAGAAATCTATTTAAAATCTAAATTAAATAATATTCTTATTAATTTTTATTACTATAATTAAAGACTTTATTATAAATTATATAAGATATATTTTAACTTTAAAATTTTATCTTTTTTCTTAAAATTATTTAGAAAATAGATATAGATTTTTTTATTAAGTAAACTATTAATAAAAATATTTATTATATTATATTATATAATTTTAAAATTAAATATAATAGCAAGAACAATAATTATATAAAAAATTTATATTATTAATATTATAATATATATAATAAAATTATTTAATTCTTACAGGTTACCTTATATATAGATTTATATTTTAAATTTAGTAAGTGTGACAGTGGTCTAAAACCTGATATTGAGGCTATCTCGCTAACTAGGTGCACCGGGTCTACAGAAAATATCAAGCATAGAGAAGAAAAGAAAGAAGAAGCCAAAATCCACCTTGCTAAGAACCTTTTTATCGCTCTCTATATAAAGCTTCTTTCCTAATACAATACCACCAGGAGGGCAGTTTCTAATATAGCTATTACTAGGATTATAGCCCTATCTTATAATATCCTTCTATTATCGGTTCTTTCTAGAGCTACATTAGTAATATATTATATACTTAATAACTTCTATACATCTAGTTATATAACTAGTTATTATATTATTCTCTCCTCCATAAGACACTTACCTATAAGCATTTATAACTAGAGTATTATTCTTTATAATATCTTTTATAAAGTAATTCTTTTTTATAGTTTTAAATTAGATATCTAACAGCTTAGATAATCTATTAATATTTAAATTTATATTATAATATATTTTTAATACTATCAAAGTTTTTTTTAAATAATTAATAAAATACTATTTTAGATTTAAATTATAACTTAATCAGCTTATTTAATAATATAACTTTTTTATTATATTTTTAATATTATAATTTATTTAACCTTCTATTTTAATTATCTATTTATTTTTAACTCTAGCTTTTTATCTAATAGCTATCCTAGTAATAGTTCTATTAAAAATACTAAATATAGCTTCTCTAATGAAAATATTAAATAAATATATAAACTATTTAATAGCTTAAACTTAAAAGCATAACTAATTTATCTTATTATAAAAAAAATTCTTCTTACTAATATCTTAGTTTTCTACTTAAGTAATCTATATTCTATCCTTTATTTATTATATATACTATATCTCTTATAGAGAAGTTTATTAGCTAATATTTCTTATTAGTTTACTTTATCTATTATTTTTAAACTTACTTTATACTTTTTTTTATAAATTCTTATATCTTCTATAATCTCTTAATTTATACCTATATATCCTTCTTATTTAAAGTTATCTTTTATAATAATATTAAAACAATCTAATTAAATAACATTTAAAGTTAATATTCTTTTTTAATTATAAATAAAAACATACTTATTAAGATTTAAAATAAAGCTAATACTATAAAATTAATAATAAATAAATACTCTAACTAATTATTTATTATAAAATTAATATAAGGCTATAAATATTATTAAAAATATTAATTTATAATCTTTATCTTACTATTTATCTACATATACCTTACTATTAATAATTTAACTTTAATCTATAATATCTAATATACTTTATTCTAAAATTCTAATATAAACTATTCTTTATAGTCTAAAATAATACTATTAAATAATTCTATCTATAAAAAGATATATTAAATTTATAATCTAGCCATCTCTCTTACCATCTGTCGGAAACTTCGGTTGTTACCGTCAGAGTATAACTAGGATAGTTATATTAACGGAAGAAGTTAATATATTCTGATGTACGAAAGGCTGTATGAGCGTAAAGTCTTAAGAAGGTAAGGCAAACTGAATATCCTGTTCGATAGAAGAACGTATACTCAAGTTATCACAGTTAATTAAAGACAATAGAGAAAACTAAATACATGGTAAGTGAGTGTCCTTATATATCCCATCGCGAACATAGCCATCATAGCGCTTTTCGTTTAGTTGATATGTGCGCTATGTTCGAGTGAACATATCGCTTGCTTAGTACTCTGCTATGCCTGCTATGTTACCCTAACCCTAAGGTTACGGATAATCCTTTGTTCCATTATGCATTAGTTCCCGCAGGGATCAGTCTAATCTATTGGCTGTGACGTTTCTAATCTTCTGACAATCCCCTCCTTTGAAGGCTGACGTCTCGACAGCTCAATAAATAGTCTGTGTCTCCCATCCTGCGCGTAGGTAGATTCTGATTTCCAAAATGCTCGTGTTGTGGTACTGAGCTAACCATGTCGTCAAAGTCAAATATTCGAAAGGATAACCTCGCGTTGCGTATTGAGCAATCCGGTGTTCAATTGCTGATTCCTTGCGTTCGGTGCGCAACTCTGGATAGGAAGTGCATCAAATCCGAGGTTTCCAGTCGTTGTAGCGAGTGTGTCAAAAACGGTCGGTGCAGGTGTGTCGATATGGCTTCATCCGATCTTGCGTGGAAGAAGTTAATTGCGGCACAAGATAAAATTCGTGCCCAACGTCAAGAGGCTCGAGCAAAATTGTTAGAGGCGGCTGCTCGCTTGGATCGTCTTGAGAAGCAAGATGATCTCCTTCGGAAACGCGCGGGTCAATTTATTCAAACGGACATAAAAGATGTTGAAGAATTGGAAAAATTGGAGGAAGAGGAAGAGGCGAGAGAAAGAAAAAGGCTGGAGGAGGAAGAACGGAAGGCTTCGGAAGAGCGTGCAAAACTAGAGGCAGCGCGCAAAGAACAAGAGTTGATTGCGTCGATGCTTAATTCTGGCGATACCAACGGCCTGGTCGTGGATGATTCTTCCTGGCTTGCTTCTTTTTCTTTTCCAAACCAATCGTCGCTCGATACTCCTGAATCTTATCGTGGCAATTCAAATTCGTGACGGGTTCCCATGAATCGTCTTCCGGTGAGTATCCTTTCCATCTGATCAAGTAGTAGATCTGACCTTTTTCTTGTTTGCGGTCTAGAATCCTTTCTACTTCATATTCTTCGTCGTCTGCTTCATCGTTTCCGTTTTCTGGGTTTTTTGTTGGTTCCAATAGCGATATATGAAATATTGGGTGTATGCGCATTCTTGCTGGTAGTTGGAGTTGATAATTGTCATTTTCGAGTTTTTTCACAATTCTGAATGGTCCGTATTTGACTGCGTCAAATTTATCACTTGGTCGTTTTGTCTTGATGTTGAAAGTTTTTGAACCTGGTGTTCGTCGTAGAAGGTAAACTCTCTCTCCCTTTTGTAAGGTTGGCGCGTCCTCGCGTTTCATATCGTAATATCGCTTCATTTTCTGTTCTGCCCATTGAATGTCTTTAGACATCGTATTGTGCATCCGTTGCATATGCGTTGCCTGTAATATCGCTTCGTTGGATCTTCCATCTGTCGATATAGAAGTCCATGACATTCGTGGGTATCTTCCTAGATTGGCGAAGTGCGGTACTTCTCCTGTCGAGGTGCTTTTTGCGTTATTCAATGCAAATTGTGCCAATGGTAGCAGTTCTACCCAATTGTCTTGGTTCCAATCCAAATAGTGTCGTAAGTGCTGCTCAATGAATTGTATCATTCTTTCGGTTGGTCCATCTGTCTGTTGGTGATTTGCAGTTGATAGGCTATGTTCAATTCCACATGCCTTTGTAATTGTCTGCCAGTATTTTGATCTGAATAGCTTGTCTCGATCTGAAATGATCTTGGTCGGCAATCCAGTCCAACTGAATACTTCTCGTAGCATAAGTATTGCACACTGTTCTGCTGTCATATCTTTTGGCGTTGGTCGTATGATGACATATTTTGTCAGTCTGTCAACAATAACAATCACTTCTGTGTATCGTAGTCCTGTAATAGGATCTTTTGATTCTGGTAATCCTTGTATGAAATCCACTGTAATACTTTTCCATGGAGTATCCGGTGTCTCTGGTAGTTGCATCTTTCCATAAGGTCGGTGGTTGATTGGCTTGTTTCTGCTGCAACTATCACACTTGCTGATGTATTCCTGCACTTTCTTTCTCATTTGTGGAAAGTAGTATTGTCGTTGTATTTTTTCCATAGTTTTGTCGATTCCTTGATGTCCTTGTAATGGTGGGTCGTGATGTTGTCTGATGATTTCTGTAATCATTGATGCTGGGACAAGTATCGATCCATTCCATGTTGCTAATCCATCTTGCTGGTTCACTTCTTTGTTCAATATTGCCGTCATAAGTGTTTGGTCTCTTTCAGTTGCTTGTATCATTTGCTGGTGGAATCCTGTTTCATTAACAGTGATTGCAGCTGCGAGTACTGCTTTGGTATTGTATCGTATACCATCTTTATCTTCTTTCAGAATGTTGGTTTTTGGCTGTTCAAGACCTATAGCGTAGTCTGGTCTTCTGCTGAGGGCGTCTGCAATAACATTTTCTTTTCCTTTGATGTGTTCAATCCGAAACTTGAACTTTGATAAATATTCGGCCCATCGTATTTGTCGTCCAACTAACTCTTTTGTTGTCGTAAAGTATTTGAGGTTGTGATGGTCACTTTTCACAATCGTTTCTTCCTTAACTCCTTGTAGATAGTGTTTCCATTGTTTGAATGCTTCGACTATCGCAAGTAGTTCTCTGTCGTGAACGTCGTAGTTCCTTTCTGCTGTGGTGAATTTTCTTGAGAAGAAGGCGACGGGTCTCCATTTTCCATCGTCGTCTGGTTGCTCGAGAACAATTCCCAATGCGTATCCTGATGCGTCTGGTCGTACTAAATGTTGTCTGTCTGGGTTGTGTAGCATAAGTATCGGTGCTTTCCTGACTAGTTCCTTGACGTTGTTGAATGACTTTTCTCTTTCTTCGGTCCATTCAAATTCTAAATCCTTCTTGAGTAGTTCAGTCATAGGTCGGGCGATCTCAGAGTAATTCTGGAGATATCGTCTGACATATCCACTTGCTCCTAAAAATCCTTGAACGTCCTTAACACATGTCGGTGTTGGCCAATTCAATATTGCGTCCATTTTTTCTGGTTGAATTTTCAATCCTTCTGGCGTATAAATCATTCCCAAGTAGTTGACTGTAGTCGTGTCGAATTCACATTTCTTGATCTTGAGGGTCAATCCTGCTTTCATCAGTTCGGTCATCACTGCTCGTACATGGCCATCATGTTCTTCAACGTTTTTGGAGTAGACAATGATATCATCAAAGTATACTGCAACAAACTTGTTAAGAAACTTGATTAACACATGCGTCATGAATCTTGCAAATTCGGCAGGTAATCTCTTCAATCCCATAGGTGCGACTACCCATTCGAATAATCCCATATCCGTAAGGAATGCTGTTTTCCAAATATCCTCTTCGGCGGTCCTAAGGTTGTAGTAACCCCATTGGATGTCAAAGACTGTCATGATCTTTGCTCCTTGCAACAGATCTCGTTTCTGTTCCTGATGCGGTGCCTTGTTCGCATCGTCGATTGTTCCGTTGTTCAATGCTCGATAATCGATAACTAGTCGTTCTGTTCCATCCTTCTTTGGCACAAACATTGGTCTGCTTGAGGCTGGTCCTCGTCCTTCGCGTATATATCCTGCAGCTAAGAATTCTCTGACAAACTTGTTTTCCAATTCTAGCTGGTCTCGTGATTTGTGCTGTTGCTTGACTGAAGGTGGTGTAAATCCTGGTTTCAATGGTATTCTCGCTTCATATTCCTTTTCATGGTTTGGTAACCGGTATTCCTTTTTCACAAATAGTTCGATAAAGTCGTGGTATTTCTTAGGTAACTTCGCAAGTACCTCTTTCAATTCTTGTTCATAAAGTTCCTTTGGTTTCGGTCGTGTCTGCACAGGTCGCTCCTGTGTTGTTTTTTCTGCAAGTCGCTCTTGCGGTGTTTCATTTGTTTGTTTTCTAGTAGGCTGCATCACCTTCTGCGCCTTTCGTTCACCTGAGCTGGCATTCGTCTTCAGCCCTGCTTGCGGAAGGTTATTCCCCAATCCTTCTCGTAAGCTCGTGAGTTCTTCGTATTCTCCTAGTTTCGTTCGTAGGATCTGATTGTCAATCGAGACTGTTCCAGTTGTCCAATCGATAACTGGGTTCTGTTGTTGTAACCATGGCATTCCTAGCACTGCGTCGTATCCGGTCATTGTTGTGACATCAAACGAAAGAGTTGTAGCGTAAGGTCCTGATTTCAACAGTAGCGGTTCTGTTTTCATTCGATACCCTTGCATCACAGGTTTTCCGTCGATTCCTACAATGTTGACCCATTGTGTTGTCTCGTGCTGTTTGATTCGTAGCTTTGTTGCGACTTCGGGGCTTATATGATTACCGGTAGCTCCTGAGTCCAATAGAATTCGTAACTTCTCGTTTTTAACTTCTGCCAAAATAATAATGGTTCGATATTTTGGATTGATCGTTGCTGCAATTAGGTGCTTTTTCTGGTGTCGGTCCATATAGCTTTGTACTGCTCGAATGTGTTCTTCTAGATGGTTTTCGAAAAGTCCATCATGATGATCTTGACAGAACACTGCTCGGCATTTTTCACGGGGTAAGCTTGAATGTGCTGGATGTCCACTTTCTCCGTATGCGCATTGGCATCTTGGGTTTCCTTGAGGGCATGTAAATTTTGACTGTAGAGCGATGCCTGGTGTTTTTGGAAACCATTGGTTGATTTTCTTGCTAAAGTGGTGGAATTCGCATCCATCGTCAAAACAGGTTGTCCAGTGTACCTCGTTGTGCATGCATCCTGCTAAGTTCGGATAGTGCATACAGATGCAGTTTGGTACATGTCCTAGTTGTCCATTGCATAGTCGATATCCATTTGAGTTTGAGATCCGTTCATAAATTGTCGCTAGAATCTTGTTGCTATGTCCATGTGTCGGGCATTCTCGGTATGTCCATTCGTGACATTTCTTGCACATCCCTATGTGTTCTTTCCAAGTGTATTGAGATTCTTCCCAGCAAATTGCTTTGACAGGCATGCAATTGCATAGGTCATCTCCCTGGTTCCATGATTTCTTGATTTCTTCTTCGGTAACCCATGTAGTGTTGTAGCTGCGGTTAGCTTTGCATGTTTCGTCGTCGTGGGTTGCTTTGTTTCTGCAGTCGCTTTTCTGGGTGTAACTTAGTTCATTTGCGAGATCGTCGATCTGTTTCTTGATTCTCTCGTAGGGGTCCAGGTGGGGTTTCTTTTGGTCTCGATGCGCGGACGGCTGACTTATTGCCTCTTCGTCACCTCCTTGCAACGCCAATTGAGCATGAAACGACTCAATTAGTGAGGAATCCTCATAGTCAGTGCTTCCACTGCTATCTTCCGGTTCTTCTTTGTTTGGTTCGCAACCTCCGGGGTAATTGTTCTTAGGTGATCTTTCCCGTACCTCATGGCTCTGGTCATTCCTCGGGACCATGCGGTGAGCGTCCTCGTGCGTGTCCATAGGTGCTTGGGTATGTGTATCTCGTACGTCGATACTCGGCTTTTTTAGCGCTTTCTGTATTTCGTCTTCGTTCAACGTTGTCCATTCTCGTAGGAGTCCTTCCAGATTCTCTGGGATCTTGATCTTCTCTCGTACTGCTTGCTGTCTTCGCAGTTCTCTCAATAATTCTTCTCGTTCGCTTTCTTGCGGTTTTGCGAGTTTGTCTTGTATTTCTTTTCTGATTTTTTCGTTCATAAGTTTCTGTCTTTGCTGAATCTGATGTTGAATTCGTTCTTTCCTGTATTCTTCTGGTAACTCGTCATCGGTTTCGGAATCTTCTTCTGTACTGCTCTCATCCGGGGTGTGTACGTGGATAGCTGTTGCAATCTGTTGTCGTTGCCCATGGTTGGCCGTTCCTTGGGTTTTCTTTGGCTTTCGACATTTGTTTGCAAAATGTCCTGGTATTCCACAGTTGAAGCAGGCTTTCTTTTTGATGAGTTTTTCTTTTTCTTCCTTTGTCAGAGTTGCATTCATTTGCATAATAACATCGCCGTCTCGGTCACGTCGTTCTTGATGTGATCCTCGCGGTCTTCCTTCGTTCATTCTAGGCATTCCGCCATGCTTTCTCCAGATCTGAAATTCTTGTTTCTTTCTTTTGATTTCAAATAGCTTATTGTCGATTTTAACGGCTGTTTCGACAAATTTATTGAAGTTGTCTGGGCGATCCATTTTGATGAGTTCAAACTGAACTTCTTCCTTGAGCATGTTTTCGAATAATGCAATGAGAACATCGTCGTCGTAATCCAATGGTGCCGTAATTTGTCTGAATCTTGTTGCGAGCTGTTGAGCTGATCCGGTTTGGCGCAAGAAACGTAGCTGTCTTTCAGCATTTCTAACTTCGTCGATATTCCCGAATGCTTCCTTTAGCTTGATTTTGAAGTTCTTGTAGCTCATAAAGATTGTCTTCGTCAAGTCATCCCAGTCGTCTTTGTCGTCAGTTGTATAGTAGTCGTCGAGTATTGGTTGCATCCATTCAGCTGCTTCGCCGGTAAGGCATGATGCAACAAAGATGATTTTTCGTTTTTCATCCCGAATTCCCTTTTCGTCAAGGTGCATTTCCATGTTGACAAGGAATGTCTTGAGCTTCGATCGAGTTCCATCAAAGTTCATAGGCTTTGGCATCTTCATCTTGAACTGTTCACTGTCGTTAGTAGTACTGACATTGGGTCCCATTACCTGAGCTTCAAGTTGTTCGATGTGGTCAACTTGTTCCTGATTTTGCTTTTCAAGTGTTTCGACATGACTGGTGAGGCGATCCATGTACCCTTCGAGTGCCTTAATTCGTTCCATAGGGTCAAGCTCCTCCTGCTGTTGGGTTGCTTTACCCTTGGTTGGGATGGTAGAAGGTCCTGGGGCGTTGGGTGCCATGTTGATCGTCGGGTTAAGACTTCTCTTTCGTAATGAGGGTCTTTAATTGTCGGAAACTTCGGTTGTTACCGTCAGAGTATAACTAGGATAGTTATATTAACGGAAGAAGTTAATATATTCTGATGTACGAAAGGCTGTATGAGCGTAAAGTCTTAAGAAGGTAAGGCAAACTGAATATCCTGTTCGATAGAAGAACGTATACTCAAGTTATCACAGTTAATTAAAGACAATAGAGAAAACTAAATACATGGTAAGTGAGTGTCCTTATATATCCCATCGCGAACATAGCCATCATAGCGCTTTTCGTTTAGTTGATATGTGCGCTATGTTCGAGTGAACATATCGCTTGCTTAGTACTCTGCTATGCCTGCTATGTTACCCTAACCCTAAGGTTACGGATAATCCTTTGTTCCATTATGCATTAGTTCCCGCAGGGATCAGTCTAATCTATTGGCTGTGACGTTTCTAATCTTCTGACACCATCACTATATCTTTCTAATAAGATATAGAGATTAATTATTTATTAAAATAATTAACTATTATAAATACTATATTGTAGCTATAACAATCTTTTAAAAACTCTATAAAGTCTATTAATAAATATTATTATAATTAATTTAGAATAGATAATAGTTATAATAATTTAAGTATCTAATCTCTTTAAGTATTAATCTTATTATAAGTCTTATAATTATTAATATAGCTTTTAATATTCTTATTCTATAATTCTTAATAAAAATATTTTTAGAATAATTTTTTTATCTTATCTTAGCTAGGGTATACTATAGAAAGTAATTAATATAACTTATTTAATAACTATATATAAAAATCCTTTTTATTAAGAATATATAACTAGTTCTAATATAATATTTACTTTTTCTTAATATACCACTTCAAATCTTTTTAATTAATCTTCTTATAGATATCTTTTATTAAAACTATCCTCTTATTCATATTAAATACCTATTCAACAATATTACTATCTATAATAATACTATTTAATTTTAAAAACATTAACTCTATTATAATCTAGTTATTAAAAACCTCTTATAATAGTATTATTAGATTATAATAATTAAAATTTTTAGCTTTATTATCCTTTTATTATTATTATTATTATTATTATTATTATTATTATTATTATTATTATTATTATTATTATTATTATTATTATTATTATTATTATTATTATTATTATTATTATTCTTCCATTTTAGAGACCTTTTTCCAGTCATAGACTATGCAAGGTCTGCTATTTCCTAATTAGGAAGTGGGCTTGGGCTAGCTAGATTAAGTATATAAGTAGAAATAGACAAATTTTAAGGAAAGTAATAAGAGGCCCCCTATAGGATAGTATAAATATACAAAATTAGATAGAAAAATAAAACGAATGTGGTTATTAATTAAGAAGCAATAATAATAATAATTATTATTATTCTTCTTTTAATAAGATCTATTTCCTAGTAACAATCTTAGTTTTTTTTAGATATTTGATTAATATTGGGGTGCCTAGTTTAAAGTATAAAAAATATAAATTTCTTTTTTCTATAGTGAGCTCCCTAATAGTCTATTGTTTAATATTATTATATTTAAAGCATTCTAAAATTAAATAATATAGTGTTCGTTTTAAATTAGAATCACATTTATTGTAAATATCATTCTTGTATTGTTAATTAAATCTTTTTAAATAGGATAAAAAATATCCATGTCCTATTTTTAATTGTTATATTAAAGACTATAATAATTTTGTCGTAAACCGGTACTTGACAAGTATCCAGAAAGAGTAAAGCTCTTCACTGAACGTCAGTTCGGTGGTATTCTGTTATCAAAAGGGCAGATGCCTAAGAATTATACAAGCTTTTGTCGTAGTAGCTTAACTAGTCAGTAAGTAATAGTATACTCAAGGTTAAACAGTTAATTCAAGACGATAGAATAAAACTAAATATAGGTAAATGAGCATCCTTATATATTCCATCATTATCATAGCTATCATAGGAAATCCTCTAATTTCCATGCGGCAATCATCAGAGGAATCATAGCCATCGCTCTGATTCCTATGATACCCTAACCCTAAGGTTGCGGATAATCTTTTGTTCCATCGTGCATTAGTTCCCGTAGGGATCAGTTCAATCTATTTGGCTGTGACGTTTCTAATCTTCTAACAAATTTATTAATTTTTAATAGATTTACTTTCTATCTAAAATTAATATTGTTATATTTTTTATATAGGGATTCTTTCTGTTTCTTTTCTTTTAATTTATTCTAATCTAATTTTTATTCTAATAAGGATCTTTCTTTTAGTAATCGTTTAATATAATTAATAGAAATTCTAATATTATTTAATTCTAGATTTTTAGCTATAAATTTAGCAGTTTTATCTATCTATTTATTTCTATAAATATTCATATGCCCTAAGGACCACTAAAAATTTATTCTAATATTTTAGTTTTTAATACTTTTTACTATTTTATATATTTTTTTATATATAAAATGTTTTCTTATTAACAGACCTATTTTTAAGCCTTTTAATATAGACTAATTATTAGAAAAGATCTATACATCTAAAATAAATAGATTTTCTTTTAATAGATTTTAAGCAATTTCTAGTGATTTATAAAGTCTAAAAAATTTAGAATTATAAATTTCTTATTCTTTATTAATATTATATATATAGAAATTCTTAGAATTTAAATTATAAATTCTAACCCTATTATTTTCTTTTAATTTTAAGCTATTAGAATAAAGAATAATATATTACTCTAATATATTATTTTTATTCTATTCTTAAATTATAATATTATAGTTTTTTTATTATAATTTCTTTAGTTTTTTCTAAAATATTAATAAATATTAATTTATTAATATCTTTTTTTCTATATTTGTATTTAGATTTCTAAAATTTACTTTAATTAATAAAAGAAAATAATAATACTAAATAATCTATTTAGTATTTATATTTTTTATATTTTTTATTTATAGTAGGCTGAAATTCTAGGTCAGAATTAAAGTTAGAAATAAAATTAAGAATATTATTATTTCTTACTCTTATATTTTATAGTGTTTTTAGGTTATTCCAATTATAGTGATATTTTGAATTAGGTTTTTCCTTTCTTTCTAGATTTAAAATAAAGTCAATTAGCAGCTTATTTTTAATAATATAAGATTTTTTAAATTGTAAGGTTCTTAATATATAAAACTTATATATCTTATTAAATCTAATTTTTAAAAATAGCAAAGAAGCTTTTAATTCTATAATTTTATATAGAAAAGTTTTAAAAACTTTTAATATTTTTCTTAGAGCTTTATTCTATAATATTTAATATTTATATAAAAAATTAGTTTAATTTCTCTATTAAATAAAAACTTTATAATTTATAATTAATATTATATAAGCTATATATAACTATCTTATTATTTAAAAACTTAAGTTTTTTCTATATTAAAAAGCTTTTCTATTTAATAAAAAACTCTAGTTACTTTTACAATCTAATTATTAATATATTTTTTAAAATTTAATTTATAATTAAGAATAATTCCTAACTATTTAATATTAAATTTTAATTTAATCTTATTTCTATTAATTTTAATTTAAAAATTTTAGTTTTCTAGATTAATATTCCTAATTAATAGAAAATAAATTAGTTTTATTTTTTCTTTATTAAATTAAATATTATTTTACTCTTCTTTTTAAACTAAATAAATAGTAATTTTCTTTAATATTTTATAATTATCCTCTATTTTCTTAGAATTTATTTTAATGCTAATATTATTAATATAGCTAAAAAATCTAACTTTCTCTAGATATATTTTTAATTTATAATCTGTATTATTTAAATCTTTAAAAATAAATAATATAGTTATATAAATTAGAAATATAATAAGTAAAAAAAGTAACTCTTAAAGAGCTTTTATAATAATAAAAATACTATTATTTTAATTATTATTAAATTTTAATTTAATCTTCCTATCTGAAAGAAATAATATAATCTAGTTTATAAGATTTTTAAGAAAACTTAAATAAATATATATTTTTATTAATTAATTTTTAAAAATATAATTAAAAGCATCTTTTATATCTAAAAATAATATAGAAATATTATTTTTATTTTTCTTTTTAATTTAAATATTATTTACTAAAAATAAAACTATATTAATTAATAATTTATTTATTCTATCTCCAATTTAGTTAAAATATAATAAATTATATTTTAGATTTTCTATAATAGATATTAATCTTTTTACTTATATCTTTTCAGATATTTTTCCTAAATAGTTTAATAGAGAAATAATCCTATAAGATTTAGGATTTGATTCTATCCTGTTTAGTTTTTTTAATATAACCTCTGAGGCTTTTTTCCAGCATTTAGGATGATAGCCTTTCTTTATTAATGCTTTGACTGCCGCATGGTGCAGCGGTAAGACGCCATGTAGGCCATCCGCCGCGCTACTAGCAACAGCGCTGCGGGAATAGGTTCGATTTCCATGGCCGTCATATCTTCTTACCCCTGAAGCTGCCAGGTAAAAATCAGCAGATAATTTATCGATTCTATTGCTCAACTAAAAATCTCATCAACTCCAGGAATAATTTTAAAAACTACTTGACCAATTAGATTATAACATATAGTCATGCATAGTGAATTAGAGATATAGCTAGTATATACCTTACTTTAGTCTTGCATAGTGTATCACTAGAAAATCTATTAGCCAAGGCTCGTGGCTATTAGATATGCTAGTTTGGAGTTAGATAGTGCGTAAAGGAAGAGTCAGTGAGCTAGATATGGAGCCTAAGATTAGATAATACGCATGTATTATACTCTAAATGGATAGGATATCTGGGGCTAATAGTAGGAGCTACACTATTAGTTAGTTAGTGCTTATATTGCTACTATAAGTACAAGACTATGATAGTTAATAGGTAGGCTAAGATGCTGATATTAGCAGCTGAAAGTTTACGAATGGGTAGCAGTGGTGTGCTAGGAATAGGAACTAGTGTACTGGCTTGAGAGGACAGTTCGCGGTAGTCGGTTAGTATAGGCGTGAAAGAGCATAAATAGAAATGTATACTAGCTTAAGGTGTATCCCCCTCGGCCATAGGGGTCACGGTCAAATGCCTCCATTATATTAACAACAATGGATGATTTTTCAGCCAAATTTTTAGTAGATAATAAAATAATATGGGAAAATATTATTCCTTTTAATAGATTTCAATATGATAAAGAATAGATTAAATTAATAGTTTATAAAGTTCCTATAAAGCCTTTTCAGACTGAGGAAGGAATTGAATCTTTAAAAGAAGAAATTGAAAATTATAATAATATTAGATTATTAAGAACTCCATTATGGCTCTTACAAGAAGAAACTAGATTACATAAAAATCATTCTTCTATTATTATTCATATATCTGACCCCAACTTGGTAGATATCTTATTAAAAAGAAAAATATTTATTTCAGGAGAGATCTATAATGTTGAGAAATATACTCCTAAAAATACATAATGTGATAAATGCCAAAAGTATGGTCATACTAAATTTAAATGCAAAAATGATTATACATATAGAATATGCTCAGGAAACCACGATTCTAATACTTATTTTTGCACTTTCTGCTATACAAAAAAACCTTATGAATATATAGCAATAAAATATGCAAATTGTGAACAACCCTACATAGCTAATAACCGTATATGCCCAGAATGGCAAAAGGTTAATCTAAAAAAGGAATATATAACACCTATGGATACTAATTTTTAATGAATATAACATTCTTACAAAATAATACAGGAAAAGGCTCGGATTATATAGTTACCTGTTTAAAATTAGGCCTTGAAAAAAATATAGATTTTATATTATTCTAAGAACCTTATATTTTAAATAGTAACACTATTTCTTACCCTGCATATAATATTATTTTACCATTAAATCATACTAGACTAAGGGTTATAATATTTTACTTAAAAATATTAATATTTAACTTTAAATTAATACATAATTCTCTAGACCTTCAAATTATAAATATATTAATTGAGAATAAAAATATCCAATTATTTAATATTTATAATGAGAAAGAAAGAGATAAAGAAGATAATAAAATATTAAAAAACTCTCTATACACTATTGAAAAAGAATTAATTAAAATAAAACTAGAAAAAAATATTATAATTACTGGGGATTTTAATGCTCACCATTCTTAATGGAATAAAAATAAAAACCTAGAAAGAGCTAAAGAATTAGTTAAATAGCTAAAGAAATATAAATTTGAATTTTTAAATATTCTAGATATCTTTATATGGAATAGAAGAAGTTCTACTAGCTTAGTATTAGATTTAATATTCTATTCTTATAATTTAAATAATAATAAAAACTATTTTATATGGGAAATAGATTTAGAAATATCCTCTGGATCTGACCATAAAATATTATTTTATTCTTATAAAAATATAGAGAATATGGCACTAAATCCTATTATTAATTTGCTCTATAATTTTAGAAAAACTGATTAGAAAAAGTTCTCAGAAAAAATTAATAAATATAATAAATAATATAGTTTATTAAATTTAGAGCTAGAATCAGAAGAAGAACTTAAAAATTAGACTTAAATTCTATAAGAAATTATTACTAAAGCTATAGAAAAGAGCATATTAAAGAAAAAAATATATTCTAAATCTAAAGCTTGGTGGAATAAAGATTTAACTAATTTAAGAAAGAACTTTGGTAAAGTAAAAAAAATATAATATTATAATAAAGAAAATGAAGAATTATATAAATCTTATATTACTAAAAGAAATATATATTTCTAAGAAATAAATGTTACGGGCCAGTCCCGCCTTATGAAACAGCTATATGTTCATATTCGAATATACTAAATACATGAGGAAAGAAAGAAAAAAAGGAAGAAAGTAGGAAGTTCCGCAACAGCAGGCATCTTATATGAAAAAAGGGGGAACGCTAGTGTTCATTCACTAAATTGATAATACCCGTCTAGGGCCTAGCGTTGCGCTATTGGGATCTGGGAATAGCTTCAAATCCTTGTTGAGTTCTGCCTCCCATAGGCGGTAAGTACTTCGGGCCTTGGCATAGACTTCGTGAGGGCTCAGTCCCGAACGACAATATGGGGTCAGCCCATAACATTAGCCCCCCTTCGAGGCTTCCCAGACGTCAAGCGCTTCGGTGTCGACAAAGTTGATTGCGGGCTCCCAGTACAGACCCTCATAACCCGTCCACTTCACTAGATATTGCAGCTCCTTGCCTCGGCCGTGGATACGCTCACCCACGATGCTGTCGATCCCGAACTCGATATGGCCGTCGACCAGGATTCCTGGAGGTTGGTAATCCGTCGTATCCTGCGAAGGGAACGGATCTGTGTGAGCGGGACGAAGCAGGACTGTATGGAACACGTCATGAATCCCTTGCACATTAAGCCGGTAAGCGTGCGTGCCAATCTTCTCTAGGACGGTATACTTGGCATGCCGATGGTCAAGTTTCTTTGACGGCCTCAGGGACCGCACATTGCGCAGATCCAGCCAGACCTTGTCACCTGGTTGGTAGTTATACGCGGGTTCGCGGGTGCGGTTCGCAGCTGTCTCCATACGCTGCTGAGCGGCAGCGAGCTCTGCTTGTGCCAATTCTAACGCTCCAGCGAGCTTGTCAATGATAGTCTTCGCGATCTCTCTTTCCTTCAGCTGGTTCGTGGGTTCGTGCTCTGCAGCACGAAGGTCAATAACCTCTAGATGGTAGCCGTGTTCGAGGAAGAAAGGGCTGACACCTGTCGATGAAGCATCCCGGTTGTTTATCGCTAACTCAGCAGCGCCGAGTAGGTCCTTCCAATCCCCTTGGAGGTGCGAACAATACTTCCGGAGGTAGTCCTCCACAACGGCATTCATACGCTCGGTCTGTCCGTCGGTCTGCGGATGAGCGGTTGTTGACAGTCGTCTTACGACACCAGCGCTTCGACAAATATATCCCCAGATCTCACCCACAAATTGTGTACCACGATCCGATACGATGCCTGTTGGGAAGCCATGTCGGGGGACGAAATACTTGAGGAATTTCCCTGCCACTGTTTCGGCTCGCAGGTCCTTCAGCGGAGTCAATATCACGCCCTTTGACAGTCGGTCGACAATAACCATGAGGTTCTTATAACCACCAGAGTCTGGTAGCTCCACCACAAAGTCCATACTGATCTCGCGCCACTTTTTATAGGGAATTGGTAAAGGCTTCAACAATCCTTGTCTCCTATCTCTCCAAATTGTATTTGCCTTGCACTTATCGCAGTTATTGGTGAATCGTCGAATATCGTCGCTGAAGCCCGGCCAAAAGAAACTACGGCCCACGATTGCGCATGTCCCGTTGCGGCCTGGATGACCCGACAATGCAGAGTCATGGGAGACCTGCATGATCTTGGTGCGGAGGGGTTCATAAAACGGCACCCACCTCCGATTCCCGTGCCAGAGCCTGTCGTCTTCGCTAACTGTGCATTCGGCGATAGTCACCTTCAGCCCTAGGTCCCGGGGAAGCGTCTCAACCCCTGCTTCACTGCATCCTTGATCCGTTGGTATGATTCATCCTGTTCCTCGGCTATCTGCCATAGTTGCTCAATCTCCGCAGCGGGGTCTGCTGGATGGTCACTGGCAGCTATAGCGTTCGTTCGGACGGTCTGGGCTGGGGGAAGCAGCACGCGGTCTCGGTAGGCCAATCGATCGTCATTATAGTCCTTCGGCATGTCTTGTGCTCTCCGGGAAAGTGCATCAGGGCGAAAGGCTTGGGACCCAGGTCGATAGCGAAGTTCAAAGTTAAAGCGCGAGAGGGTTAGTTGCCACCGAGATTGTCGCTCATTGAGGCGTCGTATAGTGTTAAAGTACCGCAGATTCTTGTGGTCTGTCACGATGGTAAACTTCCGCTCTACTGAGACCAGCTCAGCTTCCCACTGTCGAAGACAGTCTATAATCGCAAGCAATTCTTTGTCGTGGATCTCATAGTTGCACTCGGCCGGTTTGAGCTTCCGAGAATGGTATGCGCAGGTGCGCAGTACCCCTCGGTCATCATACTGCGAAAGAGTTCCTCCAGTGGCGTATCCAGATGCATCAGTTTCAACCACTGTGTCACGGGCCGGGTCGAAGGGGACAAGCGCGGGTTCAGTTATGAAAGCTTGCTTCAGGAATTCAAAAGCCTCATCCGCAGCTTTGGACCATACAAATGGTCGTCCCTTCTGAGTCAGGTCCGTGAGCGGTGCTGTGAGCTCGGCATACGCTTTGATGAACTGGCGGTAGAAATTGGCGAACCCTAAGAACTGGCGGACCTCGCGTACAGTTGATGGTGCTTGCCATTCCTTGATAGCAGCAATCTTGGCGGGGTCCATTCGAACACCTTTCCCTGCTTCGATGATGAATCCTAAGTATTTGGTGCTTTGGACTTCAAACTCGGATTTGTCAATGTCGACTTGGAGCCCTGCCTCTCGAAGGCGTTGCAAAACACGTTTAACATGTCTTCGGTGTTCAGCCAACGTGCCGTCAGTGAACACCAAGATGTCGTCGATATAGGCGGAAACAAAGTCGTCAAGGAAGTCTCGTAACGTCCAGTTAATATACCGTTGGAACGTACTAGGAGCATTGGCTAGCCCAAAGGGTGTTACCAGCCACTCGAAGAGCCCAAATCGAGTGCGAAACGCAGTCATCCATTCATCTCCCTCAGCAATACGAATCTTGTGGAACGCGGCAGGAACGTCGAACTTGGTGAACCACTTCGCTTTAGAGATCCTCTGGAGAGTCTCATGGATTAGGGGCAGCGGGTATCGGTCCTTCTTCGTGATGGCGTTCAGGGCGCGATAGTCAACGCAGAAGCGTAGCCCACCTCCAGGCTTCTTCACGAATAGTACTGGTGCGGCGGCTGGTGACTTGCTGACGCGTATAAACCCCTTTGACAATAAGTCATGCAACGTCTTCCGTAGTACAAGGAGCTCTTCCCTTGACATGTTGTATAATGGGCCCCATGGGACCTCTGGCTTCTTACCGTCCTTATCTTGTTCAATTAATTCGATAGAGTGATCAACTCCGGATCGGTGGTGTGGTAACTTGTCGGCTTCATTCGGGTCAAATACATCTAGGAACTCACGGTATTGTTCCGGCAACGCAGCGTGAGGATCGGTTCGTTTCTTGGGTGACAGGGCTTTGTCTATATCAGCCAGGCTGGCGGCAAAAATTTCCAGTTGTTGCTTCTTCTTCCGTCGGTCTCTTTTTCTCAATATCTGTAAAGCATTTGCTGAGATCTCATAGGTGTTGTTCTTCATTTGGGTGCGGACATCCCGCAGGTTCATATTGCTCACTTGCACTCCATCGGCAAAAGTGAGAAGTTCTTTCTTCGCATCAAATATCACTCCTTCGGCTCGCATCCATTGCAATCCCAGGATCATGTCGTATTCCATCTTCGGTACTACATATAAGCATATCTTCTTCTGTCGGTGACCACCGACGTCCATCATTGTAACCACAATTTCATCCGTTTCTTGTCCATTGACGCCATCGTAGCTGGCTAACGGCATCGGTGTTATAGCGCGTCGTGTGAGATTATTCTTGAGAGCAAAAGACTTTTTGATTAGTCCATAAGTGAGGCACCCACTATCAGCTAAGGCTTGTACATGAACGTCATTATCTAACAAGGCCTCCACTTCGAAAGGCGTGTCATTGACAGGTGCTAGTTGCTCTTGAAATTTTCTCCACTCATCATGCTCCCGGGGGCGACTGTCCTCGAGAGCGGCTAGTTTTCCTGTTCTGATTCTTCGGGTTCCACATGTCCTTGTGCCTGTTGAGTCGGTTCGAAGGTGACACCGTTCACTCGGGTACGGTTCGCAGGAGTGGCGTTGGCAGAGGATCTTGCGGCAGTACGGGGAGGTGGCCTCGGGGCATTTGGATTATAGGGGTTGGTGCAGTTGCGAGACATGTGATCTGGCAGGCCGCAGTTGTAACAGAGGAACGGGGTTCTGACAGCGTTGACGTATGCTGGGTTGGACGTCCATTCCATGGCGTTAGGATCGCGGGCTGGGGCAGCAGCAGGGACAGCTGGAGGATAAGGGTTGCCTCGTCTTGCTCCAGCAGGTTGCTGGCTGGCGGGTCGGCGTCGCCGACTCTCGATTCGGTTGTACTCCTCTAGGTCATCAGCGACCTTATTGAGTTGGGTGCGGAATTGCTCATAATTACGCGAGAGGGTCTTGCCAATGAGTTCTTTCCGGAGAGGTTGGTTGATGGCAGATCGGACTTTGGAGATCTTAACACTGTCGCTCCAGTTGGCGCCACCCGCGAGCAGTAGTAGTCGATCGAATTCGGCGATAAAGTCGCGGAAGGAAGAGCTCTTCTGGAAGTGTTGGTTGAGTTCGAGGTTCGCCTTCTCCTCCGCATGTTCGTCTTCGAAGAGGTCGCTGAGGTGTGAGAGGAAGGCTTCGAGGGACTCCTCAGGTACGAGCTCGTCCTGTGCGTATAACTGCATCCATGGGAACACTTTCGAACGTGCGTCGTCACGAAGACACTCATAGGCGTACCAGATTCGGTTGAAAGGGGATCCAATGGCGGCTGAGTCAATTCGGAGCTTGGCCCTGAGGCCAACGAAGAAGGGCAAGAACTTGGATCTGTCGGTATTATCATACAGCTCGGGGTCACGGTGCGTGTGACGAGGACGCTGGAAGATGGGCTGTATGGGTTGGGAATTGGCATAGGCAGCGGCGGGTGTGGCAGCAGGTTCAGGTTGGGGGGCTGGCGTACCAGCAGGAGCAAGACCCGGTGCAGGCTGTTGGTACGGGGGCGGTTGGGGCTGCTGTTGTTGCTGCTGGAGACGTTCAAGGAGGGCAATACGGTCATTGATATGGGTCAAGTTGTTCTGCACAACGTTGACACTAGCGTTCATGGCGTTCATCATGTGGTGCATCTGCATGAGCATCTCGTTCGGGGTCAACTGTTCGCCATGCTGCGGCTGCTGTTCGATTCCTTCGTCATCCATCGTTCGATTCAGGGTTCTATAGATCAGTCGTTCAAAAGGATGTATTTAGTATAATGTTACGGGCCAGTCCCGCCTTATGAAACAGCTATATGTTCATATTCGAATATACTAAATACATGAGGAAAGAAAGAAAAAAAGGAAGAAAGTAGGAAGTTCCGCAACAGCAGGCATCTTATATGAAAAAAGGGGGAACGCTAGTGTTCATTCACTAAATTGATAATACCCGTCTAGGGCCTAGCGTTGCGCTATTGGGATCTGGGAATAGCTTCAAATCCTTGTTGAGTTCTGCCTCCCATAGGCGGTAAGTACTTCGGGCCTTGGCATAGACTTCGTGAGGGCTCAGTCCCGAACGACAATATGGGGTCAGCCCATAACATAAAAAATGCAAAACAGCAAATATAGAATAAATATTTAGAAAATGCTAAAGGCAAAGAAATATTTAAAGCTTTTTCTTATATAAAAAAAAGATTTTTAAATAGATTGCCTATATTACTATATAAAAAAAATAATATAGAAAAAGAAGCTATTTTTTTTCTATAAAAATATAATGCCTTTTTTAAAATATTATTTAAAGAATCTCCTATTTCTGAAGAGATAGATCTAAATATCCTATATTTAGAAAAATATAAATAACCTGAACCTAAGAATAATAAAATAAAGAATTTAATTTTTCAACTATCAAAAAATAAAGCTTTAGGACTAGATAATCTATCTTTTATTATTCTACAGTATGCGTATAATAATATTAAAGAGAGATTTAATATTATTTATAAAGCATTAATAAAAAAAGGTTATTATCTTAAATGCTGGAAAAAAGCCTCAGGGATTACATTAAAAAAACTAAATAGAATAGAATCAAATCCTAAGTCTTATAGGATTATTTCTCTATTAAACTATTTAGGAAAAATATCTGAAAGGATATAAGCAAAAAGATTAATATTTATTATAGAAAATCTAGAGTATAATTTATTATATTTTAACTAAATTAAAGATAAAATAAATAAATTATTAATTAATACAGTTTTATCTTTAGTAAATAATATTTAAATTAAAAAAGAAAATAAAAATAATATTTCTATATTATTTTTAGATATAAAAGATACTTTTAATTATATTTTTAAAAATTAATTAATAAAAATATATATTTATTTAAGCCTTTCTAAGAGTCTTATAAACTAGATTATATTATTTCTTTTAGATAGAGAGATAAAGTTAAAATTTAATAATAATTAAAATAATAATATTCTTATTATTATAGAAGCTTTTTAAGGATTACTTTTTTTATTTATTATATTTCTAATTTATATAACTATATTATTTATCTTTAAAGATTTAAATAATATAGATTATAAATTAGAAATATAATAGATGAAAAAAGTGATCCTTAAAAAACTTCTATAATAATAAGAGTATTAAAATAAGTTCTAAGAAAATAGAAGATAATTGTAAAATATTAAAAAAAATTATTATTTATTTAGTCCAAAAAGAGAAGCAAAATAATATTTAATTTAATAAAGAAAAAATAGAATTAATTTATTTTCTATTAACTAGAAATATTAATTTAAAAAACCAAAATTTTTAGGTTAAAATTAATGGAAATAAGATTAAACTAAAATTTAATATTAAATAGTTAAGAATTATTCTTAATTATAAATTAAATTTTAAAGAATATATTAATAATTAGATTATAAAAGCAACTAGAGTTTTTTACTAAATAAAAAGGCTTTCTAATACAGAAAAAGGCTTAATTTTTTAAGTAATAAAATAGTTATATATAGCTTATATAATATTAATTATAGATTATAAGATTCTTATCTAATAGAGAAATTAAACTAATTTTTTATATAAATATTAAATATTACAGAATAAAGCTTTAAGAAAAATATTAGAAGTTTTTAAAATCTTTCTATATAAAATTATAGAATTAAAAGCTTTTTTACTATCTTTAAAAATTAGATTTAATAAGATATATAAATCTTATATATTAAAAACCTTATAATTTAAGAAATTTTATATTATTAAAAATAGACTACTAATTGACTTTATTTTAAATCTAAAAAAAAGAAAAAACCTAATCTAAAATATTACTATAATTAGAATAATCTAAAAACACTATAATGTCGGAAACTTCGGTCGAATACCGTCAGAGTATAACTAGGATAGTTATATTAATAGAAGAAGTTAATATATTCTAATATATGAAAGGCTGTATAAGTGTAAAGTCTTAAGGGAGTAAGGCAAATTAAATATCCTATTTAATAGAAGAATGTATACTTAAGTTATTATAGTTAATTAAAGATAATAGAATAAAGCTAAATATATAATAAATAAATATTCTTATATATTCTATTATTAATATAGCTATCAGAGCCTCACTTTATTTGATTTATTATTTAAACAAAGCTAAGCTTTATTTACTCTATTACTCTAATCCTTAGATTTATAGATAATCTTTTATTCTATCTTATATTAGTTTTTATATATAGGCTCTTAATTTATTAGCTATAGTTTTTTAGATTCTCTAATAATTCTCTCCTTTAAAGGCTAATATCTTAATAGCTTAATAAATAGCCTATATCTTCTATCTGCAGTATAAATATTTCTATTTTTCTTAAGATGCTTATATTTATAATAATAAGCTAACTATTGTCAGAGAATCCGAGAAACTACAGCCAATGAATCAAGAGCCCATGCACGGAAACTAATGCAAGATGGAACAAAGGATTATCCGTAACCGCCAGGGTTAGGGTAGTAGAGCCAGTCGAGCCATTGTTAGGGCAAGGCTCGATATGCTCGAATAGAGCCAGTAGAGCCATTGGCAGCAATTGGCTCTACCAGATCTACTGACGATGGAATATATAAGGACGCTCATTTACCATGTAATTAGTTTTATTCTATTGTCTTTGATTAACTGTGATAACTTGAGTATACGTTCTTCTATCGAACAGGATATTCAGTTTGCCTTACTTTCTTAAGACTTTACGCTCATACAGCCTTTCGTACATCAGAATATATTAACTTCTTCCGTTAATATAACTATCCTAGTTATACTCCGACGGTATCGACCGAAGTTTCCGACAACTATATTATTAAAGTAAAATATTAATAAATATAATTTTTATAAATAGATTAAATAATCTAGAGTTATTTTTATAATTCTCTACTTTTATTGCTCTCAATAAGATAAAAAGTATATAAAGTCTAAAATCTTAAAGTATTATAATAAATATATTTATAATAGTTAGTATAAATATATTGAAATAGCTTCATCTAATTTTATATAAAAAAAGTTACTTATAGCATAATAAAAATTAGATAAAGATTATAAAATAATATTAATTAAGCTTCTTTATTTTAAAAAATAATAAAAGCTTCTTTAAAAGTATACTAGTTAATTTATCTTATTAATAACTAGAATTAATAATTATTATTTTTAAATTTCTTTATAATTCTGAATAGTCTATATTTAACTATATTAAATTTATTACTTAGTTATTTTATTTTAATATTAAAATTTTTTAATTTTAATATTTATTATAGAAGATAAACTTTTTTTTTTTATAAAATTAACATATCCTTACATTTCATATTATAATATTATTTTATTTTTTATTCTGCCTATTAAATATCTTTAAATATTATAATATATATCTATTATATATATATTATCTATAGTATTGCTTCATTAAAGCTTCTATCTATTAATATAGAAATCTATAATATTTATAAATATCTTTTTAAATTAGTAAAGTATAGTACTTCTTCTATTAATATATTTTTTATATTATTTAATACAAATTATGTTAATAGTAATATTTTTATCTAATTATCTTAGTTCTAATCTAAATAGTGTTATAGATATTATTTAATAAATTATATTATTCTCTTAATTAATCTATCTATTTATTAGTAATTTATAATTAATAGGCTATATTTAATTCTATATACCTTTATAATTATCTACTAGTATTTTAATCTAAATAACTTATCTTAATCTAAAATAATCTTAGTTAATAATTTAGTCTAACTAAATACTTCTTATAATATAAATATTATATATTATTCTACTATTAAGTCCTTTAGTATTAATTATATAATAATATATTTCATTAGTCTATTAATAATAATAATTATATTAATATATTTAATTCTTATAATTAGATTTTTTAATTCTAATAATCTTTATATAAAATTAACTATAATATATTCTTATAGCTTATTTAATATTTCTAGTAGTTGCATCTTTCTATAAAATTAATAGTTAATTAGTTTATTTCTATTATAACTATTATATTAATTAATATATTCTATAATTTATCTTCTTATATTTGAGAAATAGTATTATTATTATATTTTTTTTTATAGTTTTATTAATTCCTTGGTGTCCTTATAGTAGTAGATTATAGTATTTCTTAATAATTTCTATAATCATTGCTCTTAGAATAAGTATAGATCTATTTTATACTACTAATCTATTTTACTAAATTATTTCTTTATTCTATATTACTATTATAAGTATTTTATCTTTCTATATTGCCTATATTATTTACTAGTAAAATCCTATTTTATTAATAATAATTATAATAGTAAGTACTACTTTAGTATTATATTATATACTATCTCTATCTTCTTTTAGAATATTAGTTTTTAGCTATTTAAGACCTATAATATAGTCTAGTCTTTTATTAAAAGTATTTATAATAATATTTTCCTTTTTCTTAATGTGTTTAATCTGAAATTTAAACTTTAATAAATATTTAATTTATTATATTTATTATCTAACTAATTCCTTTATTATTATAAAGTATTTAAGATTATAATAATTATTTTTTATAATTATTTCTTTTTTAATTCCTTGTAGATAATATCTCTATTATTTAAATACTTTAACTATTATAAATAATTCTTTATTATAAATATTATAGTTCTTTTCTACTATAATGAATTTTTTTAAAAAAAAGATAATAGATTTTTATTTTTCTTTATTATCTAGTTACTTAAGAATAATTTCTAATATATACTCTAATATATCTAATTATATCAAATTTTATCTATCTAGATTATATAGTATAAGTATTAGTACTTTTTTAACTAATTTCTTAATATTATTAAATAACTTTTCTTTTTCTTTTATTTATTTGAATTTAAGATCTTTTTTAAGTAGTTTAATTATAGGTTAGATAATCTTAGAGTAATTTTAAAGATATTATCTAATATATCTACTTACTTCTAAGAATCTTTAAATATTTTTAATATATATTAGTATTAGCTAATTTAATATTATATTTATCTTTTCTAGTTAAATCTTTAATCCTTCTAGTATATAAATTATTCCTAGATAATTGATTATAGTTATATTAAATTTATATTTCTTAATTTTAAGAGTTAATTCTATTTTTATTAGCTTAGTTATTATTACTTATATATAGCTATTATATTCTTTAATATTTTTAGAGTAGATAATAATATCATTAAAGTATATTATAATAAACTTATTAAAAAACTTAATCAATATATATATTATAAATCTTATAAATTTAGTAGATAATGTGACAGCCAACCGCACAGCAAGACACGTGAGAGCCACCAAGCACGTGGCACATCGCCAGCGTGGTCCTAGAAAGGACTGATGACAGAAGGATATCTTAAGATAGAGCTATAGCCCTAGGCGGCAGCTATATTAGGAACTGCCTTCCTGGTGGTACTATATTAAGAAAGAAGCCTCGCATAGAGAGTGTATAAAAGAGCTCTTAGCAAAACAGATTTTAACTTCTTCTTTTTTTCTTTCTTTATACTTAATATTGCCTATAGACCTAGTACACCTAGTTAATGAGATAACCTTAATATTAGATTTTAACTATTATTATATAATATTAAATATTATTATCTTTTTCTTTATCTTTTATACATTAGTATAGCAGATCTTTTTAATATCTAGCTTTAATTAAAAAACCTCTTCTTTTCCTCTTTTTTCTACTCTAGTACGCTTGTACAGCAGACTACTTTAATATTATATTTAAACTAGAGGTTATTTTTTTTTATTTTTTTATTATTATCTTTTTTTCTTTTTCTTTCTAATTTTTACTAAAGTAATAGTAAAGGAACTAGATTAGGATAATGCTAAAAAGACACTAAATATAAATATATTAAAAAGTTTTAAATAGAAGTATGCAAAGCAATAAGCTATTCTAAAATTTAATAAAGCTTTAAAAAAAAAGTTTAGCTTAGTTATAACTTAGAGAGATAGCTTTTTAAGTTTCTCTATATTTTAAAAGCTCTATAAGAATTATTTTAAAAAGCTTTTTAAATATATATATTACTAGATTAAGAATCTTTAGCAAACAGCCTCTAAAGCTTAGGAATATATCTATAACAGTAGATCTATAGATAATAATAATAAAAAGATTTTATTATTATAAAAATAGATTGATTACCTTAAACAGTAAATAAAGGATTAGTAGAATATTATATAAAAGCTTATGATTAAATATAATAATATATAAGCTTATATGTAGAAGTTAGCTTAATAGAGTTTTAGCTTAATATTCTTAATTAGCTAGAAGAAGTTAACCAAGCTTCTTAATAAAAAAAGATTTAATAATAATAAAAATCTAAAGTTTACTTCTTAGCTTATTAATATTAAGAATAAGTTAGAGTCTAATATTAATTATTATCTAATTTCTCTAGCCCACATGCAGTACATAAAAAGTATATATAAAGAAAAAATAATAGATTACTTAATATCTTATTTCTAGAAAGACTTACTAGAATAATACTAAGATATAGACAATATTATTAAATATTTTAAAATAATCTATTATAATGCAAATAAAATTTTTAAGATTAAGCAAGAACTATGTCAGTTATTTATAAATAATATAAAGTTCTAGGATTTCCTATTAAAATTTATGTTTAAGGTCTAGAAGTCAGAACTTATTATATTTTTATAAAAAAATAAGTTATATAAATATCTATATTTTAAGATATAAAAAGCTTTACTTAAAGAGAATTATAATACTAATATATCTTATTAAAAGTTTGTCTAAGAGTGCTATTAAATTGCAAATTAACTTAAAGTTATTACCAAAAATAAAAAATATGCCCTAAAGAACTGTGATAATAAAGAAAATAACTATAATAGTACTAGAAAAAATATTAAAAAAGATAAGAATAATATTAGAATAGATAGATTAAAAGATAATAAAAATAAAGCTAAGATTCTATAAGTAGAGAAGAAGCAGCTTATAATAAAAAATAAATACTTTAAATATAAAATATCTAGACATATAGTAAATCAATATTTATTTAATAAAAAGGACACCTTAGATCTCAAAGCTTTAAAAGTGATAAAGGAAGTAGCTAAGGAAAATAGTAATAATAATATAGATTTAGAAAATAATAATATCTAGAAGAAGATTTCTTTCTAAATAAGATTTATACTACTAATACCTTAGATCTCTCATAATTGATTAAAAGCAATAAAGATAGTCTAACTATACCTATATAACTAGCTAAAAATAGATTATCAATTTATTTTAAAGCATTAATAGATATAGGAGCAAATAGATTTACTTTTTTAAATATTTTTCTTATTAAGAAGCTTGCACGATACCTTTATCATTATATTAAATCTTTAAAGCAATTATTCTAGGTAAAAAAATTTAATAGTAAGATTAAGAAGGCAATTATATATATTATAAAATTAATATTAGTGGTGGATAAACATGTTATATATAATCTATTATTCCTTATTATATAACTAGATAAATATAATATAATTTTTAGAAAAATATAATTAGCTAAGTATAAAGTACTAATTAATTATATTTATTAAAGACTACTTTAGCTAGAGGAGATCTTTTTAAAAGAGAAAATATAAGTGAAGTAATTCATATCATTACTAAAGAAGTTACTATTATAAGACTATAAGATAAAGCTTCAACATTAAGAGAATGTGAATTATTAAGACTAGTTATTTAAAATTAATATTAAGACTATAGAGCAGATCTTAATTATTATTAAAAAGAAATAAGAATAAGCTATATAAATTACATACTATAGCTCTTATTATTAATAATATAAGTGTAAATTTAACCAAATAAAGAAGAAGCTTAATAGAGCAGCAAAACTATTAAATCTTCTAGAAAAAGTAAGACTCATAATTAGAAGAGTAAAGCAAGTATAGTTCTAGAAATAATATCTTAATATAGATATTATAATGATTAATACAGCTAGCTATTTTTAAAATATAAAAAATAAAAAGATTAAGACTTTCTTAATTAGTATCAATAAGATTAATAAGATTATTAAAGATAAACTTAACCTAGATAAAATAGAAGAGAAAGAAAAGATAAAATAATATCTTTTTAAATAATATTATAAATTTACTAATATCTTTTTTAAAATTAAATCTAATTAGCTTCTAAAATAAAAGAAATATGACTATAAGATTAAGCTAGAGAAGAAAGTTAAGCTTAGCTATTATCTCTTATATTATATAACTGCTAAAAAGTTTTAAGCCACCAAGAACTATATTATAAAGAATCTAGAGAAAGATTTTATTATGCTGAATAATACACTATATATATTACTAATCCTTATAGCTAAGAAGCCTGGTGAAGATCTTTATTTTTATATAAATTATTAATATCTTAATTTATTTATAAGAAAGGACTGTTACCTATTATTATTAATTAATAAGATGTTTGAATAAATCAGTAAAGTAAAGATCTTTATAAAGCTTAATATATGATAAGGCTTCCACTAAATCTATATATATAAAGATTCTTTTGATCTGACAATATTCTATTATCATTATAAAATCTTTAAGTATAAGATTATACTATTTGGACTAACTAACAGTCTAGCGATATTTTAGAAATTAATTAATAATATCTTTATTAACTGCCTTAACAAGTTCTTAATCATATTTATTAATAATCTACTGATTTACAGTAAGAATACTGTTAAGTATAAAATTTATATTTATATAGTATTTTAATAGCTTTAAGATATAGGGCTATAAACTAGCATTAAGAAATATAAATTTTATATAATAATAATAAAATATCTTAGTTTTATTATTACTTTAGAGGGTATTAAAGTAGATCTTAAAAAAGTTAAAATAATACTTTCTTAGAAGATGTCTATAATAATATAAAGAATATAATTATTCCTAGGCTTTTACAATTTTTATTAAAAATTTATAAAAGAGTATAGTAAAATTATTAAGCTATTATACTAGCTTACTCAACAAGATATCTCTTTTATGTGGATAAAGTAGTGCTGAGAAGCTTTTAACTATTTAAAATTAATATTAGTATTAGCATCTATCTTAGTTTATTATAATCTAAACTAATTAATATGCGTGAAGACTAATATATCAGATTTAATAATAGTTATGGTGCTATCTTAGCTTTATAAAAATAGAGAATAATACCTTATAGGATACTACTTATCTATAATAATGGACTCTGAATATAATTATAATATCTATAATAAGGAGATACTAGTAATTGTTTAAATATTTTAGGAATAGAGACTAGAGCTACTTAGACTATAGTAATAAAAATAATTTAAAATATTATTAGATTATTAAGCTCTAGAGTATTTTATAATAATTAAAGCTCTGACTATGAGACAAGTATAATAATATAAATTACTATAGAAATTCTATTTTATACTATAATATTAATCTAGAAGAATAAATGTGCTAGTAGACACACTTATATAATAGAGAAATAATAGAATTAAGAATCTTAATTATTATAACTTAATAATGTTGTCATAGGAGGTTCTTAATAATTAAATTATAATAGAATTAGTTTTTATAAACCTGAACAGTATTACTATGAATAATAATATTATTAGATGAGTACTTAATACGAATAAAAGAATAGCCTTGATTAAGGATATTTATAAAAAGATTAATTAAAAAGATTTGAAGTAGTATATTAAGAAAGAATAGATATTATATTAGAATTAGCTATATATTCTTGATAAGAAGGATCTTTATATATAATTATTAAATAAGTTATACTAATTATTTTTTACTACATATCCTAGTTAAGATAAGATGAAGAAGCTATTCTAAGAGTGTTTCTATTAGGAATCTTAGAATAAGAATATTAAAAGCTATATTAATAATTATAAGACTTATAGTAGGATTAATACTTAAAGAGATTAAGTATCTAGAGTGTTACAACTATTATTAATTCTAGATTAATTATAATAGTATTTATTAATAGACTTTATAGAATTCTCAAAAAACTATTATAACTTTAATATGGTATTTATGATAGTTAATTATTTAAGTAAATATCTAGTATCTATACCTTGTTATAAGGATATAATAACAGCTAAGGAGATGGCTTAATTATAGATTTAATATGTTTTCTTATGGATAAGATTATTTAATAGCATTATCTTAGACTGTGGAGGATAGTTTATATTAAAGTTTTAAAATAAGATGTATTGGATATTATAAATTAAGATTAAATTGTCTATAGCGTAATATGCATAGATAGATAGTTAGATAGAGATAGTAAATTAGTATCTTTAGTAATGTTTATAATCTTATATTAATTTTATAATAGATAACTAGTCAGAGTATTTATCTATTATTAATTTTATAGTATTAGCTTTATTTTAAGCCTTAATAGGGATATCATTATTTATAATTAAAAGAGGATATTAATTTTAAATATTATTTAATTAGACTATTCTAGCACCACTATAGAGACTAACTCTTAATAAGAAGAATATACAGACCTAGATTAAAAGAATATAGGAAGTTTGAGAGTTTATTAAGAGGAATATAAAATAAGCTTAAGATTATTAAGTAAAGCAGGCTAATAAAAAATATTAATTAATAAACTTCTTAATTAGAGATATAATATATATTATAAATAAGAAATAGAATATAGATTGTCCAAGTAAAAAACTAGAATATTAGTAGGAAGAACTTTTCTCTATTATAAAATAAGTTAGCTATATCTTTGAGCTTAAATTACTAGACAGCTTATATATGTATTTAATATTTTCATCAGAGAAACTATATTTAGTAGCCTTAACAGAACTGTTATTAAAATAGTTATTAAATAAGAGATCTAAATTAAAAATAAATAAGTATTTAAAATAGAAGATAAAATGAGTATTAGCCTTAAAGTTATTGTAGAAGAAGTTGCACTATTATATTAATTAGTTAGATTGAGATCTAGATCTAAAATAGTATCTTATAAGATATTTAAAGAATATACTATTGGCATTAAAAACTTTCTATAATATTAATCTAAAAGCTATTAGACTATTTCTTTGATTAGGCATATAGCTTTAAGTAGCTAAGAGAAATTAGTTTATTAAGAATTATATTAAAAATAGAGTCCTAGAAAAAATCTAGTTTAAAGAGCTTTATAAATAGGTAATTAAAAATTTTTTTAAAGTTAGAGTTAAGTTATATATTATATATAGTGTTTTAACTAGGCTTAGTAATCTTAACTTAGTAAATTATTTTATATATATATGCGGCTTAATTCTAGCTTTATCTCTTATTTTTACTAAGCATACAATTTTGTAGGATGAGGAGAATGATGGATAAATAAAATGATAATAAGAATAAAATATAAAATTAGAATTCAAGTTAGATTTAAGTTATATTTTTCTCTTTTCTTAGATGCTCGCGGGCAAGTGTCTTGTGAAGGGGGAAATAATATAATAGCTAATTATATAGTAAGACATATGAGAATTATTAAATATATGGTATATTACTAATGTAGACCCAAAAAGGACTGATAATAGAAGAATATCTCAAGATAGGGCTATAGCTCTAAGTGGCAGCCATATTAAAAACTGCCTTTCTAGTAGTACTATATTGGGAAAGGAGCCTCGTATAGAGAGTGTATAAAGAGGCTCTTAGTAAGGTGGATTTTAGCTTCTTCCTTCTTTCTTTCTTCATGCTTGATATTGCCTGTAGACCCGGTGCACCTAGTTAGTGAGATAGCCTCAATATCAGGTTTTGACCATTGTCACAGATAATCTCTTTAAACCTATTAATATAACTACCTATTTGAATAATCCTATATCTATAAGAAATATTATTTTCTAAATATCTTTTTTAACAGTCCTTAGGTTATAATAATCCTATTAAATATTAAAGATTATTATAATCTTTACTTCTTATAATAGATCTCTTTTTTATTCCTAATATAATGCTTTATTTATATTATTAATTATTCTATTATTTAATACTTAGTAATTAATAATTATTTATTCTATCTTATTTTTTTTTAGTATAAATATTAGTCTATTTAAGACTAGCCCTTATCCTTTATATATATACTTTATAGCTAGGAATTCTTAGATAAACTTATTTTCTAATTCTAGCTAATCTTGCGATTTATGCTATTATTTAACTAAAAATAGTATAAATCCTAGTTTTAATAGTATCCTTACTTTATATTCTTTTTTATAATTTAGTAACTAGTACTCTTTTTTCATAAATAGCTTAATAAAGTTGTAATACTTTTTAGGTAATTTTATAAATACCTCTTTTAGTTCTTATTTATAAATTTCTTTTGGTTTTGGTTATATTTATATAGATTACTCTTATATTATTTCTTTTTCTTTTCTTGTAAATCATCTTTATAGTATTTTATTTATCTGTTTTCTAGTAGACTGCATCATCTTCTATGCCTTTTATTTATCTAAGCTAGTATTTTGTCAGAGAATCCGAGAAACTACAGCCAATGAATCAAGAACCCATGCACGGGAACTAATGCAAGATGGAACAAAGGATTATCTGTAACCACTAGGGTTAGAGTAACAGAGCGAACAGAGCTCAGCTCTATTCAAATAATAGACTAAACAGAGTAAGGCTCTGATGGCTTTATTAATAATAAAATATATAAGAACACTTATTTACTGTGTAATTAGTTTTATTCTATTGTTTTTAATTAACTATGATAACTTGAGTATACATTCTTCTATTAAATAGGATATTCAGTTTACTTTACTTTCTAAGATTTTACACTCATATAGCCTTTTGTATATTAGAATATATTAACTTTTTTTATTAATATAACTATCCTAGTTATACTCTAATAGTATTGACTAAAGTTTCTAATAATTAAAGACCCTTATTACAAAAAAGAAATTTTAACTAGTAATTATTATAGCTAGCTAATAGCAATCTGCTTCTCTATAAATATAGACTTGTTTAGCTGCCCTAACTCCATCGACTTCTAGTGGAGGAATAATAATGATAAGTAGTAATAATTCTAGACTGATTTTAGCTTAAATGATAGAAGCTATTATAATATTAAAATAATATATTATTGAGTTAGAAGTACAGCGTGTTAATTATTTAATTATTAAGATAGGAAAGGTTAAACTATTCTTAGAAGAATAAGAAACTCTTAAAGTATTCTTAGTATAGCTATACATCTACTTTAGTAATAATGTTAACTAAATTATATCTAAATAAGATAAGGTTTTTATAGTATCTAGTTTCTTTACTAGAGAAATAATAAGATGGTTTATATCTTATATTACTAACTAAATTAAAGCCATTAATAATAATTAATTTAAACCTAAAACTATCTTTATATTTAGTAGCTTTATATACTTTAAAGAAAAGCTTTATTAGCTATTTAGAATTATTAATAAAGAATTTAATATAACTCACTAGATTAAGAATATTAAATAATATAGATCTATAGAAGATTACATTTCAAGATTTTTTTAGATATTAAGATATCTTAAATAAAATAATTAGAGACTGTAAGATCAGTTTTATAATAATTTAAAAAATAATATAAAGAATTATATTTCATAAATTATACTGTGACCCGATATATTTAAGAAAATGATAGAAGTAGTGTTATAGATTAATATAGTATTATACATATAATATATAGAATAAGGAAATTATTAGTATTAATTAAGATAGTAAGTTAACATATTCTAAAAGAGGACTAAAGATTAAGATAGTAATATTATTATATAAATAAATGCTATACTAACTAGAGAAGAAAAAAAAAATTAATTAAAAAGAAAGTTTACTTTAATTATAGAATACTAGAGCATTTTATAAATAAATATTATAAATTAAGAAAGAACTCTGGATTAGCTAACTAGAGATTATAACAATAAATTATAGCAGCTATCTATATATACACTCTAGAAGAGAGCAGTACTGATAAATACTTAGAAACTAATAAAGAATTATTAGAACAATATAAGTAAGGAATATAATAGCAAGCTGAGAAATAGAAAGAATTATAGAAATAGATATATGCTATATAAAATATTAATGATATAGAAATCTAAGCATCTATAGCTATGCATAAGGATGCTCACTGCATACTTTTAAGGAATAAGTAGAGCCATAAGGTATAGAACTGATCATCTAAGAATAGTTATCCTAGAGGTTATAAACTAGATAAAGAAAAACTAGAAGATAATAGTAAAAGCATTAACTATAAAGATTTCTTATTAATTGAGTTATTTTATACTTAATTGGTGTTATAAAGTAGTGATAAAGAAACAATAAGTTAGCTAATTAAGTATTAAGATTAAAAGAAATTCTATCTGGACCTTTATAAGAAGATTAAAGAACAACTTATAGAGATAAAATAAGGATAAACTTAATAAGAATATATTAATAAAAATGATTATACTTAGAATGAGATATATAATAAAGAAATCTATAAAAGTAATTATAATTATAATATAATATAGATTACTAAAGAAAAGATAAATAAATTATAGAATTAGAAAGATAATCTATGCAATTATATACCTATGAAAGCAATCTACTGGGAAGAATTTTAATATATTTGGAAAAAACATATAGAAATATGTAAAAAATGTTATAAATAGACATATTAAAACTGCCCGATATATAGATAAAATAATAAGATTCTAGTAATAATTTATAAGAAAATATCTAAATTGAATAGACATTAACTATATAGTGGACAATTAAGATATATACTAAATTATATTTACATATATTATCCTAATTTAGAAGGATATATGCACAATGAAGTACATTAGATAATGTGTTATAATGATAGATATGAATTCTACCACCTTAGCAAGAAAATCAATTAATAGTTTCTAAAAACACTAGATATTGCTTTACACGCGAAGTTTACGTACTCTTAAGAAAACCTGGAATGCTAGTGTGTATATAAGGAAAGCAGATATCTAATATATTTAGATTTATCTAAGCAAGAATGTCATATAGTATTCTATTAATTTTATTATAATAGACTTTTCGTAAATCTTTTAGAAGAATACATCTAAATAGTATAAAGCTATATAGATTGATATTAGACAAAGTATTTGATTATAATAATAATTAGTCTAAGATATCAAATAATTATTATCTTAGCAGAAATCAAGGAAATAAAGCTATAAATACTTTTAGATTTAAGAGCTACTAGAAATCATATAAGCTCTAATATAGCAGATAAGTTATAACTCTAATATTATAAGATGAATTAATAGACTAAGATTATTAGCATCAACGGAGAGCTAATTATAGAAGGATATAAAAAGAAAATAAAACTGATTCTTATGTTATTAAGACTATATGTTATGATAATTTCATTCGATATTATAGTAATAACCGGATATGACGTAGTACTAGAAATATTATAGTTATAAGAGCAAAATCTAGTTATTAATTAGACAACTGGAACAATTTCTATCAATAATTAAATATTACAAATCAAGTTAGGAGAATATGAAGAACTTATAAGCTTATAAGAAGGATTAGGAAATAATCTTCTACAAGTAGAGCTAAAGAGAAATGTTAGCTCAGATAAACTAGAGATGTAGAAGGTAATATAGTCTATTAAAAAATAAATAAATAAAATATTGTAGAAGTGATCTATAAAGAGAGAAAAAATAACATAGAAGTGATCTAAACTAATAATATAACTAAAATCAAAGAAAACTTATAAATAAGAATTGAAAAAGGTACTTGTAAAGTTACCTAAGAAATATTATAATTTTATTAAATTATTTATAAAGAAAGAATATCGATTATTAAATTATAAGAAAGAATATAAAGCATAAATATTATTAAAACTAGGATTTATATCATCTTTAGTTAAATAATAGTATAAATTATGAGACTAGCTAGAATTAGAAAATAAGTTTGTTAGGGAATTTCTAGTTATAGGATATATATATGAAGGATAAGAACTAGTCTTAAGTAGACTAATATTTATGCTAAAAAAGGATAGAATAGAATAATTAGTTATTGATTACCAAGCATTAAATAATAGAATAATTAATGATGCAAATAAAACACTATATTAGGAACAGAAAAGAGATTTGTTATAAAGAGTAAAAATTATGACAGTCTTTGACATCTAATGGGGTTATTATAATCTAAAGACTGCTAAAGAAGATATTTAAAAGATAATATTTCTTATAAATATAGGATTATTTGAATAGGTAGTTATATTAATAGGTTTAAAATAACTTTCTATAGAATTTGTAAGATTTATGATGTATATGTTAATTAAGTTTCTTAATAAGTTTATTGCAGTATACTTTAATGATATTATTATTTACTTTAAAAATATTAAAGAACATAATAGCTATATATAAGCAATAATAACTAAGCTAATAAAAGTAGAATTAATCCTTAAGATTAAGAAATATGAATTTAATACAACTATAGTTAACTATTTAGGAATAATTTATATACTAGAAGGATTAAAGATTTAATTAAAAAAAATAGATATAATATTAAATTGGTTAATATCAATATATATTAAAAATGTTTAAAGATTTTTAGGAGCAAGCAGATATGTTAGATAATATCTTTAGAATTATTCTAAAATCGCCTAATCTATGACTGAACTACTTAGGAAAGATTTTAAATTTAAATAGATAAAAAAAAGAGAAAAGTTATTTAATAATATTAAGAAATTAGTTAAGAAAGTACTGATATTTATATTATATAATCTAGATAGATAGAATTTGATATGACTAGATGTATTAGGGTATATATTAAGAATTATTCTTAAGTAACCAAATAATGAAGAAAAATAGAGACTTATTACCTTCTTTTTATGAAAATTTACTATAGTAGAAAGGAACTATGACATTTATAATAAAGAATTATTTATAATAGTTAAAATATTTAAGTAATAGAGATACTATCTATAAAGAGTTAAGGAAAAAATAATTATGAAAAGTGACTATTATAATCTTAAATACTTTACAATGATAAAAGAATTAGTTGGATGATAAATATGATAGGCTAAATACTTATTGAAGTTCAAGTTTTAGATTAAACATATTAAAGAAAAAGAAAATGTTATTATAAATACTTTTAGTAGAAGATTAAATTATATTATAGATCTTAAATAATTAAAAATTAATATTCTAAAAGAAGATAAGAATAATATATAATATAATATTAAAGTAGTATTTACTACTATAATTACTATTACTAACTTAGGATTTTATTAGCGAATGATAGATACTACTAGTAAGGATAAGACGCTTATAATAGTATTAAAAAATAAAGAAGCAACATTATAGAAAGGATTAGTTATATAAAATAGGTCTATACTTGTCCTAAAAATAATAATTATAAAAATTATTAAAATACATTATGATCTACTACTACAAGGATATTAAGGAATTAATAAAACTATAGAAAAAATATAATGATAATACTATTTCCCAAATATAAAAAGATAAGTTATGGAATATGTTAGTCAATACGATAGTTATAATAAAAATAAGCCAATTAACTATTGACTTTATGAAAAAATATAACTACTAGAAATACTAAATAAGCTATAGGAATATATTATAGTCAATTTTATACAAGAATTACTAGAATTGAAGAATCTAATTATTAGAATTTAATATACCGACGTAATTGTTATTATTAATAGATTAATAAAATATGTCATTATATGACCAACACTAAAAGATTTAATAGCAGAATAATGCACAATACTTATACTATGAGAAGTATTTAGTTGGATTAGATTATCAACCAAGATTATTTTAGATTGAGATAAGCTATTTAGATTAAAATACTGATAAATAATTACTAAAGTATATAAAATTAAGTATAAGCTATTAACTATAAATTATTAATAAATAGATAAATTAATTAAGAGAATAATATAATTTATTAAATAATACCTATAATACTATTTGGATTAGAACTAAGATAATTAGATAGAGATACTACTATTAGTATAATTTGCATTAAATAATGCAAAAAATATTTTAATAGAAGAAGTACTGCACTTTACTAATCTAGGAAGATATTTATAAATGTTATAGACTTTTATATTAATGGATAGAAGCTCTAATAAAGCGATATTATAGGTAGTATATATATAATAGATATATATAATAATATTTAAAGATATTCAATGGGCAGAACAAAGAATGAAGCGATATTATAATATAAAATGCGAGGATGTATTAATTTTATAAAAAGAAGAGAGAGTTTACCTTTTATGATAAATACCAAAATCAAAAAATTTTAATATTAAAATAAAATGATTAAGTAACAAATTTAATACAGTTAAATATGGACTATTCAGAATTATAAAGAAACTTGAAAACGATAATTATTAACTCTAGCTATCAACAAGAATGCGTATACATCTAATATTTTATATATCGTTATTAGAACCCACAAAAAATCTAAAAAACAAAAATGATAAAGCAAATGACGAAGAATATGAAATAAAAAGGATTCTAGATTATAAATAAGAAAATGGTTAGATTTATTACTTGATCAGATGGAAAAGATACTTATTAAAAGACAACTTATAAGAACCTGTTATAAATTTGAATTACTATAACAAGATTTAGGAATATTAAGTGAGGATTAATTTGGAAAAGAAAAAGCAGTAAGCTAGAAAGAATCATTTAAAATTAGACTATTAGAATTACTAGAATTAAGTATTAATATAATTAACTTTTATTCTTTATATATTATCTCTTGTTTTGCCTATTCCTCTATTGCCTTTTATTTTTTCTTTTTTTTAATCTTTCTAACTCTTTAATATCTTTTATATCTGTTTAAATAAATTGACCAGCACGCTTTTAAAAAAATTTTTATTATTTTTTAAGATAAAGAAGCTTGGCTAATATTACCTCACAATTCTTATCCAATTTTTATTATGCTATAAGTAATTTCTTCTATGCAAGATTAGATGAAGCTATTTTAATGCACTTATATTAACTATCATAAATGCACTCGCTGCAATGCTTTGAGATTTCAGATTTTATGCACTTTTTGTTTTGTTGAGAGCAACATAGGCAAGGAATTGTAAAAATAACACTAGATTACTTAACCCATTTGCAAAAGTTATATTTATTAATGTTTTACTTTGACGACATAGTTAGCTCATCACCATAACACAAGCATTTTAAAAAAAGAGAAATATCTACACTATAAATAGAAGACACTAACTATTTATTAAGCTATTAAGACACTAGCCTTTAGAGGAAAGGATTATTAGAGAATTTAAAAAACTATAGCTAATAAATTAAGAACTTATATACAGGAACTAATGTAAGATAAAATAAAGGATTATTTATAACTATTAGGATTAAAGTAATAGAACAAACAGAGCTTGGCTCTATTTGAATGATAAATTAAATAGAGTAAGGCTCTAATGGCTTTATTAACAATAAAATATATAAGGACGCTTATTTACTGTGTAATTAATTTTATTCTATTATCTTTAATTAACTGTGATAACTTGAGTATACGTTCTTCTATCAAACAGGATATTCAGTTTGCCTTACTTCTTAAGACTTTACGCTCATACAGCCTTTCGTACATTAGAATATATTAACTTCTTCCGTTAATATAACTATCCTAGTTATACTCCGACGGTATCGACCGAAGTTTCCGACATATTTATCTTTAGTCTTGCTTATAGAAGATTATTCTCTAATCCTTTTTATAAGCTTGTGATTTTTTTATATTCTCCTAACTTGGTTTATAGGATTTTATTGTTAATTAAAACTATTCTAGTTGTCCAATTAATAACTAGGTTTTATTCTTATAATTATAGTATTCCTAGTACTATGTTATATCTAGTTATTTTTATAATATTAAATAAAATTATTGTAATATATGGTTCTAATTTTAGTAGTATTAGCTCTATCTTTATTTAGTATCTTTATATTATAGATTTTCTATTTATTTTTATAATATTAACCTATTATGTTATTTTATGTTGCTTAATTTGTAGCTTATCTATGATTTTAGGGTTTATATAATTGCTTATTGCTTCTAAGTTAAGTAGGATTTATAACTTAGTATTCTTGACTTTTATAAATATAATAATTATTTAGTATTTTGGGTTGACTATTATTATAATTAAGTGTTTTTTCTAGTATTAATCTATATAGCTTTATACTGCTTGAATATATTCTTCTAGATAGTTTTTAAAGAGTTTATTATAATGATATTAATAGAATACTGCTTAGTATTTTTTCTTAGGTAAATCTAAATATACTAGATATCTACTTTCTTTATATATATATTAGTATTTTAGGTTTTTTTAGGAATATATATACTTTATGTGTACTATAATGCCTAGTATTTTTAGAAACTACTAGTTGATTTTCTTGCTAAAGTAGTAGAATTTATATCTATTATTATAATAGGTTATCTAATATATCTTATTATATATATATCCTTCTAAATTAGGGTAATATATATAAATGTAATTCAGTATATATCCTAATTGTCTATTATATAATTAATATCTATTCAAGTTCAAGATTTATTTATAAATTGTTGTTAGAATCTTATTAGTATATCTATATATTAAGTAATTTTAATATATCTATTTATAATATTTTTTATATATATTTATATATTCTTTTTAAGTATATTAAGATTCTTCCTAGCAAATTACTTTTGTAGGTATATAATTGTATAGATTATCTTTCTAGTTTTATAACTTCTTAGTTTCTTCTTTAGTAAGCTATATATTATTATAGCTATAGTTATTTCTATATATTTTTTTATTATATATACTTTTATATGTATAATTACTTTTCTAGATATAGCTTAGTTCTAGCTTATTATATTTCTTTTTTAGTTCTACTAGTTATTTCTTAATACTTTTATAAGGGTCTAGATAGGGTTTCTATTAGTTTTAATATATAAATAGCTAACTTATTACCTCTTTATTATCTCCTTATAATATTAATTAAGTATAAAATAACTTAATTAGTAAGAAATCTTTATAGTTAATATTTTTACTACTATTTTCTAGTTCTTTTTTATCTAGTTTATAATCTTTGAAATAACTATTTTTAGATAACTTTTCCTATACCTCATGACTCTAGTTATTTCTTAGAATTATATAGTAAGTATTCTTATATGTGTCTATAAATGCTTAGATATATATATTTTATATATTAATATTCTTTTTTAGTGCTTTCTCAATTTTTTTTTTACTTAATGTTGTCTATTCTCTTAAAAGTTCTTCTAGGTTCTTTAGGATCTTGATTTTTTCTTATACTACTTGCTATTTCTATAGTTGTTATACTAGCTGTCTTTATTTATTTTCTTATAAATCTATAGATATTATAAGTGCTTCTTAAATATCTTTTCTAACTTTCGTATTTATAAGTTTCTACTTTTGTTATATCTAGTGCTGAACTTATTCTTTTTTATATTACTCTAGTAATTTATTATTAGTTTCTGAATCTTCTTCAGTATTACTCTTATCTAGGGTGTATATATGGATAGCTATTATAATCTATTATTATTATCTATAGTTAGCCATTCTTTAGACTTTCTTTAGCTTTTGATATTTATTTATGAAATATCCTAGTATTTTATAGTTAAAGTAGGCTTTTTTTTAATTAGTTTTTTCTTTTTTTCTTTTATTAGTATAGTATTTATTTATATAATAATATTATTATCTTAGTCTTTAGTTTTTTTTTAGGATATATTAGCTTGTTGTCTTAGTTGATACTAGTAATTTCTTTATTCTATATATTATGTATATAATATTATATTAATTTATGATACTACTTTTATCATTTTTTTGAATATATTAGGTTGTAGTATAATTTATAAAATATAGTCTTTTATATTATCTTTTAAATTGTTATAGAACTAATCTTATAACTTCTAATTATTTTATTTAAGATATTCTAATATTTAAAGAAATCTTGAGATATAGTCTTCTATAGATCTATACTATTTAATATTCTTAATCTAATAGATTATATTAAGTTCTTTATTAATAGTTCTAAATAGCTAGTAGAGTTTTTTTTTAAAATAGGTAAAGCTATTAAATATAAGAGTAATTTCAGATTTAAACTAATCATTATTAGTAGCTTTAATTTAGTTAGTAATATAAAGTATAAACTATCTTATTATTTCTTTTATAAGGAAGCTAGATGCTATAAGAATCTTATCTTATTTAGATATAATTTAATTAGTATTATTACTAAAGTAGATATATAATTAAGCTAAGAATACTTTAAGGGTTTTTTATTTTTTTAAGAATAATTTAATCTTACTAATCTTAATAATTAAGTGGTTAATATATTAGGCCTCTAGCTTAATAGTATATTATTTTAAAATTATAATAGCCTTTGCTATCTAAGCTGGGGTTAATCTAGAATTATTATTATTTATTATTATTATTTTTTTACTTAAAATTGATAAAGTTAGAGTAGCTAGGTGAGTCTATATTTATAAGGAGGCAGATTACTACTAGCTAGCTATAATAATTGTTAGTTAAAATTTCTCTTTTATAATAAAGATCTTTAATTGTTAAAAACTTTAGTTAAATACTATTAGAGTATAACTAGGATAGTTATATTAATAGAAAAAGTTAATATATTCTAATGTATAAAAAGCTATATAAGTGTAAAGTCTTAAGAGAGTAAAATAAATTAAATATCCTATTTAATAGAAGAACATATACTTAAGTTATCATAGTTAATCAAAGATAATAAAATAAAGCTAAATATATAGTAAATAAGTATTTTTATATATTTTATTATTAATATAGCTATTAAAGCCTTACTCTGTTTAGCTTATTACTTAAATAGAGCTGAGCTCTGTTCGCTCTGTTACCCTAACCCTTAGATTTACAGATAATCTTTTATTCCATCTTGCATTAGTTTCCGTGCATAGGCTCTTGATTCATTGGCTGTAGTTTCTCGGATTCTCTGACATATAAAATATAAGAGTAAAAAATAATATTAATATTTCTAATTCTATTCTTAATTCTAATTATAATTCGGATCTAAAATTTCAGCCTACTATAAATAAAAAATATAAAAAATATAAATGCTAAATAAATTATTTAATATTATTATTTTCTTTTATTAATTAGAGTAAATTTCAGAAATCTAAATATAAATATAAGAAAAAAGATATTAATAAATTAATATCTATTAATATTCTAAAAGAAATTAAAGAAATTATAATAAAAAACTATAATATTATAATCTAAGAATGAAGTAAAAATAATATATTAGAATAATATATTATACTTTATTCTAATAGCTCAAAATTAAAAGAAAATAATAGAGTTAGAATTTATAATCTAAATTCTAAAAATTTCTATATATATAATATTGATAAGGAACAAGAAATTTATAATTTTAAATTTTTTAGACTTTATAAATCACTAGAAATTGCTTAAAATCTATTAAGAGAAAACCTATTTATTTTAAATATATAGATCTTTTCTAACAGTTAGTCCATATTATAAGACCTAAAAACAGCTCTATTAATAAAAAAATATTTTATATATAAAGAAATATATAAAATAGTAAAAAGTATTAAAAACTAAAATATTAGAATAAATTTTTAGTGGTCCTTAGGGCATATGAATATTTATAGAAATAAATAGATAGATAAAACTGCTAAATTTATAGCTAAAAATCTAGAATTAAATAATATTAGAATTTCTATTAGTTATATCAAATGATTGCTAAAAGAAAGATCTTTATTAAAATAGGAATTAGATTGGAATAAATTAAAAGAAAAGAAATAGAAAGAATCTCTATATAAAAAATATAATAATATTAATTTTAAATAGAAAGTAAATCTATTAAAAATTAATAAGTTATTATGGTCTTTAATATAATAATTAAAAATAGGACATGGATATTTTTTATCTTATTTAAAAAGATTTAATTAGTAATATAAGAATGATATTTGTAATAAATATAATTCTAATTTAAAATAAATATTATATTATTTAATTTTAGAATACTCTAAATATAATAATATTAAATAATAAACCATTAGGAAGCTCACTATAGAAAAAAGAAATTTATATTTCTTATATTCTAAACCAGGCATCCCAATATTAATTAAATATCTAAAAAAAACTAAGATTGTTACTAGGAAATGGATCTTATTAGAAGAAGAATAATAATAATTATTATTATTATTGCTTCTTAATTAATAACCACATTCGTTTTATTTTCCTATCTAATTTTGTATATTTATACTATCCTATAGAAGGCCTCTCATTATTTTCCTTAAAATTTGTCTATTTTTACCCATGTATTTAACCTAGCTAGCCCAAGCCTATTTCCTAATTAGGAAATAGCAGACCTTGTATAGTCTAAGACTGGAAAAAGGTCTCTAAAATGGAAGAATAATAATAATAATAATAATAGTATCTATCCTTCTAGTGCTAAGTGTTAGAATATATAAAAACATTTTTATAAGCTACTATAGTGCATTCTCCTGCATTTTATATATAGAGAAAATTAAAGAGCAGCTAAGGTAGATAATTTCTTATATTCTAAGCTATTCTTCTTTTTTAGTACTCTTAAGGTCTTCTTGCCTTAATATCTATTTCTTTTTTAATTATTATTATTACTTTTTTTAGTCTCTTCTTAGTTGTCTTAACTATTATATGTTAAAAATATACTTTATTAAACTATGCTATGCTTTGCAGTATTTAGCGTTATATTAATATATTCTCTAAATTACTTTAATATCTTTTTATAATCTAGTGAGCTGTCTTAAATCTGCTTTAAGAAGGCTAGCTATATTATTTAAACCTATATTAGGGTAAATCCTTTAACCACGTTAAAGAATTTCTCTATCTAATTTGCTAGATTTTATATAAAGGTTTTATTATGAGCTTTTGCTCTTTGTATAGCTTTCTCTTATTTAGAGACTTAAGCTTTTAGATTTCTTAACTACAAAGTTATTATAGCAAGTGCATTGTTATAAATCTTTTTATTCTTATAAGTAATAGTGTATTTATTATAACTAAGTTGTATTTTAAGATTTTCATACTTTTTAAAGAGTCTAAATGTGTTCTAAAAAGATAAAGTTTTATATATCTATTTCACTGTTCTCTCTATATAGCTATTAAATTCTTAAATACTATATTGCTGTTCTTTATATATAGTATTTAGTACTAAATAATAAGTTATATCTTTCTTCTATAAATCTTTTTATAATCTTAGCTTCTAATCCTTAAGTAGTTGTGCTTTTATTAAGTATAAATTCTTCTCTCTTAGGCTTCTTTAGTATAACTAGTTGTTTGTAGAGCTATTCTTTCCTTTTGATATAGTTAGTAAGACTGTAGTAGTGTGCTTTATTAAGAAAGGCCTACTCTTAATCTTCTTAGTCCTTATAGATAAGTAGATGCTTGGTTTAGTCTTATTAAGATTTTTTTTTTTTTTAGTGTTGATAGTTAATTATTTAATTAGTTATATATCAGACTCTTAATTATTGCAACCTTAGAAGTTACTAAAATACAGTAATATAGGTGTACACTGTAAAATTGTATGTATAAAGATGTTTAATTATTCAAAAGTGCTCCTGAACTGGGGGATCGCAAGATACTTATCTTTTCTGGCTGTTAGCGCAGAATATACGCCAAGACACTAAATACATGTTCACTTCTCATTGGCCAGATACTGCCACATTCCCAGTATCACCGCCTTCTCAATGAAGCTAGCTCTTCATATAATACCGAGCTTGCAACAGGATCACTAAACAATTGGAAGTGAGTAAAAGCGTACACCGTTTTTGCAAACAACTGTATCAATGCCTGCATCTCAATCACAGAACCTCCCAAGTTCAGTCATCCCCAATACCTGCATCAACCATTCTGTGAGGAGAATATATGCCGAGATAAAAATTTCCACCACGGTCCATATACTCAAGCCGATATGGCATGTTGACTTTCATTGACTCGCCTTATAATAATCATTCCGGAATTCCATAGCACGTTCCCAGGACTCCTCGACGCGGTATGTGATTAAAGTACCATCATTGTTATGCTCATCCTCTAGCAGAATGATGGTCTGCAGAGCAGGCAGAAGTAATAGGACTAAGGAAGATGATGTGTTCCATTCCCAGCCCTCCCATTCTATATCTTTAACAAGAAGAGTCTTAAAGTGATGAATAGAAGCCTAATACAGAGATTATAGCTACTTAAAGTGTTTAGTATTATTTGCAATATTGTCACTTAACTAGAGAAGGTCTTGATTAGGATTAAAGTAGAATAAGCATTCTAGCAAGTTTAAATATTAAAATAAGATATATATTTTTAGTGTATGCTAGTAGGATTCTTGACAGATCTAAAGAGCGATTAGAAACAAGCATTTTTCTAATAGGGATGGTGTTTTCACTAGTCTAGAAGTGAAATCTAACTGTAGAAGAGTATTAAGAGAGCTAAGAGGACGAAATATTATAAAGTCATAGTAGTTATTATTATTATCATTATTATTATCATTATTATCGTCACTGTCATCGTCATCAAATTGGTCGCGGCTTGCAGCTTCAACAACCTATGCTGCGGGCTAAGTGTGTTCTTAGATCATCAATTAGACTTCTGGGGGAAGAGACTTGAAGTTAATCTTTGAAGAGCATTCTGATTTTTCTAACCTTCAGCATTTACGAACAGGTTCGTCTCGACTAGAGGGCGCTATTCTAAACTCTTGATTTATTTTAGTAACAGGGAACAATCGTAATTAAAGAAATTCACGGCGCTTAACTGTATTATTTTCTTCAAAGCTTAATCTCAGCTATATGGTATAGATAGGAAAATTTACAAGACCGTTAAAGTCTTAGATAGAGTTTAGAAATAGCAATTGCTAGATGGAAGTTCAATAAGATGGAGCAGTTTTAGATAATAAATAACTAAGGTCATATAATTACCCGCTATAACTATAGGTCAGCCTCTTATATTCTTAACCGTATCATTCACTCTAATCTAAAGGCCGGTCGACACTAACGGAGTCGCATTCCGATCAGAGAAAAGCAAAGAGAGTTTCAGTTGTTACAGTATTCTAAGAGGTTGCTGTGAAATTTTCATCAGGACAAACGTTTCAAGACATTGCTGCAGCTAGGACGGATGTCATAGATGCCCAGCCGTCTCATATCATCTACGGTGTATTCTCTCATACACTGGATAAATTATTTAAGTGAGAGAAATTTCAGTAAAGATATGTTATGTAAGACCACTATGGAGCCACAAGGCTTTGCATCATTTAACATGTTTTTTATGAATCTTAGAATAGAGAGCCTTTGGCTCCAAAAGTCCGATCAAGTAGCGTACGGCAACCATCTCGATCTTTTGTTAAAAGAACCACCTTTCTCTCTGGAGAACTCTTATCAGATTCATAAGTGACACGCATAGAGAGCTGCCCAAAGTAGAGCCATTCCAGTCTTGGCAATTTCTGTAGGTATTTGCCCGCTTCGACTAAGATCATATCTTGATGCCGGGTTTCCCACTCCCGCTCCGCTTGCTGTATATCTTGCTCAGGTGTTTCCTCGTCAACCCCAGCTAAATAATAGCCAGGACTGGTGTAAGAATCACGAAGAAATGCCATTTTTTTTAACTTGGCCAATCGACCTAGATATTGTCGCATGATATCATGGTCAATCAGCCAGTCATGCCTCCATCCAAACTGTGCTCCGGTACTGAGACAGATCTGCTCAAGGCTTTGCAGGGAACCAATAATTTCAAGGGCTGAGTCTGGGATAAATGTACCGCCCCACACAAGCCGTAGAGACTTCAACCTGGAAAAAGATCGTGAGAGGAAGCAGTCGCTCCTGCAACAAGGCCGGAGAGGTAGCGCGTGGTATATCTAATTTCGAGAGCTGAGTGTTACATTCAAGAAACTTAAGATCGGCCAATGGACGGGGCAAGGTCCAGACAAAGATCTCCAGAGAAGGGATTTCAGAGCACCGTGTTGTTATCTCATCCCGTTCTTGATCTGTTTGTAGAACCCGTAAGTGATGTCCTGGGAGCGCGTTGAGGATGCGGCGATCAAGATACAGCCTTCCCTCTATCCTTAAGTGATTCAGACGCGAGAAGTGCAGGTGACTGAAATCGCCAGCTACATTGGACGGTAACTCCGCCTCCCGATCTTGTCTAGGTAAGAAAGTTCCAATCCATGCAAAATTCTCCAACGTAGAAGCACAAGCACGGAGTATGGAGCTGAATATAAATGTTATCGAATTCCTGGAAGAATCGAAATGATCAAATGCTGGCATCGGCTCGACATAAAGTGTACGTAGTGGCCATCCTCGCTTTGAAAGCAGGCTGGTCAGTTCGAGATCCAGTTTATCATCCACTTGGATGCGAAAGAGTCTGAGATGCTGGATAGGCGACTGAGCAAGACTGGTAAAAAACGAGCAAGGGACACGGATTCTGTCTTCCCAATCTAACAATTCAAGATGCGGTAAAGCGCTGGCAATCACCATCTACACCGCAGGGATATAGCCGTCAAAAAATAGACGCTCTGCATTAGCTAATCGCTCTTGTTTTACGCTCTCTTCGAGACTAGCGAATGTTTCATCAACGGCGATTTGATGGCGGCGAGATACCCATTCAGGGCTTGTCTTCACCTTTAGATGACGGATGCAGGCCCCCAGAGATGGAGAAGCGGTGAAACCATTTTCCACACGTTCCTGACGCTCTTTGAGAAGGACTTGTAGTAATCCTAAACACGATGGTCCATAGTCGAGGAGAACGCTGGCAAATTGGCGAGAACGAGCGAGTTGTCGACAGTCTCGGCTGACTAACGCAAGGCAGCCGAGAGAACCATATGACAGAAACTGAATCACGGAGCTGCGCAGCTCAATTGGAAGTCGGAAAAGTATGGAGGCTGCCGAAGATGCGAGGGGAGGATGGTACTCATTCACTCTATCATAGAACAATGGAAGCGGGGGAACTACGTCCTTGGCAAACTCATCTTTAGATCCAGAAAACGTATAAGTAAGGAGACTCAGGATGTCATGTTTGCTGGCAACCATGGTGCAGAATGAGACACTGATCCAAACAGTCCGATCTTTCGTGCAGCGTGATGTAGGGATTGTAAGGAGACGTAGGAATCTCGAGGCGAGGATGATTGCAATGAGAGTTGCACTGAAATGAAGGGACGGGTGGATGGAGCGAGCCGAAGGAGCAGGCCCCGCTGCAGACACGGGCCGGAACGGAAAATCGAATCCACTATGGGGTCGAGCACGGACCTTGCATGCTAAGCATATTCTTCTTGAGCGAATCTTAATAACGTGAATACGCTTGTAAGATAACTAATCACCTAACTAACTGGATAAAGGTCACGGCTGACTTAAGAATCTTGCTTAATAATCGAAGGAGGCTGCATCCAAGCCTCTACGATTGAAGGTCGTGTATCTGGAGGGAAGATCGCGGATTCCCATGTTGGTATCTTTGCCAGGATAGCGGCGGAACACTCCAACAGTGCACGATCCAAGGCCATGGCCAGGTAAGGGGTGGTTGTACACCTCAGAACACGACCGTGACTGATAATGCACAAGTCAGTGGGGGTCAAATTCGCGACTCTGAGATATCCGGCAACAGTCCGGTTACCGGAGGATTCTCATCCGATCCATTGTGAGAGACGACGCAATGGTGACTGGAGGAGAAGCTTGTGATTCGTTGATCTCTGGTCACGGTCATCTCCGCCAATCCCCCATTCCAGCTACCTCGATTCGTTGACCCCATCACGTCTCGGCCGATCATGACCGCTGTACTGTGTCCTTGCGGTCAGACGTATGATCGCTTCAGCATTGAACAATATATCCAGCAAAACGGTACCTGTCCTGTGGCGGGCCACCTGCTCCGAAGGAAGGACCTGTACGCCAATTTGGCCGTTCAAAAGCTGATTGCAGAGCAGCCTCGCACCTTTGAAGGTGTATGATGCTTGGGCTACATGACAGCCGGGGTCAGAGCCATGAATTATCTTTCCGTGTATCCTGTGTGTCGGTGTTTTGAGATCTATTTTATTGCAACTCTTGTCTCGGATCTGTCAAACGCGTTGTCAACGAACACGCTAAACCGAATTGGGATTCGGTGCACATCGCGTTCTTCTAGTACACCTGGTTCCTAGCACCTCTATACTTGTGCGTGTCGATCCAGAGGCTGTACTCTCTCCTAGCGATACAGTGGCCGGTAAAATCAGTCTGCCTCACCTCAAGATTGCTGTTCAAAAATATTGCCAAGCTATACTAGTACACACATGACTAGTCTATGCACACTTACGGGAAATGAAAAGAAGCGGTTGGGCAGCAATGCCTCTAGACTGCACTCATCCTTTGAGCTTGCATCTATAGTCAAGTTGATCTATAAATCAATAAGTCCCCCCCTTTGCAAGATGGTCTACCCATGCGACATAGCTATCTGGCTTTATTGTTTTCCAACCTCATAAGGGACTTTTCTCCTCGCTCACGCTTTGTCATGGGGAAGAAAAGTCGCAAGGTTTCACATACGTCCATGGCCAACAATCAACAGCCTGACCCTACCGTACCAACTACACAGGACAGGGAGGGCCAGAAGTCTATTGTTGACCTCATTTCTAGGTGAGAATTTTACGAGTCAGCTGAGATACCCCTTAACTTGTAATGCCTAACACTGACGTTGACCAAGTCTGCATCTCAGCTCAGACTATAGTGATTTAAAGATATCTTGCGAGGGCAAAACCTTCTCAGCTCACAAACTTGTTGTTTGTCCCAGGTCGGAGTATTTTCACAAGGCTTGTTTTGCCGGTTTCAAGGTAAAACCAGATAGACCTGTTCAGAATTCCTTGGATTGAGACTGAGAGTCGTCGTGGATATTAGGAAACCAAAGAATCGATCCTTCTGCATGATAAAAACCCAGCCCAAATTGAGAAAGTTCTGGAGTTTCTGTACACGGGCAATTACACCCTCGAATGTCGTACGATTAAAGCGGTAAACCCACCGGTCTATGACGATGAAAGACCAAGAATGGACATAGAGCATGCAGGAGAACCAGTGATAAACTATCCGGTAGGAAACCGTGTCATAGATGGGCACGCGGCAGCCATAGAAGAGCCTATCTATGAAACTGCTGCTGCCATAGAGAATACCACGCATGATATTGGGAAGCCCGACGTCGATACATGGCCTAACTGTCATTCATGCTACTTCCATGTTCGAATGTATGGCGAAGGGGATTACTTCATGATCAGCGATCTGAAAAGAAAGGCAAAAGAAAAGTTTCTTGCATCTTTGATAAATTGTTCTGAAAAGAAATGCTTTTCAGACACAATTACAGAACTATACTCAACACATGCCAACTATGAGCTGCTGAGGAAGCTGGCGATCGAAGTGATAGTCAACAACCTATCAAGCTTCAGAAAAGGTTTTACCCCAGCGATTGATTCAAAACTCATAGAATCAGTTCCTGATTTTGCTATTGATCTATGTCTACCGACAATAGACAAATATGTGAGTGAGCCGCCTAACATGAAACCATATCCATTTCTTACAGGGTTTGAATACAATGGGGTGGACTATAGGCTTTATCCAAATCAAACTGCGCTTGTTTGGAGAAAGCAGCTGGAAGATTAATAGCAATAGGTTATACCATCTTATCCGGGCGTTTAGATTGAACGCTAGGATTCTGATAGCTTTATCTTAATTAGCATGCTGTCGCATTTTGTCTGAAATCTACTGGCAGTCAGTCATCGTCAGGCTCAGGTTGTGCAGCTCCAGCAGGCTTTAGAACAAAGCCTTCGCGATCTTGGTAATTAAGTCATATTTCTACTCTGGTCGTGGTTTTCTCCCATTGGGTTTTCCACACACGTTGCGAAAATGCGGGAGCAATATACTGTTCATTTTTGTGCTTGTTCTGTGACTAAGTGGAATGGATTCGCTCAAATTTAGTAATAGAATAATAACATCACTTCCTTGTACTACTAATCACAACGGCACTATTCATCGAATCATTGTAAGGACTAGAGTGCCTTCTAACCTCCGTAGAACTAGGGCATTATGTGAAGGGGGTGCATACTGTACCGGCGATGCATATCGCTTCGTATTGCGAGGGGTCACGGTAAATGAAATCGTCCATCCATCCATCCTTAGTTATAGTCCCCGGTTGTAGTTGTAGGCTGGTGCACGTGCCAGAGCCGCCCACTAGGGTTAGGGCTCCGGGCGTCTCTCATGAAAAAGGTCAAGAAAGAGAGAATTACTGAATGTTGTGACGATGCCAATCTACTCGATTGAACTAGCTATCTAGCTAACCAAGAGGTTGCCTGTCTACAAGCAATATTGAGCATAGAGAGGGAAGAGAAAAATCAACAGGAAGCCCTCGCTACGTTCCTAGATATCCTTTGTGTGCGCGCTTACCCAGTCTGGCTCTTACATCAGATGTCACACATGTTTCCTAATATAGCTTGGATAGGGCTCGGAGCCGCGTAGCCCTAACGAAGCCCTCGACAGAGCAGGCAGAGCAGATGGAGTAGACGGAGCAGACGGAGTCGACAGAGCTGTCAACCAAGCCTATCTACGCACACAAAACGATATGGTAATCTCTCGGAGCAGAAGAAATCGACTGACCTATTGCAAACCTTACATGCAATATGAGATGGCGCACAGCCCACCCAGACGCTGCTGACATCTCCTACCATAATACTCTACCTCATTGGTTGGTAATAAGTTAGAGAATCAGCGAATCAACTCCAGGGAGCCCAGGAAGTCGTCTCGCAGTGGGATATCTAGACCCACTCATCCCGGGCGCTAACGCTAACTGAACCTCCTGTCCACCCAAAGCCCAACTCCGTTTCCTTCCTGAGACACCATCCATTATTTATCACGCTCAGGATCGTTTTCAATGATCAGTCTTACCAGGTAAAGAATTATTGATCATGAAACGCGCAGTTACTCCTGGTCTGTATAATCATGGGGATGAAGGGGAACGGCCAGCGAAACTACGACGCCGAGACAGTTCGAGTACGCTTCCAATCCCGTCGAAAACACAGCAGAAGGAGCAGACTACACCGCAACCGACTTCGCCTTTATCGAACAATCATAGCATCAAGGTCAGTTACGAGTGCCTATTGCCATGGCGATGTGACTAACTGAATTTTAGGTCCACAAGCCAGATCGCAACCCTTCTGTAGTTCCTCCATCGAAAACGGACGAAATATTCAACTGGATACCTCCTCCATCAGACAATTTCGAAGTTATGAGTCAGCCAGCATCCAAAAGATCACGATCGCGATCAATCTCAACCGACCGTGGACGGCCCCGTTCCGTTTCACCGAGTACAAGTGCTTCGTCTCGGGATGCTAAATCATATGCATATAAGGCTGCGAATTATGTTACAATTCTCGAGACCAAGGGCTGCTTTATGCGCCCGTCAGACGCAGGCCCGACCTCCGACGATGTGGCTCTCTGCCAGCGACTGCTTGATCCGTCAGATGATGCTCCACGCGGAACCTTATTCGATGACGAGTTCATTGAGGACTTTCATAACACATTGCGAAATCGATCGGAAGCGCGACTATTGGTAGATTTACATCCCCTTCTTATGCCATCTGCAGAAAACCTCTTCATCCAAGGGAGGGAGGAACTGAAAAATGTGGTCGATGGCTATAATGATCCATGGCTTAAAACAGAGCCTATCTATGGTCCCAAACCACAGCCAGATCATGCTCGAGGCTTGAAGTGGTCGCTCTTTTCGGAAAGCCAGCGGCGAAAGCTTGGAATCAAGCCAGACGAGAAATCTCTTTATGCAGTGCGAGAAGATATGTACTTTCCGTATTTGACTGCAGAAATTAAATGCGGAAACCAGGCTTTGGAATTTGCTGATCGGCAGAATATGCACAGTATGTGTATCGCCCTTCGGGCTGTGGTTAATTTAGCGCAAGCTGCTGGTCGTCTGGAAGAGGTGCACCGGAGGCTCCTTGGATGTTCGATTTCACACGAATTAGAGGGCGTGCGGATTTATGGACACTATCCTGAGATTGGCGAAGACGGAGTTAAATATTATCGCTGGCCAGTGAAACAATTCAATATTTGGACGGAGCAGAATAAATGGACATGTTTTCGTTTCTTGGAGAATCTCGATCGTGAATTCCTCCCTATTCATACCGATCGATTAATGCGTTTGTTGGAAGAAATTCCTGATCCACAAGATATCTCTTTTGAGCTCGATATCGATGATGATATCGGCTTTCAAACACGAATCGGGTCCCAGGAACGGTCCGGTTATAGCAGGGCCCCATCCTCACAGAGTCGTGGCTTACAGCCGGAGCTACGAAGCATGATTCAGACCTTACAACAGCAATTAGAGGAACAGAAAGCAGAGCAAAGGGCACGGGAAGCAGAGCAGAGAGCACGGGAAGAGAAACTAGCAGCAGAACAGAAAGCACGCGAAGAGAAGCTTCTCGCCCAGTTGGAACAGCAGAGAGCCGAGCAAAAGGCACGAGAGGAACAACAACAGGTACAGATAGAAAGACTTCTGAAGCTTCTGGAACAGAGAGAACGAGGGGGAACTTCATGACCGTAGATTCAGCATTTTTGAACCGGAGCTACGCAGCATGATTCAGACCTTGCAGCAGCAATTAGAAGAGTGAAAATTACAGAACAACTATCGGCAGAACAGAAAGCACAGGAAGAGAAGCTTCCGCTCAGCTGGAACAGTAGAGAGCCGAGCAGAAGGTAAGGGATGAACAACAGAGATTACGAGAAGAAAGATTACTTGCGCTTCTGGCACATAGATTAACGCGGAAGTCGAGGAAGAAGAGCTGGAAACGTTTTGCGAGATTCCAGTGGATACACTCAAGGTGCCTTGGCATCCGATGACAGCTTGTATCAGTGAGAATGGAAAAAGACAAGCTGAGTTCTTATCATTTATCGCATACGGGTTCGCAAGAAGTCCTATGTTCGCTAGCATACTGGCCTGTAATTAGAAAATAAATTTGAAGATGAAGCAAGAAAGTCGATTTGTCGAAAAATCGCCAAGGTGCTACTAAAACATGTAGATACTCTACGCGCGGCAACGCGATATTGCCATGATCCTCTAAGCGTACCAATTCCTAGATCGGTCTTTCACGATATAGTAGTAATCCTCTGTAGGTCTATTCACGATATCGTAAAATCCTCTGTGGGGACCTACCTGTTTACGATATCATAAATCAGTTATTGGTTGTTAAAATGACCATTGTAAATGTGTAAAGCAGTTTATGCCGTCTGTTGAAACATGATTAATTCTAGTATGATCAAGTTTCAACAAATTCATGAGCAGCTCACAAATGGAAGGTCGTTTTGAAACATTGGAGCGGCGAACGGGCAGAAGAAGGTAGGGTGTTCTTTTTGCTGGAAGAAATTACGCAAGGTTGTATTTTTCAACGACGCTGTTACTGAATAATGAGGGCCACCGTAATTATCACCGCATAGGATTTTTTGGTTTAAACATTGTTCAACAGAGCGCCCCACTCTCAAAAACATGTTTTCTTACGGTAACTTTACAGTACTATGTACAGGATTGATTGTTGAGAAACCGAGTGGGAACGCGTATTGTATTGTATTCATGTGTGTCTAGTGCCATACATAATGCAGCGCAGATGTCACGGACCTGGATCCACCTTAGTTAAACAGCGTTGTGTCGAGATACGCTAGGCTTGGTTGAACCACACAAAGGTTCTCTGAACAGTAGTCGATAGAGTGGCTTGAAGTAACAATAGTCGAACTGGTACTTAGAAGTCGTGAACGTAAGTAAGATAGAAGAGATCCCCCGTACAGCCTGGTGCCCGTACGAGTTAGAATGCCTTGCTGACTCTCACTGTCAAAGTCTAATATCAAGTGACTTAGATTAAAGAGCTATGAAGAACTAAATACATGATGGTAAAGAGCGTCCTTATATATCCAGTCCTCCATGTTCTGTATACTGTATATCGTATACTTTCCAAAGTAGCAAGTATAAAGTATACGATATTCGTCCAATCATATCACGGGGTTTTGTATACCCTTATCTCTGATAAGATAACAGTATATCTTTCCCTTATCATCACGTGACTCCCTGATTCCCCCAATCATATCTTCGTAATTACGTCTTCTTCTCATCCAATCATTCTTCCTAGCTTGTTTCTTGTAACGAGTCGCTAATGCAGGTGATTGGCTTCGTAACAGCAGACCTGTGCGCGCTAATTTAGTAAGGCGTTTTCTTGGCAAATCCTTATAGCGAGGAGAGCTCGCTATCCAATGAGAGCAGGCGAGTGGATTTATGCGCTGCGCTCACCATATCCGGCTGTTTGTGACCTTAACCCTTTTTCAGTGTCCATGAGAAGTTTAAATGCTGGCGTATAAACAGGAACAACCACTCGGAAGTCAATGTAGGGGGTAATAGAAAAGCACCCAGCTCCCCTTGTGATGGTCAAAGAGGCTTGAAGCGAGAAGTCAAGGATCCACGTGTAGAACGTCCGTCGCTTGATTAATGAAATTATTCTTTTTTTTTCAGTGTTGCCTTTGCAGCCATCCTGGCAAGCCGTCCTGCTCGTTGAAGCTCCTCCGACTGAGTATGTGGATGTGGACCAGTTGCATCCAGTGCATGAACATCCCATTCGGGGTATGTTACACTGAACGTGGCAGTGTGTCAAAACCACGCCAGTGGCTTCGCTAGAAGATTGAGGGCTGTCCAAAGTTGGTAGTCGCAAAGTTGATGTTAAGGAATGACGTTCCACAAAATGAAGCAAGTTAGATTCCTTAATACAAGTAGTGAGTAGTTATTTAGTCAAGGGAGGAATAGAAGGGAATTCTAAGTTGGGGTTGCAGTCATACCACAGTCTTTATGTGCTGTTCAATCATATCCAATTTTCCACTGAGAGGACCATTGCTTTGGTCTAACCGGTCCACCGCTTCAAGAACTTCATCTATATTCGACGCGCAAGATGATGAGCTGCTTAGTACCGAATCAATTTGCTTTTGGCTGACAATTAGCATAGAACTATATCATATCAATCAGCGGGATGCTCATAGACTTCTTTTTGTTTCTCACTCACATATTTAGCATTTGCAAAGAGGTGCTGAGGTTTGCTTGTAACCAATTTATGGTTTCTACAAGTGCTATCAATGTGGCACGTCTAAAGGGATACAACATCCGAGCTATTTGTATATCAGGACCGAGTAGATTGGTAGATAGCCTAGTGTTTTGGCATTTCTCAAGCATTTTTTGAAGCTTTTGCAGTCCATTCCGGCAACGTATAATACAATCAACAGCGATAGCTGTAGATTGAGCTGTGGGTGAGCTGAATAATACATGTGCGTTGATGAGCATATTTTGTAGCGTGTTCAAAATACCATCTAAGGATGATACTCGGCACGTAACTTGGTCGATCTGCTCATGAAATGATTTGAACTGTCCATAGTAGGCAAGGAGACCCTGGCAAACAGACAGGCCTAGTGAAATGACTCCTGCTGCGGTCCCCGCTATGGAAAAGCCGTCAGCCATGACAAAGGCCCATAAAAGCAAAAGAAGATAGAGAGGACTGAAAACTCAAAGAAAACATTCTATTTATACAGTCATGGTGCGCTTTGGACAGGAAATGACGGGTTAGATTAGGCTGAATCCTGACTGCCCAAGGCTACAAACTGTTCACACCAAGGGGCCAGTACATAATGTTCTTCACCGGAAGTTGCGGCTATGCACATATGCCAAGACACCAATTGTTTTCAGAGGAGGCAAGGATTATCGAACCCTGAGTGAGATATTATGGCATAACTAAGAAGTTTAGTACAATAGTCAAGGTGGAGCAAGGAATCAATGCATCAGAAAGTGAAATTATTTGATAGTTACTCAACAATAAGCGACGGACTATTCTGGGATGAAGCATACCCATGTAGGGCGAAGCCTTGTTAAGCGACATCTTGTCACCAGAAAACTAGTGCTCACAAGTACCCTGTACACTCTCTGTCCACCTGCCCAATAATCGCGCTCCCACATCTCTTTCCTTTTTATTCAATCCTGCATTGTTCCATTTCCATTACCGAAACACAAGTATACAGAATTTACTCTAATATCCTAGTAAAAGGGAACAACCAAAATCGAAACGGAGGATACAATGGCTACCAAGGCTGAGCGCGTTATTGTGGCGTACGTCTCTACCTAGACTGCAGTGCTTCGTCCACCGCAGTCAACTGCTATGACGCGCCCGAATGGGTTTATTAATGTTTGTATTTACTATCAGATTCAACGGTGCAATCGAAACTCATATTTCCAACGAATCTATGGACCCTCCGCGCGCCTTTGCCTTTGAAGTCATATTCTATCCGCATCTTTGGCCGGCTACTCTACTCACCAAAAAGCCGCCAATGCACTTCCATCCATTTCAGGAGGAATATATACAGGTGCTAGCAGGCCGTCTCTGTGTAGAGCAGAGCGGCCAAGTTCGTACCCTGACCCCTACTGACGGCGAGGTCTGCATTAAACCCTGGGTCAATCACCGCTTGTATCCATCGGATGATGATCTACTGTGCGCTGCGGAAGATAGTAGAGGAGATCCAGTCCGATTTTTGATAGCGGGACAAGCAACGAATAAAGTCTTTAGGCTGGATACGATATTCTTCGAGAACTGGTATGGTTATCAGGATGAAATCCTGACAGGGAAACAGCTTGACCTGGTTCAGGTTTTGACGGTGCGGTGCTTTTCTTCCTTCTCCTCTCTTAACTTCGTTACTCTCTTGGTTTTCTGGAACGAAGTCACTTAAGTGAGGAGCTACTAATTGCATGGTTAGATGTTCGACGCTGGAGGCTCCTATCTCTCCTTACCATGGTGGATCCCCTTTGGACGTACTTTGTCCATGTCGATAGGGATAATGGTAGGTCGCTGGATCGGCCCTCTCCTAGGGTATCAGCCGTACTATCCTAAATGGACCTCGGACTGGGAGTTGGCGTGCGAGAAGATGAGGCAAAGTTTTTTTCAGCGTCGATTTGCCGAGACGAAAGATAGCTAATCTTCTCTCGTTCTCCATTTTCTACTACTTGGGCAGCATACTGCTCCTACTGCCTTCTAAAAGAGCAGTTCTGATGAAATGTGTCCGTGTTTGTTATTCGTCATTGAATATTCTATCTTGAGAAGACTAGATCCAATCGTCACATTACCAATAGATGTACAAAGGGGGAAAATATCATATAGCAACAACAGTATCATTTGGACCTAACCCCGTCCATTGTAAGGTCTTGGCCCATAGAGCCTCTTGTTTTCTCTCATCCTTACTATCCACTGAGCTCTCATCCTTCTTTCGAAGAGTATAATATCCTTCTGCATGTAAATGGTCTTTCCCAACTGCCAGTTCAATTACGTCCACACCGGCGTCCTTTGCACTGCGCATAGTTGGATCCACCATCATCCGTAATAACGGGCTCAGGGGCTTGATCACTACCCGCGACATAATCCGAAGGCTGGTGGGTGTGTTCGACCGTAATGCCCGCGAGTCACTCAGGTTGCCAGGATTGATTGCGATAGCGGTGATTCCGTTCTTCAGCTGAGAACTGCTGTTCTGGGAACCTGCGTCTGTCGTGAAATCGCCGTGCAGGCGACGATTGAGCGCGTACATCCACGCCACAATTGCCAGCTTAGAGTTCGCATACCGTTGAAATCCGTAGCCCAGGGGATCGTTCTTTGCCTTTGTGTTTTTTGAAATTTTCTGCGGATGAACGAGAGAATCAAAGCCATCATCGTCTTTCACCTCTGGTAGGGCAGGAGGATACTTTTCTAGCGAATTTTTACCGGGATAATGCGCGTCACTAGCAAAAACCACGATTCGGGCATTAGAGGAACAGGACCCCAGTAAACGCAGTATGAGAGCCGCATGGGCTAGATGATTGACCTGGAAAGTTTTCTCAAATCCATCGTTGCTGAGTTCAGGTGGCCCGGTTAGATTCCAGTAGAAAGCGTTACAAATGATGCTACTCAGAGGAGGAATAGTGCCTGAGGCAATCTCAGCAGCCAGCGAATTCGCAAAGCTGTGGACAGCAGAGAGGTCGGCTAGGTCAAGAGACCGAACAGAGACACGGTCCTTGAAAGGGGCGGTTATTTCTAGTAGGCGCCGAGTATTCTGATCTGAGGCAGACGGGTTACGCACCGTCAAAATGGCGGTTATGTCCGAATAGGTGGAGAGAAGGTGTTGGATGGCTGGGATAGCGAGAGAGCCGTTCGCGCCTGTTAGCAGCACGGAGCTAGTCATGATTTCTGTAAATTCCTGGAGGGCTCTATTTTGTCTTCCTTCCGAAGTTCAAAAGCTGTCAGTCAAGTTAAAATACAAACATTAACACATACTACTGGTTAATACTAAATCATCGAAGATGTTCGTTGGAACGGGGCAAAAAGGACTGACTGTCCAGCTACACGTTACATTGCATTGAGTCGAAGCTGCAATAAATGACAAGTTGACTGTAGACTTACTCCCCAGTCATTTACAGGGATTGGTGGGACAATACAGGGGTAGTGCCGCCTTTGATTCATGTGAACAAAGTAGCAATCAATGAGATGAGGGGTACTTGCAGCAAGTCATGGGTAGTTCAACCAAAAATGGCATGTTCTTCCTCAATAGTCTCTTTTCGTCGTCCGAGTGATCTGAGCTTGATCCAATCAGGTTGAATAAGCAAACCGGTTTATCTACCGAATGACTGTACCCTGTTGGAGGAAAATATATCGACAGTCTAGAATGAAGTTGATAAGAAACAATCTGTAAGGTATAATATGATGATGAATGATTCTTTAATCAGCCTGACGCACTTGTATTACCATATCTTACGTACTAATTTATGTTATACCCGCCGATGGAATCAAGTGCGTCGATTGCTCCCTGATCAACTCCGACTCGGCCACTATCTTTGCATTTCTTAATTCAGGGTTTAACAGTGGTTGCTGACGTCGCCTGCATTAACTTGCGTCGCGAGGGTATTAATGAGATTTCCTGTCCATATGTTCAATATCCAACCACACCTACGTACAATATCTAGAAGCATCTCCTATCCCTGATAATGCTTAGGTGAGTTATAACAACGCATAGTCAGTCGTTTCTGCAATCAGCCGGCGACTATGTAAAATTAGAAATATTGGGAATTGGCCATGCATAGCCCAAGCCCCCGTTCAAAAAATGTTGGTCTAGGGCGTTCTTTACTGCTTCTGGCAGTCGTTTATGCTGGATCTCATTGACGTTACATACAGGTAGGCCTGATGTAACTGAACATGCAAGTAGGTACTTGCATGCATATTTGGGGGCTATAGATTACCTAGGTTAGTTGCCTGCCAATGCCCCTTGTGATCTGTCGCTGCATCAAAGTCTCCCTGTCTGCAATATTGTACTTGGGTGGTCCTGCATGGTACTCACTAATATAGTTACATACCGGGCAGTATTTGATTTGCCTCGTACGTATTGAGCGGATCAAGGTCTAGCAGCCGCCCGAAACCAGTAGTCCTGTAGCAAAGGAATGTCCAGTTTATTCTCCACAGGAACTTCAAGAATATCGGGCATATCGAGATTTAAACACGCCCAAAGTGTATTTAATAGATGAGCTTCTGAGAACCGGTTGGGAATATACGTGCAAACAATTAGAACCATCGTGAACATTGCGCCTCAAATTTGAGCATAATTTGTCTTCTAACCATTAGTAGAATATTGTTTCAATAGACTCATCACAAGAAGATCCAGGATTCATGGCAAATTCAAGAGGTCGCATTCAGGCCAGATCAGCCTGGTTGCTCCAGTTCTTTTGTTTAATATTCATTTCAACAACTGCGCAAGCCGTATCACTGGATCTACACGTCCTCAGTGTCTGCCAGCAGTTTAAATCGCTGTACGGCAATCTCACCTTCCTCACCAACCAGACTCAATATAAAGTTCTTGCAGATGAGAACTGGTCACAAACGGCTTGGGCAGATCCCTCCTGCATCTTGCAACCGGCGAATACACCCCAAGTGCAAAACATTCTCCGGATTTTAACAGCGCAACAGATCCCCTTTGCGATTCGCTCAGGTGGACATTTGCCCTCGCCGCTGGGCGGCAATATCAATCGTGGGGTGCTGATTGACCTCTCCTCGCTGAAAACGCTGGATTATGATGCAGCCAATGAGGTTGTGTCTATCGGGAGTGGACTACGCTGGCAGGCAGTGTATGAGGGATTGGTACCGTACGAACGAACCGCCGTGGGAGGCCGTCTTCTAGACGTGGGTGTAGGAGGTCTGTTGCTGGGCAGTATGTGCATTTCTCTGTGTGTGATGGGTGATGTATAAATACGTATCTAAAGCTCCATATAGGTGGACTCTCATATCTTTCCGACCTCTATGGCCTGGCTTGTGACAATGTCGTGAATTTCGACGTAGTGCTTGCTAGCGGCGAGAGGGTCAATGCCAATGCCACGTCCAACTCGGACCTGTTTTGGGCCTTGAAAGGGGGTGCTAATAACTTCGGTAAATTGACATACCGTTGAGACTTTTGAGGAGCCTTACAATTGACTTGAAATAGGTATTGTCACTACCTTTACGGTACGCACCTATCCTATTGGCGATGTCTGGGGCGGCATAAAAGTGTATGATCTTGAATATCTTCCTGACGTACTGGCCGCTCTAAACACCTACCAATCGGTCGAAAATAAAGATTCGTACGCCAACCTAATGGTACAAGCAGCCATTACAAACAGCAGCATCGGAGTGTTGCTAAATCTTGTGTACTTAAAACCAATGGCGAATCCCGCTGCCTTCGACCCCTTCTATGGAATCCCTACACTAGAAGACACGACCGTCATTCAGTCTTTTGTTGATTTCCTGTCGGGGGCTGTCATGCCTGATATACCACGGTATAACCCCCTCTCATTCTTGTAAAGGCAGTTTAACTATTAAGGAACACAAATAAACAACTGAAGCGAGTAACAGTGCTGACATTCACAGATGGGATTGGCACGCAACGAGTTTTAAACCAACGGCATCCCTCTACTCCCAAATTGCCGACATAGTAACCACTGCTCCAGAGATCAACGAGCTCATATCCGTCAATGCCGCCACTCTAGTCGTCGGCATACAACCCATATCCACCAGTCTCATAGCTGCAGGTCACGCGGCAGGCAGCAACGCTCTCGGTCTAGAGGCAGTCAACCAGACATGGCTGGTGCTGGATATTGGTTGGGAGAAGTGGACAGACGATGCAAAGGCGCACAATTTGACGAGATCGCTACAGAACCGTATTGAAAAGGCGTCCGTGGACGCTGGGCAGTATGTAGAGTATATCTTCATGAATGACGCGAGCTGGGACCAGGAAGTTATTGCGCATTATGGTCATGAGAGTGTGGGGCGATTGAAGGCCGTAAGGGATAAATATGACCCTGGTGAGATATTTCAAAGATTGGTGAAGGGGGGATTTAAGTTGGGGTAGCAAACAGATATTCAATTCACCTATTTTACGACGTTTTTCGTCGAATCGGAACGATGGTGTTGCTGTCTTTGCAAGGCCAGGCTGTGGATATTTTCAATAGATAACCTTAGGTGTGGAAGAGTACACTCACCACCATGTACATACTACTAATTTCTAATTATCTTCGCAAAAAGAACCTTATACGGCATGGACAAGATATAAAGGCAGTCCTGGCTCTCATATACATAGTATATGCACAGCCAATAACAGCCGACTCGGCGGTAGGACCAAGATTCATATACCTATGTCGTGCAACAGATGCATCAATCATTCAGACTCAATGCTTCCATAGTGTTCTCGACATACCTTAGTTAGTTATGTAGCAGCATTCCATATCGGAAATGAAGCCTTGTATCCATAGCAGGGCTCGGTAAAGAAACCAGAATGCAAATCGCCAACGAGACCTACGCATCGAACGACGAAATTGTTGGTTTATGACTTATTTCCATAGAAACCATTTGAATTGTTTGAATTCTTAATGAGTAGCATTACCGTAGACTAATACTGTATTATTGAAATTGTGTATTAACCTTGAAATACTCAATATAAGATTCAATTATCATGGACCAAATATTCATACATATAAGCCAGATTATCACTTGTTTAGAGCATGCACTAGGAATCTACTTTCGTCCATTATCCTGCAATTCAACATAGTCACTCTGCAGAAACACCTCCTCATCCCCGGACCCCTTCAGCAGGCCCGTCGATCTTTGCTGGCCCCGAAATCTCACCGATCGCGCTGAAGAAGACACTTGTTTACTACGCTGGGCGTAATAGGCAGTCAACTGTTGTGCCCGCTCCACGAACAAATGACGCAGTGCAGGTATTGAGGTTCCAATCAAAGCTACACACGGTTCTACCTGGGAAGGGATCCAGAACGTTTCGCCGTAACGATCGAATTGCGGAGGTGTGATGTGGCTCATTTCGTATTGCAGCCCTAGAGACTGTTAATACTCAAATACAGATGCATGGCTATAGTGAAGTATAATTTTGATTCACTATATCTTCGGGTGAAGGGCCCTGACAACCTACATTTTGGGTTGATCTCGTCAATGCGCTTCATTTGTAGGACGAAAATGGCTAGTTTGTACGCTGCAACTGCACTGGCACTATTTTTTGTCGTTCGTCTCATCAGCTAACCATCATATTTGGATCTGAATTAGGGGATTGGGGAGGAGAATATAGAAGAGACTCACCCAGCTCCCAACATAAAAATAACAACAATTCCTAGCCGTTGCCGCAACGGCAAGTGCAACTTCATGATCGGGTAGATTGGGATGAAGAGTAATATACCATCAAAAGCCATGCTAGAGCTGTAGAGAGCCACACTCATGTAGTAATAGTACCAGTCATTGCAGTACTCGTGGCGCTCGAGCAGGGCAGTCCATGCTCTATTGATCGGGTGGCAGATAAAAGCTGGCATGATGGAGAAGACTACCAGATAGATACCCTGAAGAACTAAGAGAATCCAAATGGCGAATTTCATGTAGGGTGTCTGCGCAGCAAAGGTGCGACGGTAGAGAAGGAGGATGGAGGTACGGATGCTAGCTGTCATGGCGGGATAGATCCAAGAAGAGCCGACAATTCCCTTTTTTTCCCCCACGATTAGTCGGTTGATATTTTTGTAGTTATGCAAAGCATCTTGGATAGGAAGAAGGTGGATGTTGCCTACCTGATACCACACTGAGAATTCTCCGAGAGTAATCTCCCATAGTGGTTTGCCAACTCCTGCGTGCAGGTTCACGTAAGCAGCCATTGCTGTCCAGCCAATGTAGAGCAGCTAGTAGCTTTGTTAGCGGTTGATCAGTCTATGCGCAGTTATTGACAGATAGGGATCATTCACCAAACCCGGGATGATAGCATAATCGTCGGCCCCAAAAGTTCGTGCATGTATACGTTGTGCTAGTCGGCTTATTACCACGAGACTGCCAACGATTCCTAGAACAATGCAAGTAATGGCAATTGAGTAGACCTTATGTGAGTCGTCAATCGTGGTCGGGGGTGGAATGAGGGAGGCCGCTGTTGTCGCAGCCGTACTGGAAGTGGTCGCCATTTGCCGATTCTGAAAGCAACGGGAAGAAAAGATGAAAGTGAATGGTAATACTGATCAAGATTTTTATGAGGATGATGAGGATGAAATATGCACCTATAATACCTAATGGTAACCTCGTATAGTATGGAAAGAGAAAGGTTGGTTAGGTGTTTAACCAAGAAGAGCCAAATGTTGAACTTCGTCTTTCCCATTACAACAAGATCTTTAGCCTGCTCCAATACGTACCTAACTAAGCAAATCTATGGATGGTCAGAATAATTTTATTTTAGGCCTCCAGTGGGTTTCGCTGCATGCAATCCCATTTAATGCCCGGATAAGACTGCCATTTTCTTGGGGTAAAAAAGAGATTAGAAGTAAGTGAACTGTGGTTTTTTGACATTCTTCTCAGCATGACAGTAGTCGGAGGACATGTATAACCGAGCTACGAAACTGCATCCAGCTGTCGCATCTGAGCATTAAGAGTGTGAACCACAGTACTTTCTTCTGTAGTAGCCAGTTCGGATGGAATGGCCAATCAGCGTTCCTCAGAATCCCCTGCTGAATGGTAATTAGAATACTTGTTTTCGAATACCGACCAGGATCATTTTCATCATGCACGTTGATAACTCGGACAGCACGGAATCATCTGCAATCCGACACAAGCTGTGGCGCTGCACAATGTCATGTAACCAACGTGCGTATCGTCCAGGATTTTCATATGAGTATGAAGCAAGAATTTCCGGCCTTAACACGGTAGATGACAAAATGCTCGAAGTAATAATTACAGGGGGGGTTATTCATTTAATAGCCAGTGAGTATGTTTCGGAGAGTATATGTAAAATAGTTTTCTCTAATTGGAGTGGAGAGATATCTAATGCAAGAAAGAAGCCAACATGGATAGGTAGACGCAACATTATGCGGATGGCATACATTAAGTCAAATGGAAAGAAAAAGCAAAAAGTACGCGTAAATAATGACCGAACTTCCAATAAAAATTTGCCCCCCTCGTGCATGATGCAGGGTCGAATACGAAGAGGGGAAGACTCGATGAGTCTCAAAAACTGTCATTCCTCTTCGTAGGCTACTGTTAACAATGCTCATATCCAGATCTTCTCAATCCTGCCATGTTTCCAACAAAGGTGCTCTACCTACATTAAATACTCGCCCAACAATCCAGCATAAATTGCGCCACCAGCCAACCAGAATGCTTTGCTGAACCACCACCAGCAACTCTGACTATCCCGTAGGTCGACCAGGGCAATCATCGCACCAAGGGTTCCAATAGCGCCACCTACCCCAACAAGGTAAAACACTGCTCCGAAGTGACTGCGCTGACCACAGTTGACAAGCAGACTAGCCATGAGCGCTAAAAGCGGCCACAGTACAAACTTCGTTCTAGTCTGGAAAAGCACTGCTAAACTCTTGATCCCTACCCGGAGGTCCGCCTGCAGATCTTGATGCGCGTAGATTGTGTCGTAGATAACCGTCCACACCACTCCGGCCAGAAAAAGTGCCATAACACTCGGTTCTAGCGTGATGTAGAAAAAGGGGAAGCTAAGTCTTTCCTGAGCCCAATCCAGTGACCAGAATCCAGCCGGAACTGATATGGAAAATGCCCGAACACCCAGCATCAATTCCCCCATGATCGTACCCCATGCCAAACACAGCCCCAAGACTAATTGGGGAAAGTGAGTGTGTCGTTTAGCCCAAGGGTAATATATGGTTGCAAGGACATTGGGCAATGCGTAGAGGAAACCTTGCTGGAAGCCGCCCGGTAGATATGACAGGAACCAGGCTGCTCCCATGGCTTGAGTGACGGTAAACAAGAACGCCGCGCGCGGGGAGATAGCCCCGCGAGGAATCGGACGCTTGGAGGTGCGCTCAACTTTCGCGTCTAGCTTAGCATCGATCAGATCATTCCAAGTGTGCGCGGCATTTGAGAAGAAGAAGCTGCCGGCGAACATTATCGTGCTGGTGTAGAGGAGCGTGGCAGAAGGTGCTCCGGTTCGAATAGCCGCATGCAGTATGCCAAAGGCATGCGGGAAGTATATGAGAAACAAGCCAGCCGGAGGGAAGAGACGGGCAAGCTGGATGTACGGGATCCATGAGTCTGGCAGATCGGATAACGCCGTGGGATTGTGGTTGCCTCCGTATTGGTCTACCCTAGACCCGTTGGGTGTCATGGAACGGGCCACCCTGGAAGTTTTGGATCCAGTGTTTGTAGTTTTCATGAAGGATGTGGCATGAAAATCTGTGGTTGCGGCCATTTTAGAAAACTCGGACCTTGCTTAGCTTTCCAAGGTGGCAAGGATACTCGTGGATTTCTCAGGGGCTATGAAATCCACCAACAAAGTGACAACTTAGTTCAAATCAGATTTGGGGGCTAGTTGTAAAGAAAGAGAAAAAAAAAGCGACTCTCGAGCATTGTGATGTTAGCTATTCGTGGCCTTTAAGTAATCAGAGCCGAGCCGGTTGATAGTAGGGTCTTAGTAGTGTTGACCCAAATCATCAACAGCGTGGCATGGCCTTTTCTTTGGTCACTGTTATCTACATCACCAACATGGCTACTCTACTATAAGTAGATGCATACCTGCACCGATGTAGCATCATGTTAATGTAAGGCCGCACTCTCTCCTTGCGCATTCTCTACCTCCCTGCTCTACCTGCTCTGTTTTGTCGTCCCCCGGGTCTGCCAATCTCCAGATCTGTTTGTTCATTCTTGATTGAGCTATAATCACCGACAATGAACAATCTGGCTGTGCTCTACTACTTATTTTTCTCGTCGGTGATCGCGGTAGCTGCGGCAGTCAATACATCTCAGACGATTACCCATTTTGTTAATGGGCTCAGTCTTTCACCAGCCGACTCGCGAGCTATTCAAGACAGATTGTTAGACAATGTAGAGAGCCTCGAGGTTGTGTTTAGTGGGGCGAGCATTGCATCGTCTATCGTAGTGCAGCTCGCATGCTACACTGCCCAGATCGTGCTCGGATCCAGTGCTGTAGCATCCGCGGGCAATCAGACCGAAGTTGAAGGCACCTGGTCCGAGGCATGCTGGGAGGCACCGACATGCACCATATTGCCCAACTCTGACCAAGAGGTATCACTGGCCGTTAAGATAGTCAATTTTTTCCAGACCAAGTTCGCCGTCCGTAGCGGAGGACACTCGCCCAACCCCGGCTGGTCCAGCATCGGGAAACCAGGAATTCTGATTGATCTAAAGCAATTGACTGAGATTACCGTCAGTTCCGACGCAGCCGTTGTTAGCCTAGGACCTGGCAACCGATGGGCCAGTGTCTATTCCGCCCTTGCACCCTACGAGGTGACTGTGATTGGTGGGCGGATCAACGATGTCGGTGTTGGAGGCCTTATTCTTGGAGGTATGGTTGCACTTTAGTCTAATTTTAAATTAATCCAGAGTCTAGATCAGTGCGTATTCTCTCAAGCTAATACCATTGTCGTATAGGTGGATTATTCCATTTATCCGGCGAGTTTGGTCTTGCAGCGGACAATGTCCAGAACTTTCACGTACATTCTTCCACGTAGGAAAACAAATTGTGAATGTACCCGCTGAATATCATACAGGTCGTACTAGCGAATGGCACAATTGTAGACGCCAATTCCGACCAAAACACTGATCTCTTCTGGGCTCTCAAAGGAGGTGGGCCTAATTTTGGAGTCGTTACCCGCTATGACCTATACACAATCCCCGTGTACAATCTTTGGTTCGAAGTTCTTTACTTCACCCCGGATCAGGTACCTGATGTCCTGGATGCTTTTGCAGAGTGGCAGACAAATGGCTCATCTGTTGATAACAAGTCCACGGTAGCCATGGTGATTAGCCTGGATAGCGTCGTGGTAGGCCTCTTGTACTCCCAGCCTACTGCAACTCGACCAGCTGCCTTTGCGCCGTTTTATGATCTGAACCCTGCCGAAGTAGCCTTGCCCGGGTCAAATGGTACCATCACCGAGGTTATGGAACTCTTTGGCGAGACTGGATCTACCGCTGCCGAGCGCCATGATTATCGGTCGGCTAGCTCCAAGGTTGACGCCGAGCTATACAAGGAGGTATATGCTTTCTGGGCAGAGCAGGCAACATCTGTACACAACCAGACTGGAGCGAACCAGACATTTGTGTTGCAGCCAATTCCGGGCAGTCTGGTAGAAGCTGGCAATACCCGAGGTGGTAATCCTTTGGGACTTCCCTCCGAAAATATGCAATGTAAGTCTGTACAATCCATTTTAGTGGAGTTGGACTAGATTTCAGAGAACAGAATAACTGAAGAAAGAAAAGACAATTATTAACTTTCTCGTCTCTCATTAGGGTGGACAACACTCATCGACTGGGTCGACGCTGCTGACGATGACCTCGTACGTGGAGTGTCGATAGCAACTACAGATAAATGGCAATCACTAGCCACGGCACGGGGCTCTGCAAGTGATTTCATCTATATGAATGATGCTTCTCGCGACCAAAACCCACTCGGCACGTATGGTTCGAACAATCTCGCTCAGCTCAAGGCGATTGCCGAGAAATATGATCCTTCAAAAATATTTCAGCGGCTGCAGAACGGGGGGTTCTTACTTTCCACTGCTTGAAAGTATCTCTAACTCAACATTCTCATGTCCAGATCGAAATATACTCAGTTTCTATAGTTGCTCTCTCATGTCAGTGGTGGCTCGACTTGATATAATCGAATGGAGCACCTTGAAATAAAGGAAGAGAACAGGAATCGATGTAAGTGTATAGAGTTTTATATACGCAAATATTCTTTGTGCAAGTGTGGATTTCCATATAATACAATTGTAGAAATTTCCAGACAAAGCCCTAAACAAAGAACCCCCGGTTAGGTCCATTGACAGCTGCCACACCAAATCAGAACTAAACTAGTGGCTTATACTTACATGTTCATGTCAAGTTTATGTTACACTGTATTTTACAATACCTAGGTATGCAACCCATGTCAAATTGCTTTAAATAGCCCAACTTCCCTCTCACGTCTTTCTTTTTGTTATTCCAATTCCCCACCTCCACAACCCATTTAAAAAGCCCATAGTCACCTACAAAAGTCTCTTTCCCTCTTTGAGGAAAGAATCATTAAGCATAATGTCATCAGAATCTATCTCTCTCCAAGTCACAGTCTGGATCAGCCCAGAGAACGTCCCCAAGTTCTTTGAGGCACTCCGTCCTGTGTATGAAAAAGTCATCGCGGAGCCGGAATGTACCTTTTTCGAATACTATGAAGATCCAGAGGAGCCGGGACGGATCTCTTGGGTCGAAAATTGGTATGCTATTCTTAGTCTTCATTATTTACTCTTGAGAATGACTTCGGCAATCGAAGATTACTCGCTAATCGGATTGAATATAGGTCTCAGAGTAAAGAATGGCTACTTCAGGTATGTATATCGAAAGAGGCACTGGCCCACATTTCCTCTAGAGAAAGAGAAAATTGAAGAGGATGGATTAGTAACAAAGAATAATAACAGAACCAAATGCCAAAGGAATATTATCATGAGTATTTCACCATCACAGAGCCAATGTTTATCAAGCCACGGGAATTCAAGGTACTCAGGCGTGTGGGAGCACCGTTTACGATGGTGAAGGAGAAGAACGGAGGATTGAGAGAGTGATAGAGATATCACCATACTTGCCGTGATTGAGATGAATTGCTATTTGGATGAAGGAATGGGTACATGGCTTCATTTGAAAGATGGGAACGAAACATGTATGAAATCTACAGCTTCGAGAACCTGTTTCAACTTAGCTCGTGGTGATCTATCGAACACATCGGTGGGAATGGCAAACCTTTTCATCCTCAAGGACGTCCAATAAGTTGAAGTGAAACAGGCCCATCACGATATAGTTCCGGCTCATCTGTTCTAAATATCAGCATCAGCTATCCACAAATGCAACGTGCAACCCTCTCTAATGGGATTTTAGGTTATCCAGAATTCGAGCGGAATTCTAGATTCCTATATAATCAAGGTTCATACTAAACCTAAACTGGCAAAACCACTTTCTAGAGTTCAAAAAATTCACTTTAGAGTTCAGATGTTGACAGGATTACTTTACGGCTATCCCCGGATATGGTGATGGCAACGCATAAACCCACTCGGCTGCCAGCTGGGAAGAATATGGGCTGACTTTGGAAAAGAGGTAAAGTGGTGTTATGGGAAGGATTAGACGAGTGCCACGTCAGCAATTCCAGGATCACAGAAGAAGTTCCTGGCCAGCATGGAATTAAAGCGGCAACAGAATGGCATGGTTCAAAGCAGCAAAAACATAAGGGAAAAAAAACATACAACAGCTGGGATTCGCTGGTGGTCACCCACCCAACTACTAACCAGCCGGCGTGTGGCTTAAGTACGGCTGAGCGGACGGGAAGCCCTGTTTTCCACACCCTATGGTCGTATGTGCTAGATATAACCGAACAAGGAGTTATGTAGAGACTGAATGCTTGATAGACCGATTCGACATGGAGATGCCATGAGAATGAGCCCTAGGCACTGGATGTTGGAAATCACATTGAAGCAGTGACTGGTCTTGGGAACCTTGGAATGTTGACGCCTGAATAAAATTTTTAACATGGCCGCTTGTGGATGTGAGATTATCAATGTGAGGGCCAACATCAGAGATCGCGTGCAACCTCCTGCCACTATATATACCAAGGTATCCAGCAACATTGAAACCCGGTCTCTTCAAATGTTCCAAGGTTGGCGATCAAGACGTAGCCTCCACACTGTCTCTAGCAGGGAGAGAGCGACCTCGACATTCTTGAACGAGTGCGAATATATCACTCTTCATCTTTTCTTTAATGCAGATGATTTGTTCTTGTTGCGTCGTCTCGGCGCCAGCGATGAATAGTGGGAATAGAAGGGTGGATTCTGGAAAACACCTCTCAGGCATTTGCCTTATATTTTCAACGCTTTTGTTGATTTGGTCGTTGATCTTGCTTGGAATATTTGCGGCGTGTCGAGGGATATGGCGCTAGATGCATTGAAATAGATAGATCAAGGCGGAATTGCGATAGGACTCCTCAAGCAATACTTGACCATCATCATCAGATGGACTGCAGACCCATTGGGTCAACCGTTTCTGCAAAGCCGAGGCAAGTAACAAGGTCTGGCCAAGTGACAATGCCTGTGTTCGTCTTTCAAAATTCATATTCGAATCACATTGACTCTTTAGCTCCGCATCCGGCGTAGCGATATCCGCAATTATGGACAAGACTTCCGCAGCAAGACCAATATAAGAATCAGCCACAGCACCCTTAGCAAGATCTAGGAATTCATCAGAGGCTCAAAGCTAGGCGTGTCCAAGGAGACGCCCATCAAAATGTCATGGTAGGCAAAATTGCACAGGAGCCATTGTCCCGCATCCTTGTCTTCGAAATTTCTTAAAACAGAAGACGCACTGCAGGGCGAGGCTTGTTTTAGGCGACGAATAATCCCAGCCGCGCCGGCAAGGTGTGTCTACCATGTCCCATCACGGCCAGTCATGATACTCTCCATAGAGCACAACACAAGGCAGGTTGCAAGTTAGGCATCAAAAGAAACCCCAGATAATGATAGAGACTCGGCTAGGCTCTGCAGAGCACGTCCCTTGTTTATCGCCGCAACCTCGCAGTATGATTTATGTTGGAGGGATAGATGACCAGAGGCCCAGGACACTAGGGCATCTAACAGTACTGGCTCATACATTGACATGGGAAGGAGAACTATATTTTCGGTTAGCATTTTCGTGGCATATATCCGTTAAATACATGACCATACCTGATAAGAAAGAATTGTTTTTTAAAATTTGTGGTTGAAACTTGGTGAAAGATTCAATGTAGTAGCACAGTATAACCCGACGGCTCGTAGGTGAGATGTAATCAGTGTCATGATCATCCACCCACAAGGCCAGAGGATCCGGAGACCGCATAAGCGCAACTGCACTCCCACGCCTTACTGCAGAAAGTGAGATGAGGCAGTTTTAGCTTTGGTTTTGGCTATCTCCAGCTGCCTGTGCCAATGGTAGAGCTCGGGGCGCTTCCCGCCTGCATTCATAGTTGAGCCTGACGCATTGGTGACAGACAGGGTAGCCTAGGTCGCATCGTTTCTTTAGACGGGATTTCAGTCAGTCCCAATGTGCAAACTCACGTGAGTATTAGAGACCAAGCAATTCATCATACCGTTGTTGACAGGTCAGGCATCCAGTACGTTCTCTTGTCGTGCCCCTCTTTTTCTATATACGAGGTGGTAAGGAGAAGTGTAGATGACTGCCAACATGCTTTTCTCAGGGAAGCAGAATCTCGACGGCAAGGGCGGCGCCTTGTTCAGGTGGGTTAAGAGAGCAGAGTATTGACGAGTGAGTGGGAAGAAGATAAGGCGGATGGAGATAGTCCAAATAAGGAAGTCGGCGTAGGTGGGGCGACAAGTTGGGCGCGGGCCAATCATAAGTCAAGCGTCAACAAGACGATTAGCCCTAAGCCCTAATCTAGTAGACAGTCAATCAATGAACGTTTTTGCAAATCACGTACTTCTCTGTGATTACCGAGGTAAAGCTTCTCATTGCCTCGAAATTTTGATTAGAAACTCCGTATCTTCTATCTGACCGTCACACGTTGACCGCTGGAGAACAATACGATTCAACATTCGTGTGTTCCTGTTTTGAGGAACCTTTGACGACCTGACCTTTCTGTGTCTATCCTGAATGTCCACGCTTTAGGACATGTTTTGAGGATAGTTCGACATACATAGAAAGACCCGAGGAAACCAACTAGAGCCCGGACCAATTTGAGGCAATCGTTGGTGTCCATCATGAATTCCAACAGGTACTGTGGGATTCAGGAAATTGGCTGCCTTTAATTCTTCATTCATGGTAAATGAGGGCAGAATCCCTAGGGATCAACAATCGTTGGCAGTGTGCTAATTACACCGTTGACTATCGAGGAAATATTTTCTGTGGCCCTAGCGAGCGTCTTATTCTAGCTGACAATTTATCTTGTGGTATCAATAGAGGCCATCGTTTGTACGCTCCAATCCCATAGTCTCTCGGAAAGCTCCTCATCCTTTGCAAGCTCCGACAACTTCGAATCCGTGGCATCCCAACTATAGCCATAATAAAACTTTCCAGCAAGCGGCCCAACGTCAAAGTACCGACCACTCAATGACAGTTCTTTGATCTTGGGGTCTGTAGCTAATAAAAGTATTGTCAGAGCGCCATCTTCTGGCGGTATGCTCATCAGCCTGACAATCGAAGAGTTGAGAAATTTGAAAAGTGGCGGTAGTGCAGCTGAGTCGGTTCCTGGAGCAGCGCCGACTGTACCTGCGCGAAGGATTTTTAGCATGCGGTAGTTCTGGCGTCTGGTATCTTAGCCACATACCTGGGTTGAGACAGTTGACCAAAATCTTGGTGTAACCCGTTGCCTGGAAGTGAGTATGGAGGCGCCTGGCAAATAATATATTTGCTAGCTTGGAACGTGCATATCTGACGAACTTTAGTCTTTGCCCAGCTGCTCTTGTCTTACGGAAACATTGAGAGCAACAGTGGGAATAACTAAATCAGGACATTAAAACTGACCTCTGCAAGCTAGCTTGAACATCGGAAAAACTCTGTATTGTCTTTGATCCCTCCGTTCTCAAGCCTTCAAAATCAATCTTATCCGACTGAACAGGTTTATACATGGCGTGAGCATGGGATGCAACAACGACAATCCTCGCCTCATCGTATTGCTCGGAGGTATGTTTGATAAGATTCTAACAGTGAATTAGCAGATTGCAAGCTTAAAAAACAAGATGAAATAACCCAAGGTCATACCAGAAGGTTGTACGTGAAGACAAAATGGCCGAAGTACTACAGAATCCCTCCGTAAGCATCGATTGGGGTCATACTTGCAGAGATAGATGTGTAACCCCTTACGTTTGTCTGCAGTATTGTTAGCGAGAAAAACATGCACTAAGAGCTTGCATAGTACATACACCAAATTGTATCTCGATTCCATCACTTGACAAGGTCTCGGGCTATGTCCAGTCAGCAAACGATTTAGTGGCCGCAGCGCAGGGAAGGCACTCACGACAACAGACAATGCAGCATTCGCAATAAGAACATCAAGTCTCTCTTCGAGCTCGGAGAACCGCTTTGCAGCAGAAATACAGCTCCTTGCATCTGAGAGATCCAGCTCAAGGAAGTGCAAACCTGCTCTCATATGCGGGTCGATTGACTCAAGGTCATTGCAGAGTTGGTCGAATTTTTCTTTCGAACGAGAAGCAACATATACATTGGCATTGTGCTTTAGTAGCTGCTTTACCGCCTCTTTACCAATTCCCGTGGCACCACTAGGAGGACGGATTTTGTGTCAGTCTGTATAAAGTCTTCTATAATGTCAATGAAACTGACCCGGTGACTATGACAACCTTGCCAGTCAGATTCGGAATGTCTTCAACCGAGAACTTCTTTTGAAACGGCTCCATGACTATTGTCAAATACCACTCAAAAATGCAGAGAGACAAATCTTCTGATTGCGAGAGGTCCGATAATTGCCTATGGGGTACCGCTTTATAAACGAGTAACTCTATACGCTCTATACGCCAGGAGGTTGTCTCAGAACGGGGTTTAGGGACCAGCCACTCCTATCTCCGGGCTTCGTGGCCATGGCGCTACAGTCTAGTAGCAGCAAAGTAAGATATAGTTCAAGTGGATCTGTCGACTAGACACTAAACTTTTGTCAGAAATGACAAATCTGCTTGCTAATTGAAGTGCATGTGGGTTACTTTATAAGCTAGTAATTTATATAGACATGTCGTTGCTGTGTAAGCAGCGTTGGACGTTTCTCAATATGGTGCTTATTTAGCAATTACTGAAATTCATCATCTTTCAAAGGAACCTTCCTTATCATGGTGTTCCAAATTGATATGATCAGTTTACATCGATCCTAGAGCACGAATATTGTATGACTGATGTAGCGAGCCTTAACCTTGGAGGTTCCTGTAATACTTTGATTTCGTTTCTTCGGTTTGATTTGTCCAACTTTGATATGTTGTAATATCGGCTCAGATGGGGCCACATACTGCAAAACTCCAAACAAAAACGTGAGATGGAAAAACTAACTCGAATTGCAACAATGAATGAAAGAATATGGTGGCTTTTCGTATAGTCATTGATCCAGTACAGTCTAGTATCATAGAAGCAAGCCCAATTGACTAAGCTGCTCGATAGGATTTCATCCATGACAGGAGAGTTATGCCCAGAGTTATGCCCTGAATAGCTCGAAGAAATTGGGAATGAGAGTTGAGGCACAAGCTTCCCATTACCTATTTTCCTGATCCTGTCGATCCATCAACAAGCGCCGTTTGTTCTGCTGGTCAAGTAGTATCAATTGGGCCTCGTAAGCATCCAAATCCTGCTTCGAGAGCTCGTTTGGCCGCTTGTTGTGTTTTCTATTGTGGTTACTGAGGAGTGCAAGACGGTGGGCGTGAAGCTGATGATGTTGTCTAAGCAGCATTGAGCGCCTCTCGCTCTGGTGCTCGACTAGCAATTGCTGCAGTTGGTCGTTTTGCAAAGGAAGCTTTCCCTTATTATGGTCTTCCATTCCGTGTAGCAGGCCTGTCGCCCTTTCCTCTATCATCTCATGTGCATCCACGTTATTCCAACATGTTTCACACCATATTCTCTTGCAGTGGGTGCACCAAAAGAGCTTAAGCGAAGCCCATTCATCTGGAGCACAATTTTGGTGAGGGCAGTCCCTTTTCTGGCAATGTATTTCAATTTTTAGAGTGGATTCGTTCGGTCGAAGCTCCATGCCTGGCCCGGTATGCTTTTCTTAAAAGCGAATTGTGTCTTCGAGCTGTCTGCTGGTACCTAGGTATGACACATAATAATTGCGGATTCATGATTATTTCTTAACTCAAGCCGTGTTACACAGATACCCCGCTTGAGAAAAAGCAATTATGGCCTGGTTGCTGTACCTATTAGGGTAATTTTGGAATCCATTTCCGGAAACAATGCAGACAAAGCGAAAGGCTTCAAAAACATCCATGCAAGTGCTGAATATGAAGTTTTTTTAATTCTTCAGTATCACTTTTTATTAATCATTTACCGATTAGTATACAGCGCCGCAATGCTATAGCCATCCTGCAACTTTACTGGTGGCTGTTCACGCAAATATACTACTCCAAGCACGCCATATTTCCGGCTTATAAATCTGATAAATATAGATAGGATTATAAATGCAATTTTGGCGGGGTATAAAATCATCATCACCACTCGACGATTTGACTTTAAGGATTGTTGGAATAAGATAGATTTGATTGTATCACTAGTCCAACACCAACATGACAGACTCCAAGCCAAACCGCCAACTTCACTTGACGGCATTTATGCGGCCAGTCTCACTACACACAGGAGCATGGCGATACCCCGGTTCATATCCCGACGCCAACTTCAACTTCAAACACATCAGTCAATTCGCCCAGAAATTGGAAGAAGCCAAATTCGATGCCTTCTTCATGGCCGATCATCTGGCTGTCTTGAACATGCCGATTGAGGCCCTCAAACGTAGTCATACAGTCACCTCATTCGAGCCGTTTACGCTTCTCTCCGCTCTATCGGCGGTGACGGAAAAGATCGGTCTCGCCGCGACGGCGAGTACGACTTACGATGCCCCCTACCATGTTGCCCGACGATTTGCCAGTTTGGACCACTTGAGTGGTGGGCGAGCGGCATGGAATATTGTGACGACGGGTAATCCGGAATCGAGCAAGAATTTCGGATTCGATGAGCACATGGCTCATAGTGATAGATATAAACGTGCCCGCGAGTTTTATGATGTTGTGACTGGATTGTGGGATAGTTTTGCGGATGATGCTTTCACACGCGACGTGGAAACGGGGCAATATTTTGATCCAGAGAAGTTGCATGTACTGAATCATTCTGGTGACGAGCTGAAGGTCCGCGGCCCATTAAATATTGCTAGACCACCGCAGGGATGGCCGGTTATTGTGCAAGCAGGACAAAGTGAGCCCGGAAGACAGTTGGCTGCAGAGACCGCGGAAGTTGTGTTTTGCAGTCCAAAAGATATTGAAAGTGCAAAGGCGCTTTACGCAGATATCAAGGGCCGAGTTGAAAAAGCTGGTCGCAAACGAGAACATTTGAAAATTTTACCTGCGGCACTAATCATTGTTGGTGAGAGCAAGCAGGACGCCCAGGAAAAGAGGCTCAAGTTGGACAGTCTTGTACATTACGACAGTGCCATTTCGTCCCTGTCTATCGCATTAGGAGTGGATGTCAGTCACCTCGACCCAGATGGTCCGTTGCCAGAAGACCTGCCCGAAACCAACGGAAGCAAGACGGGCAGAGAGGGCGTCGAACAACTCGCCAAGAAAGAGGGACTTACGATCCGACAACTTGCTCAACGATATGGAGGATATTCCGGGTTAGCATTCCTGGGTTCTCCAAGTGAGATAGCCGAAGAGATGGAGACATGGCTTCGAGAAGATGCCTCAGATGGGTTTACATGCACATTTCCATTCTTGCCTCAGGGGTTGGAAGAGGTGACCGATAAGTTGATTCCGGAACTGCAACAAAGAGGCCTGTTCCGTAAGGATTATACAGGCTCGACATTGCGTGAACACTTTGGCCTGCCGAGACCGGAGAACCAATTCTTCACCAAGTCTTAATCACTCACGTGGTTAGAGGCGGTCTCTGGGAAATTATAAGAGCGAAATTATATCACTACAATGTAGACAATACCACCGCAGATACGGAGATCATTATTCTATCCCGGTAAATATGCAATATAATTTATCACATAGCCGAAGTAAGTTCCCGTGGTCCAAATGGATATCGCGTACTGGCTGATAAAATCTCTTGATGTTGAATCGATGGCCATGGCCAAGGCATATTCAATGGTAAAGGGGACTATTGGCATTAAGAGATGGAACAACAGCCAAACTCTTCCAACTATTTACGCCGGCCGTATGCCATACCTAGGTAACGTCAGCCGTTCCACGAACTCGATTGTTCGTGGCCTCACCTTTTCGAGAAGTCAGATGCGGTATGTAACTCTATGAGACCTGACTTTGACAAGCAGACTGATTCAAACTTTTGATTAGGTTGGTGGCTATCGCGTGTGGTTGGATATTCTTGTGAATAACACAGGCAGGTGCCTCCGATTTGACCTTTGGAAACCTCGATGCCACCTCACTTCGGGGTACGGCAACCGCAATATCTCAATGCACACGATTCAAAGCCGCACCGGGTGACGGCAATTGCACGAACTCGTAATTCCAGAAACGCAATGCTACAATCAAGAATCTGGTTGGAACAACGATATCCTCCGAAGTGGCAGGTTTGCAGTGCAGGGCGGTTGCACCATCCACATATATCACTCTTGCTGGTATTGATCTGAAGCCGGCCAATGGATCTTTAGCTAGGAAGATTATACAGCAATATAGACAATTCGGCAGGATTTAACTGTACCAGATCTCCCTCTGTGAGAGGCAGTTCTACCGGAGAATGTTAGCGATTTTGACTAAGGTGGTTTAAGTCTCTTTAAGATTCATGTTAGGGTTTAGGTTCAGATTCTACGCATAGTAGCTCGGTAACTGATGTTTAGTATCTTATATCCACGAGGAAATGAGCCTATGGTCATTCTAAGAGCTCCAAGGTTTGAATAAGTCAATACGATTAAATGTAGACCCCGGGGAGACTCGAAACTCCATGGTGTTGAGATACTCGACCTTCCCCACATGCGATTCGGCCTGAATATGTTGGTCGCTACATATTGTTGTTTATTCGGTTATCCATGTGTTAATAGTACATTTCCGCCAATGATATTTTTGATTTTTCAATAGATTGATAATTTATATGCATACTACCCTATATCGCATCGAGAACGCATGATCCTCTGCATATTCTTCACCCAATACAGCAAGTGACTCCGTAAGTCACATGGAGCGCCACACTCTGAATACAACCTCATCATGTACAGCCTCGTCATTAATCAAAGACTATCAATTCTCTTCATCATCCCTTATCTATCCACAAGGTGGTTTTACCGAGGATCCATCATTCGGCGTCGCCCCTCCCTGCTGCTTTTGATCAAACCGGGAAATGATCCGTTTGCCCAGCTGGATAGCTCAAAAAAAGGTCTTGTGCTAAAGATTTAGGTAGATAAAATCTGTCTTAAATAGGAAAAGGACCGACTGGTTGGCGGCCGGATTGGAGATTCCAAGGTTTACCCCATGTTGAATGCAGGTTGATTTCTTGACTATCATCTATAAGACGCTGTGATATAGGTGGAATTTCGTTACTGGGATGGTATAAACGAGATTTATTTGCCGATGCCCTGACGATCTTTATGAGCTCTGGACTTTTTTCTTTCTTTTTTCTTTCTGGTGATGCAAATTCGAAGTCTCTTGCAGTGTTTATAGTATAGGGTCTGGCGAGGTCGATTGTCTGATCTCACGATGGCGGGAGGAATAATCTCATTCCTCTTAGGACTTCTCCTCCTCGCGCATTACGCCACTGCATCAACACACCGCTCCAACCACAAGCAAAACAACGACAAACAAAAACGCGACAGTCTTCCAACAAACTACACAACACCAGATTACTATCCCGCACCCAATGGCGGCTGGGACTCCAACTGGTCTGCCGCTTACGCCAAAGCGCAAAAAATCGTCAGTATCATGACGCTCGCCGAAAAGGTTAACATCACTTCCGGCACAGGCTACTTAATGGGACCATGTGTAGGTCAAACAGGTAGTGCTTTAAGATTCGGTATTCCGCGTATATGTCTTCAGGATGGACCACTGGGCATCCGAAATACGGATAACAACTCGGCTTTCCCTGCTGGCGTAACTGCTGGCGCAACATGGGATAAAGACCTGATGTACGCTCGCGGCGTCGCAATGGGCGAAGAAGCCCGCGGTAAAGGAATAAACGTCCTAATGGGCCCTGTCGTCGGCCCTCTTGGTCGCAAGCCCAGATCCGGTCGAATCTGGGAAGGATTTGGCGCTGATCCGTCGTTGCAGGGGATTGCTGCTGCGCAGACCATTCAGGGTATGCAGAGCACAGGTGTGATTGCGTCGCTTAAGCATTATATTTTGAATGAGCAGGAAATGTATCGGATGACGGATGTTGTGCAAGTGGGTTATTCGTCGGATATTGATGATCGGACGTTGCATGAGATTTATCTTTGGCCGTTTGCTGAGGGGGTGAGAGCTGGTGTGGGCTCAATTATGGCTGCTTATAACCATGTAAGCCGTCCTTATATCGTCTAACCATGAAACGAGATTCAGAGCTGATGATGGATGCATAGGTCAATGGATCGCTGTGTACGCAAAACAGCCAGATCCTCAACGGCCTACTGAAAGACGAACTCGGCTTCCAAGGGTTTGTCGTATCTGACTGGTACGCTCAGTTTGGTGGTGTATCATCAGCACTTGCTGGTTTAGACATGGCCATGCCAGGAGACGGCGCAATTCCGTTGCTAGGAGATAGTTTCTGGAACTATGAGCTGTCAACGGCAATTTTGAATGGCACCGTGCCAGTCGAGAGACTGAATGATATGGTATGACATGGTGGAAATATTGAAGACCAGAGATTATATACTAACAATGATATTTGTAGGTAACACGGATAGTAGCAACATGGTTCCAAATGGGCCAAGATGACGATTACCCAGAGCCTAATTTCTCAACAAACACCGAAGACGCCACGGGTCCCTTGTATCCCGGTGCTCTCTTTTCTCCATCAGGTGTGGTCAATCAATTCGTTAACGTACAAGGAAATCACAACATCGTCGCGCGCGAAGTCGCTCGTGACGCAATCACATTACTGAAGAACGTAAACCAAACCCTGCCTCTGAGCACCAATGCATCCTTGAGCGTGTTCGGGACAGACGCAGGTCCCAATTCAGGCGGCTTGAATTCATGCTCTGACATGGGCTGCGATAATGGTATATTAACAATGGGTTGGGGAAGTGGAAGTGCTAGACTGCCTTATGTCATTACGCCACAACAGGCGATTCAAAACATTTCGGCAAATGCGCAGTTCCATATTTCGGATAGTTTTCCTTCAGTCACTCCAGCAGCAGATGATATTGCGATTGTATTCATCAATGCGGATTCCGGGGAGAATTATATTACTGTTGAGAGTAATCCCGGTGATAGGACGACTGCAGGCCTTAATGCCTGGCATGGCGGTGACGATTTGGTTGTCGATGCGGCTTCCAAATACAGCACGGTCATTGTCGTTATCCACACGGTTGGACCTATCCTCATGGAAAAATGGATCGATCTGCCCTCTGTCAAAGCCGTTCTGGTCGCGCATCTGCCTGGACAAGAAGCTGGAAACTCTCTTACAGACGTGCTCTTCGGCGACTACAGCCCTAGCGGCCATCTGCCATACACTATCCCACATAATGAATCCGAATATCCAGCCAGTGTCGGCCTAATCGATCAATGGTTCGGCCAAATCCAAGACCAGTTCACGGAGCGCATCTATATCGATTATCGTCACTTCCTGCAAGCCAATATTACTCCACGGTTTCCATTCGGATATGGTCTATCATACACAACATTCAATTTCTCCGATGCCACACTTGCAACGGGTACGTCCTTGACTCAGTACCCTCCAGCCAGGCCAGCAAAGAGTCCCACACCAACGTATGCGACAACCACCCCACCAGCATCAGAAGTCGCATGGCCAACTGGTTTCAATTCTATTTGGCGTTATTTGTATCCATATCTCGATAATCCAGCGGCTGCCACTTCGACGGCTCCATATCCCTATCCGACGGGTTACAAGACGACGCCCCAGCCGGCGCCGCGCGCCGGCGGAGCGCAGGGAGGTAATCCCGCGCTTTGGGATACCGTATTCACGGTCAGTTTGAAGGTTACCAATACCGGAACGAGATCTGGTCGCGCTGTAGCGCAGTTGTATGTTGAGTTACCCGAAGACACTTTAGGTGTAGATCTTCCTCCAAGACAGCTGCGACAGTTTGAGAAGACGTCGATATTGGCACCTGGTGAGTCGGAGACGCTATCGTTCCCGGTGACCAGAAAAGATTTGAGTGTGTGGGATGTTGTTGTGCAGGATTGGAAAGCCCCGGTTAATGGAGTGGGTGTCAAATTTTGGATTGGAGAGAGTGTGGCATTGGAGGATATGCAGATAGTTTGTACAGTTGGTCAGGGATGTGACAGTGCCTGATATTATGACGGTCTCAACAAGATTTATTAGTTTTGTTATTCGGTTGTATATGGATAATCGTCATAAGCTGTACATACCTGCAAGATCCTCTGAAGCATTTAATAACACAAGTAAATAATGGAAGTAATGTATGTTAGGTATCATCAGACTAAGGCTGCAGGAGGCGAAAATCGTAATATACAGTGTACCCCGCCCAAGCACTAGAATTGAAAATTAGGCAGCATGGTGTCAAATAAACCCGTAATATCAAACCCTGAGCCAAGATCGCCGGTCATGAATGGTTGCAGGTCGTCAGTGGGATAGAATAGCTGCTCCACATAACCCATAGAGCCCCCAGTCATAACTTGATTGGCTGTTGCCGGTATTTGCTCTATCTGTGGCTGTAGTTGAAATGTCAGACAACACTGAATCTTGGAACGTGGAATGGTAGGCTCACTCACAATTTGAGACTGTTGATAAACCAAGGCTTGGTCTATCTCTCTCGCCTGATCATAAGCCTTGATAGATTCGTCGTATTGCTTTTCTCTAGCAGGCGGTTGGTACGGATTGTTACCAATTACACCGCCAGTTCTATTGCTGTTGCTCAACTGGATATCACGAATAAATTGCCGTGCAATAAGAGCAAACTCCGCCACCAGAGAGCTCGGGAGTGATCCGCCGGTAGAATATTCCAGGCGAGTAAAATATGCGCCGACGACGTCCAGGAACGTAAGATTGGTGCTACTTTCCGGGTGGTATGGGTTATGGACCACGAAGTCGAAGAGAACAAATAGAGCCGAGAGAGGCATCACACCAAGTATCCTACATCAAAAGAGGTTAGTGAGTGAACGCAATAAAAGGCTTGTCTTTCAGGCTTGCCAGATTGAAGTATGAGGTTGCAAGTCGATGTAATGTGTGAGCCCAATGATGTGTCGTGCCGTATACATCAGTCTCTTCTTGGCTTCCTCGTTTCGAGAGGACTCTGTGCCAGCGCCCAGATGCAACGTAAGCCGACAGAGGGACATGACCAAGGAGGAATAAAAGAAGTGAGCCCTTAAGGAAACCGTGATTGTCCAGGGAGACTTGCAACTTTCGGGTCGAAACGGGTCCCCAGGTCTGAGATCCTTTGGTACGGATAGTCGCCATCTTTCCAGATCTTGGTATACCATGTCGATCGTTTCATAGAACTCTTCGGGTGTCTTTGTCGTAGCAGAGACTGTGTAGAGCATTTCATAAGCCCGTGATACTAATCTAGCGAAGCGAGCAAATAGGTAAAACCAGTCGACACCTCCGTGTACTGCTTCCGGTATTTCTGGAATAGGACAGCCTATATCCCTATCGCTGATGATCTATGAACTCAGTGTAAGTTTAGTCAACCCTTTCAAAACAGTGTCAGAAAAGAACTACTAACCGAACTACAACTACCGAAAAATGAGAATGTCTTTTCGAGAATGTAGACAACCCAGAAATTTCTGTGTGCTGAATCATTCATCGTAGCTCTATTAAAGCCTAGCGCTCCGGCCATTCTTGCGGCCTCCGAGATCAAAGTCTGCTCTATCTGTATGCATGAGAGATTTTGAGCGAAGATGCACTGCGAGGAGTTAGCGGTCGGACCACAAGGGTAGGGTTTCACTCATGATACCATAGCAGTTAAAGCCTATATCTTATTAGTAAATTTGTTTATTATATTATGAAGTTAGAACTCTCACCTGTAAATTCACTAGAGATTCTCTAGGAAGGAGAATGTCTGAAAACAGTCCCAAGGCAACTTGGTACAGTTTCCAAGGTTTACCTTGGCCGGCCTCAAAAGATCCACCTTCTGTGTATTGGGCTCCCATGGCAAGCACTGTGTGATAAAGAGCTGAAAAGGCAGCATTCGAAGACAAATGATGGAGCAAGTCATAACTCAGGGCTTTCTGCTCGAATTCCGCACGATCAAGGAAAGGATAGATCGGATGAACATGCTTAAAATATGCTGTTTGGGTGTCAGAGTAGCTCATGTTGGGCATTAAACGAATGGCTGTGCCAGGATGAGATGATGCGTACCTTCGATATATGTTCGTGCAGCCTCCGGGGCCACTTCCACTGGCGTAGAGGGACCCTTAAAAGTAATCGGAGAAAAGCGAAACATTGTTTTTGCATCTTCGTCTTTACGATTCATTCTGGCATTGATTAGTGAGCCAATAGCCTCAATGAGTTCACGCAGCCTGTCATGTCCGATGCGTGAAGTCAATGAACGAATTCTGCTTTCGGAGAAGAATGCGAGACTGGAACTGGTCGCTGGAAAGACACAGTCAGACAGTTATCTGGAATTCGAGAGGAAAATACCTTACCGAAACTTTCTCCTGCCTGCAAGAACACGTTAGTGAATACACATCGGGACTACCAGGCATATCTTTACTCACCTTGATGACGCATGATTCAAATCTCAACTCGCCAATTCCATGAGTATCACGGTTTTCTAAAAGCCGATCAACATATAACTTTGCAGGTTCCGATTTCGATTTTGGTGGTGTGTCATGTTGCTCTGCCTCAATTGGAGAATGTGGTGCTGTCACAGCCGATCATCAGTACTGGACAGAAAATCCTTTAGATTTCAGTTGCAAATAGACGCACTGGAAATAGAAGACGGCTCTTCAGTGTCCTTAACTTTCAGTTTTCGCTTTGTATGGCTGAAATGGCATGTCTGGTCCCGTCTCTATATGGTCTCACATGAATACCAGAACTAGATAAAATAAGAGATAGATGAAGGACGCAGGGAACATGACTAACAAGACAATTATTACACTGCAAAGAATCTGGTCGAGCACCTAGACTAGTTGTTAGCTCAAATATCGAAGACCGAGCATGAGTGCCGAAGTACTGCACAGTCTTACTTACGTATGCATCGGACCTTGCGGGCTTTGCATTCATCGCAAGACTTGGATATTCTCGACCGCAACACAACTGGAGCTTCCGTCATATTGAATTAGTGGGTCATAAGGGCTATAATCGGTCAAAGTCCACTTATCAATGCATCCATGGTGGTGTTGGAATCAAGTTCAATTTTTTGACTCTGACACGACGGAGCCTCGGCTTATCGACGAGGTCAGGTGATTGGCAGCAAGTGATTGGTTGTTCGCTCCAACCAATCACATTTGGTGAAAAATCAAGAGCCTTTGTATTGCTGGCTGTATGAAGGTTGTGAATGACAGCATGAAGGATAAATGGTGGGTGAAAGCAATCAACAGAGCTAAATAATTAACGTGCGACTCAGAATGTTGTAGCCTAAGAATTCATGTGAGTTAGAAGTGTCTGGACACATTCCGACGCTTTCTATGGCCTTTCCGTCGTTAGGGCTTGGCTAGTCATGAGCCCTAAGCTTCAATGTGTACAAACTGATCATATCAACATAACAATAAATTCTAGATGTCCTTTGTTAAATGGGCTCTGGCTTATATAGAATAATCTAAAAGGAGATCTTGTTTGACTCAATACCTAGTACCCCATCCCAGGGCTCAAATGCTACACCAAGACCCGAAGGAGAGCTCTTGTACATGGACGACCTGGATAACAAAGGAAAGTAATTTCCAGTTGACATTGAATGTATGGAAGTGCTGTAGTTTGTTTGCCGGATAATTGCTATCGATTGTCGAGAATCTCAATAGAATCGTCACAGAATGTTTCTGGAGGCTTCTGATGCTGAAGGCAACGATTGCAGATTCTATTCAATGGCGAGGATTGTCACATAGCCTTTGAAGCTTTCAAGCATAATGTCGAGTGTTAGTGAGAGTCAATATTTCTTAATAAGAATTTAGGTATAGTTTCTCAAGTATTTAGAGTCCAGAAGCTTGTAGAATAGATAAATGCCTAGTTCAACAAATCCCAGTCAGTGCCCAGGTCCTTATTCCGGACTCTTCTGTAGAACACAGAGAGTAAGCCATAAAAGTCTTCCCAAAGCTTATGTTGTCCTAACAATCACTAAATTACAATAATATTATTATTCAAGCCAGGCAGCGGTGCCGCAATATGAATGCATCAATAGACTGAGTGAAAGGAACAATACCCTATCAGCACAGCACTAAGCCCCCGAGCGTCAATGAAAGCAACAATATCATATTCAACAATAACTTCAATCAATCTTTCTAGGCTGCAGTGTAGACCTCAGGGGTATAAATACCTCCTTCTTCTCCTCTCCTTCGTGATTTTCCAACTCTCCTTCCTCATCATCATCAACATCGTATCCCATCTTCAGATCCACCAAAGCTCTCACATACCCAAGGAATCCACTTTCAACAACAAAACCTCAACCAAAACATCACAATGTCAGGCGGGCACCAGAATCCAACAGGTATATTCAACCCCAGTCCATCACGGCGATTGACTCATGCTAACGAAGGCAGAATATGACTCTGGGGAGAGCTTCCCATATGGATGTACTTCATCAACCGCGGATGCCGACACACTCCTTGGATCTCAAGATCGGCTTATCTCAACTTCTTCTGCGCCGCTGGCCGGCACACTCTCCAGCGTCCCCGTCTTCATCACAAACCTGCCCAACACCGAGCAACATCTCATCTATTCCCTACGTCAGTTGAATCTGAGAGGATGGAACGGCGGCGACAAAATCGTCTTCTCAATGAACAAGACCGAGCAAGAGATCGTCAATCTTGCTTTCGAGATGTCTGCTTCCGAGCAATTGACCGAGTTTGAGCGCACCATTCTTGCCAAAGTTCGCTCTTGGCAGAGCTCTATCCTTCCTCCTTTATCTCTTGCTACGCACGCTCAGCGGACCTTCATCAACGCCATTCGCCAATGGCGTCGTTCTCAGCGTCCCGAACCATTCATCAAGCGCCTCTTCCGCAAGTAGGAGATTTGCTCTTCGGGGGGCCTTCGGGTCATTATCTTTTTTCTTTCTTCATGTTTGTTGCTTAGTTTTTGGGGGACGATTTCGATTGCCGGGGGCCGCTGGGCGGCAATTCTTGCTCTTTTTCATGGAATGAATTAGTTAATACAATACAAATCTGGCTTCATAATATGCTAATAAGTATCCGTAAACCGTTCATATACCATGGGAGGGCCACGCAGTCGCCAATCGTTAAGAATGACAATGGCTTATGGTTTATTGCTTTAGGGTTTCCGGCGGAATCCTGATACAGTAAAAATCTTTCCATAACACACAGAAGGCCTCCTCATGCCTAGATTTCGTATCCAGAAGTTTCACTCGATATAGGAATGGGGAGCGCTCTAGTACAACAATATCTTCCGTATTTACGATTGGGAGCACTCCTTGATACCAAATTGAGAAGCTGTTAGATGTTGATGATATATATCGGTAGAGGCCTTCGGATCGTTACCTACATAATACAGCGGCAATCTTCCAAGGTTGATTCGTCTTTGAAGACCTCCAGAGCTCCTAAAAACATTTGATTTGACACAAGCATATTGATGGGCATCGATAGAAAACAAAATCCGAAACTAGAACCGGTGTCCCTTTTGGATATTTCGCAAATTGGCCAGATGTAGATCGATTGGATGACAGCCAAGCAAAGGAATGCCATATGTTATGCACAAAATGCCCCAGTCCAGTATAACACTTGCTCACGAATGACTCAGACATACACAGTCTTTCAAGAAGCACTTGTGGGTCCTGCCAATACATGTATGTAGTCAGATTTCGTAGCGGTTGTGATAGAGAAGATTCGACGTTTGACAAAGTTGGGAGTTTCGAAGTGATGACTGAAATTTCCTTTCGACGGATTGGCATGATGGGCAGCTGAGCTAGAAGCCGGATACTCTTTTCAGTTTTTTAAGAACTAGATTTCTACAAGATTGCTAGGACTAAACGATTGTCAATATTTCTGCTCATTTATAGCTCTTTCATAGATAATAACTACCCCATAAAATTCTCGACAACCCCCCGCCCCCACACTGACAGTGTATAGACGCTGGGCCGAAAAATACATTTGGCATGCAATTTTTCCCTGGAGACGGGGATTAAAGTTTGAATTGATTACTCCAAGGCTGTGGCCACCTCGCTGGAAACATCCATCTCATCACAGCCGCTCAGTTTAACATGGATATCAAATCCATCAAATCACACATCCTCCGCATACAAAACCTTCTACTCCTCACAAGCCCAGTTCCCCGAACGCAACTCGTATATCGTCCGCATCGAAACCGATACTGAGATTATCGGCTAGGGCGAAGAAGGCCAATACGGTCCTCCGGAACCTGTGGCAGCCGTAATCGACCAGGCCTCCGCCAAAAAAACTAATTGGCCAAGATCCCACCACTCCGTCGTAATCTGGGAGCAAATCTATGCCTTTCGTGTAATTTTGGGCAAAGAGTGCCCATGTAGAGTGTTACTAGGATCCACAATAACAGGGCCGTTCCATACAATTCAGGACATAGAGAACCATAATGATGGGACTATGGAAATGTTAATCCCGTGTTAGCAAGTACGAGCATCCGCTCATAATTTAGATAGCCCACTCACAGAACAATGGGATCAACTTTTCGCGTCAGTTTGGGCTTAAGGATATTTTGGTCTTCTGGACTGAGTTTGTGTAAATTGTAAAACATGATAGCCATCGCATGGGTCTCAGTTTTCAAGATTCCTCCACATAATCGACGTCCCGCCCATCCCGAGCATCCATTGTGATGGTTTCCGACGGTAGGGCACTAATAGGAGGCAGTTCTAAAGCCATGGTAACGGAAATCAGAAGTAAGGAGCAAAAACAGCAGAAGAATGTAGGCTAGAATCGATTATAAACAACTGTCCTATAGATGACCAGTTTGTTGTTAAGTCTTGCGATATCTGGTGAGGAAGATAGATTCTATGTATAATTATACGAATATTGACCCAATGGGGAAGCCCGGGCACCGCAACACCCCACGCTTGGCTAAAAATCTTAACTAGATGCAGGTACCACAGAGAGAATGGTGATAGCATCCAGGTCCAATTAGACTGCGAGTCGGAGGAATATGGCGTCTCTCGAGCAGAGTGCGTGGGGGACAATTGGTAATGTCACGATACAATCCCCCGGGCCTCGGCACGGTGAATGTTGACCTAGATGGTTGTCTCTTCAGGCGGAATGTCGGATTAGCAAAGGGGTGAAGCTTTGTATCCGTCGAGCGGTGGCTACTCGACATCTCGCAAGGGTGATTGGTGCTATCCGTAACATGCGACCTGACAGTATCGATGAGGGAGAATATGGAGGCGAAAATTAGAATGTCGTTAGAATAAAGTTGTAGAGTTAGGGCAAGGCTGATGTAAGCATACCAATTAGGAAGGAAGTAGCCCTACTATTACTCCTTCCGTCAAACAAAGAAAAAGAAAAGCCAACTTCAATCTACGTCCAGCTACATCTCTCCTTTTTATTTATTTTTATCACCGGCTTCAACATCACAAGGTCAGTCTTCCATTGACTACCTACACTTCGATCGATCTGAATGTATCACATACAAACACAAACATTAACAAAACGTACATCCATGATAACAAAAAATCCTATTCCATGCAGTACTCGTCGCTTTGGAAAAACGTTCAAGAAATATTCAGACAGCCACCCAAACTTTTGTTGTCGTCAATGGTATTACGCAGTAAAACACGCGAGAATCATGACCAGAAGGAACATTGAATCAAAAACAAAGCTGAAACACCAGAAGCAAGAATGATGATGGGCAAAAGAAAGCAAAGTGAATCAGATATACCCAATCATGCAGGTACAATGCTTCGTTGAATGCAATAATCCAACACACGTTGGCCCCAGATATCGCGTCCCTTGTATTTCGCCATATCCTCAGGCCAGCTGCGGATTTCGGTAGCGAGGGCCTGTAGTTGTTCCACGGGCAGTTCATCGAATGTGTTCAATGTCGTCTTCACACTAAAAATGAGAGCTTCGGTGCGTGGCAGCCTGCGGAATGTCTGGCGCTCCTGTCGAAGAAGAATGTCGTCAATTGAAAGACCAGGTTGGTCTACGTTCAATGCAGTTGGCCGAAAAAGAGTATCGCCCAAGTCTTCGTCCGGTTCCTTGGTCTCTAAGAAATAGTTGGACCGTTCCATTGGCGATTCAGGGGTGAGTCGGCAGAAGAACCTAACAGAGTCAGACGGGCTGCCTGGCATCCTTAGTCAGGAGGAAGTCTTACTTGTTGACAGAATGCCCAATTTTATCCTTCCATTCAGGCACCGGGCCGTGCATTTGAGAAATCGTCCATCCTATGCGGTCTTGGACCGTCCACCCGACTGGGAAAAGTGTAGCACTGGCCGCACTAAAAAGGCGTCAGTAACATGAACTGAAGTCGAATGGTGAGGAACATACAGATAGTATTCGCCTTCTTCGTTCTTCAGAAGAATACTCAAGTCTTCCATGGCGAGACGCACCGCGGTCTCAAGGGGATCTGTTGCGCTGTTCTCATCTCCAATGACAAAGCTTTCGCCTGTCTTGCTGTTGTGGATTTTCCTCATATCGCCAGCCTCTTCCATGTGAAACATATCCGGGTACCTTTCACACAGAAATTCTGCCACGACCTCCAGGCCTTCGGCACAAGCAGCCTTTGACTCCGGGAGGCTCTGGATAACCTGACTTCTTTGGTTTTGGAGCAGGGATGCTCTGACATCGTGCTCCTTCAAGTAGTTTTTATCGACAGTGAGCCAATTCCACTCGTCCAATCTCCGCAATCCCATAGTGATACGGAATTTCTGGTTGCCCTTGATCGCATTGCATGGATACGGCGCTTTGCGAGTGGCATCCTGCACTTTCGACTTCTCGGGTACTTTCTCCTGTGACGGATGAAAAAGTTTGAGCAGCCATTGAAAGAAGACGCCGACGATTGTGAAAACAACAAATGACAAGGAATACACCATGCTTGAACAGGACAAAAGAAATCGCAAATATCGCGCAAACTATCTCGAATTGGTTGAATTGATTTTCCGAGATCAATGCATCAGGAAGGATACGAAAGGAAATAGATATTAGGATTGGGGGTATCAAGAGAAGTGATGCTCTGCCGAGTAAAGTTTTTTTTTTCTCTTTCCAAAAAACGAAGCGAAAAAAGCAAAATTTATACCAAACAATTGGGCCTCACATCAATCCGTCCATGCTTACGTACGTGTACCTGAGAGCGCTCTATTTCAGCAATCACACGTGCCATTGACCATCACGTAGCATATAAATGCATCATTTATGGCGGTACCTGGCCATGCTCCCCACAAAATGCAACAGCAGCCACATGATCGATCGCGTTTTGCTTCAGCAGGAGACCCGCCTGTCGTCACTTCTAAAACCTGAATATCAGAGTGGAAAGCTAATTAAACAAAGCGTGCTATAGCAGCTCTGCCAGCTCAGGGCTGGGCGTTCAGTTCGGAGGTCAGTGGATCTGCTTCACGGGCAGATTATAGGCTTTGGTCTATCTTCCCGAAGTTACTCACTGACTAATAGTTGACTCAGATCGAAACACCGTCGCGCCAGTAGTTGGGTATTTTTGTGGATTCTGTGCTCGGGCTTAGATGAAGTCTGGATACGGCCTATTCTACTTCAAGAATTGCGACTCACTTCCTTTTTTTCGCGCGTGATGGTGTCCGTGCATTGGTCTGCAGTGACGCTACTGGTTAGCCTTGATTGGGGGTCGATCCGGCAGCGATCTACTTTGCAAGGGATCTCCTGGCTGTACAGACGAGTGCACCATCCTCGGATCTCTTATTCGAAGGGCTTGTTGCTGTGCTCTCGGCACGAGACCTGGTGATGATGCGTCAACATCTACTTCGCTGGTTTCCGTCTGTTCCGTGCTATACATGTCACATTCAGTATGGTGAGAGCCTCCGCCTTTTTACTTTCACTACGTACTATGTAGGTAGGTGCTAACCACTGTAGTACCCAGCAGAGCGGGTCTGTTCTACTCCGCAAATGCGTCGCCCCTCACAATAATATTGCCGAGTCAGTAACTTTGACAGCCTTCCGGATTTGTCTGTAACCCTCTAGAACTTTGGACGAACCCCATACGTACCAGCCTGGATCCATTTTATTGCCCCAGTAGGCAGGATTCATTTCCGGATAGGATATTTCGGGCTTCCCGCGCAAAGCGCGCTTGCCGCTGATTGTCGGCCGTGTCTGCCGCACAATACTTTGAGATCTAGAACCTGTGATCTCAGACAAAAGAATAGTCCATTTTTCAGGCTCCATCGTTCCGGCGGTCTTTGTCTTGAACATGACAAATGAGGCTGGTGTTTCGATTTAGACTGATACCTCAGCTGGCTTTACATTGCAGAGAGAACAGCTCATTACGGAGTACTCAATTCTTTATTAAGAAAAAAACCACTGAGGTCAGGTGAGCATGGTCGCCTACAAGAACTAACAACTATTCGACCATTAGAGCGAATCTTGGGGTCGTGGTTAATAGTCCTTGGTCCTATGCGGGATAGCGCACAAACTATTATGTATTGTGCACTGCACTGTCCTCTATTTTAGCCTAGCGAGGCCACTAGAGGGCTGACTGTAGGCTAGGCGCAACGCCAATTGACAGCTAGATTGGCGGGGTGGTACTTGCACCAACCCATTTAGGGTATAATGTGCAGAGTCTTGCATCTTTTTCGGAGATTTCAATTCTGCCCATGTCAAAAAGGTCTCGTGCCTATGCATCGAGACGACTTGTTCAACTCCGAGAAGTAGGCAATCTACGCTACGTAGTATTGGCTGATCAATGTCTAAGCCACAATTACCATGGCAAAGACCAGGGAGGCTGTGTTTCGACCGCCGAGGAGTTGGGTCAATGAGTTTAATTCAAGCCACCAGAATCATGACGATAGGTTTCGACCTGGAAAAAGCAACATTATTGGGTACCTTACTGTTCAATGTTCAGGCTAGTACTCAAGAGAGATGGACGAATGTCAATCTCCAACATGGACGACAATAGGCTTGAATTGAGGCCCCAGATCCAACTTTGAAGCCTTGATTTTACGTCACAGTCGGTGCATTCCGACAGCCCAGATCATGATTGAAGACTCAAGACATAGTTGCATGCTCGCATTGACTTCAACAGCCATGAAAATGCCTCATACGATGCCTACTACGTATAACCATACGAGCAATTTATGAAGATTTTCATACCAGTCATTCCAATTATTTAGTCATCAATGTCACCTGTGGAACAGACGTCCAACTGATTGATTCAATAATATACCCCGAGCTACCAGGGATCTAGCCAGTCGACGTTTTTAACCCACCACCTGCATCTTGACATCTACCACATTCGATCCAGACAACTTACCACTACCCACCTCAACTGGGTCCTCGCCCATCAAAGCAAAGTGCTATATCGCATGATGAATATATTCAATTTCTTTATCTTCTGCTTATTGCCCGACGAATATATTCATATAAACCAATACCGCGCTTCCCGCAAGTAAATATCCACCGTGCCCACCGTCTGTTTCTGGGGTTTCAGCCAGCACCCGACTGACTGACCGACTATTCATCGCTACGGCATCGAACAAAATTGAAGGAACCCGTAAAAGCAAGAATAGAATGGCAAATTTCTTTGCTTATCCGGGAATGATTGGCATGCATTTTATCGGGCATTTTGTTTCGGACTCGAACTCCGATACGCTATAGGAAATCAAGAAGGCTGGATTTACCCGGGTCAGAAAGAAGAAAGTGAATAGGAAACGCGAATGGCCGTATACGTGGTCGAAGTGACAGGTGTCAAACCAATATCACGGGTTTGATTTCATTGTTCTCATTTCTCGTCGGATTCTGCGGCTTGTCCATGATTATCGGTTCATTGCATCCGACGGACATGGTCCATCTAATCTACTAATCTAACAACCTTTGCTAATCAAGACAGCCTCTCCGGCACCAACATACACCGTTCCATCAATGACCTTATCAAACGACTTTTTACCAACAATGCGACCTTCGCCGTCGACATGTTGACCGGCAAACGTGATATTATCAGCCGTGTCAACACCAGGGTTCGTTAAGCGCGATACCCTCGTCCCGTTCCAAGTCCGAGACAGCGACAAGGCGGTATTGGGGCGATCCGCGGCATCCATGGTTGAATTCCACATGTTCAGATTCACGGCAACGATTGAATCCGGTCTGCCCTTATTGTACACGGCATATGCGCCGAGATTGGTCTCGTTGACCAATACTTCGGTTTGTTTGTCGCCGCCTGCAAAGATGGCGGCGTTGAACATGTTACTGTAGTAGATGGGTTTGACGTGTGCCTCCGTAACGTTGTAGTAGATGGGTTGCCATGGAGAGTAGCGGTAACGAGTACCCATGTGGAAGTGTACGCGGAAGACCTTCAGAGATGAGAGGTAGAGCACATAATCCACCGCCCAGACTGCGGAAGCCATCACATCGGAGATGTTTAATGCTCCTTGACAGGAAATTGAGTTGGTTTCTCCGAGCACGTATTCGATGCCGGGGTTTGCTGTTGCGTTGCCAAGGTAGTCGTGATACCAGACGCGAGAGATCATGTTTGTTCGATTGAAGAGACTTGTCTCGATCGTTGGGCCGGCACCAGTGTAGTGGCAGTGTACTGATCCTGTCAGCTTTTGCTCATCTCTTTTGTGTTTATGAATCTCACATCATGATCCGCTACAGTCTTTGCCTTGTTCGAGTGCATACCATCCATTTCAGCATGCTCAATGTTCCAAATCGTGATGTTATCGCTCACATCTCTGGGTGCAATGAAAGCGCATCCTTGGAAGAGTTGCATAGAGTCCTTTCCGGTGGGGGTTTGACTGATGGCTGTAGCATACTGATTCCATTGATCGATGTAGTTTTGCAGAGTCCAATTTGCAGGTCGACGAGAACCACCAGGCCAGGCTATATCATTCGAATCAATTATATCCCCCCTTCCCTCACTTTGGATCCGATATGAGACTTACAATTGACTTCATTCCCAATCTCGAATCCATACAACGAATCGCCCAATGCCGTATACGCCGCATGCGCTTCCAGCACACACTATCCCAGCCCATCATCAATATTAAACAACGTCTCATTCTCCGGTTGAAAAAGATTCAGCCCTATCCCATCCCATCAGCCCAAACCCTCCCTTTTCTCCACCCCCATCGAGACAACAGGATATTATACATACCATAGATATACCTCGTCCCCTCCGGAAACTGCTGAAAACTCTCCATAAACCTCGGTCCAATAAACGAATGCGACGGCTGATCCGAAGCCTCCGATTGAAACGGAGCTATGATCGCTACATCCGTCTGATTAAGAAGTAAACAGCCGAATTTTGCGTGCTGCCGCCGACACGGAAGATGGGGTATGCGCCGGAAATGTCGTAGAGGTTTGGGACTACCTGTTTGGAGAATTTATTCGGGTTGCTATATAGATCTTATTAGTAGGGGTTTTGTAGATGAGAGGGCAGGAAGGGGGGGGACAGACGTGTTGTTTCCGGCGTAGTCGGCCATGTAGCAGAATTCGATGGAGAAGGATTGATATGCTGCATCGATGACCTGTTTTCCGGGGGCGGGAGTTGAGGCGGGTGAAAGGTCGATTGTGCGGGTGATTTTTTTTGTGGTTTGGTGATGAGCAGGCCAGTTGGGCCAGGAGGGCGGTTGATGTGAGGGTGATGAAGCGATTCATCTTGATACCTTAAGGTGATTGGTATTCCCCTTTGTAGGTTTGTCTGAATGAAGGAATTACTTCCATCGAGGTGGATATTGATCTGATATTCACATCCCCTTTATGTACAAACGCACTTCATCAGCTTCATCTTAAGCTCGGTCCCAGATCTCCCGAATCTCGCTGATCAATCTCTGTCCATTCTTTAAAGATTACCCGTGAACATCTCAATCACAACGGCAATTGAAGAAAATATCGGAATACCTCAAAATCCGACGTTCTGCCGCCATATTGAGGGGAACAAAATCGATTTGAAATACATATTATCGGCCCATTCCGCCATGAATGTACTACAGTTGCCAGATGTAAGCATTATAATAGGTAGACAAACTATCCCTCCATCACCTAGTCTAGTCTACCGAACACGAATACATACGGTTTCGCTTCCCCGGTTTTTGAAGCTACATACCATGTATGCGTGTAAAATGATGGACTTCCATTTTTAGGGAAGCTTGGGAAATCGGTTATTGAGGCTGTAAGTGAGAGCGGCAAATAATATGTAGTCTTAGTATGGATGGGGGAATGATATTTGGGATCGTATACTGGAAGTCCTTTACGAGATAATGAATGAAGAGGATGTCTCCACTTCCCCGGATTCCCCGCAAATCCAACAACAGCGACCATGGGACAGATATAAATGGGGCCAGTACGATTGTCCATTTCATAATGGAAAGCCATGATGGTGGTTGATGAGTCGGTTCTAGGTTTTTTGTCGAATCTTGCAACTACAGTGCGTTCAGTGGAGAGCAGAGTTCATACACCCTGTGCCGAGATTATCAAGTATTTTCCGAGGTCGTTCTCGTCTATTTCCTTCAGGCATCTCGCCGGGTTTGCAATTATGTACCTAGGTATTAACCAGGCAATCGTAGGTTGCAGATTTCTGGATTCGCGCCTATAGCATACTACCCTATATCTTACCACCACCACTTATTTTCCTTAGACTAAATATTGATATCATTTGCGCCTTTTCAGAGGTATTCCTCTTGTCTATTATGTTGAAAGCTATCTAGTTAGTTCATTCGGTGTAAGACCGACCCGTTCGGACCCGGCACCCTGGCGGACAAAACCGAAACGGAGTCCTGACACATCATACTGTTGCCTGCGTTCTTTGTCTCTTCTTACAGTAAAGCAGAGCAATCAACACGCATTGATCTCTTAGGCTTTCAGGCTTCGTTAGGCCGATTAACAGTCATTCTACAGCTAGTGGACAGCTAAATTGAAACAGACTGATCGTCACAATCGATATACGTGAATATCCTTACAATAGGTGTATGAAATGATTCTCAATTCAATTTAGTGACAGTCTGGAGCCAACCATGGTAAACATAGGAATCACAGTATGAAGAATAACATAACAAGCATGAAAGATAACATAACACTTCTGGGGAGGACCTCGGGCTTCTTTCTGCGTTCGAGGGTTGCGATCTGACCGACCAAGCAAAACAAGTACTTCCATTCTGTTGCGAAGCGAGCAAAAAAGCCGTAACTGGGGCTGTCAAAATCACGACCAAGAATGCGTGCCTAAGTCCGCATCGAACCAGCTTTGATTGAATGCAATTTATCTCCTGAAGATTGCATCCTCGATCACGATATCATAGAATAATCTCCTCGTTGTTGGCCTCCCCGGAGAGCAATACCGAGTCATCGAATCGCTTTGAAGGTGGTGGTGATTTTCTGTTGGGACCAGCGGCGTGCCTAAACCCGTAAGGGGTCGGACCGTACCTTACCACCTGAAATACAAAATTGGCAATTTGGGTTAGCACGCCGAAAAAGTATTGCCTTGTGTTGTCATCGCACACACTGAAGTCTTGCGGGGTTTTATGGAAGGCAGTGCAGTATTTGCCGAGAGGTCTGTGGGAAAAGTCAGATAGAAGAAGTAGCAAGACCTTATGGCGAGGAGATATGAATGTCAACTTACCTTCCGTTGTTTGAGAACGTTAGCTTGAAATAATTAGAGTAGGGTACTTGGCCGCTGTTATAGATTTTGGTCAGAGCTGTACCCTGCGCTATTTTCCCTGTAAGCATTCTCATTTCATATAGATAAAAAAAAATATGAGCATAATATTAGCATACCGTCTTGTTGGGCCTGTGTTGCTGGTAATACGTAGGCTTTTGCACCTCCGTCGGTCATGCTCTCCCACGGGAATTCTTCGGCACTAACAGTGGCACTGGAGATCTGCTGAGTCTTACGTTTTGCAAGCTCGGCGGCCTGAAATGGTGTCCAACTTGCTCCTGACGCTCTCATGTTTGGACCCCGTGCTGCCGAATTAGCGACTCTTTGGCTGTAGTTTCTTCAATCAGTATCCCCCATTCACCGGTACCAGGCTCTTTGAACTACACTCACTAGACCCGCTGGCCATTCAATAGGCAGAGCGCTACGTAGCAGTCTTGCTCAGCTATATCCTGCCAATCTGAAATGTCGAAAACCGGTTGTCTCGGATTACTGGATGAACCAGGTTGACCAGGCGGTGGAGTATTATCTCGCTGCACGAGACCGTTTTCATCGTTAAGCTCAGGAAATGGGGCTGCGAGTATTGCAGAGCATAGAAGAGCGAACAAGCAAAGATTGCTGGTGAAACGATTGAAGACAGCCATGTTGACAAGTGCTAGGATGTAGGATGAACTTCAGGATGAGTGCTGATCTTAGAGATGGCAAATAAGGCAATCTGATGAAGATACTGAGGGTTAAGTTGAGGATGAGGATAAGAAAACTGGAATACATAGTAGGTATTTATTATTTCTTGAAGTTCTCAGCTCTGGCTTCTAATAGTTCGTCTCTCTCTCAATGATATGCTAGTAATCCAGTCCTATTCTGCTACACTTGCATATGCACCAATCAAAAATCTTGTATGCCACCTTACAAGATCTTGAAACAAGGCCTGCACCACCAACATAATGCAGTGAGGCCGGGGGATTGCTTAGTTTCTGTAATGTTTTCTACCTGCTCTAGGCAGCTATAACACCATGATCATGTCAAGCGGTGGATTTCTGCCAACAGGATGAAACCCGAAAACGGACCTATGTTATTGTTTCCTTTTTTTCGGGCGTTAGCTAACGATTATCTGATCCCAGTTACTAGACTACGAAACCGAAACAGCTGTCGATCCAATCCGAATCCCGCAAGGCATCGACTGATCTGCTTCTCCGCTAATATTCCTACCATAACATCATAATCATTCAAATGGCCCCGAGGCCACTGATTCATTTCCTTATTGAATATATTGGTGAAACTTGCTGACCTCTAGCTAGTATACCTACTATAAAGCCATAACCAACTAGTAGCTCTTAGTTATCACTTTTTGCAGAGCGTTGGTGAAGCTATCATGCTTTACTACAATGTCATGTTTGATGATTTTTTGGAGTATTTACTATCCTATAAAGTTTGTTGGATGATGATGATGATTATGATCGTGATGCCGTTGAACTTAATCAGTTAAGTCAGCAAGTCTAGCTCTTGTTGCTCCTTGTTGTTGTGGCGATGACTGTACACAGTTGCCTTCTATCATGACCAACTAACCATGCTGTAAAGACATCTCTAACCCTTCAGCATTGGTGGTCTGCAATACTGCGAAACAATGGTTGAATCCACCGCCTCTCCTGGAATTTATCTAAAAATACAATTCTAATATTAGCAAATAGTGACATGAATCTTGAAACTATTCAAAGTTCAGGAGAAGGCAAGAAGGGGGAGCTCAACATATACCGCTGCAAGAGTCAACTCAAAAAATATAAAAGACCTAAGATATCCCATGAAGTGAGCTTAAACACATCTCCATAAACACAATCTCAAGACACAATTACTTGCTCGTTAGCCCCATCCACTGACAAAGACCAAACAATACAACGTCAAACCCGCAAAATGCAATTTAAGTCAATAACCTTCATCCTCGCTTGTGCTATGGCCACCGGCCTTATGGCATCTCCTTTGCCAGAACAGCAATCCAATGCTGCCTTCGCCTCTACTGAGTACCTTGAAATTGTTCGTGAGGAGGCCTCGACCGGTGAAGGTTTCCTTGTCTACTATGGACCTCCAAACAGCACACATACGCTTCAGCCCAAAGCAACAGGGGTAGAAGCGCGTCGTTCCTGTCCAACCACTGGAGTGCCAAGTTGCCACACCTCCAATACAGCACGCAACGATGTTTGCGCCGCGCTCGTGAATGAGCTCGGCGGCGATGCTAACGTTGCGCTGCCGCAGGCACCCCGTCAGGTGTGTTATGAGGGCACATCCGAATCCAACGCGTATTGCTGTGTCTCATGGCATAACGCAGTAAACGGCCTTCTTAAGCTTGATTTAGCTTATGCTGCCACTAGTAGTAAGCAACCCGTTCTCCTGTTGCTGATCCATCTCCTGTTACTTGGAGAATTGCTATGTCCCAAGTGCTGCCTGATATCTTCGCATACTTTTTTAAACATCATGGAATACATGGTACTAACTTGCTGTAGTCCTGTCAACATGCACCTCGAACGGTATTTCGGGCAAGATGAACAACCTTAACATTCACGGCGTTTGTACTGATGTCTGCCTCTCGAACCGCGGCACTCACTGCTAAATCATGACTTGGAGCTCTTCTCACAAGAAAGCTGATTGGAAGGTGGCAATTTCGTTGCAAGTTAGTTAGGATCAGCTTCTCTGGCAGGCCAATTGCATGTTTCCATTCATTCGCTTAGTGTTCTGTTCTTTTCTTTTCTTTTTTCTTTTTTTTTTTTTTTTTTTCGAATAAACCTGTTCGTTCTGAGTGCTTAAAGTGATGTCATTTAAATGCGGTTAGCAATCATCAATAAAGCTCTTTCGCTCAATATTACCGTGGCAGTAAACGAGGCCGGATTAAGATCCTAGAACGTTCGAAGCGTTTTGGAATGATTCCTAATTGGTGACGATGAGCGGGGTGCTTTTTGGATATCACTCAACCTTGAGCAATTCTGTGGATGCCCTTGAACGAGCGATTGTGTAGCCAGGTCGGCGGTGCAAGCCAGACTGTTAGACTGGCTAGGTGCTGAGAACGTGAAATACTGAGTACAGCGACATGAGGCTGCTGAATCAATTCCGTTACTATGTTTGGTCATACAATCCGTGCGCGCCTCCTACTCAGCTTTTTTAGCACTTGGCTAGTTGCATCTATTGAGTGGCTCCTAATGAATTGTACGCACATTCGTGCAAGTGGAATTTGCGATTCTGTCTTCCGTATTGAGGCAATCAAGGAAATGATCATGGAGTAATATGTAATACCGAGATATTTGAAGTTGCAATAAATTGACTCAAGCTTATCCTAACAAAAAAAAGGCTGTCCTGCTTCTTTCTCTCTTAGTCTCAATCATCCTTGAACGTCTTATTTCCTCAATATGAAGGGCTTTCCAAAAGTCCGAAAGCTTTATGCTATCAAGCCTGGAGCATATCAAAGACTTTCTTCGCCTCTGACAAGACGTCTAGCCTTAGTGACATCAAAGACTCCATGCTCGTCCGTGAGCTCTTCTTTGTGTCCAAAGTAATTTTCTTTGACTTCAGGGATCGGACCATTTGCTAGGTGGGCAATGACTGTGTTGGCCTTTTCAAACTTGATTCTGAAATCATACCAACGATTCGCCTCTGGTTCGTAGTACGTAATCTCTTCAGGATCGGAAGGAGGACCAAGTTCTTCATACCATTGTACCGAGAGTGTATCATCTATAGCGCTACGCGCATCCACAATAGCAATGATATCCTGTTCAATGAAAGTGACCTGGAACTGGTTTTCCAACGCCCAATTCTGACATTCCTCCACAGAAGCGCCGATAAAATCAGTCTCGAAGGTCTCATCATTTTTCAGCTCCCTCTTAAAACCCGTGGAATCGCTTGGGCAAATATGTGATTCAACAAGGTAGAATGGATAGTATGGCTGTTTTCCTTTTTCGATATTGGAATCCAAGATCTTAGAAATGCACTTTCATCCTCAATTAGCTTTGTGGTGTTACATCAATGATCAGTGTGTCCAACTTACAGGCTTAGCCTCTTCGGCAATGCAGAACAGCAAAACGGCTGTCATGGCGATAACACGATCTTGTGAACTTTCAGACAGCTGAGAAATATGTGCAGTGAGCTTAGAATTGCAAAGTGCAGTGTTGGGAACAGGTTTGAATCACTTTGGAGTAAGAAACAAGCAGAGACAATGGACAGATGGGGTTGTTTTAAAGCCTGACATAATTAGTTGGGATCAACCACCACCTGATCGACTCACTAATTAAGTACCAGTCAACAAGGAAGATCCGCTGGGCCCGAGACGAGAAAGCAAGGATCAAATCAGGATTGACATACAAGGTAGAAAGTCTCCCGAAACCAACAGCCATGGTCATGAATAACCAACAGTGATCGATTGAAGTCGATACCACATATACAACAACCCCACCTCACAGCTCAGAAAACAACCGAGATGGCTCCATCACTAGTTGACGGATTTACAGACTAATACGATATGAAGTTAGTGCAAATCGCAACCGGAGAATTAATGACTCGTCAAGTGTTAAGCCGCAAAGTGACACTATTCCCCAATTAGGCAAAAACCAACAGTCGTGGGGAAACTCGGATGTTAAATCTAAGAGTAGTTTTATGCCTTTGATCCTTCTCCGCTGACGGTGATACCGTGAATGTCAGAGAATTAGGCATAGATCTTCCCAGAGCGCAATTTTTGAAACATGTCAGCTTTCCTTGAAGCGCAAAATGCCCCATTCTGAAAGGATTTAGATGTCGTCGAGCCTATTGATCGGTGCTCTAAAAAAGAGCCGAGAATTCCAGGAAGTAGCTGCGCCACAGCCCTTAAACATGACCAAGAACTATATATTAGTCCTTGAAAATGACCTGTAGCACTATACTCAGCATTTATTCTAAATCAAATATTAGCCTTACTAAGCCAGCCCCGTAAGTATTTCACGATCCTGCTTTGAGGATATTTGACTATTCTATATTTAGTTTACGACGGTGATATGCGGTATTGCAGTCATGGTTATTGGAGAATGACATGTGGACCTTACCAAAGCAGTAATTGGTATAACTATCTGACATCATCAAAGACCACGTAGTAAATTGAGAAAAGTGACCTGTGGTGCATAATGTTTCTCGCATCAAGTACTTTCCTACATAGTTAATCTAGCACCGTAACATAGTATCTAGTAGGTAGTGAAAGTATAATTTGTTTGGCTAGATAATGTAAAACGCGACGAAGTCGAGCACACCAACCTAGATACCCGTTAGATTATTTGTGACAATACACCTGGACTCTGGATAATATATGGCCTATGTATTTAGTAGACCGGACAATAACTCTGCTTCTAATGTATAAGCAAATGATGCCCTCTCGATCAGACGAGCTTTATATAAGTAGAATAATAGCGAGTGTGTACTGTGCATGAACAGTCAACTATAATGGTTAGAGACTACTCGTGGAATGTACTGTAATCTCAGCCTCTTCCGGACTTGGATTCGCTAAGGGAACCAAATATTAGTGGTTTCAATAAGATATAAGCCACACGCATCCTAACTTAACAACTACGGAGCCGCTTACCTGCCGTATCTTATAGTGGCGGGCCGTATGAACTACATCAAGACAGGCACCCCCCGTCTCGCCCTGAGATACCTAGGTATTGCAAAGAGATTGAGTCCTTGATAAGATTGATCATGACAACAGCGCTCGATTCTAAAAGAATGTATATTATCACAGAAGCCGAAACAGTTAATAAAGAAAACAAAATACAATCAATTAGTCATCACATATAAATGCCAAATGGCTCTCCCTAGCCACGACTTATTCCATATCTGCTTCATTCCCGTATAACCTCGACACAGGTGATACCACCTGAGACACACGCATACCCTCCGCCTCTATCCTTCTTTCTTTTTAGGAAGCCGAAAGTATCAAGCAGGAACAGGCGCCTTCCCACCTTCTTTATGCCCCGAGTGACCAATATTTCCGAATGCATCCAAGACAGGGAGCAGACGATCGAGGGCCGGCATGATATTCGTTCGGGATTCAAGTCCTTCAAGTCCTCTGCCTGATGCCGTAGTCGAAGAGTGGATTATTGCTGCCCTCGGATCGATTTGATGCGGGTTATTAATGTTGGTGTACGGGCTTGATGATTGTATCTTCTCAAAGTACTGTTAGCCCAAGTCAAATCTTCGTACGAGACAAAGGACGGATATCAAAGACATACATTCTCGTTCAAGTTCCGTATAGGTGCTGCATGGCCAAGCTGTGTATAGCAGCAAACAATCAAACCGGCAAGTATAACGAGGAAGTTGTTAATCAGATTCATATTCATTTTTGATTCGATTAAGAAATGTAGATGTGTATGGCTAATACCTCTGAATCCAACAATTTGTTTCAGTTAGGCGAAGGATTCTTCTATATCACAGAAATTCCATTCCCAAACTCTTACCCGTCGCGGACAAATAATCCCAACATCCCTTGTTGCATCTCCTCCCTTTTCGGGTAATAGACAGGTATGTTCGTGGATAGGGCTCACATACCAGTCAAGTCATGTACAAAGGTTACATACATTGCCAAAATGTCTATATAGAATAATACCGGTAGGCAATGAGTGAATTAGTACCACTGTTCCTCACGTAAATCCTTGACTATGTCGACGTTATCGAGTGTGCCCACTGGCACGAACACGAGCCCGTGAAATCCCTCTAACAGAGACTCGCGATATAGAATCGACCCGCAACGGCGGCAAAAACGGATCCGTCCGTAGTGTTCCCCTTGCACAACAGATTTGAATGTATTCATATTGGAAAAGATCGGCAAGAAGCTATACCACTTTTTACTTGTTATAGAGAAGCTCGATTGTGGCAGGACGAGGTTGGTGGTGGTGTAGCCGCCACTGATCTTGCGGCAGCGAGCACAGTGACACGTTATCTTTCAGGGAGAATACGCACCGTAAGCAAATACTCGAGCACTTTCGTCTACGATGCGCGTTCATGAATAGCCAGCTCACCTTCTTGGCAGCAGCGACCGCCTCATCAAGAATAACGTACTTGTTCGCTGTGCAGAGACACGAACCCGTTGACATTGTGTTTGTTTTGGAGGCACTGGTATGGGAATAGGTAGCCAGTTGGTATGTTACGTAGACTGCTGGTTCACCACTTATACATAGATCTGCTGGTTATCTTAATAGCTCTGTATGGAATCGCCGGGTCTGGTAACTGCTGTTGTCGCTGTGGTTGTGTGACGCCTTCATTTTCCGGGAGACCGCAGAATTACCATAAGCGGCATGTTGCTTTTTGGTCTGGGGATTGCTATTTTGTGGTGTTATCCATTTTCGATTTGCGATTTGCCGCTGATGTCAAGAAGTCCATCGTGCACAACCGACATGAAAAGGCAACCCAAATCATATACAGAATTCGTACGGAGTTGGACTTACATGTACTTGAGATGCAGCACATGATCGCCAAAAATTATAAGCCAATCAGCCTCCATATGCCGATCCACCGCATCCTGGCTGACTTCAACGGGTCTGTCACCTTTGGAATGGCATGGGACCCAGTAAAGAGCAGCATCACGCAATGCATTGCATGTCTATGACACGCTTGAATAAGTGCATCTTCGCTCCGAACCACTCTAGCTGTCCTTTCTGGCTTAACATTGGCATAATGATGGGTGGGATATATCGAAAATCTATATATATCTTACCTAGGTAATGTCCCCAACGGCCCAGTGCCCTCAAATATATCAATTGATATCCTAAGCTTCCAAGGTTGATTAGACAACCTACCATCTTTAAATGACATCTGGATCTTTGTACAGAAAAGTATTCCATAAGCATCGCTGTTGAGGATAGCACTTTCACCATGTCGAACCTAGGAATTCGCATCTTTATACTGTTATTCATCTGTCTTTACCTTAAGCCTTTATTTGTGTTGGCGTCTACAGCTGATGAGCTTGCCACTTCCCCTGTGCGCCGGGCTCTGCCAGACGCACCCGATGGGTATACACCAGCAAGAGTGCAATGCCCAATCACTAACCCAAGCGTACGCGAGGCCACAAAACTTAGTAATAATGAAACCCAGTGGTTACAGAAGCGGCAAGGCACGAGACTGCAGGAGATGCAGGACCTGCTCACCAGGCTGAACATCTCGGACTTCAACGCGACGCAGTATTTTACTGATACTCATCCCTCTTCTTTGCCCAACATCGGGATTGCGTTTTCAGGAGGCGGCTACCGAGCTCTGTTAAATGGGGCCGGGGCATTTGCTGCATTCGATAATCGCACGAAAAACTCAACAGCGCAGGGCCGGTTGGGTGGGCTATTGCAATCGGCCACATACATATCCGGACTCAGTGGCGGCTCGTGGCTGGTGGGCTCGATCTATACGAACAATTTCACCACTGTGACAGCACTGTTGAACGCCAACACTAGCGGCCTTTGGGACTTCAACCAGTCGGTCCTGCAGGGACCTGTGGGCGACACCGGTTATTTTCGACAACTTCTCAATACTGTAGACGGCAAGGAAGAGGCCGGATTCCCTGTCTCAATTACTGATTACTGGTAAGCAAATACCCTAGGTGTTTCACTTGTCAATAGCATTTTGCATATATATATATATATATATATATATATGGATTATTATTACCGGATACAGAAAAACTTCAACTAATGCATTGTTGTCAAGGGGCCGTGGGCTCTCGTACCAGTTAGTGAATGCCACCGAAGGCGGCCCTGCATATACATGGTCATCCATCGCATCAACGAGGGATTTTGCCAATGGACATATGCCGGCGCCGATTATTATTGCGCTTGAAAGAGCTCCAAACGAGCAATATATAGGTAAGGAATATTGACTACTTCGATCCCATTGTCCAGTCGGTGGAGACCGGTGTGATATTTTTGTTGACCTTGCTTGACACAATAGATTTGAATTCGACTGTTTACGAAATCAACCCATGGGAAATGGGCAGTTGGGACCCGACAACCTATGGCTTCATGCCACTTGATGTTTTGGGTTCGAATTTTACCGATGGAAGACTCACAAATGGCAGGTGTGTTTCTGGCTTTGACAACGTCGGGTTTTTGATGGGTACCTCTTCCTCCTTGTTCAATCAAGCCCTACTTCAGATCAACAATACCGAGATTCAGCGTGCCTTGAAGAGGATAACAACTTCGTTATTACAAAATCTCAATGAGTCGTCTAAGGACGTTTCAGTGTACCAGCCCAATCCATTCTTTGCCTTCAACAACGCTAGCAACCGAAACGCTCAATCACAAGCCTTGATCCTCGTCGATGGAGGCGAGGATCTACAAAATATCCCATTTTATCCACTCCTGCAGACAAGCCGTAAGGTGGACGTTATATTCGCCATTGATAGCTCAGCTGACACTCCGACTCGATGGCCCAACGGGACTAGCATGGCCGCGACTTTCCAGCGCAACAGTAACTCATCAAGCATTGCGAACGGGACTGCATTTCCCAGCGTGCCAGACCAAAATACCTTTGTCAATCTTGGCCTGAACAGGCATCCAACCTTCTTCGGCTGCGATTCCATGAACAACAGCACGGGCAACCCTCCAGCGCCGTTGGTCATCTACATTCCCAACAGTCCATACACCTATAACTCTAATGTATCAACTTTTACGCTGGAGTTCAACGATACGGAACGAGACGCAATAGTACTCAATGGCTACAACGTGGCCACCATTGCCAATTCCACTCAATGGAGTGTCTGCGTGGGCTGCGCCATCATTAGCCGCAGTCTGCAGCGAACGAACACTTCGGTGCCGAAAACATGTGTGGAATGTTTCAGTCGGTACTGTTGGAACGGGACTATCAGCACAACCACTTAGGGGGTTCAATGGAAGCATGAAACCACTCTGTATGTACACAATGTCTTCAAGTTGAGCGCGGGCTTTGGAAAAAAATGCCCCAGGGAAGGTGATAGAGGTCTAGGACAGCCAATAGTTAGCCTTTAGTTTCTTACAATGGGCTTTTACGCAGGTAATTACAGAGCTTTGGATTATTCATTAATACATTTGTAATATAACTTGACAGAAATAGACGAGAACGATAGCTTTGAATTTGGAAGATACAAAGAAACAAATCACACTTTCAGCTGTTTCTGGCATGATTTTTGACTGGTGATTTGAAATGATTTGATCCACGAAGAGACGTTGAAACATACAACGGCCGCACTAGTTACCGAAAGTTTGGAGAATAAGAAAACATGCAGATAAGACAGACAGACAGACAAACAGTAAGTCAGTTTCTGTTTAGGGACTAATTCCTTTTTCCTCCCGAGTTCGAATTTTGACGTTCATGACGAAGAGAATCGATTAGACCGTAGTGGCTGGGGCATTTCCTGTACCATTGGTCCCCGTATTGGCGCCTGGAGAAGAAGTTTGAGCTACAGCTGGTTTCTGGGGGTGAGTAGCTGGAGGCGATTCCATAGAAGACCGGCCGTATAGGTAAAGATTTGCAATCTCGAGACACAAGCCACAAAGAGTCCAGAAACTGGGAGTGAGGTGAGAAGGGTACTCTTGTTATTCCAAGGGCAGAATGTTGAAAGTGCGAGATGAAGCGGTAATAGCTTACAACGATAAGAAAGTAAACGCTTCAATGGCGTTTCGTCTCATACAGCCAGAAGCAAGGTTCCAAACGTAGAAATGACAACCGATGTGATCGCCGTTCAATAGATTGTCAGTTTGGGCGACAAAAATAAAAGCTGCCAGCCATCTATGTTTCACTTCAATATCAAGTTCTGGGTTCTTGGAGATGTATGAATGGTAGTGGGTTCCAACGTACAGCGCGTAAAAGATAATGTCTAGCGGAAGCATGTATCCACGGTTGTGACGCATGAGCGAAGTGAAGAAAGATGGAATGTAAAATGCCGTTGCGAGAACCGCCTGCATAAGAATGGTCAGTATCAACGCGTTATACAGCGGAAAGGGTTTGCTAAGAACAAAATCGCTATATACATACAATAACTAACGTGTAGACGGTCCGATATCCTTTTAGATGGGTGACAGCCCACGCGGTAAGACCCATGACAATCACCGCACTAATCCATAGGAATAGGCGAATGACGAAGAGAATCGGTCGAATGATTTCAGCTGTATCGCTCATGATCGAGTATAATCAATCTGGGTTCACTAGAATTGAGATTCAAGCAATATGGATTTCAGTCTCGAACTGTCCCGACACTACAACGCTCCTATATCAAGTTGCTGGATGTCAGCCTGCCGGGGTCCGTAGATAAATAAGTTGAACCATCACGGTAGGAGAAAAGGCATAGCATGTGACCGTGGTCGAAAAGCTTCAGTGGTTTGTGCCGAGTCTGGTAGATATGGAGAGCCCTGGAGGCTACCTTTCCTGCTGCGGGGTGGCCAATTATCAAGAATGGAGATATTATTTGCTAAATCGACATTGGCTCTCCAGAAAATGTGATGATGGGAGGTTACCATGGAGCTATTTCATATCGACTAGTAAGTGTGACGTCTTACATAGCTACATAGCATTTTTGTAACAGAATTTCGTATTATTACTAGTTATCGAGTGTCGTACGTACCGCATAAATAGTTATATTCTAGAGATATTGGTCAGTCCATTGATATGTGCGTATATATTCCAAACACAAACGATAAATATAGGTAGTTAAAGTAATAAGTATATCCTAATTAACCTAGCGCCCAAAAGATGACGAACACTCAGTAGGTACATTTCAATGATACCAGGTCAAATCATCAGATTCATCACCATCCAAAATGATTCGATAACAGATCAGCAGATAGAATGGACCCTGGATTCTATGTATGAAATAAACAACAACAAAAAAAAATCCAACAAATCGATACAAAAAGGGAATATAAACGGAACCTCGGAAAAAGTAAACTCTGCTCTCGTGCAAGAAAACAAAGGATATAAATGAATAAATAAAAAGATTTTCGTGGACTTCGTAAAGTAGAAGGAATATTTGCTTTTGTCTTGTATGTCACCGACACGTTTGAGAGGCGTGCTGTTTACTTGAATCGAGCTGTGCAGCGACCCATGACTTCACCTTGGCAGACCAGTTCGGCGTTGAATTCGGATCCGTCGAGGGTTAGGTAGATGTCGAAATATACACGGTAGAATGTGCCGTTGGGTGTGTCCATGCGCTCGAAATCCTTTTCAAGGTTTTTTCGCGAGAGGTCGGATGTGAGTGTTACGACTTCTTTGATGCCTGCATATTGTTAGTATGGTCATAATCAATCAGTACCTGTAAAGAGAAACGTACGAGGATCTTTGACATATTCTGGACAGACGTCCTCGTCGCAAGCATATAGAATATCTTCATACATCAACGTCGCTCCAGGAGCGACCTGACGGAAGAAGCTGACTTTGACGGGCTCGCCAATCTTGACACGCTCGCCTTTTTGTACAAAAATCTGTCGAGTGTATTTGCAGCGATCCTTGCCGTCTAGACTAGGAACACGGTATTGTTCCGGATGGTATCCCTCTTTGAATGGTTGCAATGTAGCCATGAGGTAGTGTCGACGGGCAACGCGGTGAGTGACCACACGTTCGGCGATACCAGCCGTGACGGCTCCTTTGACGATAGCAGCGACAGAGTCCATTGGACGGACGACCTTGGACTGGAATTGAGGCGGGACATGTAGTTTGATCTGTTGGAAGAGATACTCGGAAGCGCCGAAGCCACCAACGACAAGGACGTTCTGCACAATTAGCATGCAGTCATAGGAGCCCAGCGAAAGATAAAACCTACCTGCAGCAGTCTATTCTGCGCTTGAATAGCGATAATCTGATTCCTCACCAACTCCAAAATGCGATTCACGACCGGCTCGAAACATTGCAGAATCTCTTCGTTGGTAAAAGTCATATATCCTTCTTCAATACCGGCATCAGGGTAGTCTGCTTCAATACCGACGTCGACAGCCCATTTCTGACCGTTGTTGCGGAAATCAGCCTTGATTCTGTTTTCAAAGTCCATGATACACTTGGCGTAGACTCGTCCGGCTGTACGCGATCCATCGGGAAGATTCATCTTGCGAATTCGAGCTCGTAATATATTACTGAAATTGCGGTTTAGAGCGGTAGAACCGCAAGAATCACCGGACCCAGCTGTACATTCGGCAACTGTAAATGGATTCTCCTCTTCGACTTCGTATGCGATCAAATCAACGGTACCACCACCACAGTCGACAATCAAAATAGCGTCGCCGACCTTGAGGTTCAAAAGACCAGTCTTGGCGCAGAACATGGCCGCTGCTTCGGGCTCGGTAATCAAGGTCAACCGATTGTCGTTTTCGTCGCGCAGGAAACCGGCCTGAATAGCAGCTGCTCGAGTAGCTGCCTTGGCAGCTTCATTCCAAATAGCAGGCACAGTCAAGAAGTAGCGAATGTTGCGCTCTTCACGGTTGAACACTTCACCCAAAGTCTTCTGTAGCTGCGCGCGCATTGCCTGTCGGACTTTGAACAGATAATCGGCAGCGACATCAATCTCCGATTTGCCGGGAGGGAGAGGTGGCAGGTTGATCGGATCAATATAGGTATTTCCCGACAACATCAACTGCAGCTTGAACCATTCCACCTTTTGCACTCCTTGTTTCGGGTAACCGGTATGAGCCAGGGCGTCTGCGATATCAGGACCCCATCCTACAACTTTCTGGTACTGGTCGTAGTATAGGACGGTTGGAATCTTTTGTTTCGTGTGCGTACCAGCGCCGGGCCATTCGGTGATAATATCTTCTCGCGCCTCGTTGTTGGTCGCAAACGCATAGGCGACACCGGAGAAGGTAGTTCCAAAATCGATACCCACAATCAACTGCGATTTATTCCTGTTTGTTCCGTCGACTTCGGCGGCTGGGTTACGCAGACCCTGTGCAGGACCTAGCGCCGACGGGATACCATGCTGATGTAGTGGTTGCGACGGTTGTGATTGCTGCGATGGCGGCCCTGGTTGTTGTTGATAGCCATATCCCGGCGGATTTGCGGCTGCGGGTGGTTGTTGTGCATACTGGCCGGGCTGAACCGCGGTGTTCAGAGGCGGAGGAGGCATGGGACTCGTCCGGCCGGCATATGTATAACTAGGAGGTCGGCCTTGCGGGTTTTGGGCGTTCATGGGGAGACTGGTGGTTGAAGCACTCGACGGCGGCGGGGGGCTGGTGGAGGCGGTACTGGCAGGCGGGGGAACGAAGGTGTTCCCAGCGGGCGGAGTTGTCTGAGAGAGGGTCGAGTTGTTGCTGTTCTTGCGCTTCGACGAGAACGTGAAGTTCTTTAGCCTCGACGTCATGAGGAGAGCGAGGGGCGTTATTAGGAGAATGAAAGGGAGGTAGCGAGAAAGGGTGGTGAGTGAATAGAGAAAGGATGAGGATGCGAGAGAGGAGAGAGGAGAGAGGAGAGAGGGGGAAGGAAGATGTGGGCCGCGGGAATTCAGCCCTGGGCGGATTCTGTTCGGCTGCTGGAGATGTTTATTTGTTGACGCCTGGCTGGTTTTCGATCGACTGATGATAAATAATCAGAGAGAATGTCTGATGACTGGGTTTCTCAGTAAGAGGTTAGATGGACGGAAGAAAGAAAAAGAGAAAGTGTCCAAGCTGTGATGGTTGGTGCTAGCTCTTAGAAATCCACTAGCAGTAGTCAGCACTGGAGCATTTCAGCTTGAGAATCGATCAGTCGCATTGATAACCTTGCTAATAATCTTCCTTTTTACCTGATTATAAGAGTGAAGATGAAGTTGAGAACTGACACTTACTCAGCCAGAGGGAAAGCGTTGTGTGCCTTGAAAGCGGGGAGATCCAACTTCGTGCTACGTCGGGATTTTGACAAATTCATCCCACCAGGATGTCGGACAATGAAACAACAAGTTAAGTTGAGTAGCAGAAGAGCAGAAAGGAATCTGCTGATAAATAATGCTAAACTTCCCTGTGGTGCGTGGAAAGCCTGAGCCCTGAGGCCCAACGGCTCAGCCGCGCCGTAATTTTATTTTGTTTCTTTTTACAGTAGATCGTCCATGAGGCTGAGTTGATTCTATGATTCTACATGTTGGTCGTATTGGGCCTAACTTACCAGATAGAAATTCATTTGTACTCGTCATATAGTATGATTATTGTATATACTACTCGCCTTTATCATGATGTATCTGGTGGAAGGAGGCATATCAATCACATGTTCTCCGTCCACTTCAGTCTATCAATCATCCAGCCCTACGTCCCATATGAACATGATTAATCATAGGTACTGACATTCTGGCAGAGTTCCAGAAATTGATTCATCAAGAACTACTCAGAAATAGCGTGCTATTCCCGACATCTCCACAACTTTGACTAGACCAGAGCACATAGCTAACACTCCATCTCCCCGAGCTGTCATGTCATGAGATAATAATAGAATAGCTCTACTAGCAATTAATTAACTAGACGTAGAGTGGTATTTGATATTTCATACTGCGTAAAAGAAGAGAATCTGATGGGAGTTTCTATTTATAGACCGTTTCACTAGCAGAGTTAGTTGGTCGGACGCTCTGATTGGCCAATGTCGTGGCTTGTATCAATCCTCCACAGATTCATCTGACATCTTGACATCGGACACTTCACGCCACTCCTTTAATTTCGATCGTCAAGTCGGTTCTAATGGGTGGAAACGATCTGTCATAGAGTACGTAGTGCCATTACTCAGTGTCATTCTTCCTAGCAACCCATATCGAAGGCCGATACAGATTCTGCAGCATACTCTCCGGATCCTGTATATATCCACAATACGGCCTCTCTTCGGGGGACTGCTGTGCCTCAATCGTAAATCCCATGCGTTGAACGAGGTGGAAGACTTCTTCTTCTGATAGCTCCACATTGCCCGGTTCACCAATTCCATCATTATGACCCGATAAAGTCAATGCATGCTCTTCTCCGTTCGTTCCGTCAGTTCCATTTTGATCATCAACTGTAGTCCGTCGTTTCTCATTCTCAAAATGCCAGAGTAAAGGGCCGACATTAATCCATAACCCTCCTGGCTTGAGGCAATTTTTGATCGTTTCAATATACCGAATCAAATTCGGACTTGTATCGATAAAAAACACCGTTGCGACAGCATCGAAAGCATGACGTTGCGACTCCCCGCTATACAGCGGAATAAAATCAGCGGCAGACATACTCATACTCCCAAACGAGGTGGAACCATCCTCATTCTGGGCTTCAGCCATTGCCAACGCTGGATGAACATCCGGTATCATGATTTTTTGCAGTTGCTGTTTTCGCGATATAATATTCGAGAAATGTAATGCAAATGGGTATAGAGCATGCTGTTTCGCGCCTCGGCTGTGATTGAGTACCCAGCTACTAGCCAGTAACTGGTGGTACGAAATCTCATTCCCCTCCGCCGCATACCCAGCAGCACAGATATCAAACACCAGCCGACCAAGTCCTGCACCGGGAACAAGAACACGATAATCAGACCGTGGCCTTGAAGCATCACCACTAAACGACTGATTCAGCACGGCCAAGACAGGATCATAACAAACCTCCCTCTCGCGTCTACCTTCTTCACCCCAGTCACGATAAAATTGACGAATAGTCGAATGCGCTTTTCCGACATCTGCGCTCGTGGCGGTGCCATGCCAACTCTGCTGCGAATCATGATTTGGGTCTAGATCTGGGTCTGCTGATAAGCCGAATGATTGCAGACCCGTGGCGAGGATTTCATCTGCGATATCGGCATTGGCGTCGATGGCGTCGTCGACTTGGTTGAATGTATCCAGTAAAGAAAAGGGGGGCTCGGAGAGCATTTGCCAGTGTGCTGAGGGTAAGGCGTAGAATGATTGGCGCCGGCGGTGGGTTGTGTTGAGATGGGCTGTTCGTCGGTAGAGTCTGTCGGACTCTGTTAATATGTATATGTATGATATTTTGTGTTGAGATGCTACCTGAAAGAGTCAAATGCAGCGAAGAGAACTCGTCGCTCTTCTTCGTCTGCAAATGGGTCAAAGTCTCCCTGCCAGCTTTGGGCGTCCTCGGGCTGAGCGTCGTCTGGATGATCAGGATCAGCCATGGCACTGACAATAACAATATTAATTTATTTAGTGATGGTATTTCAAGGTACTATGCATCATGAAGTATTCGGAATGATGCATAAAGCATGTTGATAACTTCGCTTTAGGTGGTGCGATAGAACGATAAGAGTGGGATGAAAATAAATTACACGAACGGCTGATAGATTACGGATTTACGGTGCAATACACAGAACTAGCTATTTCTGGCCTAGCTTGGTAATTTCAGTGGGGAATAGCTTCAACTTCATCAAATCCATCCATACAAGTCAGCACTTGACACAATCAAAAGCAGCCTCCAATTCAATTATTTCCGTGGAGATAACACCGAAGTACACTGAATCACGAAGAAAACAGCTTCAACATAGCTACCATCGACACCCGTAAGCAAGAACCACCAACAATTTCAGCCAACACAATATAACCTCGAAAATGGCGACAACCATATCAAATCAACCTCCCCCCTTATCAGAGCCAGTCAATCCCTCCCTAAACCCCATTGAATTGTCCTTTCCACTCCCAAAAACGCCACATACAACCGTCCACATCCACCTCACCCCCATGAAAACATCAACAATGGTCTTTCTCTCCACCACAACCCCCGGCGACAGCGGCTCAACCATGAAGCCCATGGGCAGTTTTGTATATGCCATGCCAGACGTAAGTCTCCTCAACAAATCCCCTATCCTCTCTTCTACAATGTTCGAATACTAACATCTATGCAAGCGCACAAACCCAAAATCAACAATATCAACAATTCTGTGCAACTCACCGGGAAGCATAGAATACGCCACGCGAACGGCCAAAGTGCTCGCTCGTAGGACAAAACTCCCCGTCTATGTAGGATGTAATATTGATCCTGTGTCTACGGGGACGACGGTGGAGGAAGAGATGGAAGGATTCAAGAAGATTGTTGATGCGATTATGGCGAGGTGGGAGGGGAGTCGATGATTTCTTTCACCTAGGAGGGTGTTTAGAAGGGTAGGCGTTTATTGATGAGTAGCAAGTTGGGTTTGTGTATCTGGATACGTCTTCATGGAATGACAGAATATGCTACAAGGCAGCAAGGCAGAAACTGTTCCATGGTTGGCATGTGACGTGGTGCCGAGTCTATTCCAACGTCTTATCATCTTACTTCTCTTTGACGGGTTTATGTTTACGATTCGCTCAATTCGCTCCTTTCTTGAATGTGGATAAAAGGTTGTGCTTTATTCCTGTAAGGCCTGCTCGCATATCAAGATGTACGAGGGCGAAATGGTTTCGACTGGCCAGTTCTGTATGCTCCAATGATAACTCGGCTAACTGCGACTGATACACGCCCCTTTTCACATATAATATGAGCAATCTTCCAATTATATGGTATTTGACGGCATACTCCGGCTGACAATTGTCAGATATTTGAAGGGTGTTAGCAAATTATATTCGACGTTTGACTTCTCCTTGCCGCAAATGGAGAAAATCGTCCAATCTTTCTAGACAAAGAATAACAACAAGACCCCTCCTCCAACGCGCTCAGGGGAAAAAAAAACCTTTCTACTTGCAACACTCAAACTCGCAGCTCCCCTTCTCCCTATCAATCTTTTCCCCCTTTTCAAAACCGCATATCCAAACAAAAATCGACAAAGAAGCACTCGAAGCACGATGAGTTGGATACTGAAAAGATTGGGAGACCGCTTCAGTCGGTCTTTGAGACTGCCGAGAGGTCGCTTCGGTCAGTCTTTGAGACTACCGACTCCATCGGCCCCCAAGAAATCAGAAAAAGCTCTCCTAATTCGCGTCTGGGAAAGCGTGTTTCTGAAAGAAGATACGATCATCGATTCAAGAAGAGTCAGCAATCGTGAAGATCTTGGATGGATGGAGCGTATGGAGCGAGACGCACAAGCCCGAAGGCTTATCCTCGACCAGCTTGTGAAAGACTCAAAGGCGCAAAAGATTATCAACGAAGAACAATATCGGATGTGGTTCGAAGTGCGTGCCATAGATATCGATGACAGCGGCCATTCTCAGGCACAGGAGGCCACGTTAGCTCACACCGAGAGATACCAGGCTATTCACCGAGGAAACATCATTGAAGATTTGGAGATCGTGGAGTTCATGAAGGCGAAAACCCCTCAAGACCGGTATGAATCCTTACGGGTAGCATTCGAAACTTTGTATGAGGTATCACTGCGATATAAGCACCGGATCGTCCATGCTCCGGACCTCGTCCTTCGGACATTCAATATCCTCGCCGATACAAAGTCTTATTGGGGATGGCCAAATGATTCAATTACGCAGGACGAGGCACGGACAATTTGCCGTCGCATTATCCGCAGGTGGCTTAAATTTGTCGATGCAGGTGAAGGAGAGTATCCTGAGGATGAAATCAAAGGCGAATTTGAAAAGCTTAAAGCTCCCCCAATTCACGTCTGGGAAAGCGTGTTTCTGAAAGAAGATACGATCACCGGTTCAAACACTAGGCCAGTGGGCAACAAGGAATGCCTTGGTTTGATGGACCGCCTGGATCGCCTGGATCGCCTGGATCGCCTGGATCTCCTTGATGACACTCACGACCAAATCGAAACCGACTTGGGAGCCCGAAAAATGACTATGGATCAGCTGGTAGACGAGTTGAGAGAGCAACGAAATCGTCTCGAGCGGCTTTCAAACAAGCTGGAAGAGCAACGAAATCGTCTCGAGCGGCTTTCAAACAAGGTGGAAGAGCGACAAAATGTTATTGATCGGCTTGCAAAAGGGTTTAAAGAGCAAAGAGAGGTTAGCGAGCGGCAATTAAACGAGCTCAAATCCCTGACAAAGTGGTTTACCGTGCTGGCCAAATCGAATTCGCCGGCACCCAACTAAGATAAGGTGACGAGTCCAGGAAATATTATCGAAGATCTCGAAATCCTCGAGTTCGTGGGGGTCGAACGTTTTGAGTGTGATGTACGACTCTTTGTGAGAAGGATTTGAGTTTATGTACGAGGTCTCCCTCCAACATAGAACTAGATTATTGGGGCTCCGGTTTGTGATTACTTTCCATGATCAGTCCAGTTTTCTCCTGAAAATTTGCACTCCCTGATTGCTTACGTGGCGGTCTGATATCAAATTGTTTTTGAAATGTCTATGTGACCTAGCTGATACTACTGTATTTTAATCAATCTTTGGATCGGAGTTGGTAAAGAATAACTTTTCAAATATCATTATGATCAAAGGTTTTATGCTTCCCATCCATGTACCCGATCTGTTCGACCAGTGTGATGTCCATCGTGCGAGTAAACACAAGTAAATTTCAACTATGTAGCAGTACCCGCGAAGCTATATCAGGGATTTATGATTAGAAAAACTCAAGATATTGTCGAAGAAAGACTTACAGCTTCTTACCCTCCAATTGGGTTTCCACAATATCCAACTGGGTAGCAAATACACCCATCAGCGCAGGGTGGATAATCGTCGCCACATTCCACGAGCTCGCATTGAGACTGTCTGAATTGAAGAGTTCCGGCAAGGGCACTTTGAGTCACTGCAAGGATGACTGCTGATAGGAACAGGGATATCTTCATTTTGACTTGGATGTTTTATGGTAGCTGTGATGAGATTCAAAGAATGGGGATCAGTCTGCACATCTATAATTGAATAAGGGTAAGCATAATCTCACCAGTGCATAGACGTGTTGTCCCGTGTGGCTTTTGATCGGTTGGAAGGATAGTTGTCAAGAGAGTGAAGTGCTGTTTTTACAAGTAGAATAGCAAACATGCGAATTGAAAGAGCTTATATAGTCAAGGTCGTCCATGCCATACAGTACAAATATCCCACGACACGTACGTAGGTGTCAGGTCAATGAGACTGGTATGATGATCTTCAGAAATTCCATCTCCCGAACCGGAAACGATGTGTGCATGCATCAATAGCAATGGCGGTCACCATTACTTTACCTTTGCTTTGACTGCACTGGCTGTTTCCCAAACCTTTTGCTTGTGAAGATAGTCTCAACCCGAATATGCACACCATCTCGATCACGGTCTTTGACCAAGGCTCAGATGTATGAAGAATGTCCATTACTTAGAGATTTTAGGAAAATAGAGCAAACCCGTCCGGGTCCGAGATCTGTAGATCTGGATGTGCTATGCCGAGCTGGTCAGCTGGTATGCACGCACCTCGTATCCCCAGATGAATCCCTTTTGTAACTCCGATGGCTTGATTCAATGTTATCAAATTACCCCCTGCCCAGAGTATTAAAGGCTATAGCAAGCACTACATAATGGTGATCCGACTAGAGATGCTTTGCTATTTATTAGATAGCCCCTTTAAAACTCCGGTGCTTCAATGAATCACCATATAATCAATTTTTGAGGTCTCCTGAAGGCGGCGCTGCTGAAAATGAGTTACCTAGGTATGTACCCCAGGACGTCGTGTAACCCTACTTCTACAACAGTTGGCTGTATTCCGCGGGGTAGTTGTCAACATTTGAATTCAACAGAACTTTTGAAGAACATGATATCTATCTGGATGCTCATATGTCGAAGGATTTCAATTCATACCAGCTGCCATAATACATGATTGACGCAAGGTATGCCTGTGCTGCTACCTACCAAAAACGGATGAAGCAAAATGGGCACCACTTGATTTCGTAACGGACTACACCATTGCTTTTGAGGTAAGATGCTTATGAATATTGATCTGCAAGGCAGTATGATTGGATGAATAGAGCAACTAAATCACCCATTCCCTGTGACAATCCATGCTTGTGTGCCACACAACTCTGGTTTATACCTAGGTATTCCCCTATTGTTCTGCGACGCAATGTCCAGAATTCAACTGAATTCTAATTTTGACCTATGATTATAGTCAATCCAATGTTCGAAGGTCGAGATTTACATAGGGCTTTGGATGGAATGACCATCTTGTATGATACATGCGGATTTTCATGGATATATTAGGTATTCCTCGCCATGGAGGTTTGCGTATATCAATGAAACGTCAACAACCTATATCGATTCTCAATTTCCAAAGGCTTCAAATGTTGTTGTTACCAAGATTTCACTACCTACGCCTCCCTCCGGTTTTTATTAAGGAAAGCCAATCTATAACCCAGCGAGTGATCTTTCAATCGTCAGCTATGACCGTTGACAAAAAATAGTTAGGGTTATGTGGCCATCAGGGTTAGCTTGATGCTATTCTTAGACGATTCCGTCATAGAATCAACGTCCATAAGAAAGGCCCGCCCATTATAGATTCTCACATTGATCTTCAATGTCCAGACTCCAAAGTAGGAAACCAATTCGTCGACTCGATCAGCCATCACCGGCAAATCTCAGCGCCAAATCCCACACTAAGACGTCAATGGCTCAACCATCTGCATGGGGAGCAAGACACTGAAAGTAGGGCTTGGAATGGTCAAAAGGCATACGTAAGCTCCCCGATTTAATCTACTTGACGCCTCTCTCTAACCTTCATCGTCGCAACCAAGCCGGGAATAGGCTGCGCTAAAAGCCATGATCAGCCAGCTAAGCCTTGCTAGTGCTGCAGGAAAGCATCATCGCGCGATTGAGTTATGCCGTCGAGCTGGCCACTCAGATGGCTGGATTGACATGTTTACGTCCGATAAGGGCACGTGTGGGAGACAAGCTTTTCTATTCCTGGTTGGAATGGGTACACTATGTTCCAGCTCTCTGGTCTAGAGAGCGACGTATCTTTATCAATGTTACCCCGCTATGGGGCTGGCTAGCTGATGAGCAGGGGAAGTGAGGATGATGGGAGTTATAAAAGGTGCTGTCGCAGACAGAATTGCGTTTCCAAGATTATCAGCTACAAACCCTAAAAACAATCTATTTACTCGAAATGACTGGAAGCATCCCTCACTACGGCGTCTGGGTCGGCCAACCTACCCGCTACACAGCACAACCCCTAAAACAAGACCCCAAATCACCTCACATCTACCTCTACTTCACCGACTCCTCCGATTCATCTTCTAGCAGCAAGGAAATGGAAGCCGCCATCAACGTTCGATCCACCGACAAGGACACCAGACTCGTCTACTGGCTGACCCGCAACTTCTCAAACGCCGTCACCCAACAGCTCGATGGATTGGACCAAAGCTTCCATTTGCTGAGTGACTATGCTCATGTCTCAAATCGTACTCGCAGCAACCGTCACGGACACAGCCATAATAACAGCCATCACCACGAAAGCAGACACAACAACGATGCCGCGACAAACCTGCAAGGACTGGACTACATCCGCACCCAGGGACTAGTAGATATCCAATCCGGCTCTGTCCTACCGACCGAAGCATCAGGTCCTAACAACGATATCATGGACGAACTCGAGCCCATCCTGACGGATGCCATAAACCAAAAAGCTACCATCTACATCTTTGGCTCTTCCTACGGCTCGGGCATCCACGACATTCACATGAACCAGGGTAGTCAACCATCATTCGAGAATGGCATCTACGAGGATGGTGCGCTACTGTTCAAGTTTGCGGATGGGCATTGGGAGGCCGTGTTTTTGGCGTTTGCGTCCCAGAGGATTCCGACGGATAATAAGGGAGAGTATGAGAGTAATAGTCAGACGTTGGCTGCTATTCTTGGGCAGGCTGATAGTAGTGACCAGTGATATGTTGGATAGAAATGGTTGTCAAGAATTGTTCATTAGATATTAACTAGGCATAATTAACTTTTGAATCATGATAATGATCTGCAATGCAATGCACATGTCGTTATGATCGCTGGTCCCGAAATGCAAATGGGTATCCTTATGCAAGTAAAAATGCAAGAGACTTCCATCCCTCCAAGGATGGTGGATGTCTTCAACTTTTGTTTTCTCTCGTGTCTTCATATCCCCAAAACGTTCTCAATGTCGGAGTCGAGAGTCAACCTAAACAGCATTGACACTCGCCTGAGCCCTCTTCTCCACATCCACCTCAACCCCCTGCTGTCCCTCCAGCGCTTCCGCCGCCCAAACCCTCAACTCCTCTTCCCTCAGCGCCTGCAAATGCTGCTGCAACTTACTCCCTTTTCTGATCCTCTCCCCAAAATAGATAAACGCGAAGGGAATGACCGAAACCCCTAAGCTAGCAAACGCGACGATGCTGCAACCCCAATCGATCCCCACAGCGGAGAACATAGGTTGCGCAGCAAGCGGCAACACAGCACCGAAGATACTCCGGCAACAACTAGACGCTGACTGAGCGCTTGCGGCGAATTGTTGATAAGCGTCTGACAGATAATTGAGCATAGCCATGAAAATCAATTCATAAGCTAGACCAAAAATAACGCCAGAACACATGGGAACGGCCCAGTGGATGTTCGGAGATGCAGTCCATCCGAGCCAGAAGAGTGAAACGACATAGAGCGGACCCCCGATGCAGGCCAGTGGCAGACGACGGTAGTCTTCGTTTTGGGCCCAGGACGCGCCGCGGGCTTTGGCGCGGGCGAGGAAGCCGTCGTACCAGATGAAGATTCCGCAGGCGAGGAAGCAGCCTAGTGCGACTGTTGATAGATATGTTAGGCTTTTGTTCAGTGTGTCTTAGGTTAAGGGGACTTACTTGGTAGGTAGGTTAGACCAGCGATACCGGTGCTCATGCCATAGATGCCTGCAATAAGTCAATATGCGCAATAACCAGACGCTTTGGGATATAGGCTTACCCTCAAAAATCCGCGGATATGCCTGGAAATACAAATAAAAAATAGCATATGCCAGCGCACAATACAAACATGTCAGAGACACCATCAACTCCTTTGCAATCATTCGGATAGGTCTTGTCAATGTTACGGTCAGCACGGCCCGAAGATCATGAGGCGTAAGATCCATTGGTGCAACAATACTTTTGTTGCCAGTCTCCTTGCGCAGTTTGCGAGCACGACGCTTGAGTAAAACTGGCCCGTAGGTTTCCGGGTAGAAAATGACGAGTGGGAATGAGGCGCCGGCGATAATGAGACCGAGCCAGAAGGACCAGCGCCAGCTGACGGTTGAGATGAAGCCGGACATGAATGGTGAGATGATTGGGCCGACGGCGGTGCACTACAACAGCATGTTAGCAAGAGTTTCAAGGTTGTATAAGAGGGAGGAAGAGAACATACAGACATGTACCAAGCCATCGTCCTCCCTCGCACAGTCGGATTATCAAAAACATCCGAAAACGTGCCTGTGATAATCGCAATCGGCGCACTGGCAGCCATACCGTTCAACAATCTGAACACCAACAACGCATTAAACGAAGGTGCCAAAGCGCATGCCATGACAAAGATATTGAACAATCCATAACCGATCAACAATAGTATTCGACGACCGTACTGTTCCGATAAGGGACCATATAAGAGCGGACCAAGCACATAGCCGACCAAAAATAGAGAAATTGGGAGGACGAGTTTTGTTTCGTCGGTGATGTTGAAGTCGGCGGCGATGTATTTGGTGGCTCCGCTGGGGAGGGAGGAGCCAATTGTGCTGTTGAGGACTTGCATCATGCCGGAGATGACGACGAAGATTTTCTTGCCCTGGACATATCAGGTCAGTGTTGTTCATTATTAGATGGGGAGTAAAGTCAACATACATTGCTCCAGTTATGTGGATTCTCAGGATCCTCAGGTCCAAACGATACAATAGTTTTGGATGCCAAACGACGGAATCGATATGATGATGGATTGGCGTATCGTTGCTGCACTGCACCCTCGTTTTCATGGTTTTCACTTTCATCTGTAGTAGAACCCTGTAATGTTGTTGTCTCCGACCCAGAATGAGAAGCAATGACCTCTAGCTCCGGTAGCATAGATGTTCTCGTTATAGTCTGCGAGAGCTCCGAGAGCTGTGGCTCGTCGAAATGTATATGATCGTTTGAAGACATGATTATGAATGTGTAATGAAGAGATACAAACTAATATTCTTCTATTGAAGATAATGTGTATGTGTACACCATTCAATGTGCATTTATATTCCTTTGAATACCCCTTAATCCTTCGAATTACCTGTTCCAAGCTTCTCAAATCTTACACCAACCACTATATATACCTAACATCATCGATGCGTGCCCAAAGCAAGCGTCACAATTCTCAGCTAGAAATTTCCATGTGGGCCTGTTCTAAGACCCAGGTCTGGAAAATTCCCACAATTTTCCTCGCAAACAGGACCACACTTACCTCTATCAAGTATAGCAAAGGCAAAAATATATATAGTACATTGAAAGCGTCCCCGAGGTCCGCCTTGTGTCAAATTTCGCTCTTCACAGCCTGAACTCATACAGTCTCATAGAGATTCAGATGGGCCCAGACTCTGAGCTCGGGATGATCTGCGATGTGTTTTTGGTGAGTTTTACCCGTAAACGGCAAGTCGGAGTTCGTTGCGAGGTTGACGTCCAACAAAAATTTTCGCTTGTTGTTGGTCTAGGTCAACTTTACGTGAACTTTACCCCGGCTAAGACGGCGCTTCGCAAGATGAGTTCATTATTTCATCTACCCCGATGACTCGATGATGCATTTTGTGGACACTGGACTCGTGAAGCTTGAAAAATGCGGGTTTATGAGTCACGGGAAATGGATTTCCTCGGTTTGTTGCGGTACACATTTTTTCAAGGTGGATTTGTTGCCGCCACCACAGTGGAGAGATATTTGCCATTGCCATCGTACCTGAGCCGCTGAAAAGCGAATATAATAGTTGAAGTCTTTGAAAAAGTGTAGAAAGGTACGCAATCGACAAAATAGGTGACAAAATCGACATCTTTACCCCCGCTTCGCCTTAACGGTCTGAGTCTCAAGGAATCAATGAACAACCAATCAAGCATAATTCATGCTTGGCAATTAATGAAAATTGATCAAGTAGCGGCATGTATGCCACGTCGCACATCCATACTCATCACAATCATCAATTAATATGGAATATAATGCAGCATTATTGACATCGACTGCATTGAGTTGGTGTATACAAAACATCGCAACGAAGTCCGATCAATTTTTTCCCCGGAACGGGGACGCTTTACCGGATTAGGCTTGGAGGCGGAACTTTTCGCCGGTTCCGTTTTGCCAAGGCTCACCCTGATTGGTTGGTTAGAATTGATATGATTGGCTGTAAGCTCTTTAGTCTTAGGGCAAGACAGCCCTAGCCCTAGCCCTAACTGCAAATAACTAGGATTGAAGCGATACCAATGTTACAATTGCTCAAGGATAAAGATAATATTTACAGATAGCGAGTATAGCGACTGATCACATAAGTGGTATGTTAAATATACAGCAAGAATCAAAAGTTTTTCAGGTCAGCTTCCACGGAAAGGCTTCTAAGCACAGTAAGGGTTGTCGGTACCATGGCAGCTCAATCCAGAAGAGCAGACGGCCCGGATCACCCATTGACTGTTGATGCATTGCTCAAGCGAAGTGCCATCTGGTGTGCATTGCCATGCATTGTTAGAGCACGGCGCGCTCGTGGTGCTAGTAGGAGTAGCGGTTGTAGTCACCAGCGTGGTGGTAGGCTTAGTAGTAGTTTTCGTAGGGGAAGTAATCGAAGTAGTAGTAGTAGGTTTAGTAGTACCGGTAGGGGTCGTACTAACGAATCCCTGAGAGCCGCCCGTGCCATCGTAGTCGAACTGGTAGATCAACTCATCGACAATCTCCCATGTAATCTCGATGTGTCCGGCATCGCATGCCTCAGAGGACAACTGCTCAGCGACAGTGTAACTAAAGTCCAATCCAGGGGCACCATCGGGCGCCCACGTAGTCGAAGTAGATGATCCTGTCGCACAACGCTCGCATCCATCACCGATAAAGAGTGGCAGATCAGATGGCACACCGTTCACAGAGACGATAACCCGCTTGCCGCAGTATTTTCCCATATCCTCGATAAGTTCGGTGTGGTTCATGGCGACCAGGTAGTCGGAGTTGACATTTTCCAAGGTCCAGACTTGAGTCAAACTGCATTCGACTTGACCGATGTTGGCGTTGGAGAAGTCGGTGGAGCATTGGTTGGCGTTGGCGATGTCGTAGTAGTATGTTCCGAATCCGCTGCCGCTGTCGATTTCGTTTTGGGCGAGGACGGAGGTGAAGAGCAGACCAGCTGCTGCGAAGATTTGGTTCTTCATTTCGAGATCGAGTTTATATATATGGATATATGTATAGAATGAATGTAGTATCCTTGGCAGGATTGACTTTGGATAAATGAATGTATATACAATTGAAGGAGTGAATGTATGTAAAGAAAGGAACGACAGTTCTCGTCAAGAGACAGCGGCGATGCGAAATTCGACTGAGTGACGACCGAGTGAACTCACCAGAAAAGGACCAGAAGGGGAAGAGCCATATCTTATATCTATTTCAAAACCTAGGGTTTCCAGGCCCAGTCCAAGATCCCAGTCATCCGTTCGCTCAGTCCATCTGTTCTACGCGCATGGTCAGATGGATCCATTGCTGACTAGCCGTTTGTAACTTCAAGGATGTAGTCAAGCGCAGAGTTTCGAATGCGACATGACTTTGTCTGTTGCGTTGATTGGCTAATCTATCTCTAGAAAGTGCCATGCTTACCAAAAGAGTACGTAGGGTTGTTTGTTTCAACTGTGTTTCGCTAACTTTTTAGACTACGTACGTCGTACGGACTGACGCAGGAACAAAAGCTAAAAATAAGGACATACCAATCAGAAATCGGAAGCCGGAAAATAAAATAGATTGTTCCTAGCCCTAAAATATGACACTGATGACCACTCAGCTTCTCTGTGCACTTTAGTGGATATTCGAGTTTTTGTGTGGACGAATGGCATCCCGATGTTTCGGCGTGTTGCGTAAACTGGATTCGCAAGCCCTAACTTAGTATTAGCTGGCGAATCGATATTTTTCAGATATTTGAGAATCTAAAGTCGTACGTACAATAATTTCTGAAAATACATTGATCCCTCCTGTGATTGAATAAATTTACGTACCTGCATGATACTATCCAACGATCGGTGTTTCCGTGCTCATTGTGGCGGCCCCCATGTAACATCATCAAGCCTCTAGCAAGCGCAACCCATGTCGAGTACCACCGATCACTTTTAAGAAATTAAGAGAGCATTTGCACGTGGATGGCCATTCCCTTTATGTAGTGCCATTTTCATCCATGTCAAGGCGCGTTGCGTTCTGTTCAGAAGCCAAGCTCAAGATGACTGCACCCACTCTCCGAGAACAGAATATGCTCTTGAGAATGGACGCTATGAAAGCTACCCTGTGGCTTGAATACGAGAAATTTATAATCGTGGTATCCTTTAAGTAGTAGTCCAACAATAGTTCATACATTCTTAGAGATTTCTAATTGAGGTGTAGAAGGGGGAGTAAGAAACCAAGTTGAGACTACCGTAACCCTAACATACAACTCAAGCTAGATAGATTGCCCACTCATCCATGGATGTTACATGCAATATAGAAACCGGTCCCATGCACCAGACTACACGACAAATTACGTGAAAAATCCTCATGGCAAACTAAACTTCGGCATGTCGATTTTTAACACCATTTACTTGGACGGACCCTGTAGCCTTAATTACAGTATCAATGGTGAGAACCGTAAACATAGATTTTAGTTTATTGTATATTCATTGAATCTGGGTGCTTTACAATCCACTATTTCCAGGTTACAACGCCTGAAAAGCTTTTCATGCAAATAAAATGGTCTCCGCCGGCAAAATATCACGAGTCGATTTCCCAATCGACACAGTGTACAACCCTGGGATGAATTTCCAATCCTTTAACCTTTCGTCCCAAATGTGAAGATCTTCCTTTGCAAGTGAGAAGCTCAGCTCAATCTCTGCATTCGGCTCAAGGCTATCCGTCTTCTGGAATCCTTTTAGAATTTTTGGAGGCTCATTGGCCCTTGTAGGGTATGTCACGTATAATTGGTACGAGGAGCCTGTAATATTCTCGACTTGAAGTGTTCTGTTGATCGGACCGGAGAAGTCTCATGTCGTCCAATAGGTCAGTTGAGACCAACAGTCCCAAACATTTCCGATGGAACTGTTGGAAAGATGCCGGTTCCTGGATACGCTTGGGAGTATGTAGTCGAGATGTTCTCCAGCTGTCCACGGGTCCTGACGTACTCCACGGGAGACTGCACGACCGTCGTTGTATCGAGCACAAAACCACCGTGCAGTTCGGTGACTTGACTATGATTGGTAGCATCCGCTCCAAAGACTGCAACGGATTTATATTTGGTACCTGTCAATGGAAGGTGCGAAAATGACATTGCGGCCGTTTGAGCGGTGTTCTTGGGCTAGAGCTTCGCCGAATTGTTTGTTTAGTTTCTCGTCCCAGGTTGCGGTTATGAGGACTGGTGCTGGGAATGTTGTGACGTTGTTGAGGTTGTTGCCCATGCCTTCTGGGCCGTCGCCCATGCATATCGATGGAATGCCCAGTGTCTCATTGCCGGAGACATATCCGATACATCCGTCGGTTTCAAGCTGTAAATTGTTAGTGGAATGTCCAGGATGCAATGGCACATGAACGCACCGCAGTGTTTCCCTGAGTATATTGAGCTGAGACAGAAATGACTGGAGTCGTGTTTCTGTTGGCATCGAAGTGTCCAGCCCTGTATACGATACATTCGTAGCACCTGTCCCTAATCCCACAAAAAGTAGGGACAGAGCCAAAGAGTTTAGCACCAGTTGACCCTCATGATTACCTGTCAGTAATGATTTTATTCGACTTGACATTGTATGGTGGCTTTTGATCTAGATATCTATTTCTAACCGGCATTATGCGATTTATATTCTGATGATCCCCGTCGGGACATCCTCCGACCTAACTACCTAAGTACATACTGCTTTCGCTATTCTCGTAGCTGGTAAGCTATCTTTCAATCCTGATTATCGCGGATCTGCCACATCGGCGTTCAAGTACATAACTACCGGCAATCAAAAAGCAGATAAAATGCAGCTAGGGAATCGAATTGATATCTAAGAAACCTTAAATTCAATGCGCGGAAGGTACAACATATACCGGCAAAGGACATTTAGAGCTTAGACTTGACCGTTCTTACGATATCAAGCTTACAGGTCAAGTAGAAGATAGACATGTTGAAATATCATTTAAAAGACCCTAACCCTAAGTGACCCTAAAAAGTCAGAAGTTGTCCGACACTGGGCTAGAAATCGTCCATCCAGTAGAAAATTCAGCATAGTGCAGTAAATAAGAATGTGTGCTGATTTTAGTGGAAAAGGTTCAACTTGCTCCTAGCCTTTAGGTCTACTGAACAGCGATGCTATGCGGAAGAGGCGATTCTCGCTTCTGAGCATCCCCTTAAATTCCATCTTCGGTCGCCAAAAAGAGCAGGCAACGTCCTTTATAATTTGGCTGAGGATGATGATGATGCGCGAAACGATGTCTTTACCACTTCTGACCTGCATAAATAATTCTCATTTCATTCGTTGCATCGACTAGCATATCATGGCTCATTTCAAGTATTCGTTTCCTCGTTAAGCGGCACGACCGTCGTCTCGGCATGGCTAAAAGTACGAATTCCCTCTCTGGTAATCTTGAGTTGCGAAGGACAATTCGGATCCGGACAAGCAATCAATGCATCGGTTGTCATCCAATCGTTCGCATGAGTGACTCGTTGCTTAGCTGCTAGGAGAGGGAGTACTGCGGCTATTCCAAGTATGCACTGTTAGCAAAATTTCCATATCAATAAGATTTTGGATGCAAGATGATTGACTTGCCCAAGCTGTAAATGCTAATTCCCTGGTTTGGCGGCAAGTGCATCATTTCACCTTGAAGGGTGAAATAGTCACCGGCTTTAGCTCCACATAGTATTCTTTTCTCTGGCGGGCAAACAACTTCGACACGGAGGTCATAGAGTTGGAAACTGTCGTCTTGCGGCATTGTACTTCAAACTCTTCGGTTTTTGAAATGTTGATGAGCTCTAACAACGATTGTAGTAACCAGAACGCTTATCATTTATGGAAGATAAATCAACCACAGAGAAGAACAACTCCCCACAAGACCGGCATCTAACTCCTCACCGGCAACTAAACTTTCTTATCTTCAGTCTCTCGAAATTCGCCGGCGGAGAACATCCGACCAGCCACCACAAAAATAAGTACCAAGATCAACAAATAATTTCACTTCTCAGAGTCGAATGCCGCGGCCAGGCTTCCTAGCTATCTATTCAAGCAACGCCTAAACATCAATCAGCTGATAGCCGGTGTGGAGAGGACCCGTCGTTATCATCAGGTCCATGTGGAAGAAATTACTGTCCCAACGCACTATAAGATTCGACGGTATAACTGTATAACTGCTTTATGGAGTTTTTATCTTGAGCCGTGTGTCTACCGATATTTTTACCACCAGCATAGCAATGACCGAGGATACGACAATGGCGAAGCCGAAGGGTTTCACCACCAGTTATGATAATTCTCCCGACATGGAGCCTGGCGTTCAAGCGTCCGGCGAAATGGAAGAGATTCGACGGGACATGAAGTCTCGTCACATTAATATGATTGCAATTGCGGGAATGATTGTTCGTGCTTCACATTCCTTCGCGATACACTAAATTACTGACCGCTTTTACTCAGGGAACGGGTCTGTTCTTGAGCTCCGGATCAGTGATTGCTACTGCAGGACCGGCAGGTGCATTTATCGCTTATATTATTATGGGCTTCGTGACTGCTGGTGTCTCATATACTACTGGCGAGATTAGTTCTTTTATGCCGTCGACAGGAGGATTTGTTCGCCATGCAACGAAATTTGTCGAGCCGGCGCTGGGTGCAGCCACGGGTTGGAACTTTTGTGAGTCACAATCAGCCTTTAGGCGCCGGATCTGACTTACATGTCGTTAGGGTACACCATGGCCATCTCGGTGCCAGCAGAAATCAGTGCCGCTGCTACAGTTATACAATTCTGGAACGCCTCCATCAACTCTGCCGTCTGGATTTCGGTATTCCTTGTTCTGATCATATTACTTAATCTATGCGGAGTTAAGCTATATGGAGAGGTACGCCTCGATGATCATATCCCGTGTTCTTGATGATGCTAACATCAACCAGTCCGAAGTCGTCTTTGCATCCCTCAAAATCATGTTAATCATCGGCCTCATCATTGGCGGACTCGTCATTGACCTGGGCGGCGCACCGAATCATGACCGTATAGGCTTCCGATACTGGAACAATCCAGGCGCTTTCAACACTTACATTGACACTGGCTCAACGGGTCGGTTTCTAGCAATCTGGAGCGTTCTGATCTCAGCTGCTTTTAGCTACGGCAACATCCAGGTCGTCGCCATCTCCGGCTCGGAAACGCAGAATCCTCGAGAAATTATTCCTGCCGCGACGAAGAAGACATTTTTCCGTGTTTTCTTCTTTTACGTGCTAAGTATATTTATTGTTGGCTTGATTGTGTAAGTCCATTCCATCTTATCCTTCAACTCTTAAACATACACCCAGCTCACGTTTTACTAGACCTTATAACGATAAGCAACTACAAATCTCCACAGGAACTGCCCAGCAATCTCCCTTCGTGATCGCCTTCCAACGCTCCGGAGTCTCCGTCGTCCCCTCCATGATCAACGCCGTCGTCTGCACATCAGCATTCAGCAGCGGCTCAGCCTGTATCTTCATCGCCTCCAGAACCCTTTACGGGCTAAGCCAGGACGGCCACGCACCCAAAATCTTCCAAAGGTGCAACCGTTTCGGCGTTCCGCATTATGCTGTCGGCTTGACGTGCGTTTTGCTTCCGCTTGTGTATCTGAATGTGGGCAGTAATACTTCTGTTGTTTTTGGGTGGTTTGTTAATATTACGACTGTGGCTGGGTTGATTGGGTGGATTGTGATTGAGGTTACGTATTTGAGGTTTTACTATGGTTTGAAGGCTCAGGGTATTTCACGCAATGGTATATTTAGGGCAAACCAATTTATTTTGCATGACAGATCACTAATTGCAAGACAGAACTTCCATACCGTGGCCCTCTACAGCCCTACGCCGCGTGGACGACTCTACTCATGGTGTTCCTGATTGTATTCTTCTCTGGTGTGTATACTCTAAACATCTGATATGCCTCATATTTGGATCCTCGCTGACCCCCTACAGGATTCAGCGTTTTCGTCAAAGGCAACTTCACCGCCTCCGGTTTCCTCACATGCTATCTCAACGTTTTCATCTTTATTGGTCAGTGCATCATTCCAAACGTCATTTGGTTCAAGCGCCATTCTGACATATTTCTAGCTCTATATGCATTTTTCAAGATCTTCATGAAGTCCAAGATAATACCCTTGTCTGCGTTGGATTTCCAGACGGAGTTCCAGTCCATCAGGGAAGAGGAACAATTCCGGTCACAAACGGCGAAACTTGAGGATGAGAAGTCATCGACACTTCTTGGAAAGATTTCTCGAATCATTCATTCCGTATAGAAGTGTACCTGTTTTGTTCCGATGGCCTTGCAACCTTATTTTAATAGTCTAAGCTGAAGGGGAATATATGAATATAGCAGTCTACGAATCTAAATTTATTGCATGTTCCGACTTATCCCGTACTCAATCAATACTCGATAATAAGTACTCCGTACATAGATTAATAGATCCACCTAACTTCTTATATCCCAACAATGAGTCGTAATCGCAGCAAAACAAGGAGAGAACCTTGAAGCACCGATAATTCCCTAATCAGGAAATATCCGAGCAACAATGAAAGGTTGCACGGGGTTCCCGCTCCCCTCCCCCCTGCATTGATTGAACATATCACGTTTTCTTTCTTCTAGCCCCTTTTCTTCTCCCCTGCCGCACAAGCGAAGGGCTGTTAAAAAGTATATTTCCGACGATTCAATGTTGTTGGTCTGTCATTCGTTTCCCAAGTCTACTTGTCAGTGCAGGACATGCAGGATCGAGTCAAGACACGCGCAACAAAATACTTAAAAATGGATTCCATTATCAAATGATAATTGGGTTTGGAGTACGTAGTCGTGTTTAGAATAACAATGAATATTATGCGAGAATCGGGGCTGGTGCTGCACGATTTGTACCGCAAGGGGAATAAGAGGGGGTTGGCGTCCTGTATCCCTTGTCCGACATGACGTTAATCTTGATTTAAAATAGATGATGTACCCTCGATTTTGAAATGGTTTGCGTTTGATTGATTAATGGTTGTGATGATATAGGCAAACCATCGAGAAAAATGGACGCTCTACTCAGCTGCTTCTCAACATTCTCAAGACAGAAACAAAAAGACTGGAAAGATATTGAAGGTCCATACTCCTCTCCCATTTTTTGAAATCCCTCATTAATTATTATCGATTATAGAGAAAGCAAAAGATATCGAAGATCAACCATCATGGACCTCCCCGCACTCAAACACTTGCATGCTCGAAGCCTTTGAATGGTACACTCCCCCGGACGGCCGGCACTACCAACGCCTCCAAAGCGCGCTACCGGATCTAAAAGAGATCGGAATCGACAATCTCTTGCTTCCGCCGGGCTGTAAAGCTATGCATCCATCTGGCAACGGGTATGATATCTATGATCTGTACGACCTGGGAGAATTCGATCAAAAGGGTAGCGTGGCGACGAAATGGGGCTCGAAGCAGGATTTATTGAACCTGGGACAGGCAGCAGAAGACTTGGGGATGGGCGTTTATTGGGATGCGGTGTTGAATCATAAGGCTGGTGCGGATAGGAAGGAGAAATGTTTGGCTGTTACGGTTGATCCGAAGGGTGCGTATTCACCCCCCAAACTGCCCTGTATCTGTTTATAAATATGGAAGTTGATGGCAAGGCTAGATCGGAATATCGACCTCACAAAACCACAAGAAATAGAAGCATGGGTCGGCTTCGACTTCCCTTCTCGGGGGGAGGCGTATAGCAAACTGAAATACGGCTGGCAACACTTCAACGGCACTGATTACAACGATCTCGACAAGACCAAATCCGCAATTTACAAAATCTTTGCTCCGGGAAAGGATTGGGCGAGAGACGTCTGTACGAGCGAGAATGGGAATTATGATTATCTCATGTTTGCGAATTTGGATCATTCGAATCCGGAAGTTAGGGGGGATATCTTGAATTGGGCGGAGTGGATTGGTGGGCAATTACCCCTAAAGGGGATGAGGTTGGATGCAGTGAAACATTATTCGGCTGAGTTCCAAAAGACGTTTGTTGATCACGTTCGACGGAGTCAAAAGCAGTGGTTTTTTGTGAGTGAGTATTGGTCCGGGGATGTATTGGAGATACAAGATTATTTGAAAAGACTGGATTATAAAGTGCATGCGTTTGATGCGCCGTTGTGTCAGAGGTTGTCTGCCATATCGCAGACGAGGGGGGCGGATTTGAGGTTGGTGTTTGAGAAGACGTTGGTTAAGTTTGAGCCGGAGTATGCTGTGGTATGTTATTCTCCTTCATTGGAAGAGGTTGGTAACTTATGTTAGGGCAGACTTTTGTGATGAATCACGATACGGTGAGTTAGTCTTTCTCTCTGGTATAGACCCCTTGACTGACAGTATCCAAGCAACCACACCAGGCATTAGAAGTAAGTCCACGCCAACACTCTCCACAACACACTAACGCACAACGCAGGCCCCGATATCCCACTCCTTCAAACCCCTCGCCTACGCCCTCATCCTCCTCCGCAAAGACGGCTACCCCTGCATCTTCTACGGCGACCTCTACGGAATCTGCAACAATAAACCCTCCACAAAAACCGGAAAGCCCCCAAAATCCCGCCATCCACACGTGCCAAAGGAGCTGAGGACTCTACCAGCAATGATATTGGCTCGAAAGTTGTATGCTTATGGCGAACAGCAGGATTATTTCTCGTCGCGGAATTGTATTGGATTTGTCCGGTATGGGAATGCGAGGCATCCGTGGGGGATGGCTTGTGTTATGAATAATGGCCTGACACCTACGAGGTTGCGGATGTTTGTGGGCAAGAGGCATGCTGGGGAGAGGTGGAGTGATGTTCTTGACCTTACTCACGACTCGGATGAGGGTGACTGGAAGGGAAAGAGTGAGTCGAAGACAGAAAAGGGTGGGAAGAACAAGAAGAGGATAGTTCGGATTAATGCGAAGGGATATGCAGATTTCCCAGTTGGGAGTATGCGTGTGGGTGTTTGGGTTAATGAGGCTGCGGAGGGGAGGGAGCGGTTTGGGGCGAATTTGTGAGTGTTCTCTCTATTCCTAGCTCCTTTGAAGGCGGTTATGCTGATGATAATGGCTGTAGTAATAGCAATATATACTCATACTAGAGCACGGATTAAGTCTTCCAGGAAACAAAAGTGGATTCATTGAACAGGAGTTAGTCTTGGGCTACGTACGCATTGATACCATACTTAAAACTAATACTCGATATCATTTCATCTAATCACAAAATACTCCAATCATCATTCCTCGTTATCCAATCCGTAAGTACCGTATCGCCTGTAAGTGCATTCATCAAGACATGAAAAGTAAAAATCAACGCTGTGCAGTGCATGCTGAAATGTGTGGATAGCGCCCGATCCGGCGGGGATACATGATGCTGGAAAGATACATAATGGGTGAATTGCGGCAGGTCGTTTCGTTCGTCAATTTGGGCAAAGGGATCATTCAGTAGATTCGTTAATATCAAGTTCAGGGGTGGAAGGGCCATTTTCGGCAATGGCATGATTGTCGTCTTGCGTGAAGATAGGGTCATCGTTCTGAGCGGGGATATGTTTATCATTCATGATGGCAGGATCCTCGATTTGGGTGTTTGAAGGGTCATCATCTTGAGTAACGGGAGAGGGGATGTCTTGGGTGGTGACATGGTCATTCTCCCCGCTGGCTGGTGGCTCAGTTTTAGGCATAGCAACTTCATCATCTTCAGTAGCGGTAGAGCCATTGTCTTGAGTAAGAGCATGGTCCTCGTTTTGGCTCATAGCAGCGTTATCATCTTGAGCGACAGCAGGGCCGTTGTTTTTAACAGTGACATGGTCATTTTCTGCGATGGTAGGTGGCTCGGTTTGAGTTGTAGCAGCCTCGTCGCCTCCAGTAGCGGTAGAGTCATTTTCTTGAGTAATAGTAGGGTCCTCGTTTTGGCTTATAGCAGTGTTATCATTCTGAGTGGCGGCAGACTCGCTTTCTTGAGGGGTGGCCCGGTCATTTATTTGAGCGATAGGCTCCTCGACTTTGTTTACAGCAACAGCGGCATCTTGAACGGTGACGTGGTTATGGACTTGAGCGATTTCAGGTTCCTCGTTTGATTTGGTAGCAGTATCTTCGCTTTGAATGCCAGCAGAGTAAGCGTCTTCAGGATTGGTCTTATCATCTTCCTGAGGGGCGGCAGATTCATTCTCTTGAACAGCATCGTCGACTTTCACCTCGCGAAAAGGCTCATGATCTGACTCATGGGGCTCGATAATAGGCACACTATCGACTGCGTCAGGGATAGCAGTCTCGATTGCCTCGACCTTTTGGTCAACCGGAATTTCAATCCGCTTCTGTTCGACTGGCTGAATGACCTTTTCCGCCTCATGTCGAGGTTCAACCGGCTGCACGACTATTTTCGGCTTCTCCTCGTCTAATACCCCTTCAACCACTCGTTGAACCTCACCAACCCTCTCCACGCGGCTCTGACTTTCACAAATAGGGATTTCTGTCGCACTTTGAGTCAGGACTGATGATGTAGAACTGGTGTGGTAGACCTGAGTACTAACTGCTGGGAAATCCCTGAATTGGACCATGTCGTATCCATATTGTGATCGTTTGGTTGTTCGGCCGCCAAACGCGACTGCGAAGACGGCGATGAGCATGCTGATGACGGTGATGATGTTTCTTTTGTCGCTTGCCAGGACACGGATAGAGTTGATTATGAGGGTGTGTAGATCGGGGTCGGCGTTGCGTTTGTTTGTTCGGGGGCGTTCGTAGGCTGAGATTCTGTGTTCTAAGGGCTGTTTCTCTTCCCTTGCGAGACTTTTTGTTGCGTTGTGTCTATCATCCAAGCCATCAATCTCATCTTGCGAAATTATGTTTTGGCGGCTGGGTTGAGGCTCGTTCGCAATCGACTCTGCTGCTTTCATCTTTTCCATCTCCGCTGCCACAGCGATCTCTTCTTTGATCCGCTTTTCAACCTCGGACTTGACCTCGTATGGCAGCCAAAGACTAATTTGCACATCCACACGCTCAATCTCTTTCCATGCAGCCGTCCAGGCACCTTCTTTCATCAAGCCATTTGCTGCGTAGAATTTAACATCCCATTTTCTCCGGTCGTCTCGATGATTGACATGACAGCCACAGTCCACACAAGCGCCCTTGTCGTCCGAAGCTTGGTGTTCTGATTTCTCCTCGCCGCTTTCATTTTCGGAATCACTGGCCTCGTGGTTATTGTAATGCCCGTTCTCCAGCCTCGGTTTTTGCAGTTCCAAACTTTCCAGCAGTCGTTCCTCTAACAATCCATAATCTTCTTGAGGATGCTGAATGAGTAGACCACGATCACGTAAAAGACCCGAGCCTGAAATCTTTTCTTCCAGCAACTTCCATCGTCGCGCATACTGCGGTGGTAGAACCTTTTCAAGAATCTGCCTATCCGGCAGACTTATCCCAGGTCCAAGAACGACAGTCGGCTGAAGAACCGTACAATGCAACAACACAAGAGGATTCTCCCTCTTGATCGGGGACGACCGTTTCGGCGTATTCCCAGCGGAGTGGTACCCATGCCGTCTGAGCAGCGGTGAACCAAGCGATCTAACCGAAGCAGGAGAACCACGAAACATCGCTTTACGTCTTGACGGCGACATAATCTCCTCGTCCTCTTCGTCCTCTGTCTGCATCTGTATTGCTTTGACCGAGCTTGGATGTCGGAAGGGCGAATTGCGATCGCGGATTTTCTGATATACCGGGTTCCCATACGACGCAAAGTCTTGTTCTTGTTCCTCGTATATCTCGCCTATACTATCTCGACCATATACAGACTGTTCCCTTGGATGTACCAGCACAGAGTCGGGAATCGACGACAGCGAAGATCGACTGGATGCAGACTTGGCGCCTGTTTGACCGTCGTCGATTTGTAAATATCCGTCCACTTCTGATTGCCGTCGAGACGAGGATGTGGAGGATTCAGAATGCTCTGCCATTGCATCTTCGGGATTGTTTATATGTGTCTCGTGTTGGGGAGTATCGGAAGCGTCTGGGGGTATTTCGGCCGTTGCAAAAGCTGATGTGAGGTCTTCGCCGTTGTTGGATTTGTTTTCGAGGTTTTCGACAGTTGTCTCATGGTCGACGCGTGGTTCTTCCATGTTTCATTGAAGCTGGAATCGATATTCGGATACGTCTTTCACGCGTGTGATTGTTTGTTTGCCTGCACGTTCTGGAAGTGATGTACCTTTGCTGTGACAATGCAGAACTCATAAATAAAATACTCTGACAGGAATAATAATAGGGAAAAATCCCAGCAATATCACAACATAGAATGGTGGATCATGGTGAACAAGATAACATTGATGTGGTGGCTTGACACATTGTTGGCCGTGTTGATATCTCCCCGTTGTGCTGGGCAACCACCAATCAGAGCGCGAGAAAACGCCGTTATATACTGCCCTTTGATTGGGCATCAACTACAATCTACCACAACACAGCAGTACAGTTTCAGGACAAATGATTTGATTACTTCGGATACGAGGAACTTGCTACAGTTACAGCCCAAGATAACATGCGGGAAAGGACATGTGCTTGTTAGTAGGCTGGTCAACTGTACCTCTGAGCGATATGCCTACCTAGGTAGTGTTGACATTTCGAATTTGTCAACCCATCACTTGCCATGTCACTAATCAGACCGCCTTCGCTCGACCTAGCCTGAGTAAATTAAAGTTGCGGATCGGACTCGTCTTCGGTCAAGGTGCCGACAACGTCTCTTGAGTCTCTGCTATCCCACTCCGGCTCCGATTAGACAACATACGTAGTACTGTCTGATCACTCCGGATTTGAATAAACAGCGACGAGTTCAGTTCATTTTATATAGATTCGATGTCTGTGAATTGATTCGAGAATCGACGGAGTTTGCGGTGGAGTTAGGCTAGAGGTCCGATTTAGCCGAATGGCGGTTAGTAGCAGGAGCAAGAGAGAGACTGTCCATGTACTGTAACCGCAGTCAGTCGTGTCTGGTGAGTTGTACGGAGTATCTCGTCATGTCTCGAGTAAATGCTGGTCGATAAGTGAACGAGTCAACGAGTGTCGCTGTATTTCAAAGTATACAATCGAGTCAAAGGTCACTCTCGTGTCGTTGTGAAGGTAGTAAGAATCAGCTCCAAGAAGGGCATGAGCGATATAAAAGAGCGACGTCAGGCATCACGTGACGGCGGGTAACCAACCAGGGCGTGCCGGCGGACCGCGTGACGGCGATTGGCCCGCGAAAAGTTTTCGGGTTGTTTGGGAGGTTCAGGGAAGGTTACTGTCCTCATCCATCCATCCCTTCTAAAATTCTTCTTCTTCTTGAATCTTCCCTCTCCAGTCTCCATCCTTGGTGTTGCTGCTCATCTCCATTCCAATTCCACTCCCCTCTTGTTGTTTTTTTCTGTTCATCTTGTATATTTCACATAGACGCAATGGCTGCTCCTATTCCTGCTGTCGAGCTTAAGAAGCCCAGCGGTCTCGACCTTTACTCTCGATTCGCCTTTGCTGGTGCTGTCTGCTGCTCCGTCACTCACGGTGCTTTGACTCCTGTCGATGTGTAAGTGATTCTGCTGCGCGACGATATTGAGGATAAAATGCGGTGTTGTCGAGTTTTCACGGCTGAAAATTGATCTTCCGCATCTCCGGCGCGCATCGCAAACCAACACCTACATATACCCCAAGCTAACATCTTCCAGCGTCAAGACCCGTATCCAGCTTGACCCCGTCACCTACAACCGCGGTCTCTTCGGTGGTATCCGCCAGGTCGTTGCCAACGAGGGTGCCGGCGCCCTTTTGACCGGTTTCGGTCCTACCGCCGCTGGTTACTTCCTCCAGGGAGCCTTCAAGTTCGGAGGTTACGAATTCTTCAAGCAGCAATGGATCAACCAGCTCGGTCTCGAGACTGCCTCCAACAACCGCACTGCCGTCTACCTCGCCTCCTCCGCCACCGCCGAGTTCTTTGCTGATATCGCTCTCTGCCCTCTTGAGGCTACCCGTATCCGTCTCGTCTCTGACCCCAAGTTCGCCTCCGGTCTTCTCGATGGTTTCGGCAAGATCTTGAAGAACGAGGGTATCGGTGCTTTCTACTCTGGATTCGGACCTATTCTCTTCAAGCAGTATGTCTGATCAAATCAGCCTTGGTGGCTTTTGCTAACTTTCATAGGGTCCCCTACACCATGGCCAAGTTCGTCGTCTACGAAAAGGTCGCCGAGGCCATCTACGGCGTCGTCGACAAGAACACCCTTTCTGACGGTGGCAAAACCGCTGTCAACCTTGGATCTGGTCTCATTGCTGGTTTCGCTGCCGCCATTGTCTCCCAGCCCGCCGACACTATGCTTTCCAAGATCAACAAGACCAAGGGTCTCCCTGGTGAAGGAACCATGACCCGTCTTTTCAAGATTGGAAAGGAGCTCGGTTTCCGTGGTTCTTACTCTGGTATTGGTGCTCGTCTGTTCATGGTTGGTACTTTGACCGCCGGTCAATTCGCCATCTACGGAGGTACGTTATTTTCCACTCTCTGTTTGAATTTCCGCGACAGTTGCTAATTATAAATTTCCAGACATCAAGCGTATGATCGGTGCCACCGGTGGTGTTGAGATTGCCCCCAAATAAGCGACCAATCTCATGCAGGGTGCGAGAAGCGAAACATGACACGAAAGGAAATGGATCGCTTGTTATAAAAGACAGCTCCGTTTTCTAGACAATGGTTCTAGAACGACGAAGCGCACATTATTCAATTTCATTTTCATGTTCATCAGATACCCAAGCTGGGTAGATGGACTTGTAAAACGAGTTTACCCACATTTTTTCTTCTTCTATATCTTCTTTTGATTTGCTGTCTTTTTTTCCTTTGTCACGTTTATCTGTAGATCATGATGCACTCGATAGTTAATAGAGCATTCCATTTTTGTACCATCAAACTATTGCATGTGTTTGTATTTGTCAATCCGTGGATGATCGCAAAGAAATCCGGGGTCGGGGTACCTGGGAACTCTGTACGGTACTGGTAGACTTGCCGAGGCAATCCATGTTTATCCGTTCCTTGGATACTTCTCCCACGGTCATACTTCTACCTCCAACAATCCAACCTTATACATAAACCTTCAATGTTCATCCAAGAAGCAATCGGAGTATACAATGGCAGAACCAGCATACATCACCATCTCAACCCGCAAATGGGAACAAGTCACAACCCTCATCCCCGCCGAATGGCGGCTAGACGATAAGTATATTCCCCGCGCAATGCGCCTGTCGCCTTTGGAGTCGGTGCATCAACTCCACGAATTCGAGGAGGAGTATCCGACAAACATACTACATGTTCCTAGAGAATGTGGGATTTTGAGTGCGAAAGAAGTGCGGATTACGGAGGGATATGATGTTCGCGGATTATTGAATGAGATTGCGGAGAAGAGGTTGAGTGCTGAGGAGGTTGCGTTGGCGTTTTGCAAGGTTCGTCGTCTCCTCCCCGTAGTCTCGCTCTGAAGTAGGCATTTGGCTGACTTGGATATCCAGAGAGCGGCTATTGCGCAGCAATTAACACGCTGCATAACCGAGCCCCTATTCTCATCCGCCCTGGACCAAGCACGCAACCTCGACGCCCATCTAGCACGCACAGGAAAGCCTATCGGTCCTCTGCATGGCCTCCCCATCTCCGTAAAGGATAGCTTCAACATCACTGGCGTCGATTCATCTCTCGGTGTAGCAGCACTATGCTCCAAGCCCGCTTCCAACGACGCATCCCTCGTCCATCTCCTGCGCTCCTTAGGGGTCGTCATAATCGCCAAAACCAACATCCCTCAAACATTAGGACTACTGGATAGCGTAAACCACGTCTTCGGCCGCACACTCAACCCTTTAAACCCAAAACTAACGCCCGGCGGAAGTTCAGGTGGTGAAGGTGTCCTCGTCGCTATGCGCGGGTCCATGATCGGATTTGGCACAGATGTGGGCGGGAGTATCCGCATTCCAGCAATGTGTAATCATATCTATGGCTTCAAGCCGAGTGTGGGCAGAGTGCCGTATGAGGGTCAAACAGCCTTTGGGCTTAGAGGTACTTTGGCGATTGCGCTCAAACCTGTGGCGGGGCCGATTGCGAGGTCGGTGGCGGATATTGATTTTGTGATGAGAGAGATTGTTCCTAGGGCGGAAGGGGTTGCGAATGATTGTATTCCGGGCCAGTGGCCTGTTCCTCCTCAGCAGGAGGGGGGAAAGGGGAGGAAGAAGAAATTGAGGGTTGGGATTTTGCGGAATGATGGGCTTGTGACGCCTCTTCCTCCAATTAGCAAGATCCTGGAGGAGGTCTCGCGAATCCTTGCGAACAGTAAAATCGCTGATCTCGAGGTGGTTGATATCCCTACCCCGCCGATAATGAAGCAATGCTTCGTGAACGCAGGAAGATTAATGAGCGTAGATGGCGGGGTGCCAATGCTCGATCTCATCTCTTCAACCGGTGAACCACTCGTGCCATCGTTAAAGGGCACGAAGCCTCGGAAGCCATACACAGTTGAGAGACTGTGCGCACTGAATGCGGAACGCGAGGATATTGAGATTTCTATGCGGAAGGCGTTGTGGTCCTCAGGACAAATCGATGCTATCGTGTTGCCTGTAGCAGCCCATCCCGTGCCTAGACATGATCAATACGGGTGCGTTTCGTATACGAGCGCGTTCAACTTGCTCGATTATCCCGCGGGCACAATACCAGTTCGAAAAATGACGGAAGCAGATCTCAAACTCGAGCTTGGTGCCGGTGATAAGGTATTGTCGAAGTGGGATGCTGATAATAAGAAACTTTGTACGTTCCTTCTTCTTTTTTTTCAAATGATGGGCAGTATGCTGATGTTTCGCGGCGTTTAGGGCAAGGAGATAGAGCCGTCTATCTGAATTCGCCGCTGAGTGTGCAGGTCATTACGCCAAAGTTGCATGATTATGAGCTTTGTCATGCTATGGGGATCATCGATGAGGCGTTGAGGGATTATTATGGTCGAAATCAGGCTGGGAAGGCTATGCTCTGAGGTTTACGTGTGTCGATTTATGTACATATCTTGCCCAGCTTCTTGACGGATCATGCAACGGACCGTGATTAGAGCGTGTATCTAATAAAAAGAAATGAGATATCAGAGCTTATCAAACTCAGCCCCAATCTCATCAAGCATACCCTCATAATCCACGGCATACGTATCACCATCCCGACCAATAACTTCCCCTACCCAGAGTCCCCTCGGCTCAAACCTCGCCTTGAATGGCAAAGCCCTCATAACAAGACCATACGTACACGCAATCGGATCAACACGAACCGTTTCACCCGTTCCCTCGTCCGAACAACCAGCCTTGATATCGAATGCACACAACAACTGCGCAACCGCAATCCAGATGAGATTACGCGCAAAATACCGTCCAGGACAAGTCCTTCTTCCGTATCCAAATGCAGGAGCCGGTAAGCTCCTAAGTGTCGTGCCGTCCTGTTCAAGCCAGCGATCAGGCACAAACTCGTCTGGATCAGCGGGGCCGAAGAGCGCTTCTTCGCGGGATATGGTCCATACATTGGGGCACGATTATGGAGTTCTTGGGGATTGTGTTAGCCGTTGTAGATGGTTTCTTCTCTGTTTAGATGAGGAACACCCTCGGGACCAGCGGGTCGCCAGCGGAATATTTCCTCAACGATGGCGGTTATGTACGGCAGGTTAGGTTTATCGTTCGGTGAAGGGAGTCTGTCGTGACCGACGACAGAGTCTAGCTGCTCGCGTGCCTTTGAAGATGAAGGCTTGTTGGTTCTGTGTAATGCAAGCAACGACGAACCAGATCAGGTCGTACCGTCCAGGGCAGCATCGATCATTGTTCCAAGCTCAAACGCCAGTTCGTCCAGCGGCATTTCGAGGCTGTCTTTCTCAACAGTGCTTTTCAGATGTTTCGATATATTCCACGCTTTGGACTCTAGGCCCCGTTTGAAATTCTTATGTCCGAGGTCGTATTTGGTCGTGTAGTGATTCTCGGCTTTGGCCTTCCATGGTGCCAGGAAGCCGGGCAGATTGTTTAGGACAGGGAATTGATCGACGATATATGCGCCTACTTAATCAGAGAATTCATCGTTGAGTTTTATGACGGCGCGGAGAATAGGGTCGTTGGAGTTTTTGACCCGAAACCCATACAGCAGAGAGTGGATGGTACTAGCCACTGCGCGCTGGAAAATTCCTTGAACATTAGTGCCGGAGCCGCCTGCTTGCGTCAATAGGTCGTGCATTAATTGCCTCGATTCTAGGGTCTGAAATGGCAGATAGGCTGCTGCTGGAGTAGCATTCAAGACAGAAACTTGGAGTCTCTGATGTTGTCGGAATTGATCAGTGTAGTTAACTCATCATGAGATGTTGAGTCCTTTTAGCGCTAACTCTGTCGCCAACTGCACTTTTCATTAGATCATGGTCACACGTTACAAAAGAGCACTGGAGAGTCATACAAAAAGCCTCGGCCGATCCGAGAATATAGCTCCGCGCTTCGCCATAAGTTCATGCGCTACTTCAGATGTAGACACGATAATAACCGGCTGCCCGAGCATGTTTACATAAACAATGGGTCCCTATTGCTTGCTCCATTCGCGATATGTCCTCCAGCCATGGGACTTGGGCGCTTGGTGAACATTGCCGATTATGGGTAGTGGTTTGGGACCGGGTGGTAGTGGTAAAGATGAGGTTGATGTACGCGGTGTGAGGATGTACACAGCTATTAGTAGCCCGGCGATGGCTGTATAGGTTGCTGGATGCATGGTCGTTGGTGAGTCGAAGTACTACCACGTAGTCGTGGACCAGACAGCCAGATGAAATAGTCTGGGACTACTTATATTAGAACATGATGTTAAAAGTCATCTAACCACGTATAGTACAGAATATGCCAAGTCAAGGGGAGGAATAATGCTCTTGTACGTCAACTGGTGGGTAGTCGTGTATGATCTCAGGAAGCAACGGTCAAATAACATGTTGGTTTCAGCTGAGGCTGAGCAAGGATCTAGCCAACCAACAAACCAACACTCTGTATATATCATTTGTTGGAAGCAACACCAAAGCAAAAAGTTGCGCACTTGAGACTACTGTCTGCATTGTTGAAACATTGAGATACAATTTGTTGGGTTTGTGTCGTACATAGCATTAGCCCTAGTCCCAACCCTATATGTCATATCAACCCTACCTAATGCAGACTACATCCATCCATCGAGAGAATAGTAATCATGTTCTGTATCATCGACTAGTTATACCTAGTTAGATACTGCTTCCTGGGGGAACATTGAACTAAATTATCAGGATGAAAAAACCCACCCACATACATGGGTGAAGAAAGAACTGGCAAGTGTATTCATCGCGCCCTGCCGATAAAATACAAGTATCAAGAATAAGTGAGTATAAATCAATTTGTGTCTCATAACTTATCACGCTATCTCTTGCTAGCTTAAGCAGGTCATCGGTTGCTTCCTTCGATGATACCGCAAATATCCTCCTAAGAGTCATCCGGGTCGACCAAATCTCCCACAAGCAAAAAGTCACAGGGAACTCTAATGCCAACCTTTCTATCGACCTTGATAATATGTTTTCCAGGGGCAAACACATTCGTGGTCGCAAAGAAGTTCAATTTCACAGAGATAGCAAATGTTGGCCACACAAATCGTTCCAACCATTTGATATGATCGTCTCGCATATCACCACGAGCATTGCCACCGTAAATGCTCGGTTTCCAGTCTGATTCGCTAAGGCTGATTTGGGCCTCGATTTCTTCGTCGTCAGCCAGAATGTTTCGGCTTGCATTCGCTTTCACGCCGTACATTACGTCCCCACCGGACCTGATCCAGGCCTTGTACATGAAAGTCCGCACACTCACGTCAGTGAAGTTTGAGTCAAACACCATATCGCCGGTATCTTTGACTGTCAACACAGGGCCATCGGAGCTTTCAAGATGGGCTTTCATGTCCTCGCTCATTGAGCCATTAGCTATGGCCTGGGGGCCGGGATCATAATCCCACCAGCCACCGACAAGATCACCGCCGAGACCGTCTTTGGCCCCCTGCCATGGGTATGTCGTGTTCCACTTCATCTTCGCCTGGAGTCCAGTTGACATTCTATCTGACTCATCGGACACTTCTCTGAAAGCCGCCGTACCCTTGCTATTGGCGATTTTCTCGAGTTCTGGCAATAGCAACCGATCCCATATAACCTTTTTATTGATTATGATGCTGGAAGTGTGACTCTGGGGTATAGGATATATGTTCCCCTGGGTGCCTGTAAACTCGGGAAATGCATCCCCAATACCATTATCTGGGCCGCTTTCTTTCGTTTTGATGTAAACGCTCAGACAGGCAACGGACATGTCCGTATTTGGATCCGGTTTGACCGGATGATATAGTTGAAATCCCATTTGTTGCGGCGTTAAATAGGCGATCTTAGGATCCTGATCTTGTGTAACCGCCGCCAGTGAAAAGTCAATTGCCTTGACGTTGTCTCCAAACCATCTTTTCACCTGGTCTATATTCGGGTCTGGTTGGCCTTCGTCCGGGGCGACGTCACTTGGCCCGGTGTAGTCGAACGTAACCTCAAAGTTATCCAGGATGTCAAAATCGAACACAATGTGCCCTTTGTGGGTGGGATCGGACGAGAAATCAAGGGTTTTCCCTTTGGGCTGGTTTTTGGAGTTAGTAAGACATGGATGATCTATTGCATGAGACATGATCAAAACGCGGCATCAGGGATTGAAGGCCCTATTATTGTGAAAACTAACTACTTACTTCTCGGCCCTGAAATTCGCCACCAACCCCGGCTGACACTGAAGACATCTGTACTTGGACTGTTATGACCCAGCCCGGTGATATGTCATCTACCTCGGGATCGCCATCTGGCGTCTCCTGACCTTTTACATTGCCTTTGTAGTATTGCACCGAAACAGTACCAGCAACATCACACTTAAGTACTGCCCGATCGGCAGTGAACTGAAGAGTTGGAGGCTGAATTTGAACATTCCACGTCGTGACACTATGCAGAATTTCTTCATGGTGATGCATCTCGTATTTTTTGGTCACAAATGGGTCGACTAGCCGTTGGCTGTTATCTTTATTCTTCCACACCTTCAGAAGCAGCTCGTTGAGTTCTTTGACTTTGTAACTGACAACAACATCCCAGCGACTGGTACGGGAATCACCACCCATTTGGCTGACCAGGTCGGCCAAAGGCAGAAGGTCGTTGAGACTCATGGTCACTCAATGGTCGAAGGTAAGATAGTCGGCGAAATAGGTTCTGTTCAGTCTCGGATTGCAGTTCACTAGAACTTCAATGAGAGAGAAGGAAATTAGTCAATTGGTACTTGGAAATGTCGATCGAAATTTATAGCTCATTCGGAAATTTGGGGTTCATCGAACACCAGAAACGTTCCAAGGTTGTTTTATCCAATTGGAATTACAATTCCATAGGTGAACAGTCGACTTTTTCTACCTGGGATGCGGAGAGCTGAAATTAAATATCAAAATGAGCGAAAATTTATTGTTGCATTAGCAGGAAAGTATTCATACCTCGTGGTTTCCTACATGGTCACACGCATGTCTGGTCAAAGCAACGAACAGGCAGCCACTATGAATGGCAAGCAGAGTCCACGCAAGAACCATCTATATACATGCATACAGCTTAATAATTATGAAATGGGCCGCATAGGTGAGACTTGCAGTTACGAGAACTATAACTCTGCGGCGACGTGTATTGGCTAGTACAACTATCGGCATGACCAGGGTTAACTAATCTAGAGGCACGTAACACTTGGCTCTCGGAAAAAAATACTTCATTAATCAGTAATGAAATGATCTGTATATTTCGTATCATGTAAGTTATAGCTGTTACGTACGAGCTTTTACGGGTACGTCGTTATCCATGGGTGGTAATTCATTTCACGATTCCAAGGTTCAAAATATCGATTGATGCCCCCGGGGCCGACATTCACATCATATTTCAGGCTCATCCCCTTCGTGATATGTAGGTAGTCTGATAACACAACTCCTTTATTTTTCTGCCTCCTGACCTCCAACTCGATGAACATGGGCAACCTTGACGACTATCCATTTGTATTTGACCTGGTGGCTCAAATCAAGGGTAAGAACCGCACCGATGGTTGGGATGTCATGGTTAGCTTCGAAATCAACGAGCTGAACACGTTCTTGACAAGAGCGTGGGACAATAGAGATAACAGTGCTCAACCATTGGAGAAATTCGATGTCAGACACTACGAAAAACATAAACAACAGGAGTGCTTACGCAGTATTACGACATGGAATGTATCACTAAAACCCCCTAAGATTCAGTTTCAATCTCATTATGCAGTTCTACAAATGGATGTCACCGGGGATGTGAGCGTCCAGTACTATAAGGGAGGCCCAGGACAGGAAACTGAAGATGGCGATCCAGATGTTGAATCCATATCTGATGGCTGGGTGTTGACTGTTAAGACCACCATATCTTCGGTAACCGCCTCTGAAGACGGCCAAATATATGACCACCAGGTAATCCATTGCGTTCTTACAGTCGGTTTCTAATTGTGGTGGATAGTTTTCTGACTGCTCGAACCTAGCCCAAAGGAAACATCCTGGACTTTTCGTCGAATCCCAGTCACAAAGGCCATATCGTTTTAGACTGTGCACTATCAAGCGACTACACTGTCACCTTTGACTGGACAAAATCCAATAACCCCAAAGAAAACCCCCCAGACGACAATTTGGAGCAGGCCAAAAGATGGATAGAGGACCACATCAACGCCATAGACTTTTCACTAGCTTCAATCATTCGACCGAAGGAGTCTTCACAAACATATCTAACGCCAGAGCAAATGGTCTTCCAGTTATACCATCCACCAGAGTCCCATCATACGTGGAGACCCGTTGGTTGCCTGAGTATGTACATCAAAACCAAACAGACCGGTGAAGGCCATGGCCCTGGGAATCGAGTTCCCAGCTTCTCGGGTACAGAGGGCAACATATACCCCATAGCTGGAGGATACTCCGCCAGTATCATCGTCTCCAACTGGTATTATCGTTGGTTTGAAACTTACATCGATGTTGACATTAGGCATCATATACAATGCATAGCGCAAGATGTGTTTCCTTTGGACGGAGAATGGGTGCCTGATTACCAGGATCGGAGTAGTTCTACTCGTGATGATATTCTACTGGTTGGACAACTACCTTGACACGACTGATCAATACTTGAGACTACCTTACATGATGGAGTTGCTTCTCTTCTTAATCATCAAGTGATTATCCAAGTCTTTGGAAAATAATTCGCTGAATTGAAGATAATTAAGGCTAACTGCTGAGTACAAAGTCAAAACCATCAAATAAAACATTTATTTTAGCCATAACAGCTATATAATTCGACGGCCTTGGAACTACGGTATTTCCGGACTGAGAATTGGAGATAGCGTCGTGTATTCATTAAAACATCCAGACTACCTTCGTATTGAGTATACACGAGTTATGGTTAGTCTGGCTATGCACGCTACTTCACCTACCGGAAAGTGAGACTGTGGCTGGCTGAGTCGATAATATTGCATGTATATGCGAATACGAATCATACAATTGCTTTCAGTGTGTTGGATGCTACGTTTTTGCCGGGTTGGATGTCCAGCTGTGATGGACTGCATGATGCGGTTGGACGAGCATCTAGGGTACGAAACTTTACCATCTCGTTTGTCCTTACAGTGCTTGCGGGCTTCTCTCCTAGGTAAATTCTATTCGTATTTGGCGGTTTTCTGCGTCTACTCTGTCGGCTGCTTTTTCCTTAGATCGTTATGGCGTGGGATTAACTGCACGCCTCCTTCTGAGCCGGAAAATCCGACCAAACACAGTATAACACCTTTATTTTATAAGAACAGGCTTTGCATGCATTCACTAGACTAGTACTGCATGTGTAATTTAGTCTATGATACAAGACGTGTAGGCATGTGTCACTACATGGGCATGGGCATGGGCAGAGAACTATAAAACAGTGTCTTGGATTGCAGTGCATGTCTTCATGTTAATAGTTGTATCTAGTTCAACTTTTCATCAGAGTAAAGTCTTGCAAAGTGCATGTCAGCATCCTTGTCGGTAGCGATCGTTTTATTATCGACTCGGACTCACTCACCCTGGGAACGACAGTCTTCAAGACGTTTCCTGATTCGCGGACGTTCATATATGCGAATGACTGCACCCTGCAGGACGATGTCATAGCAAAGGAGTTGCATTTACACACGGCGTCATTCAGCTCCAAAGGATCGCCCACATTTCACGTCCAGGGCGAAAATGGAAAAGACGCCGTAGGAAGCGAAACAAACGTCGCAAATGGAACCGATGGCCACAACTTTTTCTTTTCGTCGGCAAGTTTTGAGTATAAATCACGCTTCAAAGTCAACGCAAGGGGCGGCAATGGTGGCCGAGGTGCCAGCGCGTCTCTGGGCGGCGAAGGCGGAGCTGGAGGCAATGGAGGAAACGGGGGGGTCGTCGACATTAAGTACGAAGACAACTACCAGCTGGCCATGGACGGCTATGATGATTACGATGACGCTTTGAGTGCGGCAGATCCAGCTCACCCGGAAAAGGCGGAGCAGGCAATCAAGAGGGCGGCCAAGAACTGGATTGAAGTTCTGCATGCCGTCGTTAAAGATCCTCCGAAGGTCACGAGCCTCATAAGTGAGCTTTATACGGAATTGGAAAAGAAGGATGAATATGGGCACTCCAAAATTACCATTCCATTGAATGAGCTGGAACAGAAGGTGAAAGCCCTCGAGAGGGCGTTGGAGGATAAAAAGCCTGGCGATGGCATGGCATGGGACTTGGAGAATGCAATCGAATACGATGGCGGTTTTCCTGGAACTGGCGGCGATGGAAATCCGCAAGGAAAGAGAGGACAGCGAGGAACTAGCGGCAAGTATACTGTGTACAATGAGATGGATTACGATGCAATTTGGGACAGCGACGAGCTTCTGTACCATCCAGATCAAATCTCCATGACCTTCCGCGATGCATATGCAGAATATTTCCGCGGTGCGGGTGCAAATGGCGTGCAAAATATCCAAAGATGTGCTACTCTTCTTAGCCAGCTGATTCAACGGCTTGGGTTTCTCGATGACATTGATGCCACAGACCCATCCTCCAAATCTGAATCCGCGCTATGGCAAGCTTACTGCCAACGTGAAGCTAATATCCTCGTCTTGCCATCCGGAAACGGCAAACCCACATCTATCAGCACCTTGCAAAGCATTCACAAACAAGCTCAATTATATATGGCACAGTTGAGCAGCGGACAAGATCTATACGGGCATTCCCCTACATGGGTCCCCCGTGGAAGCTTCGAGTTTTACCAAGAGCAAGTTGACGATGTCCTCAAGGATTTCGACAAGATTGAAAACAACTATGAGCTATATAGAGCAAAAGACTTTGAACAAAAAAGCAAACTACAGTGGATTCAAGATGGGATAGACTCTGCAAATGCAGCAATTGACAAAACCACGAAACATCAAAGCACTACGGCAGGTCTTATCCCTCCCTTAATTGCCAGTATTCAATCACTGAATGCAGAGATCCCTCGCAAGAAAAAGGCGCTGGTTGACGAAATCAACGAGGTCAAAGATAAAATCAAAGACATGCAAACTGTCCCTATCAACGACTTCTTGACCTCAGCTGTTTTACTGGCGATTCTGCCCGACGCCACAACGGTTCGTGCCGTTGGACAGAAAGACTGGCTGAAGTTGATTAGAAGCCTTACTGACGAAGCTGGGAGCCTCGTGGAGAAAACGTTCATCATTGATCAAATCGAAGAGATCGACGATACTATTGAAGGCCTAAAAGACGGTATTACACTCACGGACACCGGTAACCTCGACCCTGGAGAAGCAGGAGGACCAAAACTGGCGGCAACTCGAGAGGCTTTGATGAAATTGATTGACCAGTATCAGAATCTCATCAAGGATTGGAAGTATATTGTGAAGCTATTCGACGATTATATGGAGACCGTTGTGAACCGCAATAACCAGGCTCTGCAATATAATCAATATCTCATTTCCTGGTTACAAGATGAGCTCAGCATTCGTCAACAGAGAGACACTATCAGCGGCCTCAACAGAAAAGGGCTAGATGAAATTGACCCTGAGCTCCCTGCAGTGGCTGCTTTTGTGCAGCAGTCTTACTATAACACCGTCGACCAAATCCTCAAACTTCTGTACATGACAGAGCGAGCGTTGTCATTCTGGGCCATTGATCTTCCTCTCGACAACTTTGATACTATCCGACAGAGCGGTATCGATGGAGGAGGTCTCTCCGCCTCACTATTATCGCTCAAAACAAACATACTGAGATCGTATAGTGACGCTGTCGAAAACTCCACGTCGGCATATCAAAAGTTTGGAGATTGGGGTAGTTCTGGGCCTAATGTTCCATTGGTTTATCATCTTACCCACGACGAATGGAAGGGTCTCAGTGCCGGCAAAGAACAGGCGTCTGTGGTCCTGTCGAGTGCCTACGCCGGGACGACACTCGACGAAAACGTGTTTCTGGGCCGCTACGACGTGCGCTTGACTAAAGTACGGTTCTTTGTGGAAGGCGACGTACGATTTCTAGACAATAACGGGGATAAGGTCATCCGTGTCTCACTGAGACATACCGGAAAAGAAACCATCGTTGATCCCAATGGTATCCCTAGTGTATTTGAGCACAACACTCTGCATTTCAGTTTTGAGTATCTGTATCCATTTGACCCCCAGAATCCGCATATTATCACGGATGGAATTATGTTTGACAGCCCGGTGCCGCAGAAGTTGAGTTATGCCTTGTTTGGTCCCTTTACAGTGTGGGATATCGAAATCAGCCGGGACTTAAATCCCAATCTGATTTTGAGTGGGATGACGGGGGCGCGCCTTGAGTTTACTGGCTGGAGCAAGGCTTCTTCTTAAGAGTTCGTCTGAATATGGTATTCTATAGCGCGAGATGAATTTGGCTCCGAAACCCCCCTCATCGTTTCTCCTCTATGAGTGCAACTTGTGGACATCCGAGTATTCTGCAAGAAGTGACTCCCATTCAAATTATTCTAGATATTCCGTACTTGTATTTGTTTCCACGCACCTTTACCTTTCAACCTCAGTCCTACGAGGATGATGAAGGCAAGAACGAATAAGTGGATTTATCGCGTCAAGCGTGTGCCTGTTTATGCGACTTCGGTGCTCTATTTCTGGCACATTATTTTCTGACTTGCTGCCGAGAACAAGCCAAGTTTGCATATTCTAGCGACAAGGGCCATACTTGGGTTTATTTCTCGCGTATAAGATGTGGTGTTGGTATTTCAAGAAATACCTTGGACTATCCCGAGCGCCGAGCTCTGAGTTAGGGCTAGAGCCTGAGTGAACCCTAACGTATGTTAAACGTATAAAATATTGATCAATGCTGAGAGAAAACCATAATGATTGCAAAGGAAGATAATTTATTCTATTGAATTCTGTTAGATCCAACAATCAGTCAAGAAGCACCCGCTTTATGCAACGCAACCTTGACACCATTCTGACTCGCAGTCACAAGTTTGTACAAAGGCACAAACTCTATCACAGGGTCGCGATTCTCAATGCTATCAAAAGTTACCACTATCCTAGCTACAGTAAATGCAACCCGATTCATTGCCAGATTCTGACCAGGGCAGACGTGTGGGCCTCCCCCAAAGGGGATGAATTTCCATGCAAGAATGGAGAGCTTGAGTTCTTCCCATCTTTCCGGTCGCCACGTATCTGCATCATCGCCGTATATATCCTTGCGATGATGAAGAGCATAGAAACTACTGCCGACGACGGTGCCCTTGGGGACGAATACTGGGGAATATCCGTCTGGTCCTCCTCCTAATGGAAGGGATGTATCCTTGATAGCAATGCGTGTCATGCTACTCACCGGTGGAGTAACGCGGAGAGTCTCGTTGATAATATGATGAAGGTATTCCAGCCGCTTCAGATTGCTGGTAGTGATTTCTGAGAGCTCAAGCAGTTGTTTGCGAAGTTTCTGCCACACATGAGGGTTTCGAGCAAGATGAAAAAAGATATTAGATAAGAGAATAGCAATAGTGTCATGCCCTAACAAAATATTAGCAAGAAAGATTTGGGACACTTTGCCTAGAACAGGGATATGAACATACCAGGAAGAAACACATTCATCAAAGTATCTTGAATCTCTGACTTGTCTGAGGTCTCTTGGACAACATTGTCGACAAGGATATAACTTTTATCAGTCTTCTCCTTGGAATTCTTGCGCCGGACCACAGCATTTTCCACCGACTCCGCAACAAACTGATTGATAGTGCTGCAAGCCTCCCAGAATTTCTCGTCTCGATGCAGGAAGTTGAATGGTAGCATTCGAAACCGCGCCCCCATGCCCTGCTGTGCAACATCAAAGGCAGAAGGGAACTTATGCGAGAAAACCAATGAATCACTCCCATCCAATGACTGAACGGACTCTCCAAAGATGAATTCAGTCGACGAGTCAAGATCCAATCGCTCAAAGAGAGGCTGCAGGTCAACAGTTGACCCATCAGTTGGCAATAGCTTTATCAACTTTTGCACATGCAAGTCATATGCCTCCTCGTTCTCAATGTGCGTTTTTGAGAAGGTCGGACGGATCAGAGCTCGGGCTCGTTCATGTCTGGCGCCGTCTAGAGTCATGACCCCATCCCCAACAAGGGGTGAAAACGCAAAGTGGCGCAAGGGACGATTTCCAAAGCTGTCAGCATCGGAGGAGAAGACGGCCTGCATATTGTGAGGTTCCATGGTGCGAATGACTGGTTTGATGGCCATCTGTGTCCGAAAAGTGGAACCTAGGACCTCGAATTGTTTCTCCAGGGGGAGTTTCTCGAGGCCGCTACTCGAGCGGTTAAGAAATAGAAACCATAGGTCAAGACCGAGGAAACTGTTGTTCCCCGTTAGCGAGGGCGCTTCTTTGCATCCATGCTTTCTGATAAACCGGGATTGTGTGATGTGGCGCCGTAATGTGAGGACACCAAATCCTAGTAGGAGGAGATATAAAATATGCATCAGAATCGCCATGGCACGTCATAAACTAATTATCACCGTCAATAAGACAGATCCCCGTCTATATTGGAGGAAGAGAGGGCGTCGACTAATATAATTTGCGGCGCGTAACACAAGGGCTAGACCGGAAGAAGAAGGCATGAAAGGGACAAAGAGAATTGACGCCAGCCACAGATATTAGCGCATAATAGCTGTACAACCACATTATATGACATGCACCAAGTAGAATTCTAGAAGCCTAAGCGTTTCGATAACGGTCTGACCGGGGAGACGAATGGGCGATCGCAGCACTCGTCCGGCTGACCTTCACGACGACGATCACAGCTGAAACCTGCAGCATCCCAGAAACAAGGTGTATAAATGGGATGGCACGTATATGGTCAAGGCAGTAGATCATTGGAACTACTCAAATTCTTTAACCATCATGCCTTCCTACACCCCTTTACAAGCAGCTTCCAAGGATCAGGAAGATGAAGCTTACGAAGAAGAAGTAGCGGTGACAAATCCTGCAACGGGCATTTCTCGCCGGCAACTTGTTTTGTTTTTACTGTGTATGACGGCTTCGCTTGTCTTTGGCGTTGATCTGGGTTGGCAATTGAGTGCTCATTACGCTACCAACGAGCAGCAACCACCCCGATCCTCTGGTCTCCTGTCAGGTTGCATGAAACTATCCACCTTCCATATCTGGAAAGGGTAACCCCTTGCTTAAAAACTGACACATCATTGTAGATCTCGGTGGAGTTAAGACCACTTTTACGTACGACCGGGTATACGCCGAGATTCCAACCAACGAATCCAATGCTGCATGGAAAGAGATCTTCCCTGCACGAGGTGGATTCTTTAGACACCCCCAGCGGGCACCCGGCGGCTCGGGGATGGCTGTTTTCCATCAATTGCATTGTTTGGTAAGCATCCGGCTGCTCTTTTACATAAATCTGCTTATCAAGACTTTCCATTATAGGACAATATTCGAAGAGGATACTGGTCAAATGGAGACGACGGGCCTCATGATAGCCCTCATCACGTCTCCCCAGCTCATATCCGACACTGCATTGATTATCTGCGTCAATCACTCATGTGCCATGTAGACACGAATATCGAACCCCTTGATGAAACGATGCATGGCGTACATGGTTTTGGTGTTGAACACAAATGCCGGAATTTTGATGGTGTGCGTGATTGGATTTCTAAGTGGGAAGATGGAATCCTCTAGTAAATTAGCAACAACAATCAAAAAAAGTTTATACTGTCTACCTCTTTTTCCCCTAATCATCGAGTAAGGGGTTCTTCAACCGTCTCATCTCTTCGTGCGAGACCACCCGCTGCTCAATCGATTCTTTGAGATGATCTAGGTCTACACATGTTCGTGCCAGATGATAGTTAGAAGTAATCACAGGCTTGATACGCTCGGTCTCCCATTCAAAAAACTTTGGTGTAGCATCACCGTGACACATCACATTCTGCACCATATCATTGAGGCAGTGATCTAGACATGTTCTTTAATGTTAGCTGGGGCTCTGAGCTTTATTTCCGGCTGAAAGTAGAGTAAATATACCGATATGAGGCCTGATATATTTCTGCCACTCTGATTCAGGTAGCTCTGCATAGTAGTGGTTGCGATTGATCGCTTTTCGTATATAATCCTGATTCAATATCAGAGTTTTAATTTGAACCGAGCTTAATTTAACAACATTCTTTACTTACAACACAATGTATCTGATGAGAGACCTCTAGCCAAGCCAACTTCCCAGAACTTTCTTGCAAGTCGATTGACGAGGAGTTGAAACTAGTCACTTCTGTTTCGCTGAGGCGGAGGCTTGCGTCGTCAATGAGTCTGTCCCAAGCGGCATCGGTTTCTGGACCAGGGGTCCCGAACAGAGGACTCGTTTCAGCAGATGTGAATTTTACCTGTTTATACCGGATAGCCTCGTTAAGAAACACTGCATGTATGAACGATAAGTAGATGATGCACGTTATGTAGTCAGCCAACCTACCCGGTGAAGTCCTAGGCCGACTAGATGATTGTATCTGCCAAAGCAGGATGACAGCGAGAATCAAATTGACACTTATCGCCAATATATGGCACAAGTACAAATTGCATCTCGACGGCCTTTTAGAGAATTCCTGTAATTCAGATGGCGGAAGCAATGATGACCGTGAATCTTCTTCCCGAATCGTGTCCGAAGGTGATAGAAATGGTTCTGCGTCTGACATGGTGGGCTTTTGTTCCCTCGAGAATTTCCACATCGTCATTGTTTTGGCATATAATTTCAATTCAAAAGGTATCTGTAGAAAATTCTCCCCACGGCAGGTGCTGGATGCACAAAATCGCTCCTAGATGACTTTCAAGACTTTCAAGATTATCTTTGAACTGCAAATCCAGCTTCCGTCCACCCAAATTGAATATAATCGTGGATTGACGAATCAATCCCAACCTCTAAACGCGCACATTGTGCCTTTCAGCCACTTCTGAAAGTGTCTTTGCTAACACCAATCATTTCTCGCTTTTAGAATCCTTCGCTAGTTATGAGAAAAATGTGATTGATATGTGATTATCGACAATTCTTCGTCGGTACGGCCACATGTCATGCAGCCAACACTGCATTTAGGATGTTGATCCTGGCGCTAGGATAATATCTCAACAAACCTATTTAATGAGACCCAACCCTGGCTCTCATTCCGGAAGATGCAATGTCTTTGCAGTGTCACCTCAGCTGATAGCAAGGGTTAGGATAGCGTGCGGAGACTATCCGCAGATTAGGTGCTGCCTGCATGCCACAAACGAAACAAAATCAATAGAGGAGCGATTATAAGGCCTATTAAGCACCAGCGGTTATCTCAAATCAAGGGCACTAGCCCGCAAGGCCATTGTGCATTGAAAGGCGCCAGGTTCATGCATCAAGGGTCCTAGTCAAGCGGTTCGACGGGAATTAATTTGGCAGATATAGGGTTTCCAGACCATGAAGGTGCACACAAAATAAACAATAATATCCAATTAACCAATTACCATTGCACTCTATTCGCCTTCAGGCCTCCCATCACGTAGTGGTGCTTTTCTGAGCGGCACAGTATGTCTTATTTGTATACAATCTACATTCTTAGGTATGCGCCGAGTGTCGAACAACATGTCGAGTTGTATTGGTCAATCTTCTGGAAGTCGAGTCTCTAGATGTCGCCATCCATGGATTGTTCTAGTCATTTCAGATTCAGGGATGCTGAATGACATGGAATATATAAGTAGACTGGGTGACCCAATGCCTTGTCAGCATGCGTAACAAAGGATTGATCACACAACCCAGTCAATCATCTAACAAATTAACCAACATTGAATCACCTTGCAGAAGCTTCCAAGATTCTGTTCAATTGACTATTATCAACCCCAAGATGCGTTCCGCAACATTGATCCTTGGTCTCTTCTTCGCGGCAACCAGTGCTGCTATTCCAATGCCTCGGGCAGCTGCCGTGGCAGGTTCGTCTCAACGTCCGCTTGTGCCACTTCTTCTCCCTGTAACCTGCAACCAGATAGTAGCTAACGTATGTTTACTTGCTTGTACAAACAGCATCGGGACTCACCCGCCGTGACACATTCATTTCCCGCGGTGAAGAAGCAACATCCGATGAAGACGTGGCCTGGAACGTTGACCTCTACCAACCGGATGCAGGTATGTGTCACCTTCAAATTATAAATATCAGTTTCGAGACTGACGATCGATGTATTCAGTCCCAGCAGAACGACGATCAATCCTTGACGCTAGGGGTGAAGAGGAGATCGCAGACGAAGATGTCACGTGGAACGTTAACATTTATAGAGAGGGCTCAGGTATGTGGAATCTGTTAATAGGGCTATGATCGCTCGAGCTGAGACACACATTCTTGGCCCCATAGAACGTCGTTCTGTTCTTGATGCTAGGGGTGAAGAGGAAACCGCAGATGAAGATATCACGTGGAACGTGAACGTCTATCCGGATGGTACTGGTATGTGTAGACTTCTTGACTCCCAGAGATTTGACAGTCCATGAGGAGAAGTTGACTGTGGGGTCTCAGCAGAGCGACGATCAGTTCTTGACGCCAGGGGCGAAGAGGAATCCGCAGAAGAGGACATCACATGGAACGTCAATGTCTATACGGAGAGTTCGTGTAAGTTAGAAAGATGTGTTTTCCCCCTTTTGTCAAAGAAAAGGATCTTCCATGCTAACAGCTGCATGTTACACAACAGGAAACTCATCGTTCAGCATACACACCGACAATCGGGAACCGGAGCATTTGGAAATGCATCCTATGGTTGAATGTTGAGGAGTACTCCAGCTAAAGGAATGAGGAACGGGAATGGGTCTAGGATTCATCGCCGTGGGGATCGATATATCGGAGAGTATACGCACATGAGAGGGCAGGGAGATCGTTATATTGGCAGCAAGATTACTTGTCGTTATACCCTTTAGGTGTAACCTATAGCCAATTCAACCCATGGTGTATGACTTTGAAACCCTGTTTAGAGGTAGCAAATTAGCACCAGTGTAACAACGACATTGGAATTAACTAGTCGGCATCTTATTGAATATGGAACACTCTTTGGGCAATATGACGCACAATGAATAGCTGGAAGCCCACCTGGCGAGTTGATGTTAGAGCTTGTATTCTGTACTCCCCGGCAGATAATTCTTCAGTCCGATTTGAGATTGTCCCTAACTTCCCTGGAATGCCACTTCGGTCCTGACTCCTGATATGCAAGGTCATTAGTCTTACCGTGATTCGCTAATAATCTGGGGTTAGTTGCGCTTATAAGTACGTACGCCCTTGCAGAAAGATTCTAGAAGTGAAGAAACTTCAAGGTTGGGGAAAACCATCTGGTTCTCCTCATCATTAGGGCTGGCTTCAGCATTGCCCAAACACCGGGTAGAAAACCTCCAAAAATAATGCATGACATCGAAGGGATTTTCTGACAATTCAGTACCGCCACCTACTTTGGCACTGAGCAAAGGAAATGTATTCGTCGCGCTCGGATACAGTAGTTGTCGTCAGTGTGGTCCTGCCTCTGTTAGTCATTATTGCGACGAGTCTTCGTTTTATTGCGCAGCGTCACAATTCTATCTTGAGGACGGCAGATGATATCCTAGTGGCCTTGAATTCCGTGAGTCAGACATTCTTCTCTTAGATTGGAAAAGTACGATGTTAAGATTGATTCCTGTCAGATCATCCTCATCGGATCCGGATGTCTGACAATCGTTGGAGCGACAATTGGGGGCATTGGTGCGGATTTGGCTGAAGTCGATGCCGGTACTGTAGTACGATTTAGGAAGGTATGCAAATGAATACTTATCAACTGCAGGCTCTGACCCCTGATTGCCGCACAGATTGCATTCGCATCCGAATTCTTCTACATAACGACAGTTGGCATCGTGAAACTCTCTCTTCTGCTCTACTATCGCCGCATTTTCGTACTCAGCCTAGTCTCACCTGGATTTCGACGAATGAACGACACCCTCATTGGAGTGGTTGGTCTCTGGATACTCGCTTTTTTCATCACCACTTTTTTCCAGGCACGTCCAATATCGTGGAACTGGACGGAAGTCGGATCTGTTAGCAATCTGCATGGCTTTTTCATCTCCGAAGCTGTCACGAACATTGCTCTAGACTTCATTGTGCTTTGTATGCCGATGCTTATTGTGTATCGAATGCGCATGTCTCTGCGGAAGAAGATTCTTGTCGTTGGTATCTTTGGCCTGGGGTTTTTGTAAGTTTCTTCTTGTCTGCCCTGATTGATCCTATTCTCGACCTCTACTTACTCATGAGCAATTCAAGCTGCGTAATCGCATCTGCCATACGGCTTTATTATGTGACAAGGTTCTTTACTGTCTCGATACAGCTCCATCCCAAACAATTCGAAGGTATGTCTCCAGACGCCCCATCATATAGTTTCTATATCAGACATTAAGCTGAGAGGAGAATAGAAACTGTGGCCAGCCTTGATTTATGGTCTCTTATTGAACCATGCTCTTCAACCATTTGTATTTGCCTACCATGTCTGGGACCTTTATTCCGCGGCGGTCACAGTCCACCGTCAATAGTCAACAGTGTTCGAGCCATTTTCTCCCTACGGAGTGATTCGAGTTCGCAAGATCAAGCCAATGAGGCTAAGCCCTCTCATAATGCGCGGAATAGTGTCAAATTGGAGACTTTGCAGGCAGTTGAACGGCTTAAGCAGAATGATAGTCAATGGCAAGACGATATCCATCATCAAAAGGTGGATCAGATTTCGGATCACGAGGGACGAGGTGCTAAGGGTCGTTCTAATGGTTGAAAAGGCGTACCGGCTCTGTTATTGTCCAGCTATCAGGATTCTCTTAGCTAGTAGTCCTAATAAATGAATTCAAAAGCTTGTCTTCAAACTTCCCAAATTTAGATTTCCTTTCGGGCTTACCCTCAATGTAATTGCCTTATGGGCATCTGATTTAGGCCGAATCAATTGAATCATACATACTTCTAGAAAGTCAGATTCTAACCATCAAAGCACGCCGTCAGACGATATTTGAGAGCATGCTCCTCAGTATCCGCATCCGCAAAGACCTCAATACCACCCTCCACACCATTTGGGCCAACCGACCACTCGCCTATTTCAACTAATTGCCTCCAATTATCCAAAATCGTTGACAAACGCGGAAGATGTCTCGGGAGAAACGGGCACCATCCATGCTGATAAAGCGAGTCGTTGTTTACTAGACTTTCCGGCACATTTCCAATATCCGTATCTGTTATGGCATCAGGATTTCCGTCACGAACCCAGCCATTCTCACCGATGGGATACGGCAGGATGAGTCGTACGGCGTCTTCGGATATTGAATCTGGCCAGCTGTACAGACCGCTTATTCTATTAACCAGAAACTTCCCATACTCTCGTTCAAATGCCGCTGAGAGAGAATCTATCTTTGGACCTGGGAATAGCGGCAGCGGCACCTCACTACTCCTGTCTTCATTCAATATCTCCTGAAGCCAGGTAGAAGAGAGGATTTGCAATCCTGGAGCGATATACGCAAAACTCGGCCGACGCGCACTAAGAAGAAAGTCCCGTAAAAGACCAGAAATATGGAATCTATCCAGGGTCTCTTCATCAACAAGACCAGGTTCGTTGCTAATAGTAATGGGACTACTACCCGGAGATCGACTTTGAATTGCTGCTAGAAGATTGTGATATGCTTTCAGATCTCGGGTAAGATCAGCAGGGATATACCGTCTATAATTCTCGTACATGGCGTCTAGCCCAATACTAGGCTGGAATCTGCCAGACTCATAAAAGTTGAGCCAAAGTTGGAGTGCTGTTTGGAGAGGGTACCTGATTCCATTAACTTCTTTAGCCTTTATCTCAATACTTTAACTCAATGTCTTGCACTTACCAAGTACGCACCCACGGCACCAGCTCTTCATGCCAAGTGCAAAGATGAGTATCCAAATCCAGGTAAAAACCGTGTTCTGCCTCCGTGGCCAAATAAAGAATGATCCAATTCTCATGATCCTCACCCGCAAAATTGGCCACTCCTCCATTCAGCGCCCAGAATTCATTTGGATTTGGCATAGAGAGATGAGGGGTGAAATCCATGGCTGGCGAAAAGTCATTGCTGATTACGATATCAATGTTCTCGAGAAAAGCTATCAAGGGCGCAGATAGGCGGTCACGAATTGCGTGGGCATCATCTCCATAGGCATCGAAGAAGTTATGTACGACGCGATTGTTGTGTGCTAGAGCCTCCGGAGCGAGGAGGGAGATAATTTTGTTGTGGAGGGAAGCACATATGTATGGGTCAAAATCAGTGACTGGCACTTCTGAGGGCTTGCTATTGGACATGGTTAAGATGAAGGTTGGGCTACTGAATACTCGTCGATTAGTTGTTACAGTAGACCGATGCGTTGGGGGATTTGGCGACGTATGTGCGCGGTTGACGACGAGTTATGGGGGGAGTAATCATTGTCATGTTGGAGCGACGGCGTCTGTGAGTGGGATGTTGTTTGATTGGTTTGATGATGTTACTGCTGGTCGTTCATGATGATAAGTTGATGGATCAGTGAAGTTGTTGTTGTTGTTGTTCGACGCGGAGAAAATGGAAGGCTTAGATAAGGGCTTATCTTATCTTATCGGGGCCGAGGCATCGCTTCGGCTACGACTCCATCCAATGCTTCTACCCCAGCTTTGTTTCATCGCATTATCTTCTGGCTTATAAATCTTCTGGAGAGATATATATTCCCTTGACCTACCGACTCTATAGTCCATATCTTCAACTGTTCTATACCCGCTTGATAATCTGTGTACGTCGCTTTTTCCGCGGGGACCCCAACTTCTCCGCACTCAACTAACCCGACTTGCCAGGCTGTCTTTTCCTTCTTCCATCTATATACAGCCACAAAAAAGCTAGACAATGGCCAAAGAAGCAGAAGCCCAAGTCCAACTCCAGGACTTCCAAAACATCTTCTCCCTCGAAGGCAAAGTCGCCGTCGTAACGGGCGGTTCCCGCGGATTGGGACTGCACGCCGCCAGCGGTCTCCTGCAAGCCGGCGCATCAAAAGTATACATCTCATCGCGCAAAGCTTCGGCCTGCGATGAAGCAGTGGCAGCACTCAATGCGCTGCCCAACAAGAGACCAGGTGCGCAGGCAATTGCTGTGCCCGCGGATGGATCCAAAATGTCGGAGTTAGATCGTTTGGTCGCGGAGGTATCCAAGACGACGGATCATGTTGATATTTTGTTCGCGAATGCGGGTGCGACTTGGGGTGCGCCGTATGACGAGTATCCCGAGAGTGCATTTAGTAAGGTGATGGATTTGAATGTCAAGGGTGTTTTCTATACTATTCAAAAGTAGTCTCCCCTTCACCCTCAACGCTGGTGATACACGATACTAACGAAGGACAGATTCACCCCCCTCCTCGAAAAAAGAGCAACACTCGAAGACCCCTCACGCGTCATCATCACCGCCTCCGTAGCAGGCATCGGCATCGGCACCGTCGGCCCTCACGGTACATACGCCTACTCCGCCTCCAAAGCAGCAGCCATCAGTCTCGCAAAGACTCTAGCCGTCGAATTGGGTCCTCGACACATTCTAACCAATGCCGTTGCTCCAGGCTTCTATCCTTCCAAGATGGCGAATGGATTGATGGAGTTGGCTGGTGGAGTGAAGACGTTGGCGGCTCAGTCCCCCAATGGGCGTGTTGGTCATCCAGAGGATATTGCGGGATTGGTTGTTTTCTTGTCGAGTCGTGCTGCGTTGCATATTAATGGGGCTATTATTACGACGGATGGAGGGAGATTGTTGGGTGGGGGTAAGCTGTAATCGGTATGGATAGTGTTGGCTACAGTATATGGAATGCCATTGATATTGTGTGACAAGTCTGTACTGCTAGTCATGATTGTGTCTAAGGAAGACTATTTAGGTGTAAACCAACGCGGGATATTATCTTCTCACTCATTAGCATCCTCCGACTGAATTGAACGCATTAATTCTTAGATTTGGGCTGTCTCATCATCAACTATTAAACCATGTTAGCTTTTAACAAGACCATTTACAATGGTATAAATAAACTCACCCGTATAGGCATATCTTCCTCTACACCAAACGGCCTCAAATCCATATACACATCCTTCACCTTCTCAAACCCAGTTTGCTCATATAACCTGACACCATCCGCCGAAGCCTCTAGATAAGCAATCAGCCCTAATCTGTCAGCCTCATCAAGCCCCCACTGAATCAACTTTCGTCCTATCCCTTTCCTTTGATGATTCGGATGAACAGCCAAGACATGTAAATACACTCTTTTACGTAGTTTGATAGGCGCATTGGAGTCTGTCGCCGTCTCTCCAGAATCAGAAGGAATAGCAAGGGTTTCTCGTTTTGTCGTGGCGAGAATTCTCCCAAACTCAGCTGTAGGTTGCACCTGCATCTGCGGCATCGGCGGATTGATGCGATCCTCGACTTCTTCCTCGATGGATTTGGTGAGTACTTCATCTTCATAATAAATCATCCAGCGAGCTTCGCCGACGATTTCGCCGGTGGTGTCATCGACTGCTTTGAAGCCAAAGAACTTTTTTGCAGGAGTCTTTTGAGTCTCGCTCTTCTCGTCTTCTTTGTAGAGTGATTTGATGCGTTGTTCAGCTAGAGCGTCGATTGTGGACTCTTTGAGGGGACCATCGAAGAGGATGGCGGAGTACATCCATGAGAAGGCAGCTTCATTGAGGCGGATGAGGGGTTTAATGTCGTCGATTCCGGCGGGGGAGATGGTGATGGCCATGTTGAAGGTTACCTAGGTATTTGTTTGGATGGACAGTTACGTTGTTGGTGATGATTTTTCGTTGTGCTCTTTTCTACATGGGGGGACAACCTGGGTTTTATAGTCGGGATCGGAACCGAAGCTGACACTTCAGCTGAAAACCACTAACGATCCCCGACTGACCAAAAGGACGCTTCTAGGTCACTTGATACTTATCAGGCGTTGGTATTTGAGGTATTTGACTCATTCGGAAGTTCCGCTTGATCTGTTGCGGTTGAAGAAGTTCAAGGCAGCAGCGTACCATCGACTTCGGATTCCCAAGAATCCGCGCTAGCTCCTGCGTCGCATCCTGACTCATCCTGACTCATCCGTGATAATTCTGTCTACAATACATATACACGTGTATCGGACATTTTGCAACGTGATTGTTAATGGAATGGCTTCACAACGAGTACCTCACGGCAATCATGGCCAACACAAGCCGAACGGTATATCGTTCTGCGAGGCTCTGCGCTTGTCCTCATATTCATGTCGTTTCAATCCAAATCATCACCGGTTCCGTGATGAATTCGATCTAGAACAAACATCAAACTCCAACTGTTTGTATGTCAAGAAATAAAGAGAAGGGAGAGGCCGCACGGAGTAAAATAGTGGCTGGATGCACGTGACTTGTCCAGGCCAATCACATGCGCAGCTCTGGCTTGCTCCTTCTTCATCCAAACAGACTCATCTTCAACGTTTCCTCTCAACATCGACGACTTGTTTTCTTTCTCTATGTAATTATCCTAGCCCATCTCACTCATTGCTATTCTCTATCGCATTTCTTTCCTTGCTTTCTTCATACTATCTCTAATTCCATCATTTATCTCTTTTGTCCCTGCCCTGTCGGGGATCCCTCTACGTCGCAACGACATCCGTTCACTTTTCTCTTAATACGTATTTCGCAAAGCACACATGGCTGCCCAGTCAACGCGACAATGGGGTGTTACGCCTCCGATTTCCGTGAACCTGCCGACCCCCGAAGAACTCGCTGCCAACGATGATTTGATCGCTGAATTGAAGGCACAAAACAACTTCGAACTGCCCTCGGAGACGGAGCGGAGACAACAGACTCTTCAACTCATCCAGAAAGTTGTCATAGAATTTGTCAAGACAGTTGGTCGACGAAAGGGCCTCTCGCCAGCAGCGCTCGAAGCGGCTGGTGGAAAGATCTTTACGTATGGTAGTTATCGTCTAGGTGTCTATGGTCCAGGTACGTGAAGCGATTGAAACAATAGAAAAAAACGAGCAGGATGTTCTGATATTCGCAGGATCTGATATCGACACCTTGATTGTCGCGCCAAAGCATGTCATGATCGATGACTTCTTTTCTGACTTCCCCCCGATCCTCGAACGAATGTCCCCACCCGGTGCGATCGAGAAGATGACCCCAGTTCCCGACGCGTTTGTGCCTATCATCAAGCTGGAGTTTTCTGGAATTAGTATCGATCTCATCTTTGCACGCTTGATACTTCCATCTATTCCCCTTAATCTTGATCTGAAGAACAATGACTACCTACGGGGCTTGGATGACAAGGAAGTGCGCTCGCTCAATGGAACTCGTGTCACCGATCAGATTTTGGAGCTTGTCCCGCAGCAGAAGACTTTTCGCATCGCATTGAGGGCTATTAAGCTTTGGGCACAACGTATGTTGATTTTGTTCGACTATTGATAAATTACTGACGGTTCTGATCAGGTCGCGCTATCTACTCGAACATCGTTGGTTTCCCAGGAGGCGTCGCATGGGCAATGTTGGTCGCACGGGTATGTCAGCTGTATCCCCAGGCTACGGGATCTGTCATTGTCGGCAAGTTCTTTCGAATCATGACCAAGTGGGCATGGCCACAGCCAGTCCTACTGAAGCCAATTGAGGACGGCCCTTTGCAAATCAAAGTGTGGAATCCAAAGGTGAGATCACTTTCCTGATTTCTACTGGGCAACATGATTTTAACTACCCAATAGATCTACCACGGCGATCGATTCCACTTGATGCCCATAATCACACCTGCCTATCCATCCATGTGCGCTACCCACAACATCTCGATGTCTACCAAAGCAGTCATTTTGCGCGAACTGCAGCGTGGAGGAGACATTGTCGATAAGATTTTTGCAAAACAGCTCACCTGGAATGATCTGTTCACTCGGCATACATTCTTTTCAAAGGACTATAAGTACTACCTCCAAATTACTGCCTCGAGCAAAACCAAGGAAGCAGAATCAGTCTGGTCAGGTCTGGTAGAATCTAAACTCAGACATCTAGTTGGTGCTTTGGATCGGAAGAACATTATTTCTGTTGCGCATCCCTTTCCCAAAGGCTTTGAAAGAATACATGTGGTGAAAGATGACGCAGAAGCAGAACAGGTCAAAAACGGATCAACCAAGTACCAAGCGCAAGGGACAAAGACCGAAACAACAGATGAGACCAAAGATCCAGCACATACTGCGGCTGCTGAAAACGGTGCCGAGGACGTTCAGGTTCCCGATCCCGAGACTAACGGTGCAGTTGACAGTCGCACAATCTACACAACGACATACTATATTGGGTTAGAGTTGAAGCCGCTAGAACCGGGTGCTTCGCGATCGCTCGACATTTCGGTTGACGCCAACATTTTCAAATCGACATGCACCTCGTGGCAGGGGTTCCAGGAGGGAATCAACGATCTAAGTGTCACACATGTCAGGAGGTATTTGTTCTGGATTCACTTTTGATCCTGCTGATTTCTAACGTACTCAAGTTTCGATCTACCCGATGATGTCTTCGAACCTGGGGAAGCACGACCTGTTCGACCAAAGAAGAAGGTTGCGAAGCCTACGACTGCGGCGGCTCCTCAGAAACGAAGCATTGACGCTGTGGACGTAAGTCGCATAGAGCCGAGTAACTTCATTGCAGCCAAACGACTGAAGCGCTACTTCGACAACGTCTGGCTCTGGGCTTCTGCTAATAGGTTGATAGGGCACTATTCACCCCGAAGCGAAGCGACAAGTTTCGGCGAACGGATTCAACCACGCAGCCACGCCGGCTTGATTCAACTATTGCGTGTTATTTCTACATGTTGGAACAAAAACATGGAGAGATGATATTCGATACATACACGATATACCCCCACCATGGGGTTTATTTCGATCACATTTGCCTATTTCATACGGTCTCGTAGCCGGATGATCTACCATGATGAGGGCTTAACAGACTTTCTATGTGAATGACTACATTGTCGCTTACTATCTACAGTGATCGGTAACCCGCTTGACTGCCCTGTGGTGATACGATCGAGCTCGATTACTAGGTTGGTGATACTTCCCTTCTAACTGTTGTTTCAGGTTCTCAGAGTTGGCTCATAAAGCAATCTACAAATTGCTAAAGAGTCCAGAATGAGGCACAAAAGGTTCCACAGAGCTGTTTTGAAACAAGAGGGAAAGATATTATCTACTTGTCGGTATTTGCCTGTATGATGCAAGAGAGAGACGACTTGCTCGGACATACAGCTCTTCCCAATCAGGGATTTCTATCTGATTGATGCATGTCAAATATTCGAGCGTACTTAGATAGAGATTCTAATTAAGCAGTCGTAAGTACTTTGGTGCATTTCTTTAGATGTAGATATTTGTATCTATGTTTCAAATACGGAATACGCTTAAAACCTTGGAATCATTGGTAGACAAAAATCTCGAGCGATTGCTGATTGAAGGGGGTAAGAACTAGTGTAGTGACGGGGAACATAGGCAAACTGCAAGTACAAAATACCGAACAAGGCACAGATGGGTTGCATTTCACGTCGGATCAACTGCCAAAAATTTCGTGACCGTCCACTCAAACATAACACGGTAAAGGCCGTTGATTTGCGTATATAAAAAACCCCCTTCGCTTGAGACTCCAGATCTAGCCTCTTGCGCAAAGATGCAAATTCATGCCACTGGTAGCTAGAAACTCTGCAAAATATGTCAGTTCATGCTCACTAAGTGATGCTAGACAAGTCAAATGAATGAAAAACATACCGCTCAGGGAATTGATTTGCTTAGAAGTATCTGAGTGCATAGAGTGATAAGAGACTGCTTCTCCTGCTCGAAGCTATAAAGCTTTAACTGCCAAATTTTCAGACGATCGTTGACCATGTAAGCATAAAAGAAACGGCCATGCTGAGGTCCAACATGAGAGAGCAAAAGCACAGGAAAATGCTGCTCATGTTGATATTCAAAGTCGTAGTCTTCCACGCTGAGCTCTGTATGATCATCCCAGAGTGCTCTTTGTTCCTCCTCATCTGGGACACTGCGTTGATTGGCTCTGTTTCGCATGGCACAAACCAGTATGTAGAACTCTGCAAATAGGATCGAGTCTTCATTGCCATCGCGTGAATGACATGCATGCATTGCTAGTAGCACCTTTCCAGGATGCGGACCCATTACCAAGATGTTTTCCATGGTGGATAGCACATGCCAGGAGTGCAAGTCTGGGTAGATACCGCTTAGCCTGGGGCCAAGGCCAAAGGGACTAGGGTGCCTAGTGTGACTGTTATCAATGCTTATGTTCAATATGCCTGAGAGGGAGAGCTACTCACTCCACAACACCAATGTCACAAAGCTCTAGTAGTGAAAAGTCTGCACTTGACGTGTCACTCTGTCTCTTTGAAGACCTAATGCATCCTCCTATGTAGGAACAAACAGCGCGTGTTCGGTCTGAAGTTTTCCACCTTCTGTTACCCACAGTTGTATTGTAGTCGTGGAATTTTCTTGTCGATCCTGGGATAAGAGGATGCTGAGTGATTTGATCCACATGAAGAGGTTCAAAGAGGATCAGGGGATCTTCAGTGTGGGAAGGGTTTGCCTTCAGTGTCGTAAAATCAAATTGAGTGTAGTGATCTATTTTGAAATCACTAACATCGCCGAGATGGCCATCAGCGGCAGTTCTGGAAATGGCCACACCACCACGAATGAGCTTCTCCCACAGGAAATTCAGCCTGTCACGGACTGGCTGGTTTGGGAGTACGGCCATCTTTGGATAGTGATGAGAATAAAGGTGTCTTGTACTGGTGCTGGTGTGCTAAGATGAGTGGATGTTTGGTGGTATGTATCAAGAAGTTTGGGAGAAAATATGAAAAAAAGAAATGAGTTGGGCAAAGTCAGACTGACTCGGAGTGTTTGAGCCATTTACATCAAAGGTGCGACTACATTATGTTCATTAACCCTAAGTACAAATGTCAAACAAGATGAAAGGACTCGGTAGTTTCCGTAGAAATGCTTCATTTTGGGACTAGTGGCTTGATTAGGGTTATAACAAATGGTAAAAAACACTATGGGAGCCCTCCTGAAAATTCGTTATGTAGTAGTTATTCGCTATATCCGTCAGCTTTTGTTAGTATGTAACCTAAATTTCTCAACAAGATTCAATTTTGTTAATTTGTATAGGATTCGTTGTAACCAAATTCGTTATAACCCGGTTTTACTGTAGTAGACAAGCCCTAACAACCATGAGACTATTAGTGGCCATCAAAAGTATTCATGATGATAGTCAATTTAATATTTAGGGTAGTGATGATTATGATGGTGATATGGATGGGATGAGTCATTGCTGTTTTACGTCGTTGGAAGTGACCTACGCAGCCAGTGGACAGAAAGATCGGCTTTATATTAAGGGGTCTGGTGGTCGCCGAGAGGATATGTACCTGGCGACATGTAGGAGTAGGGTTATGTATTGGCCCTCCTAGACCTCGGTATAAAAGTATGAAAACCGAGATGAATAATTCCGTATATCACAATAATGATAAATACATATAAACATACAGAACAAAACCCTACCCTCTCCAAGCAAACGCTACAAAACACCATACCGCTCAAAACAATATACCCAAAATAATTTCATTAATATCATCAAAGTTTTTAATATTATCATCGATGCCGCTGCTGCTCCTCATCCGGACTCAACAACGCCGCCGTCGCCCCAAACTGCTGTTGCGCCGCCGCTGCCGAAGACGACGACGAATCACCGAAATAAGTAATCACGTCCGGCGGCAAGTATTCCAGGTAGGGATTAAAATCGTTGGAGAATATGAATGGGAACTCGGCTTGGTTGTGAAATGCGGCCATGTCGATGTCTTGGCTTTCGATCAAAGTGTCGGATAGGTGGGAAGGGGCGTACTGGTCGTGCGTGGTGTAGGGATGCTGTTGGTGGTGGTGATGGGGTTGGTAGGAGGTTGAGCCAAAGGTGTATGCGGAGGCGATTTGGGAGGGTGTTAGGGCCGAGCTGTAGACGGCATGGGAGGAGGGTCCGGTGCCTGTGGTTGCGTAGGGATTGGACGCGATTATGTTGTTGTTTCCGGGTCCGGAGAATTTTGGGACGGGGGGATTGAGGATGTTTGAGTTGGTGGTTGGACCTGATGGGTAGGTTGGCATTGATTGTGCATAGGAATGACTAGGTCGATGTGTTTCGACGGTTGTCATGTCTTGTTTGACTAATACTTGTCCTTCTGATTCCTCGTCCAACTGCGGCGCTGGGAGTTGGTACAGCAGACTAAGATTTGGCTGCGCAGAGTTGATTTCTCCGGTGAGTGCCCAACCGATGGCTATTATCCGCTTGTCAGCTGTGTCCAGATGGTATTGCTTCCTTGGTTATTCTTACCTTGACTAGGATCAATCTTTGGAGAACCCATCTCAGACTGAGCAGCCTGGTTCTCCGCCTCCTTTCCAGCAACGTCGCCAATACTCGGTTGAAGGGTCGGCTGCCAATTCGGCGACGCCAGCGACTGCGCATACGCCACTTCCGTCGTACTCTCCATTTCCTCCGTGGTATACAACAACGGATCACCTATACCCTTTGCTTTCTGATCCAGCACCGTAAGAATGTACTTCGTCCCCTCCCAATATGTCTGCAAAGTTCTGAGTGCACGATAGCATCGCTGATAATTCTCCTTTGCGGCTGATGCGAGCAGACTGTGTTTTGTGTTGGTTTTGCGCTCGCTACTATGCGAAGAGTCCACGTTAGGGATGGTGAATGCGCTGGATTGATCTGTCACGAGGACGGGAGGGGATCCGGATCTTGATGAAGGGGACGAATAGTATGCACTTTCCATGAGAAAAGCGCATGCTGCAATGTACATCGGTTGGCTCGTAAAGGGGTTGCCGATGAAGCTCTTTGCGTCAATGAGTTCGGAAAACGAGAGGATATCGGCTATTGTTTTGGCTGAAGACATGGATAGTTCTCGACTGTTTGGATACAACTGCTGAATACGCCCACCAAACGAGTTAAGCAACGTCGGTTGATGCAGCAAAACAATCAGAGTATGGAACCAGAAATGAAGCAGAATGAAGTTGGTTCCTTCTTGAGCTTTGACATAGGTCTGAAAGTTCATCGTGTTGAAATGTAATTTTGGTGAAAGACGTTGGTATATGCTTGTAAGATCGTTTTCCATGCCAGCCAATCGCTTTAATGTCTCTGCATCGATATTATTGTCTTCTTGTATGGCATTAATCAGATCCGTGACACGGCCGTACAAGTGTATTATCCGAATAAGAGGTGGAAAAGGCGCCGGCCAGCCATTCGAAAGGATGGACTCTGACTGGAGCGGGAAATACAGCTCGATATCCTCATCCCGTAGGGTAACCGGTCTCCCAGTCCCCGATGAAATGACGCGATCAAGGAAGAACACACTCCAAAAAGTGTCGACCTGTTCCCGCTCCATTGCTCGCTGACTATCCTCACTTGAACCCTCGCCGCCTTCGCGTCGTTTGGTTTGTATCTGAGGGCCTTCAGATTGCTCCACACTTAATTTCCCAGCTTGACCTGTAATGATGGCCTTTGGCCTGAGACCGGTACGTCCGTAACGATGTTTAAGTCCCTGTAATTTTTGCATACCCAGATCCTGAGCCATACGGATAGCTATTCCCAAATACATCCACAGGCCACTGTCATGATTAGACCCAAATTCCTCGTAAGCCAGCAACAAACAGGCCTGAACAACAGATAACGTAGGACACGACAAAGCATTGACAACAGCAGTCATAGCTCGATGCGCAAATGGTTGGCCATGATCTGACCGTTTAAGGTCGGGCTGGAGGTCTTCGCCGTCGATGGGCCGAGCTTGCGGCGGACTCAGTAACGGATGCGGAGAAAATCTAGCTGCCAAGGCGCAAACAGCGTCTACCAGTATCGAATCTATCTTCTTCTCTTTCAGATCAGCCATGAAGCGGGTCCGTTGCAGAAACGGAAAGCTGCAGCCGAGGTGGACGAAAAACAGTTCACATAAATGGGTCACGAGATTGCTTGTCGGTAAAGAGTCTTCTCGGTCGTAGAAGGGTATACTGTTTGACTCTCCTTCTGCTAGTGTGGTGACTAACGAAGGTCCTGAAGCAGCAATTGGCGGGCTTTTTAATGACCGTATCGAGTCTATACTATATTAGATTGATAATGTCATCATGCTGAATAACGACCTACCTGACGATTGTGATTGATTCCCTCTCTTCCCGTCTCGTACGCGCACGACCTATTCATGTAAGCTTTTACTCACTTCGCATAGCCTATACATATCATACCATTTGTTTGAAACCCGGGACAATAGCCGTGGGTCCAAAGTACCTGAAATAAGGTACATGAGTTCGATGCCCTGAGCTCAAAGACGTTCGACCTATGTAAAGTGGTAAGCACATGGACGTATATTGGCGCACTTTCGATACGTACTGCTCTCCGGACTAGCCACGGCAGCAAGTCTATCCTGCTCTCTCGTCGCCTTATTCAACGTATCTTTTGTCAAAGGAAGGGGGGCCTCCAATTTGATTGTCTTCGGCCGCGGCGACTTGGATGTATTAGATACCGGCGCAGCAGGCACGGCGAGGGACACTCGCGGCGTAGTCGGAGAATTTGATAGAGGCCGATCCTCATCTCCATCATCGGCGTACGCAGTTTGGGATAGTCCATTTCTCGTTGATCCGGGGAGGGTCGATTTTTCCGGTTTATCGGGGTCGTTGTATCCTAGACACTTGTGGCCACAATCACTGCATGTTTTGCAGACTACGTACCATATGTCAGACATATTCATTCCGGAGAGTATAAACAAGGCGCATCACGTACCAGGTTGTTCGCCGGAGCATCGAATTTTCCGCTTGCGACAAGTGCGACACCTATTCAATACGAACAATCAGCACAAACCCAGCGCAATAGTATCCAACATATAAACGTACGCAGCAGTCACTCGCCGCCGTTTGGTCTGCGGCTGACCATCCGACGACACGAAGCGAATTTGACGTGGTGGCGCAGGCGCATTTTTGTTTATGTTGCTGTTGTTGCTGGTAGGAGTAGCTCGGGAGATATCACTGCTTGCGCCGATCTTTTTCGAGCTAGGGGAAGGATGGCTCATGGCGAGCAGCGAGCGAGGCGCCGGACAACGAGTCGAAAATACGAATGGTTGTTGAAGCTACAGCATTTGAAGTTGATTTTGCGGAACCCACTCTCGTGCGAGAGTCGTCTTTCGTGTCGCAGTGTCGATTTGTAGCGATTCCCCGAGAAGTGAGTGCCAATAAGCGCGCGCAAAGGTGAAGACCGAAGGGCTATGTCGCGACAAATGCGAGAGGAGATAATCGCTTCAAAAATAACAAATCGATCTCCATGAGCGGGAGTCCGTCCTGCAATTCATGACCGCCTGCCGCCCTCGTTGGTCGTACACTGCTAGGTATCCGATTCCTTTTATTGTTTCTGTGGTGTTGTACAGGGAGACAAGTTCGGTAAATGGCTTAGAGGGCGCAGAGAGGAGATCGTGGTCCAGGGCGTTGAATGAATGACTCCAATCATCGATGAATTGACTTGGTGATGTTAACTGGAGAAGGGTCTGGCCCGGCGGGTGTCTGGCTGGCGCCCGCAATTTTCTGCGTGGTCACTTGACCCGAGGCATCGTGGCTTACCCCAACCAACACAACCAGCCTGCGTTTATGGAGCAATCGCTTTTGCGCCTGACTAGGATAGGGCTGGCGCCTGTCCGTGTACCTTTGAGGCGTAAATGGTCGGCTATGGTGCGACATGGACTGGTCTGTTACGAGTAATGCAGTTTAGGGCTAGGGTTATTAGGGTTCTTTGCTTAGAATAACATGTCTATGTTAATTGAAACAGGTATCAGTATGCTATATATTAATATATTACAATATTAATAAAACCGCTCTTTCATCCAAGCTGTATATATCTTCTCCGAGTCAGAAACCCAGGGCAAATGTAAGAGCTTGGTCATGGCCATTTGTTCATGGCCTTCGCCTTGCAGGCCGTACACAGTCGTTTGCGGATGAGCGGACTGCAAAATATAATTAGCGCCTATTACAAACTAACAGGCGGATAAAATAGGGGTGCTCACCTGTACTCTCTTGCAAAGAACCTCTGTATCATCTTTCATAATCTCGTCTTCTCCGTACAACATCAGTAATTCGCCGACCTTCAAGTCCGTCCACCACTCTGCGGGTGCTTGCAAAGGAGAGTTCCAAGGATCGAGGGGACGACCACCGAGAAAGTTTCCTCCCCAATAGTCCAATGCCGACGCAGCGAGCACATCTTTATTAGCGTTTAGAGTCATTGATTGGGCGGAGGTATCCATATTACACCAAGGTGAGATTGCGACTGCAGCAGCGAATTTTTCGTCGTCTTTTATATTGAGCGGCGGAACATCTGGGTTTGGATGCGAGAGATGTAATAGTACGGAGAGTAAGAGATTTCCGCCGGCGGAGTTGCCCATGAGAGTGATATTTGAGGGAGGGATGTTTTCGGTATTGATAATATGATCGAGTAGCGAGATGGCTTGTCGGAGTTGGGTTGGGTAGTGATTGGCTCTTTCATCTACTAGGCCTATATGACGGGTCAGTAACCTACGCCTTGAAGTGAAATGTATCAACATACCATATGCCAAAACATAGACCACCACTCCGTCCTTATAACGAGGCTTATCCTCAAAACTATAGATAAGATGAAGATGCTGCGGCAAAATAGGCGCCACATACCCACCCCCGTGAAAATATACAATGACTTTGTTGGCCTTTTGTTTTGCGACAATCATCTCCTCCCTCAGAGCCGCGGCTTTTTTACTCCCACGGGTAAATGGATTGAGGCCGAGAGCATGTTTTGTAGACGATGATGATCCGTTCAGCAAAAATGCGAGGGTGCCATCGTGAAGCAATACTTTCTCGTAAGGTAGATTATTTCCATGCGCGAAGCTTTTGCACTGCCAGGCTGTCGACGGGAGAACGGTGTGTTTTTCGACGGCGGAGAGGCCGGACTGGAAATCGATCATGCCCTCATAGGCGATATAGTGATGGAACGACCGTTTCGTTTTTGATTCTTTGGAAAGGAAGGGGTATCTGACGGCCTTGAAAATGAGACCGGCCACTGGAATATTCCATATCAGTTGTTATTCCCCCCTGAGGTGTACGGAACATACCTATCCTCCCAACCTTGGCCAACAGACAGAGCCATCCCCACAGAGTCAACGACCCGGGGGCCGACTGTTGCGAGGTCGCCGTCATAAGTTCGACATGCGCAATTGCAAAGACGTCAAATTCATGGCGCTGGCATAGGCAGGCTACCACGTTCTGTAGAGGTGAGAAGGCGTGAAGGGGTTGTCAGCATTAGGATGGATTGAGTTTAGCGGTTCCTGGCTGGCTATCGATAAGGGCGTTCGGGTTCCTGGGGTTCCGGCCGCCATACAAATACGAGTGATACAGGAATTTGCGTTTCAAATTACGAGATTAGTATTTGCATTGTGCATTTTGATAGCTTCAATTCTTCAGGATGACATCCACTCGTCCACTCACTCAGGATACCTTACAAATTGCTAATAATTGACGAAAATGGAGGAACATTGGCCAAGACATCGGGTCTGAGCACAAACCGAGTCATGCCTGTTCAGCTACAACACCAGCAACTCTAAACAAACCATAACCATGTGTCAACTCGGTTGAAACGGTGAAACCACTGTCGACCAGACATCCATGCATGAATCTCGTATAGATCACAGAAGCTTAAATCTCACTTTAAATAAACTCGCCAATGACACACTGATCTGACCCGAGCTGTTGGAGCCACGGATTTGAGCAGTCAATCATGTCACCGCGATAGAGCCCAGAAATGGGTCCTTTGTTCAGCTTTCAGCCCCCGTTGAAAGTCTAAAAGCTACCAGCATTGTCCACGTTTACTCCGTCCAAAATACTAGTGTTACGGAGCACGTATTACGGAGTACAGTCAGGCAGCTTGATGTACGCGGTGGTTATAAAGCCGACTGCCCCTCCATCATTGTACGACCTTCCCTCCATATCAGTCAAGTTCTACAACACTCATCTTCCAAGGTTCCCCTGCATTCTTCACGTTTTCAAGACAGCGCAAAATGGCAGCCCCCCAAATGCCCCCCATCCCCCCCCTCGTCCCTGCCGAATTCGACTGGCAAACCTCCTCCACCGACTCTACAATCCGCCAACGCCGCGCAACAGGCGCCGAAAACATCGTCGGTATTAAAAAGAGCAATGCCGCCGGCGCAAACGATCTGTATCTCATCTCCAGCGTGCAATTTGCCGATTCCTCTCTCACGCTTTCCAAGTTGAAAGGAAAAGTGGAGCGTGCACTTGTGAAACATCGCTTTGAACATCCTGAAATCGGCCAGACGGCCGTCTGGGAAGAAGGGCAGATTTCGGCGATCATTCAGTACAAACCGCTTAAGAGCAATGACGAAGCTCTTGCATGGGCCCAGGGGGTTGTGCACGTTCGCGCTGGAAAGGAGACTGGTCTCGAAATCAGGACTGAGCATGAGATTAAGCGGTTCCAGGAACAGAGTGGGCCTGCCAAAGCGGTTGTTGTCGATTTTGTTGCACCTGTCGACAGCCTAGACACACCACTTGGGTCGACCAATGTTGAATTCGTCTTCCATACTAACCATCTCTACTTTGATGGAATCAGCAAGCGTATCTTTGTGGGCGACTTTTTCCGTTATTTGGCCGAGACAACTGACGACTTGCCCGAGTTGAAATGGGGAGAGGAAGTAAAGAATCTGGGTGCGCCGGTTTTGAGTCTGTTGAAGGAGGGTACTCCAACCTCTGGACCTGAGATTGATGCCACTTTGGGACAATACGTTGGCACTGCTATGCGTGGAATGGTTTGTCCCTTAGCCAAGGACTTCCAAACTGATGGTATACAATGCTAACTTGGATGAAGCAAAACTACGGTCTCAACGCCAAGTCTGGCCATGGTCTTCCACGAGTCATCTTCCACACATTTACTACCGCCGAGAGCGACGCAATCTACAAGACAGTCAAGGCCAAAGTTGACCCCAAAGCTTCCCCAGCACACCTCGGCCATGCAGCTGTCCTACTTGCTCTGCTCAAGACGAAGCCCACCACACCAGAGACACCAGACAGCCAGATATACTTGACCCAATCACCCTTGAACGGACGCCGTTTCTTGCAGGACGCAAAACATGGCAACACCTACTACCCCATCGTGCAGGCGACTTGCCCAATTATTTACGAAAACATCAAGCAATACAATCTCGTCGATGCGGACAAGGAGACCGTCAATAAGTATTTGGTGCAGGCTACCAAAGTGGCGCAGGAGTGTTATGACGTCTGGCTCAAGAATCCCCTGACTCTGCCGGTGGCCATGTCGTTTCACAATTTCGTGACCATGTTGATTGCATCGTGAGTATCTCTTCCAGAGCAAGGAATATGGATGCTAACAGCCGAATAGGGGAAGTATTCCTGAGTCTGGTATCACTTCTCCGGTATGTACTTTCTTTCTCTCTCGACTGAGTCATGCTAATTGAAATAGTTGTTTACAAGTGACGGCATAAACGAGACATATGTCGACCGCGAAATTAGCGACAAGAGCGGCAACGTCGCAATCACCGTCAACACTGTCCGATTCTTCTTGAACCAGTATATGCCATTCTTGTAAGTCTCTCCCACCCTATCTCATCGAATACAATCTAATAAAATCGCAGGTCCATCCGTCTAGACAGCTTCCGCGGCCGCTCGGAGCTCTCCCTCAGCTACAACGACGGCCAATACACCGACGAAGAAGCCTCCGCCTTTTTGCAGGATGTCGCCTCATTCATGCTACAATTCATCCAATAATCTCTCTCTCTTCCTCTTATCTAGGTGGATAAATAGACTATAAACACGAGAACACGGAAATTCATGATCTATAAACAGGCCTCTCAATCTCCACAACCTCCGTAGTCCGTCCATACCCATCCCCACCAAGTCTACTCACAGGCCTCAATACCTGCAAATCCACTTTATCCAGCTCCTGCGGATCAATCGCATCCTCTCGAACCCAGAACCTCGTCCCCTCAATAATCGCCAACGTCGTTTTCCCTTTTGTAGGGTGAGGGTCAGGGTTTGCACGACTTTCGTACTCCCTCATTTCGAGTAGCTTTCCCTCAATAGAAACGATAGACTCTAACACCCTCGGCACATTCGTTTTGGTGTCCGTATCGTATACAGCCGTCAAACCCGAAATATCGAACTCCGAATCTCCATACTCGGCATTCACGGCCGTCGCATTAACGGCTTGGAGCATATGCTCCGAAACGACATTGATGACACACTCTTTCGTCTCTTGCAGATTGCGCAAAGTATCTTTCTGAGATTTTGGGCTGCGGGAGCCGGGGGATATGAAACTGACGATGAACATGGGTGGATCGTGGTTTATCACCTGAAAATAACTGAAGGGCGCGAGGTTTAGTTTTCCTCCTCCTCCTCCATCCTTTGTATTAGCGGATTTGGAGGGAGGACCTTGAGGGGCGGCTTTTGTGCTGATTAACGCGATTGGCCGCGGCACAATGCTGGAGATGAGGAATTTGTAGTTTTTGCTGGGTGGGCGGGAAGGGTCGGAGGGGTTTATGGGGATGTGTTTCTTCTTTTCGGCTGGAGGGTTGGTGGTTGCGCCGTCGCCGAGTTTCCAAGCTGGATTAGGGGGTTGGGTGTATTTTATGAGTTGGTTGGAGGTGAAGGGTGGTTTGGTTGAGTTCGCGATTGATGTGGTGGATTTATGTTTGAAGCCATAGGGAAGAGGTGTATATATAGCCGAGGGACGGGCAAGAGGTCTTTTGCGATGATTAGTTATGATTGTTCTTGATTGGATAGGTAGATACTTACAATATACAATTGGGAGCTCCCCTAGAGACTCCCTTAATCAGGAAAGCCATATCTATGCAATTGAAAGGAAGTTAAAGAAGAGACGTTGAGAATTAGATAGATACCCTCGGTACCTAGATAAGCGGGCCGTTATTACCACTCACTTTAATAGCCTTATGACATCATTGAATCCCGCTTTTCCTGCTTATCGTGCGTTGATACAAGTAAATAAGTCCGTGGTTTTTGTGATAAGCAGTTTTGACATTATGGCTATTGCTGTCCAAACACTCTATTTTCTTGTTTCTACCTCTCCGTATCGACTTCGGGAATAGGGCTTGTAGAGTTGTTACCGTCGCTATTCGGTGGATCTTTGTCAGTTTTTATTCAAGACAGAGTTCAGACGTGAGCCCCTATTCAGTTTGGCTTTTGAGCTTGCGCGCCTCATGTAATATGCACCGCTGGAGGAGTCAGAAGTCGGAAGCTGATGTAGTGGATGTTTATTACCACGCACTTTTTACATGTATGACGCAATTGATACTGACTTTAACTGCGTATTGTGCGTTGATATAATCAATTAGTCGCGTGACTATAATTGATCAGTAAATATTGGTCAATCCTCGATGGATATTTTGAATAGCACGCCAATAGAGTGGTCAACTGCTGTCTGGTTGATGTCATCCTCTTGATCTACCGTCTATATAATTACACTTCTTCGATCTTACCTAGGTATTCTCCCACCATACTTGAAACTACTCACCTCACAATCAACCAACTACCTCAAACCAAATACCTACCAAAAGCAAACCTCCTAAAGAGACAAAGAAAATGCCATTCTCATCCTCATCCTATACATCCTTCAACATCTCCACCTCAGCAAGCGCAACCCGCAACGGCTCAACGCAAAACTGGGGCCATCGCAGCGCGCGCGAGGTATACCGCGACGAAGACAATACGCGGCATGAGCGCTCTTTGTCGCAGACGCTAGGCGAAGAGCCGGTTTATGAGGAGAGGCATTTTGATGCGCAGGGGAGGCAGGTCATTGATGATGGACGGGGAAGTGGACAGGGACAGCAAGGGCAGGGGAGGATTGAGGATGTTAGTGAGCGGGAGAAATGATTTTGTTTTTGTCAGTAATTTGTTATGATGGCTGTGTATGTATGATATGAGAATGAATCTATTGTCTTCAACAGACGTATTTTGTGCGTTGATCGATAAGCCATGACGTCACACCCCGCGCTCTTATCGCATCTCAACCTCTTCATTCAAGTTGATTCAACTTCGTCCATCCACACAAGCCACAACATCACCCACCGACTAGAAGGCTGACAGCTTGGCACTATGTCATCTCCACACTCACCAGCCATCTTTAGCATCATAGCTCTCTAGTGCAGAGATCTGTATGGCTGAATACTCATGGAGGATCCATATGTGAGACCTCCTCGCGCGGTTATGGAGATGATAGCCACGATGTAGACGCCACTGTCGTCGCTAATGATGCCATATGTCGATCTTCTTATCTGATGGCATGTGTCAGTGATGCTGGTGATGTGTATATAAAATGCTCAATGTTCTCGCCATTCTACAATCCATCAACAACACCAAACCAAACACATCAATCTACAACATCTATCTACAATTGATCTATCAACATTCATAACAAAGACATCAAAATGTTCGGTCGCCGCACCCGCACAACCCGCACCACAAAACCAACCCTCATGACACGCCTCAAGGGTCCCAACGCCCGACACAAAACCTACAAGACCGAAGTAACTCATCACGACGGCAATGGTACCACTACCGGGACTACAAGCCGACGCGGATACAATACTCGCTCTACTCGAGCAGCTGCACCTGTCCACCATCATCATCGCCGCAAGCCGAGTATTGGCGATAAGATTTCGGGCGCTATGATGAGGATGAAGGGGAGTTTGACGAGGAGGCCTGGCGAGAAGGTACATTCCTCTTTCTATATTCTCAATGTTAAGATAGGGTGCTGACTGATACAGGCTGCCGGCACCCGCCGTATGCGCGGTACCGATGGACGCGGAAGTCGTCGTGTCTATTAAACGATCCTGAGTTTTATGACTGATGAACGAGTATGATTATGATTTCGGATATCCATGACCTGTATATTATTTCTTTATGATACCACAATGCAGTATCTCTTTCCCACTCTATAATCTTTATTCTATCCATCGTAGTCTAGTCTAGAATCTAGAAACATCACTCCCAAAAACCCTATTCAGCACCCACCGAAACAAAATCCGTAGTCGATTCCTCCAACTAATACTCATACTCAAATACGCCACTTTCCACACCAACCACGCCATCCTCCCCGTTAATCCTTCCGGCAGATATGGATTCCTGCGTTTTTCGTCCCCGTTACTCGCCTTCTTCTTTTCATGCGGAATCTGCATTAGAGCGTTTGAGCTGCCGATGTATGCTAACGTGCCCATATTATGGAACGAGAATCCGGGAGCGGTGTCCAGATCGCCACGGTTGAACCGCTCGGCAAGCCATTTGGCTTCTTGCGACGTGGCCTGCGCTGTTGCGGGCGGTGCACCGGTCTCGGGCATGGCGTTGTCGCCGATTGCGAAGACGTCTTGTAATACTGCCGTCTGGCCGGTTTGTTCGTGTTCGAGTTGGACGCGAAAATGGCTGTCCGTAAGGAGTGCGCCGATTTTGGGGGCTTTTTTGATTTTCCAGCCTTTCACATCTTTCACCTCTGTAGCAGACGAAAGGGGTGAGTTTTTGAGTAGTGCGCTGTCGATAGGAAACTCATCAATCTCGTTAAGAGAGTATTTGACGAATTTATTCATCGTATTCCCCGTCGCCCATACACACATTCCCACACCTACATCCCCTTGCTCTTTTGTCCTCAGGGTCAAACACCCCTTTGGATCCATCTCATGCGGCCCTTTAGTGTTGGGCATCCCCCATCTCAACTCCTCGATATGATGCGACGTCCTAATATCAATCCCTTCCTTGGACATCGTCTCAATCGCATACTGCGACAACGATTTATCAAACATACTCAACACCGTCGGCGCAACGTCATACAGCGAAATCTTTGTTTTGTCTTTTAGGGCTGGGTACAATTCGGCCATATTCTTTGACACAAAGTCGCGTAGAGTGGCTGCCAACTCTGTGCCTGTGGGACCAGCACCTACAATCGCAAAATGTAGCAAGTTGCGCTGCATTTCGGCCGTCGTAGTCGGCAATGCAGCCAACTCGAAACATTCCCTCACCCGCCTCTTTACGCGTCGAGAGTCGCCAATGTCCTTGAAAAACATTGCATTTTCCCTCACCCCCGGAGTCCCGAACGTCTGACTCGTGCACCCCACCGCAATAACGAGTTTGTCGTACGGTACCTCAAAAACTTGGCCCCTTTCCCACCCGCGTAAATGCTCCTTTCCGCGCATGGATCCCGTTTCAGGACCTTCCTCGAACTGGCGTTCCGTCTCTTCGACACGGGGCGATTCGGTGACGCCTGATTTCACAATACTCGCTTCACACAGGACCCTTTTCTGTTTGAAATCGACCCCTCGAGCGGCGGCTTGTATGAAGTCGACTTTACTTTTCAATTCGCGCATTGGTTCGACGATAGACGAAAAATCCAAGTTTCCGGCGGCGGTGTCCGTAAGTAAAGGGGTGAAGACGAAGTAGGACCGAGGAGAGATTACGGTGCAGTTGTTCTGCCGTGGGTTGATTTTGCGGGAGAAGATGTAGCCGCCCCAGCCAGAGCCTAGGACGAGGATTTTGGGGTTTGAGGAGAGTTGGGGGGTTGGATGGGTGGCTTGGGAGTAGGTTGTTTGGGTTGGAGTGAGGGATAGTTCGGGCGAAGAGGTTGGGGTTGCTGTTGTGAGGGGGGTTGTTGAGAAGGGGCGATTGTATGTTGTTTTGGTGGTGATGGTGTTGAACTGAGTTGAAAGGAATATTCTTGTCGTGGATATGGAAAAGTATCTCCGTCCATACCACCCCCCTGTCCGGAGGAGCGAGGGATTGACAGTAGCCCTCATTATAATCAAGCAGCTCAATTGTATGAAATGAATTGCATGCTGTAAGATATAAATCTCTTTGTATTCTGCAAGAATATAATCTAAATAGTGGTAGAAGTGGTGTTTATAAGCTTTTTGATAAAAGGACCTCACAATGATATCATTCACATGTCCCAATCTAGATCCAGATCCATATCTCCGACCTAAACATCCACGTGAAACGAAGAAATTTCCATCTCCCCCTTTCTGTGTACAGCTATCCACATGCAAAAAGCAGAAAAAGTAATCGGAATATACAATTCCATGTGAAGAATATGAGTCAATCTTAATAATGCCTTACAAAGAGGCTATCCGTGCCTAGCCGATATGCTCCGTTGTCGTGTCGAAGCCGATTCTTCCCGATTTTGTGCGGTCGGGAATATGAGGGCGAAGGCGATACGAAGGGGAACGGAGGGAGATGAGTTAGAACCATTTCAGAAGAGGATATGAGTAGTAATCTGGAATGTGAAGTCTTGTAGTAGAGAGGAGGATGGCTAGGGTCGGTCTTAGGGCTTGGAGATTTCGGGGTTTGTACCGGGTTGATAAGATAAGGGTAAGCGATAAGATAAGATAAGCAACAACGTCATTTCTGGAAATGATTTCCTCTGTCAACAACACTCACACACTTTGGTAATCCTTATTTTCTGTTCCAACAGTGGTACAAACATACTTAACTCACACACAATGTGGCGTGACCGTGGAACAAAGGGGATATGTAGCCACGCGGTGCCTATTTGGGAATAAGCTCCTGCTCTGGCTCACCGACGACTAGATTCGACATTTCTCCCTCGGTCTGTTCGCTTCTAACAGAGTGGAATCTGGCTGGGCGTCAATATGTTGGAGAAGTTGTAATCTGCCATTGGTGTGTGCAAAACAATAATGCCTTTGTCAGTCAAAGAATGGAACTGACCAAAGACCAGCGGTACTTGTTTAGGCACCGCTGGGCAATGCGGTGATATGTCAACAAAGAAAAGAAAAGACAAGAAGGTTTTGCTTACTGTCTCCACTTCCTGCTAAACGTAGGTATAAATACAGGTCACTCTTGCTCTCTCTTCTTCTTCTTCTCCTTTTCTCTTCATCACTCTCAACTTGTGCTCCAGATGGCTGGCTTGAGAAATTCTATATACATTTGTCGACACTATCCTCTCCATTCTTCTTCTGTCATAGTCAACTCGCATTCCAAGTATCCGGAAGACTACATACGCAAACCATGCCCATGTCGGGAGCGCAGAATATTACACCGGTCGATATCCTGCAAAACAGCTGTTCAACAAGAAACAAGCGCCTTCAGCGAGCTATGCTTGAGAAGATCCGGACACTTCTCTGCGGAAATGGGCTTTGACAACTCCAGTATTGGATTGAGTAAGAGGAGCTCCTGATACTAGTTATAGAGTCATGCTAATGTCTTCGATACAGATTATCAAGCAAAGGAAGAGGCTAGAAAGACTATTATTGAGTCTCTATTGTTAGAGAGACCCAAGCTACTGGAACAATTTCGCGGCTACCTCTATTTACATGATGAGAGATCACTGCTCATTATGTTGAACGAAGGAATCTTGAATTTATTCAAACGCTGCGAACACTGACTTATGGAGGAAAGCCTCGATACCTGTTCAATCTTTCTCGGTTAGGTCTTGTCTATGGAGCGTGAACAGGCCAACTCAGAGATATACCAGACCCTTCGAAAGTCGATACCGCGATCACGCTCAGCCTAATTCTGCTGAACTTCACGAAGTGGACAAATCAGGAGTTACCTACAATGTATCTCTTTCAAGGCTAGACGTCACTCCCAGTCCAATGTCGGGTCTGCTGTCAAAGTATGTATTGATCTGATACCTGTACAGTTACCCTTCAAGTTTTTGGTCACAATGCTTACCGTGTCATTTGTAGGTCCGCCCCATATCGCCATCGAACTGCGCTGTCATCCATAGAGGATTCCCTAGTCTTGGAAGAAGGAACTGGTTTTCTATTTCACGGCTACCTCTTTATTGGTCTCTGCACACAACCTACCTGGAAACCTGGACGGAAACCGTCCAGGTTTTCATGAACTGATGGAATGGTTTCATTGCTTCTTCGACACTGTCTCTGCCACTGGGGATCGATTCCATTTACATATATCGTTGATGGGAAGCACCGCTTTTCTTCCACTATTGAAACCGAAACGACAAGCCGGAGCCCGTGGTTCCGATTCCGTCATATCAACCGATCCGATCCATACCAGCGAGGACATCTACAAGCATGTGATGGCGTTTCTGCTACAGATCCGTGACGATACAAAACTTCCAGACGACCTTCGCATCTCGGTCCGTACCGTCGTTCGCAAGTGGGTGAGCGACCACAATACCAACCCTACGTCGCGGCTCTGGACGAGTTCCCTACTTATGAGGACCAACGTTACCTCGAACAATATCTATGGAGAAATCGGCCTATCGATGAGTACATTACCGAGCGTCGAGATGCGTTGGTCATGCTCCGTTTTGTGAACAAAGCTCTTTGTCGCAGCGCATCAGCGCCATTTTTTTCGCCATCAGTCTGTACGGATAGATCATAGACTGAGTTTCGACCCCTGATTCGAGGCTTTATCTGCCAGTCAGTATGCGGCATTTACCATACCTCGCACGAGGCTTAATCAAAAGACGGATGCGAACTACGAGTGTGACACACAATTCCATGTCAGACATAGATTCTGGACTCCGAAGTCTACCAGCAGACTTTCCATTCCACAGTCGAAAATGCCTCTACAAGCTGAGTGCAACGGAACGAAGGGGACAAAGCGAGGCAGGGCCTCATCATAGAGGTCCCACCGAAGGATTCTCGGGATCCGATCTGGCACAAGAATCCTTGTGTACGCATTCTAGGTCCCAGAATTTGTTCTCACAGCATCGAGACTCGAACTGTACTATATGATGACTGGGGGTCAATATCATTTTTCTACGATGTTCACGGTGGGTTATTACCACATGATTGCTGTCGGGATGCCCTCGAAGTACTGTTGTCCTATGGAGCGCCAGTCAAACCTCAAGTCCCTTTCACTGGCGGTGGACGGCTCATTCCCTGGATACGGTCTTGCTGGACTCGCTCACCTCAACAATCTCCGTCATTTTTCGTGGCGTGGGGTTGTCACTAGACGGAATTTCAATCTCTTCCGCACGGTTATCGAACACAACGCCCACGAACAGTCAAGATATAAGATATCCGAAGAGATGGCTCCAATCTGGAGGTTATGACAACATCCATCCCGAAAGTGACACCTGTATGCTACCTATGCACAGGTTCAAGGCCGGCTTCAGCATATGGCATCCAGTTAGATGACGGGGAAGATGTCCTTTGCAAGCTGGAATTCTTATTTCCAGCCATCTTCACGTTTGGACATCATCTCAGCTCACCAAACTTTCAGTGTGGCTCGTGTGCAAGATTTTGGTCGAGCTCTTGAAGAAATGGCCTCGAGGATGCATTCCAACGTTATGTTTTATTTCCTCCTTTCTCCTGGCGAATATTACTTCTGGGTTCCGGGCCCTCCAAATTACGAGGTTCGTTCTTCCTTTAGGGGGTGGCGCCACCTCCGTTACGTACTCCGAATCCTGGATAAATCGATCTTCCGACACGATAGTTTCTTCCAACTCGATTCTGGGATCAGTATCAGGTCGTCCAAACGCGAAACACTCGGACGAGGTCGAGTACCGATGTCCCGATTGTCTTCGTCCTTTTACCCAAGAAGACAACCTGCGTAGACACCGCAAAACCCCGCGTGGCGTTCGCCCATCGCCGGCGTATTGCACAAAATGCAAAACATCCATCTCATTCCAATCTTTCGTGCAATGACTGCGAGTTCAATATCTGTGTCAACTGTGTAGCGACGAGTCGTGACCTGCTGGCGAACCATGCGCATGGCAAGTTGACTATGACGAGAGCTCGCAACTGCGGAACGGCTTCGCGATGCTCAATGTTGTTTATTCGTTCAGGAAACGCAACACAGTATCCACGTGGTGGGGGAAATGAGGACACCACGATGTTGTGATAAAGTCTCGGTAAGTAAGCATATAATCCCTATCAGTTGTGGACAAGCCTGACTTGTGTTGCAAAGGTTAGCCTCCAAGATTGACACTTGACAACCCCGAGGCAAATCGTGGTGCGAGTCCATTTCAATTTGGGTACCACCATGGTGAGTCTTTTCAAAAAAAGTATAAAAAAACACCACCGGTTTAACACGTCTTTAGGGCCATCGTGTGCGTCCATACCCCATCTCCAGCCTATTCTGCGTGCCTTTTTCCTTTTCTGCGCCAAGTTATTAGCGAGGTGGCTAGCAACCGAGAGCAAAGGAAGAGAAAGATTGAAGAAGAAGAAAGACGGTCATATTTTCCACAACCTCCTATTGATATCTCAAGCAATCCTATCAACGGAACACTGTTTCATGGAAAGACATTCAAAGTCACACCCAGTGGCTATGTGAGTTTAATGATGGATTCGAAGAGGGCTTTTGTCACATTTTGTATCAATATTGATGGCTTAAAAGGATATCCTAAGCTCTGAGGGGAGGCCGACCATTCGGTTGTCGCCGAATTGAATGTATTACTTGCAGTGTTTGGGCTGACCGGACTGGAAACGACTACTGGGAGTTAGCATTCGCTTTTAGGTCACTTCAACAATATACCATGTCCACTGTACTTTCTGGGTCTCTGCTTCAATCCACTTTACATAGATACCGCACCCAATACTGCGTTGAAATGGGTGATGCTATGCAAAACATAAAAGTCAACTTCCAACGCGCAGTCAACGAGTACATGCAACAAAACCAAAGGGAGAGCCAGAAAGTGATGCAATTTTCTCACTCATATTGTTGGAGAAACCTGATCCGCCAAAAAGCACAAATTGTTACGACATTTCCATTCATAGCCCTATACAAAAGATCTTGCTCTAACCCAGAAGGAGATAGTTGCAGCACGGGTAGGGGATGGTGGCTTCATTCGATCATCGAAGAATTGCCCGATCATGAGAATGACTGCTGGAAGCTTAGTTAGATTCAGAAGTACGAGATCTTAGCAAAAAGCATCACTCTATCACCCCATGAATGCGATGTGGACGTATCAGTACCTGGATGACACAAAGCTTGATTGCGTGATTTGATAAAAGTTGGTGTTTTTGATTATCTGGACCAACGGACGGAGTAGCAATTGCAATCTACGTACATGATATACGCTAACATAGTACCTTCATTAGGCTGTGCATTTAATATCAGTTCAATGGCCTAGAAATGGCCCTGATCAGTTTCAAGAGCAAGCTATGCTTGGCAAGCGAGTGCATGTTCGTAGACTAGAAAGAATTCGAGTTAGGGCTAGGGCTCTAGTTCTGATACTAAGCTACGATTACTATCAACCCTAAAGAGCTTTGTGGGAGTTTGGAAATACCATCGTGCCCGGAAAGTAGAAAGGAATGAATAAAAGAATATCCGTTCTTTAGAAAATTAACTTAGGTAGGGTTATTAGGGTTTGATCACCAGAAAATATCTTTCTTCAGAGAACTCAATTTGCGTCTCTAAATAGAATCATTGACTAGCCAAAAATTCCCTGGCTGTGCTCTCCTATTTCTCTCCGGTTTCCTCTCCAGCTCTTTCATCAACATCCAAAGCAACGAGAAACCTGCTCACGCAGTTATATGCCGAGATCGTGGCTGTTATTTCCACAATTTCTCGTGTGTTGTAGTGCTGCTTGAGCCTTTCGAAGACATCATCACTGACTTTGACCGAAAGCGTCATCTGATCAGCGTATGCCAGTGCAGCGAGCTGCGATGCTGATAGCAGCTGGTCTACCTGTAGCTCTGGGCTACAATTCTCAAAGCTATCGACTTTGAGCACATGAAGTGCATCGGACGGAAACCCCGCTTCGACTAGTATCGGAGCGTGGTGATCCCATTCAAAAGACGCCTTGTTCAGAACCGCAACTCGACATATCAGAAGCTCGCTGAGGATTGGATGTAGACTGGTTTTTGTGCGTATGGAACCGAGAAAAGTATTCCATCCGTCGGCGACGAATACAGAGTGGAGGAGTGCTCGGTCAAGGGGGAGTAATCCGTGGGACCCTCGGCGCTCGACGATTCGAGCTAGGATATCGGATTCGGTTTGGTTTTGGACTGGCACATCTTCAGGGACATAGGGCACCCGCATGGTTCTTGATTGTGTTGATGATGTGTGGCTGATTGGGATAGATCAGATAGGGTGGGGGTTGATAATAAAGCCGCGGGGTACCAGTAAGCCCTAATAACCTCGGGAAACTTAAATTTTGGGGATCTCCATGGATTTGCCAGGAATTGATACCAAGTCAAGATGCGGAATGAGAGCCGACCGAAAATACCAAGGTCAAGAGAGACACCAAACACCAAAAGTCGTGATCGGCAGTATCATTCACTCGGAAGCAAAAGGAATAACCTCGATGGAGGCCACCAGGTGGTGGACATCCGGCTTTGGATAGCATCTTGTATAGGAATTTTTGGAACACACTACGCTTACAGTGTGTGGAACAGGGCAAGCTGGACGTTGATGCTGATGTACCTAGATAGGCGTTGTCTTAACGGAAGTTCGAGAATTAGACTGGAGATCTTGACTGAATTTGATGAAACCGAACCTTAGTAAAAGCCGACTAGGGCTATTATTCTATGCCATCTTTTTCAAAGCAGACCAGCATGACATATGACTTTTAAATCATGACCTGAAGAAGTGGTGCGAACATCGAGGTGATATGTTTCTCGATTGGGAATGGCTCATTGTAAGTTCACGAACATTGAATATGATGAGAAAAGAAATTGACATTGATGGTAATAAGGAGGGGCCGTCTCTGGAAAGACAGATGTGAAATCTGCCTGATCCCGTCTCAGCATCCCCAAGCAGTCCTTTGCATTTATGATTCTGACAATCAGAGATCAACAAACTTCTCATTTAGGCAAGAGCCGCAATCCAATTCAAATCCTCAAAACGCTGCTGTACTGATCTTAACTCTTCCTTCAGTCCCAGCTCAGCAGGCGTCAATATAGACTCAAACCCACCCTCCGAACCCCAACTCTCGGTAATACTTGGATAGTCATTTATAAACTTGAACATAGATCCCGTACCTAATCCTACAGAGCCCCAGAGAGCCCCATAAGACTCCAACGTCGTGTCGACATAAGCTACCTGCGTAAACGGAATCGCGCCGGGATGATGTTGCGCGGTCGTCTCCAAGCGTTAGATAGTGCCGAAGCTATTTCTGGACCTGTCAGGTACTCGGTTGCCCCTGAGGCGGTCTTGCGCAGTGTTTTCTCTGGGTGCGTGAAGACGGCATGGGCGATGAGACCGATGTTTACCGTTTCATCGCCTGTTAATGCGATCTTGGCCTCGAGGGAACATGGCAGGGTTATCATATACTTTTGCGCTGCTTTCTGAAGGACCAGATATTCGTATGTCAGTAAGGGCCCATCATTTCGAATCAATAGAAACAAAAACGGAGTAAACTAACCACAAAAATCGGAGCATAAGGCATCCTCTGGAAAACTGACGGATACAATGCAACATGCAAGAACGTCGTTCGATCTACCATCCCGTTCTCCGGATCTCTCAAATACTTTTCTGCAGGTATCTTGGACTGAAAAAGTGGAATGGCAACCTTCCCATCGGTGAAGCTTTTGGTATCCACCAACGTGGACCAAATCAAATGTTTCAACGAGGGGGTCTTAGATGCGGCTCGAGCAATATTCAGTCCCTGCGTCTCTTCGCGTGCCTGTGCGGCGTGTGGGCCTCGTGCCAGAAGGGTTCGGTGATCGAATGCGGTATTTGCGAAGATGAGTGTTGCGTCCTGGAAGGCTTCAATGACGCTGTCGAGGGAGTTCAGGTCGGTGCCATGGATTGTTATTCGCGGGTTACTGGCTCCTAGGCTAGTGGCGGCGTCACAGGTTGGATTTGGTGTTAGGGCTCGGATCATGTAGTTAGAGAGCTGAGGAGAGGAGAGGCAGGCTGATATGACGCTTGCGCCTTGAGTTCCGAGGGCGCTGACTACATGTACAACGATTATGTTCTCCATTGTTGTTGGATGGAGGCCAAGGACGACCAAATTGTTACTTGACGGGCAACAATGTACATGGCATTGCTGGTTGGAGATGGCTATACATTGTTTGCGGTGTACCTAGGTAAGTGTTTCAAAGCCCTTACCTAGGTAAAGGATACGGGTCAAACTTACACGTCGTTCCTATCTTATAAACAGTGCATGACGGTGCCCGTTGGATTTGCAACATACATACTTCTTGCTGATACCCCTTTTACGACGAATGCATGGTATCTCACAATAGACGAGCGCAAGATGGCTCATGAACGTGTTCTCAAGGCCGGCAAAGCCGCACCGGTTAAAATAACTTTCGATACCTCCAAGAAGATTTTTTCATCATGGAAGTGGTATACATTTACCATTGGATACGTTGTATGTAGCGGATACGGCTTTTATACCTAGGAACATTTGGCCACACGATGCTAATCAACTGTTACAAACAGCTATATGGAGAATCTTGTGGCGACAATGGCTACTTTGCAATGTGGCTCAAGTCGGAAGGATTTTTTGTTGTCGACAGAAAGGTCATTCCGACTGGCATTTCTCTTATATCCGCTGCATGTGTTGTTCTCTGCGGGTTTTTGTCTGACTATACCGGCAGCCGATTTGCATGGGTTGTTATTCCCTTGGTAAGTTGTTGAACCGGAATATCTCAAAGTTGGGACCGGTTTACTAAATTGACTCCTATCACAGACCTTAGCCCTGATTCCCACAATGCGTTTTGACTTAATGGAACGGATATTGTAAGATGCTATAATGTTAGTCGTCCGTAGCACCATGAAGCATCAAATGAGCACAGTAAAAATGGAATTGATATTACTCATTAGGGTCCTATGCAACTGAAGGATAAATGGCGAGAATTGACAAATCAAGAATTATGCCTCTACATCTGGCAAGGCGGGCACAATCTTCGCAAAGGATGCCGATCCATAAGCACCTGGTAGCTCACCATCCCATAATCTAGTATAAAATTAGTCTCTCTGTGTCAATTTCCAACAACCATGATATACGAGGGGTATTCTTACGATGCAAAAACTTGTCGATCCTCCTGTTTGCCTTCCCAAGGTTCACGACCATGCTGAGCAACTACATACGTATATCAGTCAGTAATCAATTCGGATACTGGAAAGAGAGAGAGAGAGAACAACGAACTCCGATTATCATAAACCAAAACATCCCCTTCTTCCCACTTGTGCAAAACCCTCGTTTCAAGGGTCACCCTTAGCAAGACATCCAGATACCGTTCTGGAATGGCCGATCCGTCGCCGTACGTGGTTCGCTCAACAGTCTTGAGCCGTTCATGATCTGGCGTATCCTTATACTGCGCATACTGTGCAGCCAGCGATGTGAAAAATGCCGGTAGATTTGTGTGTGGTTGGGTCCGGATTGCTGGTAAGATGTGCTGGAGGCTCACGCTGCCGTCGCTGTCGTTCCATTTCCAACTGGTATGTTCGGGGGAACGGTTATATCGATGGATTTGCTCTTCAACTGTTTCTTTTTCTTTAGCATATGGTCCTTTACGAGTAAACTGGAGAATGAAGTACTCTTTTTCTTCTGAACTTCCTCGCTATCACCGTCCTTGATATTCTTGCCAAAGGCTTGTCTCAGAGTACTGCCGCCCTTATATTGAGCTTCGGGCTTATAAATTGTGGTTTGTTTGAGGCCCTTTTCGGCAAGTTCCTGAATGAATTCTGGGACCTCTTTCTGGACTTTGTGGAAAATCTCCAAGGACGATCCGATGGGAGTTTCTCCTCCTGATATTTGCTGTTAGCACCAAGACAGGTTCACCGTCAAACTTGCATTTTACGCACCCTTTTCAGGAGCCCTATGTGCATAAAAGAAGATGTACGCCGGAGCTAGGTATCCTTTGTTAGTTCCTAACTAGCCTAGCAAAATAATCACCGACGTCGATACGATACACACCATGAGGGACCTGCGGCGATTCATTATGACTGCCAATCCTATTCGTCAACACCGACTCATTCGCCGGCGCAACATTCTTTGCTAATAAGGGCCTATCGACGACGATTCCAATAATCTCATGAGGTTTGTAGCCAAAGGCATGCGCAAATGCGCTAAAGTCATCAGCGCTCTGGATAGGTAGGCCGCGGAATAGAAGGGTTCCATGCTGGGCCAGAGCAGCGTCTAGATCGCCTCTGGATGCAAGGATTTTGATCTCTGATATAACGTCGCTGAGAGGGGTGCTGTCTTGGACTTGCTCAGGCGATAGTTGCACTGCTAGTGGGATTACTGCGTTCGGGGCATGGGGTTCACCAAGTATCCGCTGGTTGGAAGATGGCAGGGAAAAGGCCTGGAAAGGGGCTAGTCTGGAAGTTGTCAATGTGGAAGTCATTGTGCTTTGTTGGTGCAAATTCAGTGTCTCAATGATGCAGGTGCGGCGTAAGGTTCACTTATACTCGTTGTCAATGCTATTACGCCATGCTGGGATTACCTATAATCCCAAGTATGATGTGACAGGGTATACATATACGTGATTGCACCGGTTAAGCGGCACTAACGCCATGCATCTCCATCATGACTACCAGAGAGCTAATCCATATCCATTACTAGGTAGTATTCCATTTCTAATTCCTCATACTATATTTTTCAATCTACTTGAATCGCGCAATCGCACGTGGTAAAGACGTATTCACCAATGCACCGGTTACTCCGCTATCATGCCAAAAACCACCAATCCCTCGCCATTTTCATCCAGCTCGCCATCCCCATTGACCTTTCCCACTCCCAATCGAACCTCGGCCACAGTCCAAAACGAGAGGTGCTCATACACCTGCCGTCCATGCTCACTAATCGCTTCGAGCCAGACCGGAACCCCCGCAGCTCTGGCTCTGTGTACATACGGGTCGATCAAAGCGCGTACAACACCTGCATCAATCAGTACAGTCGGCTTTGAGATTGTATTCCAAGTCTTGGACGAACCTGGGTCGGTACGATCTGGGTGTCTGCCTATCAAATTGAGATACCAATACTGTTGGTCTTGCATATACTCTTTCTTGACTTCATCAAATCGATCCCGATATTCCTGGATCCTAGGATCAAGAGCGCTACTACTTGCTGGAATGCTAACACCTGGAGGCAACCTAAGAAAGTTAATCCCAACCATTTCGTACATACACATGAATATTCCTAGATACGGGAAAGACTCACCACACCGCAACGGCTGCCCAGTTCCCAGCCTCCACCAATTCCGCGCCGTGCAACACTCGCTGAGCAATATTCTTCTCAAAGTAAGGTTTGAGAATCTCGATTGGAATTTGGGTCGACGGCCATGTTGACTCAGGCGTGCGATGGAGGTAAGCTGTGAAGATGGAATTGGAGAATGCCGCGGCGATGACCTCGGCAACTCGTAAGACGTATTCGTCTCCGCCTGTTGTTGTTGTTACCACTGATGGGGCCATGATAGAATAGACCGATAAGTAGGTGTTATTATGGTTTATTTGTCGCTTGAATACTCCTGTGTCTTGTACATATACCCCGTATAGATGTTGCTGGTACGTGTTCCTCTCCACTGTGACTGGATTTTGAGGTGAAATGGCGTGCTGTATGGTCGAAGTGTGGCGCCATTGCGTGCATTTCATACTTTTCACAACACCAAAAAATGCCGACGTCGGGATATACTGAGTACCTGTTATATAATCATGCTATGCTACATCTATTGTGTATCTGAAATCGTAATCCATGCAAAATTCTAGACATATCCGAGCCGCACAATGACCGACTCAGGCGTCACCAAAGGCTCACCCACCACTGTAACGACCCATTCTGTCGACAGTCTTGGAGATTCTGCCAATGAACCCATCCGGGATGTATCCGGAGACATCATCGAAGACGGCCTGCGAAGGGGTCTAAAGGGCAGACAGTTTGTCATCATTGCTTTAGGCAGTATCATCGGACCTGGTTGTCTGTATGGCCTGGGTTTGGCAATCTCCGAGACGGGCCCGTTGGGTGTTCTGATCGGGTTTGTGATAACGGGCATCTCGATGTGGATTCTCATGCAGAGTGTAGGCGAAGTTGCGACGCTGTTTCCTGTTCACGGAGGCTTCGTTGAGGTGTGTATAACTATCGCCCTACCCGGATCATGATAATATTTCGTTCCATTAATCAATATGTCTAGCATTGTGGCCGCTTCGTTGATCCGGCACTCAGTTTTTCCATGTCGTGGATGTATTATTTCATGTGGAGCGTTTTTTTAGCTGCAGGTGAGTGCAGAAGTCTCTACCTAGGTATCAAGGATCGACCTTTGCTCATTGCCTTTTACAGACTGGAACAATGCAGCAGTCATTCTCCAATACTGGATCCCAACAACAACAGTTCCCATCTGGGCCTGGTATCTCATATTCTGGGTACTGTTTTCTACCATCACGACATTGGGGGTAGGCTTTTACGGTGAAATTGAGTATTTCTTCGGAATGTTCAAATTCATCGCTTTAGCTGTTCTCTTCTTCATATCCATCTTGTCTAATGTTGGGGCTTTCGGAAATGGATATGTTGGTTTTCGATATTGGGGAGAACCCTATGGTTTGTCTATGTTCTCCATCACCCACCCAGATTCATTTACTGTGTACTGAAAACGGCTATGTCAGGTCCTATCAAAAACGGCATCAATGGCTTCGGCCAAGTGTTTGTCCTGGCAGCAGCCTTTTACGTTGGTACAGAGATTGTGTCTGTCGCCGCCGGAGAGTCGAGAAACCCTAGACGCGATGTCCCTCGAGTACGAGCCAATTCCCATTGTATTCGTCAGTCATCGACTAATACTTGCAAAAATCACAGGCAACAAACTCCATCGTCTGGCGTATTTTATTCGTGTTCATCGGTCTTGCTTTCTTTCAGGGACTCATCTGTCCTTCTGACTCCCCAGACTTGCTCGGCGCGGATTCCACCGTTGCTTCCTCTCCATTCACCATCGGCTTCGTCCTTGCAGGATGGAAATCCGCTGGTCAATTCGTTAATACTATCATCCTAATTTGTTTCATCTCTGCTGCCAATGGTGTAGTGTACATTCAGTCCCGGACACTATACTCTCTCGCACTGAAAAACAAAGCTCCTAAATTTTTCGCAGCCACGACTTCTAGGGGTGGTGAGTTATCCTTCATAGACTAATATTTTTGAAGATCATTGTCTAATATTATCAACAGTGCCATACAGAGCAATCCTCTTCTCCAACCTCTGGGGTTTCCTATCTCTCATGTCCACCAGCACATCCGCCGGCGCAGTATTCGTCTACATCACCGACTTCGGTGGAACAGCAGCCTACATAGCCTGGGCCGCCATCACATTTACCCAATTGCGTGTCCGAGCCGCCGCAAAACTGCAAGGCATTGATCGAAAAACATTCCCTTTCGTTGCGCCTGGCAGATCGTGGATATATTGGGCAAATTTTGTTTTTACCATCTTCATCCTGTTCATTCAGGGCTTTACTGTGTTCGAGACCCCGTTTGATTATAAGGCGTTTATTGCGTGTTATATTAGTATTCCGTTGTTCTTTATTATGTTTTTTGGGTACAAGTGGTGGTTCAAAACGAGATGGTGAGTGAATTTCACAATTTCAAAACACAGTCTAATACTGACTTGGTTTTTAGGGTCCGCTTGGACGAGATCAGCTTTGCAGACAGGAGGGTTTATGACGAGAGAACTTTCGAGGTTGATAATCGCACTTGGGGCAGGAAGGTATTGGATGTTTTGAAGAATTAGTACACAGTCTCAATAACTGTTCGTACTTAGGTACATCTACCAACCTTGGAATATAAATTATTCAGTTCGAGCTACTTATTTCGAGAGTCAACCTGCAAATGTGAAGTCTACCTAGGTTCATCGATGATAGCACTTGCTGTACATAGCTCGGTGCAAATAGAACATAGCCCCTTCGAATAGCTTCCTTGTTATTCAGCTAGTTCTTGACATCAACGCGTTCAAAAAGTTGGTTGGATTTAACACGACCACTTCGTTCCATTCAGGTGATTCAATGCCTCCACCAGGTGAGAGCTAAAAGTAGAGCCAACCCTTTCCCATTCCAAGAGTGTCAGACTGACAATCTCACAACGGCCGACTCAAAAGCATCTTCGTAAACAAATTCAGCGGAGCCGTCTCCTGCTTCTCAAAACTATACAACTTGGACTGACAAATCACCAATCGCTGCCTATCCATATACGCATATATGATCCTCCCATGCTGCGGTCCAACATACGACAACAAAATCACCGGGAAATGCGTCTCAGCCTCAAACTCATAGCCACGGTATTCCATATCTGCGGGAAAGCTCCATAGCGCTTCCTGTTCTTCCTTGCTGTCGGCTTTGCGTTGATTGACGCGGTTGCGCATGACGCAGATTATGGTGTAGAGTTCGCCGAGGAGGATTCTATCTTCGTAGCCGTCGAGGGAGTGCCAGGCTTGTAGGGTCAGGAGGGCATGGGCGTGCGTCTGGTTGTTGCTTCTCATTGTCTCGTAGATGTCGCCCACGCGCCAGAAATCGAGTTGGGGGTAGCTGCCATCTGGACCTGGGCCGAGGTGGAAGGGGCTGGGTTGTCTGCCGGTCGTCGCAAGCATCAGTATAGACATATCCAATGATCTGGACGTCTTGCGAGAAGGGGAAGAAAAACGTACTTCACAACACGCATATTCAAATAATCCAACAACGACTTCTCAATCCCCAACGTCGACAGCCTTCGCCCTTCTCTCATCCTCGTACATTGATTCACATACGTATAAACCGCCTGCGTGCGATCCTCCACCTTCCATCTCGGATCCTTCTTAGTAGTTGCATACTCAAAAAACTCCTGCGGGAGGGACTTGCACGGAAAATGCTCAAGTATATCTTCGCCCAGAGGCTTAAACCATATATGCGCCTTGTTCCGCGCTTCAACTGAGGGGTCCGATACGTCGAGAGACTCAAAATCGAATTTGGTGAGAAAATCAATCTTGAAGTCGCTGATATCCTCGATGTGGCCGTCGGAAGGGGTGCGTTCGGTGGCTACGCCGCAGACGAGTTTTTCCCAGAGGATGTTGAGTCTTTCGCGGGCTACTTGACTTCCCTGTAGAGGCATCTCTCAATTTTTTTCATGTTTAATTGTTATTTGAGGAAGATTAGTCTAGAAATACAATCGTGGCGAAGAGATGAGGCCAGCCTCAGAGGCGGAGTGGAATGCCTAGAGTGACGTATCATTTGCTTCACACAGAATTATAGTTTGAGTTCCGCCAGTTGAAGATCAGATAATTATAATGCTTATTCTATAAGGACTCGGATTATCGTAGTATCTGTCAAAGTTTCCGTTTGTTGATTATCCATAGGGTCTAAAGTAGGTTAGGGCTAGAAACCCCTGCCGTGACTCGGAAGACAAACCCCAGGATTTGCGTGAGAGCCCAAGATCACCAAACTTAATTTACGACAGCCAAATATTGCTCTGATTACTTGAGAAGGAACGAGTATCTTCGAATTTATACATAGATTGCTTGTTTAACAATGATGAAAAGAATTGCGTACAGTCGTGATAACTCATAAGCTAGAACCTATAACAATAACACCATCCACCCTATACTCATACTCATACCCATACCCATACTCATACCATATCTTAATCAAGATGAATAGCCGGCAACGGCAACCGAATAGCATACACACTAACAGCGGTGATGGTCAACAACACACCCGTAGCCACAAACGGCAGACCCAATAACAACCCGCCAACTCGCATACCAAGCTCAAAACTTCCGGTGAGTAAAGGCTCGTTGGCAATCTTACCGATTGTCTCGCCGATTGTCATGGCTGTGTAGAGCATGCCGACGTGGCCGGGTTCGATGAAGGGGGTTGCTAGACTGAGAACGGCGGGGACGAAGCCGTGGCCGAGAGCGAAGATTGTGAGGCCTAACAAGGTATGAGTCGGATTTCGATAGGAAAAGAACGGAAGAGGGGCTTACCAGTGACCATAATCGTCAATATAGGTGCTAATCCAATAACAAAAGCACCCAGGGCCAAACACACGATACTCGCGCGGGAAATCCAAAGATCTTTCTTTCCTGCATTGAACCCACGTTGGAGGAGCAGTGCACTCACTCCGGGCAGAATTGTACTCAAAAGTACCAAATTGACAACATTGCGATACGTCAACCAAAAACTCGCCTGCGAAATGCGCCATCCGTACCGTTTCGAGACGTAATTCAGAAAGAATCCGGCTGACTGGTCGTACAATTGACCAACGGAAAGTAGGGGTACTAGCAAGAGGACTTGTCGCGATGCAATCAGGTATCTGAGATCGCGAAGACTCGACACTATTTTTCGTACGCGACGCCAGGGTGTATGCTTTGGCGCGTCAGCATATAAGACTGGGTCATCTTCTTCCTCTTCCGGTTCTTCTTCTTCAACTGGGGTGGTCTGTGCTAGATTGGTTGACGATAGTGCTACCGGCTTGACAAATGTCTCGGGAAGGACGAGTACAGTCGCAAGAAGTGCCATTATGAATGCAATCAGCCCGAAGCGAGCTGGCCACCAGGGCTGGATATTTGCCAGAGCTCCACTGGCTGGTGATAGAACCATATCTAAGAGGAGGGCGACTCCATATAGACGGAAGAATTTCGAGGCCCTAATTCAAAATCAGTACCTGATTAATTTGTCCAAGGAGGGTTGGTTACCTCTTCTCTTCTGGCACAATGTCAGCTACCATCGCGAATATCATAGCATTCACGACTAGCGTGCCGCCTCCGGCTAGTTGAAATACCACCGATAACCAAGTCAATCGAGTTGGAAAAACGGTTGGCCAGAACACTAGACCTATTAGCCAAAGGCTTAAACTCAGACAGGGTCGAAGAATTATACATACAAACAACCTGTGTCCAAACAGCCGCCAAGGTAATCCCCACAAGCGCCAGCCCAAGGACAGGCCTCCTCCCGAACCGATCCGCCGCCATCCCATAAAACACACCAAACAGTATCCCCGGCGCCGTATCCAACAGTTGCTGCCATTTTATCAACGTCTCCAACTCATTTTGCACAAACTCGACTCTGCAGTCTCGTCCCAGCGACCATCCAGGGCCGTAATAGGACATGCAGGTTGAGAGTTCTCTGAGTTGGACGAGGGGCGGTTGGAGGACGACGTTGCCGGCTTGTACGAGGGCGAAGATGGTGAAGCAGAGGCGCCAGATGTGTTTGATGCGTGCCTGTGCGGCTTTTTCGAGGAGTTCAGCTGTGAGGTCGGGTTCGTGTTGAGTGTTGTCGTTGGGCTCGGCCGAGGATGGGGTGGAGTCGGTTGTGGGCGTGGTGGGAGACATGGCTTGAGGTGTGGAGGATGACGGTCGTGGCGAGATGGATGTTGAAGAACCTGCTTCAAGCGACATGATGCAGAGCCATGCGATCTAGCTGATAAACAAGAGAAGAGAGACGATGGTATAGTTGAGGATTTGATGGAGACGAATTATCGATAAGATTAAGACAACGCCGGGTCTGCCGGACGCCAGGCGGGTCATGGGACGCCTAGTCCGGATGTGGACTAGTGGTTTTCATCTTGCTCTTCTGTCCATCCGGACTCTGGACTCTGGACTCTAGACTCTGGACACAACCAGGTTAGGACTCCATAGAGTATGTTTTATTTCTGATAGCAGTACATCGAGAAGTGATTCTATAGATTACGCGTACTTCAAGAAAAAAGCAACATTGGAGGACACTAACAGCCGAGATGAGACGCACCGCCACAATCTCGGCTTTAACGCTTCCTACGCCACAGTCTAACCACAAACGGCAACTACCTCCTTACGTAGTCTGCTAAGATAAGATAAAGCCGACATGACGCGTCTCCCCTCAAAATCCTTCCAGGCTTAGATTGCAGCCTTAAAAGTACGGGGACGTTCTCCAATCATGTTCTCTACAACCTGCATCTAGACAGTTTAGCTTCAGAAGGCTCAGGAAGCTTCTCTCTAGCTTCGTAAGCACCCTGTCTAGCGCGCGGGGTGGCGGTTTGCCACTGTTGCATGTGCTGCCTAGGGTTGCTGCCTATCGGAGATATCACTGTAGTACGTATACATGGCTTCTATAAGAAGGGCCATGTTTCCTGGGTTATGACGTTCGTATCATCAACATCCTCCTTCCTTCATCGACTTCATCTTCTTTCTATGAAATACATATAACATTTTCGACATCTTGATATAGCAATATGTCTATCTTTTTTGAACCTAGACCTCACTGGGGTCCTGGTGCCTTCATGCACCCCACTCCTGTAAATGCGGAAGATCAACCTGGCGATGACAATGCCGAACGTCCTGGACCCCGTCGTGGAGGACCTCACCACCGTGGCCGCGGTGGTCCCCACGGCCATCGAGGAGGTCCTTTCGGTATGAGAGGAGGACCTTTCCATCACCACGGTCACCATGGACACCCCGGATTCGAGAATGGACATGGACCAGGTCCTCGCGAGGACGAATCATTTGGACCCATGCGTTGGGGTCGTGGGGGCATGTTTGGACACCGAGGTCACCACCATCACCCTTATCACGGCTTTCCTCATCGCGGTCACCACCGTGGTGGCCGTGGAGGAGTTCGCGTTGTACCCATTCCCCTTGCCGGTCCAGCGGCCGATTTCGAATTCCTTACTCGCTTTGCCTCTGAAATGGGTAACGGATTCCAAGACTTTATGACAGGCACCCGTGAAGCCAACGAGAACAACAAACCGCAAGTCGACTTTGAGCCTCGCGCAGATGTCTTCAACACTGCGAACGAATACGTTATTCATGTATCCTTGCCTGGCGCACAAAAACCCGATATCAGCGTGGAGTACGATGCGCAGAAATCGACTGTTCGGATTGCAGGTGTCGTGCATCGACCGGAGTTTAGCGAGGAGTTGAATGCGGCCATGGTATGGAACGAGAGGCGTCGGGAAGTCGGCGTGTTTGAGCGCAGCTTCAAGTTTATTCCTTCTGGTTCGGAAGCGGTGGATGTCGATACAGAGAATATTACGGCCAAGATGGTTGATGGAGTGCTTATTGTGCGGTTGCCGAAGACTCAGAAGGAGGACCAGAGCGAAAACCAAAACAAGAAGATTGTTATCAACGAAGATGATGATCTCTACGACGCAGAGCCTGTCGAGAAGGAGAAAGACTTCGAAGACGAGAAACATGACACTGAGAGTGAGGTCACAAATGAAAAGCATGCATCAGTAATCGAAGTACAAGACGAAATGGATTCGATGCACCTCACCAGTGATACCGAGGCGGGTGATTTGTTGGAGGAAGTCGACCAGACGATCTACACACCATCTCATTTGTCTGAAGAAGATGCAGAAGAAGCTGCAGAGTATGTCAAGGTGGATGTCAAATAACGGACCGGTCTGATGGAGTTTGGAAATGTATCAGGAATAATGCGAGGGTCGGGTATGGAGTTGGTTTGATTCGGTTGGTTTAGTTTCGTTTTCTGCTCAAATAATAAATAGGTAGTAGATAGTATAATGACACTACTACCGCAAATATTTTACAAGATGACCAATACCTTTTTCTTCAGATGTCAATGATTACGTAGATATAATCTTGGAATTGTCCCAACTGTTGAAGATCCTAAATGAACCAATGACAGCTATGCTACACAGAACAGATTTACATGAGAGATACGGGAGAACGCAGTATGCTACATAGGTAACTATATATGCCTGATTATTATTATCACTTGCTGCTTGCTGGTGTTTGCTGTCTTACTTAGTCCTACTTACAACCTTGGAAAGTGTGTCCTGGTCTCGGTGCCAGAAAACGAAAGTGACTCCTGCATAGATACACTCGTCTTATCTTGACATATCCTCCCTGGATCATCCCGAGGTCCCTTTTTTTGTCTATGTTTTCTTTATAGATATTGGAATAATCAAAAGGATAAAGTCGTCCCTTGTATTCTCACTTTTCAGTCTGTCTGGTCTAGACATAGAACATAGCTATACTACTTGCAACTATCACCATTACATACCTAAGTAAATACAAGTAAATACAAGTAATTTAACGCTCAACTTTTCAGTGTATCCATGACATAAAAACAAAACCCAGATAACAAAACAAATCATACAATCATCACTCATAAATCTCATTATATATACATACACACGACCAAAATAAAGCAACTCTGTTCGTTACCCGAATCGGAATCCCTTCTCCCCACCCCTCTCAACTCTGCTACTATGCCCTATAGACCTATACGTATGCATCGAACTCCTCGGCCTCGCCGCAGCACTACTAGCATGCGTATTCCTCGTTGCAACAGGCAACAATCCATTCCCAAAATAGTCGTCCAATTCATCTTCACTAGGCCGTCTTGTAGAAGATGCTTTTGAGCGGCACAGGATGCGCTGTATTTCGAGTTCTTGGGTTATTATCCTCTGGTGTTTTGTGGTCGTCGTGCTGGCATGAGAAATGTCTCGGTTATGTGCGTTTTTAGTGGAAGGGGAGCGAGTTAGACGCCATTCACGAATCCGCCGCATTGCCTCTCTACTTCCGACTCGGATATCATCCACCGACAACGCCAACAAAATCAAAGGGATCGAAATCGAAAATCCGATTCCGAAGATATATCGCGATACATACGAAAGCGGCATATTCGTATTTCCGGAATGATCGTCGTGCGGGAACTCGGCGACATTGATCGCGAAAAAGGATGCTATGAATGATAAGGGTAGGAAGACGATTGTCACGATGGTGAACATCATGATCGTTTTCCCCTGTCTAGCCGTTCCGGCGGCCTGGTCACGCGCGAATCGTGCCTCGAAGGCGTTTGCATGTTTCTGTTTAAGGTCTAGCAGATCGGTAATGGAGTTGTAGATGCGTTCGGTCTGTTTATCCATTCGATCCACATCCTTGACGTGCATATCGATATTCCGCTGTTGTTCGCGAAATTTCTTCTTGATATCGTTTTGGGATCTGTTTTCGTCGTAGTAGATCTCGCAAATCGCGTCTTGCAGGTCCTGGAGGACTTGTTTTTGGTATTCGAGAACGGTGCGGATCATGTTTAGTTCGTCGCGGATGTCTTTTGCTTCTGCCAACAGGTCGGTTTCTTGGCCGATGTCGAGGAGTTTGTCGACGAATAAAGGTTGTGATTCTTCTTCTTTATCGCTGTTGGATTCTGGCTCGTCGTCTTTGTTGGAAATACTCTCGACAATGGACCGTTTTATGCGTCGATGGTGTTTGAGCCATTCCGAGGCTTGGGCGGAGGCGATGTTGAATTCGCGGAAGAGCACGGTTTCGCGGTCTGTGGCTGTGCCGATGCACGACTCAAACATATCCAAAAACTGATAGTCTTCGTCGCCCATGCGGTGGCGATCAAACATTCCTGAGCAGCGGCCTGTAATCACCGTTGCGAGCTCATAGACTGATCGCACCGGTTCGCGGGTCTTTGAGTTGATGTCTTCAATAATTCCATCCAGGACATTCAAAGGATCGTTTTTGGGTTGCTCCCATCGCTGCGGAAAGCTAGTTACGATCAGATTCTTGCCCAGCACCCACATCCAGAGTTGATCGACCATGAAGATTTTCGGATCTTTTGCTTTATGTTCGCTCCAGCGTGTCTGATACCTATAAACGACTTGGTCGCCATCTCGGGTCTCCGTGTCGATGTTCGGATAAAAGAACTGATCCAGCGTTCGACGCACATGTAGCGACGCACTCGACGAATTGATATGTGCCCGAATCAGCATTTCATCCCTCGTCGAGGCTCGCGTCAATCCCGGCTGTGGCGCAGACACAAACGTCTCTGCTTGTTTGATAGTCTGTTGCATCTTCTGCTGACTCTGCGCAGTCTCAAAATGGAGGTACGGCATGAATACGCAGATGTTGCTCTTAGCCGCAAAACTCGTGTCCCTCGCCAAATGGGGCGTTATAGATCGTGCGTGCTTGTTGTCGGGACCATGGCCGCTGGATTTACTTCTGTCGTTTTTGGGGGTGTCTTTTCCGCTTCTGTTGTTGGTGCTGTTTTTATGTTTGGCTTTTGGTTTTCGGCCGGAGACGCTATCGTCGTCTTGAGAATAGGAGTCCTTGCTTAGACCTGTCTCGCGCTTTTTAAGTGGTGTTGGGCTGTATTCGGCTGGTTTTGTGACGACAGGACCGTTGATGACGACCTGCGGTAGTGGGCTTTTTTCTGGAGGTTTGCTTTCTTCTTCCTTTTCGACTTCGTCCTTGCCTCGCACCGAACGAGGGGTGCTTTGGCATAGTGGCCTCATGAAATGTGAATGTGGCCGCTGTCCGCGATGCTGATGGCCGAAAGACTTTTCCAGACCTTTGAATCCTTCCACGTCACTTGCACCCTCCTCAATGAATGATTTGGTCATCAATGCTTCTACCCAGGCCATGTTGTTGGCAGGTAAATGTATCCATCGAAACTCGCTGGCTTTCACATTCGCCGGTAACGTTGAAACAGCCTGTTTCCGGGGATTCTTCGGATCACGGCCATATAGCAGCTCATAAACGGAGACTCTCCTCACTCGATTCTCGTTATGAAAGTTTCCGAAATCGACGATTGTTGCATCGAACCCTTTGCAAGCACCTTCTGCATCTGCAGACAGGGCCTCGACGTGGTTGAATGGCGCCAGTAATTGTACAATATCTTTTCGTTTAAACTGAGCTGCTCGTAGAAATGGCGTACTGCCAAATGTATCTCGCGTTCTTCTTCGTAAGCTCGGTTGTTCCAGTAGACATTTTACTACATCCGTATGTCCAGCTTGTGCGGCGAGATGTAAAGGCGTCATTCCGTTGAGTAGTTGACTATTAAAATCTGCGCCGGCTTCAAGAAGTATGCGCACAATCTTCTCGCAGCCCTTGTCACATGCATTATGGAACGGTGTCCAGCCTCCATCACTTCGCGCATTGACATCTGCTCCATACTCTAACAGCAATTCCACCACATCCTCACGATCATGAGCAGTCGCAAGATGCAAAGCCGTCTTGTTCCTCAGCTCCATCGCATGGATATAATCCTTCGGACAACCCTGCGGTCTCGAAAGAAGCAGCCTCGCAAAATGAGTTTTGCCCGTGGTACAAGCCCAATGCAACGGCGTTCTACCAAGCTCGTCTCTCGCATCTAACTGGCATGACGTCCGCAGCAACAAATTAACAACATCATCACCCCAATCGCATTGCCTATCCGCCGCAAGATTGTGCAATATATTCCGCTTCCTATTATCCCGCGCATTCACATCCGCGCCCCGCGTAATAAGAAGCTGCAGAACATGCCACTGATTCTTCCACGCCGCCGTCATCAACGCCGTCCGACCTTCTTTGTCTCTGAATTCCGGCGACGCACCCGCGTCAAGCAACAACTTCACAATCTGCACATAATTCCTCTCCACCGCCCGAAAAATAGGCGGCGCTCGGTTTCCGCCGACTTCAACCCTTGCGCCTTCTTTTAACAGGTACTGTGTCGCTTCTATGCATCCTCGTTCGCACGATTTTACCAATCCGATTCCGAGAAAAGTAGGGTTTAGTTGGCCCTTCTGTCGGGCGAGTTGGGTGATTCGTTCGAGGGCGGCGAGGTCGTTGTTCGTTGCGGCGCGGAGGAGTTGCGGTTCGAGGCGGTCGCCGCGGTCGCTGCCGGCGCTGGATCGGGAGCGTGAGCGCGACATTGTGCGGTTCATTTGTTGTTTTCAGGGATGTGCCTTTCGGCGTGGTGGTATTAATATGTCATTTCGAATGCGATAGACGGTCGAACAGGAGATTATTTGCGTTTCGTTTATATTACAGAACGCTGCAAGACAAATTCACACGCTATAAATCAGACGAATATATCAAATCCAAAATAAAACAACAAAAACATCAAACTGTCAAGATCAGAGAAAAAATCAACGTCAAGAACAGTGTCAAACAAAAGACGAAGATCCCCCATTTCCGCTCCCCGACTTATCCCCAAAACGGATAAATGATAACGATACCGTACTAAAACACAAAAATACGCAAATCAGCACTGCGCACAGACTGAACTTTCTTTTCTGGGCGTAATTACGAAACACGGCTTGTATACTACCGGACGGTCTGTGTGGGGCCGAGTCAAGCGGAAAAGGTCAGTGCCTTGAATCTGATTGGCTGAGAGGAACAATTCAGCCGCAAGGAAACTTTGGTGCTTTCCGGGATTTCTTGGCGTTCAGATCACGGGATTTGTTTTCTTCTTTCCTTTTGTATCACTTCACGAATTCTATCCTGCTAATTGCTAACTGAGACCTCTTGCAGCTCTTTCAAAATCTCCTTCTTGACCTCATCGTCCGCCCAACTCATCTCCACCGCATTCCGGACCAACTGGATCATATCACCCTTCGAAAACCGACAGTACTCGTACACCTTCATCATATTCCCATCAATCCACACATTATGCATATACGTCGGATCATCGCTGTTGATACATATTTTCACTCCCTCGTCCCATAGTTTTCGGATCTTGGGAAATAGTGTCTCGGTCGCTTGACGACGATGGTAAGCATGCGGACAGAGCGTTAAACCTATATTGCGCTCTTTCAATCCTTCAATTAGGTCTGGTCGATCAATCGCATTGAGGCCATGATCGATCCGCTCGCTGCCTTGACCCGCGCATACCTCGAATATGGCCTCGTGCACATGGTCAACGGCATCTTTCTGGTCCACGTCGCAATGCATAGTCACATGTAAACCATCCTCTTTTGCCAGTCGAAATCCTTCTTCAAACAGTAATGGTGGGCGATCATATTCATTACTCGCCAACCCTACTGCATGAAACAATCCCTTTCCCTGTCCATCCTTGGTCCTTGCCCATGGCCTCGCTGTCCCGTAAGCCTCCAATCCACTCTCCAACGACTCATCGCGCAAAAAGCAGAATATCCAATTACTCCGCACATTATACACTTTCTCCCCATCATGTTGCGCCCTCAAAAACCCATCCAACACCGCCTCAGCAGCAACCCCCCTTTTGGTGTGTGCCTGGATATCGAAAAACGGCTCCACATACCTCACATTCATCTCGGCCGCTTTGCGGAAGTAGTCCATGGCCAATTCATAAAAATCGTCTTCTATACAGAGTACTTGACAACCCGCGAAATAGGTTTCGAGGAAAGTAGGCGCGCCATTGTCGCCGTTGACTTCGCGGCGGTGGTTGTATGTTATTTTGTAGCTATCCAAAAGTTCGGGGTAGGTTTTGTAGGGTATGGGGATGTTGTTGCGGTGGGCGAGTTTCCAGCGTAGAGCTGGGGAGAGGGTTCCTTCGATGTGGATGTGGAGTTCGACTTTGGGGAGGCTTGCAATGAAAGGGCTTATTTCGAGGCCGTTCATTTTGAATGTACACCCGAGTAGATTTTCCGCTGTTTGAAGATATTTCATTCCTTATCTTATGTACTCGTGCTAAGTACGTACGTACTACGAGCAAGGATTCAAGCTAACGGCGGAACATCCGACAAAGACGCCCTTCTCTCCGCACTCAACCAACACCAGATAAACATCCCACCAACAACGATTCGCTGTTGAAGATAAGCATTCCCAACTGCTGTCAATTTAACTGTATTCAGCAAGATCCAAGCGGCCTACTCCGACTCTATCATGCGACAAACCTACCTATCCAGGTAAGTCAACTATTTGTTAGCCTGCACAGTCGTGTGCCACGTGAAATGACTTCAATTTAGGGCGATTCCTTATCTCTATATACATGTCTACGGCTAGTATATCATGAGCCATGTCCCCCTCTTCGCCAAATCCTCCTCGAGAGAATACTCCTTTGCTACTAACGGAATCAAATATGTCCTCGCCACAAATTGAAGGCACCCTCGAAGGAGGCACCCCGAATGATGCAGCACGCATCCGTCGGATAGTCCGCAAAATCGACTGGCAATTGATCCCGCTTCTATTTTTTACGTATATGCTCAATTTCATGGACAAGACGATATTATCGAGCGCGTCTGTTTTTGGATTAATCGATGATACTGTCTGCCCTCCCCCATCCATCTACTCCAATAATATTTCATACTGATATTGAAGGGCAGCACCTCGTCGGCCAACAATACAGCTGGGTCTCCAGCATCTTCTACTTTGGCTACTTCTTCTGGGAATACCCAACCAACATCCTCATCGCCCGGTTGCCAGTGGCCAAATATCTAGCCTTTACGACATTCTTCTGGGGCACCGTCGTCGCGTTAACCGCTGCATGCACAAACTACGGCGGCCTGCTGGCTGTCCGTTTTTTGCTTGGTGTCGCCGAAGCTACTATCACACCTGCATTCATGTTCATCACCACAACATGGTATACGCGCGACGAAATCCCTGTAAGGACCGGGATATGGTTCGCCGGAAACTCTATTGGCGGTCTCGTCGCCAGTCTTCTGGCGTATGGAGTAGGACATATTCATCATCCGCTGCATCCGTGGATGTGGATGTTCATTATCTTGGGAGTGTTAACGTTCCTCTGGGGGTTCGTATTGTTGGCGTTTCTGCCCGATGGGATTTCGAAGGCAAGCTTTTTGGATGCAGACGAGAAAGAGATTATAATCAAGCGAGCAATCATAAAAGGCACCGGACGCACGGAACAGGTCTCCTGGCGCTGGGATCAAACCCTCGAATGTCTACTCGATCCCAAGACGTGGCACATCTTCTGCATCACGATTCTAACCCAAATCCCTAATGGCGGGACACAGAATTTCGCGAATCTAGTCATCAAGTCCTTTGGGTTCACATCCCTGCAGTCAACACTAATCAACATCCCCGCCAGCGTGGTCAGCGCCGCCTCAATCGCGTTAACGGGTTGGCTAGCAGGCCGCTACGCGCACCTAAACAACATCCTCATCATCGTCGTGGTCGCGCTGGCCGTCACGGGAAGCGCAATAATCTACTCTCGCTCCCACATCCCGCACAAAGGCGCACCCCTTTTCGGATTTTTCTTACTCGAAACCGGACCCGCTATCCTGCCGCTGGTAATGTCGCTCGTACAGGCAAATTACAAGGGTGTCACAAAGAAACAGACCATGACAGCGATGATGTTCATCGCTTACTGCGCGGGAAACATTGCAGGGCCGCAGTTTTTCAAGACCAAGGAGGCGCCGGTTTATAACACGGCGTTTAGAGCGATTTTGATTTGTTATGTGCTTGCGGCTGTGTTGGCGGGGTCGTTGAGATGCTATTTGGTCTGGGTGAATAAGAGGAGGGATAGGGAGGAAGGTGTTGTTGTTGAGACTGCTGAAGGCGGGGAGATGAGGGTGCAAGGGAAGGATCTCGATGCGGTTGTGGTGACGGATGTTACGTTGCAGGCGGAGGATTATGATGATGTTACGGATTGGAAGACTGTTGGGTTTAGATATCGTCTATAAATATTTGGAGTCAACAAGTTGTACCAGACTTGGGACGAAACTCGCTCCATCCGTTGTATGCATAGTAAATGAATAGGTAGATAAATAAGGTGGATAATATATAAAACCAGCACGATTTCTCCTCCATTTTATGTCGGGCATAACACCGCTCACAATCAAAACAAAACCGCTATGTCTAGTATATTAGTTTTCAGGGATAAATATATCCGCATGATCGAAAGGAAAACCATGCATGCATGCAACTCATTAAGCCATTCAGTTCCATTCCATTCTAGAGAGGAAGGAACTATTTTTTTGTCTTTGAAGGAATGTCAAAGTAGGTGAAATTAACAGAAAACAAGAAAAAAGGGGTGTATATACATCGCGTCACGCGACGATCACTTCTTCTTGCTCCCCTTCGTGGCGGGAATGTCCTTGAGGATGTCGTCGAAACTCATGGTAGGGTTCATTCGCGCGAATGGTTTGGCGGGTGGTTCCACTGGCATTACACCGGCTGGTAAGGGTAATGCTTCTAATGTATTGTATATAGAGCCGCGATGGCCGTGAGACACGAATCCGGGAGAGTTTGTGCGTGGAACAGGGTGCGGTGAGTTGGTGCCTGGACTGAGCATGGACTGTACATCGGAGATCGATCCAATAGAAGACTGAGGTGCAGGAGGAGCGGAGAACAGTGAAGAGGCGTCTTCGGTAGTGATAGGCGAGTTGAGGTTTCTTTCTGCCCATTGACTGGCAACTTGCCAGCAGTGACTGCGGCGGTAGACCGCATCAGTCGCGTTGTTGACTACGTCTGAGGGAAGGCTGACTACTCCCTGTCCACCAGCGACACCAAACCAGCTGCGCCCACTCTTGCCGTCGTTCTGAATCCAGGGTGCGCCTCCACGAGGAGCAACGCAGAGGAAGTATTCGACTCCCTCTGTGAATCGCAAGTCGAGTACATCAATGACCAACAGCGGTAACGACTGAAGCACTGCATATATAAACAGCCATTGACCAATGCGATTATCCATAAGATCATCTAGACTCTTGCCATGAGCATTGCGGCGTTCGAATTGCATGAAGCTCTCCACAAAAGGCGTAGGTTTCAGAGCTTCCCGAGTATAAGATCGCATCAAGACTTCGTTAATTTCCGAATCGTGCAGCTTCTTTTGTCGCTCTTTCGCTATATTTTTAGCATCTACTGGTTTCCTTCGTATAGCCTGAAGGCTAGGTAATTGAGGGATGTCGAACGGAATAGGGGGCTGTACAGGCGGAGTACTTCGGTCGTACTCGCTCATCATTCGTCTCATAGCTCGCGTCACGGCTTCTATCGGATCTGGTACATCCAAGTCCTCGGTTGCCATATCTGTCGTACGTGTAGTAAGAGACGTCCGGTCTACTAGCATATCGTATAGATCGGTGAAATCTTCATAAACCTCCTTCAACAACAGCCGATTCAAACCGCTCTCCTCAAACTCGTTCTTTTTTGACTTGGCTTTCGGCGGCCATGATCCGTACTTTTGTCGGTAGAAGCTCAAGACGTGCTTTCGTAGCGCAAGATGCGCTAGTTTCCACTGCTTGAAGCGGACAATTTTGCCCTCCGCAGCCGAGTTTGAATTGGCGATTCCAGAAAACAAGGCGGGAAAGTCAAAATCGTCCAGCTTGATTCGCATGATCGTGAGACGGTTTTCAAGGTCAATCGCTCCACGTTCCAGTCGTTTTTGAGTCAACGGGTTGATCAGGTTGAATTTTGGACTTTGCAGGCTGCGAAGCTCCTCCATTTTGCCTACACCATGAACAAAACCTTCCACATACAGCGGATAATAGCGCAAGCTCTCGCCGAGGATGATCGCCTCAATCGTCTTTTCGCGACTTTTCCGAACGTCGGCCAGATGAAGCTCGTCGCAGTAGTTGGCGAAACTCGACGTCGCAATTTCTCCAAAATTTGACCCGTCAAAGTTGGAAAACTCAAACCGGCGCAAAAGATTCGATACTTCTAGCAGTACGGCGAACAAGCTCGGGTATCGCGGCGTGGCGATCAATGCTTGACCCAGCAGGAAGGCAAACAAATTGCGGAATAGTATCAACGTGTCGCTATCTTCGACCGAAAGCGGGCTGTCCACACTCGAGACATCACCATGAAGAGGAACAGGCAGATACAAATGTAGCTCTTGTACTTCCTCTGGCTGATCCTCAACAAGTGCCATCCGGTTGCTGCCGTTGCTGGCATCATCATTCACCCATTGGTCCTCCTGAGCGGTAGCGCCGTCTGGATCAGTGATGGTTAAAGTTCGAGCCGACTGCCGTAAAGACTCCATCTTTGGGTCGGTTCCGCGGGCTAGGAAATTCAAAGAAGGGGAATCCGAGAATAGCGTAGAGTCAATTCGGAATGACGGCGGTCGCTGCGTTCCTTGCGGGAAGAGGTATACAAAAGTGTCGCCTTGTTCATTCCACAATTCGGGTATCTTCAAATTCATCCTATTAGTCGCGATTAAGCCACTTGTCAAGAACAGCTTACCTGCTCGCCTTGCATTAACCGGGCAAGGTCGTATGGGATCTTCTGATCCAATCCCGCAACCCAAGCATCAAATGCGTTAAGATCGTATTGATCGCTCGCCGCCGGAGCGTCAAACACGATCGAGTTCGCTTTCCCCGGCATCCAGCTTCTTCTTCTTTGATGGCTATGAGGGTCCGGTGTTTTTGAGCGCGCTCCAGGTCCTCGCGTTGCACTCGCACTTCTACTATGCGATCGTTGTGACGGCCCTGAATCACCCAAATCCTGGTTTATAGCGTACAACGACGGAGGCGGCGGGAGAGGTGAATTGAGGTCCAAGTGATCCGGGTCAAAGCCGTGGCTTGTTGTAGGACGAGCCTCTGTGGAATGGGGTTGAGGCGAAGACGCATGTCGCACAGCTGGCCGGGAGTGGCTTCGCGCGCGTCGGTGGTCGACGGATAGATGCGTATTACTAGGCATCTGCTTCGGAGAACCCGAGGAGGTCGACGATGATGCCGAGTCTCTGTTTGTCTTCATATTGAAGAGCGACGAGATGCGCCGTGCGGATTTCACTGGGGCGGACAACATTTTGACGGTGGACGCGGACACTCACAGCAACCCAGCTGGCGGGGTTGAGAATGGCTGGACTGACGACTGGCGACGTTCGGAGGTATGACGAGGGAAGAAGAAATGGGCTCGATTAAGGGGACGAAGAGGATTCGAATTCCAGAAGACGACACGTCGGTTTCGAAGTCCAAACTGGGGATTGTTTTGGGCGGTTTTGGTCGAGCTTGCCAAGGGGAATGGATCGGCGGTGGTTATTTGCTGTCGAATCGAGGAAAATGTGAGGGTAGGGAAGAATGGAGAGGATTGGTTCGGCGAGTCAGTCTTTCATCGGAGAGATGCTGTGCGATTCGTCTTCTTTCTTTCGTGAATTTTCCGTGAGTAATGTCGGAGGAAAGTCAAAGTCGAGTCATATACGGAAACAAAGTCGCACAAAAGATGAGTTGACAGTGAGAACAGGAGAAGGTAAAGTTTAGTTGAGGGGAGAGTCCGAGAAAAAAGATGGTATGTTATGCCATGCCACTTCTCCAGGGGCCTTAGCGGGAGCGGCGGTTGAGCTAGGCCGAGTCGGGCTAGTTTTACGGTATTGCACTGTATTTGCAGTGTACTGTTACCGTACTGCTACGTAGTAGCTAGCCTCAGAATCCTACACAGATTCACGGAAAATATCTTCAATCACGCCTCAATTTGGTGTCGAATTGTAGTATACTCTGGCCAAGAGAATACGAACCAATACTCAAGATACGTGCCCGCCCCTGAACCACTCTGAGTCGTTGTATAGTTTCACCATGTACCGTGGTATCCGAACCGACGGGACCTAAGCATACGTACGCGTAATACGTGCGCTCTACATAAAACGTGCACAAACCGCGTATTTTCTTACGAACAACCACGAATAAAGCCAAACAGAACCAAATATTGGCAATCCAACCAATCCAACCAATCCGAACTGCTATACGAAGTGCTCAAGAACAGGAATCCTTCTCTGTGGCTATATACGTACGCTGTGTTGGTTGGAATGGCTGTATTGCGAATAATGTGGGGATTGTTTGTGTCCTTTTTCGTGGAATTGAGGCCCATAAATGACGTGTGACGCTGAGACAGGAGAAGAGCTGAACTGAACAGCCACACTCTACCCAAAACAGATCTATAGCGGTGTACAGAGTCAGCAATTGTCTGTGATGGGGATACATACACACTCACCCTACAATATACGTAGTTATATTTAGCCTTTGGCTCTTTTGCTTATCGAATTTCGAAAAAACTCTGCGGACTGATCGAAGATCAATCTAATCGATCGGTGGAGGCGGATCCATCACCACGCTAGCGAATCACTGAGAATGACTGATTTGACCACACGTCTGTCGTCTGATGAAGCTGCGAGATCTGTGAGTCGTACGATCTATGAGTCTATAAGACTTGTGTGACTCTCATCTTGACAACAGTTGGATGTCGAATAAGCCTTTGCCGCGAAGAAGAGAGAAGGCGAGTATAACCCTAACCCTTATTGCATACCACCCCGAGGACATGTGATCGACTGAGCCCTAATAAGCCCATCCATGTCCGATTAAGGCAAGTAGTCCTCGTATTTTATTCCATCATGTTGTCTCAAGGAACAAGAAATGAACCGGACTGCATGTATATTCACCACACTGGGTTAGACTCTACTTGAGTCACCAAACTCAGAACTGTGTCTCTTGTTGCTTTCTTCTTGTCTTTCTTTTCTTTTTTTTCGGCGTGCTCCAATCTACTCCGTACATACGACCGTACGCTAACCATGTGCCTAGAAGCCTAAAGTCGTACAGATGTCTTGGTACAGGGCCGTAGTGCTCTCCTAATCCCTGTCTTCTGTATTCCCGGCCAATGAGCAAACAGACTCTTGGAACTCGGCTCACGGACTCGAGCGCATACGTACATACAAGTGTACGCTACGGGTCCGACAACCAATCGTGGGTTCGGTACCAAAAGGTAAAAGAGTAAGCCATATCTCATCATGGAAAGGTATATATGCAAGAAAGAACATGTGGGCGCCGTAAATGATCGGTGGTATTTCTCCCGCAACATGAATCCACGACAGCCTTGTGAGGACCTCAAAGTCCAGCAGAGTCCTACCCGAGATTACTAATGTGATATATCTAACGAACAACCTGCAGCCTTGCACTCGTCGAGAAAAGGAGAAAGGGGATTTCGCACCCAGAGTCAAACCACTAATTATCTGATTCTTCCATATGTGCACCCTCCAGATATCCAGTAATAGATAATTCGCAGCCTTGCAGTCGCCGAGAAAAGGAGTTCTCGCATCCAGCGTTAAAACAAACATTCTTTCGTCTTGACAATCATCAGCATCGCCTTGACCAAATTGTCGACCACAGTCCACGAAATCATCACGATTACCAGAACTGATCGAATATCAACCACTTCCCAGACCACAATGACAACACCACCACCAGAAACAACCAACAGCACCGTCACGGCATGGATACCACTTACTACAACTGCTCCCGCGCCGTACCCTCCTTGCTGGAATGAGTCCTTTACTGAATTCCATGTGGATGAGGGCCCACTCGATGGTAATCTCATCGGATTTGATCCCATGCTCACTGCTCTCACAATCGGTACAACTTATATAACCTGTCAGCCTGACCAGGTAACGAGATGGTATGAAAATCGCCTTGCCACATTAGTACCCGATGGGATATTGCCGACTGTGACGAGTATTCAGCCGTTGGTATGCCCGAGTCAGTGGTCTACAGCGCTTAACACGACGGTTGGAAATAGTGTGCAGATTACATGCTGTCCTAGGTTGGTGATCTCACTCTCCTTTAACAAAGGACGAGGTCTCTTGTAAATGGTATCATGCTGATAATTACTTCCTATGATCTAGTGGTTATACGGCAGACCCTGTGGACCGCCAATACGAAGCAAATTGCATTTCCGAATTTGCCCCGGGACAAACATTCGGCTACTTTTACCCAAACGAACGCATAATAACGACGACTTATACCGTTCCGATTACTGTAGCTGCTGTGGCTATAAAAGGATGGAACTCTATTGCCACCGCTACAACGTCGGCAGATTCATCGTCTTCATCATACGACAACTCGAATTCATCTAGTTTACATGGTGGAGCTATCGCTGGCATTGTCATTGGAATAGTTGCAGCTACGACCCTAGTCGGTGCTGGAATTGTGTTTTTCCTACGACGAAGACGCCGACAAGGGCAAAACGTTGGTGACACAGCTGAAGTAGAGACGAAGACATCCGAACTTGGCTCCAAGCAATATGTGAATGTGCCTCAGGATTCTGGCCATCGGTTGAACGAGTTGCCGACGTCAAGCAATACGCCTGAATTGTATACGGATTACGATCCACATAGTCCACGGGGAAATGATGCGGAGATACACGAACTACAGTAGTTATTGTCTCTTGATGACCTGTAATATCATTGTACATTTTATCTATCATGTTCTATTTCTCATCTCCTTAGTGTCGTGGGACTGATAGATTGGCTCGGCAACCGTCTACTAGGGTACCTAGTGATCCACAATATTTGAGCATCTTCACCCACAACAACCTCAAAACAACAACGTCTTCGGGCAAGCTCAAAAAATGCCTTCTCTCGACACACTGCCGACGGAGATACTGAATTTGATTTTGAACAATACATCTTCCGGTACCCAGCATCAGCTCATTTCTACATGCCGCCAATTAAACGCACAAGTCGCGCCAATATTATACCGCGATGTGACACTAAATGTCCGCGAAGAAGATCAGAAGAGCCTCGACTCGCGTATCGCGTGCTTTTTTCGGACTATTCGAGATAATCAAAACTTGGCCCTTTATGTCCGTGATCTCAGTGTGAAAGGGCATAGACCGCCCGGCATTGAAGTTGGATATATTCCTACCGACGATGGTGATAAGAAGGAAACCAGAGAACAAACTCATGATCAACATGCTAGGAAAAACCTGATTTACGAAACGTGCGACACAAATACGGTAACTGCCGCAATGCTTCAAAAACTCGAGAACCTCGAGGTACTTCACCTTGAGTATCCATTCTGGTCGGAAAACGGCTTTCTGTCTGTCATATACCAGAACTGTTTGAAGAAATTGAGAAAGATAAAACTGGGTATTATGTTCCCTTTGTTTCCCACGGGGCAGTATGGCCAAATTTGGGAACAGATGCAAGGTTCAAATCAGATTGATATGAATCAATTACGGAGCCTGATGAGTCTGCCGCTTATCGAAAGTATCACTTGCGTTGCATCGGATGAGAGAAAAGGCAGCAACGAGAAGGAGGAGATTGAGTGGGAAGCTATGACAACCCCCCAAAATCTTACTTCTCTAAAGTTCCTAAGGAGTAAATTGACGCCACGGGCACTAGGCAAGATACTGAGTGCTACACCCAACCTCCGACAATTCGAGTATGAGTTTTGGATTGATGGGAAACTAAATGAGGAGCCGACACAATACTATGACTGCGCACAGCTGGACAACGCGCTAAAACCGGTGCGAAACATCCTTGAACGACTACGCCTGAACGTTCTTCACCACGGCGACCATACGGTTATGTACCTCAATGGCTGGAGCTGGCGCACTGAAGTGCGCGGTATACTACGCTCCCTCACCTCTTTCACACAATTAACTCATCTCCATATCCCGCATCTATTCCTGCTTGGACGAACCATCGAGGAGGCAGATAGAGTCAAATTCGTGGACATACTACCGCGCTCGCTCAAGTTTCTTTCCATATCTACTCGCGATATGCCTCCACTGAGACCGGTTCTTACTTCCGACCACACATATGAGAAGCTACTTGCTAGGTTGTATGAGTACGTCGATGCTAGAAAGACGCATGCGCCATACTTAGAGTGGATTCAGATATACAATCTCCGAGATCGTGTTCGTTACGACATGCCTTCATACACGAGGTTCGTCGAACTTTGTGACGAAACAGGGTTCTCTTTGAAGATCCCGGGAGATATGGAAGTAGGGGAGTATTGGTAACCGCAAATGTCATGATAGAATGCAATACTCATTGTAGTTATGAACATATATGTGAATTGGTCTCAACTTGTGCCCCAAGTCCACGGGTAACAATTCTTACTAGAGAAAATTAAAGACAGTGCGAATATATTCAATGTTGATACCTAGGTATCCATAGATATACGTATATCGTACCTAGGTACCTACGGAGCAATGATATAAGGGCTGGATCGTGATGGTCAGCTAGATGTACTCCCGCTATAATCTCTGATTACAAGCATTACTATGGAATCCCCATCCAGGGGCCTCATTTTTCTAAGTTTCTCATTGCATGGTGTCGGTTTGTGACTTGTCTATTTGATAGTTAGGGTTAACAACATCAGGGTTAGGGTAGTTTTACAAGTGAATCGGGATCGCCCACTAGTGAATTCTTGGCTTAGCCAGGGGGGGGAAACTTTAATTTCACGCGCCTTTTTCATCTTCATTTTCATGATGCATTAATAGATGTTTAGCAAAAAGAATATGAATTTCTGCTAGAAACTGGCGCAAATATAGCCTATAGCAAACGCTGCAAGAAAAAGACGAAAATGGTTTCCCTCGATGACCTGCCAACAGAAATATTGAAACAAATCTTCGAGTATTTACCTAACCACAGCAGCCTAGTGAAAACAAGTCGTCGCTGCAACGCGATAGCGACGCCATTATATTATCACTATGTCTTTCTCTACACCGACGCCAAAGATGAGAAAAAGGCGAATGCTATGATTTCGAAGTTTTTTCGCACAGTTCGAAACAATCATATTATAGCCCATTCTGTTCGCCGCATCGCAATTTGCGGATCCAGACCAAACAGCTATAAGATCAAGTTCACTATTGACGAGATTGATGATGAAGAAGAAATGCGCGTCGCAGGTATAGAAGATGAATGGATATTTGATATGATTCCTCGCCCAAAAGACGAGATGCGCGAAGACAAGGAAAAGCAGATTATACAAGTTCTCGACCCAGATACAGTCATTGCCGTGACACTTGCCAGACTGAAGAATCTCGAGGATCTTAACCTAGACCATGGCATCTGGACCAAATCGTGGGATCTACCCGTGCTCTTTGAGAGGAAGTACCTGAAGAATTTGAAGAAAGTGAGGCTCGACACGCAGCCACTTCCCCCTCTAGTGGAGGGCTCCTTGTATCACGAGGCCACCCCTGGGCCCTCCGACTGGGATACTTACAGTCCTTATAATCCGAAATATATTCATAGGAGGACTTTACAGCACTTGTTGAGTCTCCCGTATATGGAGAGCATTGCTTGTGTCGCTGCCGATCGCAAGTATAGCTTTATTGACGAGTATGTGAATGAGGAGGATATGTATTCTGATGATATGAATGATCAGACTATGAATGCTGAGGATATGGATGAGGAAGATTCGGATGAGGGAGATTCGGACGAGGGTTCGGATGAAGAGGTTGTGGATGCTGAGGGTGTGAATAGAGAGGGTGGTGTGGACGCTGAGAGTGCGAATGGGGAAGATATGAACGGTGAGGGTATGGATGTCGACGATAGAAATACTGAAGACATGGATGAGGGGGATTTGAATGAGGAGGATGTGAATCGAGAGAATATGGATGTTGGGGATATGGATATGGGGGATTCGGATGCGGAGGATTTCGATGTGGAGTTTGTCCCAATCGAACAGCCGTACAAGAATCTAATCTACTTAAGTTTTGAGAGGAGTAGATTGTCACAATCGACATTACGGATGATTTTAGAAGCTACACCGAGGCTTCAAAAACTGAAATATGAATTCTGGATGCACACCAGTGTCATGGGAGAATTCGAAGGGTATCTTGATTGCGAGCAGATGGACACTACCCTGGAACCGGTGCGAGATACGCTCCAAGAACTATCAATCGGCATTGACTACGTCGAAACCTTTGCTCAAAGTTTCACCAGACAACTCGGGAGACACATCGTTTGGAGAGGAGGACGAACTACAATACGATCCCTGGTTACCTTCCAACAACTGACCAGAGTCGAGATTCCTCATGTATTCTTACTTGGCTGGAGATCTGCGCAGAGTCAAATCCGACTTGTCGACGTTTTACCGCGTTCACTGAAGTCTCTTGTCATATTAACTAAGAAACTTCCTTATTTCGAATCCTATCAGTGGACTCACGGAGCGATATTTGATCGATTATACGACCTCGTTATCAATAAAAACACGCATGCGCCAGCCCTGGAACGCATCGAAGTGAAAGGCTTTGGAACGAGACATGACTATAGGTCGCAATACGCTCGACTGAGGCTTGCATGTCACGAGAAAGGAGTTCGGATAAGTACTGCTGACGATGAAGACGACGACTTGTACGATTTCTCCTTTCGCTACAATATGTAGATTGAGGCTCAGGAGAATTGGTTTTGGTCCATGGAACAGGATCATCATGTCAAGAAAATAACATGCAACGCATGTCTCGTACCCATTGGTGGTACTAGGGTGGTTTGATTATTTTTGGGTTATAAGGTCAAACTAACTACCGTCGACGTGCCTTGTCTAGCTCAAAGAGACACTAGGCGTCGTGTGATGAGAATATAAAAAGACGTTCAATTAGAGAAATAGAGTCCTCTTCAGTAAGAAATATCAATAGACCACTTCCCTGATTTACCCGCCTCATATTCTATTACACCAGGCCTGGGACCTGCGAGATTCGCTATCAAGTATTGTACAGTATCGTTGCATTGGCTATTTAACCAGCAGCATACGGACTGGCTCTCCGCAATCTCTCACCAAACATCCAAAGAAAAATGGGTGCCGGTATCCCTATCCCTATCGAGATAAAGGCCAGCAGACTATTACCCCATCCGTACTGGAGTGCGTCATAAATGTACGGTGCAAACAAAGGGAATCCGAATGCAGCCAAACTCCGTAAAACCGATATCGCGGCCAGAGCGCTGGCTGCAAATCGCGTATATGCGTCCACGATGTAGGTCTGCATGCACTGAAAGGTCACAATATTCCCCAGACCAAATAGACAGGCGCCGATGTTGGGAGCTATCCAATGTTGACGGGTCTGAGCTGTCCAGCCGTAAATAAAGAGACCAGCGGGTACACAAATCATGGTGAGGGCGAGCAAGGGTATTCGAAACTCGGGTTTGCCTACATTGTTGTTGCGGGTTTTGTATTGGCGATAGATGCGGTCGTTTAGGATAGCGCAGATTTGGGAACCTAACAAAGATCCAAGGCCGAGAGAGATATAGTTTAACCCGCCAATGCCTGTAGACTCGCCGTAATAATTGGGATCGGTCCACAATGTTGGGAAAGTGGATAGCATGAGGTACATGAGTCCGTAAGTATAGGCCATGTACAGAGCAAGGACTTGAACAATCAGCTGGGTGGATAGAAGGCGGAATGGTCGTACGAGAGACATTCGCAAAGCCTGGGATAGTGTCTTATTCTGCCTTTCCTCCTCGGTCTGGTACGAGGGATCGCCGGTCTCTTTGCGAATTCGTTTTGCACGTGTTTTGAGAATTCGGGGTGCGTATGATTCGCGGAGAAAGATCAATCCTGCAACTTGAATAACCCCATCAGCAATTGAAGTGGCGTAGAAGACCCATCGCCAAGTGGTATTTTCAGAAATGAAGCCACCAGCAATTGGGCCAACGGATGGACCGAGAAAAAAAAAAAAAACAGCAACAGCTCTGCCGCGCTCTTCAGCAGTAAAACAATCCGAAATAACTCCACCACCAACCTGTGCGGTGTCAGACTACCGAATCTAATGTGTAGCATAAGAATCTGATGTCCAACTTACAGCCAACGGAACACTACCACCAAGTCCTGATAGAAAACGGAAAGCAATCATTTGCCCACTGGACTGCGAAACGCCACACGCAATGTTGAAAATGAGATAGAATAAATTAGCGAGTTGTAGTACAATGACTCTGCCATATGTTTCGGAAAGTGGCCCGAGAAAAAGCGGTCCTATGGCATAGCCTAGGATGAAGATTGACAAGGTGAGTTGAGAAACAACAGCGTCTTGGATGTTGAATTCAGTCGAAATGTATGGCAGGGCGGGCGCTACCATTGTGGAAGACACGGGAGATATGAAAGTGAATAGAGAGACAATTATCATGGCGGCCCATTTCTTTCTGCCAGACCAGTTCTTGGGGTTTTCGGGATCATTGGGTCCGGCCCATGTTACCTATGGGGTTGGTCAGATCTTCAGGTGCAAAACATGGAAGGAACAAAGAGATACCAATTTAGGATCTTGTTGAGGCGCGTCAGGTCCAACCGTACTTGGCTTTTCCAACGGTTGTTGACCTGGCTCGATGTCGGCGTCTGGTTTATTGCCGACAATCCCTGTACCGTCAGGGCTGGGCTTGCCTTGTTTGACTTCTTCACTACTAGCCGTCGAGACCCCGTTGTTATGGTCACCGCTTTCAGAGACTGCCATTTTCGTGGTCAAAACGAATCTCAAACTGTATGAACGTATAAAGTCGAGTAGCAATTCTCAAATGAACCTTGGAAATCGTGGTAGCGCGGAATGTCGTGTACAGGATCGTGGTGCTTATAATTTCTGTCGAGAGTTCTGACCAGTGTCTTTTCCGCCACTCTCGGCGTACGACATCAAGGTTGACGGGAACTGATGGGCAATTGAATGAAGACATGGAGATGAAGATCAAAAAGCCAACGAGGAAGATCATATATCATTGTAAACACACTTTAGAGGGATAGGTAACCCCTTTGCCCTCTTGGATGCCACAAATTAAACAAACAAAGAGACGGACAATATCCAAGGGGTGACACCAAATCCATGTTCTTTATCTCTATCTGCGTTAAGTCCGTCTTGACTCCGAGTCCTAACCCCGACAAGCTTTGGCGATTTGTACGTTGTCAATGATTGATCAATTGAATGATTCATTATCCAAGGCGGTCTAGGTAGCTGGTAATATTTTACTGGTAGCTCCAAGCCATGGACGGGTAAGTCGGATACGGCAGTGTGTATGCAACGGAATGTACCGAGGCCCACTCTTTAGGCTTTTATATTCGGATCGACATCCGAGAGACCGCCTTTAGTACGTATACAATTACGGAGTACAGATGTATGTATATGTCTTTTTCTTATGGGTAGTATTGGTAAAAAGCTGAATACCTACGTATCGAAGATGACTTCGCACCTGCCTTTTTTCTCACCGGGAAGACAGATACGTCGACTTCAAAGATGTCGATGAGATTGCTCGCGATATGGGTTCGTCAGCCATCGCCCTAGCAGGGAAAACGAACAAGTGGCCGTAAGGTACCGTTTCCAAACTGGGCCCATTATATGGAAGAATTGTATGCTGAAAAATTTGAAGTACTTGAGCTGGCAGACTGGATTGCTCGGCCACGGAAATCCAGTGTCGACGCTTTGATAGCAACGTATTTGGAGGACGTGTTGGAAAAGGAGGAAATCGGTCTGTTTCCATATCTCGGAAAGTCTTGGCATGATTAGATTGACTGGGCTTTATGATACCCAATTCTGCTGTATTCTTGTGTAGTCTACTTGATTGATTATTAGGGTTAACTATATAAGGGTGAGGGTACACTATGTCCACTAGTAAGTTTTTGGCTTAGGCACACGCAAGAGATGCGTGAGGCTTTACGCGCTTCCCCCCATCTTTGTCTTGTTTTCATCTTTCTTTTCGTGTGTAACTCAAGTATTGATTGTCGGTATTCTTTAAGCGGCGGTGGACTGCCAAGTAAGAATATACGGATTACGATATCAAACGTGAATACGACCGAGAGCCACCCTGCGAAGGAAACACAAGAGATCTCCACAATGCCTTCTCTCGAAACATTTCCGCCTGAATTAATCGGAATGATCTTCAAATGCCTGGCGGATATGGACATGCCCGATAATCGAGTGCCAGTGGCGCCATTGGTTTCTACTTGCCGCCGATTCCATCAGATACTCACACCAATGCTGTATTACAGTGTGGGACTGAATGCATTACACAATGGTGAAAAGTGTCTTGGCGTATTTTTCCGAACCATTCGGGACAATGATTCTTTGGCCCATCATGTTCGTTATGTCCACATCGTGAAGCACGATTCGACTACCGGCTTTGAGGACAACGCCGAGGGTATTGCTCGCCACTGGAAGGAGGGCGAAGAGTGGTTGAAATACGCACTACCTCGCGTAGAGATACGAGAAAAGCAAGCCGGGGGAGGAGGGGAATTTCTCAGAAATGGGACACAAGTGCATTGATTGCATTGTTGCTTTTCCGATTGAAGAATCTCAGATCCGTTTGTTTAAAGTACGACTACTGGTCAGATTGGAAGTATCTGGAGAAGATCTACGCCAAATCTCTGCAAAATTTGGAGATAATGGTGTTTGACACATGGCACAATACAAATGAGGGAAGGGGAACTGTACATGCGATCAACACGACACAATTACGATACTTGTTGAGTCTACCGAAGATTCGATTAATTCAAGGGCTCTCTATTGATGATCAAGAGGAGGAGGATGATTCTGAGCCATTCGAAAATCCATGCAAAAATCCATTAATTCTATATCTCAGTAAAAGTCCGTTAAAGCCATCGACATTGCGCAATATTATAGCTGCTACGCCCCAGCTTCGAGAAACCCAATATGAGCACTTGTCTCGAACTGAAAGGAACGCACCACCTTTCGACTGCAAGAAAGTTATCTCCGCATTGGAGCCGGTACGAGAAAAATTGGAAGCGCTTAGGCTAGTGGATTTTGACTGGCATGAGGATGTGATGGATGTAATGCCATCTCTATCTTCTTTCACACGATTGACCCATCTTGAGATTTCCCCTGTGTTCTTGTGCCCGGAGGCTCATGTTCCCACACTTTGTGAGATGCTACCATCCTCGCTCAGGTTCCTGGCTTTATCGGACATGAGGACAGATTACCCCGTAACGAGGGATGTTTACCCCATTTATGCAAATCAAAGCGTGTTATATGCGAAGTTAACGGTATACGTCGAAAAGAAAAAATATCTATGCACCGGATCTGGAGCATATCGGAATCTTCTGGGTCAATACAGAGGATGACGAAGACGCAGTCATTGCACGTCGCCGTCTTCGCAAATCATGTACCAATGCTGCTGTTGATTTGAAGATACGACTGATGTTGGGTGCAGGAGCTCCTTGATCTGCAAATTTCACAACAACTTGTCAGTGTATTTGGGTCATCTAAGACCAAAAGCTTTCATATTGTACAACGCATTGAAAGAATTGTATTAAGTCGTTATATTTTCATTCTATTAGAGGGATTCCGGGCTTTAGCAGGAGAGAAATCTCCAACTCACTGTCTGGTTATAATGAACAATAATCGATCAGTCTTTTACTCGGTCTGGTGGCCTCCCATCTTTGATTTCTGGAGTTTGCTTTCGTTATGCCGTCAATTCTTCTGGGCGTGAAAATTTACACCAACGATGTTAATCTATGAATCTATCAATATGTCAGTATATAAGTAATCGAACTTTGCAGTCTATCGAATGATGATTGGATTCCAGTGTGATCCGGTGGGTTGAATGAAATCATTAAGACACTTATTACACGCATCATCTAGTCTTTGTCTACTTTGTGTTGCCCGGAATGCTTTGTACGAGTATTGTGATCTACATGTATCGAACCACATACAGTAGAACTTCGACTATGCCAACGACATCTTAGCTTTCTACAAAGAGTCAGGGGCGAAACAGAAGGCCCCCTATCACGATATTGATATCAGGTCAGATATTATTCATACCTGCGAATATAGTAAGTGCTTCGAATTGTTATCAATCAGACGCATTAGTTAGTATATTAGAGTGCTCTCCAGTCCTATTTGAATCGAAATCCCTAGACATCGGACTTGGACGGTGGAAGGCCTTTTGTTCGGTATAGCCAGGCTCTATTGTACTACAACGAAGAGTAGATTATTAAGTATCTCAATTTTGGTTTTTGATCAATTGTCTGCAAAGAACAACCATCTAGCCTCTAATACAGGTGGGATGTCTAGCTCCTCCAACCTATACCTGGCCAAGACCATATGGTACACCAAGTATTCACTGGTGAACGTAGCGTCGGAGAACCTCATTCAGGGCGAGAATAGTATTGATAGTATAAAATGCCTAAATTCTCTTCTTATAAAGCGCATATTCAAGGACTTAAAACGCAAAATATTATAAGCGGCCCCTTGATTGCTTATTATAACCATGTTCTACTGTCCTACAATGAAGAGAAGATTACTCACTATTTAGATCCTGATCAATTCTCTACAAAAAACAACTGTCTAGCCTCCAATACAGCTGGGATACCCAGCTCCTCCAACTTGTACCTGCCCGAAACCATGTGATAGACCAAGTACCCGTGCATCCACTTATACACGTTGCGTCTGAGCTCCTCGTTTGGTGCGAGGATAGTGTTGACGGTGTGGAATGCCTCCACCGTCTTCTTGCAAAGCATATCCAATGACTCGAAAGGCGAAATGTTGTAAGCAGCCGCTTGGTTGTACACATAGTTGGCCTTTTCGCCCGCCGCTGACTCCTTGTAGAATGACAAAATGTCGTTGGCGTAGTTGAAGTATTTCACCATGTAAGGGATCGCGGGGAGGTAGGCATGCAACAATTCATCTTCCTGGAACAGGTGTTCCGGAAACGCGAAAAAGGCGTACGGCTCCGAGACGCCGGTCTTGATGCGAAAATACTCGGCATATTCCGGTGCGTTGACCGTACTATGATGCTCATCGTCCTTGGCGGTGGCGTTGCTCGCGCGATTTTCGAGCTCCAATTCCAGATAGCAGCTAGATACAAAGTCGATGGTCGCTTTGACAATCATGTCTTTCCCAAACTGTCCGAATTGGGAACCGTGATCTTTCATTAGATCAAAAAACCCGCGAAGGATGGGGTTCTTCGTGGTGTGTCCGTCCAAGAGGTTCGAGACAAATTGCTTCATGTCACCAACAAACTCGTGGCCTATGTCGTCGACAGTGATTGCATATGAAGTGTAGATTGCTATGAATTCTTGGACGTTGAGGGACGTGTGTGCATAGCATGTGAGGGCAATGTTGACACTGCTGTCGATGTACGGTTGGATTCGGGTTAGAGTCCCTAACGAGAGACCAGCTTTCAGCATAGAGTCTTCAACTTTCCGCTTCAGGGTCTTGTCAGAGCAAATTTCTGCTGGGTATTGATACCCAGTCCCATGGAGGAGTGCGTTGACAGTGGACGCACACTGTTCCTTCAAAGAGTTGGCGATGGTTGCAGTATCCTTGCATGTGAAAATGGCATCACTGGCTGCCAGAAAAAGAGAAACGATGAATGCCAATAGATTCACGATCATAATGATCAATGGGGATATAAAGAAAATAGCCATGATGCTTGTCAGTATCTGCATATTTCATGAATATGATATCGATTGGTTGTGAAGTTGATTCTTGTCGCCGCCTCAATTCAATGTTAGGTCTCAACTCTGTGATATGTCTTGCTTAACTCTTGCTGGTCACTGCTAAACATGCCATGCTGTCTGGGCCGTGCATATAGGTTCTTTCAAATACCCGACTTCTTATCTCTACCCACTCCCTTTTTCCGTCATTTCTCTTCTTCTTTGTCTGTCACAGCTCAATCCTTGTTTCTCTACCAAACTATTCACTCCACTCTAGAGCATGTCTCGAAGCTCAGCTCAGCTAATATTAACTCTTGTCTATCCATATGTTGTGGGGGAGAAGAATCTTCTCGCTACGCAGGGCATAATGAAAGGATATATCCCACCAAAATGGGGCTAACCACGTATGGATGGCGGTGCTGGAGGAGAGGAGGGAATTCCCTTCAACAGGATGTCATCTTTTCTCTTCAAAAGGTACTAAGCCATGCGTCTATGCCTGGCTGTAAACTTTACCTCCTCGCTTTCCGTATCAAAGTAGAAAATGATGTAGATCGAGCGTCCCAGGAGGTCGGAATGCAGATGAACTAGTATCCGAGTGTCTCCACCACGGCCATGTGGCGTCAGGGCTATCCAGATAGATCATTCCAGTCAAATCGTGATATCAATAGCAGTTGCCTAGTTATATGCTTGTCATATATACATTGGACCATTTCTATATGTCGCCAAGCTTTATATCTACCTGGGTAGGTATATAATTTCCAGGAAGTTGAACTGGAGTTCGTCACCAACCCCTGTAATAGGTCTAAACGGATGTATAAAAAAACCTCTAAATTGGAGCCTGCCATTCTGATCAGTCAGTTTTGGCAGACTCAAACTTGCACGGATATAAGAACCCGAGAGTTACTCCCAATAAGCTAATATATGCTTTAAACGCTGTTTGACTAGCGTGAGGTGGGTGGGCACACTCTCTCTGTATCTTCTATATTAGCTTTGTTTCAAAATGCAGTCATTTGACATATCATTCTTTGAACAACAGCCAACAAAAAGCACTAGGCTGAATTAGGCTCAGTAGAATAAATACTTGTTATCTGACAGGAATGCCCGTACGCCCAGTCTGCAGTTGGCGGTGCCTATTTGGGCCTCCGCCACTTGGTGAAGGCTCTTTCTCTCTTATCTCCGTGAGCTCTCAGATACCAGTGCCTGCAACAATCTCATGATAATCTCACAAAAGCCACAGTGATTATTTCCTGGGCTGAGAATATTCCTGCATTACTGAGCACAGTTCGTTTTCTTGAACTTTTCTTCAAAGTTGTCGTTCCAAGGTTTTCGTTTGAGGTCGATCAAGTCGATAAATGATATCGACCATGCTCGAGTCTCCCAACGGCATGCATCTCTCAGTGATGGCAATTCTCAACTCTGGGAACGCTTCATTTTTCTATGCTGCGGTCGTGACATGCTTGGCTCTTCTATTTTACAAATATTGCTACCCCGGACACGCTCTCCCCCTACCACCTGGGCCAGTCCCACTGCCATTGATTGGCAATTTGCATCAGTTCACTGGCAACCCGTTTGAAAATTTCGAAAAATGGCACAAAAAATACGGGCCCCTGATCAGCCTTCGCGTTGGACAACGAACCGTCATTGTTATTGGCTCATACGAAATTGCACACGACCTGTTAGACAAACAAAGTGCCGTGTACAGCACGCGTCCCGAGTTGCATATCGCGTCCAAGCATCTCGCGAGAAACATGTCGATGGCTTTGATGCCAGGCGGTATAAAATGGCAGGCTCATCGTCGTATTGTTGTGTCGTTGCTCAACTCAGCTGCAAACAAACGAAACCAATACGCCCAGGATATCGAGAGTAAGCAAGTGGCGCATGACCTTCTGACTTCCCATGATTTTTCGTCGAGCTTTGAAAGGTACGCCACGAGTCTGGCATTTACTCTGGCCTATGGCATTCGCTTGGAGAGCATCACACGGCCAGAGATCTCGGAGATGAGATTTGTCATCCACTGTCTGTTGGACGGCATGAAGAGCGTTACAATCGCTATGGTTGAGCTGTTCCCGCTGCTTGATCATCTGCCTCGATTTATCGCCCCTTGGAAGCAGTTCTGGCAGGAAAGACACAATCGGACAATTCAATTCCTGCTCCAGAACTTACAATACGCTCGGTCAAAACAAAAGGCGCCTTGGACATGGGCACGCGAAGTACAACAGGCATTACGCCAAACCGGGAAAATTAGCGATGCAGAAGTTGCCTATTTGGTGGGCACTATGAACGAAGGTGCCGTTGAGACTACAACAGGCACCCTGCGCACAGCGATCAAGGCCCTTCTATTGTATCCCGATGCTGCCAAGAGAGCCCAACAAGAGATTGACAACATCGTAGGATCTGATCGCCTTCCTGGATTCGAAGACCTGCTTCAAATGCCGTACATGGGCGCGTTGATGAAGGAGGTTTTACGGTGGCAGCCAGTAACACCGTTGGGCGCCCCTCATTCTACCGATACTGACCAGGAGTACATGGGTTATCAGATTCCACGAGGCTCCATCATCATGCCGAACTTTTATAGAATGGTGCACGACAGCAAGGTTTGCCCCGAACCGTACAAATTCAAGCCAGAGAGATGGATCGAAAACCCGGACTTGCAAGTCTTCAGTCCATTTGGCTATGGTCGCCGAAAGTGTCCTGGGGAATACATGGGAAGGAACAATCTATTCATCGTCATTTCTCGAATCTTATGGGCATACAATATCAGCCACGTTGTTCGCGATGGTCAAACCATGGAGGTGGAGGAGTGGGATATTGAACATCACTTTACATCGGCACCAGCGCCATTCGAAGTGTCCTTTGAGGTCCGGGATGAGCGCCGACGCAAGATCATTGAGCAGGAATTCCAGGATATGGAGAAGGATGCATCCCAGATCCTGCAAGAAGTTGCACCAAAATGAAACAATCAACTGGCGTGGTCCCTCCTGTTAAGTAGTGATGCACGTCTCTTCACACTTTACATGACCTTTTGTTCCCCCTTTTTTATGTATTCAATCATTCCAGTACCTACCTAGATAGTGTATATGATGAAGAGTTTAATGGAATCATGGTCTCATAAGAAAACTATACTATATCCTGAATCAGGATAGAGAGTCGTCGTATACCCATGAAATTGAAGATATCAGACAGTAGTCGTAGCTGGCTTCCTGGCCCAGAACACGTTGTATCAAGCTCAACGTCACATTCTTGATTATGCCAAGCTTACTTCCATTACACCTGTTGTGTACCTGGCTCTCTGAAACAAGAATTTCTTGCTCTAGGTATGGAAACTTAACACTAATAATATGTGTCGGGACCCAAGCACTAAAATGGTGTACATTTCACAACGCCACGAAGCTCTTTGTTGAGTGTGTTTCTTACACTAGGAATAGCCTCACGTTTCACCAAATGGGAATCCGTTGAGTTTTCTTGAAGGAGGCCACCTACCTTTTGGTATGTATAAGTATATTGGTAGTCAAATGTGCAGTACTTTAAACAATCCTCAGATTCTGCCGTGATTAGATGTAATGAGCCAGGGGTTTCTTTTATGAGGTACCTATTATATAGTCAGCTTTGTTTCATCCAATTCTATACAGTCTTTGACCACTTCCAGATGTCGTGGCGTGCAAGTTGTATTTCTACCGAGGCAGCTTAGCTCTGCTGTTATTTAAGGCCTAGCATCTCTCAGATTTATTTCTAAACTTCCTCTACCTACTTACTTACCAAAACTTTCTACACAAATTTATCAGCTCCAAGTCTTTCGACCTACAAAAACTTTGCAACACCAGCAAACAACCAACGCGGATTTTCAATCAAAATGCCTTCTCTCAGCACGCTTCCCCACGAGCTACTTCTCATGATATTAGATCATGCGTCTGTTGATACCCGACGGCGGCTGCTCCTGACTTCCAAAGGCTTCAAGTCATTCGTCGAACCAACACTATACAAGAAAGTCGAGCTCGTTTTTAGGACAGGTTCTCCTCAATCGACTACTCAATGTCCTGTTGTGTCGTTCTGTTGCACGGTTGGGAAAAATGATACATTAGCCCATACTGTTCGCGAGATTAGCATCGAAGGTGCAAGGCCAACCCATTCGTGGGTTATGTACAAAGCTGAAGATATCAATCAGAAGGGTGACGGAACGGATGAATGGTTGGCCAAAGTGCTCCCTGATCGACACATACAGACACGAGTGCAAAAGTTTGGGGGCAGAGAATTCTATCAAATACGCACGGATATGCTTATTGGCTTATTGATCTTGAGGTTGAAAAACGTCGAGAGTCTTCGCCTACGCTACATGTTTTGGAAGAGGGAATCATACCTCCCAGGTGCTCTTTACAAGAAATATCTGAAGAAGCTGAAACATGTGTGGCTTGAAACAGATCAATGCAGGATCTACCAATCTCGTTCCGTGATGTTCAGAGAGATGCTAGCCCCAAACCCAATTGACATACACGATTTACGAAGCGTGCTGGAACTTCCGGATATTGAGAGTATTAGTTGTACAGCGGCTGAATTCTTCCACAGAGAAGAACTCAGATGTTCTCCGAATGAGCAATTTCAGCCACTTGAGCATCCATGCAACAGTTTGACCCGTCTGCGCTTTCGAGCAAGTAGATTAAAGCCATCCACGCTACGCCAAATATTAGCCGCTACCCCGGGGCTCCGAGATTTCGAATACGAACATTGCGTTCCTCATGAAATCACACAGTATTTTGACTGTGGGGAACTGCACAGCGTCCTAGCACCGGTGCAGGATATACTCGGGCGACTAAAGTTCAAGGATGGGTACAACCCTCCATCTAGGAGAGAGCGGATGTTGCGGCCATCGGTACGAGGCAGGATACGCTCTCTAGCTTTTCTAACACAATTACAACGTCTCGAGATTTCTCTTGCATGTATGCTCGGCGGGAGTGCTCGCGATCAAATTCAACTCGCCGACGTATTGCCGCGCTCACTACGGTTCCTATGTCTGTTCGCCAGAGAACCTCGTCCAAATTCGATCCAGTTTTCGTGGGACCATGCATCGATATTCGACAGAGTATCAACTTACATTACGGGGATAAATACATTCGGACCAAACCTGGTGGGGATCGGCGTGTATGACCTGGCAGGGCCTACTACGTATGGGATACCCGCATACTATAGGCTGAGTGGGTTGTGTGTGAGGGCTGGGGTTGAGTTGTGGGTTCCTTCTTATGAAATCCTGTTTAACAGTGACAGTCAACCTAGGCATCCGGAGCTGCAGATGTAAGATAGAGTTGGTTGGGGACGGTGACGTTTTCGATATTGCATTACCTATTCAACAATGAACCGGCCGTAATGAGTTAGGATACCACGAAACAATCTTTAATTTAAATCAAATCTCTATTTCCATTCTTGTTTCGTCATTGAGTCTTCAACGCAAGCATAACATCTAGGGTATGTAGTCGATAAACAACTCCAACAATAATGACGGGAACTCTTGAAGTGGAACAATTTGATGTGATTTGACCGCTGTGGATAGACTTATTGTGACATGTCTTGATTCTATTCTTTGATGTTTCTTTGTCGTTCTCATAGTTCGATCTGTTTAGATGGAATAACCCTTAGGGCTAACTGGAGTAAATTAGGGTCAGTAGGGTAATACCGACTATTATCAGAATCATGTATGGAGTACACCTTGGAAAGAACAGCAAGTCATTGAGAGTGAAGCAGTAAACTTATTGGGATTTTCCTTGATAGATAGCACTTAAAGTGACATGTACTTCTGCTCTTTACGCTCTATACCTTATCTTCCTCATGTGTGCAACTAGTTTAGTGATTATCTAAGTAGATTTACTATCATAGAGTAGGGGCTATACCAGCAATGAATATCTCATAATGTCTTAACTAGGAAAACATGAAGGAAGGACACTGTGAATATAATGCAGTATAGGTTTGAGTAAGCATACTTAAGAGTTTGATTCACTCTTTCTATAACATAGTAACCAACAATCCTCATCATTCACAATAACCCTAGAAAACCTTACGACAAGTAACCATCCTAAAAATGGATTCTCTACCAAAGGAGGTGGTCATAGAAATCTTCTATGCTACATTTCCAGAGTCCAGATGGGCACTGGTTTTCACTTGTCGCGGTTTCTACCAACTGCTAAACCCTCTTCTATACCGTCGTATCGAACTCTACACAGGGGGCGAGTCCCTTGATCAATTCTCTCTTTTCTTTAGCGCCGTTCAACACAAGGATTATTTGGCGGATCATGTTCGGGAGCTGAAAGTATTCGGTTCTAGACCGTCTAACATCTGGATCGAAGATAGTGATGAAAATTCGACCGGTATATGGTTTGGAGAGGAGTGGCTCACTGATTATTTATATTCTCAGGGAAGTAAACAAGAGCAACGTGATGGGAAAACGGTCTACTTTCAGACCTGGGATACGCGCGCAGTCCTTGCGTTACTCCTAATTAGGCTGAAGAACCTGCAGAGCCTCAAATTGGGATACGCATACTGGTACGACCGTGTATATCTAAGGAGGATCTTCGCGAAGAAAGACGTTATGCAGAACTTGAAGACAATCTTCTTGCATTTAGATCCACCTCCAGTTGGCGAAAACAACATCCGAACAACACATTACTTGCGAGGATGGGTGCGTTCCATTGACACCGAACTATTTCGAAACCTGCTCGAACTTCCATTGCTCGAAGCCCTTTCCTGCCCCGTTTGGGAGAACCTTACTCAGAATGAGGACATGGATTTGCAATTTGATTTCGAGCCACTTGAATATCCTTACAGCAACGTCAGATGCCTGCACCTACCCCGGAGCGCATTGCATCCGACTACAATAAACCGGATTCTTACTGGTACACCAAAGCTCCGGGAATTCAAATACCTTCGACTGATAGAGTTGGATTCCAATTTTGTAAACACGCCTATCAACTGCGAGGATATGGATAAAGCCTTGGAACCCGTGCAGAATATCTTGGAAGAACTCACCTTAGGGGTTCATTGCAAGCGGAACGAGGGCGAGGGTCCGGATGTCTTATTCCCAGACGTACGAGGCGTTATACGATCTCTCGCTAATTTCACCCAATTAACCAACCTCCAGATATACTACCGATACCTGATCGGCCCTGGTTCTGGAGAGCGGACTGAATTGGTCGAACTATTACCACCAACGCTACGCGTTCTAAACGTAACGGGCACGAATTCTTCCAGCTGCGAATCTTATCGAGACGAGCAGATAAACTATGAACTGCTTTATGGTGTATTGCGTCAATACGTCACCAAAAAGGCTACGCATGCACCATACCTTAGATCTCTTGACGTGATTGTTGGCACTGATGTCGACAATCGGGTCATACTGAAGGACGCACTTAACCGGCTACAACGGGCGACCGTGTGGGCTCGTATCGTCTTCAACATGAGGGGCTGGGAAAATTGGGACAACATCTTCCAGTTTTAAAAAGGTTGGATGATTTGCTAAGCCCTCAATTTGTTTGCTAGTCAGTTTGGTACTCATTTTGGTAGTCAGTTTGGTAGTCAGTTTCTTATCAATACAGATTGTCATCACTTTTTCAAGTTGATCACTTCACAGGTAAAGCCAGTAAAACCAAGTGATATGATGTAGTAAAATAGCATTAACGCTATGAGTCTATCAATCTATTAGTCTATGAGTTATCATACATGCAATATACAACAATGCCAGTCGTAAACAGTCGTAAAGTAAGAACAAGAACGCCATGTCTTAATGCAACCCAAGTATGCACTTAACCACCAGCTGTCATCTCCATGTACAGCCTCTCACGAGGAAGCAAAAACGCGGCGACAGTTCCCAATGCTCCAGCAGCAATAGACATAATATAAACATCTCGAATAGCATTAACAATGCCCTCCACAACAGCCGCTCTTACTTCAGCCGTGGTATCACTGAAAATCACACTCTTGGCCCCGGCAATCGCAGCCTCGATATCAGCCGACGAGAAGCCCAAACCCGCTGTGGCATCTGCAATATTCTGGTATGCGATGTTCTGGAAAAGTGTACCAGAAATGGCCAACGCGATCGTGATCGAACCGATTTGAGCGGAGTTAATGAATCCTACGGCATCAGAAGTGCGGTGCGCATCGACCTTGGCAGTGGCGATGGAGTATGCTGCTTGACAGGCACTTCCGGCACCCATCGCCAGAAGAACGCTGTATCCGTATATGGCGCTGTTGCTGGTTTGGCTGTCGACAAGGGCGTACATCAATGAGGCGCCGATGGTGATGAAAATACCACTGAAGATGAACCAAGGCAAATACCATCCGGTCCGTGGCATGATGATCGAATTGAGCATCACAAACAACACAAACAAGACGATGAACGGCAGCAACCTCACAGCGGAAGTCATACCATTCTCACCATGTGCAAACTGGAAATAAACGGGGATGTAATAAATCGACAACGACAACCCCGTCGCCGAACAAGCCGTGACAACATACAACAAAATCATAACCGGCTTGCGCAACAAATCAACGGGGAAGATACGATTCTCGGGAGTAGTGAAAATCGAGAATGTCTGTTGTACCGAAAACGCAATTAGACTAACCCCGAAAGCGACGAAGAGACCAATAGTGCCGCCTGCTCCCCAGCGCCAGGTTGCGCCGCCGAAGGTTAAGGCAAGGACGAATGTGACATAAACAACGGCGTTGAGGATTGTGCCGACCCAGTCCAAGTCGCGGAGTTTATCGCTGAAGGATTTGGTGGGTTGCGGGTCGTGGGAGGGCATGAAGTAGTAGGTTGGTGCGAAGAGGCCGCAGATGACGAGGTTAATGTAGAAGGCCTGATCTCGTTAGCATTCTTCAAATACTTAATATAAGACAGGTGGCATACCCATCGCCATGTTGCTGCACTATCGGCAAAAGCACCTCCAATAATGGGTCCTAGGATACATCCCAAGCCCCAGAAGAGAGCAATCAAGCCGATGTAAATAGATCGCTCGGCTTTGGTGGTGAAGATGGCAACGGTATTAAGTGCCCTGTTTTTTGTTAGCTATATGTTATTTATCGGAGCTTGTATGATACTTACCCAAGGTAGATACCAGCACCACCCATACCAGCCCAGATACGACCAACGATCAAAGCGTTCATATTAGGCGCGCCTCCACACAGAGCACTGCCAGCTTCAAACATGACAAGACATGTAAGATACAGCGTGCGTAGGTTGAAGATACCGAATGCCTTGCCCCTACACATGCAAAGTCTTGTTAGTATGCTGCTCGACTCGTCACCATCATGGATGGATACTTACACAAACATGATAATAGCAATCGATCCAAGCGAAAAGCCCGTTCCGAGCCAAGCCAGTTTCTCAACTGCGCCATATGTCTCTACCACATTTGACTGGATGTTTGCTGCGATTGTCGTGTCGAGTCCGTAGAGCAGACATGTACTATAGACTGATATACAGACTGCGAGCCATCGCCAGCCTTGGATGCTTCGTACTTCATCTTTGCTTTCGTTTGAGTGGTTGCTCTCGCTGTCTCCGATTTGTTTCTCTGACAGATTCAGGTCTTGGATGGTTTGTGTGACGTTGGTGGTTGATGATGAGACCGAGGAGGTCTCGGGCATGGTTGTCCCTGCCATAGGTGTTGTGTTGTATTGATATCAGAAATGAATAGATGACGCTTTTTTCTTTCTCTGTGTTTGCTAAATTGTTGTACAAACTGTATTTATTGTTTAAATCTGATTGTTTTGTAACATGACAGAAAAAGACGAAACACAAGCCCTAAATATACCCATAACCAACATCTTCCAACATCACGTTTGTAATCGAAGTATATTCCATATTTTTCTCCAACATACTGTTCTTCGTAATATTCTATTACTCATATTCAATTTTTTTCGTCCGTCTCTATCTCCGTAGTCCGTACCTCATTTCTAGCAACGTCAAAGCTTAGGGCTAGCGATTAAAAGTGGGAAAACTTAAGCATTCCCCCGAATGTCACCAATCACAATGCCTGGAAATCGTCAAGCAAGCAAGTCGATTTTTAATCATGTCTTGGCTCTGAAGATTGTGGAGATCGGGGCTCGAAGTTGTTGGTTTGATTGGCTCATCTTGATATTTTCTTAGCACGATTTGTAATGATCCCGCCGAACACAAATTGCCGGAGACATTTGTAAGCGTATAAATTTTCAGAGCACGTTTTACCTTCTGGCACGCTGTTTTAACGGTCGTGCTTGATTATCTCCGATACTGTAATCATTGTTGATATCTCTCTCTTTTCGACTTGTGGCTTACCCATGTACAAAATCATACCCAAATGACGCAGTAGCAGTTACGAGCCAGCATAGAGGCCACAATTGGGCCATAGAGCTGCTAGTTGCTAATCAGTCGGTTCATCGTAACTGTGTCTAGTTGATTTTCACGCAAACCTCAAATTGTAGACCAACATCCATGCGTAGACTAAATTCCAAGAGGAAATGCATCTCCGGAGCAGAGGAACTTGGGGAGATTAGGGCTAGGGCTAGGGCTAGATGATTGATAAGCTATCGGACATAAGTCAGCGGCCCACTTATCTCCGCACCCCACCGTCATTCTCGCGGTCCAACTACCGTGGCCTCGTTCCATACCCTGGAAATCCAAGAAATGACCATTCGACGTTTCTCACAGCAGACTACCATGTCCAGCGCTGCTACCGAATCCAACAGTAGTGCCGTCAATAGCGACAAATCTGAAGCAAAATACCCAATTGACCTTTTCCGCGGCTGGCCCAACCCCGCCCTCTTACCCGTCGACACGCTCGCTCGCAGCGCCGCAACAGTTTTCGCGTCGTCGTCCATCTACGAGCCCGGTCTCCAATACGGTCCCGATGATGGCTACGGTCCCTTGAGAGTGCATATCGCATCATGGCTCACTTCATTTTATCGCGCCGACTCCGATGACTCACCTCTCCCAAACGAGACAGCAGCAGGTGCGATCACAGCTGAGCGCATATGCATCACGGGCGGCGCAAGTCAGAATTTAGCATGCATATTGCAAGTTTTTACAGACGCGGCGTACACGAGGAATATATGGATGGTTACGCCGACGTATTATCTTGCGTGTCGCATATTTCATGATGCGGGGTTTATGGAGAGGTTGAGAGGGGTGCCGGAGGATGAGGAGGGGATTAATTTGGAGTTTTTGGAGAGGGGGTTACAGGATGCAGAGGATAGGGCTGCTAAGGAGGGGAATATTCGGCCAGTAGGTTTAGAATCGTCGCTTGCCTAGGTAGGTGTTTGTGATATGAAACTGACGGTTTTTTGGTGATAGGTATATACTCTACCACGGCCATGGAGCAAAATATATAAACACGTTATATATCTCACGCCAACGTTTGCGAATCCATCGATGAAAGTTGTTTCTTTACGGCGACGGGAAGGTTTAGTCCGATTAGCGCGACGGTTCGACGCGCTCATTATAGCGGATGATGTGTACGATTTTCTGCAGTGGCCTTCAGATCCGAATGCGCCGGATATAAAAAAGACAGCCTCGATACCGCGTATAGTCGATGTTGACGGATATCTTGATGGCGGCCCAAAAGACGAGTTCGGTAATGCTGTAAGTAACGGGAGCTTCAGCAAATTGATCGGACCCGGGATGCGCGTTGGATGGGCCGAGGGGACGAAGGCTTTTGCCTATGGGCTATCACAGGCGTATGGCTTCCTACCCTATTAATTGAATTGCATCTACTAACGAGATATAGAGGATCATCCCGCTCCGGCGGCGCCCCGTCGCAACTATCATCCACATTCGTCGACCAACTACTTCTGTCAGGTATACTGCAACAACATATCAAAAAGGAACTCGTCCCCGCATACCGCTCACGCTACAATCTACTCATGAGCGCGATAAAAGAGCATCTCTTGCCTCTAGGATTCAAACTCCCAGCAGGCAATCGACCCATCTCCGGCGGGTTTTTTATATGGCTCGATTTACCATCACCATTGACGGGTGACCTTCTAGCGCAAAGAGCGTTGGAGGATGAGAAGTTGAGGATTGGAAGTGGGACACTGTTTCAGGTTCAAGGGGATTGTAGTGAGCATCATAGGACGTTTGAGCATAGTATTCGGTTGTGTTTTGCGTATGAGAGGTTTGAGTTGCTTTATGAAGGGGTTGAGCGGTTGGCGGCTGTTGCTCGGAGTATGTTGGGCTCTGAATAGTCTGTATGGATGGATAGGCTAACTATATTGTACATTATGACGAATATAGAGATACCACGTATTACATGTTTCTTCGGAATGTACAGCGATCACTGTATTCATTTCTTGTTGGCAGGTACAATTTGATAGCATAACCCTAATCCCGTTCCGAACCACCAAACATATTCACACAATACATAACTCCCAAACATATGAAACATACACAATCTCTCCGATGATTGATTCTTCAAGGAGGTAACTCACTCTTCGACTCAGCCGGAAACTTCCTAAACATGTCTGCCAAATGATCCAAGGGCGCTGTCATCAACCCAACCACTGTCTCAAACGGCGGCTTATCAGGTGCATCCGGATGACTACGCGTGGGGATAAACTTCTTCGTCCGTTTGAAGGAAGTCGTCAACTTCTCCGAATCAGCCTGTTGTAAAGCATTCTCGAGCTTAACGAGATCGTGCTCTTCTTCCTCCTTGATGTGCTGCGATAGATCGGACCAGATCGATTTCAAGGTTGGCGTGAATTCGTGGTCGGATGGTTTGAGGCCTTGGAATTTATAGAGAAGTTCTTTCACCTATATATATAATATACTTAGCATATAAATCGTAACAAGGGTGAAAAGGGGGAGGAACCTTCTGGTGCTCAGCACGATCCTTATCAGCCATTTGCTTCCCATCGGCGAGATTCTTCTCAAAGGCTGGGTAGACGAGCAACTCTTCGCCGATGGAGTGGCGCGCTAGTTCCCATGTAAACTGGTTCTGCCATCGGACTTTTTCGTCGTCTGTGGCGGCGCTGAGGATTTTGTTGTAGGCTTCCTCTAGCTCGCGGTGGTCGTTCTTGATGGTTTGGGAGATTAGAGTCATGGCTGGGATGGTCGCGCTGAAGGAGCGTTGTTGTTGTTTGAGTAGAATTGAGGTGGTCCGGGGTGTGGTTTTTTGGATGAAGCGAGATAGAAGCATGTTTGATAGAAAGAACTATTTAGAACCGGGCAGTGAAAGTTGCTAGCAGGATGTCGAGTATGATTTATAGTCAGATTTGATGCAAGATCTGAAAACAGGATAATCAAGAAAGAAACTAGAAAGTAATCAAGATTCAATGCTTGCAATTGCTATGTTGCTGATAGGATACCCAAGTAAATCTTTTCCCCATATTGTTGTCACTGCTCGGATGTCATTTCCACGTCAGAACATTACACATTCTTTCGGCTCGAATCCGCCAATGAAGCGTGTCTGATTACAAAAATACTTGAATTTCTGTATTCATATTCTTGATCTGATTTCTGAGGAGGGAGATGTTCTTGGCGGTTGAAATGGCATCTAGATCTGGGAAGATAATCGCTGTCATGATGATGCGGCGGGACATGTTAGGGTTATGGGCTCAATTGTTCAAATGTTACTACCACGACTCAACAATGAGACTATGCCCGCTTGCAGGGCGTCGTTTCCTATATTAGAATTTCATTATTTTTCGGGAACCGATCAATCCACACCCCCCGAGAATAGGTCCACGCCCATCTCCAAACTTCAAAGGACTCCAAAGCATAGAGATCAATCATACATCTTTACACATACAAATTTAGCAGTACACCCGTGTTACCGCATTTTAGCAATCCCGAGGGTTGCAACACTATGTCAAGTGTTCCGTACCCCAGCCATAACCACAATTAAACTAACGTTCAACCACACCTTTACAGGCATATATCTAGCTAGCTCTCCCCCATCCCCCTTGCTATTGGGGGATTAGTCACAATATTAGGAATCAAGATAGCTTCATATTATCAGGCTCATTAGGCCGCTTCGTGCTCGTACCTTGCTACCGTCTATGCTTTGTGATACGGACCGTAGCAAAAACAACAGTAAGGAATGTGGAAAGGAAGTAAACACTAATTTCTCTCAAGCGTGGTCGTACATGCACATCAGCCTATATCTATAACACCGCTTTCTTCAAAAGCTGCGTTGCTATAATGCGCGTCAAGCTCCAAACACTTGTGTTTCGATCAAGGAGTGTTGTAAAAGGAACATCAATTCGAAACGCACGGAATATGGCGCCGCGAAGCTCTGCCGCCAACATCGAATCCATGCCAAAGTCTGACACCTTCTTCTGGGCGGTAAGCTGCTCATCAGGTACAAGTAGTAGTGCCCCAATCTTGGCAGTGACTACTGGTTGCACGGCTTAGATGAGGTCGTCGCTAGGCTGAAGTTGAAGAGATGTATTGTCACTGGTGTCGCTACCACCACCAACAGTACCGGATAACTGCGAATCGAGAGCTGCGAATATTGCATTTGGCAGGACACTCTGGCTACTAGTTACTCCACCGTTGATATCCTCACTGGCGTTATCCTTGTTTTGAGCAGCAGCCGCCAACGCCGCATAGCCACCTGCAATAATGGCTGTGCGGGGATCATCTAGAACTTGCGTTGGCCTCTCCCAGCCCATGGAAAGAATCTTCTGCAGTCCAAGGGCCTCGAGGCCGGTAAGGATATGCCCCTCAGAGAAATGATCAGCTGGGAAATCGGCACTATTTCTTGCAGAAGTGTCTACCGGGTCAGGAGAGAGAGCAATGTCGACAAGCTGAAGAAGCTCGTCCTCGTTTATGGGATGCACCCCTTTGCGAAGGAGCAAAGCCTCGATCTCTGGGTGTTCATGTAGGTAGCCAACTTCTGATATCATTCCTAGGCCAAGAGAAACGGCTGGAAGCCCCAGTCTTCGTCGATATCTTGCAAAGGCATCAAGGAACGCGTTTGCCCCACAGTAGTTACTTTCTGTGGCTTGGCCAATTGAACCTGTAATAGAAGATGTCA